>CM046966.1:59481266-60823766 GCA_025698475.1 Gossypium anomalum
TTAGGCGATTTCCTAATCAACCAAACGAAACACGAATTTTTAAACACATGTGACACGTCAGATTCGGCCATAGCGTCTAGGCCGGGTTTGGGGTGTTACATTTAGTATAATATCGAGCCCGGTTGCAACAACTCTACTGTGGATTGGGTCCGAAAATTTTTTTGAAAACTCAGGCCTAAGAAGGGTATTTTTGGGAAATGGCAGATTTTTCAAAAAAATGTTTAAATTTTACTGTCTTTTATGGGTTTAAAATTGAAAATTTTAACAGAGGTATTATAAATTAGTTTTGGAAAATTTTTTGATTAAAGGATTGTTGTGAATGGTTGAGGAAGAGATGGCGCATGAATCCCCCACACACCAAGTCCTGTAAGTACCCTACTTTTGTTAGTAAATTGAGATAAAATGTTAAAGCGAGGCCCTACTATGATAATCTGTAGTTAGGGTAGAATTATGAAAAAAGAGGATTGGGACTATAGCTAGGCTATTTTCTCGAAAACAAATCTCTGAATTGCCATCTTTCCATAAAACATCTCTTAAAAGAAACTGAAATATTTGACTAATTTCATAAAACTCGTAATCAGAAAATTCGGTATGAGTACAAGGGGAACGCGTGGACGAGGCCGCGGACGTGGACGCGGTCGTGGAAGAGCGCAAGCTGAATCTTCATCCTCAAGGCATAGGCCAGCTGAGGAGACATATGTGCCACGCATAAATGCAGACTGGTCATATGATCGGCTGCGGGGACGATGCTTTGTCCCAAGCAATGTTAAGGGTTCTAGAAAGGGTTCTTGGAGGCAAAGATCGACAAGAAACAGAGGATCTATCTCTGAGCGACTCCGGGCTAACGGAGCAGAGGTTTTTAGGGGCGTATCTGGAGTAGCCCCAAGTGTGGCTGAGTATTGGTTAGAGGCGACAGAGCGGATTATGGACGACCTCGATTGCTCGATGGAGCAAAAGTTGAAGGGAGCTGTGTCATTGCTAAGAGATGAGGCATACCAGTGGTGGATCACAGTAAGGGAGAGTACCCCGATCGAACGTGTGACTTGGGGACTGTTCAAGTCTGCTTTTAAGGGGAGATATGTTGGAGCGAGTTATGTGGATGCTCGCGAAAGAATTTTTCGAATTTGGCTCGGGGTAATAAGATCTGCTATGAGTATGAGGAATTCTTGAGGCCGAGTCGATATGCTAGCGGAATAGTTGCAATCGAATATGAGCGCAGTGCTCGATTTGAGGATGGCCTCGCGATGAGCTTAGAGTGTCTTGATAGCTCCACAAAGGGAACGTGACTTCATTTGCACTAGTAGAGAAGGCCAAGATAGCCGAGGAAGTGAAATGCAGGCGGAACAGCGGGAACCGTGAGAAGGATCGACCTGATTCGTAAAAGATCCTAGACCCTCCTGCATCGCAGATAGAAATGCTAAAAGAGCTAAAGTGGAGCCACTCGGGAATACTTTTAAACATCGTGTGTGCAAAGATTGTGGTAGAGCACATATGGGGAGTGTTGGAAACGTCATTGGAGCGTGTTCCGATGTGGGTCCAAGGAGCATAAGTTTAGAGATTGTCCTCGGAGAGCTCGAGATCAAGCGGCGGAGCAAAGAGGAGTTCAACCACGGCGAGGGGACCACCTCCACGGAGAGGGTCGTGGGCAAGGTAGAGGTGGCAACGGTAATGGACGAGGACGTGGGGCACTGGCGGGCATCGACAAGCCGAGGCTCGACACCGCAGACTGGTCTATGCCGCACGACGTCGTGAAGAGGGTGACGCTCCCGATGTTATAAGCCGCACGTTCTCATTCATAGCAAGCCTTACATCGCTTTGATTGATGTGGGTTCTACCCACTCGTATGTTGCTTGTGATGTATCCGGGGCATTGGGTGTGCTTCTCAAGAGTTTGTGAGTGGGGTATCGGTAATAAGCCCTTTAGGACACTCGGTTAGGGTGGATAAACTCTTTAAGGAAGTGCCTTTAGAGACGCAAGGTGAGATATTTGTAGGGGATCGATGGAGCTACCATTTGAGAGTTTGACCTTATTTTGGGATGGTGGCCGACTAAGCATAGAGGCGACGCTGGATTGTCTTTATTAAGAGGATGGTGCTAAGAATCGATAAAGATGAGGAGGTAATGGTCATTGGGAGCGAAGGAATTACTTATCTAATGTTGTTTTGGCATTAAGGGCGGAGAAGTTGATTCGGAAAGGTTGTGAGGCATTCTTGGCGTTTGTGAGTCAAGTTGAACTGCGCAGTGATAACCGTGGAGTCGATTAGGACCATTAAGGAGTTCCAAGATGTATTTCGGGAGGAACTTCTGGACTACCTCCGAACAGAGAAGTCGAGTTTGGAATCGACTTGTTGCTCGAACGGCTCGGTGTCTATTGCACCTTATAGGATGGCACCAAAAGAGTTGGTGGAATCAAGGCTCGATTCAAGAACCATTGGGATGAGGGTTTATAAGACCAGTGATTTCTCCATGGGGTGCCCCAGTATTGTTCGTAAAGAAGAAAGATGGGACCATGCGAATGTGTATTGATTATCGCCGATTGAACAAGCCGACAATTAGGAACAAGTATCCGTTACCAAGGATTGACGATTCGTTTGATCAACCGAAAGGAGCTTGAGATTTTCTAAGATTGACCTTCGGTCGTGGTATCATCGATTAAGGGTCAAAAAGGAGGATATCCATAAGAGGCGGCATTGTAACTCGATATGGTCATTACGAGTTTTTGGTTATGCCCTTTGGCTTGACTAATGCACCGCGGCATTCATGGATTTGATGAATCGAGTGTTTCAACCATACCGGATCGGTTTGTTGTTGTTTTTATTGATGATATCTTGGTGTACTGCAAACAGAGGAGAAGCATGATGAGCATTTACATGGATTGTGCTACAAGTGCTAAGGGAAAAGCAACTTTACGCAAAGTTTAGTAAGTGCGAGTTTTGGCTAAATGAAGTAACCTTTTTAGGGCATGTTGTGTCTGCAGAAGGGATTAAGGTTGACCCTAGGAAGATTGAGGCGATTTTGGAGTGGAAGCCACCAAGGTCGGTAACAGAAATCCGAAGCTTTTTGGGGTTGGCAGGATATTATAGAAGGTTTGTGGAAGGATTTTTACGTGTTGGCGGCGCCATTAACGAAACTTATAAGGAAGGGAGCACCGTTCGTATGGACGAATAAGCAGCAAGAGGCTTTTGAAAAGTTAAAGGAAGTTCTGACGGAGGCACCGGTGTTGATTCAGCCAGAATCCGGCAAAGATTTCACTGTGTATAGTGATGCGTCACATGTAGGTTTGGGTTGTGTGTTGATGCAAGAGGGCAAAGTGGTCGCTATGCTTCACGACAACTTAAGCCACATGAGTGAATTATCCTACTCATGACTTGGAGTTGGCAAAGAGTAATTTTTGCACTTAAAATATGGAGGCATTACTTGTATGGAGAGAGATGCATCATTTACACGGATCATAAGAGTCTTAAGTACTTGGCGACTCGAAAAGAGTGAATCTTAGGCAACGAAGGTGGATCGAGCTGTTAAAAGATTATGACTGTTCGATTGAATATCATCCAGGTAAGGCAAATGTTGTAGCTGATGCGTTGAGTCGTAGAACGGTGGCGGAGTTGAAGGCGATGTTTGCTCGCCTAAGCTTGTATGATGATGGAAGCTTATTGGCGAGTTGCAAGTGAGACCGACTTGGGTAGAGCAAATTAAGAGGCAACGATTGATGGATGAATCGTTGGGTTCTCGGTTTCGACAAGTTGAGAAAGCGAGAATCGGACTTTGGGTGAATAGTGAAGGGGTTCTCTGTTTTGAGGAAGAATGTGTATACAGAAGGACTCGATTTGAGGATGATGATTTTAAAAGAGGCACATGGTGGGCCTTGTGCGATGCATCCAGGAGGAAGCAAGTTGTATCGAGACTTGCGAGAGCTATATTGGTGGCACGGGCTTAGCGAGAGGTGGATCGAATTTGTGAGGAAATGTTTAACGTGTCAACAAGTGAAGGCAGAGCATCAATTACCTTCAGGATTGCTCTGACCGAGAAAGATACCACTTTGGAAGTGGGAAAGGGTAACCATGGATTTTGTAAGTGGGTTGCCATTGACACCATCTAAGAAGGACTCGGTTTGGGTAATTGTGGATAGGTCGACAAAGTCGCGCTCACTTCATACCTTCGAACCGATTACTCACTCCAAAAGTTGGCCAAGTTATATGTGGCGGAGATAGTGCGGTTGCATGGGGTGCAGTGTCAATCATTTCGACCGAGACCCAAGGTTTACATCTCGGTTTTGGCGGAAGTTGCATGAGGTGTTAGGAACGCGATTGGATTTCAATCGGCTTTTCACCCTCAAACGGATGGACAAATCGAGAGAGAGGATTATTGAGTTTTGGAAGACATGTTGAGGGGTTGTGTTATTGAGTTTGGGCGGTTGGGAGGATTACTTACCATTGGCGAGACTCACGCGATATAACAACGGTTTTACAAGCAAGTATTGAGATGGCTCCTTATGAGGCACTATATGGGCGAAGATGTCGTTCGCCTACTTGTTGGACGAATTGGGGATAGGCAAGTACTGGGGCGAGTTGGTGGCGAATCGAGGACAAGGTTAAGGTGATTAGGAATCGGTTAAAGGAGGTAACGGATCGACAAAAGTCTTACGCCGATTTGAAACGTAGGGCGTGGAATATCTTTGTAGGGGACATGGTCTTTCTGAAAGTTTCACCTTGGAAGAAGATTCTAAGGTTTGGTAAGAAGGGTAAGTTGAGCCCACGGTTTATTGGGCCTTACCGAATCGTTAAACGGATTGGACCAGTGGCTTATCAGCTGGAATTACCATCGGAACTGCATCGTATCCACGACGTTTTCCATGTATCCATGCTGAGGCGGTATCGATCTGACCCAACTCATGTCCTGCCAGTTGAAGAAATCGAGGTACAGTCGGATTTGACTTTTGAAGAGGAACCTGTGCAAATACTTGATCGTGACGTCAAGGTGTTGAGAAGGAAGACAGTTCCACTAGTGAAAGTACTTTGGAGAAACCATGGCAAAGAAGAAGCTACTTGGGAGACTGAGGAGGCGATACGTCAACAGTACCCTCAACTTTTCGAATAAGGTAAAATTTCGAGGCCGAAATTTCTTTAAGGAGGGTAGAGTTGTAACATCCTGATTTTCGGTTAATTCGCGATTCTCAATATTTTGGTAAAGTTGTTTAAATTTTGTAGTTGGATGTGAAATTAATATTTTGAGTAGATAAATGGGCTTATGGAAGGCCCATGTGTTGGTCAAAAACCCAGTTGAATTGTTGAATTTTGGATTTAAGAGTTGGGGTTTCGGCTAGTTGGCCCTTATGTAAAGTTATGGATAAAATGCATCACAAAAGAGCCTCTAGTAAAGTGGCTAAGTGACGCCACTAGGGAGCTATAAGGGTGGCGTGTAAGAGGTTTGGGAGGTCATGGGATCGATTCCTGTGTGTTGGCAATAGAAGCATTTATTTTTAAGTGCGGGGAAGGGAAGGTGGTGGAGTCCAAATGGATTACGCTAAGGAGGAGTTTGGATTCGGTCGGATGCTTGATTTAAGGAGTGATAAGGGAGAGATTTTAGGGATTTGATAAGGGGAGAGAGTTGGCCGAATAAGGGAGTCCGAGAGGGAAAATTCGGCTAAGAGGTTTAGTTAGGAATTTGGCACCTAAGTATTTTCTCAGTGCGTTTTCTCCGAGAGATTGGTCTTTCTTTTTTTTTTTCTTTTTGCAGCCAAACCTATCATCTTCCTACCATCTTTTTATCCTTCTCCTTCTTCCAAATCAGCCCACTATTCCCTTTCTTTCACCATTGTTCTTCCCTTATCTCTACTTTTACCAAAACACCGCAAAAAGCCGAAAAGCTGTGCAAGTCAAAGTGGTGCCGACTTTTGGTTACCAACAGCCATCTTCTTTCTTTATTTTGTTTATCGGTGATCAACTCTCCTATCTCCTAGGGCTAGATAGATTCAAGAAGAAGAGACGGTGGTAAGTGATCAAAACCTTAAGCAATTTTATGTAGGACTATTAACAAGTCAAACCCCTATGTTTTAGGGGAAGTGGCCGATTATGGGTATAGGCTCATGGGATGATTCTTTTATTAATGTTATGATTTTTATGGTAAAGGAGCAGCAACACGTATTGTGGCTTGAGTCGGTTGAATCTTTGGAGTGGCTGGATCTAAGGGAATCAGTGTCGACAAGGTAAGGTTTTTAGGCTACTTTAGAGGGTGGCCGAATGTGTAAGTGTTAGTATTAAATGGTTTCCGTTTTGGTTTCATCTATGGAAGCTGATTTATTAACGGTTGGTTATAGGAGAAATCGTGTAGGAGATCTCGTGGAGGAATATCGCCAAACAGGTGTGTAATAAACCCAATTTCGTGGCTTAACTCAATAAATGCCGAAAGTCAAATGCCGAAATTTCGCATCTTGAGGACTTGTGAGCATGCGAAAGCTCATAGGTTAGGTAGATACGTTAAGTTTGATGATCGGGACCATTGAAGCAGGTAATGGCGCAATTTTCTCGTTGCGTTACGGTAAGTTGGGCCTCGAGGGGCTAAATCGGGCCCAATGGGCTTTCGGACCCATTTGGGTAAATTTGATAGAAAATGGAAACCTGTTAAATTGCATGTTGACACTGATAATATTATTATGGAATATAAGATAAGTGGGCTTGGATGACTAAATCGACTACGTAGGGCCCATTAGGGGTTTTTGGCCCAATAACTCGGTTTCGCTAGAAATGGGCTCGAATCATTTGTTTAAACACTTGAAATGTTAGTAATCGATGATGAACATGGAAAACCCTAATATTTGGTAAAATTACGAGAATGCCCTTATAACATGAAAATGACCATTATACCCCTAGGGTTAATTATGAGGTTTATACATGGGTTTTGATAAAAATATGTATGATATGTACATGATATGTATGATATGCACATGAAATGTATGATATGCACGTGACATGTATGGTATGCACATGATATGTATGAGATGTAAATGATAGATTTATGTTATGCATTTGGGTTGGGTTTTATATGTGGATGGAGGAAGTGCAAAAGGGCTTATGCCCCAGGATTCATCGAAAAGGGCTTATGCCCTGGGATTATACAAAGGGCTTTTGCCCTGATTATTAAAAAGAGGCTAGGCCTCAGGTTATATGATAAAGCGGCAATGCCGCAAAGTGGAGAGTTTGGTTGGGTGGGTCGAGTTATTCCCACATGGAGAGCTTGGTTGGTACGGGTGGAGAGTAGCGGTTGGTGGGTCGAGTAGTCTCCCAAATGGGCTTGCATTCATGCATTAATTTTACATGTGATATTGAAATGGGCCTATGGGCCATCATGTCTGAGAATAAGGCTTGGCCCGATAACATGAGTAATAAAGAAAAGGCTTGGCCCGATATTATGATATGTGTTATATGAAAAGGCTTCGCGATAAGATATGATATGTGTGATATGAAAAGGCTTGACCCAGTATTATGATATGAATTATAAAAGGCTTGGCCCAAGAAAGGTGGTAATTAAGTTTGGGCGTAGGCCCGAGAAGTGATATTGATTTGGGCTCCGAAGGGCTTGTTGCTGTGAGTTTTCCCAAACTCACCCCCTTTTCTTTCTTATCTTATAGGTGAGCCTTGACTTGGGGGACTTGGAGCTGGAGGGGATTCAGAGTGGCCATGATGATCGTATTTGGACTTTTCAATAAGTAAATGGGTTTTTTTTATTTTATTTATCATTTATTTTGGGGTTGTAATAAGGCCATTTTAACCTTAACTTTATTTCCTTGCTTTTACGGATTATTTTGTTAAATGGGGTGATAATAAATAAATAAAATGGGCTAGACTTAGGACGCGTTTTCAAAATGATACCTACTTTTAAAGAACACAACGTCACACATAATTGGTTAACAAAGATAACTACTCAAATGAATTTTCTGACTCGTTTACCAAAGTGTGGCAATGGTTGTGGGCATGTCTAGGATTGGTTCTATCTGGGAGCTTGGTACTTAAGCAGCCTTCATGGCTCACCTCCTCCGTTTCGGATGCCTACCTGGTGCCCAGCCTCTATTCACTTTGGTTAGCCAGCTTTAGGCGATTTCCTAATCAACCAAACGAAACACGAATTTTTAAACACATGTGACACGTCAGATTCAGCCATAGCGTCTAGGCCGGGTTTGGGGTGTTACAAGGGTAGCATGGTTGCTTGACAACCGTGGATCCACCGACGACTTTTAAGCCAAATATGTGATTGGCAGCTTACTGCAACTTAAGTAGTTCCGCAACCGGGCTACCATTAATGTGTATTAGTTGGGTGGTTCAATATTTATATCCCCACAGGATGTAAAAAGGGGGACGGAGCAAAAGTGTACCGGTTGGATTATTGGGGTGGGTTCTTCTGCATTGCATGTATGCTGTATGGTGATTGATGAATGCTTGTTTCTCGTTGAGGGTTGTACACACTGAGTTTTTGAAAACTCACCCCTCTTTTATTTTCCTTAGGTGATGCTTAGTAGGAGGTTCGATATTTGGAGGGACTCTGGGTGGCCAGCTAGCAGGACAACTGGGATTTGATTTAAAAGCATAAAGTTATTAGTTTATTAAGTAATTTAGTCTGGATTCTAACAAGGCCTCCCTTTTTTATTATTATTTGGATTATTAATTTTATACGTTGTAATTATGAGAAGTCGAACATGGATTTTCTAAACCATAGTTTTTGTATATACTGTGCTTCTGTAACTAAATTTTTAAATGATAAGTTTTCTTAAATCAAATGTTTTAAACAAAGCTTTCGCAACTGAAAAGACATTTTACAAAGTAATTGAGATGTACCATTTTAAGGAAGGGTTTTCAATGAAAACAAGGTTTTCGTTAAAACACTTCAATGTGACATGCCGGCTTCGACCATAACGTCTGGGCCAGGTTGGAGTGTTACATTTAGTGGTATCAGAGCCCATTTGAAAAACTCGAGTTGTGAAGTGGGTCTTATTACTTGGCTTTTTTCAATGTTTTGGAAAAAAAGAAAAGTCTTGCTGAGCGGCACACTGAGTCTCCGACGTCGAACAAAGTAAGTTATTTTACTCTTAAGCCTGTTTAATTTGATATAAAGTAGATAGTTAGAGGGCTACTTTAGATGATTATGTTAGGATGGAACTGAAGCCCGTAGGATTTTCAAACTGTAGAGGATTATCAAAAACAACTTTCTCTTTAAATACTTTCATAAAATATCGATTTAATCATGAAATCTAACTAAAACTTCATAAAATTTTTAATCCAGATAATACGTGAATCAACGATGACTACGTACTTACCCATAGTGTGCTATTTACCTAAGTTGGAATTAGAGTGCGCAGCGAAAGTGTGGTGTGGTAGTCTGTGTTAGTAGTTGGAAATTTCGAGGACAAATTTTTTTTTAAGGGGTAGAGTTGTAACACCCCAAAAATCTCGAAATTTCGAAATCCTGAAATCCCAAATTTTTTTGATTTTGATAAAAAATGTGTGCTTAGTATTCCCGGTTAAGTGTTAATTAAGTGATAGTAGGTCTTGGTTAGTTTTGGAGTTAGAACTAAGAAGTAAAGAAAATTATAGTTTAATTATTAAAAGAACCATGTTGGCAAGTAGGTGGGCTTTTGAATAAATGAAGGAAGAATTAGACACAAGGAAGCCTTGTGGTAGAGTGGCAAGTGGCGTCACATGTAAGGCAAGGAGGTAAGGGGTTCGAATCCCTCCTTGCTCAAAAGAGGGATTTATTTTTGCTTAAGAGATGGACAGAGGTGGCATTGGATATGAACTCTGTAGGGAGTGATAAGAGGAGAAAATTGAGGAGGAGATTAAAGAGTTATCAGGGAGAAAAACTAGGAGATGAGGAGTGAAGAAGTGGTGGAGCAGAAATGGGAATTTAGGCATTAGAAATTCAGCTATAGAGGCTATATATAGGTGCCGAATGTGTGGTTACCAAGCTAATGCCGAATTCTCCTTCACCTTATTGCCAGAAACCCTTTTTTCTCTACAAGATTTAAAAGCCGAAAACCCTTGTTTTTCTATCCTTCTCTTTGTGCTGATTTTCACTTCTTCCTTTACTCAATTCTCTTTGATTCACTCTTAGTCTAGCCGACTTCTTTGTTTCTTTTCCCTTGGTGCCGAATAACCTTTTTTTGCCATAAAAATCACAAGGGCCGAACGCCTCTTTGGCCGAATACCCTTGGAGCTGCCACTACTCTTTCTAGTCGTCTATCCTAGTGATTAAGTATCAAATCTCAGTCTTTTGGATCTCTGCTAATTTCCTTCTCAGATCTGAGAAGTATACGTGATTAGTGTTCAAAGGAAAAGTTGGTAAGGCTTGGCGTTTTAGGTAAGGTTAAGGTGAGACTTCAGCTTTTGGGTAAAGTATTCGATAGATTCGATAGGTTTATGTAATTAATCATTGAGTGATATCAATAGTAGGTTCGTGGCTAAGGGGGATCGCAGCACGCTTTATTACCAGGTGTGTATATACACTGCACATAGAAGCTGAAATGTCGAAAAGTCAAAATGCCAAAATGCCAAAAGTTTAGGTACGGTAGTCTTGCGAGTTCGCGAACACTCGTAAGCGGAAAAACTGACAGGTTACCTGAGGCCCTATGGGTGATCCCATGGACTTGGGCTGTGAGTTGGCCAACCGGGCCAGCTTGGGCTAAATCGGCCCGATGGGCTGTTGGGCCCATAGTAGGCAAAAATTGATAATTCATACTATGTGATGGAAAATTGTATGTGAGCATGACTGTAAATGTGATTTGGGCCTAATGGCCATAGGAATGTGAGTTGGGCCTAATGGGCCATATAAATGTGATTGGGCCTAATGGGCTATACGAAAGAGATTGGGCCTAGTGGGCCATATACAGGTATGTGGATTTGTCTGGGCTTGTAAAAGGTTTTAGGCCTAGTATATGATGACTGCATAAAACTTAATTAACTTATTGAGACCGTGGGCAAGTCATTGGGTTAAGGTGTGGCAACGGCTATATGCATGTCTAGTATTGGATCTAGGGAAGGCTTGGTACTTAAGCAGTCTTAATGACTCACTTCCTCTTCTCTGGAATCCTACCTGGTGCATAGTATTCATTCATCTTAGCTCACAGGATTTGTTAAAGGGCCAAGGTAAGTAAAAAACCATAATAAAAGAAAATTATCGAAATGCCCCTAAGGGTAAAAATGACTAAAATACCCCTATGTGTTGAGTGTAAGATTTATGATTGCTACATACATTCATATGCATTCATATGATATCTCGTTTAGGTTGCATATGGGTTGGGATTTATAGAATGGAGGGAGTATATAAGGGTCGTATGATTGCTTGACAACCGTGGATCCACCGATGCCTTTCAAGCCCAATATATTATTGGCAGCTTGCTGCAACTTAGGTAATTTCGCAACCGGGCTACCATTGATGTGTATCGGTTGGGTGGATCGATATTTATATCCCCACAGGATATGAAAAGGGGGACGGAGCAGAAGTGTATCGGTTGGATTATTGGGGTGGGTTGCATTGCATTGCATTGCATGTATGTTGTGTGGTGATTGATGAATGCATGTTTCTCATCGAGGGTTGTACACACTGAGTTTTCAAAAACTCACCCCCTCTTTTATTTTCCTTTGGTGATGCTTAGTAGGAGGTTCGATGTTTGGAGGGACTCTAGGTGGCCAGCTAGCAGGACAACTTGGATTTGATTTAAAAACATATAAGTTATTAGTTTATTAATTAATTTAGTTTGGATTCTAATAAGGCCTCCCCTTTTTATTATTATTTGGATTTAAATTTTATGCGTTGTAATTATGAGAAGTCGAACATGGATTTTTTAAACCATAGTTTTTTTTATATACTATGTTTTTCGCAACTAAATTTTTAAATGATAAGTTTTCTTAAATCAATTGTTTTAAACAAAGCTTTCGCTACTGAAAAGAGATTTTATAAAGTAACTGAGATGTATCATTTTAAGGAAGGGTTTTAACTGAAAATAAGGTTTTCGCTAAAACACTTCAATGTGACAAGCCAAATTTGACCATAACGTCTGGGCCGGGTTTGGGGTGTTACATTTAGTGGTATCAGAGTCCGGTTACAAAACTCGGGCTGTGAAGTGGCCCTTATTACTTGTCTTTTTTTAATGTTTTGGAAAAAAAGGAAGTCTTGCTGAGTGGCACACCGAGCCTCTGACGTCGAACCAAGTAAGTTCTTTTACTCTTAAGCCCGTTTAATTTGATATACATTAGATAGTTAGAGGGCTACTTTAGATGATTATGCTAGGATGGAACTGAAGCCCGTAGGATCTTCAAACTATAGAGGATTATCAAAAATAACTTTCTCTTTAAATACTTTCATAAAATATCGGTTTAATCATGGAAACTAACTAAAACATTATAAAATTTGATAAATCCAGATAATACGTGAATCAATGATGAGTATGTGCTTACCCATAGTGTGCTATTTACCTAAGTTGGAATTAGAGTGCGCAGCAGAAGTGTGGTGTGGTAGTCTGTGTTAGTAGCTGAAAATTTCGAGGACGAAATTTTTTTTAGGGGGTAGAGTTGTAACGCCCCAAAAATCCTAAAATCCTAAAATCCCGAAATCCCAAATTTTTTTTTTTTTTTTTGGTTCTGATAAAAAAATGTGTCCTTAGTATTCCTGGTTAAGTGTTAATTAAGTGATAGTAGGTCTTGGTTAGTTTTGGACTTAGAACTAAGAAGTGAAGAAAATTATAGTTTAATTATTAAAAGAACCTTGATGGCAAGTAGGTGGGCTTTTGAATAAATAAAGGAAGAATTGGACACAAGGAAGACTTGTGGTAGAGTGGCAAGTAACATCACATGCAAGGTAAGGAAGTAAGGGGCTCGAATCCCTCCTTGCTCAAAAGAGGGATTTATTTTTGCTTAAGAGATAGACAGAGGTGGCATTGGATATGAACTCTGTAGGGAGTGATAAGAGGAGAAATTTAGTCAGGATTTATCAGGGAGAAAAACTAGGATATGAGGTGTGAAGAAGTGGTGGAGCTGAAATGGGAATTTAGGCATAGGAAATTCAGCTATAGAGGATATATATAGGTGTCGAATGTGTGGTTTCCAGGCTAGTGCCAAATTCTCCTTCACCTTATTGCCAAAAACCCTTTTTTCTCTACAAGATTTAAAAGCTGGAAAACCTTGTTTTTCTTTCCTTCTCTTTGTGCTGATTTTCTCTTCTTCTTTTACTCAATTCTCTTTAATTCACTCTTAGTATAGCTGACTTCTTCTTCTCTTTTCCCTTGGTGCCGAATAACCTCTTTTTGCCATACAAATCGCAAGGGCCGAACACCTCTTTGGTTGAATACCCTTGGAGCTGCCACTACTCTTTATAGTCGTCTGTCCTAGTGATTAAGTATCAAATCTCAGTCTTTTGGATCTCTGCTGATTTGCTCCTCAGATCTGAGAAGTATACGTGATTAGTGTTCAAAGGAAAAGTTAGTAAGGCTTGGCGTTTCAGGTAAGGTTAAGGTGAGACTTTGGCTTTTGGGTAAAGTATTCGATAGGTTTATGTAATTAATTATTGAGTGATATCAGTTGTAGGTTCGTGGCTAAGGGGGATCGCAGCATGCTTTATTAGCAGGTGTGTACATACACTGCACACACATGTAGATCGACAAAAGCCAAAATGCCGAAAAGTCGAAATACCAAAAAGTCAAAAGTTTGGCTACGACAGTCTTGCGAGCGTGTGAACACTCGTAAGGGGGAAACCGATAGGTTACCTGAGGCCCTATGGGCAATTTCTTGGACTTGGGCTGTGAGTTGGCCAACTGGAGCAGCTTGGCCTAAATCGGCCCGATGGGCTGTTGCGCCCATAGTAAGCAAAAATTGATAATTGATGCTATGTGATGGAAAATTGTATGTAAGCATGACTGTAAATGTGATTTGGGCCTAATGGCCATAGGAATGTGATCTGGGCCTAATGGGCTATATAAATATGATTGGGCCTAATGGGCCATATGAAAGAGATTGGGCCTAGTGTGCCATATACAGGTATGTGGATTTGTGTGGGCTTGTAAAAGGTTTTAGGCCTAGTATATGATGACTACATAAAACTTAATTAACTTATTGAGACTGTGGACAAGTCATTGGGTTATGGTGACCGTGGACAAGTCATTGGGTTATGGTATGGCAATGGGTATATGCATGTTTAGGATTGGATATAGGGAAAGCATGGTACTTAAGCAGTCTTAATGACCCACCTCCTCTTCTTTGGAATCCTACCCGGTGCATAGTATTAATTCATCTTAGCTCACGGGATTTGTTAACAGGCTAAGGTAAGTAAAAACCCGTAATAAAAAATTACTAAAATGCCCCTAAGGCAAAAATGACTAAAATACCCCTTTGTGTTGAGTGTATGATTTAAGATTGCTACATGCATTCATATGCATTCATATGATAGGTTGCATATGGGTTGGGATTTATGGAACAGAGGGAGTATATGAGGGTCGCATGGACAACCGTGGATCCACCAACGGCTTTTAAGCCCAATATGTGATTGAGAGCTTGCTGCAACTTAGGTAGCTCCACAACCGGGCTACCATTGGTGTGTATCGATTGGGTGGGTCGATATTTATATCCCTACAGGATGTGAAAAGGGGGACAGGGCTGAAGTGTACCGGTTGGATTATTGGGGTGGGTTGCACTGCATTGCATTGCATGTATGTTGTATGGTGATTGATGAATGCTTGTTTCTTGTCGAGGGTTGTACACACTGAGTTTTCAAAAACTCACCCCCTCTTTTATTTTCCTTAGGTGATACTCAGTAGGAGGTTCGATGTTTGGAGGGACTCTAGGTGGCCAGCTAGCAGGACAACTTGGATTTGATCTAAAAGCATATAAGTTATTAGTTTATTAAGTAATTTAGTCTGGATTGTAATAAGGCCTCCCCTTTTTGTCATTATTTGGATTATGAATTTTATGCGTTGTAATTATGAGAAGTCGAACATGGATTTTCTAAGCCATAGTTTTTTGTATATACTACGTTTTCGCAACTAAATTTTTAAATAATATGTTTTCTTAAATCAAATGTTTTAAACAAAGCTTTTGCAACTGAAAAGAGATTTTACAAAGTAACTGAGATGTATCATTTTAAGGAAAGGTTTTCAATGAAAATAAGGTTTTCGCTAAAAGGCTTCAATGTGACACGCCGGATTTAGCCAAAACATCCGGGCCGAGTTTGAGGTGTTACATTATTGTTGGCCATAGGAGAGTTGTATTTTGACTGAAACTTGTATGTTTGAAGAGTGGAGGGAGTTGTGGCTGAACTTGGGGAGTTGTTTTGTGGAGGAAAGTTTGGATAGAAGAAGTTGTGTGGAATTTAAATTGGTGGGTAGGGTGATGTATGGAGATTTTCAAGGAATGGATCAAGGGAAGGTAATGCTGAATTTGAACTCTATCATTCAGAATTCGGCCTTGGCTAGATTGCTCTTCTCATTTTTGGTTTCTGACGATTGACTTCAGGTTCTTTTTACACTTTGTTTTGATAGTCGAATACTACTGCTGACCTCTCAGGTATCTTGCATTTTAGGCCTAATTCAGTTTTGCTCTTCTCCTTTCCTCCTTTTGTAATTGTTCTTTCCCTCTATTGCCCCTCTCTTTATCTCATCTTTGTTTGACCGAATACCCCTTGTGTGTTGGCCAAATATTTCTCTTCTCACTTTTCTTGTCTTTCGGCTTTGGGCAACCCCTCTTGGCAAGCATTCTTCGATCAATTGGGGCGCATGGTTGTCCTCATTCTTTCTCCCTAGTGCTTATCCTTGGCCGAATATTGGTAAGTAAGTTTTTGTTTCAGTTCTGCCCCTTTCGGCTTCTCTCATTCCTCAACACTATTTCTTTTTCCTTCCTATCGTTACCCCTTTTGCTTACTATTTTAGTTCAGCTTCTCTTCGGTCTTAGTTCACTACATCACCGAATTATACTCTGTACTGTCATTATTTGGTAAGTAGGGATTAGTCAAGATTGTTTTTATCCAAGTGCAGGTTTAATAAAGGGGTTATGACCTTCATGCAGGTGGAGATCAAGTTAATTGGTGTGCCTCTTAGGAATCAAGGGTGCTATTTTGATTGGCTTCCGGTAAGGAAAAGTAACTATTTGGATTGCTTTGGAACTCCATTAAGTTCCATTTGTTCTATGAAATATGCAACTGAGTAAATGTCTTTTTGACTGAATTCAGGTATAAGAATATTTGGAACACGGTTATCTTCGGATCACGTTAGGTGTGTAACCACACTGCTATAAACATAGATCGACAAAAGCCGAAAAAGTATGATTATTGACACTACACGAGCGTGTGCTCGCTCGTGTGGTAATCTGAGCGTGTAAAATGTGGGCATTTGATCGTAGAGGCCACCATGAGTGATTTTATGGGCTTAGGCCGTTTTGGGCCACGTTAGGCCGAAATGGGCCGTTGGGCCCTACGGGCTCGTGGGCCCCACATGGGTAAACCAGACGGACATGTGGAGATTGTTGGGCGACATTGTTGGGTCGGTAAGTATACTTAGACTCCATATTGATGAAATGACTGTTATACCCTTATGAGGTAACATGACTATTTTGCCCTTATGAGGTAAAATGGTTGTTTTTCCCTTTTATAGTAAAATGAATGTTTTGCCCTTATGTGATAAAATGAATGAAATGTCCCTACATGGTAAATTGATTGTTTTGCCCTTATGAGATATACGCTTGGATTTTAGCATGTTATTGTAACTGTGTTGAGTACATGTATAACATTATGATATGACATGACATGTGGCATGATGCATTTCATGGGGGTGGGTTTTTATATAATTGGAGGAAGTGTACTATACTCGCAGCTCTGCTACAAATCACTGATGGCTCTAAGGCTATTATACTGGCAGCTCTACTGCAAATATTATTTAGTACTGCAACCGGTGCTATATTTTTGGTGTGTAGGGATGGGTAGATTGATTTTATCCCCACATAGTGTGTACCCAGGCTGTATTTGCTCATTGTACGTTTGACTATCTGTTTATTAAGGGATTACACACTGAGTTTTCGTAAACTCACCCTTCTACTTATCTGTGCTGGTAATCCTTAGGCGGATCGGTGTTGCGAGGGACTCGAAGGTGGCCACACAACCGTTCATAATTTCATATTTGATTTTTAATTTAGAAGTAGTTTTATTCGGGTATTTTTATGTAATAAGGCCTCTTTGGGTTTTATTTTTAATTTGGGTTTTTAATTTGCTTTGGTTACATCTGCTAGTATTAGGAATTCGTGTTTTAAAATGAAACAACATTTTTACAAAGTAAACGCTAGTACAAACTGTTCTAAAAAGCTTTCGCTATAAATAGGATTTTGAAACTATTAACGTTTTAAAGTACATACTTTTTGGTAATAATGCAAGTTTTAAAACCATCTCTTAGATCGCACAAAGAGGCTAAATAAAGACTGGGCTTTTCAAACGAGATCACGCTTTATGAAAAATACTTTAATATTATATCGCCAGATTCAGCCATAACGTCCAGGCCGAGTTTGGGGTGTTACAGGCTAGATACACCTCACAACCCATATGAACCAATTTCTTGGCTCTAGGTACAGAAATCACATTTGACAAATAATTCTAACATTCTCTAATTACAACTACCTCGTCACCTTCCGCAGTTTTCAGTATCACCCGTTTAGTAGTACAATCTAAGTTCACTTGATGCTTAACCAGCCAGTCCATACCTAGTATGAAGTCGAATTCTCCAAAAGGGAGTTCCATTAAATCTGCAAAAAAAATCATTTCTTGAACCTCTAAAGGTACATCCTTAAACAGTTTATGCACTCTCACTGACTGCCTTAATGGACTCAACACAGTAACCTCACTCATAGTGTTTTCAACCATTACACCTAAAGTGTCAGATACAGTGCATGCTATATAACAATGCGTAGACCCAACATCAATCAATGTAGTATAAGGTATTTTATGGATAAAGAGCATACCTGTAATAACATCTAGGGCGTCTTCGCCCGTCCTCTCGACGCGTGCAAATATAAACCAAAGGTTGGCACGCCTTGCCTCAATATGACCAAAGACTTCGCACGGTGCTCCACGACCACGGCCCAATCCATTTCCACCTCTGGCCCAACCACGGCCTCTCGATGGTTATTGAACACCTTTCAGTAGCTGACAGTACCCATACCAGTAGCTTGCATCTGATCGAGCCTCCATGGACAATCTCTGATGCGGTGCTACACATATCAGCTCCTTAAACATGCCCCTATCCTTTTCCAGCACTCGCCCTGATAGCGTCTCCCACAACCAGCATAAGGCTGTCGTCTAGTAATAGCAACAGGGGCCCCAACTCTGGCTAGCCCATCAAATCTATCCTTTTTCTTAGGCCTCTGAAATGAACTTGAGGGCTCCGAATCCCTCTTGTTCCTACCCTTCTCTTTCTTACGATTTTGGCACTTAGCACACTTCACATCTTCGACGATCTTCGCTTATCTACCAAAACAGCAAAATCTCACTCCCTCTGTAGAGCTAACAAAATCCTTAAACTATCCCTGAAGCCATCCTCGAAGCAACACAGCGCTCATATTCAGTTTCCACCATCCCACGTGCATAGCAGCTTAATTGCAAAAATTCAGATTCATATTCAGCCACGGATTATCCCTCTAAATCAAATTCAGAAAGTCCCTCCTCTAGGCATCCACATAACTAGTGCCAATATATTTTCCTTGGAATGCAGTCTTGAAAAATTCCCAAGTCAATAGGTCGGGCTGAGTACCCTTTTTAACTGTTGGCCACCTCGTAGCAATGACACTGCACCTTTTAGTTTCTATTCTAGGGTGCAGTCAAGGTCATTCATGATTCTCTCTGTGGCCTCAATCCAATATTCAGCCACATTAGGGGCAACTCTAGCGATACCCCTAAAAATCTCAGCCCCATTAGACCAGAGTCATTCTGTAACCGACCCACAGCCTATAGTACCAGTATTAAGCCTAGTGACTCTTTCCAGAATTTGTAACATAGCTTGGGACAATGCGTCGTCCCCAACTGCACGATCGTGTAACCCAGTCTCAGTCACAGGTGAAATCGGTGCCTCTCTAGCTTCAACATTAGGCATATGGCCCGATGTAGAAGACCTATCCCGAGCATCTCTATGGCCTGCGCTGCGGCCTCTTGTATCCCTTCCACGAGTGCCTCTGGTACTCATTATCGTTTTGCATATCATCTGAATTATAAATTTTATGCATCGTTTACAGTTTCACTGTGTGTTACAGAATATTTTATGCAAATTATTATCAGTAATTCAGAGTTTTGTTTTCGTATATCGTAAGTTTACTACAGTTTTATGTTACCATAAACAGAGTGTTTCAATACGGTCTACTGCCTACAGTAGTCTAAGTATTTCAATTTAAAACAAGCAGTAGTTTCAGAGAAACTTACAGGACCGGCGCTGGAGACTCGGTGTACCACACATTTAGTAAAACATTTCCAAATATTTCAAATCCTTTAAAATAGTTCTTTTTCAAAATTTAAGTTTAAAAGAAACCCAAATCCAAACCAAGTTTTGCAACCTGGCTCTGATACCACTAAATGTAACACCCTAAACTTGGCCTAGACGTTATGGCTGAATTTGTGATGTTACATTGTAATGTACTTTGAAAAACATGGTTCCATCGGAAAGTTTGTTCCATGTTAACCTCGTTGTGAACTTTACAAAAATTTAGAATATCTTGTCTAATGTTAAAACTTAAGTTGGTTTAGCAAATTGTTAATCATGTTAAATGGTTATTACATTAAAATCATTTTTTGTTGCGGAAGTTTTTTAAAATGTGTTACAACAGCGTGGTGTTTTGAAAAGCATTTATCATTTGTAAAATTGCAGCCTACTGCTAACAGCTACGACTCTAAGTAAATAAATCCCAAATTAAAATAAAAACTTAAAAAGGCCTTATTACAAAACAAATGCCCAAATAAAAATTACTTATAAATTAAAAGTTTAAATGGAAGCAAAATGGTTATGTGGCCACCATCGAGTCTCTCGCAGCACCGGTCCGCCTAAGGGTTACCTACGCAGAAAAGCAGAAGGGTGAGTTTATGAAAACTTAGTGTGTAATCCCTTAACAACAATTAGACATACAATAGGCAGTTACAGTCTGGGCCTAAGCCCGTTTCAATAGTAGTTCAATCTCAATTAGGGCCTTAGCCCATTATAGTATCAATATCAGTGTGGGCCTTAGCCCATTCTGGTAATAGTAATAGAATGCAATCAGAAATCCTACCCGTCCATCCTCTACACTCCACTTCATCCAACCCTGCACTCCATGTGGGGATAAAATCAACCCACCCATCCCTACACTTCAAAATGTAGCACCAGTTGCAGCACTAAACAGTATATGCAACAGAGCTTCCAGTACAGTACACTTCCTTCAAATATAGTAAACCCATCCAATTCAATATGTCATGTCATAATATCGTACGTGTATGCAACATGTCATGCTCAATTACAGTCATACATATCATAGGGCTATATCAGTCATTTTACCTCATAGGGGTATAACGATCATTTCATCAAATTGGGGTCTAGATATACTTACTGACCCAACAGTAGGTCCACAGTCGTCTCGGGCAACCCGTGCAACCTTAATAGTCAAACAGTGAAAATGGGCCCAAAGCCCATAATACGGCCCACAAGCCCGTGTGGCCCACAAACCCCAAAAATGGCCTTGGCCGTGTAAGCTACACAGCCTGGCCCAATAATCTCCACTCGTCCATATGGTTTACCCATGTGGGGCCCACGAGCTCGTAGGGCCCACATGACCCATTTCGGCCCAACGTTGCCCAAAACGGCCTAAGCCCATGAAATCACTCATGGTGGCCTCTATGATCAAACACCCATATTTTACGGGTTCAGATTACCACACAAGCGAGCGCACGCTCCTATAGTGTCAATAATCATACTTTTCCAACTTTTGCCGATCTACGTTTATAGCAGTGTGGTTACACACCTGGTTGCGAAAACATGCAAATTAGCCAATGTGCACTACAACCTATTACAATAGAAGCTTCGGTTAAATACTTAACAAATGAGTTGAAAGAAACCTTAACCGAAACTTGTTCAAGAGATTATGTAACAGCCTGATTAAGACCCTAATCAGAATGATGGTTTTGGAACCACGAATCTGAGTCAGAAAAGTATTTTGAAATTATATTTTATTTTTATTATGTGTGAAATTATATGTGTGAAATTTTCCTAATTTAATTTTGTCGTTTGAGTGCCCGATTTAATAAAAAGGATTTAATCGCATAAAATGTAAAAGTGACTAGTTAATTGTGTAAGTGCTTATTTGAATTTGTCTTTATAATATGAAGCATTTAAGATACAATTTGACCATAATTATAAAGGATGGACGGTAGTAGGCTTAGTATATAACGTTTACATATTAAATAACAAAGGTTAAAATTGTAAATGAATAAATTAATGTAACAAAATAACATAAAACAAAAGCTAAATGCATTCATCTTTTAGGTAGTCGAATATTAAAGAAAGAAAACAAAGAATAAAATCTTTGAAGTTTCGGTCAAGGGTTAACTTGATTAAGGTATGTAATTAGCTCGATATATGATAATTTTTACATTTTTTGAGATCGTTGCAGTGTAATGTAACAAGCCCATGCTTGAATTTTTTTATTTTAATGAATGCTTTGAGTTATGCCATTGATGAATATTTGAGTTTTGTGATGTTAGTTGATGAATTATGAAAGATATGTTTTGTATTGGAATTTTTGATGATTTTGAGTAATTAGGGCTAAATTGGAAAAATAATAAATTGAGGGATTAAAATGTAAAATAAATGAAATGTATGGACTTGTATGAACATGGGTAGTATTAGGCCTAAGCATGGTATGTGCAAATTTTTCATGTTTTGTGTTTTGTGCAATTTGGACTAAATTGTAAAAAGTGTAAAATGTCAGGGGTAAAATGGTAATTTCCCATTTATGTGTTTTTGGACTAAAATGTGTGAAAATATGTTTGAATGAGTTTAATTTGAATATGTTCAGATCAAGAACCAAAGAAATCGGATTTGGATCGGAGGAAAACTAAAGTTGTCGATTAGCTGTCCCGTTCCGATTTTCATCGTCTGAGGTAAGTTTATAAGCAAATAAGTGCTAATAATTTTGAATATATATATGTTTTAAATGCTGAATTGAATTTTATGATTTTATATACTTAATGACCGAATGTGTATATGCTTGAGAATTAAGTTTACGAGTTCGATTCGATCGAGTTACGACGTCCGAAAGCCCTGTATAAACCTCAGGAATAGCTAGGATACATATGTCATGACATAGGATTCCGATATGTGATGTGTGAATAAGACCATGGCATCGATATATGTGTACGAGTAAGACCACGTTTTATACGTTGGCATCGATATGTGACTCTGATATATGTGTGCGAGTAAGACCCTGTCTGGGATAGTGGCATCGATATGTGATTACCTGTAAGACCACGTCTGAGACATTGGCATTGTACGATATATGTGATTAACTGAGTGTCCTATCCAATTCCGAATGGTTCATCAAGCAACAATAAGTTGTGATCGAATGTGTAAAATGAGCTAAAATGACCAGGTATGAGTTAGCTGATTACCTACTTGAAATAAGGTAAGTAAGTTACTTGATATTTGTTGCAAATCATGTATGATGTAAATGAATAATGTATGTGAATATGGAAAGTGTATTCGGCCTTTTGAATAAATAATATGAATATTTTTGAAATGATTCTTGAATATGTGTATATAAGATTATGTATATTCGGCCATATAATAAGTGTATGTATATGATGTTATATTTTGATTCATGAGCTTGTGTATATGAGTGTAAGTATACTTGGTTATATAATGACATTTTAGCTTTGAAAGTTGAATGATATTTCGTTAATATAATTATATGAGCATTCGACCAAGGTAACATTTATGTATGAAAGTATATATTATTTATGAAATTGTAAGTTTGAGACTAAATGTGATAATGATTTTATAATTTGGTTTAGTTTAAATGAGTTGATTATATCATTGAGTTGTTTATTTGCTTATGACTTACTAAGCTATGATAGCTTACTGTATGTGTTTATGTTTGCCTCTGCTTTATAGATTTTGGAGTCAAGTTACGAGCTCGAGGATCGTCAAAAAAGTCTATCACACTATCGACTATTTTCGGTACTTTTATAAGTTAAAATTTGAACATATGGTATGCATAGGCTATACTGTATTCGGTTATGTTCAAAGATGTATGTATATATTAAGCCATGCGAAAATGGCTAATTTGATACCTATATATTTGCTATCTTGTTCATAGTTCTTATGTGTGCTAAGGTCGATTTGTATGCTTTTACCAAATGGCGATATGTTTGCTTTTGGTTTTAGTGATTCAATCATGATATACTTGAATATGTGGTTGGTATAATTTAGTAAGCCTTAAGTTGATTATTTTTAGTTGTTACGGTAAGATATGTGTGGCATATTTAATATGATGCATATAATAAACAGCTATGGTTTGAGGTATTGGTAATTGGTTGTAATGAAATAGATATGGATAATGAAAGTGAGCTGTTCATGATTGGTTCATATATGTGAACCTTGTTGTTATGCATGTTTTATGCATGAGATATGCTTGAAGCTAAGAATGAATGTATTAGGCAATTGACATAGAAATGGAATTTACTATATGACATGTGGCAATTGATATTTGATTTATCACAGATATTTGATTTACCTAATAGATTACATGTAAAATAAGTTATTAATTATTGATTTAATTTTATGTAAATATACATGTGTATAATTCGATTTAATAAATAATGTGGACATTGAATAAATAGATATGATCTATTAGTTATGCGCATGAATATTTAGATGAATATTTGGTTAACCGTTGACACCGAGTAAGAAAGATGTAATCCAGGTTATTGTGGATAGATTGACTAAATCGTCTCATTTTGTTCCGGTTTGCACAAATTACTCGCTTGATAAGCTAGCTGAATTGTCTGTTTCGTAGATTGTGAGATTACACGGAGTACCTATTTCTATTGATTCGGATAGAGATCCAAGGTTTACATCGCAGTTTTGGAAGAAACTGCAAGATGCATTATCTAACACCCTAAATTTGACCTAGACATTACGGCCGAATCTGCGATGTCATATTGAAGTGTTTTTTGTAAAGCGTGATCTCATTTGAAAAGCCCAACCTTTATGTAGCCTCTTTGTGTGATCGAAAAGATGGTTTTAAATCTTGCATCGTTATCAAAAATTACTTACTCTAAAACGTTATTAATTTCAAAATCTCGTTTATAGCGGAAGCTTTTTAAAATAGTTGCGTACTTGTGTTTACTTTGTGAAAACGTTGTTTCTTGTGGAAGCTTTTGAAACATGTCGCGTAAATGTGGTATTTTGGAAAATCATATATCTTTTTGAAATCTTGTGTCCTACTGCTAGCAGATATAAATCAATATAAATAAAAGCCCCAAATTAAAGATTAAAAAGGCCTTATTACAGAATAAAATACCCAAATTAAAATACTCATAAATGAAAAGATAAATATGATAGTGTAAGCTGTTGTGTGGCCACCTTTGAGTCCCTCACTGCACCGATCCACCTAAGGGTTTCCTGCGCAGATAAGCAGAAGGGCGAGTTTACGAAAACTCAGTGTGTAATCCCTTATCAAACAAGCAATCAGACATAGAACAGGCAAGTACAGTCTGGGCCAAGCCCATTTTAATAACAATCCAATATTAGTTAGGGCCTTAGCCCATTACAGTATCAGAATCAGTGTGCAGTAACAGTAAATAGTATGCAGGTCCTACCTATCCAGCCTCTACACACCATTTCCGTACCAACCCTACACACCATGTGGGGATAAAATAGACCCACCCATCCCTACATTCTAGAATTAGCATTGGTTTCGACACTAAATAGTATTACAACAAAGCTACCAGTAATATGAACGGCTTGAAGCCATCAGTAGGTCCACAGTCGTCTTGGGCGACCCATACGACCATATCAGTATAGTACACTTCCTCCAAAATAACAATCCCAACCCCATGCAACATGTCATGCATCGTATCATAATATCTTACCTAGATGCAACACACATATAACGTGGCATCCTCAAATACAGTCATACACATCGTAGGGCAAATCAGTCATTTTACCTTACAAGGGTATTACCATCATTTTATCAAATAGGGGTCTAGGTATATTCACCGACCCAATAGTAGGTCTACAATCATCTCGGGTGACCCATGCAACCTTAACTGCCAATTAGTGATAATGGGCCTACGACCCATATTGTGGGCCCATGTAGACCCACAAGCTCGTATGGCCCACATAACCCAAGATGGCCTTAACCATGTGATTCACACAACTGACCCAATATTAACCACACTTTTGTGTGATTTATCCCGTGTGAGGCCAACAAGTCTGTTGGGCCTACGTGGCCCAGTTCAGCCCAAGATGGCCCAGTATCATTTCGGCCGATGAAAACGCTCATGGCCGTCTCGTTGACCACATGGCCATGTTTTGTTACATAGCCTACCACACGGGCACCCACACGCGCATGTGGTATTGACAACCCACATTCCAGTTTTTCAGCCTTTCAGCTTTTCGACTTTTCAGCCATTGCCGGCATGGATGTTATGGCCGAATTGGTGCATCACATTGAAGTGTTTTAGTGAAAATCGCATTTTCATTGAAAACCCTTCTCAAAATAAAAGAAACTTTAACTATCCTTAAAAAAAAAAAACTCATTTTCATCACTTGTTTAAAATATATGATTTTATGAAAACATGTCCTTTTAAAATGTAGTTGCGGAAATGTACAAAAGTCATACTATAGTTTAAGAAACCATGTTCAACTTCTTATAATTACATCACATAAAAATAATAATCCAAATAATAACAAAGTGGAAGCCCTATTACAATCTGATTTGAAAAGTACTTAATAACATAGAAACTAATAAGCTTTAGAAAGAAAAAAACGTCCAAATTATCTTGCTAGCTGGCCACCCAGAGTCCCTCCAAACATCGAACCTTCTACTGAGCATCACCTGAAAATAAAATAAAAGAGGGGGTGAGTTTTTGCAAACTCAGTGTGTACAACCCTCGACGAAAACAGGCATTCAAAAGTCATCATTCATCAAACATGCAATGCAATCCCATCCTAATAATCCATCCGCTACACGCCAGCTCCGTCCCCCGTCACATCATGTGAGGATATAAATATCGACCCACCCAACCGGTACACATCAATGGTAGCCCGGTTGTGGAACTACCAAATTTGCAGCAAGCTGCCAATCACGTATTGGGCTTAAAAGCCGTCGATGGATCCACGGTTGTCAAGCAACCATGCGACCCTCACGTACTCCCTCCGTTCTATAATTCCCAACCCATATGCAACCTAAAAAGGATATCATATGAATACAAATGGATGCATGTAGCAAACATAAATGTTACACTCAGCACATAGGGGTATTTTAGTCATTTTTGCCCTTAGGGGCATTTCAGTAATTTTTTATTACAGTTTTTACTTACATTGGCCCGTTAACAAATCCCGTGAGCTAAGATGAACCAATACTATGCACCAGGTAGGATTCCAGAGAAGAGGAGGTGGGTCATTAAGACCTCTTAAGTACCAAGCTCTCCCTAGATCCAGTCCTAGACATGTATATACCCGTTGCCACACCTTAACTCTATGACTTGTCCACGGTGCAGTAAACTAATTATGTTTTATGTGGTTATCATATACTAGGCCCAAAACCCCTACATACATGCATATGGCCCTCTTAGCCCAATCTCATACATATGGCCTATTAGGCCCAATTCATATTCATATGGCCCATCAAGCCCAATTCATGTTCATATGGCCCATTCGACCCAATTTCATTTTTATGGCCCATTTAGTCCAAACCACATTATATTCATGCTCACATACAAATTTTCTATCACATAGCATCGCTTATCAAATTTTGCCTATTATGGGCCCAACAGCCCATCAGGCCCATTTAGCCCATTTCGGCCCACTTGGCCTATTCACAACCCAAGTCCATGGAATCGCCCATGGGCCTCAGGCAACCTATCGGTCTCCCCCTTATGAGTATTCGTGCACTCGTAAGACTACCGTAGCCATACTTTCAGCTTTTCGACATTTCGGCACCTGGTAAGCAAGCGTGATGCGATCTCTTTAACCTCAAACCTTGCGCTATAAGTATAACAACCCCTTCTTAAATCCCTAACCACGATCAACTCCCAGATCTACACCAATCTTAACTATTAAAATAGAATAATAGGTGACTCGTATCCAACACAAGTCCCCTTACCTTAACTATGAACAATCGGCCACCTTAGCCAATGTGAGAGGAATACTTACCAAGATCGCGAACACCTAAAGAGCAGTTTCGACAGAGAGCTAATATCCAAGATCCGATACTAATTCCCTACCATAATCGATTAGAAAGAGTAAGGGACAATATTCGATACTTAGCAAAGAAAACCGATTGGAAGAGTAACAGTTACACAAGATTCAGTCAAAGAGTATTCGGCTTTAGAAATCTGAATGGCACAATTACTTATTCGGCACCAAGGGAGAGAGGAAGAAGAATCAGCTAAACCCAAAAGTTAAACAAAGAAATTGGCACAAGAAAAATAAAAAGGAGGACAAGGGTTTTCAACTTTTGGAGAAATCGGTAGAAAAAAAAGGAAGAAAACAAAAGGGTTTTCAGCTTTTAGGAAAGAAGGTTTTTGGCAAAAAGGTGAGAAAAAGATTTTGGCATTAGCCTCATACCCTTGCATTCAGCACCTATTTATAACCCTATAGTCGAATTGCCTAGCCCTCAGTTCCCCATTTGGCTCTATCACTTCTCCCTCTTATCTCCTCGTTTTTCTCCCTGATAACCCCTTGATTCTTTCCTTAACTTTCTCTCCTGAACACTCCCCTTAGAGTCCATCTTCACGCCACTTCCAACCTTCTAGAAGGCCAAAATTAAACTCCTAAAAATACTAAGCTAGGATCCGAACCTTGGATCTCCTTGCTAGCTACTAACGCCACCTCCCTACACTCTAAGTGGCATCACTTAGCCACTCCTCCACCAGGCTTTTTGATGCCATTTTCCCTTATTTTTATTTAAAAGCCCAACTACTTGCCAACAAGGTCCTTTTAATTATTAAACTTTAATTTCTTCTAACCCTAGATTCGAACACAAACCTTGACCAAGACCTACCATCGCGTAACTAACACTTAACCGGAATTGCTAAGCTCAAAAAGAAAAATTTAAGATTTTAGGATTTTTGGGTTTCAGGATTTTTAGGGTGTTACAAATCGCACCCCTAATAGTAATCGGCAAGGAAATGAGTTGTGAAATGAAGGATATTTACAACAGAGAGAAAATTGAGAAGAACCACGTACCTATCGATTATTCCAAGAACAATTGCAAAATCAAAATAAAATAAAGAGAGATGCAGAATTCAGCCACAGTAATCAGATGAGAAGAGGAGGAAACTGTTACCACAAAAAGTATTGAAAAGGGAAAGAAGATGCATAGGGTCAAGAGGGAAATCATTTAAGAAAGGGAAGGGGAGAGTCGACCAATAACCAAGTCTAAAATCGAAAGAGTTTGAGGGAAAGAAAGGAGGGGGTATTCGGCCAAAAAGAACCAATGGAGGTTAAGAGGGGGAGGAGTCAGTCAAGAGCTAGGAGTTAGATGCTGGTAGAATTTGAGAGATAGGAGAGGAGTATTCAGCCAACCATAGAAAGAAAGCACGAGAGGAAGTAATTTGCTAAAAAGTAAGGGAGAGCAAAAACACAAAGTGCAGAATGAAAATACCTGAAAGAACCAATATACGACCAATAACCCTTGCACTCGATATTCTCCAAAGATAGAAAAGAATAGAGAATAAAAAAAATAAAAGAAGAACCAAGAATGAATTGAAGAGCAAAACATCAAAACCAATCTCTAACTCCCTAAAACTGAACTCACAGGTGCCTACATTCCCAATTTGGCTCCAACACTCTTTCCACTTCACATCCTCTTGATTTTCTCTTAAATTTCCTTCTGTCCACCAATTCAAACAATTGAAATCCTCCAAAAACCTCTCCTCAAATTCAGCTAACAACAACCCCATTCAAATCCATTCAACTCTTGGTGTTTCGGTCAAACACAACTTCCTCCCATGGCTATCAATAAAAATAATCTCCATATGCACAAATAGGGATTCGAACCTCAGACCACTAGCACACTCCACACGCCACTATCTACTAGACCAGCAGGTTCTTTTTTGTCATGTTTTTAACAAATTTTACTTATAACCCTACTGACCAAAGATAGGGGTTTTATCCTCAAAAACTAAAATTTTGTGGAAGCTCGGGCTTGAACCCATGACTTCCCAGACACTTCTAGAGCACACAACCAATAAGCCAAACACTCAATTATGTCACTCCCTTGCACAATAAAATATTTTTGAACAGCTTCCTAACTTTACCCCTACTCAAAACCTAATACATCTAGGCCCAAATTTTGGGGCGTTACAATTCACCCCTCCTTAAAGAAATTTCGTCCTCGAAATTTCCAACTATCAGATCAGTCGCATAACACAGACTACACTACTAAGCTCCCGCTATGCACTCTTGTTCCAAAACATTTCTGTACTTAGCTTGAATGTTTCCAGTACAATCCATAGATGGACTGGGACAATGCGTCAATCCAATACTCAGCCACACAATCATGAGACCCAGCTCGAGCACCTCTATGGCCTCTACCGTAGCCTCTTGTACTCCTTCTGCGAGTACCTCTGGTGTTTATTATCGAATTACGTTTTATCTAAATTAGTAGTTTTATGCAGATCACTTTATAGTTCCAGTTGTTTATTAACAGCTATTTTATGGAGACAGTATCAAAAGTACAGAGTTTTATTTTCACACAACGTAGTGTTTATTGGTGTCTACTAGTTTACTACAGTTTTAGTATACCCTACTAAAGAGTTTGCAGTACTACCTACAATAGTCTCAGTAATCCTACCTATGGTAGTTTCAGTCAAAATCAAAATTACACTTTTCAGAGAGAACTTACAGGGTCGGCGCGGATACTCGGTGTACCACACATTTAGTAAAACATTTCAAAAATACTTCAAATCACTTGAAACAGTTCTTTTTAGCAATCCCAAGTTTTTTTAAAAGAAACCCAAATCCACAACCGAGTTTTGTAACTTGGCTCTGATATCATTAAATGTAACACTCCAAACCAGGCCTAGACGTTACGGCTGAATCTGCGATGTCACATTGAAGTGTCTTTCTTAAAGCGTGATCTCGTTTGAAAGCCCAAACTTTATGTAGCCTCTTTATGTGATCGAAAAGATGGTTTTAAATCTTACGTGATTATCAAAAAGTATTTACTTTAAAATGTTATTAATTTCAAAATCTCGTTTATAGCAGAAGCTTTTTAAAATAGTTGCGTACTTGTGTTTACTTTGTAAAAACATTGTTTCTTGTGGAAGCTTTTGAAACATGTCGTGTAAACGTGGTGTTTTGGAAAATCATATATCTTTTTGAAAACTCGTGTCCTACTGCTAGCAGATATAAATCAATATAAATAACAACCCCAAATTAAATATTAAAGAGGCCTTATTACAAAATAAAAAACCCAAATTAAAATACTCATAAATGAAAAGATAAATATGGAAGCGTAAGCTGTTGTGTGGCCACCTTCGAGTCCCTCGCTGTAACGCCCCGTACCCGAGACCGTCGCTGGATTCGAATACGAGGTGTTAACAGACTTAATTCATTACTTAAACAACTCAAACAATTTAATTTTAAAATTTTCAGACAAGCTAAAATCTGCATCACAGTCACTAAAAAATTCATTTCTCGAGTTACGAAACTTGAAATTAAGATCCGTAAATTTTCTATGAAACTAGACTCATATTTATATCTACTAATTTTTTTCTAGAATTTTTGGATGAGCCAAATAGTACAGTTTATTAGTTAAAGTCTCCCCTGTTTCAGGGTTCGACTACTCTGACCTCTGTGTATTACGAATCAGATATCTCTCTATAAAAAATTTCAATGACTATGAGGTTTGTTTATATTAAAACTAGACTCAATAAGGAATCTGTACATATAAATAACAACTTCTAATTATTTTTTTAAAATTTATTATGAATTTTTAAAGTCAGAATAGGGGATCCAGAAATCACTCTGGCCCTGTTTCACAAAAGTTTAAATATCTCATAAAATATAATTTATATGCCAGTTTTGTTCATTCCATATGAACATAGACTCATCAAGATTCGATTCCATAACTTATTCATTATTTAATTCCATTTATACTATTTTTAGTGATTTTTCAAATTCACGTCCTACTGCTGTCTGAATCTATTTTATGGTAAATTTTACCTATTTCATGGTTTCCATGGATTAGCTAGCAATTTGACATACATAACACCAAATATGATCATGATTAGCCATTCCAATGGCTAATCATTACCAAGCATTTTCATACCACTCAATAACCATAGCATAAGACCATATATACAAAATGATTATAGTGCTATACATGCCATACTCAAAATATACAAGCCATTATGCCAAGATGGTATACGGATAGTGTGAGCGAGCCTCCGACCGTTCCCGATTTTCGAGCTGACTTGTCAAAACTACAAGGAATGAAAAGGAGGGAGTAAGCATAAATGCTTAGTAGGTTCACATGCAAATAGCAAGTAACATAACCATATAAGCAAACATAAAATATCATTTGCATAATCATCATCAAGACATTCATGTCATATTTTCATTTATCATCTTACCACATTGTTGATATATCGAGTTTTCAACCCGAGGGTTAAGTACATACCTATTCAAAGTATCCATCTCACAACACTTACCAATATGTCCCTTTCATCTCTAGTATTCCTCCATTTGAGTAGAACTTTACCCGTTGAACACATCGGAATATAATTCGGATATATGGAAAGTTTGCACACACATATGTAGCCAAGCTACCATGTAACCCGCCCATAAGTGAACTCGGACTCAACTCAACGAGCTCGGGCGTTCGCATCCATAAGTGAACTCGGACTCAACTCAACGAGTTTGGATGCCTAGTTACATCTCACGAACTCGGACTCAACTCAACGAGTTCGGACATTCGCATCCATAAGTGAACTCGGACTCAACTCAACGAGTTCGGATGCCTAGTTACATCTCACGAACTCGGACTCAACTCAACGAGTTCAGACATTCACATCCATAAGTGAACTCGGACTCAACTCAACGAGTTCGGATGCTCAACCATCCTAGTGACATGTCACTTGTATCCTAATCTATTCCGAAGGTTCAAACGGGCTTTTCCTTGAACACATATCCTTGCCATCTTCCGTAAAATACCGAAACCAATACTCGGTAACACTTTATATTTAACAAATAATACAAATAATTTGCATTTTATTCGAAAATAACTACAAAGCATATATTTCATGATAAAAATCAGCATATCATATAATTAACATCAATAATTTAAAAAAAACAATTATACTATATTATTTACACATGAACTTACCTCGTATGCGAAAATGGCTACTTTTACCATTTCGTCCACAACTTGGTATTTTCCCTTCTATAGCAGCATCAAATTCTCACTCTAACATGTACTTATGAACATTAGGTATTTTTACCGATTATGTCGTTTTACTCATTTTTACATAAAATCACTTAGCAAAAGTTGTTTAACACAATTTCAAGCTTCATATTCTACCATAAAACATCAAAATAAACACATTTCACCTATGGGTATTTTTCCAAATATGAACCTAGCTTAAATTATTGCTAGGATAAGCTTAATCGAGCTACCGGGATTCCAAAAACGTAAAGAACATTAAAAACGGGGCTTGGAATCACTTACTATTGAGCTTGGAAAGCTTGAAAACCCTAGCCATGGCTTCCACCATGCTAATTTCGGCCTCCATGAAGAAGATGAGCAAAATTGGCTTTTAATTTTGTATTTTAATTCATTTTACCCCTAAATGACCAAAATGCCCTTACTACTAAACTTTCAAAAATTCCTTCCATGTCATAATTTTGTCCATGAACTTAAAATTGGTCAAATTGCTATTTAAGACCTCCTAATTAATATTTCAATGCAATTTCATACTAAAAAATTCTAGAATGCAAATTTTGCAACTTATTCGATTTAGTCCCTACTTTCAATTTAAACACTTTAGGCATAGAATTTCATCACGAAATTTTCACACAGTCATGCAATCGTATCATAATCATCAAAATAATCATAAAATAATTATTTCTATCTCAAATTTTGTGGTCACGAAACTACTATTCCGACTAAGCCCAAAATCAGGATATTACACTCGCTGCACCGATCCACCTAAGGGTTTCTTGCGCAGATAAACAGAAGGGTGAGTTCACAAAAACTCAGTGTGTAATCCCTTCTCAAACAAACAATCAGACATACAACAGTAAGCAATCTGATGCAAGCCTAAGCGTTTCAATAATGATCGAAAGATCGATTAGGGCCTTAGCCCATTATAGTATTAGAACCAGTGTGCAGTAATAGTAAATAGTATGTAATAACAGTAAATAATATGTAGGTCCTACCCATCCAACCTCTACACACCATCTCCGTACCAACCCTACACACTATGTGGGGATAAAATTGACCCACCCATCCTTATATTCCAGAATTAGTACTGGTTTCGGCACTAAACAGTATTACAACAAAGCTACCAGTAATATGAACGGCTTAAAGACATCAGTAGGTCCACAGTTGTCTTAGGCGACCCGTGCGACCATATCAGTACAGTACACTTCCTCCAAAATAACAATCCCAAACCCATGCAACATGTCATGCATCGTATCATAATATCTTACCTGGATGCAAAACACATATAACGTGGCATCCTCAAATACAATCATACACATCGTAGGGCAAATCAGTCATTTTACCTTACAAGGGTATTACCATCATTTTACCCTATGGGGGTATTTTAGTTATTTTATCAAATAAGGGTCTAGCTATATTTACCGACCCAACAGTAGGTCCACAGCCGTCTCAAGCAAACTGTGCAACCTTAACAGTCAATCAGTGATAATGGGCCCATGACCCATATTACTGGCCCATGTGGGCCCACATGCTCATATGGCCTACGTAACCCAAGATGGCCTTAACCGTGTAATTCACACAGCCAACCCAATATTAACCATACTTTTGTGTGATTCATCCTATGTGGGGCCCACAGACCCATTAAGCCTTCATGGCCCAGTTCGGCCCAAGATGGCGCAGTATCATTTCGGCCCATGAAAACGCTCACAGTAGTCTCGTTGACCACACGGCCATGTTTTGTTACACAGCCTGCCACATGGGCACCCACATGCTCGTGTGGTGTCGACAACCCACTCTTTGGCTTTTCAGCCTTTTAGCTTTTTGGCTATTTAGCCTTTGCAATTTCACATCCAATGGCAGTGTTACACACACCTGTTTACGAGAATGTGCCGAAAGGTCCACGAGTACTCTAACCTACACTCATTCAGAAGATCCAATTAATCTCATACCAACTGACATTTCCATGACTTCCAACAAGATAACTTGTCTAAAAACTTACCCCTCACTAGAACCAATCAACCAATTATGGTTTACTCCTTGACTCCTCTGTAAAAGGCCAATCAAAATGCCCTAGGGCTATCTGCATTCCAAACCACACTTATCAACTATCAATCTTTGAATGATTTGTACTAGTCGAGAAGTCACTTACTGAAAACCTGTAACTAAAAATAAGAGACAGTAATATTCGGCCAACACCCAAAGCACGAGGTGGAAAAATTACACCCTAATAGTAATCAGCAAGGAAAGGAGTTGTTAGATGAAGGATAATTACAACAGAGAGAAAATCGAGAAGAACCACGTACCTACCGATTGTTTAAAGAACAATTGGAAAAATCAAAACAAAATGAAGAGAGATGTAGAATTTGGCCATAGTAATCAGATGAGAAGAGGAGAAAACCATTACCACAAAAAGAATTGAAAATGGAAAGAAGATGTATAGGGTCAAGAGGGAAATTTTTTAAGAAAGGGAAGGGGAGAGTCGACCAATAACAAAGTCTAAAATCGAAGGAGTTTAGGGGAAGAAAGGAAAGGGTATTCGGCTAAAGAGAACCAATGGAGATTAAGACAGGGAGGAGTCAGTCAAGAGCTAGGAGTTAGATGCCAGAAGAATTTGAGAGATAGGAGAGGATTATTCGGCCAAGCATAGAAAGAAAACATGAGAGAAAGCAATTTGTTAAAAAGTAAGGGAGAGCAAAAACATAAAGTGTAGAAGAAAAATACCCAAAAGAACCAACATACGACCAATAACCCTTGCATTTGATATTCCCCAATGACAGAAAAGAATAGAGAATAAAAAAATGAAAGAAGAGCCAAAAATAAATTGAAGAGTAAAACATCAAAACCAATCTCTAACTCCCTAAAACCGAACTCACAAGTGCCTACATTCCCAATTCGGCTCCAACACTCTCTCTACTTCCCATCCCCTTGATTTTTTCCTAAATTTCCTCTTGTCCACCAATTCAAACAATTGAAATCCTCCAAAAACCTCTCCTCAAATTTAGCTAACAAAAACCCCATTCAAATCCATTCAACTCTTGGTGTTTCGGTCAAACACAACTTCCTCCCATGGCTATCAGTAAAAATAATCTCCATATGCACAAATAGGGATTCGAACCTCAGACCACTAGCACACTCCACACGCCACTATCCACTAGACCAGCAGGTTCTTTTTTGTCATGTTTTTAACAAATTTTACTTATAACCCTACTGACCAAAGATAGGGGTTTTATCCTCAAATACCAAAATTTTGTGGAAGCTACGGTTTAAGCTCATGACTTCCCAAACACTTCCAGAGCACACAACCACTAAGCCAAACACTCAATTATGTCACTCCCTTGCACAATAAAATATTTATGAGCAGTTTCCTAGCTGTACCCCTGCTTAAAACCTAATACTTCTAGGCCCAAAATTCAGGGAGTTACACATTAGGTACGAAATTAGATTTCAGTACTGCTTTCCATCCACAAACAGATGGTCAGTCCAAATGAATCATTCAGATACTTGAGGATATGTTGAGATGTTGCATTCTCGAGTTTGAGGGTACGTGGGATACTTACCTCTTATTGAATTTGTGTACAATAATAGCTTTCAATCGAGTGTCAAACTGGAAGCTTACAAGGCTTTGTACAGTCGTAAATGTTGTACACCATTGTATTGGACTGAACTCAGTCAAAATAAGATACACGGGTCGATTTGATGAAAGAGACTGAACAAAAAGTGAAAGTAATCTGTGAAAGTCTGATGACAGCATCAGATCTTCAAAAATCGTATGCGGACTTGAAATAAAAAGATATAGAGTTTCAAATCAGGGACAAAGTATTTTTGATAGCCTCATCGTGGAAGAAAATACTCAGATTTGGTCGTAAAGGCAAATTGAGTCCGAGATTTATTGGGCTGTATGAGATTATTGAGCATATAGGACCAATTGCTTATAGACTGCTGTTGCGACCTGAGTTAGAAAAGATCCATAATGTATTCCATGTCTCGATGCTTCATAGATATAGATCTGATCCCTCACATGTGATTAATCTATCAGAGATCGAGATTAAGTCTGATATGACATATTAGGAAGAACCGATTCACATTCTGGCTCACGAGATTAAAGAATTGCGAAATAAGAAAATTTCATTAGTAAAAGTACTGTGGCATAAACACAGAGTTGAAGAGGCAACGTGGGAGCCAGCAGATGCTATGAAAGAGTGTTATCCAAACTTATTCACTGGTAAGGTTTTCGGGGACGAAAATTTCTAAGGGGGTGTAACACCCCAAAAGTTTATATATTTATTTATTGATGTTTGTTGCATAAATGCATGCTTGCTTCAGTGGTTGGGTGTCTTGAGGAGTGTGGGAGAGGTCCTGAGTTCGAGCTTGGGCTTGTATTAAAATTTGGTTTTTGTCTTGAATAAAACCTATTTATTGGTGGTGAGATTCTTATATAATTATGGGAAGAATGTGTCATAAAAAGCTTGCTGGTTTAGTGGATAGTAGCGTGTTTACTTCTGCCTGAAGACCTAATTTCAAGTCCTGTCGTGCGCTAGGGATGTTCATTTTTGTTCCTAGGCCGTGTAAGAGGATAAATGGCAGCAGAACTCTGAACTAGTGGGTGGTTGGAGTGTTTGAGGGGAAGTGGACTGTGTGGCCAAATTTTTGAAGGAGTTTGAAAGGGGTTTGAATTGGGCGGTTGAGGTAGAAGAGGAGAGATTTAGGGAGAGAATTTAGGAGTGGATCAAGGATTGGGTGAAGTGGGAGTGGTTGGCCAAAAGTAGGATTCCTCCTTAGGCAAATTTGGTCATAATTCTTTGGGTTCCAAAATTTGCCAGTTTTGCTTCCCATTTTCTTTGTTAGCTATTGTTCTTTTGGCCTCTTTCCTCTCTTCTAGCTTTAGGGGTCTTGTTGGTAGCCAAAATTGGGTGTGTTCATTCGGGAAACTAGTCATTTAGTTTTGTTTACTCAACAAGTGTTTTGTAGCTGACCTCTGCTGATTTCTCTGTAGTTTTGTGGTCTTTTGTTCTCTCGTTTTCCTTTGGCCGATTGTACTTGCTCGGGTTTTTAGTATTGGCTTCATTGGTCCTTTTTCTTTTCCCCTTTTCTCTGCCGACTCCCCTACCATGATAGCATCTTCTTTCCCTCTTTCCATCTGATTACTTGGGTCGTATATTACTCAGCTCACTCTCTTCTCCCATATCGACTCTTACGATTTTCCTTAGAGCAATCGGTAGGTGTTTGGTTCCTTACTAATCCTTCGACCTTTTTCTTTATGAAATATTATTGTTCTAATTCCTTCTTTTACAATCGTTATGGCTAGAAGCGTGGGTGCTAGTCTTACCTCTTCAGTGTGAGCGCACGTCTAGAATAGAAGACTAATTGTGTCCTCTTTAGAATTAGTTTCAAGGTTTTGGTAAGTGCTATACACTAGATCAACTATTTTACGAATGCTCTTGTTAAGGTTAATGGATTGTAGTTTGGGTGCAGGTGGCCTGTAAGAGTCCTTAATTGGGTTTCAGTATCGATTGAACTGTGTAGACTCGTAATCATTGGATAAGGCAATCATATCCTCATTTGAGCTACACCACCAAAAATAAGGAAGAAATATACTTTATTGTTTGTTTTTGAAGGTTCGGCCATAGTCTCATGCATGTAAGTGCATTTTTACTCGGTTTTTAATGATTTCTATGTTTTCCAAGTCGTTGTAGCTTAATCTAGCTAACCTAGGGATTAATTTGTGAAACTATTAAAAGTATAGGTTTTACCATGAATGTATGTTAGTTGTTTTTGATATTTGATGGATGAAAATGAATGCCTGATGATAGTTGAACAATTAATAAAGGAAATATTGATGAATTTGTCAATTAGGGTTTAAATTGAAAAATAAAAAAATATTCATGATTAAATTATAAAATAAAAGAAATGTGGGCTTGCTAAGAGCATTAATGATATTCGGTTATAGTGGGATTGTATTAAGTTCCATGAATTTGCATTTTTGTGAGCTAGGGACTAAATTGTAAAAAATTCAAAATTTAAGGGGCAAAAGTGTAATTTTGCTAAAACATGATTTTTTATTAAATTGAATAGAATGTATTTTGAATAAGGTAAAATTGATTATATAGATTAAGAAAAGCAACGTATGGATCTAGATCGAGGGAAAGATAAAGTATTGAACTAGTCGATCCAATTTCGTCGTCTTTGTAATCGAGGTAAGTTCGTATGTTTAATAAGCATTTAATTACATATATTTAAATGCTAAATTGATATAATTGTGATGATACAATACTATGAAAATCCTCGACGAGTTATCAGTAATGTATTAATCCGGTTTGAACCTTAGGAATAGATTAGGATACAAATGACATGTCATTAGGGGTTACTGTGTTTTGGGTACTGGTCCGTACATTCTACCAGTAGCTATGTTTTTCGGCATGTGTTGTGGTTACTCATCAACTTGTGTGAGCAGCAACATGTAGCTACGTTTTCACAACTCGAGAGTGAGTATTTATATGAGATATGAGTTTGAGATGGCTTTGACCATGTATTGGCACTTAGTGTGTGAGATTCTTGAGTATCTGATATTATTCCAAATGGTTCAATGGGTTTATTGATGGTATGAAAGAATAAGAGATAGATATGTATCATTACAGGTATGTATGTGAATCATAAAAGCATTGAAACTATGAAATTTTGGAATTTTATGTCTAACCTTATGGATGAATATGTGTTAGGTTTATGGATTAATTTGAGTTGCATTCTACCGTGTTTAATCACTTAAATTATGATTATTTGATAAGTTGTATTTATTATCCATTCGAGCTTACTAAGCTTAATAGCTTACTTTTTTTACTTTTCCATGTTTTATAGTGATTTCAAAGTTTGCTCAGATTGGAAGTTGTCGGAGATCTCATCACACTATCCAGCAGTTGTTTTGGTACTTTTGAACTTTGAGTAGTATGGTTATATGGCATGTATAAGTCTTTTTGGCTAATGTAGCCTTATGTCTTGATGAATTTTGGCCATTTGAATTGGCTTGGAAGTAGTTATATGTTTTGATATGTAAATATGTATAAATGGCCCTTTTATATGTGGTTTATAATTGTTATGTGAATGCCTTATTGTCAATTGGTAATTAGGTAGCAATTGGTTGAAATTTGAGAATGTATTGGCATGCTAAGTAATAGGCAAGATAATGCATATATCAAAATTGACCATTTAGGTGAATCCTTCTAAGTGAAATTGGTAAGTTTTGAAATGGAAAATTGTGATGTTCATGAGCATTATGGTAGTTGGTATTAATATTGCATGATTTGGACTTGGTTGAGATTGGTTTGAATGCCATTTGATGATATGGTCATATGCTATTTGATGGGTTTAAGTTGTTGCAAGTTTGGGTAAGAAAAATGGCTTGGAAAATAGCCTATTTTTGTCCACACTGGTAGAGACACGAGCTTGTGTCTCAGCTGTCTTTGACACATAGCTAGATGACATGGCCGTGCGTCCCCTGGTACTTAATTTAGAAAATAAGTCAGTAGCTTCACATGGCCTAGCACGCAGGCGTGTAACTTGGCCATGTGGCATAAGCCAATATACCTTCCAATTTTCACACGGCCTGGCACACGGGCGTATGAGGCCATTTCGAAGGGTACACGGGCTAGTCACACAGGTATGTGGTTGGCTGTGTGACCCAAGTTAGTAAGTTATACAGGGTAGGACACGGGCTGGGACACGGCCATGTGATCCCATTTCAAATGTTCTCATGGCCTGTGACATGGGCGTGTCTTTGGCACTGTAAGACACACGGCCGGGCCACACAAGCGTGTGTCCCCTGTACTTTGAAAATTTTCCATGTTTTCCCAAAATTTTCTTGTGTTTTCATTTTAGTCTCGAACCACTTCTAATGTTTGTTTTAGGCCTCAAAGGCTTGTATTAGGGACTATATGATTATATTGAATAATGTTTTTTAAGATTTGAGAATTATGTTATTGTTTAATAAATAAGTCTAGTAATGCTTTGTAACCCTATTCAGGCGATGGATACGGGTTAGGGGTGTTACATTTATTGGTATCAAAGCTATGGTTTAGTCAATTCTTGGACTAACATAATGTGTGTGAGTATAGCTATACATGCCATATATAACCTGTGATAGTGTGATATCTCCTAACAGTTTTAAATCATGTTTTCATATAGTAATAGATCCCAATCGAGCAGTTGCTAATGATGTAGAAAGTAATGCGCCAGCCTTCGTTCACGAAGTAGCGCCGTCTGAATTGAGACCTGTATCGGAGTGTTGGGAAGGAAAGGCCAAGAAAGCCTTCTTCCAACTAATGAATGAATGGTTCACTGAGTTTGTCCGAATGAATCTGGTTGCTTAGCAACCTTTACCCCTACCTATTCCCCAACCGGTTCTCATAGCTTTTCAAGGTTTGGAACCCTTGGGTATGAATAAGCCACCTGTGGATAAAATTCAAAAGTACAGGGCTAAAGAGTTTAGAGCTACAATTTATGATGATCTTGAGAGAGTGGAGTTTTGGCTTGAGAATACAATTCGAGTTTTTGATGAACTGTCTTGTACGCCTGCGGAATGTGTTAAATGTGTTGTATCACTTCTAAAAGATACTGCATACCAGTGGTGGAACACTTTAATATCTGGTGCCGAGAGAACGAGTCAGTGGGAATTCTTTCAGACTGAGTTCAGAAAGAAATACATAAGCCAATAGTTTTTTGATCAAAAGTGAAAAGAATTTTTGGAGTTGAAATAGGGTCGTATGACTGTGACCGAGTACAAAAGAGAATTTGTAAGATTAGATAAGTATGCTCGAGAGTGTGTTTCTACTAAAGAAATTATGTGTAAGAGGTTCTAAGAAGGGTTGAACGAAGACATTAAACTTCTAGCTGGAATTCTGGAGTTGAAAAAAATTTGTTGTTTTAGTTGACAGAGCTTGCAAAGCCAAGGAACTTAGCAAAGAAAAAAGGAAAGCTGATTTTGAGGCTAGAGATTAAAAAAAAAGGTCAATGAGTAAACCCTATCATTCCTCTTCAAAGAAATCAAGAGATTATTATAACCGTTTGACAGTTTCAATGGGGTATTGTAACAGCCTGATTTAGGGCCTAGTCGGAACAGTGGTCTCGGGACCACGATTCTTAGAGGACATGCTGAGGTGCTGCGTCATTGAATTTCAAGGAAGTTGGGAAATATACTTACCATTGGTTGAATTTGCCTACAATAACAGCTATCAGTCGAGTCTAAAAATGGCACCTTATGAGGCCTTGTACAGGCAAAAGTGCCAAACACCCTTATATTGGACTGAGTTGAAAGAGAGTCAGATTCACGGGGTTGATTTGGTCAAGGAGGCTGAGGAAAAAGTTAAAGTGATTCAAGAATGCCTAAGAGCCACTTTGGATAGGCAGAAATCCTATGCAGATTTGAAACAAAAGGAGATCGAGTTTGAGGTCAGTGATAAAGCATTCTTAAAAGTTTCCCCTAGGAGGAAAGTCCTCAGATTTGGTAAAAAGGGCAAGTTGAGTCCTCGTTTCATAGGACTTTATGAAATTACCGAGAGAGTAGGGCCTGTTGCCTACAAATTGATTTTGCCGCCAAAGTTAGAAAAGATTCACGATGTATTTCACGTGTCTATGTTTCGCCGATACAGATCTGACCCTTCGCATGTAATTGCGCCTACTGAAGTTGAAATTCTTCCAGATATGACTTATGGTGAAGAACCGGTCAAGATCTTAGGTCGAGAGGTTAAACAGTTAAGAAATAAGGATATACCACTTGTGAAGGTTTTGTGGCATAGACATGGAGTCAAGGAAGCCACATGGGAACTCGAGGAGTTTCTGAGAGAACAATATCCAAATTTATTTACCGGTAAGATTTTCGAGGACGAAAATCCCTAAGGGGGAGAAATGTAACAGCACAATTTAGGGCCTAGTCGGAACAGTGGTCTCGGGACCACAAATTTGAAGTTAGAAAAAAATTATTTTATTATTTTTATGAGGTTATAGTATGATCTTATTAGTGCATGAAAAATTTGGTGAGCTAATTTTAATGTTTTCTAGCCCGATTTTGAAAAAACGACTAAATCACATAAAAGGAAAAAGTTGCATTTTAGTACCCAAATGTGTTAAATAGATAGAGAACTTAAATTGAGGGCTTTTAAAGGGCAATTAGACCCTTTTTATTAGTGTTGGTCAGCCATGTGATGAGTTTTAAACAAATAGTCAAAGTATTAGGTGGATGATGTCATGATTTGGTGATAAAATAATGCCTAAAAGCCTAGCTATCATTTCTTTCTTCTCCATCTCTTTTCTCCACTGAAAATATCAGCAAAAATGGATTTTTGAAGGCTAAAAACTTTTAACAACTTAAAGCCCTCACAAGTAAGTGATTCCCACACCCTTTGTTGATGATTTTTTCATTTTTGAGACCCTCGAAGCATGAGTTTTCAAATGAGGGTGATATCTTGCAAAATGGTGAAAATTTTAGGATTTTTCCATGGATGTTTTTGATATGTTTATTAAGTTTTTATGGAAGAATATGAGTCCTAGTTGTGTTATGAACAACTTTGGTGAATGAGTTTTCATGGAAAACACCTAAAGGGGCTATTTTGCATAAGTTGTAAAATAGTTAGTAAGTATGTGAAATAGTGATAATTTAAAGTTTCCATAAGAGTAAAAATAGTTTGGTTAGGCCTAAGATACAATGAAATTCGATGAAAATCGATTTTCGGGCATAGGGATAAAATGGTCATTTTGTCAAATTTTAGAGGCAAAATGGTCATTTTACCAAAGATGTGAATTTATGATTGCTTAATCCTAATTAGTGACTAAATGGGTGCACATTGTCATGATAGATCAAGATTTACCAAATCTGAACCTAGATCGGGGGAAGGCCAAGCAAACCGACTAAACCGAATAGTCAAGTACTTTTTGTAAACCGAGGTAAGTTGTATGTAAATAATACAAATAAACTGTTAATATTTGTATCCATATAGCCATTGAATTGATATTTTATGAGTTGTTAAGTTATAAGTTGAGAATGCATAGTAATATTTGAGATAATAGAAGTGTTCCATTGAAACATTAGAATACGAACTGGATATTCGTGCCAAGGCATTGGGTGATTCGTGCGCCCGTGTAAGACATGTCTGGGACATGCTTCAGCCACATTCTGAGAGCCAGTATAAGACCATGCATAGGACATGGCATCGGCACAGAGATGAGTGCCAGTGTAAGACATGTCTTGGACATGCATCGGCCTCCACGAGAGATATAGCGATGTAAGGCGTGTGCGGGACACGATCGGCTAAGAAGAGTGTGCTAGTGTCAGACATGTCTGGGACATGCATCAGCACTTAAATATGAGAGCTAGTGTAAGACCATGTCTGGGACATGGCATCGGTAATATATCCCATGTTGAAGGTTCATAGAATATCCAGTAGTATTCCAAATGTTTCAATGGTAAGAGTTATGATCAATTTTGATAAAGAAAGAATAATCATGTTGTGAGAGTTACAGGTACCTATATGGTAAGCATGAGTAACAAGCTTAATTTAAAAAACGTGACTCGAGTAGAGGGTAATGAGTAAGTTAAATTGTGTTTACCTTTGAGCTATAAGTATGATGACTAATGGTGAGATTGTTGTTGTATATTTACTTATGTGTAACCTACTAAGCTTTATGCTTACCCTCTTTCTTTTCCCTCTTCTTTCAGTGTCGCCAAGCTAGCTTAAAGATCCATTAAAGTCAGAGATATCGATCACACTATCGGCCACAATATTCGGTACAGTTTGATTTATATTTTTGAAGGTGGCATGTATAGGGCTAGGCTAGGATGTGGAATTAAGAGAATGATTCATGTATTTTGGCTTAAGTCAAAAGCCCTTTATTTTGTATCAAGCCTATAATAATGGCCATTATTCATTTTGATGACTGCGTATGATGTTCTTTCTATGGATGAATTAGTGTCCCTTGTGATGAGATTTGTATATTGAAATGATCTTGTGTAGGTTGTGCAAAAAGGGTGACAAATGGGCTTGGGAAATAGCCTAGTTTGTCCATACGGGTAAGACGCATGGGCGTGTGTCTAGGTCGTGTGTGACACATGGCTCACGCCCATGGGTATGTGTTATGGCCGTGCATCCCCTGCACTTAAAATTTTAAAGTCATTTTAGCACACTGGTAGGCCACACGGGTGTGTGTCCATGCCGTGTCATAAAGTCAGTATGCATGCTAGTAGTACACGGGCAAGAGACACGGCCATGTGTCTCGGCCGTGTGAAAGACACGGGTGTGCGCTTGGCCCGTGTAGTTTTGGCAAAATGCCCCTGTCTTCAAACACGGGTACAGGACATGGGCATGTCCCAAGCACACGGGCGTGTAGAGCCTTGTCGCATGAAATTTTTCTAAGTTTTAAATGAGTTCTCAGTTGGGCTCTGAAGCACCCCAGATGTATATTTTGGGTCTCGTAAGCCCATGTTTGGGACAGATTATATGAGAAAGGAAAAGTTTTTAAATTGTTTGAGATTTCATGGCCCGGTTTTATATAGTGGTTGAGTTTAAGGTAGGTAATACCTCGAACCCTATTTCGGCGTCGGATACGGGCGAGGGGTGTTACAGGTATTCTAACAGAGATCATAGAAAGTAACAAACGAGTCCAAAAGCTCAAACTAGTTCAGTATCGAGTGTTGGTAGTGTTTGTAATCACATTCAATTTCAAACTTTTAATTCCATTCATATATATAACATATACTTTCATAGAATATTTTCTCCTTGGCCGAATGCTCTTATAATCAAACCAATTGCACATACACTCATATACACAAGCTCAAAAATCATATTATAACATCACGTACACGAACTATCCATATGGCCGAATATACATAATCTTGTATACACATATTCACAGACCAAATCTATAATATTCATATCATTTGATCATAAGACCGAATACACAATCCATAATCACATATATACTTCATTTGCATCACACATGATTTGTAATAAATAATCAAGTTACTTACTTACCTTATATTTAGTAGATAATAAGTTAATCCATACCTGGCCATTTAACTCATTTAATGTATTCAAATACCCTATCAGCATGAATTCTTTTAAGCATAAACTTTTAATAATTCACCGGCATAAAGCCTGCTAGACTCAAAGTCTGATTTTATACACCGGTAATAAGCCTGCTAGGCATAAAGCCTGATTCAATTCACCAGCCTGTTGCTTGCTAGGCTCAAAGCCCGAATATCACCATTATAAAGATGTCTCATAAACAATTCATATATTGAACATTTCAGATATTGCATATAGTTCATACGAACTTTCAAATGTTATAACTCAATTGAGTTAAACTCAAATACGTTATTTCTATATTTTATCACAAACGGCTAACTCAACCATAAATCCATTAATTCCAAATCAACATATTAAACTAAGTTACATTCAAAATTAACGATGTTTAATTTCTTAAAGATTTACCTCGGACGATGAAAAACCCGTACGAATCAACTAGTTGACAACTTTACTTTTCCCCCGATCTAAATCTGATTTTCTCTTTTCTTGATCTAAATTCATATAAATTAATATCAATCAAACACAATTTCATTCAATTTAATCCAACAACACATAAATGTGCAAATTACCATTTTACCCCTGATATTTCATATTTTTACAAATTAGTCCTAATTGCATAAAACACAAAGCAAGCAAAATTTGCTCATACTATACTTAGGTCGAATACTCCTCATACCCAAATAAGTCTTCACATTTCATTTATTTTGCATTTTAATCCTTTAATTTATTATTTTTACAATTTAGTCTTAATTACTCAAAATCTTCAAAAACTCCAATACAAAACATGTTAATCTAAAACATATTTTTGATATTTCATCATCAAACATCACAAAAAACAAATATTCATCAATGGCATTACTCAAAATATGCAACAAAATCAGAAATTCTAGCATGGGTCGGATAGTATTCAAAGCAACGATCTCAAAAACGTAAAAATTATCAAAAACCGAGCTAAACTCATACCTTAATCAAGCTTGAATACAATCAAAACCTAGCTTCTTTTTCTTTTTCTTTCTATTTTCATATTCGGTCAAAGAGAAAAGTATGAACCATGGCTTTAAATTTTATGTTTTATAATATATTAACTTTTTAATTCAATTACATATTTAACCTTTATTAACTAATATAAAACCATTATAATTTAAAGTCTTTACCATCCATTACTTATTGTCATGGAAAAATTGCATACTAAAACCTCAAATTATAAAGAAAAACACAATTCAGCCCTTACACAATTAACCACCAAATTTTTGTTTTACGCGATTAGGTCCTTTTATTAAGTTAAGCACACAAACGATCAAATTTTTAATACGAAACTTTCACACATGCAAATTCACATATAATAAACATAGAAAATAATATTTAAATATTTTTTAACTCAGATTCGTGGTCTCGAAATCACTGTTTCGATTAGGGTCTAAATTGGGCTGTTCAACACCTGCTAGAGCTTACGCTATTCGCGCTTGCGAAGATGCGTCATCACCTGATGTTATCACTAGTACTTTTTCTCTTTATGACGCTAATGTTATTGCATTGATTGATCCTAAATCGACTCATTCGTATGTTTGTGAGAATTTAGTGTGTAGTAAGAGTTTGTCTATTGAGTTTACTGAGTTTGTTATTAAAGTATCGAACCCTTTAGGCAAGTATGTCCTAGTTGATAAAGTTTAAAATTGTAACGTCCCAAATTTTGGGCCTAGAAGTATTAGGTTTTGAGCATGGGAACAGTCAGGAGGCAGCACATAAATGTTTATTTGTGCAAGAAAGTGACACAAATGCATGTCTACTTCAGTGGTTAAGTGTCCTGGGAAGAGTCTGAGAAGTCTTGGGTTCAAGCCTTGGCTTGTGCAAAAAATTTGTTTTTAAGGAATAAACCCTGCCTCTAGTTAATAGGCTTTTAAATAAAAATGGGTGAAGCATGACATAAAGAGCCTGCTGGTTTAGGGGGTAAGTGGCATGTTACCTATGCAAGAGGGCTGAGATTAGAATCTTGGTAAAGGCAGTTGAGTGTTTTATTTTGCTACTCTAGTCGTATGAGTAGTTACGGTTGACCGAAGCTCTGCTGAGTTGAGTGGAGTTTGAATTGCTGATTGAGGAGATATTAATGGAGGGATTTTAAGAGAAAATTGTGGGGATTTGTGGTTGTAGAAGAATTGGTACCGAATGGGGAATTGTAGTGCCGAATTTGTAGGAGGAAATAGTGGGATATGAGAGGTTATCATGTTTTGGGGAGAAAGAGGGGATTTGAGTTTAGTAGGGGAGTTGTGTCGATTTGAGGTAAAGTATGAGGGAATAGGATGTGTTTGAGCCAGACTTGAATTCTACCTTCTCAAAATTTCTGCATCCTCTTCCCAGTTTTCCAAAAATTCTTACGGCAAAACCCTTTGTTCCCCGGTACCCGAAATCTCTTTTAGCAATTCGGCTTTAGTTGGTTTTTTTTCTCTGAAAATTTTGGTGACTGTGTTTTTCTTTGCTCTACTTCCTTCTCCAATCGTTTCTTGGTCATCTCTCCTCCTTGTGTTCTTGCCAATTACACATTTCTCTTCTCCTCTCTTTCTTAACACCCTCTTCTTGTTATCCATTCATCTGAGTACTTTGACCGTTTACTTGATCTCTCCCTTTCTATCTTGCATTCGATTTTGGCAAGCATTCTTTGATCAATTGGGTTCTGGCAAACGGTTCTCCTCATTCTTTCTCCCTAGTGCTTATCCTTGGCCAAATATTAGTAAGTAAGTTTCTGTTTCACTTCTGCCTCTTTCTACTTCTCTCCTTCTTGATCACTATTTCTTTTCCCTTTCTATTGTTACCCCCTCTGTTTACTATTTCAGTTCAGTTTCTCTTCGGTCTTAGTTCACTGCATCACCGAAGCATACTCTGTACTATCGGTAAGTGTGGCTCAATCAAGATGGTTTTGCAAACAAGTACAAGTTTAATAAAGAGAGTATGACTTTCGTGTAGGTGGAGATCAAAGTTGATTGGTGCGCCTCCTAGGAACCAAGGGTGCAATTTTGATTAGCTTCCGGTCAGGATGAGTTGATTGTGCTCGATTGGTATTTTGGTAGATTCCATATGGTATATAGGTTAAGTGCTGATTAAAGGGCTTTTTGGTTGAATCCAAGTATAGAAGTCTTCAGAGCTTGATTAAAACTTCAAAGCACATCAGGTGTGTAAATACTATCCAAATCATAAATTGGCAAAAGCCGAAGAAGGTGATTATTGATGCTACACAAGCGTGCGCTCGCTCGTGTGGTAATCCGAACGCATAAAACATGGGCGTTTGATCGTAGAGGCCACCATGAGCGATTTTATGGGCTTAGGCCATTCTGGGACATATTGGACTGAAATGGGCTATGTGGGCCCCACACAGGTAAATAACAGGGATGTGCGGAGAATATTGGACCAGGCTGTGTATCCTATATGACCAAGGCCATTTTTGGGTCTCGTGGGCCACATGGGTGTGTCGGCCCACATGGGTCACATTATGGGCCTTGGGTCAATCTTCACTGTTGGACTGTTAAGGTTGCACGGGTCGCCCGAGATGACTGTGGACCTACTGTTGGGTCGGTAAGTATACCTACACCCCAATTTGATGAAATGACTATTTTTCCCCTATGTGATAAATGTTTATATTTTAGCATGCTATTGTAACTATGTTGAGTACATGTATAATATTATGATATGACATGACCTGTGGCTTGATGCATTACATGGGGGTGGGTTTTTATATGATTGGAGGAAGTGTCTTCATCTTGCTTGACCGCTTCAAATCACCGATTGCTCCAAGCCTATTATCTTGGCAAATCTCATCAGAATATCAGTATAGTGCCACAGTAGGTGCTACTTGGAGTGTAGGGATGGGTGGGTTGATTTTATCCCCACATGGAGTGTAGGGTTGGATGGAGATAGAGTGTAGAGGTTGGATGGGTAGGACTTGCATACTGTTTACTGTTACTACAATGAGCCAAGGCCCAAACATATGACTGTTTCTGTATTGATATGGGCTAAAGCCCAAACTGATATTGCCACTGTTACTAAAAAAGGCTTAGGCCTAGATTGTATGTACTCACTGTATGTTTAACTGTTTGTTTATTAAAGGATTACACACTGATTTTTCGTAAACTCACCTTTCTGTTTATCTGCATAGGCAATCCTTAAGCGGATCAGTGCTGTGAGAGACTCGAAGGTGGCCACACAACCGTGCATGCTTCTATTTTTGACTTTTAAATTATAAGTATTTTAATTTGGGTATTTTTTGTAATAAGGCCTCTTTAAATTTTTAACGTTTAATTTGGGGTTTTATTTATATTGATTTATATCTACTAGCAGTAAGACACGTGTTTTCAAAAGAAAAATGCTTTTCAAAACATCACGGCTACGCAACACATTTCAAAAGTTTCTGCAAAAAACATCGTTTTTAAATAGGTAATGACAATTTAATATGATTAATTTTCGACAAACAACTTATATTTTGAAGATAAACGACAAGCCTTGTAATCATCTTCAAGGTCATTCAAAAAGGGTTAATAGAGAATGGGTTTTTGACAATTTCGCACTTTATGGAAAACACTTCAATGTGACATCGCCAGATTCGGCTACAACATCTAGGTCGAGTTTGGGGTGTTACATTTAATGGTATCAGAGTCGAGTTGAAAAATTCGACCGTGGATTTTGGTTTCTTTTAAACTTGAAATTTCAAAAAAGAATTATTTTAAGTGATTTGAACTACTTGGAATTGTTTTACTGAATGTGTGGTACACCGAGTCTCCGGTGCCGGTCCTATAAGTTCTCTGAAACTACTGCTTGTTTAAATTGAAATACTAAGAATACTGTAGGTAATAGACCGTACTGAAATACTCTGTTTAGGTTAAACTAAAACTGTAGTAGGATTGCAATTTGCGAAAATAAAAACTCTGAATCACTGATATTGCTTTTCATAAAATATCTATTAATAAACACTGGAACTGTAAACTGATACATAAAATTGTTAAAATAGATAAAGCGTAAATCAATAATGAGCACCAGAGGTACTCGTGGAAGGGGTACAAGAGGCCGTGGAAGTGCTCGGGTTAGGTCTTCGTCATTTGGCAATATGTTTATTTTGGATACGAGTGAGACGCCAATGTTGCTTGTTACTGTGGCTGGGGACGACACATTGTCCCAGGCTATGCTAAGGATTTTTGAAAAGCTCACAGATGTCACCCCTAATGTGGTTGAGGATTGGAGTGACGCACTGTCCCAGTCTATCTATAGACTGTACTGAAAACACTCAGGCTAAATGTGGTAATGTTTTGGAATTGGAGTGCGAAGTGGGAGCGTAGTGGTGTAGTCTGTGTTATGCGACTAATCTAATAGTTGGAAATTTTGGGGATGAAATTTCTTTAAGGAGGGGTGAATTGTAACGCCCTGAATCTTGGGCCTAGAAGTATTAGGTTTTGAGCATGGGAATAGTCAGAAGGTAACACATAAATGTTTATTTGTGCAAGAAGGTGACACAAATGCATGTCTGCTTCAGTAGTTAAGTGTCCTAGGAAGAGTCTAAGAAGTCTTAGGTTCAAGCCTTGGCTTGTGGAAAAAAATTGTTTTTAAGTAATAAACCCTGTCTCTAGTCAATAGGGAAGAATGAGATAAAGAGCCTACTGGTCTAAGGGGTAAGTGACGTGTTACCTATGCAAGAGGGCTGAGGTTCGAATCTTGGTAAAGGCAATGGAGTATTTTATTTTGCTGCTCTTACCGTGTGAGTAGTTGCGGTTGACCGAAAATCTACTGAGTTGAGTGGATTGTGAATTGGTAATTAAAGAGATATTGATGGAGGGATTTTAGGAGAAAATTGTGGGGATTTGTGGTTGGAGAAGAATTGGTGCTGAATGGGGAATTGTAGTGCCAAATTTGTAAGAGGAAATAGTGGGATCTGGGAGGTTATCACGTTTTGGGGAGAAAAAGAGGGGATTTGAGTTTAGTGGAGGAGTTGTGCCAATTTGAGGGAGAGTATGAGGGAATGGGATGTGTTTGAGCCGAACTTTAATTTTTCCTTCTTAAAATTTTGACATCTTCTTCCCAGTTTTCCAAAAATTTTTACAGCAAAACCCTTTGTTCCCTAGTAACTGAAATCTCTTTTGGCAATTCGGCTTTAGTTGGTTTTCTTTCTCTGAAAATTTCCATGACTGTGTTTTTCTCTACTCTTTTTCCCTCTCCAATATTTTCTCGCATCATCTCTTCTCCTTGTGTTCTTGCCAATTACATGTTTCTCTTCTCCTATCTTTCTTAACACTCTCTTCTTGTCATCCATTCATCTTAGTACTTTGACCGTTTATTGTATCTCTCCTTTTCTATCTTGCTTTTGGTTTTGGCAAGCATTCTTCGATCAATTGGGTTCTGGTGCACGGTTCTCCTCATTTTTCCTTCTTAGTGCTTATCCTTGGCCGAATATTGGTAAGTAAGCTTCTGTTTCACTTCTGGCCCTTTCGGCTTCTCTTCTTCCTGATCACTATTTCTTTTACCTTCTTATTGTTACCCCCACTGTTTACTGTTTTAGTTTAGTTTCTCTTTAGTCTTAGTTCACTGCATTACCGAAGCATACTCTGTACTATCGTTATTTAGTACGGGTGGCTCAGTCAAGATGGTTTTGCTAACAAGTAAAAGTTTAATAAAGAGAGTATGACTTTTGTGTAGGTGGAGATCAAAGTTGATTGGTGCGCCTCCTAGGAACCAAGGGTGCAATTTTGATTGGCTTCTGGTAAGGATGAGTTGATTGTACTCGATTGGTATTTCGTTTGATTCCTTATGGTATATGGGTTAAGTGCTGATTAAAGGGCTTGTTGGTTGAATCCAGGTATAGAAGTCTTCAGAGCTCGGTTAAAACTTTAAAGCACGTTAGATGTGTAAATACTGCCTAAATCATAAATCGGCAAAAGCCGAAGAAGGTGATTTTTTATGCTACACGAGCGTGCGCTCGCTTGTGTGGTAATCTGAACGCATAAAACATGGGCGTTTGATCGTAGAGGCCACCATGAGCGATTTTATGGGCTTAGGCCGTTCTAGGCCGAAATGGGTCATGTGGGCCCTACAAGTTTGGGGACTTCACACTGGTAAATCACACAGATGTGTGGAGAATATTGGACCAGGCTGTGTATCCCACACGGCCAAGGCCATTTTTGGGTCTTGTGGGTCACACGGGTGTGTGGGCCTACATGGGCCGCATTATAAGCCTTTGGCCCATATTTATTTTTAGACTGTTAAGGTTCCACAGGTCGCCCGTGACGACTGTGGACCTACTGTTGGGTCGATAAGTATACCTAGACGCTAATTTGATGAAATGACTGTTTTGCCTCTATGTGATATATATTTATATTTTTGCATGCTATTGTAACTGTATTAAGTACATGTATAATATTATGATATGACATGACATGTGGCATGATGAATGGGGTGGGTTTTTATATGATTGGAGGAAGTGTACTGTAATGGCAGCTCTGCTGCAAATCTGATGGCTCTAAGCCTATTATACTAGCAGCTCTGCTACAAATACTGTTTAGTGTCGCAACCGGTGCTACTTGGAGTGTAGGGATGGGTAGGTTGATTTTATCCCCACATGAAGTGCAGGGTTGGATGAAGATGGAGTGGAGAGACTGGATGGGTAGGACTTGCATACTATTTACTGTTACTGCAATTGGCCAAGGTCGAACACATAACTGTTTCTTTATTAAGATGGGCTAAAGCCCAAACTGATATTGCCACTGTTACTAAAAAGGGCTTAGGCCTAGACTATATGTGTTCACTGTATGTTTAATTTTCTGTTTATTAAGGGATTACACATTGAGTTTTCGTAAACTCACCCTTCTGTTTATCTATGCAGGTAATCCTTAGGCGGATCAGTGCTGCGAGGGACTCGAAGGTGGCCACATAATCGCGCATGCTTCTATTTTTGAGTCTTAAATTATAAGTATTTTAATTTGGGTATTTTCTGTAATAAGGCCTCTTTAAATTTTTAACGTTTAATTTGGGGTTTTATTTATATTGATTTATATCTGCTAGCAGTAAGGCACTGGTTTTCAAAAGATAAATGCTTTTCAAAACATCACGGCTACACAACACGTTTCAAAAGCTTCCGCAAGAAACATCATTTTGAAATAGATAACGACATTTTAATATGATTAATTTTTGACAAACAACTTACATTTTGAAGATAAACGATAAGCCTTGTAATCATCTTCAAGGTCATTCAAAAAGGGTTAATGTAGAATGGGTTTTTGACAATTTCGCACTTTACGAAAAACACTTCGGCCATAACGTCTGGCCCAGGTTTGTGGTGTTATACAAGAACTATCCTTTAATAACTTCTGGATACTGTTTTTTGGCTGATTTGATGCTATTTCCATTTGATGAATTTGATATAATTCTAGGTATGCATTGGTTGACTCTGCATGATGTCGTAGTAAGTTGTAGACGAAAGACTATTCACGACATTCCGATCTATTCATGAGATGAGTCTGAGCACGCCGAGCATTTGAGAATTGTGCTACAAACTATGAAGGATAAGCAACTATTCGCTAAATTCAGCAAATGTGAATTCTGGCTTCGAGAATTCAGATTTTTGGGACATATTGTTTCAAGTGAAGGCATAAGAGTTGACTCGAGCAAGATTTTAGCAATTGTTGATTGGAAACCACCGAGAAATGTATCCGAAGTTAGAAGCTTTCTAGGGTCAGTTGGTTATTATCGACATTTTATTAAGGGATTTTTGATGATTGCTACACCAATGACCAGATTGTTACAGAAAGATATAAAATTCGAGTGGTCCGAGAAATTTCAACAGAGTTTTGATTAGTTGAAAGCATTGTTAACTAAGGCGCCATTGTTGGTTCAACCTGAGTCGGGTAAAGAATCCATGATTTATAGTGACGCGTCATTGAATGGTTTAGGTTGCGTTTTGATGCAAGAAGGAAAAGTTATAGCTTATGCCTCCAGACAGTTGAAACCGCATGAAAAGAATTATCCGACGCATGATTTAGAGTTGACTGCTATTATTTTCATGTTGAAACTTTGGTGACATCAATTGTACAGTGAAAAGTGTCACATCTTTATCGACCACAAAAGTTTAAAGAATATAATGACTCAGAAAGATCTAAATTTACGACAAAGGAGATGGCTCAAACTATTGAAAGATTATGAGTAAGTGATTGATTATCATCTGAGAAAGCAAATGTAGTTGTAGATGCTTTGAGTAGAAAATCTCTGTTTGCTTTGAGAGCGATGAGCATGAGTCTAACTTTGTCAGATGATGGTTCGATATTAGCCGAATTAAAAGCTAAACCGATTTTTCTTTAGCAAATTTGTGAAGCTCAAAAGTGTGACAATGAGTTGCAAGCTAAAAGAGTGCAATGTGAGTCGACTAGTGATTCAGAATATCTGATTGGATATGGTGATTGTTTAATATTCCAGTGTAGAATCTGTATACCAAAGAATTCTGAGCTCATTCAGAAAATTTTGCACAAAGCACATAGTGGTTTTTTATCTGTTCACCTTGGGAGTACTAAAATGTACAATGACTTGAAATAATTGTATCGGTGGTCGGGGATGAAACGAGACATTTTAGAATTTGTATCGAGATGTTTGGTGTGTCAGTAAGTTAAAGTTGAGCATCAAGTGCCTTCGGGATTACTACAGATACCAGAATAGAAATGGGATAGAGTTACAATGGATTTCATATCGGGTTGCCTCTGTCTCCAAAAAAGAAAGATGCTATCTAGGTTGTTATAGATCGACTAACAAAGTCTGCGCATTTCATTGTGGTATGTACAGACTATTTTCTTGATAAATTAGCTGAATTGTACAAATCTGATATCGTTAGATTGCTCGGGGTGCCAATTTCGAATATTTCGAATAGAGATCTGAGGTTTACATCGCGATTTTGGAAGAAATTGGAAGAAGCTCTAGGCAAGAGGTTAAATTTTAGTACAGCATTTCATCCACAAATCGATGGTCAGTTTGAGAGAGTAATACGAATTCTTAAAGATATGCTTCGATGTTGTGTTTTAGAGTTCGAAGGCAACTGGGAGAAATATTTGTCATTGGTTGAATTCGTGTATAACAATAGTTTTCAATCGAGTATAAAAATGGCACCGTACGAAGCTTTGTATGGTCGCAAATGTCAAACTCTATTGTACTTGACCGAACTTAGTGAGAAAAAGATTTACTGAGTTGATTTGATTCGAGAGACTGAAGATAAAGTGAAAGTAATTCGTGACAGTCTGAAAGTAGCTTCAGATCGACTGAAATTGTACGCGGATTTAAAACAAAAAGATATTGAATTTTAGATTGGTGATAAAGTATTTCTGAAAGTGTCTCCGTGGAAGTAAATCCTTCGATTTGGTCGTAAAGGTAAGCTAAGTCTGCGTTTCATCGGGCTGTACGAGATCATTGAAAGAATAGGGCCAGTGGCATATCGGCTAGCTTTACTGTCAGAATTATAAAAGATTCGCAACATATTTCATGTGTTGATGTTGCGTCGATATAAATTAGATCTGTCACATGTAATTTCTCTAACAGAGATTGAAATTGAACCCGACATGACATACAACGAAGAACCGATCAGAATCTTAGCTCAAGAGGTTAAAGAATTGAGAAATTAATGCATAGCTTTAGTGGAAGTGTTGTGGAAACATCACGGGGTTGAATAGGCTACGTGGGAGCCTGAGGAACCTATGAGAAAATAGCACCCTAACCTATGCATTGATAAGATTTTCGGGGACAAAAATCCCTAAGGGGGGAGAGTTGTAATAGCCCGTTTTGGTCAAACCAGAACAGTGGTTTTGGGATCACAAAATCCAAGGTCAAAATTATTTATTTTATTATTATTTTGATGTTTACAGTATGATATTATGATTGTGTAAAAATCTCGTTGAGAAATTTTATTGTTTGAGTGGTCTATTTGATAAAAAGGACTAAATCGCATAAAGTGCAAAAGTTATGTTTTATTAGTTAAAGGTATATAATAGCTATGGATTGTTAAAGTAGAGGTCCTTATGTTGTAATTAGATAATTAATGAGATAGTGGATGATAGTGGCATGGTAATGTTGTAAATTGAATTATTTTTAAAGGTTAATTATGGTATTTGTAAATTAAAGTTAAAATAAGTAAAATAAAACAAAAATTGTATCCATTATCATCTTCCTTGGCCAAAAATTGAAAAGAAGAATAGCCATGGTTAGGTTTTCATTCGGCCAAGCTAGTATAGCTAATTAAGGTATGATTTTTGTCCCCTTTTTAATTATTTCTATGTTTTTGAGATTGTTGTAGCTATGTCTAGCTAGCCCAAGGACTATTTTGCAAAACTATCAAAGATTGAGGATGTTGCCATTGAAGAATAAGCATGTATTTGAGTGATTAATGGTAGATTATGAATGTCTGATGTTAGTTATACAAGTTTTGTTAAGTGATTTTTAGTGAAAATGCAAATTAGGGATTAAATTTTGAAATGTGAAAACTTTGTGGGTAAAATGTGAAATAAATGGAAAATATGGGCTACTAGGGACCTATTTTTAATTTGGCTAGCATGGGTTGGTATTAAAATTACATGAATTTGTGATTTTATGAAATAAGGACTAAATTGTAAAAGTTGTGAAACATTAGGGGCAAATGTGTAAAAGTGTTGTAAAGTGAATTTTAGGACTAAATTGAATAGAGAAATAATTAAATAAGTTAATTTTGATTACAGATAGATGAAGAAAAGCAAAACTCAGATCTATATCGAAGGAAAAACAAAGTTCTCGACTAATCGATCAATTTAGCCGTTTTTGTATTCGAGGTAAGTTCGTATGTAATAAGCATTGCTATAATTATGTTTTAAATGCTTTGATATTGCATAAACTGTGAATACAAGACTACAAACATATTTGACAATGATTTGGTGACGATTCGGCACTCAAAATCCCAGTTGAACCTTAGGAATAGATTTGGATACTAGTGACAAGTCATTAGGGGATTATTATGATTATATGATTCGGGTGTTGGTCCTATACGTCCTACTGGTGGCTAAATATACCGGCATATGTTGCAGTTACTTGACAGCTTGTGTGAGCAGTACCGTGTATCTACGTCTTGATTGACAGCTTGCGTGAGCAAGCCCATTGATAGCTCTAGTTTGAGCAGTATATGTGATATGAGATTAAGATAGCTTCGGCTATATATGTGGCACTTCAGGTTTGAGTGTCCCATGTATCTGATAGTATTCTGAATGGTTCAACGGGTAAATGAAAGACATGATTGTGTGTGAGATTGATACGAGATGGTACAGTTATGTACATGAACCGTATAAGCTTAAATCGAAGAAGTTGTGAAGTTCATAAATAAGATTATGATTGAAAATATGAAAGGTTTGTTAGTTAAATGAATTACATGTTGATATGTTTAAACTGATAATTTGTATATACATGTTAAGAGTTTATTTCATATGAGCTTACTAAGCTATAAAGCTTATTTTGTTTATTTTTCCATGTTTTCAGTGACTTCAAAGCTAGCTCAGATTTGGGGATCATCGGAGACGTTGTCACACTATCCTACTATCACTTTGGTACTTTTTGAGCTTATGTTTTGAGTATATGGCATGTATAAGGATTTGTTCAATTTGGTACATAAGCTGATGATAAAAGTAGCCATTCGAATTGGCTTGTAAAATTCTAAATTTGGTTTTGTATATTGTCATATGAGTAGGCTTATTTTGGTATGTTTGAATCATGTATATATATGTGTGTATGATTTGTCAGATGTGTTGGTTAATAGATATGTGATGATGGTTGACAATAGGTATTATGGATAGTAAATGGTTGAGTTATGAATATTGGTATGCTAGTGAATCTAAGCATTAATGCATATTTGAGATTCATTGTTGATGTATTATGAAAGTAAGTTTTGGTATGACTTTGATTGGTATAATTTTGTATTGTTGTGTTATGTATTGGTTGGTAATGAAACGGTATAATTTATGCTTGGTTGAGTTGGTATGAATGTCTATATGTGCCATGTTTTGTGCTAATTTGGTTAATGTAACTATATGAAGATTTGGGTGGCAAAATGGCTTGGTAAATAGCCTATTTTTGTCCACATGGGTAGAGACACGAGCATGTGTCTCAACCATGCATGACACACGGTTATGTTACACGTCCGTGTGTCCCCTAGTGTTGAAAGTAAAATCAAGTCAGTATGCTCCACACAGCCTCACACACGGGTGTGTGACTTGGCCGTGTGGCATAAGTCAGTATAGCCTATAGATTTGGCATGGCCTAATACAAGGCCTGACACACGGGCGTGTATGGCCATTTTTAGGGCGCACGGGCTAGCCACATAGGCGTGTGTGTTGGTCCTATGACCTAAGTCAGAGAGTAACATGGGGTCAGACACGGACTGGGACATGGCCTTGTGCTCCCATTTCGAATGTCCACACGGCCTATGACACAGGCGTGTGTTTGGCAGTGTGAGAGACACGGCCTATTTTTGAGAAAATTTTCTACGTGTTCAAAAAGTTTCCAAAGTTATCAGTTTATTCCCGACCACTCCCACAACATGTTTAGGGCCTCGTAAGCTCATATTAGAGACAAAATGTTTGTTTGTGAATGAAATGTTTATGATTTGATTAAATGTATGTTTAAAATGTGGTATAAGTCCGGTAATTCACTGTAGCCCTATTTTGGCATTGAATACGGGTGAGAGGTGTTACACTAGATGTTATCACCGGTACATTTTCTCTTTATGACACTGATGTAATTACTCTGATTGATCCTGGATCAACCCATTCTTATGTCTGTACAAATTTAGTGTCTAGTAAGAATTTATCTGTTGAGTCCACTAAATTCGTGATTAAAGTATCAAACCCTTTAGGTTAGTATGTCTTAGTTGACAAAGTTTACAAGAATTGTCCCTTGATGACTAGGGGTTACTATTTTTCGGCTGATTTGATGCTTTTACTATTTGATGAATTCAATGTGATCTTGGGTATGGATTGGTTGAATATGCATGATGCTGTTGTAAACTGTAGACGAAAGACTATTGAGTTGAAATGTCATAATAGTGAAATTCTTCGTATTGAAACAATGGTTCGAGTGGGTTACCTATTGTGATATCGATGATGTTAGCTCAAAAATATGTGAGGAAAGGTTGTGATGCTTACCTTGCTTATGTATTGGATACAAAAGTGTCTGAATCGAAGATTGAATCAGTGTCAGTGGTTTATGAATATCCATATGTGTTTCTAGAAGAGCTACCTTGGTTGCCACAAATCAGAGAGGTGAGTATGCTATTGAATTAGTACCGGGAACATCACCGATATATATAGCTCCGTATAGAATGGCTCATACAGAGTTAAAAGAGTTGAAAGCTCAGTTGCAAGAGTTAACAGATAGAGGTTGCACGTGACCTAGTTTTTTGCCTTTGGGTGCACCAGTTCTACTTGTAAAGAAGAAAGATGGATCAATGAGACTATGTATCGATTATTGACAGCTAAATAAGGTTACAATTAAGAACAGGTATCCTTTGCCTAGAATTGATGATTTGTTCGATTAGTTGAAAGGAGCAACAGTATTTTCAAGGATTGATCTAAGATCTGGTTATTATTAGTTGTGGGTTAGAGATTTGGATGAGCCAAAAACTACTTTCAGAACCAAGTACGGGCATTATGAATTTCTTATTATGCCATTTGGGTTAACTAACGCTCTTGCAATTTTTATGGATTTGATGAATACAATTTTTAGACCATATTTAGACAGATTCGTAGTTGTAATCATCAATGACATTTTGATCTATTCTTGAGATGAATCTGAGCATGCCGAGCATTTGAGAATTGTATTGTAGACTCTGCGAGATAAACAACTATTTGCTAAATTCAACAAATACAAGTTTTGGCTTTGAGAAGTTGGATTTTTGGGACACATTGTTTCGACGGAAGGCATCTGAGTTGATTCAAACAAGATTTCAACGGTTTTTTACTAGAAACCACCAAGAAATGTATCTGAGATCAGAACTTTTTTGGGATTAGTTCACTATTATTTGTGGTTTTTTTTAAAGGGTTCTCAATGATAGCTACACCGATAACTTGTTTATTGCAAAAAGATGTAAAGTATGAGTGGTTTAAGAAATGTCAATAGAGTTTTGATCAGTTGAAAGAACTATTAACCGAAGCACCAATTTTAGTTCAGCTTGAGTAGGGTAAAGAATTTGTGATTTTCAGTGATGCGTCATTGAACGGTTTGGGATGTGTTTTAATGCAAGAAGGCAAAGTGATAGCTTATGCTTCTAGACAGTTAAAATTGCATGAAAAGAATTATCTGACACACGACTTAGAGTTGGCCGCTATTATTTTTGCATTGAAATTTTGGCAACATTATTTGTTTGGTGAGAAGTGACGTATATTTACTGACCACAAGAGCTTGGAGTATCTGATGTCTCAGAAAGATTTGAATTTGCGACAACAAAGATGGCTCGAATTATTGAAAGACTATGAGTTAGTGATTGATTATCATCCGGGGAAAACAAATGTAGTTATGGATACTCTGAGTAGAAAATCTTTACTTGCTTTGAGAGCGATGAATACATGATTGACATTATCTGATTATAGTTCAATTTTGAGCTGAGTTAAAAGCTAAACCGGTGTTTTTCCAGCAAATCTGTGAAGCTTAGAAATGTGACAATGAATTGCAAGCTAAAAGAGTACAGTGTGAGTTGACTATTGATTCAGAGTTTCAAATCGGATCCGATGATTGTTTGTTGTTTCGAGGTAGAGTTTGCGTGTCGAAAAATCCTAAGCTTATACAGAAAATTTTGCACAAAGCACACAGTGGTTGCTTAACTGCTCATCCGAGGAGTACTAAAATGTTCAATAAATTGAAACAAATATATTGGTGGTCAGGTATGGAACGAGATATTTCTGATTTTGTGTCCAAATGTCTGATTTGTCAACAAGTCGAATGTCAAGTGCCGTCAGGACTGTTACAGCCAGTGATGATACCAGAATGGAAATGGGATAGAGCTATGATGGATTTCGTATTGGGGTTACCCCTATTTTCGAAAAAGTAAGATTAGTTGTTGTTGATCAATTGACGAAATCTTCACATTTCATTCTGGTACGTACAAACTTTTCACTTGATAGATTAGTTGAATTATATATCTCTGAGATTGTTAGATTGCACGAAGTGCCAGTCTCTATTATTTCAGATAGAGATCCGTGGTTTACGTCATGATTTTGGAAGAAATTGCAAGAAGTTTTGGGTACGCGGTTGTATTTTAGTATTGCATTTCATCCTTAAACCGATGGTCAGTTTGAGAGAGTGATTCAGATTCTCGAAGATATGCTTCGTTTTTGTGTTTTATAGTTTGAGGGCAATTGGGAAAAATATTTACTGTTGGTTGAGTTTGCATATAATAATAGTTTTCAATCAACCATAAAGATAGCACCGTATGAATCTTTATATGGTCATAAATGCCGAACTCCATTGTACTAGACTGAGCTTAGTGAGAAAAAGATTTACGGGGTTGATTTAAACAGAGAGACAGGAGAGAAACTAAAAGTAATTCGCAATAGGTTGAAAGCAGCTTCAAATCGACAGAAATCATATATGGATTTGAAATGAAAAGATATTGAATTTCAAATCAGCAACAGAGTGTTCCTAAAAGTATCACCGTGGAAGAAGATTCTTCGATTTGGTTGCAAAGGAACTCGAGAGAATTGGGCCACTAGCTTATCGACTTGACTTACCGTCAAAGTTAGAAAAGATTCACAATGTGTTTCATGTGTCGATGTTACGATGGTATCGATCGGACCCATCGCATATAATTTCTCTGGCAGAGATTGAAATTCAGCCCGGTATGTCATATAGAAAAGAATCGATTAGAATTCTGGCTCGAGAGACTAAAGAGGTAAGAAACAAAAGCATAGCTCTAGTGAAAGTTATGAGGAAATAGTACCCTAACTTATTTTCTGGTAAGATTTTCGGGGATGCAAATTCCTAAGAGGGAAGAGTTGTAACAACCCATTTTCAGTGAAATCAGAATAGTGATTTTGTGACCACAAATTCGAGGTTGAAATGTTTATTTTATTATTATTTTAAGGTTTACAGCATGATAGTATGATTGTATAAAAATTTTGTTAAGAAATTTTATCGTTTGCATGCTTAATTTGATAAAAAAAGATTAAATTGCATAAGGCGTAAAACTTGTGTTTTATTAGTTAAAAGTATCAAATGGATATGAAATTAATTAGTAATGGATTTATGAGGCAAATAGACCATTTTTTATTTGACTGGACAAAAAATGGACATTTAATAGGTGAATTTTAAAGTTATAAGTAAAGGTTCATTTGGTAATTGCATCAATAAATACTAAATCAAAATAATGAAAAGATGGTATCATCTTCTCATTTGAGCTACACCACCAAAAGTAAGGAAGAAAAATACTCCATTGTTGTGTTTTTGAAGGTTCGATCGTAGTCTTATTGCATGTAAGTGCATTTTTTCTCGGTTTTTAATGATTTCTATGTTTTTGAAGTCGTTGTAGCTTAATCTAGCTAGCCCAGGGATTAATTTGTGAAACTGTTAAAAGTATAGGGTTTTACCATGAATGTATGTTAGTTTTTTTTATGTTTGATGGATGAAAATGAATGCTTGATGATAGTTGAACAACTTTACTAAAGGAAATATTGATGAATTTGTCAATTAGGGATTAAATTAAAAAATAGAAAAATATTCATGGTTAAATTGTGAAATAAAGGAAATGTGGGGCTTGCTAAGCTAAAAGCAATAATGATATTCGGCTATAATGGGATTGTATTAAATTGCATGAATTTGCATTTTTGTGAGCTAGGGACTAAATTGTAAAAAATTCAAAATTTAAGGGACAAAAGTGTAATTTTACCAAAACACGATCTTTTTGGATTAAATTGAATAGAATGTATTTTTATTAAGTTAAAATTGATTATATAGATCAAGAAAAGCAGCGTACGGATCTAGATCGAGGGAAAGATAAAGTATAGAACTAGTCGATCCTATTTCGTCGTTTTTGTGATCGAGGTAAATTCATATGTTTAATAAGCATTTAATTACATATGTTTAAATGCTAAATGGATATAATTATGATGATACGATACTATGAAAATTCTCGACGAGTTATCGACAATGTATTAATCCCGTTTGAACCTTAGGAATAGATTAGGATACAAATGACATGTCATTAGGGGTTATTGTATTTTGGGTGTTGGTCCGTACATTCTACCGGTGGCTGAGTTTTTCGGCATGTGTTGCAGTTACTTGTCAGCTTGTGTAAGCAGCACTGTGTAGCTACGGCTTGACCATCAGCTTGTGTGAACTTTTATATGAGATATGAGATTGAGATGGCTTTGACCACGTATTGGCACTTAGTGTGAGAGATTCCCGAGTATCCGATATTATTCGAAATGCTTCAACGGGTATATTCATGGTATGAAAGAATAAGAGATTGATATGTATCATTACATGTATGTATGTGAATCATAAAAGTATTGAAGCTACGAAATTTGGGAATTTTATGTCTAACCTTATGGATGAATTTGTGTTAGGTTTGTGGATTAATTTGAGTTGCTTTCTACCATGTTTAATCACTTCAATTATGATTATTTGGTAAGCTGTACTTTAACACCCATTACCTGTATTCAACGCCGGAATAGGGTACGAGGCATTATCAGACTCATACACAAGCAACCATGTAGAACCAAGACATAAATTTCCATCCAAATTAAAACTTTTCATATACATTCGTATCGTCCCTATTACAAGCCTACCAGGCCCAAAACATACGTTGGGAGTGGTTCGGGACTAAACCGAGAACTTTCGAAATTTTTACAACACTTAAAAATTTTTCATGCTTTAGAGGGTCACACACCCGTGTGGGTAGGCCATGTGGTCACACACGCCTGTGTGGCTTGGGACACACCCATGTCCTCAGCCTGTCTAAACTCTCTGTTTATGATGTCATAGGATAAATGAAGCCACATGGCCAAGGCACAGCCCAGTGTGCTTAGGCCATGTGGATGGTTGAATTCCATAATTTTTCACAAAATAGGTGCAGACTTCACACGGCCAGGGTACACGCCCATGGCCCAAGGCCGTGTATCTCACACGGCCGTGTCTCGTGCCCGTGTACTTGCTACTGGGCATTTTTTTTTCAAAACTAAGGTGCAGGGGACACATTGCCTGATCACACATCCATAGGGCAAACCGTGTGTCACACATGACCTAGACACATGCTCATGTGTCTACCCGTGTGGACAAAAGATAAGGCTATTTACCAAGCCTTTTGCCACCATTATATACTCAAACACATACATAACTTCAAAGGCACTTAACATGGCATAATTGAGTACTTAAACATCATCAAACAAGTCATGAACATGACAATATCATACCAACTAATACATACACAAGACACCACACTTAGTCAAGCCTAAGCCTACAACATCTCATGCATTAAGAATTGTAAGTTTTCTTCCATTTTACACATTGGGACCTTAGTTATCATTATACCAACCCATGTCAATTGAATCAACAAGCATTCATAACCAATAACATAAATATACACAATCACAAACCACATCTCAAAGGCATAAGCACATGCATGCATGTATAAATAGGCTTACAACCCAATAATCACTATAAGCCATATCTCATGGCCATATACAAAATGAATCATCAAATCATTATAAGCCAACATACTTGGCCAAATTAATATGACACGTAAACAAAAAGACCAAGTCCCCTATACATGCCATACTCAAAATGTGAAATCATGAATACCTAAGGGATTAATTTGATAGTGTGAATCGAGCTCCGACGTCCTTCGATTCCCAAGCTAGCTTGGCGATACTATAAGAAAATGGAATGGAAGGGGAGTAAGCATAAAGCTTAGTAAGTTCACATGCAATAATAAACAATATTAAGCAACAGTTAGCATGAATATTATAAAATTTAACTTGACATAAATCACATATTTATTATCATAGTTTCATAAGCATAACTTTATCATTCTTAATCTTACCGAAAGCTTATCACTTAACAAGCTCATTCTTATGAGTTTTTTGTACATACCTGTACCAAATCATGACTTGACATACTTTTTCTCATTTTGACATACCCGTTGAACACTTGGAATACTAAACGAACACACAAAAGGTCTTTGCACACAAGTGCCACATATGTAGCCAAAGCTACCTCATGTCTCATATCACATAAAGGCTCGCTCTTGAGCTAATCACGGGTCTGCTCATACAAGCTGTCAGGTATCCGTAACACTAGCCAGACTACCTAGCCACTGGTAAGATGTACATGACCAGCACCTGGATCACATAATCATATATATCACATGAGGTCCTAGTGACATGTCACTCGTATCCTATTCTATTCTTAAACTTCAAACGGAATTTTCTCTCTCTTATTGAAGCTTGTCGAATGTGTTCATTGAATCAATTATACAATTCATACAATACTAATGCATTAAAAATATGATCATAATATTGCATTATTTACATATGAACTTAACTTGATACAAAATATGGCTAACTAATTCGATTTAGTCTACAACCTTGCTCTTTCCCCAGTCTAGGTCCGGACTCTGTTTTTCTTGATCTATAATAACAAATTTAGCTCATTTAATTATCAAATTGTTCAAATCAATCCAAAAACCATACTTTGACAAAATTATAGTTTTCCCCTTAAACTTTTACATATTTACAAATTAGTCCTTAGGTTCGTAAAATGAAATGTACTTATTTTCTTTGGTACCCAAGCCTAGCTAAACCTATATCATGCTTATACTAGCACACAGTTTTCATCAAATCACATTTCTATTACCCATTTTTATAACTTTTACAAATAAGCCCTTTTTAGGTGTTTTCATAAAAAATCACTTAGTAAAAGATGTTTATCATACATCAAACTTTCATAATCTACCATGAAACATCAAAATACATGCATGTCACACATGGGTCAAACCCTAAACATCAACTCTAGCTCAAATAAATGCTAGAAATGGCTAGATCGGTTGATAACAACTTTAAAAATGTAAAAAACATTAAAAACGGGGCTAGAATGCACGTACAATCAAACTTGGAAGTTGAAGTGTTACAGTACATTTTAGCCATACGATCTTACTAAGCTTAATAGCTTACTTTGTTTACTTTTTCGTGTTTTATAGTGATTTTGAAGCTTTGGAAGTTGTCAGAGATCTCATCACACTATCCAACAGTTGTTTTAGTACTTCCAAACTTTAAGTAGTATGGTTATATGGCATGCATAAGTCTTTTTGGATAATGTAGCCTTATGTCTTGATGAATTTTGGCCATTTGAATTGGCTTGGAAGTAGTCATATGTTTTGATATGTAAATATGTATAAATGGCCCTTTTATATGTGGTTTATAATTGCTATGTGAATGCCTTATTGTGAATTGGTTGAAACTTGAGAATGTATTGGCATGCTAAGTATTAGGAAAGATAATGCATATATGAAATTGACCAAATAGGTGAATCCTTGAAAGAGAAATTGGTATGTTTTGAAATGGAAAATTGTGATGTTTATGAGCATTATGGTAGTTGGTATTGATATTGCATGATTTGGGCTTAGTTGAGATTGGTTTGAATGCTATTTGATGATATGGTCATATGCTATTTGAGGGTTTAGGTTGTTGCAAGTCTGGGTGAGAAAAATGGCTTGGAAAATAGCATATTTTTGTCCACACGTGCAAAAACACGGGTGTGGGTCAGACAGGGCTAGATGACACGGCTGTGTGTCCCCTGGTACTTAATTTAGAAACAAAGTCAGTAGCTTCACACAGTCTAGCACACGGACGTATGACTTGGCCATGTGGCATAAGTCAGTATACCTTATAGTTTTCAGATGGCCTAGCACACGGCCTGGGACACGGGCATTTGAGGCCATTTCGAAGTGTACACGAGCTAGTCATACGGGCGTATGGTTGGCCGTGTGACCCAAGTCAATGAGTTACATGGGGTAGGACATAGGCTGGGACACGACCATGTGATCCCATTTCAAATGTCCACACGGGCGTGTATCCCTTGTACTTTGAAAATTTTTCATGTTTTCCCAAAATTTTCTTGAGTTCTTAGTTTAGTCCCAAACCACTTCTAATGTTTGTTTTAGGCCTCGAAGGCTCGTATTAAGGACTATATGATTGTATTGAATGATGTTTTGTTGGGATATGAAAATTATATGATTGTTTAATTAATAAGTTTGATAATGCTCCGTAACCCTATTCCGATGATAGATACGGGTTAGGGGTGTTAATAAATAATCGACTAAAGTACTTCTTAAATTCGGTCTGAAAGAAATCCCAATTAACGCGATCACTGGATGTCATTATCCTAAAAGTGTCCCACCACAAATATGCTTCATCTTTTAGTAGTGACACAGCACATCTCAAACAATCTTTGGGAGTGCACATTAACTCCGTGAAGACTCTCTTTGTATTCACTAGCCAATACTTGACTTTTGCAGGATCATCATCCACTTTGCCTCTGAATTCTTCCACTTTATATTTCTAGCTTTATACATTGATAAATGATTTATCATCACTAGTACAAGATTTCAAGGACCCAGGGGTGCCAGACGAGGCACATTAGTGGATGGAGGTGGCGGGTTGCAAGATTCGCTTGCTTAAATTTAGTAAACCATTGATTCATCATCCTGAGGAATATTTTTCATTTCATCACCAAAAGATCATGGAATTAACGTACTATTACTTGCTTTGGAGTTGGAAGCCTGAACATTACTTTCAGCTTTGTTAACTATAGCTTAATTTGGTTCATCTGGCATTTTGAATCTATAAGAAAATATAATATTTGAACGGATCAAAAGCATCACAGGATCACAGGGTATATGTGGCATGTCTATTCTAACTCCACTCCGATACGTTAGTCCTAGAATCAACTAAACTGTAGCTCTGATACTACTAAATGTAACACTCCTAACTTGTATTCGTTGCCGAAATAAGGTTACGAAGTGTTACTGTACAAACAAAAACATTGAAACATAAATGTCATGCTGTAACACCCCAAACCCGGCCCAGAGATTCTGGCCGAATCTGACGCATCACATTGAAGTGTTTTATCGAAAACCTTGTTTTCATTAAAAACTCGTCCTTAAAATGAGAAACCTTCATTAACTTATAGAAACTCCTTTCAATCTCAAAAGCTTGTTTAAAACATATGATTTGTGAAAATCTATCATTTTAATAAAATTTAGTTGCGGAAATGTAGAAAAACAAACTATGATTTAGGAATCCCATGTTCAACTTCTCATACAACAACGCATAAAAATAATAATCCAAATAATAACAAAAGGGAAGGCCTTATTACATTCCAGTCTGAAATTACTTAATAAACTAGAAACTATATGTTTTTTTTTTTTTAAGAAAAAAGTCCAAGTTGTCTTACTAGTTGGCCACCTCCGAGTCCCTCCAAACATCGAACCTTCTACTGAGCATCACCTGAGAAAAATAAAAGAGGGGTGAGTTTTCGAAAACTCAGTGTGTACAACCCTCGACGAGTAACTAGCATTCATCAGTTGCCATAAAATCATACATGCAATGCAATGCAGTGCAACCCACCCCAATAATCCATCCGCTACACACCAACTCCATCCCCCGGTACGCATCATTTGGGGATATAAATATCGACCCACCCTACCGATACACATCAATGGTAGCCCGGTTGCGAAATTACCTTCATTGCAGCAAGCTGTCAATCACATATTGGGCTTAAAATCCGATGGTGGATCCAAGGTTGTCAAGCAACCATGCGATCCTCATATACTTCCTCCGTTCCATAATTCCCAACCTAGATGCAACCTAAACAGAATATCATATGTATGCAGTAGATATACATGTAACATCCATAAGTCTTACATTCAACACATAGAGGTATTTTAGTCATTTTTGCCCTTAGGGGCTTTTCAGTAATTTCTCTTTATTACGAGTTTTAATTACCTTGGCCCATTAACAAATCTCGTTAGCTAAGATGAACGAATACTATGCACCAAGTAGGATTCTAGAGAAGAAGAGGTGAGTCATTAAGACCGCTTAAGTACTAAGCTCTCCCTAGATCCAATCCTAGACATGCACATACTCATTGACACACCTTAACCCTATGACTTGTCCACGGTCTCAATAAATTAATTAAGTTTTATGTCTGTTTAAGCAGTTATCGGATACTAGGCCCAAAACACCTTACAAAGCCCTAACAAGTCTACATACATAGATATGGCCCACTAGGCCCAATCTCATTCATATGCCCCATTAAGCCCAAATCACATTTATTTGGCCCGTTAAGCCCAATTACATTCATAGTCATGCAATCATACAATTTCCCATCACATAGCATCAATTATCAATTTTGCCTATTATGGGCCCTACAGCCCATCGGGCTCATTTAGCCTAAGCTGGCTCGGTTGGCCAACTCACAACCCAAGTCCATAGAATCGCCCATGGGGCCTCAGATAACCTATCAGTTTCCCCCTTATGGGTGTTCGCGCACTCGCAAGACTACCGTAGCCAAACTTTCAGCTTTTCGACATTTCAGCTTTTCGGTATTTCAGGATTTACCGATCTACTTGTGTGTGTACAGTGTATGTACACACCTGGTAATAAAGCGTGTTGCTATCCCCTTATCCATGAACCTACAATCGATATCACTCAAGGATTAATCTCACATACTTATCCCCTTAACCTTACCTGAAACACCAAACCTTAATAACTTTTCCTTGATCACTAATCATGAGTATTTCCCAAATTTGCATTAACCTTTATCGTTAAAAACATAATGGGTGACTTGTATCCAACATACATCACCCTTTTCTACTAAAGCCTATTCGGCCCACCCTTACCGAAGTGAAAACACTTAACAAAATCTAACACCTAAGGAGCAAATCGGTAGGGATCCAAAAGACCAAGATTCGATACTAATCCTACCAAAATCGATTAGAAGAAGTGAGGGACAGAGTAATCGATACTAGCAAAACTGATTGAGAGAAAAAAACACTTACACTAGATTTGTCTGGGTGGAAAGGGTAGTGGCAGCACAAAGGATATTCGGCTCTTGAGACTTGTATGGTAAAAGAGGTTATTCGGCACAAAGAGAAGTAGAAATCGTTAAAAACCAGAGGTGAATCAAAAAGAGAAATTGAATAGGGAAGAATGGAAAATCGGCACAAAGAAAAAGAAGAAAGAATAAGAGTTTTTGGCTTTTAGATCTCTGAAGAACAAAGTGTTTTCTGGCAACAATGTGAGGGAGAATTCAGCATTAGCCTGGCAACCTCACATTCGACACCTATATATAGCCTCTAGCCGAATTTCCTATCCCCTAATTCCCAATCGGCTCCACCTCTTTACACTTCTCATCCCCTAATTTTTCTCCTTAATAACTCTTTAATCCCCTCTTCAAATTTCTCCTCTTATCACTTCCCTATAGAGTTCATATCCAATGCCACCACTATCCATCTCTTAAGTAAAAAAATAAATCCTTCTTTTGGGCAAGGAGGGATACAAACCCCAAACCTCCTTGCCTTGCATGTGACGCCACTTGCCACTCCACCACCATGTTTTCTTGTGTCCAATTCTTCCTTCATTTATTCAAAAACCCGCCTACTTGCCATCAAGGTTCTTTTATTTATTAACCTATAATTTCCTTCACCTCTAAGTTCAAACTCAACCCTTAACCAAGACCTACTATCAAATAATTAACACTTGACTAGGAATGTTAAGCACAATTTTTATCAAAACTGAAAAAAAAAGAAAGTTCAGGATTTCAGGATTTTTAGGGCGCTACACATGCATTATCATAATCAAAATATAAACCAATCATTAACATACGTATCATCTCTAAATCGAGCCTTTGAGGCCCTAGAAACAATTTAGAAATGATTCGTGACTAAACTGGAAACATAAGGAAATTCTAAGAAAAAGTTACAAAAATTTTGATATAGGGGTCACATGGTTGTGTGGCTAGACTGTGTGCCTCACATGCCTGAGACAAATGCCTGTGTCTCAGGCCGTGTAACCTTTGAACTAGGGACACACAGCTGTGTCCCAGCTCGTGTCCTTGCCCGTGTAACTCTTTGAGTAGAGTCACAGGGCTGTATCACACATTCGTGTGCCAGGCTATGTGCTAGGCCGTGTAACTCACTAATTTTCATACAAATGAACCTTCAGGAGACACACAGACGAGTCACACGACGTGTCTCAGGCTACGTGGACCAAAAATTTACTAAAAACTAGCCATTCCTAACACCAACTCATGAAAAAACATTTGAACATATGTGCTGACCTACAAGGCATCAAACCATACCTAAACATACTTATATATGTGCTATTTCAAGACCCTAAAACCAATATGCCATTCAAAGGCACCTCGAATACACACAACAACATTTACCTAAACATGCATATTTTGCCATAATTGACCATTACCATATCATCTCAAAGCATACCATTTTAATGTCCTATTATCAGTCAACCAATGTGCCATTCATAAACACCACAATTAAATCAAGACATCAACAACTAAAACATATCAACATTTATCTATTTCTTTCATAATAACTTAGTTCAATCATATATCAAAACATACCATAAGTATACACTTTCATACCATTCTAATTACACCAAAAAGAAACCTATTTACAAGCATTATAAAATACCTAATAACATAGTTAATAAAGTATCAAATTGTATCTAACCAACATATTTAGCCACATATACATGCCACTACCCTAAGAGACACAAAAAACTACAAACTTTAGTGGATAGTGTGAGTCAGTTAATTTATCCTTCCGAAGTGTCAGCAACAGAACTCTAATAAACCATCTACAAGAATGGATAAGTTTACATAACTTAGTAAGATCATAGTATTACATTCAATCTAACACAATTAGATACAATTCATAAACTATTAGATTTCAAGGTTACTAGAGTATGACATCTCATGTAAACGCGTTCAAGGGTACCGAAGTACAAACGGGGGCACATATGTGCAAACATTCAATAATTTAATTATCGATCTTTAGCTAAGTAACTATAATGTAAATGTACAAATAGAAATTCATTTATTTTTTTAAAACACTATGAACTTACCTAATAGTCAACTTTGAACAACACGCAAGGGCTAGTCTATTGTTTTCCCTTTTCCTCGATTATTGTCTTTTTGATCCAAAACTTGATCTATATAATATTTAAATACAATACAATAATTTCATACATATTCCACATTCCATTCAATGCATATATGACCCTTAACTTTTCTTTAATTACACATTTTCCCTAAAATTTTATAACTTTTACAATTTAGTCCTCTAACCCAATATTCATCAAATTTGACCATTTCCTAGGAACCAAATTACAATTGAATTTCGTAGGCTCTTAAATAGTCACTATTATACATTGAATTCTCTACTAAACCTTGAAATTTTGACATTTTAACAATTTAATACTTAAGTTAAAATATAACAAAAATCACTTCACAAAACAACCAAATATCATAATCAAAGCTTTAGACTTATAACTATCATCACAAACAACCAAGATTCATGAATAGTGTTTTCCAAAAATTTTAACAGATTCAAAAATGAGGGTACAAGCTAGCTGGACCTAGTTGCAATGATCTCAAAACCATAAAAATCATTAAAAATGGATCACAAAATCATACGATGCAAGGAGTTTTATCCTAGCCAAACTACAAGCTTTTGTTTCCATGGAGGTTTCAATTGAAACCAGAAATATGAAAAAGATGATAGCATCTTGTCATTTGATTTTGTTTATTATTTAACTAATTACTAATTTACCCTTACTAATACAACTTAAAGCTAATTTTCCACTAACATCAAGGATGGTATATTTACCATCTCAGTCTATTAGTTTAAAGTTTCATAGTCACTTGTCCTCTTTAACTAATAGAACTCAACTTTTACATTCTTTACAATTTAGTCCTTTTTACTTCATTAACCATTTAAAAAATTAAATTTCCATACGAAATTTTAACACTACTCTAATATAATCCCATAAACATTAAAATAATAATAAAATAATAACTTACTTTTTAGACTTGTGGTCCTAAAACAACTATTTCCAACATAACTGAAAATCAGGTCGTTACATTATCGAACTGAATATTCATAATAATTGTAAGGGGGATATGGGAAGTGAGGAAAAATCATGTGAAAATATAGAGAGAAAGGAGATCTTGAGTGATGAAATTCTACTTAATGGTCCAAATTTGGTGAGTGAAAATCCAAATGAGTTAAAATTAAAGAGTTCTCAAGTTGAAAAAAATGAAAAGCAAGAAAATACCCATACAAAAGTGAGGAATGATTTTGTTTTAACTAAATCAAACTCAAATTTCTTTAGTGGTGTTTCTTGGTTGAAAGATTTCAATGATCCATTGACAGACTCTCAATTATATTACTCTACCATTGATAGATGATTTTACTTGTGGGAAAGAGGTAAGTTGAACATTGATAATTCTCCAAAGGTTCTAGAAGGTAAGAAAAGTAATGATACATCAAAAATTGAAATATGTAGGCATACCTTGAATGTTTGTTATAAGTATGCTACTGATATTATGTAACAACACGTTTTTAGTCAAATGAGAATAGTGGTTTTAGAACCTCAAATCTGAGGTTTAAATATTTACTTTATCATTATTTTGAGATCTATAGCATGATATTATGATTGTGTGAAAATTTCGTTAAGAAATTTTATCATTTGAGTGCTTCATTTGATAAAAAGGACTAAATCGCATAAAGTGTAAAAGTTGGGTTCTAATAGCTATGGAACTTTAAATTGGAGGTCATTAAGTGGTAATTAGACCATTAATTTCATTAGTGGACAAATATGGACATCTTTTAAGTTATTTTTGTTAATTAATTAAAAGGTTAATATAATAAATTAGTAAATAACTAAGATAAAATAAGTTAAAACAAATGAAAAGCTTTCATATTCCTTTTGTCACCACCAAAAATTCAAATAATAAGAAGCCATGGGAGCTTTCTAGGGTTCGACTACTTCAATGTTTAATTGGTGAGTGATTTTTGTCCCGTTTTTAATTATTTCTATGTTTTCAGAGTCGTTGTAGCTTAATCTAGGTAGCCCAGGGACTAATTTGAAAAATTGTTAAAGGTTTAGGGTTTTAAAATTGATGAATATGTGTGTTTTTTATTTTTGATGATAGAAAATAAATGGTTGTTGTTAGATAAACAACATTTGTTAAGAGATTTTTGATAAAATTGTCAATTAGGGATTGAATTGAGAAATGTCAAAATTTTGTGGTAGAAATGTGAAATAAATGAAAAATATGGGTTGCTATGATAATAAGGGAAACTAGGCTAGCATGGGTAGGGACTTAATTGCATGAATTTGTATTTTTATGAGCTAGGGACTAAATTGTAAAAATGTTAAACTATTAGGAGCAAAAGTGTAATTTTGTCATAATGTTATTTTTGGGCTAAATTGAATAGAATGATAATTGAATAAGTTAAATTTGATATTATATAGATCAAGAAAAATGAAGTTTAGATCTAGATTCGGGAAAAAAAAAAGTATTGGACTAGTCGATCCATTTCGTCATTTTTGTGACTGAGGTAAGTTCGTATGTTAATAAGCACTAATATAAATATATTTTTAAACTCTTTATTATTGAATTAATTGTGAATATGATCCTATGGATATGTTCAACGAAGATTCAGTAATATGAAATCCCGGTTGAACCTTAGGAATAGGTTAGGATACAAATGACATGTCATTAAGATTATGTGTTTTGGGCGTACGTCCTACCGGTGGCTGAGTTATCTGGCATGTGTTGTGGATTTTTGTCAGCTTGTATGAGTAGCACCGTGTAGCTACGTCATGACTATCAGCTTGTGTGAGCAGACTCGTTGATAGCTCGGGAGTGAGCATTATATGAGATATGAGATTGAGATAGCTTCGGCTATGTATTTGGCACTTAGGGTGCGAGATTCTTGGGTATCCGATATTATTCTAAACGGTTTAACGGGTATATCAAGTATATAGATAAGTATGAGATTGATACAAGTTAGTACAAGTATGTACATGAACCATACAAGCATTGAATCGAAAAAACTTGTGAAATTCATATCTAACCTTGTGAATGAATATGTGATAGGTTTGTGGATCAATATAAGTCATGTTATGATATGTAAATTACTTAAATTGTGTACATATGGTAGGTTTTACTTTAAGCATACGAGCTTACTAAGCTTTATAGCTTACTCTATTTACTTTTTCATGTTTTATAGTGAATATCAAAGCTTGCTCGGATTTGGGAGTCATTGGAGATCTCATCACACTATCCAACTATCATTTTGGTACTTTTGAGCTTATGTATTTGGTTATATGGCATGTATAGGAGTTGTTGTTAATATGGTTTATATCATAGTAATGGATTTCGCCATTGGATTTGGCTTGTAAATGATGAATATTTGGTTATTTGTATAGCCATGTGATTTGGCTTATTTTGGTATATTTTGTGATGTATATATATGTTCAAATTGTCTTTTGTTATGTGGTTGATAATGGCTATGTAATGCTTGTGGTTTTAGGCAAAATAGTGCATAATTGAAAGTGACCGTTTAGATGATTTAAGAATGTGAAATTGGTATGAATTAAATGGCTTATTGTGATATTTGAGTGTCTTCTGGTTGTTGATATAGAATTAGCATGAACTAGACTTGGTTGAGATTGGTTTGAATGCATATTTATGCCATGTTATATGCCATTTTATTTGTGTAGGTTAATGCAAATTTGGGTAAGCAAGATGGCTTGGTAAATAGCCTATTTTTGTCCACACGGGCGTGTGTCTCAGCCATATGTGACACATAGTCAGGTGGCCTTCTTTCTCCTAGTGTTTAATTAGAAACCAAGTCAGTATGCTCCACACGGCCAGCACACGGGCATGTGACTTGGCCGTGTGGCATAAGTATACTACAATTTTGGCATGGCCTACCACACGGCCTGGCACACGGGTGTGTGAGGCCATTTCAAAGGGCACACGAGCTGGTCACACGAGCGTTGGCTGCCCATGTGACCCAAGTCAAAGAGTTACACGGGGTCGAACAAGGGCTGGGACACGGCCATGTGATCCCATTTCGAATGTCCACACGGCCTATGACACAGACGTGTCTTTAGCCGTGTGAGACACACGGTCGAGCCACACGGGCGTATGTCCTCTGTATTTTGAATTTTTTTCTAAGTTTTCCAAAAATTTCCTAAGTTATCAGTTTAGTCTCGAACCACTTCTAATGCCTAGTTTAGGTCTCATAGGCTCGTATTAGGGACAATGTGATTGATTTTGAATGATTTAAATTTGGAAATAGAAATTGTTTGTGAAATGTATGATTATTTATGAAATAAATCCGGTAATGCTCTGTAACCTTATTTCGGTAACGGATATGGGTTAGGGGTGTTGCATTTTATTTTTCCTTACGACATGCTTTCTCGTTTGTCAAGTTTCATTAAATAATGGTATGAAAGTTCAATTGATTTTATGGGTTTATCTAGCTACTTAAAGTTTACTTTTGTTGCATTTGATAGGTTTATTACAGAACCTCATGCATTTGATCTTGCAACAAAATTTTCTACCTTAAACTCTAAATATGAATTTTTACATAATAATATTAAGCTACTTGATTTTTATAATTATGTGAAATTCTTGACTCATCGTTGGAAACTTTTATGGATGACCATGCATATGCAAAGAAAGTTATAAGTTATTTTTTACTTTAACACTCATGTGCTTAATATTTCTTTGCCTAGTGGTGATGGTTTGTATTTGAAGGAGAGATACTCGATCCATGCTGATTTGGGATATCAAAATCATATATTTGATCCTGGAGATAGATTTGGCACACAAGAAAGTTTAGGTAAGTTTTTATTCATTCTATTATTATTTATTCTAATCCATTTTCTTTCTGTGCAGCTAAAGATTCAAGGACGAATCTTCTTGAGGAAGGGGGAATGATGTGAGTCTAAAGGCACAATTTTAGGCCCATGAATGTGATGGGCTCACACTACCTCAAGGCCTAACAACAATGTCAAAAGCTAAGCAAATCAAATAAGGATTCGATCAAAGACAAGATTCAAGGATGAATCTTTTCAAGGAAAGGAGGAATGATACATGCATGGATGAGGTGAAATTTATTAAATTCCAATCACCAAAGCTGCCAAGTTTTCAAGCTTGGGAAATCAATAGACTTGCAACAAATTTTTGGATGGGATCTTGGAATTTCTAGGTTGAGATGTCTACATGGTGTTTGAAGATCTATCTCTTAGCTTCGAAACACATTTTGATTAACTCGATTTTTAGTTCGAGAGCTCAAGTTATGACTATTTTAGTGAAGACTGGACGAGTAGAATTTCTGAACGGGATTATGACATGAATTACGAATTTTGGGCTTTTAATTCGAGTTTATATCATATTGGGTTCTGGGTTTATGGTTAATTTTTATTATATATAAGCCCAATATTTTATTCATCAACTCATATTATTTTATTCTAAATTTTTATTAATTATTAAGTATTTTAAGTTATTTAGGAGTTTTATGTTAACAAGAAAGTTTAGTTTAAAACTACTTCTTGTTTAGATTAAATTAGAGTTCTAGTATACTTAAGAGTTTTATTTAGATTTATTTAGCTAGCCTATATATGTAGCAGGCCGTTTTTAGTGAAATTGGAACAGTGGTTTAGGACAAAAAATCTGAAGTCAAAAAAATTATTTTATTATTATTTTATGGTCTATAGCATGATAGTATTATTGTATAAAAATTTTGTTAAGAAAATTTACCATTTACATGCTTAATTTGATAAAAAGGACTAAATTGCATATAGTGCAAAAGTTGAGTTTTAGTAGCTAAAGGTATTAAATAGCTATAGAACTTTAAAGTGGAAGTCTTTATATGATAGTTAGTCCATTTAACTTGATAGTGGATGAACATGGCTTGACAATTGTGTAAAATATTAATTTTTTAAAGGTTAATTAAGTAATTAATAAATAAAGTTAATAATAAATGAAACAAATGAAAAACTCATCATCTTTTACTTGTTTCAACCGAAACTAAAATGGAAGATTAGCCACGGAAGAAGCTAGGTTTGGCCATCTTCATCTTTTCTAAATTGGTATGATTTTCATCTAGTTTTTTTATTATTTTTACGTTTTTGAGATCATTATAGCTTAATCTAGCTAGCCTGGGGACTAATTTCTGAAACTATTAAACTATTAGGGTTTTACCATTAATGAATATATATGAGTTTTGAAGTTTGATGGTAGAAAATGAATGGTTGTTTTTATATAAACAACTTTTGTAAAGGGATTTCTGTGAAATTTTCAATTAAGGGTTAAATTGAAAAAGGTGATAAATTCATGGTAAAATTTATGAATTTGTGAAATATGTGGGCTGTAAAACCCTAACCCGTATTCGATTTCGGAATAGGGTTGCAAGGCATTTTGGATAGCACACCTCATTCACGTACATATATGCAATCATAATAAAAATCCATTCAACTCATTCACATTGTCCCTTATAAGGTCTTAAAGGACCTTAAAACATGCCTAGAAGTGGTTCGGGACTCAACCAATAACATTAACAAATTTTAGGAAACTTAGAAAATTTTAAAACATTTAAGGGTCACATGCTCGTGTGAACAGGTCGTGTGCCTCACACGATTACCAGACAAGCCCGTGTCACAGGCTGTGTGAAAACAAGGCATACATACTGACTTGCACCACACGGCCAGGGACACGCCGTGTGCCATGGCCGTGGGAAAATTAGGGAGGTTACTAAATTGGCCACACGGTCGACAACATGCCCGTGTGTCAAACACGTGTACCTTTCAAAATGGCTACACACACCTATGTGCCAAGGCTGTGTGTCTCACACGGCCAATAGACTCGCCCGTGTGTCTAGGCCATGTCAAAAATGTAGGGTATACTAACTTAATTCGAAAAGGTACCCCAGAGAATACATGGCCGTGCAACATGACTGTGTGTCACACATGGCTGAGACACACGCTCGTGTCTCTACTCGTATGGACAAAAATAGGTCATTTATAAAGCCAATTTGCCACCCTTCTTTCATGCACACAAAGTAACCAAAATAGTACCATTTCAATACATATATAGGCAGCCAAAACATGCCAATTCATACTCATATCATGCCATCTATTCACAACCATATCAACCTCTCAATTCCATATTTAAAACACACCAAATCATTATGCCAAAACCATCACAATTTACCTAATTTCCAAATGCATTAACTGATCAACTTATCCCCTATTTCAAGTCACTTAATACACCATATCATCATCTCAAATCAAACCATAATATGCCAACTTCCAAGTATTAGTACATCAATTAACAACTATCCAAAATAGCCAACACATAACCACACCAATTAAGCCAACATATAAGGCATTATATACATCACATATATAACACTTACCAAACACAATTCAAGGCAACTTAAATGGCCATACATATCAACATTTACAAGCCAAATTTCATGGCTAATATCATGATTCAAAACATACCAAAATGGCACTAGCGTATACGTGCCATATACCATATATACAAAGCTTCAAAAGTACCAATGAGATGATCGATAGTGTGATGACGTATTCCCGATGATCCTCGAGTTTGAGCTAGCTTTGATAATCTAAAATATGGAAAGAACACACAAAATAAGCTTTAAAAGCTTAGTAAGCCATATACAAATAAATCACCACATAAACATTTGTATAGCAATTCAAATATCCTAAACATAACTAATCACACACAAGTTCACAAACCTTTCTCATTGTACACAAGTTTAATATCATAATCAAATTCATCATTTACTTCACTTCTCAACACTCGTATGAATCTCGTACGTACCTGAGTCACTTAGCTTATTCACATATTCTTTCTCAACTTGACTTTGCCTGTTGAACCGTTCGGAATCGTTAAGGATACTCAGTAATCACGTATAGCTCATACAATGACATATCCCAGATATGGTCTTACATGTTATTACATATCGATGCCACTGTCCCAGACAGGGTCTTACACGTAATCGATTAACGATGCCAATGTCCCAGACATGGTCTTACACGTAATCTCAATACAATGCCAATGTCCTAGACATGGTCATACATGTAATCACATCTCGGTAACCTAATGTCATGACATTCTATCCTATACTATTCCTAAGGTTCGTACGAGACTTTCAAATGTCGTAACTTCGTAGATTCCTACTCATAATTACTCATTCAACATCCATAACAACCCAATGGATAGTAAACACATATAATCCAATTTAAATACATTTATTTCAATATGAACTTACCTCGTATTCAGGATAAACGGATTGGATCGACTATTCGCCAAATTTTGATTTTCCCCTATCTAAATATATTTTCTTTCGTTCTTGATCTATATACATTCAAAATTAATCCATTTAATCACCAACTTATTCAATTTCATCCACAAACACATATTTGGGTATTTTTACACTTTGGCCCCTAAAGTTACACATTTATTCAATTTAGTCCCTATTTCATAAATACACAAAATTGACAAAATTCAATATGACCCATGCTTAGCCAAATTCTTTATAGGTCCTTAGCAGCCCATATTTTTCATTGATTTCACAATTTAATCCCTCAATTTACACTTTTCTCAATTTAATTCCTAATTGACATTTTTGTCAAAAATCACTTTACAAAACATGTATATCAAACACCAAGCTTGCATAATTCATCATAAAACATCATAAAACTTATGGATTCATCAATGGCATTTTTCAAAATCATCAACAATTTCAGAAACTAGGGGACGGGTTAACTAGTACTCAAAGTAACGATCACAAAAACGTAAAACTCATCAAAAACCGAGCAAAGAACATACCTTAATCAAGCTACACAAGTGCCAATTTTTTCAAAGCTTCAAACCCTATTTTCTTTTCTCAATTTTGGTTTCCAAGGATGAATGAACACAAATTTTTTATTTTGTTTTATTATAATTATAACTTAAAAATCAATTTACTAATATAACCTTATTAAAAACCTTTTAAAAACATCATATTAATGTCTATTTATGTCAAACTCCACTATCAAAGGTCTAATTACAACATAAGGACCTTTCATTTAATAACGCATGGCAATTAAACACATTCAATTTAATGCATGCTACTTTTGCATTTTACGTGATTAAGTCGTTTTTCTCAAATTGAGCTATTAAACGATAAAATTAGCTCACGAAATTTTCACACATACATATTCACATGCTATAAACACCAAAAATAATATTAAAATAATTTTACGACCTTAGATTTGTGGTTCTAAAACCACTGTTCTGATTTAGCTAAAATCGGGTTGTTACAACTCTTCGCCGTAGGGATTTTTGTCCCCGAAAATGTTACCAGCAAATAGGTTCAGATACTGCTTCATCACAGCATCCTCGGGTTCCCACGTAGCTTCTTCAATCCCATGTCGATGCCATAATACTTTTACTAACTCTATTCTTTTATTTCTCAGCTCTTTGATCTCACGAGCTAGAATTTGGATCGATTCTTCACTGTACGATAAATCTAACTGATCTCAACTTCAGTCAAGGAAATGACATGTGAAGGATCAGATCTATACCTTCGTAGCATCGATACATGAAATACATTATGAATCTTTTCTAACTCTGACAGCAATGCTAGCAGATAAGCCATTAGTCCAAATTGCTCGATAATCTCATACGGCCCGATGAATCTCGGACTCAATTTACCTTTACGACCGAATCGAAGTATTTTATTCCATGGAGATACTTTCAAAAACACTTTATCCCTGATCTAAAACTCAATATCTTTCCATTTCAAGTCTGCATATGATTTTTGACGATCTAACGCTGCTTTCAAACTATCACGAATCACTTTCACTTTTTCTTCTATTTCCTTAATCAGATCAACACTGTGAATCTTATGCTCGCTAAGTTCAGTCCAGTACAAAGTTGTTTGACATTTACGACCATATAGAGCTTTATGCGGTGCCATTTTAATAGTCGATTGAAAACTACTGTTATACACGAATTCAATCAACGACAAAAACTTTTCCCACGTACCTTTGAACTCAAGAATGCAACATCTCAACATATCTTTGAGTATCTGTATAACTCGCTCGGATTGAGCATCAGTCTGCGGGTGAAAGGCGGTACTAAAATGTAGCTTTGTACCTAGTGTATCTTGCAATTTCTTCCAAACCTGGTTGTAAACCTCAGATCCCTATCCGGAACAACAGAAATAGGTACTCTGTGTAATTTCACAACCTCGGAGATATACAATTCAGCTAACTTTTCAAGCGAATAATCCGTTCGTATCGAAATGAAATGGGTTAATTTTGTCAACCGATCAACAACAACCCAGATTTCATCTTTCTTACCTAGAGATAGGGGCAAGCCTGAAACAAAATCCATAGTCGCTCTATCCCATTTCCACTCGGGAATCATAGTCGGCTGTAATAAACCTAATGGTACCTGATGCTCAGCTTTAACTTGCTGACAAATCAAACATTTTGAAACAAATTCCGAACTTAAATATCACATTTCATACCATGCCACCAATAGAGTAGTTTCAAATTGTTATACATTTTCGTGCTTCCCGGATAAACAGATAAACAAGTACTATGTGTTTCGTTCAAAATCATCTGAATCAATTCTAAATTTCTTGGAACACATATTCAGCCTCTAAATCTTCAACAAACATCTGAATCAACTTGAATCTCTGAATCAGGGTTCAAATCACATTGAACTCATTTTGCTAACATTTCATTATCGACTTTCTGAACTTCACAAATCTGCTGTAAAAATAATGATTTAGCTTTCAACTCAGCTACAATTGAACCATCATCAGATAGAGCCAACTGAGTATACATTTCACGTAAAGTAAAAAAAAGATTTTTGGCTTAATGCATCAGCAACAACATTTGCTTTTCCTGGATGGTAGTCAATCACTAGTTCGTAATCTTTTAGCAATTTCAGCCATCTCTGCTGTCCTAAATTCAAATCTTTCTAAGTCATCAGATTTTTTAAACTTTTGTGATCTGAATAAACATGGCATTTTTCACCAAACAGATAATGGCGCCAAATCTTCAATGCAAACACAAAGGTTGCTAACTCTAAATCCTAAGTCGAGTAATTCTTGTCATGTGGCTTCAACTGTATCAAGCCATAAGCTATGACTTTGCCTTCCTGCATCAAAACATAGCCCAGACCATTCAATGATGCATCACTAAAGATCACAAATTCTTTACCCGATTCTGGCTATACTAACACTGGAGCTTCTGTCAAAAGAGCTTTCAATTGATCAAAACTTTTTAGACATTTTTCTGGCCATTCAAATTTTACATCTTTCTGAAGCAATCTTATTAACGAAGTTTGTAACACCCCAAAACCAGCCTAGACATTATGGCCGAGTCTGGCAATGTCACATTACAGTGTTTTTCGAAAAAAGGTGATATCGTCAAAAAAGCCTCTTCCTTAATTACCTTTGTAATGAGTTCTTAGTGATAATTATTAATCATTTTATTTAGTTTCCAAAAATGAGTCGTTTGTCGAAGTGTTAACCTTATTAAATTGTTATTAATTTTAAAATAATATCTCTTGCGGAAGCTTTTGAAACATGTTTCATAACTATGATGTTTTGAAAAGCATTTATCTTTTGAAAACCCATCCTGACTGCTAGCAGATGTAAATCAAAATAAATAAAAACCCCAAATTAAAGATTTAAAAATTTAAAGAGGCCTTATTACATAAAAATACCTAAATAAAGCTACTTATAAATTAAAAGTCAAATATGGAAGTGTAAGCTATTGTGTGGCCACCTTCGAGTCCCTTGCAGCACCGATTCACCTAAGGATTACTTGCGCAGATAAGCAGAAGGGTGAGTTTACGAAAACAGTGTGTAATCCCTTAATAAAAAAACAGTCAAACACATAGTGAACAAATACAGTCTGGGCCTAAGCCCATATTAATAACAGTTTAGTTTCAGTTAGGGCCTTAGCCCAATACAGTAACAGTATCAGTGTGGGCCTTAGCCCATTTCAGTGACAGTAGCAATACAGATATGCAATCAGAAATCTACCCAACCAGCCTCTACACTCCACTCCGTTCAGCCCTACACTCTATATGGGGATAAAATCAACCCACGCATCCCTACACTCTAAAATAGAACCGGTTGTGGCATTAAATAGTATTTGCAGCAGAGCTGCCAGTATAGTACACTTCCTCCAATCATAATGAACCCATCCCCATGCAACATATCATAATATCATACATGTATGCAATATATATGAAATTGCATTCTCGATTGCAGCCATACATCTCATAAGGGCATAATAGTCATTTTAGCACATAGGCATAATAGTTATTTTATCAATTTGGGGGTCTAGGTATACTTACCGATTCAACAGTAGGTCCACAGTCGTCTCAAGCAACCCGTGCAGCCTTAACAGTCAAACAATAAAAATGGGCCCAAAGCCCATAATGCGGCCAATGTGGGCCCACATGCCTATGTGGCCCACAAAGCACAGATATGGCCTTGGCCATGTGGATTACACGGCCTGGCCCAATATTCTCCACACGTTCGTGTGGTTTTCCCATGTAGGGCCCACACGGCCCATTTCGGTCCACCATGGCCCAAATCAACCTTAGGCCTTGAAATTGCTCATGGTCAGCCTTAACGATCTTACACCCACGTTTAGGAATTTGAATTACCACACGAGCGAGCGCACGCTCGTGTAGCATTGACGATCACCTATTTTGGCTTTTGCCAATTTACGATTATGGCAGTGTTGTTACACACCTGATTACAAAAGTGCGAAACTAGCCCATGAGCACTCCCGCCTATCACAAACAGAAGTTTTGGTTAATTGCCTAGCAATCGAGTTGAAGCGAACCCTTACCAAAACACTTATTCAAACGATTACCTATCCCTCGCCTTGACCGATCGATAGAGGCTTGTACAAGAGATTGGTTGCAACCCCTAAAGATTACCTGTATTCCAATAGAAACTTGTTATCTAATACTGTACCCGCAAATAGTTGAACCAAATGTACATCAACTTACCAAAAGCGTAGAACTGAGAATTAGAGACAGAAGTATTCAACCAACACCCAAAAGCACACCCTTAAACGGAGGCATGAGATGGCACAATCACACCCCTGATAGTAATCGGCAGAGAAAAGAAGATGTTAGAGAGAAAGCTATTTCGACAGAGAGAAAAAGAAGGGGAAAAAGAACAACCATGAACCCAAATAGATATGGCAGAAAATGCAAGATTCGACTATAAGACAAGGATTCGACAACCCAAACGGAAAACTAAAAAAATAAGGGAGAAGTTTCTCAAAAGTTGAAAGAATAGAGGAAAAGAGGAGAAGAACTATTCGGCAACAATATCAATGTGTAGGGAGAAGAAACGTTGAAACCTGAAAGAGTTGAGAAGGGGGGAAAGGAAAAGGGTATTTGGCCAGAGAGAGAATCTGTTTGTAACGCCCCCACGCCCGAAACCGTCACCGGAGTCAAGCTTGAGGTGTTACTAAACTTATCTTACCTTTTAAACAACTCTAAACCACTTATTTTAATTTTCGGAATAAACTGTTTTTCTGCGTCATAGCTGCTTAAAAATTCATTTCTTGAGTTTCAAAACTTGAAATTAAGATCCGAAAATTTTTCCTGAAACTAGACTCATATATCTATCTACTAATTTTTTTCTAGAATTTTTGACTTAGCCAATTAGTACATTTTATTAGTTAAAGTTACCCCTGTTTCAGAAGTTGACTGTACTGACCTCTACTTACTACGAACCACTTTTCTCCCTATAAAAAATTAATACAACTATACCGTTTGTTTCTATTAAACTAGATTCAATAAGGATTCTAACCATATAAATTACACCACCTAATTATTTTTATACAATTTATGGTGAATTTCCAAAGTTGAAACAGGGGATCTAGAAATTGCTCTGACCCTATTTCACTAAAACTCAGATATCTCATAAAATATAATACCTTTACCTGTTTTGCTTGTTCCATAAGAAAATAGACATAATAAGATTTAATTTCATATATTATTCATCTTAAAAATATGTTTACACAATTTTTAGTGATTTTTCAAAGTCACGTCATTTCTGTTATTTGAATCTGTTTTTAGGTTACTTTCACATTTTTCATAATTTTCATGTGATAACCACCATTCAATCATACATATTAATAAACATGCATATCATCGGCCATTTTATTAGCTAGTCTCTAGCAAGCATTTACACATCATTCATTGTTCATATTATACTAAAGATAGCTAAGTTTCTATACATGCCATACACAAAAAACAAAACGTCTAATTATACTGAGTTATTTCTTGGATAGTGTGATCGGCCTCCGACGTTTCCTTCGATCCCGAGTGGCTTGATAAAACTATAAGAAAAAGAAAATAAAGAGAGTAAGCACTAGGCTTAGTAAGCTTACAAGAAAATAAATTACAACATTCAACATAATGAATAATTATACATAATGTCACCTAGCCTCATAAACTTTCTTTACTTCTCATTTTCTACCTTCTTCTTTACTCACATACCTTCTTTCTTACTGACCTTTCACTATTCATAAATATAATCTACCTTCCTTTTGCTGATAATTCACTGTAATTTAACGTGTACATTGACCCATTGAACCACTCGGAATACTAAGAATACTGAGGGTCGTTCTCGTCTATCAATATCTCGCCAATGCCATGTCTTCGACATGGACTTACATGAATTATTCCTGTCTCCAATGCCATATATATATATATGGGCTTACATGGCTCATTCCTGTCTCCAAAGCCATATAACTCGATATGGACTTACATGGCTCATTTTCATCTCTGTCTCGTCTCACAACCCCAATATCCTAATATTCCTAAGGTTCAAACGGGGCTTCCTAATGCTTTTTCTCTCACATCACTTCGCCTTTAATTCGACTTTAAATATTCTCATAAAATAAGTATATAAATTCTGAAATTTACAATAATAATGTAAAATAAAAGAATATTGCATTTATTTATCAGAACTTACTCTCGTATGCAAAAATAGCTACTTTTACCATTTCTCCACAACTTGGTATTTTCTCCATTTTAGCCCGAATTTCAGCTTTTCCTTGCTCTATCATTTAAAATATAGTCTAATTAGGACTCAAATTATTCAAATTGACTCAAAATCATATTTTGGTAAAATTACAATTTTGCCCCTAAACTTTTGCATATTTACACTTTTGCCCCAAAGCTCGTAAATTAAACTTCAGCCTATTTTCTTATGTTTCATGACATGCTGGTCATTTTTCCTTCTATGGCAGCATCAAATTCATACTCTAACAAGCACTTATGACTATTAGGTATTTTTACCAATTAAGTCCTTTTACTCGCTTTTGCTTAAAACCGAGTAGTACAAATCGTCTAACATAATTTAAAACCTCATATTCTATCATAAAACACCAAAATACACAAATTTCACCTATGGGTATTTTTCCAAATATGAACCCTAACTTAAATTATTGCTAGCATAAGCTTTATCGAGCTACCGGGACTCCGAAAACGTAAAGAACATTAAAAACGGGGCTTGGAATCACTTACTATTGAGCTTGGAAAGCTTGAAAACCCTAGCCATGGCTTCCCCATGCTAATTTCTGGCCTCCATGAAGAAGATGAGCAAAATTGGCTTTTAATTGTGTATTTTAATTCATTTTACCCCTAAATGACCAAAATGCCCTTACTACTAAACTTTCAAAAATTCCTTCCATGTCCTAATTTTGTCCATGAACTTAAAATTGGTCAAATTTCTATTTAAGACCTCCTAATTAATATTCTAATTCAATTTTATGCAAAATACTTCTAGAACACAAGTTTTGCAATTTATTCAATTTAGTCCCTAATTTCAAATTAAGTACTTTATGCATAGAATTTCTTCACGAACTTTTCACACAATCATGCAAACATATCATAGACCTCAAAATAATAATAAAATAAATTTTTCTACCTCAAATTTGTGGTTTCGCAACCACTGTTTCGTTTAGGCCCTATTTCGGGATGTTACATTTCTCCCCCCCTTTAGGGATTTTCGTCCCCGAAAATCTTACCTGTGAAGAGATTTGGGTACTGTTTTCACATAGCCTCTTCGAGTTCCCATGTAGCCTCGTCTACCCCATGTAGTCTGACTATCTCTGAAATATACAACTCGGCCAACTTGTCAAGTGAAAAATCTATACGAACTGGGATAAAATGAGCCGACTTCGTTAACTTATCAATCACAACCCCATCTGCATCTTTCTTTCTCGGTGTAAACGGCAATCCTGTCACAAAATCTATAATAACTCGATTCCATTTCCACTCAGGGACTAGCACAGGCTGCAATAAACCTGAAGGTACCTGATGTTCGGCCTTTACCTGCTGACAGATCAAACATCTAGAAACAAACTCTGAAATGTCCCTTTTTATTCCTACCCACCAAGACATTTTCTTCAAATCATTATACATCTTTGTACTACCTGGATGAATAGACAAAAAAAACTACTATGTGCTTCCTGTAAGAACTTTCGAATAAGCTCATCATTCTTCGGTACACATACCTTGGGTGATAATCAATCACTAGCTCATAATATTTAATCAACTCTAGCCATCTTCTTTGCTTCAATTTCAAACTTTTGTGATCGGTGAATATGTGGCACTTCTCACCGCATACAAATGATGTCTCCAAATCTTCAACGCAAAAATAATGGCAGCTAACTCTAAATCATGTGTCGGATAGTTCTTCTCATGTGGCTTTAGCTGTCTAGAAGCATAAGCAATTACCTTCCCTTCCTGCATAAGTACACAACCAAGTCCATTCATGGACGCATCATTTGTAAATCACAAACTCTTTACCTGGTTTCGGTTGTACTAAAAACAGAGCTTTAGTCAACGATGCTTTTAACTTGTCAAAACTCGTTGACACTTCTCATCCATTCAAACTTGATATCCTTTCGCAGAAATCTTGTCAACGGGGTAGCTATCATGGAAAATCCCTCTACAATATCCGGCAAGACCAAGAAAACTTCTAACTTCTGATACATTTCTAGGAGGCTTCCAATCAACAATGGTGAAATCTTGCTCGGATCAACCTTAATACCTTCACCTAGTCCAAAAGCAGTCTTGGGACATCGACTCTTTAACTCATAGTGATAGTATCCGGATCTCAAATCTATCTTGGAGAACACAAGAGCTCCCTTGTTTCAATTCCAGGAATTCCTTTCTCTTCGGTCAATAAACCCACGATGATGTACTTTTACGAAATTCCTCCTGAAAGAAATCCCAAGTGATCCTCTCCTTTGGTACAACTGATACAAGTGTCTTCCACTAGTAGTAGGCTGAGTCTCTAAGAAGTGATATTACACATTTCATACATTCCTTGGGTGTACAAGATAATTCATCAAAGACTCTAATAGTATTTTCTAACCAAAATTTTGCTCTTTCGCATCATCATGTTTTGTTGCTCGGAACTCTTTACGCCTTGTTTCCGATTCTATCAACTGGTGGCTTTTCTCTTATCATTGTACTGTGGATGGGAAGCTTGAGCTACATGGGTAACCTGAGAGTCATGAGGGGGTGGAGGTCTAACTACCGGATTCGTGCGAACGAACTCGGCAAACCAATTATTCAAAGCTTGGAAGAGAGCTTCTCGAGTCACTCCTCCCTGATTAATCAGCATCTTGGCCTATTCTCGGATGGCGCTACCCTTCCACTGAGCGGGCGCATTACTTTCTACATCATCATCACCAGCTCGCTAGGGATCCATTACAATAAAACAAAATATTTAAAAATCGTCGTGAGTCGTCACACTATCAAAATACTGGTATGGCATGTATAGCTAGACATTTACTCACACTAACTGCTCCGAGAACCGACTAAACCTGCTCGATACCAATAAATGTAACACCCCACGCCGAAACCGTCACCGAGTCAAGCTTGAGGTGTTACTAAACTTATCTTACCTTTTAAACAACTCTAAACCACTTATTTTAATTTTCGGAATAAACTGTTTTTCTGCGTCATAGCTGCTTAAAAATTCATTTCTTGAGTTTCAAAACTCGAAATTAAGATCCGAAAATTTTTCCTGAAACTAGACTCATATATCTATCTACTAATTTTTTCTAGAATTTTTGACTTAGCCAATTAGTACATTTTATTAGTTAAAGTTACCCTGTTTCAGAAGTTGACTGTACTGACTCTCTACTTACTACGAACCACTTTTCTCCCTATAAAAATTAATACAACTATACCGTTTGTTTCTATTAAACTAGATTCAATAAGGATTCTAACCATATAAATTACACCACCTAATTATTTTTATACAATTTATGGTGAATTTCCAAAGTTGAAACAGGGATCTAGAAATTGCTCTGACCCTATTTCACTAAAACTCAGATATCTCATAAAATATAATACCTTTACCTGTTTTGCTTGTTCCATAAGAAAATAGACATAATAAGATTTAATTTCATATATTATTCATCTTAAAAATATGTTTACACAATTTTTAGTGATTTTTCAAAGTCACATCATTTCTGTTATTTGAATCTATTTTTAGGTTACTTTCACATTTTTCATAATTTTCATGTGATAACCACCATTCAATCATACATATTAATAAACATGCATATCATCGGCCATTTTTATTAGCTAGTCTCTAGCAAGCATTTACACATCATTCATTGTTCATATTATACTAAAGATAGCTAAGTTTCTATACATGCCATACACAAAACAAAACGTCTAATTATACCGAGTTATTTCTTGGATAGTGTGATGAGCCTCCGACGTTTCCTTCGATCCCCGAGTGGCTTGATAAAAACTATAAGAAAAAGAAAATAAAGAGAGTAAGCACTAGGCTTAGTAAGCTTACAAGAAAATAAATTACAACATTCAACATAATGAATAATTATACATAATGTCACCTAGCCTCATAAACTTTCTTTACTTCTCATTTTCTACCTTCTTCTTTACTCACATACCTTCTTTCTTACCCGACCTTTCACTATTCATAAATATAATCTACCTTCCCTTTTGCTGATAATTCACTGTAATTTAACGTGTACATTGACCCATTGAACCACTCGGAATACTAAGAATATCGGGTCGTTCTGTCTATCAATATCTCGCTAATGCCATGTCTTCGACATGGACTTACATGAATTATTCTGTCTCCAATGCCATATATATATAATATGGGCTTACATGGCTCATTCCTGTCTCCAAAGCCATATAAGCTGATATGGACTTACATGGCTCATTTACGTCTGTCTGTCTCCTCAACCCCAATATCCTAATATTCCTAAGGTTCAAACGGGGCTTCCTAATGCTTTTTCTCTGTCACTTACTTTAATTCGACTTTAAATATTCTCATAAAATAAGTATATAAATTCTGAAATTTACAATAATAATGTAAAATAAAAGAATATTGCATTTATTTTTGTAAAAACTTACCTCGTATGCAAAAATAGCTACTTTTACCATTTCTCCACAACTTGGTATTTTCTCCATTTTAGCCCGAATTTCAGTTTTCCTTGCTCTATCATTTAAAATATAGTCTAATTAGGACTCAAATTATTCAAAATGACTTAAAATCATATTTTGGCAAAATTACAATTTTGCCCCTAAACTTTTGCATATTTACACTTTTTGCCCCAAAGCTCGTAAATTAAACTTCAGCCTATTTTCTTATGTTTCATGACATGCTGGTCATTTTTCCTTCTATGGCAGCATCAAATTCATACTCTAACAAGCACTTATGACTATTAGGTATTTTTACCAATTAAGTCCTTTTACTCGCTTTTTGCTTAAAACCGAGAGTAGTACAAATTGTCTAACATAATTTAAAACCTCATATTCTATCATAAAACACCAAAATACACAAATTTCACCTATGGGTATTTTTCCAAATATGAACCCTAACTTAAATTATTGCTAGCATAAGCTTTATCGAGCTACCGGGACTCCGAAAACGTAAAGAACATTAAAAACGGGGCTTGGAATCACTTACTATTGAGCTTGGAAAGCTTGAAAACCCTAGCCATGGCTTACCCCATGCTAATTTCGGCCTCCATGAAGAAGATGAGCAAAATTGGCTTTTAATTGTGTATTTTAATTCATTTTACCCCCAAATGACCAAAATGCCCTTACTACTAAACTTTCAAAAATTCCTTCCATGTCCTAATTTTGTCCATGAACTTAAAATTGGTCAAATTTCTATTTAAGACCTCCTAATTAATATTCTAATTCAATTTTATGCAAAATACTTCTAGAACACAAGTTTTGCAATTTATTCAATTTAGTCCCTAATTTCAAATTAAGTACTTTATGCATAGAATTTCTTCACGAACTTTTCACACAATCATGCAAACATATCATAGACCTCAAAATAATAATAAAATAAATTTTTCTACCTCAAATTTGTGGTTTCGCAACCACTGTTCCGTTTAGGCCCTATTTCGGGATGTTACACTGTTGATGGGGAGGGAGAAAAGAAAAGGCAAAGATGACAATTGAGGGACCTGAAGAGGAGTGAAATTTGAAATTAGCAAAAATGAAAGATACTACCAAATTCTCTTAACACTATTCGACCTCTAGAGAACAAAAGAAAAGAACCAAAATGTTCACAAAACTTAAAATAGAGTACTCAAACTCACCAAAGCCGAAATTCCTGAGTGCCCACTATTCAAAATTGGTACACTAGTCCCTCTCACCAGACTTCCCTTGATTTTCTCCTAAAATCTCTCCTCAAATCCCTCAATCGATCACTCCTCCCTCAACTACTCTGTTCGAATTCCACACCAACACCTAAGTGTTTCGGTCAAGCCACAAGACCTCTGCAGCATCAGTAGCAAAATAAAACACATCCTTGCGCCAAGCAGGACTCGAACCTCAATCCTCTGGCATAGATAACACACCACTTACCCCCTAGACCAGTAAGCCCTTTTTGTCGTAAAATACCCACATTTATTTAATAAGCTTATTGACTAGAGATAGGGTTTATTCAAGTAAAAACAAAATTTTTGCACAAGCCAAGGGTTGAACCCAAGACTTCTCAGACACTTCCCATAGCACTTAACCACTGAAGCAAATACTCAATTCTGTCACAACATACGTAAATAAATATTTAAGATTTGGGGCGTTACAGAGTTGCAATCGTCAAAAAGCCTTTTACGAACCGTCTATAATAGCCAGCTAGTCCCAGAAAACTGTGGACTTCAAATACATTTCTTGGAGGTTTCCAATCCATTATTGCAGAAATCTTGCTCGGATCAACTCGGATACCCAATGCTGACACAATATGCCCTAGAAAGCCAACCTCGTGCAACCAGAATTCACATTTACTGAACTTTGCATATAATTGCTTATCACGTAGAGTCTGTAATACAATTCTCAAATGCTCGGCATGCTCAGTTTCGTCACGTGAATAAATCAAAATGTCATCTATGAACACAACAATAAATCGATCTAGATACGGTCTGAAAATCTGGTTCAATAAGTCCATAAAGATAGCAGGTGCATTCGTTAGTCCAAAAGGCATAACTAAGAATTCATAATGACCATACCTCATTTTAAATGCAGTTTTTGGCACATCAGAGTCTCTAACTCGCAACTGATAATAACACGATCTCAAATCTATATTTGAAAACACTGTAGCCTCTTTTAACTAAACAAACAAATCATTAGTTCGCGATAAATGATATTTGATAAACCGTAATTTATACATATTATTATCCCATGCTTAACACATTTATGAATGATTTCTCCTTAGATTTGGTGAATTTGATGCTCCTAATCCTTTAACTTCATGTGTTATACTTAGGAGAGCACAGGAGAGCAAATAGAACAAGAAACGGGCCGAAAACAGAGAAAATGGGCCGACGTGGGAAAAAAACACGGCCTTGACTTCCTCACACGGGTCGCACACACGCCTGTGCCATTCTAGCAGGCTCGAACACGGCCTAAAACAACCTCAACACGGGCATGTCTATCTTTCAGCCTTGACCACGACCTGAAGTAATTGCACACAAGCATGTCACACGGGCATGTCCTTGTCGAGCCCAAGTTAAGTTCTATTTAGAAAAGGGCAATTTTGAGGGCTTTTAGGCATTCTAAAGCCTGTTTAAACTAAAGCCTATTTAAACACCCTAGAGGAGAATTAAGGGGGACACACAGAGTAGGAAGTAAGGAATTACTTGAAAAAAGTTGATTGATCCATCTCAGAAGCCGGATTATTCATCAAGACTGAATATCTCCCCTCAATTTCCCTTCAGGAGTTTTGGGCTTTCTTTATGTTTTGCATGCATTATTCTCCTGAGATGTTTTCCTTTATAGTTATGAACTACATCCCCTAAATACCTAAGGGGAATGAAACCTAAGACGAATCTTGTTATTATTATCCGAATTGTATGATAAATATTTAACTTGTTCTTAATTATGTGTTCTTAATTCTTGCTTCGGTATTTTAGGATATTGATTCAAGTTATTGCGCTTATTCAGAGGAGAAAAAGTCCCTGTCTAAGAGTAAATTTGTCATAATTAAGCGGAGTTGATTGCACACCTAGAGATAGGGTGACAAGATTTTGCCAGATTAGGGTGAAACCTAATAAGGGGATCCATAGATCGAGTTAATGCAACCCTAGGGTGTTAATTAGAAAGAAATTTCAATTATTCAATCTAGGGTTAGACGTTATTAGTCTCGAGAGAGATAATAATATAAATTAGGGATTTTTACGGAACAAGTTGAATAAATAAATCGTCTGATTCAGAGTCAAATAACAAGTGAAGTCTAGGTGGATTTTTCCTTGGGTGTTGTCTTAAATCAATCAGGTTTCCAAAAGTAATTTTCCCAAATCTATTTTCTATGCATTCTTAGATTAGTTAATTAGTTAGTTAAAACAACCTTCATTATCCTTAGGCTAGATAATAAAAAGAAAGTTAATACTAGTACTTTTAGTTCCTTTGGGTTCGACATCCGGTCTTGCTAAAACTATACTACTGTTCGATAGGTGCGCTTGCCTTCATCGTTATAATAGTTAGTTTAAGTATGATCAGTTATAAATTTTACAACTTATCGCGAGTGACAATTAAGTTTTTGGCGCTGTTGCCAAGGAACTAAGATATTAGGAATACTCGATTTTTATTACTTTAGCCATGTACTTTTATTGCAATTTAAATTTTGTTTTGATTTTTATTACTAAATTTTCTTTTGCTTTCTTTTGGCAGGTTCTTATAGTTTACGACTAAGGGAAACCCATCAGGACCATCACTTTGTGACGAAGAAATCAATCGCACAACTCACAGAAACCGAAGAGAAATAAGGCGAAGCCTAAGATACACAGAGGAAGAGCAAGAGGACAATATTCCAACTACAACCAATGAGATGGCCAAAAATCAGGAAAATCTGCTACCTCCTGCGCTTGCTGCTGACCAAGTAAATCAGAATCCTGCTCCTCGTACTATATATGATTATGCTAAACCTACTCTAACAGGAACTGAATCGAGTATAGTTAGACCTGTTATTGCTGCAAATAATTTTGAACTGAAACCTAACACAATTCAAATGATACAACAATTTGTTCAGTTTGATGGTTTGCAGGATAAAAACTCAAATACTCATTTAGCAAATTTTCTAGAGTTTTGCGACACATTCAAGATCAATGGCGTTTCTGACGATGCCATTCGCCTTCGGCTATTTCCCTTTTCACTAAGGAACAAGGATAAATAGTGGTTGAACTCGTTACCACAAGGATCAATTACTACTTGGGAACAAATGACCGAAAAGTTATTAGTAAAATACTTTTCACCTGCTAAAACAGCTAAACTAAGGAATGATATTTCTTCTTTTGTGTAGATAGATTTAGAAACACTTTACGATGTATGGGAGAGATACAAGGATCTACTGCGAAGGTGTCCTCACCATGGGTTACCTCTATGGCTGCAAGTTCAAACATTTTTTAATGGTGTGAACCCCTTGACAAGACAGATGATTGATGCAGCAGCTGGTGGAACCATCAACAACAAAACACCTGAAGCAGCTTACGAATTTATTGAAGAGATGTCACTGAATAACTATCAGTGGCAGTCATGAGGACTAAGCCAACCAAAATAGCAGGCGTTTATAACGTCGATGCGGTTAATATGTTATCAAATTATGTGGAACTGCTAAATAAAAAAATTGATGGTTTACTTGGTTCTACGCAAGTACATCTAGTGATGAGGTGTGATTTAAGTGGAGGAGGCGTACATACAGAATACCAACCCTTCAATCCTACAACCGAAGAGGAACAAGTCCACTATATGGGTAACAATAACTCTAGACCTCAAAATAACCCATACAGTAATACTTATAATGCAGGTTGGAGGAACCACCCAAATTTCTCATGGGGTGGTCAAGGAAATCAAAGGCTACAAAATCCTCCGGGTTTTCAACAACCACCTTATCAACAGGAAAAGAAACTGAACCTTGAGGAGATGCTAACAAAATTCATCTCGGTGTCAAAAACTCGTTTCCAGAATACCGAGATAGCACTTAAAAATCAAGAAGCGTCAATCCAAGGGCTCGAAACTCAGATAGATCAGCTGTCCAAATTAATTTCTGAAGGACAACAAGGTAGCTTGCCCAGTAATACTGAACCTAACCCAATGGAACAACTCAATGCGATTAACATTATAAATGAGGAAGGGTTAGTTGCATCTGAACCAGAACCAAAGCAAGAAGCGGTGGAAAGCAAAGGTATAGGTAAAGTAGACCACAATGAACAGAAACCGGTAAGTGTAGAATATAAACCTCGTGTTCTATACCCTAATGCGACAAGGAATGTAACATCCCAAACTTGGCCCAGACTCTACGGCCGAATTCAGCGTGCCACACGGAAATGTTGCTAACGTTTTATCAAAAATCTCTTTATTAGGGTTTAAAGAATGTTAATGTTTTAAGTTGAAGTGAATGGAAGCTGTGCACCAGGTAGGAAGCCAGAAAAGAGGTGGTGAGTCTGTTGGACTGCTTAAGTACCAAGCTCTTCCCGGATCCAATCCTAGACATGCACACATCCATTGCCACACTTAAAGCATGTTACATATTCACGACCATCAACCTTAGCTTATGCCTATTTAAAATATTCATTTCTCGTTTTAAAACATTCACGTTGCGAAAGCTCTGTTCGGTTATCGTGTTGCTTTAAAAATAGGTAACTTCTATAAAACGCGCCCTAGTGCTAACCAGTTCAATAATCTGAAATAAAAATAATTAAAAGAGCGACCTTATTACAACCTTAGGAAAACGAAAATAATCAAAAGTAAAAGAAATGTGAACTTATTTAAAAACCAAAAATTAATCTTTATGGCCACTTTGAATACCGCCCAGCTCCAAGTCCAACAATTAGGGCTCACCTGCAAGGATGGAAAGAAAGGGGTGAGTTTGGGGAAACTCAGTGTGTACAGAAACCCATCCAAAGCCCAAGTCACTCGAGTCCATTGGGCCTAAGCCCTATTCAGATAACAAAGACACAGTGGATGAAGCCCTTTCGAATCGATAACAAGGCCTTAGCCCTTTTAACATAACGGTGTGGCCCATAGGCCCAATTCGATAACGTGGTATCAATAATAACAATGAATGCAAACCCATGCGGGAGACTACTCAACCCGCCAACCGCTACACTCGCACCTGCGTCACATTTCTACACTCCATGTGGGGAATATCTCAACCCACCCACTACACTCCACGAAGCATAACAATGTCGCTTTCGAATATTAGTAAGTTGAGGCAGAGCCTCCAGTACATGGATAAACCACTTCCAGCACTTCCTCCAACAATATCCCAATCCCATGCAATAGATATTAGTAAAAACATAACATGTAGAATACAGTATTAATCAATCATGCATTTTAGTCAATTTAAACCCTAGGGGGTATTCCAGTAATTTTGCTCCTAGGGCAAAACCGTAACCTTACGCATCTACATAAGTTACTTCAGTAATTTTTAACAGTTTCATGCAATTTGATTCCACCGTCTAACTAACAGGCTGATTCGCCCATCTCTTACCCATATAGGTCCGTAAGCCCATTGGGCCCAGTTTTGCCCATCGAGGCCCTTTTTCCGAAGTACGTTAAAATGTCACACGAAACTAACTTACCACCTTGCGGTGCCAGATCTAACAATTACTTTACGTCTTGAGAGCATTCGCATACTCACAAGCCCATGAAATGCCAGAATTTTGGCATTTCGGCTTTTGCCGATTTGAACTGAGAATGGGTGTTCGGTACACACCTGTTTCGCGACGACTGCTATCGAGATCCCTTTCGATGTCCTACAATTGATTAGCACAGTTCTTATTTTCAAACCACAATCACTAAACCCAAAACTTTCTTATCCAAGATCGAACCATGTCCCTAAAAGCCTTTAAAATCTTACCTTTTTGCCAAAACCGATAGCTAGCTTCGAACCTGATTGCTCCAATGAACCACGCCTTCAATCCAACGCTTAAGTAGGCACTAATCATTGACAGAAAACATCAGTTAAAGACCTTAGAGCCATATGCCCAAATCGATAGCCTCCCTATATTTTAGGGACTTCGGCTTTTCCTAACTTTGTAAAATAGGACTAGATCTGAGATGATAAGCACTTACCCCTTACTCCTTTTTGATTTCCATATAATTCGATGCAGATTTATCCTTAAAACAACAGTAAAACTCGAATCCAGGAGTTTTTGAAGTTTCGGCTATAAGCCTCTAAATCTCTGGTATTTCGGCTTTTGGGTGATGAAGGAGATGACAATATGAGGCTATAACCTTGATGTAAAATTGCTGACAGGTATCTAGGGTTTAGAAAGAAGGATCACTGACTAATAGAAGCAAAATTATTGAAGGATTTGTCTTTGAAGAAGACGGCACAAGTAGTGTGTTTTTCGGGGTTTCGAATTTTGTGGTTTCGGTAAAAGTATTGATGAATAGTAGGATTGATGGATGGTTTTGGAGAAGAAAATAGAGAAAGAAGAATAGGGAGAATGGTGGTTTCGGCTAGAGAGGAAAAAGAGAGAAAAGAGCAACCTTAAGGTGCCTGAGCAGAAGAAAACGGCACCACTTAATACCCTAAGTGCCGAAATATTAACCTAAAGCCCCTCTGCCGAATTCCCCTCTTCAATTCCCAAAATTCAGCCAACTCTTAGCCTCTCTCCCAATACCTTAAATCTCTCCCCTTATCACTCCTTAATCCAAGCGTTTGACTATCCTCCAACTCTCCCCATCAGAGTTCCACTCTGCTTCCAACACACGATCGCTAAGCCATAAAAATAACACCTCCAAATGCCAACTCCAAGAATCGAACCTTGGACCTCCCACAACACTGACACGCCACCTTTTTAGCTCCCTAGTGGCATCACTCAACCATTCTGCCAAAGGTTCTTTTGTGTCATAAACTACACAGTTCGTCCTAAAAGCCCACTTTCCCCCCTTTTCACTTAAAAACAACCTTAATATTCTACTGTTTTTAACTTGAGCTTGGGTCTTCTAAAGGCCCCCTACCACAATTAAACATGATACCAACATTCAAAACATGAAAATTTTAAAGATTACCATAAGCATGAAAAATCCGAAAAATCCCAAAAATCAGGGCGTTACAAGGAAAGATCGCTCAGATGAACAATTTGGTAAATTCCTTAAACTTTTAAAGAAATTACATATTAACTTATCATTTATTGAAGCTCCTTCGCAGATGCCAAACTCAATGAAGTTTTTAAAGGAGCTTTTAGTGATTAAGCGAAAGTTGGACAAGGCGTCGCATGTGGAATTGAACGCAGTTTGCTCAGCCATTCTATAGAATAAGCTACCCAACAAGTTGAAAGACCCAGGGACTTTCACGATTCCTTGTCTAATTGGTAGTTTAAATGTTAAAAATGTTTTGGCTGATTTAGGGCTAGTATTAATGTCATGCCCTATAAAATATTTAAACAACTAGGTCTCGAGAAACCCAAACAAACTAGGATGAGCATTCAATTGGCAGAAAAAACCATTAGATTTCCTAGGGGTGTCATTGAAGATGTACTAGTAAAAATCGATAAATTTATATTCCCAGTTGATTTTGTTGTTCTAGATATAGAAGAGGACAGTGACGTGCCTTTAATTTTAGGAAGGCCCTTTTTAGCAACTGCTAGAACCATTATTGATGTTGGTACAGGTGAACTCACACTTCGTGTGGGTGATGAAACAATCACTCTTCAAGCTCGTAATTCGAGTAACGAGGGTGGTAGTATAAATCATGTTATTAATACTGATCATGTGGTGCAACCTTCATCGCAGGAAACATGCTCGAAGAGCGTAAATGAGCCATGTTCAAACAACAACAAGGGACCTATTCATGAAGAATGAAGGCTACAAATCGAGGAGCTAGATGAATGGTGGACACATAAACCGAAAACACACCATGATGAGCTAAATTTTTCCCCAAATCAACTTAAGGTTGGAGACAAAGTACTATTAGATGCCGCATATCCTCGTATTACCACTTCTGAATCGAATGGAGCAAACCCTCTTACGGTACTTAACATCTTTCCATACAGTATAGTTGAGGTAAATCATTCCAAATTCGGCACATTTAAGGTAAATATTACTCGTTTAAAACCTTATTTTGATAAAATTGATAGTAGGAAGAACGAGTGTAAACTCCTCAAACCACCATGACAGCGTGAAATCAAGGTAAGTCGAGCTTAGACTATAAATTAGCGATTCTCGGGAGGCAACCCGAGCACTAACAGCATTAACTTCTTTAAATTCTAGTATTTAACACCTAACTTACTAATTGAGCTCTTGAATATAGGTTTTCCACACTCACACGGCCAGGCACACGGGCGTGTTGTAGATCGTGTGAAAATAGGGCCAAGATTTTTCCCCAACACGGGATGCGACAAGGTGCCACAGCCGTACGACATGGCCGTGGGTGATCCTACCAAAACAACACGGGCGTGTGACATACCTGTGTCTTCGAACCATGGTTGAAACTGAGAAAATAGCACGGGTGTGCGACACGCCCTTGCCTAGCACCCGTGGTCGAACCTGTCAAATTGACACAAGCGTGGATATACACACACGGGCGTGGGAGAAGCGAACAAAGTAGGACACGGCCGTGTACACCAACACGCCCAAGAAACACGGGCTAAAATTAGGGCACACGGGCATGTCCCATGGCCTTGTGCCCCAAAATCTATAAAAAGCCCTCATCTTCTTCCCCCAAAATACCTAACCCTAGCCGCTACAATTCCACACGCCCTCTCTGCCACGCTCGTGCGCCACCTTCAACTCTATTTTCGACACCCAAGCTCCTTCATTTTGCATTTGTTTACTCTTTCTCTATTTTCTTTAGTTCTTTTACTAATTTTATGATTCTTTATTGTTTTGTTTCGGTGAATTTTGATTCTCACTATAGTCATACTTATGCTTCTTATTCTTTGCCATTCTAGTCAATGCATTGTGATACATTCATATTTTTTTTATGTTTCTATAGAGTTTTTTGCCATTTTTATGAAACCTTCATTCATTAACATATGCATACATCCACTAGCTATTTCCCTTAGCATCATTCTCATATTTATATTCATAATAATGGGCTTGGTTGTATTTTAGTAGATTTTCCCTATAGTCAGAAAACCCCCATGAAATATTGATATTTAGTTCTAACATACTTGCATATTTTTCCATTCGTGTGGATTATTCCTATAACTTCATGTTATTCTTATTGCATATATCATGTCGAGTCGTGGTAAAAAGGCCACCGTCCCCACTTCAAAAAAAGAGGAAAGGAGCATCGTCTTTCTCGGGTCCTACCGTAGAGATTCGCCACCCTTTCCTCTAGTTTCCTGTGGGACCCCAGGAAGAACTCTTCCAGATACTTCGGGCTCGACCTTTAGTTGCGGGCCGCTGCATTGACTGGGCCAGACTCGAACAAGTCCAACTGGCTGATGTGGTTAGAGCTCTTCTGATAACCAATCCATGGGAACTCTTCTTTGCGATCATCGAGCCGACATACCTTGAGTTTACACTCGAACTTTGCTCGACCTTCCATCTTCAAGATGTCATGACCAACTTCGATGGTCACAGCACAGTTCAATTTCACCTCCATGGTTTAGTCCGCCAGTTGGGTATCCCAGAATACGATACTACACTGGCCTCTACACGAAGGAGTTCAAGGAGGAGAACGTCCTCGATACTCTCAATCGCTACATCCATTATTCTCCCTTGAAGTGGTGGAACGCCCTCATCCCTCGCTCGGCCACCTACAACCCTAGCCACTCCAAGGCATTTGCTCTCCCTTCATCCTTGAGGTACCTACACGCCATCTTGGCCTACACTTTGACAAGGAGACGAGAGAGCACCAGCGTCGTCAACACTCACGACGCCTACTTTCTATGGTGTATGTCACATGGGCACGTCTTCGACCTCGCCTATTTCATCACCCTTCCCATTTGCCATCAGACGAAGCGGCATCAGAAGGGGGTCATCTCCATAGGCCCCTATGTGACTCGACTAGCTTGGCACTTCGGGCTCCTCAACATAGCGGCACAAGCATCCTCCCTTACCCTCATTGGCCAAATGTCTCCACAAGGCATCTCAAGCATGCTAAGTATGAGGATGATAGAAAAAGCGCCATGGAACCTACCCTCCTCAATATTGTCTTGCCCAATCAACCGAGAAGGAGGCCCCCGAGGACATTACTGACGATGTCCCTTCACGACACGAGGACCCACCATCTCAGCCACCACCCACTTATCCTCCAGTTCATGCAGCAGCTTCATATTCTGACATCTCTGAGCGCCTCACTCGATTTGAGCAGTAGTGTTTTTAGCGATTTGATAACATTGATGCTACTCTATAGCAGATTTGTCAACACCTTCACATTTCATCACCACCACCACCTAGCGAACCATTCGGCGATGACGATGTTTAAAGATTTTCCTTATTTCTATTTTTATTTATCATTTTTCTTATTATTTTTACTTTTAACTTTTTATTTTATTTTGATACTATTTTATTTTTATGTTTTATAAGTAATTTTTAATTTTGGCTATTTCATTTCGAGTAATTATCCTTCTTTATATTCCCTAAAAAGTTCCTGATTTTATCACAGTTATAAAGAGCTACAAAGCTTACTATTACTTAGGAATTTCAAACTCCACTGGAAAAGGTTCTCCACGACTGCCATGCCCTGCTCGACCACAATCGTAGCCACCACTAGATATAATATTCTTTTGGCACAACACTTGCGGAACCCAACCTCTACCACCACCGGAGTATCCTCCTCCACTCTACATAACTCCAAATTAGGGAGTTCATTCATTTAACATTCAGGAAGTTTCACTTCTTTCCCTATCTTATGATCTCATATCTATAATTGCCACTAACTTTATCTTTGTACATTGAGGGCAATGTACATCTTAAGTGTGGGGGGTCAATTATATCACTATCTAAAAAATCCCTAAATTTTGTCTTGTTCTCTTGTAAATCTCTCATATCATTTTTAGGATAAATTTTGATTAATTTATGATTTTTATTGATATGACTTGAATTAAAACATAGGCATTCATGCATTGATTATTTAAACTTTAAGACATTAGTGAATTAAACATTATAAGTTGACTTTTGAGAGTTTAAAATTTTAGGTTGCTTTCCCCAAGTTTAGGTATTATCTTGAATTGAAAGCCACAGGTTTAAACATCAAAAAGCCATAATTTTTGTGAGATTTTGAGCCTTTAGAGCATCTATTATTTCTTTCATGCTCACTTTTATTGTTACTTGAGTGCGTCAATATCGAATTGTTATTCTAGAACTTGCTTGATTATGCATGTCAATACCACACCATTTGATTTGATATGTCAAGATGACAGAGGCACTTAGGATTAACCCACTCATGCCATGAAAAGCCTACCTCCACAATTAACGCTTAGTAAACCCCTTTTGAGCCTAACATCCCATTCATTGATTTACCCTCAATATTAACCCATAACTCATTATTGTTGAAATCCCCTCAATTAATTTTATCCCTATTTTTGTCGAGATCTGATTTGAATAAATTGCTTAGCTATGTCTTACTTTTAATAGTTAGTAGTAAGTCATATTTTTGAAGCTTGAGTGTGTAAATTCCATATTCTGAGGGGAAGCTATTTTGTACGCAATTGATGATTAAATATTTTTCTAGTTAAGTAATTCTTCAATTCAATCTCGATTCTAACCTTTCCTTTTAGCTTGTGACCATACCCCATAACCAAAGCCTCGTTACAACCCTCTAAAGACCTTTTGATTATGTATCATCTCAATTTATAATGGTGGAGATTTGATTTTCATGTAAGCCTATGGTAATAACTTTTCATATTGACTGTTGAGTGCTAATTTCATTAGCCTTAAACACTTTGAGTCATTTGAGTGAATCTTGAGGATGTTAAACTCTGTGAGATTTCGAATCAATGGTGATTACTTAGACGAGGGGAGCTGCCTATGTTTTGCGTGATAAATGCTCAACTTGGAATGTTTGAACTTTAATGTCCTTCTAGTTAAATTCTTAATGCATGATTACTTATGAATTAGTTTGAGATATTATTGATAGAATTATAGGTTGAGAAATAAGGAATTCTTAATTGTGAATTGAGGATTTTGCTTGAGGAGAAGCAAATGCTTAAGTGTGGGGGTATTTGATAAACCGTAATTTATACATATTATTATCCCATGCTTAATACATTTATGAATGATTTCTCCTTAGATTTGGTGAATTTGATGCTCCTAATCCTTTAATTTCATGTTTTATACTTAGGAGAGCACATGAGAGCAAAAAGAACAAGAAACGGGCCGAAAAAGGAGAAAATAGGCCGACGTGGGAAAACAACACAGCCTAGACTTCCTCACACGGGTAGCACACATGCCCGTGCCATTCTAGTAGGCTCGAACACGGCATAAAACAACCTCAACACGGGCGTGTCTATCTTTCAGCCTTGACCACGGCCTGAACTAATCGCACACGGCATGTCACATAGGCGTGTCCTTGTCGAGCCTAAGTTAAGTTCTATTCAGAAAAAGGCGATTTTGAGGGCTTTTAGGCAGTCTAAAGCCTATTTAAACACCCTAGAGAAGGATTGAAGGGGACACACAGAGTAGGAAGCAAGGAATAACTCGAAGAAAGCCGATTGATCCATCTCAGAAGCTGGATTATTCATCAAGACTGAAGATCTCCCCTCAATTTCCCTTCAGGAGTTTTGGTTTTTCTTTATGTTTTGCATGCATTATTCTTCTGAGATGTTTTCCTTTATAGTTATGAACTAAACACCCTAAATACCTAAGGGGAATGAAACCTAAGACAAATCTTGTTATTATTATCTAAATTGTATGATAAATATTTAACTTGCTCTTAATTATGTGTTCTTAATTCTTGTTTCGGTATTTCAAGATATTTATTCAAGTTAATGCCCTTATTCAAAAGAGCAAAAGTCCCTGTCTAAGAGTAAATTTGTCATAATTAAGCGGAGTTGATTGCACGCCTAGAGATAGGTTGACAAGATTTTACCGGATTAGGGTGAAAGCTAATAAGGGCATCTATAGATCGAGTTAATGCAACCCTAAGGTGTTAATTAGAAAGATATTTCAATTATTCAATCTAAGGTTAGACATTGCTAGTCTCGAGAGAGGTACTAATATAAATTAGGGATTTCTACGGAACAAGTTGAATGAATAAATCGTCTGATTCAGAGTCAAATAACAAGTGAAGTCTAGTTGGATTTTCCCTTGGGTGTTGTCTTAAATCAATCAGTTTTCCAAAAGTATTTTCCCTAAATCTATTTTCTTTGCATTCTTAGATTAGTTAATTAGTTAGTTAAAATAACCTTCATTATTCTTAGGCTAGATAATAAAAAGAAAGTTAATACTAGTACTTTTTGTAACACCCCAAACCCGGCCTAGACGTTACGACTGGATCCGACGCACAACATCAAAGCGTTCAAAACATTGTGTATTGCTTAGTTTAGAAAACTTACTTGGTGTTTTAAAAGATACTTTCAAAATAGGTTAAAGTGAATGGAAGCTGTGCACCAGGGAGGAAACCGGAGAAGAGGACGTATCGGACTGCTTAAGTACCAAGCTCCCTTCGGATCCAATCCTCGACATGCACACCGCCATTGCCACACTTTAACGTCGTGTATATTTTTAGGAAAATAATTTGATTAAGTCCGTTTAAGAAAAAGTGACTAACTTTGGAAAGCATTTTCATAGCTGAAGTCTTGTTTGTAGTCGTGATATTTTGAAATCAATTATTATTTTTGAAATCGCGCCCTAAAGCTAATCAATTCGATGGTTAAAGTAAACCATAGCCATCATAATAAAATATAAATCAAACCATAAAAATAATAAGGTGGCCTTATTACAAGTAAAAAACCCAAAACCTCAAGCGCAAAATAAAATGAAGTCTAGTTCACCAGAAAGAAACCAAGTTTGCAGAAACATGTGGCCACTCCGAATCCCTCACGGCTCCAAGCCCACTATGGTTGGGGATCACCTGCGAGGATGAAAATAAAGGGGTGAGTTTGGGGAAACTCAGTGCGTAAACTAACCCAACCATAGCCTATATCAGCTCAAACCATAGAAACAGAATAAGTTGGCCTTAGCACAGAACAAAATTCAGAATAAAGCCCATAGGCCCATAACAGATCAGAATAGATATTACATGCTTATGCTAAACCCAACCCATATCCAACCATATGCACCCCCCATACCAACCTTTCACCATGTAGGGAGACTACACGACCCACCCAACCGCTACATGCCACAGAAATATGCAGCATGGCTGCCAGAACAAATAGTGTGACAGAGTCACCAGAAACAGATAATCGTGGCAGAGCCACCAGAACAGATATATGTGGAAGAGCCACCAGAACAGATAATTTATGGCATAGCCACCAGGACGCTTCCTCCATAATATAACCCATGTCCCCATGCAACAGATATACGATCATGGCATACATCATACAGAATCAGACCATTATGCTTTTCAGACAAAATTAACCCTAGGGGTATAATGGTCATTTTTACACCTAGGGGTATAATGGTAATTTTACGTACATAGGGGTATTCTAGTAATTTTACTATTCTTAGGGTTTTCATGCATATCATAACTGTTTACGTACTAACAGAAACACTTACCGAGTGTTCTTACCGAATTGGCCCCGTTGGCCCATTAAGCCAAAAAACATCGAAATGCACAGAAACACGCACCCTGCAGTCTTAACACTTTAATTAATCATACACATCAAACTATTAATCTTACGAGCACTCGCACACTCGCAAGTTCTCAAAATACCGACTTTTTGGTATTTCAGCTTTTCGGCTTTTGTTGATCTAGTCTATGAGAGGGTGTCAGTTACACACCTATTTTATGACGTTTCGTTGACGAGATTCACGCACGAACTGCCTACAATTATATCACTACCACGTTAATCTAACTACCGAAACGAACTACATATTAACCACTTACCATATTCGGCCAACCACTCCTTAGGCACTAGTGATCCTACCTTTGTCGAAAGTAGTGACTAGATAAAGATCTGATCGTTCCACTTGTCCAAGCCCTTGATCAACAGCCTCTAAATCACACCATTATCAAAGTAAAACAGTTACCACAACCCCTTAGGGCTACAAGTCCAAATCGACAGCCTCCCTAACCTTTAAAGGTTTCGACTTTTCTAAACTACGAAAGAAAGACTAATGTTGAAAAGACTTACCACCGATCCCCCTTAATTCCTACTCGATTCTGATACAGTTCTAAGCCCTCAAATGATATTAAAAGTTGGGCCTTCAGTGATCTTTGGAATTCGTCTATGTCCCTACGGCTATGCGTTTTCAGCTTTTTGTAACAGTGAAGAAAAGATGAAGATTTGTAATGGCTTTGTCGATAGACACTTGGGGTTTAAAAGACTAAAGAATCAGTCAAGAATGATGAAGAGAAGTAAGGGGCTTTGGCTATAAGAATTCGGCACAAAGAGAAATATGGCTTTTGGTATTTCAGCTTTTATGGCGAATGGTTATGAGGGTTTAAAAACAACTGATAAAAGATGGAGATGAACAGAATGGTAGGAAGATTCGGCTACGGAGGAAAGAAGAAGAAAAAGAAAGTAGATGAAGAGAGGAGAAAGGAAAAAGTAGAGGATGAATGGTCAGAAAACGGCACAACTTACCCCATCTACTGAATTTATAACTGTCAAATGACCTAGCCGAATGTTGCCCTCTAATAAAACCCTTGGCCGGCCAACTCTTGCTCCTCGAGAATCCACCATTCGGCCAACTCTGCTCTTTTTAATCAGCTCCTAAATTCTCTCCCTTATCCCCTCCTTGCTCTATCTCCTGAGCAACTCAAACTCCTCCTGACAGACTTTTATTTGAGTTCCATTACTTCCCTTTTCTGTACATAAAAATTAATTCCCTTAATATGCTTTCATTGTGATTTCAACCTGGGTCCTCACTAACATCCACACGCCACTTTTATAGCCTTCCTAGTGGCGTCACATGCCACTTTTCCACCTGCTTCCTTGTGTTTTATTTTACACAATTAATACTTAAAAGCCCAGCTTACCAGAACCCCTTTTTCTTATGGAATTAAAATTAACTAAAATTACTGGGTTTTAACTTAAGCTTGGGCCTTCTAGAGGCCCACTAACATAGTTAAACCTACACCTAGTAGACAGAGCATAGAAAATTTTAAATTTTGCCAACATTTTCAGAATTCCCAAAAATTGAGGCGTTACAATTCTACCCTCTTTAAAGAAATTTCGTCCTCGAAATTTACCTGATCCAAACAGATGAGGGTATTGCTGTTGCATCGCCTCTTCTGGCTCCCAAGTAGCTTCCTCTCTGCCATGGTTACGCCAAAGCACCTTTACTAATGGAACAGATTTTCTTCTCAGAATCTTAACATCTCGATCCAATATTTGCATAGGCTCCTCCTCAAAGGTCAAATCAGTTTGCACCTCAATTTTTGCAACCGGCACGACATGAGTAGGGTCAGAACGATAACGCCTTAACATGGAGACGTGAAAAACATCGTGAATCCTGTCTAACTCTGGAGGCAATTCCAACTGATAAGCCACTAGGCCTTCTCGCTTCAAAACCCGATAAGGCCTAATAAACCGCGGACTGAACTTGCCCTTCTCACCAAACCTTAGTATCTTCTTCCAAGGAGAAACCTTTAAGAAGACCATATCACCTACTGAGTACTCAATCTCCTTACCCTTCAAATCTGCATATGACTTTTGCCTATCGAACGCTTTCTTCAACCGATCTCTAATCAACTTGACCTTATCCTCAGTATCTGCCACCAATTCAGGTCCAAGAACTTGTCGTTCTCCTAGTTCGGTCCAACAACTAGGTGTACGGCACCTTCGTCCATACAATGCTTCATATGGTGCCATTCGAATACTCGCCTGATAACTGTTATTGTACATAAATTCTACCAACAGCAAGTAATCCTCCCAACTCCCTCGGAAGTCAATAACACATCCCCTCAACATGTCCTCCAGAATCTGAATAACTCTTTTCGACTGACCATCAGTTTGGGGATAGAAAGCCATACTAAAGTTCAATTGCGTCCCCAACGCCTTATATAGCTTCTGCCAAAATCAAGATGTGAATCTAGGATCTAGGTTAGAGATAATTGAAACTGGGACACCATGAAGTCGCACAATCTCCGCTACGTACAACTTGGCTAACTTCTGAAGTGAAAAGTCAGTGCGAATAGGTATAAAATGGGCCGATTTGGTCAACCTATCCACAATCACCCATATCGAGTCTTTCTCTGATGGTGTCAAGGGTAGCCCACTCACAAAGTCCATGGTTACCCTCTCCCACTTCCAAAGTGGTATCTTTACTGGCTGTAACAATCCAGAAGGTAATTGATGCTCAGCTTTCACTTGCTGGCATTTGAAACATTTCCCCACGAATTCCGTTACTTCTCGTTTAAGCCCAGGCCACCAATACAATTCTCGCAAGTCGTGATACAACTTATTCCCTCCAGGATGCATGGCACAAAGTCCCCCATGAGCTTCCTTCAATATAGACTATCTCAAGCTAGAGTCCTTCGGAACACAAATTCTTCCTCGGAAGCACAAAACTCATTCGCTATTCAACCCAAACTCAGAAGTTTCCCCTTCCTCAACTTGTTAAAAACGAGCGACCAAAGACTCATCTTCCAGCTGCTTTTGCTTAATCTGATCCACCCAGGTTGGCCTTACTCGCAATTCAGCAAATAGACTTCCATCATCATATAGACTTAGGCCAGCAAACATTGCTCTCAGATCAGATACAGCTCTACGACTTAGAGCATCAGCTACCACATTAGTCTTGCCTGGGTGATACTCGATCGAACAGTCATAATCCTTAAGCAACTCAATCCATCTCTTTTGCCTAAGGTTCAGCTCTTTCTGAGTCAGCAAATACTTAAGACTCTTATGGTCTGTGTATATAATACACCTTTCTCCGTACAAGTAATGTCTCCAAATCTTAAGTGCAAAGATCACTGCTGCCAACTCCAAATCATGAGTAGGATAGTTCCCTTCGTGAGGCTTAAGCTGTCGTGATGCATAGGCAACCACCTTACCCTCTTGCATCAACACACAACCCAAACCTTCGTGTGATGCACATCAGACATAGTAAAATCCTTCCCCATTCTCGTTGAATTAACACAGTGCTTGATGTAACTTTCTTCAACTTCTTAAAAGCTTCCTGCTGCTTCTCAGTCCACACAAACTATACTCCTTTCCTTATGAGTTTTGTCAGAGGTGCTGCCATCACAGAAAAACCTTCCACAAACCTTCTATAGTATCCTGCCAAGCCTAGGAAACTTCAAATTTCTGACACCGACCTAGGTGGCTTCCATTCTAGAATTGCTTCAATCTTACGAGGGTCCACCTTAATCCCCTCAGCAAGGACCACATGTCCTAAGAAGGTTACCTCCCTCAGCCAGAATTCACACTTGCTGAACTTCGCATAGAGTTCCTTCTCCCTTAACACTTTAGCACAATGCGAAGATGCTCATCATGTTTCGCTTCCGTTTCAGAATATACCAAGATATCGTCAATAAAGATGACTACGAACCAATCCAAAAATGGTTGGAAAACACGATTCATTAGATCCATAATGCTGCAGGAGCATTTGTCAGTCCAAATGGCATAACCAAAAACTCGTAATGACCATACTGAGTCCTGAATGTCGTCTTTTGGATATCTGCCTCTTTGACCCTTAACTGATGATATCCAGATCGAAGGTCTATCTTAGAAAATATAGAAGCTCCTCTAAGTTGGTCAAACAGATCGTCAATTCTTGGCAGTGGATACTTATTCTTAATCATCAGTTTGTTCAACTGGCGATAATCAATACACATCCGCATTGTCCCATCCTTCTTCTTCATTTAACAAAGACTGGGTGCTCCCCATGGAGACACACTTGGCCTAATGAAGCCCCTATCCAACAACTCTTGAATTTGAGCTTTCAGCTCTACTAACTCCTTCGGTGCCATCCTATACGGTGCGATGGACACTGGCACCGTTCCAGGCAATAAGTCGATTCCAAACTTGACCTCTCGGTTTGGAGGCAATCCCGGAAGCTCCTCCGGAAAAACATCTTGGAACTCTTTTATGGTCCTAACCTTATCCACCGTCAGTCCCTCAGCTTCCGACTGACTTACAAATGCCAAATAGGCCTCACCACCTTTCCGAATCCACTTTTCATGTAACGCCCCCACGCCCAAGACCGACGCCGGAATCGAGCTTGAGGTGTTACTGAACATAATTTATCAATTTAAGTACTTCGAATCATTTGTTTCTACATCCACAGCTTTCTAGCTATCTGCGTCACAGTTACAAGAAAAATCATATCTCGAGTTACAAAACTCAAAATCAAGATCCGTAAATTTTCCCTAAATATAGACTCATATATCTATTTACTAATTTTTTTATAGAATTTTTGGTTGGGCCAATTAGTACAGTTTATTAGTTAAAATATCCCCTGTTTCAGGGTTCGACTGCTCTAACCTCTGTGTATTACGAATCAGATATCTGTACTCAATAAGGAATCTGTAAATGTAAAGAAAAACTTATAATTATTTTTGTAAAATTTATTATAAATTTTTAAAGTCAGAACAGGGGATCCAAAAATCATTCTGGCCCTGTTTCACAAAAGTTTAACTATCTCATAAAATATAATTTATATGCCTGTTTTTTTCAATCCACATGAAAATAGAATCATTAAGCTTCAATTTCATAACTTACTCATTATTTAGTTCTACTTATACTATTTTTAGTGATTTTTCAAATTCATGTCATTCTTGCATGACAATATTACATTTTAAGGCAAGTTTCATCTTTCCATGAATTTTTTTATGAACTAGATAACCTATTAAACTTCCATGATATCAAACATGATCTAATTAGCTATCACCATGATTTATCAATATCAAACATTTTCTCAACCAAACATGGCCATATCATAAAATTATTTACACAAAATAGGTACATTGCTATACATGCCATACTTAAGTTTTACAAGCCATTTACCAATAGAAATCCTTGGATAGTGTGATCGAAACTTCGACTGTCCCGATTCTCGAAGTGACTTGTTCAAAACTACAATGAATGAAAAGAAGGAGTAAGCATAAATGCTTAGTAAGTTCATATGCAAATAACAAGTAACATAACAATACAATTATACCAAATAACCTTAGCATGGCATCACCAAAACATATATCACATTTCTAAACATCATTCATCATCTTACCACTTTATCGTTGTTGTATCTATTTTCCACCCGAGGGTTAAGTACATACCTGTCCAAAGTGCCCATTTCACAACACTTACCAAAACATCACTTGCATCTTAAGTGTTCTTCCATTCCATAGAAATTTTCACCCATTGAACACATCGGAATATAACTCGGATACACGGATAATTTGCACATAAGTGCCACATATGTAATCAAGCAATCATGTAACCCTCCCATAAGTGAACTCGGACTCAACTCAACGAGCTCGGGCGTTCGCATCCGTAAGTGAACTCGGACTCAACTCAACGAGTTTGGATGCCTAGTTACATCTCACGAACTCGGACTCAACTCAACGAGTTCGAACATTCGCGTCCATAAGTGAATTCGGACTCAACTCAACGAGTTCGGATGCCCAAATATCCTAGTGACATGTCACTTGTATCCTAATCTATCCCTAAGGTTCAAACGGACTTTTTCCCTCGATCTGACATTAGCCGTCTTCCACGGAATATCGGAACCGATACTCGGTAGCAATTCATATTTATCAAGTAGTAAACATAATTTGCATATCACTCAACATTAACCACAAAGCATAATATTTCACGATAAAAAATCAGCATATCATATAATTAACATCAATAACTTAAAAATAACAATTATGCTACATTATTTACACATGAACTTACCTTGGTACCAAAATATAAAGATTTTGCAATTTAGTCCACAATCTTTTCTTTTCCTCGATCGCGACTTGATTCCCGTTTCTCTTGATTATGGAGCTTGGAAGCTTGAAACAAACCCTAGTTATGGAGAATCCTTGAAATTTCGGCCTAATGAAGAAGATGGACAAAAATTGGCTTTTAATGTTGTTTTTAATTCATTTTAATAACTAAATGACCAAAATGCCCTTACTACTAAACTTTCAAAAATTCCTTCCATGTCCTAATTTTGTCCATGAACTTAAAATTGGTCAAATTGCTATTTAAGACCTCCTAATTAATATTTCAATGCAATTTCATACTAAAAACTTCTAGAATACAAATTTTGCAACTTATTCGATTTAGTCCCTACTTTCAATTTAAGCACTTTAGGCATGGAATTTCATCACAAAATTTTCACATAATCATGCAATCATATCATAATCATCAAAATAATTATAAAATAATTATTTCTATCTCGGATTTGTGGTCACGAAACCACTATTCCGATTAAGCCCTAATTCAGGATATTACAACTCTCCCCCCTTTTAAGGATTTTAGTCCTCGAAAATCTTACCGGTAAACAGGTATGGGTATTGGTTTCTCATAGTTTCTTCAGGTTCCCATGTAGTCTCTTCTACCCCATGCTTTTGCCACAATACTTTCACGAGAGCGACACTTTTTTTCTTAGTTTCTTGACCTCTCGAGCTAAGATCTTAATCGGTTCTTTTTCGTAAGTCATATCCGCTCCTGCTGGTGAAATTATATGTGAAGGATCCGAAAGATACCGACGTAGCATAGATACGTGGAACACATCATGAATCCTCTCTAATTCAGGTGGTAATGCTAGCCGATATGCTACTGGTCCAACTTTTTCAATTATTTCATACGGCCCAATAAAACGCGGACTTAACTTGCCCTTCTGTCCAAATCTAAGGACTTTCTTCCATGGAGACACTTTCAAAAATACCTTATCACCAACTTGAAACTCGATTTCTTTCGTTTCAAATCCGCATAAGATTTCTCGTCTATCCGAAGCGACTTTCAAACAATCTCGAATCACTTTCACCTTTTCTTGGTGTCTTTTATTAGATCAACTCCATAAATCTGATTTTCCTTGAGTTCAGTCCAATACAAAGGTGTTCGACACTTACGACCATATAATGCTTCATAAGGTGCCATTTTCAAACTCGTCTGATAACTATTATTATAAGCAAATTCTACCAACGGTAAGTACCTTTCCCAACTACTTTGAAATTCCAATACGCAACATCTGAGCATGTCTTCAAGAATCTGAATTACTCTCTCTGATTGCCCATCAGTTTGTGGATGAAAGGCAGTGCTAAAATTTAACTTTGTACCTAATGCCTCTTGCAACTTTTGCCAAAACCATGAAGTAAATCTCGGATCTCTATCCGAAATGATTGACAAATGTATTCCATGAAGTCTAACAATCTCACGGATATACAATTCAGCCAACTTATTAAGAGAATAATTCGTACGTACTGGAATAAAATGAGCCGATTTAGTTAGTCTGTCAACTATTACCCAGATGGCATCTTTCTTTCCTGGAGTCAATGGCAACCCTAAAACAAAATCCATAGTAATCCGATCCCATTTCCATTCAGGAACCATAATAGGCTGAAGTAATCTTGAAGGCACTTGGTGTTCAGCTTTCACCTGTTGACAAATTAAGCACTTTGATACAAACTTGGAAATATCTCTTTTCATTCCACTCCACCAATACATTTTCTTCAAGTCATTATACATTTTGCATCTTGCGGATGAACCGCTTAAACAACCATTATGTGCTTCATGCAAAATCTTTTGAATCAACACATCATTTTTGGGTACACAAATCCGATTTTTAAACATCAAGCTACCATCAGAACCGATTCTGAAATCTGATCCCGTATTAGCTTCACACTGTCTTCTCTTGGCTAGCAAATCTTGATCATTTTTCTGAGCTTCAGAAATCTCTTGTAAAAATATCGGTCTAGCTCTTATCTCTGCTAGAATCGAACTATCATCTGACATTTTCAACTGAGTGTTCATAAGTCTCAAAGGAAACAACAACTTTCTACTTAAAGCATCGGCAACCATATTCGCCTTTCCCGGATGATAATCAATAACAAGCTCGTAATCTTTCAATAACTTCAACCATCTTCGTTGTCTCAAATTCAAGTCTTTTTGTGACATCAAGTACTTAAGACTTTTGTGGTCAGTATATACCCGACACTTTTCACCATACAAATAATGTCGCCAAATCTTCAAAGCAAATACCACCGCAGCCAATTCCAAATCGTGAGTAGGATAATTCCTATCATGAGGTTTTAACTGCCTTGAAGCATAAGCCACCACTTTTCCTTCTTGCATGAGTACACACCCCAAGCTATTTAGAGAAGCATCACTATACACCACAAATTCTTTACCTGATTCGGGTTGTACTAACACTGGTGCCTCAGTTAATAACTTTTTCAATTCTTCGACACTTTGTTGACATTCTTCCGTCCATTCAAATTTAACATCCTTTCGGAGTAGTCTAGTCATAGGAGCAGCAATTATAGAAAATCCGTTTACAAACCGCCAATAATACCCAGCTAGCCCAAGAAACTTCTAACTTCAGTTACCTTTTTTGGTGGTTTCCAATCAATAATGGCTGAAATTTTACTAGGATCAACCCGTATACCATCACCTAAAACAATATGACCCAAAAATCCAACTTCCCGGAGCCAAAATTCACTTTTACTAAACTTAGCATACAACTGTTTATCTCTCAAAGTTTGCAAAACTATCCTCAAATGCTCAGCATGCTCTATCTCATCTTTTGAATAAATTAAAATATCATCTATAAACACCACAACAAATTTGTCCAAGTATGGCCGAAATATGCGATTCATTAAATCCATAAACACAGCAGGAGCATTTGTCAACCCGAATGGCATAACTAAAAATTCGTAATGACCGTACCTTGTTCTAAAAGCAGTTTTAGGCACATCTGACTCTTTTACTCGTAGCTGATAATACCCAGATCTCAAGTCAATCTTTGAAAACCATGTCGCTCCTTTTAGTTGATCAAACAAATCATCAATTCTCAAAGCAATGGATACTTGTTTTTATTGTCACCTTGTTTAATCTGCCGATAATCAACACATAATCTCATAGAACCATCCTTCTTTTTCACAAATAACACAGGAGCACCCCAAGGTGAAAAACTCGGTCTTACAAAGCCTTTATCAGTCAACTCTTGCAACTGTGACTTTAATTCTTTCAACTCTGTTGGTGCCATTCTATATGGAGCAACCGAGATCAGAGTTGTTCCCGGTATCAAGTCAATACCAAATTCTACTTCCCTGACTGGAGGCAAACCCGGCAATTCTTCTAGAAATACATCCGCAAATTCACACACAACCGGCATTGATTCAACTTTCTTTTCAACTTCTTTTGTATTAATTACATACGCCAAATAAGTTTCATAACCCCTTCTCAAATATCTCTGAGCCGACATCGAAGAAATCACACTAGACAATGCCTCTGATTTATCTGATTCAACCCGTAGAGTTTCACCGTTTTTACACTTAAATTCTATAACCTTTTCTTTGCAATTTACCATAGCATCATGCAATGTCAACCAATCCATACCCAAAATAACATCAAATTCATCAAACGACAACAACATCAAGTCGGCCGAAAAGTAATGACCCCGAATCATTAAAAGACATTTCTTGCATACTTTATCAACTATCACACATTTGCCTAACGGATTCGACACTCTAACCATAAATTCTGTGTTCTCAACAGGTATATTCATTCTAGACACCAGCTTCATGCATACATATGAATGAGTAGAATTGGGATCAATCAAAGTAATAACATTAATATCATAAAGAGAAAATGTACCGGTAATCACATCGGGTGAGGAAGCATCTTCACGCGCTTTAATAGCATAAGTTCTAGCCGGAGCTCTTCCTTCAGATCTAACTGCTGCATCTCTGGCTACATTCTTACTGCTTGTTTCACTTCCAGCTTTTCTCGGATACCTTCCCCTCAAGTCTGCACCACTAGCTTTTACATTCTGAAATTTTTCTTTCTCAGCTCTCTCTGGGCAGTCTCTAATAAAATGATCCGGAGAACCACATCTGCACGGACCAAAATGATTTCTACCACACCGTTGGAACTCGGGTTTAACAAATCTTGAGTTCCCTACACTAGTTGTAGAAGTATTCTGAGATTTAGGACCCACATTCTGCTTCTTAAAATTTCCATATGATTGCCCAGCTGAAACTTGGGATCGAGGATTCATATTTCTTGACTTTCCGGGTTGCTGTGAAGGTGCCTTACTCATTGGCCTTTTCTTCCAATTTCGTGTCTCAGCCTCTACCTTTCTCTTCTCTTTAAGTAGTTCTTCAGCCTTGCAAGCTCGATCAACCAGTACTACCATTTCTTTCAGTTCAAGGATCCCGACAAATACCTTAATGTCTTCGTTGAGCCCGTCTTCAAATCGCTTCGGCACATCTTGGCTTCAGAGAAACATATTCCTCGGCATACTTACTCAATCGAACAAACTCTCTTTCATATTCTAAGACTGTCATATTACCTTGCTTCACTCAAGAAACTCTTTACATTTCTCGATCAATAAATCTTTCACTAATATATTTCTTCCAAACTCTTCTTGAAAGAATTCCCTGTGTTACCCTCTCTTTTGGTACCACAGAAATTAAAGTCTTCCACCAATTATAGGTGAATCTCTCAACAAAGATGTAGCACATTTCAAACATTCTTCAGTGTACAAGATAATTCATCAAATACCCGGATAGAATTTTCAAGCGTAACTCGCTTTCTCTGCATCATCATCAATATTTGCTCTAAATTCTTCAAACCCTTTGTTTACTTAATTCTATCAATGTGGTTTCGTGAGATTTTATTATATCCACTCCTTGAGGCATCGGAGGCATAGGTTGAGGAATTGGAGGAGGTGGGGAAGGTCGTACATTTTGGGTCGCATTTAACGAACTCGATGTACCATGCACTCATCATTTGGAGAAAGGCTTCCCGATCCTTTCTCCTCCTCCCCGACCAACAGTAGGAGGTGGGTTTTCAGTTGGCACTGCCCCTTCAGCCGGAGCTGGCGCATTACTCTCTACTTCATCTGCCACAGCTAGATCGGGATCCATTTACTATATAAAAATCATTTAAAAAGGTCAAAAGTCGTCACACTATCACAATTTATACATATGGCATGTATAGCAAAAATCCGTACATTCAACACGTAGTCCGAGAACTGACTAAACCTGCCCTGATACCACCAAATGTAACGCCCCCACACCCGAGACTGACGTCGGAATCGAGCTTGAGGTGTTACCGAACATAATTTATCAATTTAAGTATTTCGAATCATTTGTTTCTACATTCATAGCTTTCTAGCTATCTGCGTCACAGTTACAAGAAAAATCATATCTCGAGTTACGAAACTTGAAATCAAGATCCATAAATTTTACCTAAATCTAGACTCATATATCTATTTACTAATTTTTTTCTAGAATTTTTGGTTGGGCGAATTAGTACAGTTTATTAGTTAAAGTATCCCCTATTTTAGGGTTTGACTGCTCTGACCTCTGTGTATTACGAATCAGATATCTCTCTATACAAAATTTCAATAACTATGAGGTTTATTTCTCTTAAAACTAGACTCAATAAGGAATCTTTAAATGTAAAGAAAAACTTATAATTATTCTTGTAAAATTTATTATAAATTTTTAAATTAAGAACAGGGGATCCAGAAATCATTCTGGCCATGTTTCACAAAAGTTTAAAAATCTCATAAAATATAATTTATATGCCTATTTTGTTCAATCCAAATGAAAATAGACTCATTAAGCTTGAATTTTGTAACTTACTCATCATTTAGTTCCACTTATACTATTTTTAGTGATTTTACAAATTCATGTCATTGCTGCAGTAATATTCTGTTTTAAGGCAAGTTTCATCTTTCCATGAATTTTTTTATGAACTAGATAACCTATTAAACTTCCATGATATCAAACATGATCTAATTAGCCATCACCATGATTTATCAATATCAAACATTTTCTCAACCAAACATGGCCATATCATAAAATTAATTACACAAAATAGGTACATTGCTACACATGCCATACTTAAGTTTTACAAGCCATTTACCAATAGAAATCCTTCGGATAGTGTGATCGAAACTTCGACCTGTCCCGATTCCCGAGCTAACTTGTTCAAAACTACAATGAATGAAAAGGAGGGAGTAAGCATAAATGCTTAGTAAGTTCATATGCAAATAACAAGTAGCATAACAATACAATTATACCAAACAACCTTAGCATGGCATCACCAAAACATATATCACATTTCTAAACATCATTCATCATCTTACCACTTTATCGTTGTTGTATCTATTTTCCACCCGAGGGTTAAGTACATACCTGTCCAAAGTGCCCATTTCACAACACTTACCAAAACGTCACTTGCATCTTAAGTGTTCTTCCATTTCATAGAAATTTTCACCCGTTGAACACATCAGAATATAACTCGGATACACGGATAATTTGCACATAAGTGCCACATATGTAATCAAGCAATCATGTAACCCTCCCATAAGTGAACTCAGACTCAACTCAACGAGCTCGAGCGTTCGCATCCATAAGTGAACTCAGACTCAACTCAACGAGTTCGAACATTCGCATCCATAAGTGAATTCGGACTCAACTCAACGAGTTCGGATGCCCAAATATCCTAGTGACATGTCACTTGTATCCTAATCTATTCCTAAGGTTCAAACGGGCTTTTTCCCTCGATCTGACATTAGCCGTCTTCCACGGAATATCGGAACCGATACTCGGTAGCAATTCATATTTATCAAGTAGTAAACATAATTTGCATATTACTCAACATTAACCACAAAGCATAATATTTCACGATAAAAAATTAGCATATCATATAATTAACATCAATAACTTAAAAATAACAATTATGCTGCATTATTTACACATGAACTTACCTTGGTACCAAAATATAAAGATTTTGCAATTTAGTCCACAATCTTTTCTTTTCCTTGATCGCGACTTGATTCCCGTTTCTCTTGATTATGGAGCTTGGAAGCTTGAAACAAACCCTAGCTATGGAGAATCCTTGAAATTTCTGCCTAATGAAGAAGATGGACAAAAATTGGCTTTTAATTTTGTTTATAATTCATTTTAATAACTAAATGACCAAAATGCCCTTACTACTAAACTTTCAAAAATTCCTTCCATGTCCTAATTTTGTCCATGAACTTAAAATTGGTCAAATTGCTATTTAAGACCTCCTAATTAATATTTCAATGCAATTTCATACTAAAAACTTCTAGAATGCAAATTTTGCAACTTATTCAATTTAGTCCCTACTTTCAATTTAAACACTTTAGGCATAGAACTTCATCACAAAATTTTCACATAATCATGCAATCATATCATAATCATCAAAATAATTATAAAATAATTATTTCTATCTCGGATTTGTGGTCACGAAACCACTATTCCGATTAAGCCCTAATTCAGGATATTACATTTCAGCCCTCAATGCCGACACCACATTGGACAAATAGTCCCTTCGTTCACCTATCATCATAACCTCATCACCTTCCGTAGTCCTTAGCACCATCGCTTAGCAGCACAATCCAAAGTCACCTTCTGCTTAACTAGTCAGTCCATTCCCAGAATGAGGTCAAACTCTTCGAACGGCAACTCCATCAGATCTCCAAGAAAAATCCTACCTTGAGTTTCTAAGGGCACATCCTTATATAGTTTGTCTACCCTAACCGAGTGACCCAAGGGATTTAGTATAGATACCCCACTCACAATCTTCTCAGAGTGCACACCCAACGACCCAGATATGGAACATGCAACATAGGGATGCGTAGATCCAATATCCACCAAAGTAGTATACGGCACGCTAGAAACCAAAAGCGTACCAGTTATGACGTCAGGTGCGTCGCCCTCCTCTCGACGACGAGCTGTATACACCAGTGCTGGCTGTCGAGCCTCAGCATTTTTGGTACCCCTGCCAGGCGCCCCTGGACCTCGACCATTTCCATTTCCATTCCTACCTTGTCCACGTCCTCTCGGAGGTTGTGGTCCACCTCTCACGAGTTGAGCAACCCTCTGTTCAGCAACCTGAACCTGATCAGCTCTCTGAAGACAGTCCTTAACTCTATGCTCCATGGATCCGCATTGGAAACAAGCACCAGAACGTTTCCTACACTCACCCAAGTGTACCTTACCACAGTCTCCATGTAACACTCCTAACCCGTATCTGTTGCCGGAATAAGGTTATGAGGTATTACTTGACTGAACAAAACTTCTATAAGGTCAAAGATACTTACCAAACATGTATTATCAACAATGCAAACATGTCTCATTGATTTTACATAAGAGCTATTATAAGTTTCCAAAATGACTAACTATCAAAACATAACCGAATATCTAATAACAAAATAACTACTATCAAGTTATAACTAAAACATTTCAACATATTAGTTCAATTATAAGGCTTCTCTAAACAAAATGAGCAAGCCATCTTCGCATGGCTATAATGTATACAAAGTCAAAATATCATTCTACCTATAGTCTATCCTATACATGCCTTAAACCATGATGATATACAGTCTTCTCAACTCACATAATGACTCGATAGTGTGATGATATCTCCGGCTCTTCCAACTCGAACTAAAGGGTAAACCTATAAGAAATGGAAAAGAGAACACGGAGTAAGCTTCAATACTTAGTAAGTCTTAAGCAATGCAAACAATTAATTTACTTATAGATCGATTATTTCAAATTTTCAAGAAATCATTCCTAGGTAATTGCCATTTTGGCCAAGTATCCATGAACATAATGCATATTTAGCAAATTCATCTCACTTAAATCTGAACTCAATTAAAACCAAATATTCAAATCACAAATAAGATCATAAGAACTCGAAAAGCATCTCATTAACTAGTTTTAACCATGTTTGCAACAAAATCACAAATTCACTACAAGCTGTCTTCCTGAGCAACAGTCACTAAATTATTTATAAATGGAGCTAAGAAACTCCAAATCAAGTGCCGTTAATTTTCCCTAAAAATAGACTCATATATCTTCCATCCATAAAATTTTCAGAATTTTTGGTTTCACCAATCAATACCAGATTTTTATTGAAGCTTCCCTTATTTCACTGTTTGACTATTCTGACTACTCTTCACTACGAAGCAATTTTCTCATTATACATAATTCAAAATATGTTATCGTTTATTTCATTTGAAAATAGACTCATTAACGAGTCTAAGGATATAAATTTTATCTTATAACCATTTTTGTACCATTTATAATGATTTTCTGAAGACAGAACAGGGGACCTCGAAGTCATTTTGACTCCATTCCACGCCACTTCAAATATCTCATTATTGGCAATTCTTTTGCTTACACGGTTTCTTTTATAAGAAACTAGACTCATTAAGATTTCATGACATGATTTATTCAGCTTCTAACTCAACTTCCACCATTTATGGTGATTTTCTGAAATCACATTACTGCTGCTGTCCTAAGCAGATTTATTACCCATTCTTGCATTCATATTATTTAACATGTATATCACCAAATCAATCTCATATAACCTTTCACCATAACCGAATACACATAGGAGATTTTCACATATACTTCTCATTTCTCAATCATGATTCAATTCCGATCAATCTAATATATAAAAGTATATAATACATACCTGATCAACTTAATGTATTTGACATATTCAATGGTAGTTTACTACGAATATTCGAAATCATAATCTTACTCCAATCATCGGCATTAAGTCTGCTAGGTTTAAAACTCAAATCCAATCACCACCACAAAGCATGCGGGACTTGAAGCCCGAATATAATACCAGCACAAATGCCTTCGGGCTTAGCCGGATATAACACCAAAGACGAATGCCTTTGGGGCTTTAGCCCGGATATAACACCAAAGACGAATGCCTTGGGGCTTAGCCCGGATATAACACCAAAGCACGAATGCCTTCGGGGCTTAACCGGATATAACACCAGCACGAATGCTTTCGGGGCTTAGCCCGGATATAACACCAGCACGAATGCCTTCGGGGCTTAGCCCGGATATAACACCAAATCATATAATAAAATCAAATACCAACATCTAAGACTTTCTTTCTTTTTCACGATATACTATGTTATTAAATAAATACAACACTTAATAAATCACTTAAAACTTATAAAAGAATCAACCCCAAGTACTTAAAAAAAACTTACCTCAAAAGTGGTTGAACGATTATATACGGCTATTCGAGTACTTTCATTTTCCCCTATCCGAATTTGGTGTCCTTGGTTCTCGAGCTAATAGAAGCAAACAAAGTTTACCATTCAATGATCTACTCCCAAAACTACAAGTTCATCATTTAACTAAATTTATTCACAACCAAATCTATATATAATTTATACATTAATATCATATGCATTTAGCCAAATATGTTTTCTTTTCATGTTCACATACAATTTTCATTTTCAAAATCATGAACTTGTAAGTTATATTCGAACACACAACCACACATTAACTTAGCTATTAAATCAAACCTTGTAATCATTTAATTTCATTAGCCGATTATTTGGTATATTTAAATTACACATATAAAACCATTTTGCCAACTCAACCTTATCTTTCTAATACTTCCAATTGCAACATCAAAAACACCAACTAATGCATTTCTCTCATGATCGAACATAAATATAAACTCATAACCAAATCTTTATATAAATCATTTATATACCAATTTACTGTATGCTCATAGCTTATATACTAATTTAATCAAATCATTTCTTGACTAAAATACCACATTGCCATAGTACATATAACCTAAACGGTTGAATCCACTTGGTTACTACTATCACATATCACATTCGTCACTACCATAATAATCTACTTGGAACTTTCAACTAAATTTTACTATACCAAGATTACATAGAAACAAAATAAATTCATTTCAACCATTTAGTACATTCGGTATTTGCTCACATGAATACAAAGATTTAGCATTAATTTTACTTAACTAAATTCTCCAATCTATATTCGGCAATTATGTTAAAATACTTAAGCACACAATCGATTCTAGCCTATCATCTACTTCACCTTTTAGTTTCAGTATGCATATATCACTTGAAGCATCAAACCCAATTCATTAATACCTAATTTAACAAGTTCAAAACTCATTTCGACAATGAGGTTCTTGATCTAAAATATTCAAATTAAGCTCATTCAAACATATTTTCATTCAATTTAGTCCAAAAACACGTAAATGGGCAAATTACCATTTTACCTCGACATTTACAATTTTACAATTTAATCCCTATTGCACAAAACACAAAATATGCAAAATTTCAAGGTACCCATGTTTGTCTGAATATTCCTAGTGTTCATACAAGCCCATTTATTTCATTTATTTCACATTTTGGTCCCTTAAATTATTATTTTTGCAATTAAGTTCTTATTACTCAAAATCATTAAAAACTCCAATACAAAATATGTTAATCTAAAACATATCTTTTATTTTTCATCATCAAACAAAAAAAAATCACAAGCTATTAACAATGGCACAACTCAAAATATTCATCAAAATCAAAATTTCAAGCATGGGTTTTGTAGTACTCGAAGCAACGATTTCAAAAACGTAAAAATTATCAAAAACCGAGTTAAACTCTTACCTTGATTGAGCTTGAAAAGCAACCTAACCTAGGTTTTATTTTCTTTTTCTCTCTTGTTTTAGTTTCGGCCATGATAGAAATAAAATGGACATGGCTTTCTTTTTATTATTATTTATGTTTTATGTTATAATATATTTTATGAACTTAACATTTAATTTACTTATTTATCCATGCTAAAGTTATAACAAAACAATATAATATATGTCCACTACCGTTCATTTAATAATCCAATGGGCTATTTACCACTTAAGGGCTTCCTTTTATAAAGCCAATAACAATTCAACCCTTTATACATTAAACTACAGATTTTTAATTTACGCGATTAAGTCCTTTTATTAAATCGGATACCTAAACGATAAAATTAAATCATGAAAATTTCACAGATATAAATTAACACAAAATAAACACAGAAAATAATTTTAAAATATTTTTCTGACTCAGATTCGTGGTCCCGAAACCACCGTTCTGGTTAGGGTCTAAATCGGGCTGTTACACTCCACAGATTGGTGGTCTAACAACATTCACCGGAACTGCTCGAACTGGTTCCTCCACTCTCTCCCTTTTGACATTCTTATTTGCTCCCCCCGAAGGTCCAGAATCCCTCCGGAAATGGTTCCGATCCTTTTCATGGTTCTGCCTTTCAGTACGCTTCACCTCCTCAGCTATCTCAGCTTTTTCCACCAAGACCGCGAAATCATGCTCTCTCTACGGAGCAATCAGCACCTTAAGTTCATCTCTGAGTCCATCCTCGAAGCGAACGCTATACTCATACTCCGTAGCGACTATTCCCACAAAGATACCGGCTTAGCCTCGAAAAACTCACCTCGTACTCCATGAATCGACTTATTTTCTTGAACCAGATTCAAGAATTCCTTCCTGCGGGCGTCTACATAACTCGCCCCAGCATACTTCCCTTTAAAAGCCGTCTTAAACAGCTCCCAAGTTACCCTATCAACTGGGGTTCCATCTCTCACGGTGAGCCACCACTGATAGGCCTCGTCTCACAAAGAACGACACGGCCTCCCGCCCCTTACGCTTCACAGAGCAGTCCAAGTCATCCATAATTCGCTCTGTGGCCTCCAACCAATATTCTGCCACATTCGGGGCTACACCAGATATGCCCCTAGAGATCTCTGCTCCGTTAGCCCAGAGTCGTTCAGAAATTGATCCTCAAATTCCATTACCGGTACTTACCCCGGCCACCCTTTCTAGAACACGAAGCATAGCCTGCGACTGGGCGTCATCCCCGGCACTACGATCATGAAACTCTGCTTCAGTTGCTAGTGGTACAGGTGCCTCCGCTGTCGGCATATGCCCAGAAGACGCAGTTCCTACTCGAGCACTACCTCGGCCTCGTCCACGGCCTCTTCCATGAGCTGCTCGCGTACTCATATCATATTATCTGTTTACGAATTTTATGCATTAATTTCAACATTCTAGTGATTATTATAGATATCTTATGATTCAGACAGTAATTCAGAGTTGGTTTTCGCAGAATCAATGTCTAGCTACAGTTTTAGTCTCTTATCAAGTTTTCCTACGGTTTCAGCATCCTATCTAGAGTAGTCTAGTAGGGTTGCAATACAGATAGATAATTCAGAATATATTCAGAAAAATTTAGAATACTTACAGACTTGGGCCAGAGATTCGGAATGCCACCTTTTAAAGATCTAAATTTTGAAAATCGAGTTTTGCAATCTTTATAAAATTTTTATTTTTAAAAATCTTTGTTTTTGTAAACCCATTCCACAATCGAGTTGTTGCAACTTGGCTCTGATACCACTAAATGTAACACCCCAAACCCGGCCTAGACATTACGACCGAATTCGACGCGCCACATCAAAGCGTTCAAAACATTGTGTATTGCTTAGTTTAGAAAACTTACTTGGTGTTTTAAAAGATACTTTCAAAATAGGTTAAAGTGAATGGAAGCTGTGCACCAGGTAGGAAACCGGAGAAGAGGAGGTGAGTCTGTCGGACTGCTTAAGTACCAAGCTCCCTTCTGATCCAAGTCTAGACATGCACACCGCCATTGTCACACTTCAACTTCGTGTATATTTTTAGGAAAACAATTTGATTAAGTCCGTTTAAGATAAAGTGACTAACTTTGGAAAGCATTTTCATAGCCGAAGTCTTGCTTGTAGTCGTGATATTTTGAAATCAATTATTATTTTTGAAGCTAATCAATTCGATGGTTAAAGTAAACCATATCCATCATAATAAAATATAAAACAAACCATATAAATAATAAAGCGGCCTTATTACAAGTAAAAAACCCAAAACCTCAAACGCAAAATAAAATAAAGTCCAGTTCACCAGAAAAAAACCAAGTTTGCAGAAACATGTGGCCACTCCGAATCCCTCACGGCTCCAAGCCCACTATGGTTGGGGATCACCTGCGAGGATGAAAATAAAGGGGTGAGTTTGGGGAAACTCAGTGTGTAAATTAACCCAACCATAGCCTATATTAGCTCAAACCACAGAAACAGAATAATTTGGCCTTAGTCCAGAATAGAATTCAGAATAAAGCCCATAGGCGCATAACAGATCAGAACAGATATTACATGCTTAAAACCCAACCCATATCCAACCATATGCACCCCCATACCAACCTTTCACCATGTGGGGAGACTACTCGACCCACCCAACCGCTACATGCCACAGAAATATGCAGCATGGCTGCCAAAATAGATAGTGTGACAGAGTCACCAGAAATAGATAATCGTGGCAGAGCCACAGAACAGATATATGTGGCAGAGCCACCAGAACAGATAATTTATGGTATAGCCACCAGGACGCTTCCTCCATAATATAACCCATGTCCCCATGCAATAGATATACGATCATGGCATACATCATACAGAATCAGATCATCATGCTTTTCAGACAAAATTAACCCTAGGGGTATAATGGTCATTTTACACCTAGGGGTATAATGGTAATTTTGTATACATAGGGGTATTCTAGTAATTTTACTATTCTTAGGGTTTTCATGCATATCATAACTATTTACGTACTAACAGAAACACTTACCGAATGTTCTTACCGAATTGGCCCCGTTGGCCCATTAAGCCCAAAAACATCAAAATGCACAGAAACGTGCACTCTGTAGTCTTAACACTTTAATTAATCATACATGTCAAACTATTAATCTTACGAGCACTCGCACACTCGCAAGTTCTCAAAATACTGACTTTTCGGTATTTCAGCTTTTTGGCTTTTGCCGATCTAGTCTATGAGAGGGTGTCAGTTACATATCTGTTTTATGACGTTTCGTTGACGAGATCCATACATGAACTGCCTACAATTATATCACTACCATGTTAATCTAACTACCAAAACAAACTACATATTAACCACTTACCATATTCGACCAACCACTCCTTAGGCACTAGTGATCCTACCTTTGTCGAAAGTAGTGACTAGATCAAGATCTGATCGTTCCACTTGTCCAAGCCCTTGATCAGCAGCCTCTAAATCACACCATTATCAAAGTAAAATAGTTACCACAACCCCTTAGGGCTACAAGTCCAAATCGACAGCCTCCCTAACCTTTAGGGGTTTTGGCTTTTCTAAACTATGAAAGAAAGACTAATGTTGGAAAGACTTACCACCGATTCCTTTAGTCAACGATTCCCCTTAATTCCTACTCAATTCTGATGCAGTTCTAAGCCCTCAAATGATAATAAAAGTTGGGCCTTCAGTGATCTTTGGAATTCGGCTATGTCCCTATGGCTATGCATTTTTGGCTTTTTGTAACAATGAAGAAAAGATGAAGATTTGTAATGGCTTTGTTGATAGACACTTGGGGTTTAAAAGACTAAAGAATCGGTCAAGAATGATGGAGAGAAGTAAGGGGTTTTGGCTATAAGAATTCGGCACAAAGAGAAATATAGCTTTGGGATTTTTGGCTTTTTATATAACTGATTATGAGGGTTTAGAAACAACTGATAAAAGATGGAGATGAACAGGATGGTAGGAAGATTTGGCTATGGAGGAAAGAAGAAGAAAAAGAAAGTAGATGAAGAGAGGAGAAAGGAAAAAGTAGAGGATGAATGGTCAGAAAACGGCACAACTTACCCCATCTGCCGAATTTATAACTGTCAAATGACCTAGCCGAATGTTGCCCTCTAATGAAACCCTTGGCCGGCCAACTCTTGCTCCTCGAGAGTCCACCATTCAGCCAACTCTACTCTCTCTAATCAGCTCTTAAATTCTCTCCCTTATCCTCTCCTTGCTCAATCTCCTGAGCAACTCAAACTCCTCCTGACAGACTTTTACTTGAGTTCCATTACTTCCCTTTTCTGTACATAAAAATTAATTCCCTTAATATGCTTTCATTGTGATTTGAACCTGGGTCCTCACTAACATCCACATGCCACTTTTATAGCCTTCCTAGTGGCGTCACATGCCACTTTGCCACCTGCTTCCTTGTGTTTTATTTTACACAATTAATACTTAAAAGCCCAGCTTACCAAAACCCCTTTTTCTTATGGAATTAAAATTAACTAAAATTATCGGGTTTTAACTTAAGCTTGGGCCTTCTAGAGGCCCACTAACATAGTTAAACCTACACCTAGCAGACAGAGCATAGAAAATTTTAAATTTTGCCAACATTTTCAGAATTCCTGAAAATTAGGGCGTTACACTTTTAGTTCCTTTGGGTTCGACATCCGGTCTTGCTAAAACTATACTACTGTTCGATAGGTGTGATTGCCTTCGTCGTGATAATAGTTAGTTTAAGTATGATCAGTTATAAATTTTAAAACTTATCGGAAGTGGCAATCAATATTTGTTCTTGATTGTTACTTTGTTAAGCTGTCAGTAGTCTATACACATTCTCAGCGTGCCATCTTTCTTTTTCACAAATAATATAGGAGTACCCTAAGGTGAGAAACTCGGTCTTGCAAAACCTCTATCTGTCAGTTCTTGCAACTGACCTTTCAATTGTTTTAACTTAATTAGGGTCATTCTATACGGAGCTATCGATATCATCGTTGTACCCGGCATTAACTCACTACCAAACTTGACCTCTCGGATAGGTGGTAAACCTGGTAATTCTTCAAGAAACACAATTGGATACTCACACACAACTGGCACTAGTTCAATCTTCTTTTCAGTCACTTTCATATCAAGCACATAAGCAAAATAAGCTTCATAACCCTTTCTCACATATTTCTGAGCTAATATCGATGAAATAACCGCTGGTAAGCCATTCAAACCATCTGACTCAATTTGGATAATCTCATTATTCTAACATCTTAGATCAATCATCTTTCATTTGGAATTCACAACAACATCATGCAGTGTTAACCAATCCATACCCAGAATTATATCAAATTCGCCAAATGGTAACAACATCAAATCAGCCGAAAAATAAATATCTAGAATCATCAATGGACAGTTCTTGCACATTTTATCAACCAACACGCACTTGCCTAAGGGGTTTGATACTTTAATCGCAAATTCAGTAGACTCTATAGGCAAAGTCTTATTAGATACTAAATTCACACATATATACCAATGAGTTGATCTTGGATCTATCAATGCAATAACTTTAGTATCATAGAGAGTAAAAGTACTGGTAATGACGTCTGGAGATGACGCTTCTTCGTGAGCACGAATAGCTTAGGCTCATGTAGGTGCTATAGCCTCTGACCTCACAGTAAAGTCTTTAGTCATTTTCTGGCTACCACTCATATTTCCCGTGTTTCTGGGTGGTCTACCTCTAGCTGAAGTGTTACTCAGCCTCGTGTTTTGTACTGTATCTTGCTCAGCCAACTCAGGACAATTACAAATAAAATGATCCAATGATCCATATTTAAAACAGGCCCGATCATTCAATTTAAAATCACTGGAATGCCTTTTACCATAATGTTTACATTCAAGTTAGTTAGGTCTCGCACTTCCAAAACACTAGCTATCAAAGTAGCTAGAGCTTTGAAGCTTGACTTTTGTCTTACTCAATCTCTATTTGAATGTCCCACCGATGCAGTAGAACAATTAAATGAGTCTGGGAATTTCTTCAATGTAGACCGATGAGACTTACTAGTTGATCTCTTTCTCGAATCTCTTGCTTCAAAATCAACTTTTCTCTTTTCCTTGCTGGGATCCTCGACTTTACAAGCCCTCTCAACCAGTACAACAAATTCTTTCAATTCAAGAATCCCGACTAACAAATTTATATCTTCATTCGGCCCGTCAACAAATCTTTTACACATGATCTCTTCAGTGGAAACATATTCCCGATCATACTTGCTCAATCGTACAAACTCTCTTTCATATTCAGTGACAGTCATCCGAACTTGTTTCAGTTCTAGAAACTCTTTATGTTTCTGTTCGAGAAATTTCTAACTTATGTATTTCTTTCGAAATTCAGATTGGAAGAATTCCTAAGTAACCCATTCTCTAGGAACCACAGATGTCAACATTTTCCACCAATGATATGCATTATCTCTAAGCAAAGATACAACACACATGATACATTCATCTGGAGTAAAAGACAATCCATCAAATACTCTGATTGTGTTCTCAAGCCAGAACTCAGCCCTCTCTGCAACATCATCAACTGTAGCCCGAAACTTTTCAGCCTGTGTTTACGAATCTTATCCACTGGCGACTTATTCAATCGAATCGGATCTATCACTTGTGGCACAATTGGAATTTGTTGAGGAATAGGTGGGGGTGGAGGTTGTTGAGCAGCCGAATTCATTCGAACGAATTTCTAAACCACTCACTCATCATTTGGAAGAAAGCTAGCTTAGCCTCTCCCCCTTGTCTACTAGAAATAGGCCTAGAATCAGCCGGCACTACCCTTGAGCAGGAGCGGGCACATTACTTTCCACATCATCAGCTATGGCTCGATCAGGATCCATTTCCTATATAAAAACACATTTTAACCGTCAAGAATCATCACACTATCACAATTTATATATATATGGCATGTATAGCTAGGCTCTCACTCGCTACGTTAGTCCTAGAATCGACTAAACCGTAGCTCTGATACCAATTAAATGTAACACCCTTAACCCGTATCTGACGTTAGAATAGGGTTACAAGGCATTATCAGATAACACACCTCATTCATATACATATATGCAATCATAATCAAAATCCATTCAACTTATTCACATTGTACCTTATAAGGTCTTACGATACTTTAAAACATGCTTAGAAGTGGTTTGGGACTAAACTGATAACATTTACAAACTTTAGGAAACTTAGAAAATTTTCAAACATTTAAGGGTCACATGCCCGTGTGAACAGGCCGTGTGCCTCACACACTTACCAGACACACCCGTATCACAGGTCGTGTGAAAACAAGGCATAAACACTAACTTACACCACAAGGCTGGAGACACGCCCGTGTGCCATGGCCGTGGGAAAATTAGAGAGGTTACTAACTTGGCCACATGGTCGACCAGACGCCCGTGTGTCAAACCTGTGTACCTTTCGAAATGGCCACACACGCCCATATGCCAAGGCTGTGTGTCTCACAAGGCCAATAGACATGCCCGTGTGTCTAAGTCGTGTCAAAACTGTAGGGTATACTGACTTAATTCGAAAAGGTACCCTAGGGAACACACGGCTGTACAACATGACCATGTGTCACACAAGACTGAGACACACGCCCGTGTCTCTGCTCATGTGGACAAAAATAGGCCATTTATAAAGCCAATTTGCCACCCTTCTTTCATGCACACAAAGTAACCAAAATAGTACCATTTCAATACATATATAGGCAGCCAAAACATGACAATTCTTACTCATATCATGCCATCTATTCACAACCATATCAACGTCTCAATTCCATATTTAAAACATACCAAATCATTATGCCAAAACCATCACAATTTACCTAATTTCCAAATGCATTAACTCATCAACTTATCCCCTATTTCAAGTCACTTAATACACCATATCATCATCTCAAATCAAACCACAATATGCCAATTTCCAAGCATTAGTACATCAATTAACAACTATCCAAAATAGCCAACACATAACCACACCAATTAAGCCAACATATAAGGCATTATATATATCACATATATAACACTTACCAAACACAATTCAAGCCAACTTAAATTTCCATATATATTAACATTTACAAGCCAAATTTCATGGCTAATATCATGATTCAAAACATACCAAAATGGCACTAGCCTATACATGCCATATACCATATATACAAAGCTTCAAAAGTACGAATGAGATGATCGATAGTGTGATGACGTATTCCCGATGATCCCCGAGTTTGAGCTAGCCTCAGTAATCTAAAACATGGAAAGAACACACAAAGTAAGCTTTAATGTAACGTCCCAAAAATCCCGAAACCTAAAAATCCCAAAATCTTAAATTTTTCTTTTTGAGCTTAGCAATTTCGATTAAGTGTTAGTTACGCGATGGTAGGTCTTGGTTAAGGGTTGAGTTCGAATCTAAGGGTAGAAGAAATTATAGTTTAATAATTAAAAGGACCTTGTTGTCAAGTAGTTGGGCTTTTAAATAAAGATAAGGGAAAATGACATCAAAAAGCCTTGTGGAAGAGTGGTTAACTGATGCCACTTAGAGTGTTGGGAGGTGGCATTAGTAGCTAGCAAGGAGATCTAGGGTTCGAATCCTAGCTTAGTGCTTTTAGAAGTTTAATTTTGGTCTTCTAGAAGGTTGGAAGTGGCGTGAAGATGGACTCTAAGGGGAGTGTTCAGGAGAGAAAATTAAGGAAAGGATCAAAGGGTTATCAGGGAGAAAAACGAGGAGATGAGAAGGGCGAAGTGATAGAGACGAATGGGGAATTGGGGGCCAGGAAATTCAACTATAAGGGCTATAAATAAATGCCAAATGCAGGGTTGCCAGGCTAGTGCCAAATTTCTTTCACCCTGTTACCGGAAACCCTTTTCCCTAAAAGCCGAAAACCCTTTTATTTTACTCTCTTTTCTTTGTGCTGATTTCTATTCTTTCTCTACACAATTTTTTTTGTTTCACTTAGTTGATTCCTTCTTCTACTTTTCTTCTTTAATCTGTACCAAATAAACCTTATTCACCATACTAAGTTGAAAAGTCAAATCTTCCAAGGGACAAATACTCGTCGACCGAATCTAGTGTAAGTGTTTGTTTTCCAATCGGTTTTGCTAAGAATCTATTAGCTATTCATTCCTCACTCTTTCTAATCAACTGTGGTAGGGAATTAGTATTGGATCTCAGATCTTAGCTCTCTGCCAAAATTGCTCTTTAGGTGATTGCGGTTTTGGTAAGTATTCCTCTCCCATTGGCTAAGGTGGCCTAATGTTCATAGTTAGGGTAAGGAGACTTGTGTTTGATACGAGTCACCTACTATTCTAGTTTTAATAAATAAGTTGAATACAGATCTAAGGAGTACGTGATCAGGGAAAAACTATTAGGGATTGGTGTTCAAGGTAAGGTTAAGGTAAGGCTTCGATTTTTGGAAAAGTTATGTATTAAACATGTGATTAATCGAAGGGTGATATCGATCGTAGGTTTGGGGCTAAGGAGATCGCATCACGCTTGCTTACCAGGTGTGTACATACACTGCACACACAAGTAGATCGGCAAAAGCTAAAATGCTGAAAAGCTGAAATACCAAAAAGCCGAAAAGTTTGGCTACGGTAGTCTTGCGAGTGCACGAACACTTAAGAGGAGGAAACTGATAGGTTGTCTGAGGCCCATAGGCGATTCCATGGACTTGGGCTGTGATCTGGCCAACTAGGCCAGAATAGGCTTCATGGGCCCGATAGGCTGTTGGGCCCATAATAAGCAAAATTTGATAATTGATGCTATGTGATAGAAGTCTGTGTGTGAACATGAATAGAAGGTGATTTGGGCCTAACAGGCCCTATAAAGGTGATTGGGGCCTGATGGGCCATATGAATGTGAATTGGGCCTGATAGGCCATATGAATATGAATTGGGCCTGATGGGCCATATGAATGAGATTGGGCCAAGAGAGCCATATGCATGTATGTAAGGGTATTGGGCCTAGTATATGATAACCACATAAAACTTAATTAATATATTGTGACCGTGGACAAGTCATAGAGTTAAGGTGTGGCAACGGGTATATGCATGTCTAGGATTGGATTTAGGGAGAGCTTGGTACTTAAGCGGTCTTAATGACTCACCTCCTCTTCTTTGGAATCCTACCTAGTGCTTAGTATTTGTTCATCTTAGCTCACGAGATTTATTAATGGGCCAAGTTAAGTGAGAACCGTAATAAGGGAAAAATTACTGAAATGCCCCTAAGGGAAAAATTGACCAAAATACCCCTATGTGTTAAATGTAAGTTTTATGAATGTGACATGACTATTTGTTGCATACATATGATATTCTGCTTAGGTTGTATATGGGATGGGGAAGTATGGAATGGAGGAAGTATATGAGGATCACATGGTTGCTTTACAATCGTGGATCCACCGACGGCTTTTAAAGCCCAATATGTAAATGGAGGTAGTTCCGCAATCGAGCTATCGTTGATGTGTCGGTTGGGTGGGTCGATATTTATATCCCCACATGATGTGACGGGGGATGGAGCTGGTGTGTAGCGGATGGATTATTGGGATGGGATTGCATTGCATGTTTGATGTATGATGATTTTTGAATGCTTGTTTTCGTCGAGGGTTGTAGACACTGAGTTTGCGAAAACTCACCCCCTTTTTTATTTTAGTTTTAGGTGATGCTCAGTAGAAGGTTCAATGTTTGGAGGGACTCTGGGTGGCCAGCTAGCAAGATAATTTGGACTTATTTTTCTTTTTAAAGCTTATCAGTTTCTATGTTATTAAGTACTTTTCAAATCAGATTGTAATAGGGCTTCCACTTTATTATTATTTAGATTATTATTTTTATGTGATGTAATTATAAGAAGTTGAACATGGTTTCTTAAACTATAGTATGACTTTTCTAAATTTCTAGAACTACATTTTTAAATGACATGTTTTCATAAAATCATATATTTTAAACAAGTGATTGAAAGGAGTTTTTTTTTAGGATAGTTAAGGTTTCTTTTATTTTAAGAAGGGTTTTCAATGAAAATACGATTTTCGCTAAAACACTTCAAGGTGATGTGCCAGATTCGGCCATAACGTCCAGGCTAGGTTTGGGGTGTTACATTTAAAAGCTTAGTAAGCTATATACAAATAATTTCATCACATGAACACTTGTATAGCAATTCAAATATGCTAAACATAACTAATCACACGCAAGTTCACTAACCTTTCTCATTGAACACATGTTCAATATCATAATCAAATTCATCATTTACTTCACTTCTCAATACTCGTATGAATCTCGTACTTACCTGAGTCACTTAGCTCATTCACATACTCTTTCTCAACTTGACTTTGCCCGTTGAACCGTTCGAAATCGTTAAGGATACTCGATAATCATGTATAGCTCGTACAATGCCATATCCAAGATATGGTCTTACATGATATCACATATCGATGCCACTGTCCCAGACAGGGTCTTACATGTAATCTCAATACAATGCCAATGTCCCAGACATGGTCTTACATGTAATCACATCTCGGTAACCTAATGCCATGACTTTCGTATCCTATACTATTCCTAAGCTTCGGACGGGACTTTCGAAAGTCGTAACTTCGTAGATTCCTGATCGTAATTACTCGTTCAACATTCATAACAACTCAATGGAAAGTAAACACATATAATTCAATTTAAATACATTTATTTGCATATGAACCTACCTCGTATTTGGGATAAATGGACTAGATCGACTATTCGTCAACTTTCGATTTTCCCTATCTAAATCCGTTTTCTTTTGTTCTTGAATTATATACATTCAAAATTACTCCATTTAATCACCACCTTATTCAATTTCATCCACAAATACATATTTGGGCATTTTTGCACTTTGGCTCCTAAAGTTACAATTTATTCAATTTAGTCCCTATTTCATAAATACACAAAATTCACAAAATTCAATATGACCCATGCTTAGCCAAATCTCTATAGGTCCCTAGCAGCCCATATTTTTCATTGATTTCACAATTTAACCCCTCAATTTACACTTTTCTCAATTTAATCCCTAATTGACATTTTTGTCAAAAATCACTTTACAAAACATGTATATCAAACACCAAGCTTGCATAATTCATCATAAAACGTCATAAAACTCATGGATTCATCAATGGCATTTTTCAAAATCATCATCAATTTTAGAAATTAGGGGACAGGCTAGCTAGTACTCAAAGCAACGATCACAAAAACGTAAAAATCATCACAAATCGAGCAAAGAACAACCTTAATCAAGCCACACAAGTGCCAAAATTTTGATTTCCAAAGATGAATAAACACAAATTTTTTATTGTGTTTTATTATAATTATAACTTAAAAATCAATTTACTAATATAACCTTATTATAAACCATTTAAAAACATCATATTAATGTCCTTTTATGTCAAATTCCACTATCAAAGGTCTAATTACAACGAAGGACCTTTCATTTAATAAGCCATGGCAATTAAACACTTTTAACTTATAGCATGCTACTTTTGCATTTTACGCGATTAAGTCTTTTTTCTCAAATTGAGCTATTAAACGATAAAATTAGCTCATGAAATTTTCACACATTCATATTCACATGCTATAAACACCAAAAATAATATTAAAATAATTTTATGACCTCAAATTTGTGGTTCTAAAACTACTGTTCTAATTTAGCTAAAACCGGGCTGTTACGTGGGATGCTACTAAAATGTATAAAAATCGGCTAGGCTTGGGTAAGGGTTAAATTGCATGAATTTAATTTTTCAAGCCTAGGGACTAAATTGAAAAGAAATTAAAAGTATTGGGGAAAAATTATAATTTTTCCAAAAATATACATTGGTCTAAATTGAATGAGAAATATATTAAATTGAATTAAATTTATTCGTATAGATCCACAAGTCGAGGTAAGTTCGTGTAATTAAATTAAGTATTTATATGTTTTAATTGAATTATGTGTATGTTGTAACACCCCTAACCCGTATCTGTCATCGGAATGGGGTTATAGAGTATTACCAAACTTATTACTTAAACAAATATACAATTCTCGTACATTTTTCATAACCAAATACAAGTCATTCACAATAAATAATATTGTACATTATACGAGCCTACGAGGCCCAAATCATGAATTAGTAGTGGTTCGGGACTAAACCGAGAACATAGAAAATACAGGGGTCACACGCCTGTGTGGCTTGGCACACGCCCGTGTCACAGGCCGTGTGGACATTCGAAATGGGATCACATGGCTATGTCCTAGCCTGTGTCCGACCCTGTGTAACTCTGGCTCAGGTCACACGGCCAACCACACGCCCATGCGACTGGCCCGTGTACCCTTTGAAATGGCCTCCCATGCCCGTGTGCCAGATCGTGTGCTAGGCCGTGCCAAAACTGTAGGGTATACTGACTTATGCCACACGACCAAGTCACACGCCCGTGTGCTGGGCCATGTGGAGCATACTGACTTGATTTCTAAATAAGTACCAGGGGACACACAGCCATGTCACCTAATCATGTGTCACACACAACTGGGACACACACCTGTGCCTCTGCCCGTTTGGACAAAAATAGGCTATTTACCAAGCCACCTTTCTCACCCAAATTTGCATCCATCTAAACATGTCAAATGGCATATATCATAGCATCAATAGGCATTCAAACCAATCTCAACCAAGCCTAAATCATGCTATACCAATATCAACAACTATACTACTCATAAGATCATGTTTTTCCAATTCAATACATACTAATTTCACATTCACAATTCACCTAAATGGTCATTTTCAAATTTGCATTATTCACCTAATGCTTAGTAAGATAATTCATTCTCAAATTCAATCATTTCCTACCTTCATTACCAATTCTTAACAAGGCATTCACAAAAGCAAATATAAACCACACATCCAAGACTATTTGCACATATATATACACAACCAAGAATACCAAAACAAGCCAAATCACATGGCTATACACATAACCAAAACATTCACCATTTACTAGCCAAATCAATTGGCTAAATACATTACCAATATATAGGCTATATTAACCACAACTCCTATACATGCCATATAACCAAGTACATAAGTTCAAAAGTACCAAAACGATAGCGGGATAGTGTGATGAGATCTCTGAGAACTCCCAAGTCCAAGCAAGCTTCGAAAACACTATAAAACACAAAAAAATAAATAGAGTAAGCTATAAAGCTTAGTAAGCTCATATGGTTAAAAAATATAACTTACCATTCATTCACAAATTAAGTTAGCTATCATAAAACACTACAATTTAACTTAATCATAAGGTTAATACATGTTCATTCACATAATAGATCATGTAACTCACAAACTTCATAGATTCAATGCTTATATGGTTTACTTACATACCTGCACTGATACGTATCAATCTGTTACCCTTTCATATCTTCAATATACCCATTGAACCTGTAACGCCCCCACGCCCGAAACCGTCACCGGAGTCAAGCTTGAGGTGTTACTAAACTTATCTTACCTTTTAAACAACTCTAAACCACTTATTTTAATTTTCGGAATAAACTGTTTTTCTGCGTCATAGCTGCTTAAAAATTCATTTCTCGAGTTTCAAAACTCGAAATTAAGATCCATAAATTTTTCCTGAAACTAGACTCATATATCTATCTACTAAATTTTTTCTAGAATTTTTGACTTAGCCAATTAGTACAGTTTATTAGTTAAAGTTACCCCTGTTTCAGAATTTGACTGCACTGACCTCTACTTACTACGAACCACTTTTCTCCCTATACAAATTTAATATAACTATACTGTTTGTTTCTATTAAAACTATATTCAGTAAGGATTCTAACCATATAAATTACACCACCTAATTATTTTTTTACAATTTATGGTGAATTTCCAAAGTTGAAACAGGGGATCTAGAATTTTCTCTGACCCTGTTTCACTAAAACTCAGATACCTCATAAAATATAATACCTTTACCTGTTTTGCTTATTCCATAAGAAAATAGACATAATAAGCTTTAATTTCATATATTATTCACCATCAAACCATGTCTCTACGATTTTTAGTGATTTTTCAAAATCACATTATTTCTGATACTTGAATCTGTTTTTAAGTTACTTTCACATTTTTCTTAGTTTTCATGTGATAGTTACTACTTATTCATACATACAATTAAACATGTATATCATCAGCCATTCTATTAGCTAATCACTAGCAAGTATTTACACATCATTCATTGATCATATCATATCAAAAGAAACCAAGTTCCTATACATGCCATACACAAAACTAAACGTCTAACTATACCAATGTGATTCCTTCGATAGTGTGATCGGGTCTCCGACGTTTCTTCGATCCCCGAGTGGCTAGATAAAAACTATAAGAAAAAGAAAATAAAGAGAGTAAGCACTAGGCTTAGTAAGCTTACAAGCAAATAAATTACAACATTCAACATAATGAATAATTATACATAATGTCACCTAGCCTCATAAACTTTCTTTACTTCTCATTTTCTACCTTCTTCTTTACTTACTTACCTTCTTTCTTACCTGACCTTTCACTATTCATAAATATAATCTACCTTCCCTTTTGCTGATAATTCACTGTAATTTAACGTGTACAATGACCCATTGAACCACTCGGAATACTAAGGATATCGGGTCGTTCTCCTCATCAATATCTCGCCAATGCCATGTCTTCGACATGGACTTACATGAATTATTCCTGTCTCCAATGCCATATATATATATATATATATCTAATATGGGCTTACATGGCTCATTCCTGTCTCCAAAGCCATATATCTGATATGGACTTACATGGCTCATTTCTGTCCTGTCCTGTCCTGTCAACCCCAATATCCTAACATTCCTAAGGTTCAAACGGGGCTTCCTAATGCTTTTTCTCTGTCACTTTGCCTTTAATTTGACTTTAAATATTCTCATAAAATAAGTATATAAATGCTGGAAATTTACAATAATAATGTAAAATAAAAGAATATTGCATTTATTTACTGTAAACTTACCTCGTATGCAAAAATAGCTACTTTTACCATTTCGTCCACAACTTGGTATTTTCTCCATTTTAGCTTGAATTTCAGTTTTCCTTGCTCTATCATTTAAAATATAGTTTAATTAGGACTCAAATTATTCAAATTGACCCAAAATCATATTTTTGGCAAATTACAATTTTGCCCCTAAACTTTTGCATATTTACACTTTTGCCCCAAAGCTCGTAAATTAAACTTCAGCCTATTTTCTTATGTTTCATGACATGCTGGTCATTTTTCCCTTCTATGGCAGCATCAAATTCATACTCTAACATGCACTTATGACTATTAGGTATTTTTACCGATTAAGTCCTTTTACTCGTTTTTGCTTAAAACCGAGTAGTACAAGTTGTCTAACATAATTTAAAACCTCATATTCTATCATAAAACACCAAAATACACAAATTTCACCTATGGGTATTTTTCCAAATATGAACCCTAACTTAAATTATTGCTAGCATAAGCTTTATCGAGCTACCGGGACTCCGAAAACGTAAAGAACATTAAAACGGGCTTGGAATCACTTACCATGGAGCTTGAAAGCTTGAAACAAACCCTAGCTATGGAGAACCCTGAAATTTCGTCCTAATGAAGAAGATGGACAAAAATTGGCTTTTAATTTTGTTTTTAATTCATTTTAATAACTAAATGACCAAAATGCCCTTACTACTAAATTTTCAAAAATCCTTCCATGTCCTAATTTTTGTCCATAGACTTAGAAATTGGTAAAATTACTCTTTAAGGACCTCTAATTAATAATCTAATTCAATTTTATGCAAAATACTTCTAGAACACAAGTTTTGCAATTTATTCAATTTAGTCCCTAATTTCAAATTAAGTACTTTATGCATAGAATTTCTTCACGAAATTTTCACAAAATCATGCAAACATATCATAGACCTCAAAATAATAATAAAATATATTTTTCTACCTCGGATTTGTGGTTTCGCAACCACTTATTTTCGTTTAGGCCCTATTTGGGATGTTACATTTCTCCCCCTTTAGGGATTTTCGCCCCAGAAAATCTTACCGTGAAGAGATTTGGGTATTGTTTTCGCATAGCCTCTTCGAGTTCCCATGTAGCCTCGTCTACCCCATGTAGTCCGACTATCTCTCAAATATACAACTCGGCCAACTTGTCAAGTGAAAATCCATACGAATCGGGATAAAATGAGCCGACTTCGTTAACTTATCAATCACAACCAAGTCCATTCATGGACGCATCACCGTAAATCACAAACTCCTTACTCAGGTTCGGTTGTACTAAAACAGGAGCTTTAGTCAATAATGCTTTTAACTTGTCAAAACTCGTTGACACTTCTCAATCCATTCAAACTTGATATCCTTTCGCAGAAATCTTGTCAACTGGGTAGCTATCATGGAAAATCCTCTACAATATCCTAGCAAGACCAAGAAAACTTCTAACTTCCGATACATTTCTAGGAGGCTTCCAATCAACAATGGCTGAAATCTTGCTCGGATCAACCTTAATACCTTCACTGAAACAATATGTCCAAGAAAACCAACTTCTCGTGAACGTAACTCACTTTTGCTAAACTTGGCATACAACCGATTATCTCTCGTAATCAGAAATCGTTCTCAAATGCTCGCATGCTCGGTCTCATCATGAGAATAAATCAAGATATCATCAATGAACACAACTACAAACTTATCCAAGTACGGTCTAAAAATTCGGTTCATTAAGTCCATGAAAATGGCAGGAGCATTAGTCAAGTCAAATGGCATCACAAGGAACTCATAATGACCATACCTAGTCCGAAAGCGATCTTGTGGCATCTAACTCTTTAACTCGCAATCGATAGTATCCGGATCTCAAATCTATCTTGGAGAACACAGTAGCTCCCTTGTTTCAATTCCAGAATTCCTTTCTCTTTGGTCAATAAACCCTCGATCGATGTACTTTTTTACGAAATTCCTCCTGAAAGAAATCCCAAGTGATCCTCTCCTTTGGTACAACTGATACAAGTGTCTTCCACCAGTAGTAGGCTGAGTCTCTAAGAAGTGATATTACACATTTCATACATTCTCGGGTGTACAAGATAATTCATCAAAGACTCGATAGTATTTTCTAACCAAAATTTTGCTCTTTTCGCATCATCATGTTTTGTTGCTCGGAACTCTTCTCGCCCTGTTGTCTCGATTCTATCAATCTGGTGGCTTTTCTCTTATCATTGTACCTATGACTGGGGAGCTTGAGCTACATGGGTAGCCTGAGAGTCATGAGGGGGTGGAGGTCTAACTACCGGATTCGTATGAACGAACTCGGCAAACCAATTATTCAAAGCTTGGAAGAGAGCTTCTCGAGTCACTCCTCCCGATTAATCAGCATCGCCTATTCTCGGATGGCGCTACCCCTTCCGCAGAGCAAAGCGATTACTTTCTACATCATCATCACCAGCTCGCCGGGATCCATTACAATAAAACAAAATATTTAAAAATCGTCGTGAGTCGTCACACTATCAAAATACGTGTATGGCATGTATAGCTAGACATTTACTCACACTAACTGTTCCGAGAACCGACTAAACCTGCTCGATACCAATAAATGTAATGCCCCACGCCAAAACCGTCTCCGAGTCAAGCTTGAGGTGTTACTAAACTTATCTTACCTTTTAAACAACTCTAAACCACTTATTTTAATTTTCAGAATAAACTATTTTTCTGCGTCATAGCTGCTTAAAAATTCATTTCTCGAGTTTCAAAACTCAAAATTAAGATCCATAAATTTTTCCTGAAACTAGACTCATATATATATCTACTAAATTTTTTCTAGAATTTTTGACTTAGCCAATTAGTACAGTTTATTAGTTAAAGTTACCCCTGTTTCAGAATTCGACTGCACTGACCTCTACTTACTACGAACCACTTTTATCCCTATAAAAATTTAATATAACTATACCGTTTGTTTCTATTAAAACTATATTCAATAAGGATTCTAACCATATAAATTACACCACCTAATTATTTTTTTACAATTTATGGTGAATTTCCAAAGTTGAAACAGGGGATCTATAATTTTCTCTGACCCTGTTTCACTAAAACTCAGATATCTCATAAAATATAATACCTTTACCTGTTTCGCTTATTCCATAAGAAAATAGACATAATAATCTTTAATTTCACATATTATTCACCATCAAACCATGTCTCTACGATTTTTAGTGATTTTTCAAAATCACATTATTTCTGATACTTGAATCTGTTTTTAAGTTACTTTCACATTTTTCTTAGTTTTCATGTGATAGTTACTACTTATTCATACATACAATTAAACATGTATATCATCAGCCATTCTATTAGCTAATCACTAGCAAGTATTTACACATCATTCATTGATCATATCATATCAAAAGAAACCAAGTTCCTATACATGCCATACACAAAACTAAACGTCTAACTACACCAATGTGATTCCTTCGATAGTGTGATCGGGTCTCCGACGTTTCCTTCGATCCCCGAGTGGCTAGATAAAAACTATAAGAAAAAGAAAATAAAGAGAGTAAGCACTAGGCTTAGTAAGCTTACAAGCAAATAAATTACAACATTCAACATAATGAATAATTATACATAATGTCACCTAGCCTCATAAACTTTCTTTACTTCTCATTTTCTACCTTCTTCTTTACTTACTTACCTTCTTTCCTACCCGACCTTTCACTATTCATAAATATAATCTACCTTCCCTTTTGCTGATAATTCACTGTAATTTAACGTGTACAATGACCCATTGAACCACTCGGAATACTAAGGATACTGGGGTCGTTCCTGTCTATCAATATCCTGCCAATGCCATGTATTCGACATGGACTTACATGAATTATTCCCTGTCTCAAAGTGCATATATATATATATCTAATATGGGCTTACATGGCTCATTCCTGTCTCCAAAGCCATATATCTGATATGGACTTACATGGCTCATTTCTGTCCTGTCTTGTCCTGTCAACCCCAATATCCTAACATTCCTAAGGTTCAAAGCAGGCTTCCTAATGCTTTTTCTCTGTCACTTTGCCTTTAATTTGACTTTAAATATTCTCATAAAATAAGTATATAAATGCTGGAAATTTACAATAATAATGTAAAATAAAAGAATATTGCATTTATTTACTGTAAACTTACCTCGTATGCAAAAATAGCTACTTTTACCATTTCGTCCACAACTTGGTATTTTCTCCATTTTAGCTTGAATTTCAGTTTTCCTTGCTCTATCATTTAAAATATAGTTTAATTAGGACTCAAATTATTCAAATTGACCCAAAATCATATTTTTGGCAAATTACAATTTTGCCCCTAAACTTTTGCATATTTACACTTTTGCCCCAAAGCTCATAAATTAAACTTCAGCCTATTTTCTTATGTTTCATGACATGCTGGTCATTTTTCCCTTCTATGGCAGCATCAAATTCATACTCTAACACGCACTTATGACTATTAGGTATTTTTACCGATTAAGTCCTTTTACTCGTTTTTGCTTAAAACCGAGTAGTACAAGTTGTCTAACATAATTTAAAACCTCATATTCTATCATAAAACACCAAAATACACAAATTTCACCTATGGGTATTTTTCCAAATATGAACCCTAACTTAAATTATTGCTAGCATAAGCTTTATCGAGCTACAGGGACTCAAAACGTAAAGAACATTAAAACAGGGCTTGGAATCACTTACCATGGAGCTTGAAAGCTTGAAACAAACCCTAGCTATGGAGAACCCCTGAAATTTCGTCCTAATGAAGAAGATGGACAAAAATTGGCTTTTAATTTTGTTTTTAATTCATTTTAATAACTAAATGACCAAAATGCCCTTACTACTAAATTTTCAAAAATTCCTTCCATGTCCTAATTTTTGTCCATAGACTTAGAAATTGGTAAAATTACTCTTTAAGGACCTCTAATTAATAATCTAATTCAATTTTATGCAAAATACTTCTAGAACACAAGTTTTGCAATTTATTCAATTTAGTCCCTAATTTCAAATTAAGTACTTTATGCATAGAATTTCTTCACGAACTTTTCACACAATCATGCAAACATATCATAGACCTCAAAATAATAATAAAATAAATTTTTCTACCTCAGATTTGTGGTTTCGCAACCACTGTTCCGTTTAGGCCCTATTTCGAGATGTTACAGAACCATTTGGAATAATATCAGATACTCAGGAATCTCACACTATAAGTGCCAAAAGAAGGCCGAAGCCATCTCAATATCATATCTCATATAATGCTCACTCTCGAGCTATCAACGGGTTCGCTCACACAAGCTGACAGTCAAAACGTAACTACACCGTGCTGCTCACACAAGCTGACGAGAATTTGCAACACATGCCGGAAAACTCAGCCACCAGTAGAACGTATAAACCAGCACCTAAAACACAATAACCCCTAATGACATGTCATTTGTATCCTATCTATTCCTAAGGTTCAATCGGGATTTCACACATAGCCAATCCTTCATCGAACATTTCCATAAGGTCGTATTCATCAATAACACAATTATAAAGCATTTAAAACATGGTTATATTAATGTTTATTAACATACGAACTTACCTCAGATTTATACCAAGAGGAATGAGCTATCAATCCACTATTTTCCCCCGATCTAATTTCGAACTTCGCTTTTCTTGATCTATATATAATCAAATTTAACTTATTTAATTATCATTCTATTCAATTTAAACCAGATTTCATATTATGGCAAATTTATACTTTTGCCCCTTAAATTTTAAATTCTTTATAATTTAGTCCCTAACTCATAAAAATGCAAATTCATGCAATTAAGTCCACACCCATGCTAGCTGAATTTATCCTATACTCATAGTAGCCCATACTTTTCATTATTTCACACATGTAGCACACAATTTATCTCATTTTACAAATAAATCCCTAATTTGCAATTTCAACCAAAATCACTTAACAAATGTTGTTTATCTATCAATAACTATTCATTTTCTATCATCAAGCATCAAAATACACATATATTCATCAATGGTAAAACCCTATACCTTTAAAAATTTTCCAAATTAGTCCCTAGGCTAGCTAGATTAAGCTACAACGACTCCGAAAATATAGAAATCATTAAAAATTGAGTAAAAATGCATTTACATACAAGGAGCCTATAGTCGAACCTTCAAGAGCTCAAAAATGGTGTATTTTCATCTTTATTTTTGATTCATGAAGAAGAAAGAATGGTGATACCTTTCTTTTAGTTTAATGTTCTTTATGTTGTTTTATCCATTTACCAAATTAACCTTATTCATTAATTTAAAATTCACCTATTTAATGTCCATCTTTTTCCAATCACACTATTAATGGCCTAATTACAACATAAGGACCTCTAATTTAAGGTTTCATAGCTATCAAACACCTTTAACTATTAGAACACCACTTTTGCACTTTATGCGATTTAGTCCTTTTTATCAAATTGAGTATACAAGCAATAAAATTTCTTAACAAATTTTTCATAAAATCATACTATCATGCTATAGACATTAAAATAATAATAAAATAATTATTTCAACCTCAAATTTGTGGTCCCAAAACCACTGTTTTGATTTGACTAAAAACGGGCTGTTACATATGTGGTTTGTATAATTGCCATATATAAATACCAATCACATACCTGATGATGTACGATGATTATCAAGTCCCATTTGAACCTTAGGAATTTGTAGGATAGGAATGACATGTCATTAGGGATTATCGATTCTCAGCTCGTATGAGCTTACCGATTGCAACTCGTGAGAGCTTATCGATTCTTAGCTCGTATGAGCTTACTGACTCTTAGCTCGTATGAGCTTATCAATTTATAGCTCGCATGAGAGCATGCTGATTCACAGCTCGTATGAGCATACATGTATAGGAATTGACGGATTATAGGTTAGCACACTATGTGTGAGCTATCCTGAGTATCCAACGATATTCTAAATGGTTCAACAGGCAATGTTTTATTATGAGATGATATGAGTTCAATACGAACTATTACAGGTATATACATGAAATACATGGAAATGATATTACATGATATATTGAAACATGAAATGGATGATACATGTATATCAAACTTGTTTATTGGCTATTATATGTGTTTTAAATGGCTAACATGTTAGTGAATATGTGCTTAGGAATTTGGCCAAATTGAGTTGGGATATGTTATGTTTACTTACCTAAATTGTGACTAAATGGTAAGTTTAATTTTATGTTATACGAACTTGCTGAGCTTAAATGCTTACTCTGTGTTATCTTTTCGTGCTTATAGTGAATCGGAAGCTTGTTTAGGTTGGAAGCTTGTCGGAGATATATCACACTATCCATCGGCTCTTTTGGTACTTTTGGGTGTTTAATTTCGGTTATAATGGCATGTATAGGTTTTTTTGGCTAATGTTGGCCTATATGTTTTGTTGTAATTGTGACCATATGATTTAGCTTGTGTTTTGGCATATTTTGGTATATATATAAGTTGCTTTAATATGGTTGATGTGTGGCTTGATTAGTGGTTAAATGATGAACGGTAAAATGATAGTTAAGTGTACATATGGTATATGTGTCTTGTATTATGATGAATTTGTGGTAGATTGATACTGAAGTAGGTATGATTCATTTGGTAAATTGATGCTTGTTAAAGAATGGCATTTCGGTACCAAATGGTTGTGTTTTGGTAAGTAAGATACATGGCATGTATTGATGCAAGTATGCACACAAGTTATTTGGCTATTTGTGTAACAGCCTAATTTTTAGTGGTGTCAGAAATAGTGGTTTGAGGCCATCAAATCTAGCAAGTAAGCTCGTAAATTTTATTATTTAATATTTACGAGTCAAATATGGTTTTAAAAAGATTTTTGAATGAGTAATTTATGTTTTATAATGAATTATTAGGTTTGAGTGGTAAAATCCTAGGTCAAGTGGTTTTAGAAAATAAGGTATCGACACTTTGTTTTTATAAACTGATGCATAAATATTTTTATAAATATTTACGAAGTTAGTTGTGAGTTTAGTTAGGTTTTGGTTCAGTAAATTAGCTTAAAATAAGAGAAATTAGTAAAAAGGACTAAATTACAATAGAGTGAAAGTTTAATTATAAATTCAAGAAAAACTAATGGGACTAAAGAGGAATTACACCTTTTTCTAAAGTTGAGGCTGTTTATAAGAGAAATATCAAAGATATTTCTAATTAAAATATATATTATATTATATTAACTTAATAAATAAGTAATTATATTATATTATATTATATTATTATATAAACAAATAAAAGAAAGGAAATGGAAATTGAAACGAAAACAGAGAAGAAACAAGGGAGAAAGAAAGAAAAAAAAAGAAGAAGGGAAATTTGGGGTTCAAGGTTCAAGGTTCAAAGTTAATTTGGTAAGTCAATTTAATCCCTTTTCTTGTAATTTTTGAGTTTTTAGAAACCTAGAACAATATACTATTGAATTTATGTTGAAAATTTGAAAGTTGGTGAATTTTTGGATATAGTTTATGTTGAATTAATTGATGAATTGAGGCTTAAATTCATAGAATTTCAAGCTAGAATTGGGTAAAGGATTTAATTATAAAATAAGTTATAAGTTTTGTGCAATAGGGACTAATTTGAGAGAATTTTGAAATTAGGGTTTTATGGAGAAAGGAAATAAATGTGTTATAAAATTGGTAATTAATATCTTGCACTAAAACAGTTTTGGACAGCAGCAGTAGGCCAACTTTGAAAACTCACCAAAAATTGTGAAACTCAAATTAGAGGATGAATAAAATATGAAATTCAAGCTTATCGAGTCTAGTTTTTCATTGAAGAAGAGGTATAAGAAATTGAGTTGTAAAGTATGAGTTATCATAAGTTTTGGGAGACAAGGTTAGAATGATTTCGGGATCCCCTATTCTGAATTTGGAAAATCATAAAAAATTGTAAAACAATAGTTAGGGGCTTAAATTTATCTGTTTAAATCCTTAATGAGTCTATTTTCAAGAGAAACAAATGGAAACATCATAAAAAATTCATATTAAGAGATAAATAATTTGTAATAAAGAAAGGTTGTTAAACAGAAAAATAGGGGTAAGTTTGAAGATTTTATTGTTCTTATTGGCTAAACCATAAATTCTGAAAATTTTATGGTAGAAAGATACTTGAGTCTGGTTTCAAAAACATCAAGTGGATCTTAATTTGGAATTCTGTAACTCAAGATATAAAAAATTTAGTGACAATGACTCAGGTAGACAGCTTTGAAAGAACATATAAGTAAATAGTGGAACTATATATATACATTGATGATGTGGAATGAAGAGGAAGAGTAGAAAAATATATGAATATTTAGCTAATATAGAAAAATATATGAATATTTAGCTAACATGGGTTACATTAAAAATGGCTAATTTGCAAGTTTTACGCTCAAGGACTAAATTGAATAAAAGGAAAACTTTAGGGGTAATTTTGTAAAAATGTCAAAAATGACCAAATTACATGAAATGAATCTTTTTATTTCCTAAATTAATATATTGAAAGAAATTATCAATATCAAGTGGGTTTAGAGCTTTAATTTTGTTGTATGATGATATTATAAAGTGATTTTTTTAAATATTGATGTTAGGATCAAATTGTGAAAATTTCAAAATTTATGGATTTATGTGAAAATAGGGAGTTGAATTTAGTTTAAAGTGGAATTTGCATAAAAATAAATAATTAAATGTGAAAAATAAAAGTTAGTGTCGGTTTAGGTACTAAATTGAAATTTAGACAAATGTTGAGAAAAAAGTTGAAATATTTAATATGAGATTGAATTGTATTGTATTGATAAATTTAATTGTTTTAATTCCATAGCTAACGCCATAGCGGAATTCTCGACTAAAAAAGAAGGAAGGATAAAATCGACATCGAATAGGTCGGAATTCCTGGTTTGTATTTCTATAATCCAAATCTAATTATTAATTGTTGTATTTTGATTAAATGTTATGATAAGTGATTAAGGTGAGAATTATTGTGTTTTACAATTTAAATGGATTGAATTGGCATGTGATGAATTTATATTGGTTGAATTGAATTGGAATATATATATTATGAATATATATGTGTAAATGTGATGTTCTACAAATGTGATAATTGGATTACTTTTGATATGTATGAAATTTAGATTTACTGCCCAAGTACTGGGAATTTTGAACTACTAGGATATTAGTGGCATGCCATTAAGGAACCCTAGCGCGCTCTCTGATTATTAGCACGTTAGTGCTCTTTGTATAACACTTTAGTGCTATCTGTTTAATAGTGTATAATAATGCACCTTTTCTTTTATTCCGCATATCCGATGTGTTTTATAAAGTCTACTTTGGGCTAAGAATAAGAATATGAGATAGTGAACTGAAAATAGAATGTGAAAAATCTTGTAAATACATGGAATACACGAGTTAAATACTCATGAATTGAATGTGGATTGGATAGTGCCATTGTTTAAATGATATGTGAACAAATTATGGAAAGCTAATATATATAGCAAGTGATGAAAATTGAGTATAGCATGGTTTTTAAATGTTCAATTGTGCCTAACATTTTATTATACATATTATATTGTTTTATTTTTAAATATTTAGATTATAGAAATACCACTGAGTTTTTACTCAGTGTACGGTTTTGTTTTCTGTGCGCAGGCTAAGTACTTAAGTTTGATGACCGATTCAGCATCCAACAACAATCCCAAACTCAAACATGGTGATGTTTATCCTTTGTGTCGGCATGTACCTAGGGCGTCTAAATAATAGTTATTTTATGGTAAATGATGTTATAAATTTAATTTTTTTGATTTGATAAGTTTATAATTTTGATTAAAATGATGCTTTGATGACTTGTTTTGATGATATGAAATGTTTGAAATTTCTGTCTGTTTGATCTGTAAACTCCTGTAATGCTCCGTAACCCGATTCTGACGAGGGATATGGGTTTGGGGTGTTACATTTAGTGGTATCATAGCTATTCAAGTTTAGCCGATTCTTGGACTAAATCGAGCTCAAATTTGAGTCTAGAGGTACATGTCATAATTAAGTCGAATTGAGTTGGGATTTGGATGTTGATATATTTGTTTTCATTTTATAGTTGAAAATGTCGAATGATTATAATGATTAGGTTGATGGTAAATGTTATGTTATACATGTGTATATGTGAGTCAAAATTTGAGGCTTTACGACCTTCACCCCCTCACCTATACAATTTTATACAATGGAATTTACAAGATTTATATTCATTAAGCTTACAAGTGTGAAACTGAAGAGTTCAATAACTGAATGAATAATAATGAGGCCAGAGCCGAGGATGGGTTAGCAAGTAAAGAGAGTTCTAGAAGAGATATCAAATTTTTCTAAAAATTATTCGGGATACACAATGTCAATATTAAGGAAGAAGTTATTCACGAGTAATCGACTTATTCAGGTATGGTATTTAAAGAACGGGCTAATCAAAATTTCTTCTGAATTGATGTATTTAATGATTGGGATAATGTGAGATTATTGATGACTTTAGTAATCAGTGGGATAGTGTTGAAAATTGCAAACATATATGAATGCAACTATTATAGTCAGGTATCTTACAGCGATCTCTTTAGGGTATTCTATATGTTCTTTTATCCTCAGAGGTATATGCAACTGTTCATTTTCAGATGTGATTCTTATCATATAGAAAGTCTGGTTAATCATAATGTTAGATGGAAGTATTGTTAGTCTGGTTGATTCATGATCGGCATTGCTCTATCTTTCTTTAGTTTTCTAATCTATTATGTTAGATAAAAGACTTGATGATAAGACTCATATGATGCTACTTTCTATTTCTACTTGTTGATGCTCTAAATTACATATAAGCAATTATATTGTCTCTATCACAACTATTTCTAGTGTGTATGAGTGGTATTCTTCTTCTAGATTTCTCTGGGAAATCATCAATCTCTTTATCATTTAATGTGGTTTTTATTCTCAAAAATTCAGAATAGCTTCACATCTTGGATTTCATTATCTTGATTTTCTTATCATTCTTATTGTTTAATTTATCAAACATAATTCATTTGTAAAAGGTATTCATTGCCCAAAGGTAATTATATTTATTACTGTTGTAAATCTTGGATCGATCATGGGAGCTTGGTGATATGGATCTCAGATTATAGATGTTGTATTACTACACTGGTTGTTATTAGGACTACTTTCGGTTTTCTTTATCTATTTCGGAGTGCACTATTAATGTTGACGTATTGTTCTATCTATATGGTTGGAACGTCGATTCTATTATAGCATTATGGTTTTTAATCTATCTAATGGTTGTGGCTTCGGTATAATTTAGAGCTTCGATGTTAATAATTGAAATAGCTTTATTATATATAATTGCATTCTAGCTTTCGTAAAAGGGTTGACATCGGCAAAGGAGTAGATGGTGGAAGATTGAGCTCAAACTTGTATATTGGTTTTCATTCCTCAGGTAATCTTGATTAATGTCAACAAGTTAAAATGAGATGTTATGTTTCGTTTAAGTTAATACAGTTTTTAAGGATCTTTGTTTAGTATTCTGAGGGAATTGTGATAGATTGTATATCTGGGTTGTCTTGACAACAAGAAGAAGGGATTATTTTGAAATGTTATTATCTGATAGATAAAATTGACTCAGTTGTTTTAATGAAAGTGGGTTATTCATTTGAAAAGTTAATTGAGTTATACGCATTTGAGTCTATCCTCAGGTCTGGGAATAAATTTTGTGCATTCATGAGTAAATAAATGGATAGTTAGAATGAGATATTCAGATTCTAGAAGATTTGATACAGAAATATATCTATTAAGTCAATTTTAATCAAGAAATATTATTATGGGTTAAAATCGTTCTGAATGTTGAAGTTATCACACTGGTGTAAAATAATAGTGCTGAACACTTTCCAAGAAAAGGGAAACAGATATCAGTTGAAAGTTACAGATACAAATATGTCAGAAGCATCAGTTAAAGTTTGATAATTTAGGTTTCTCGGCTATTATTCGTTAGACTATCACTTTGAATTTCATGGTAATTGTACTGCTTGTAACGCCCCGAAACCTAAGTATTTATTTTTGTATGTTTGTGACACAACTGTGTGTCTGCTTCAGTGGTTAAGTGTTCTGGGAAGTGTTTGAGAAGTCTTAGGTTCAAGCCTCGCCTTGTGCAAAAGTTTTGGTTTTTAAAGGAATAAACCCTGTCTCTAGTCAGTAGGCCTTTTAAATTAATGTGATTATAGCATGACAGAATAGGCCTGCTGGTCTAAGGGATAAGTGGCGTGTTACTGTTACTTAGGGTCCTGAGTTCGAGTCTTGCTTTGGCATAGGAGTGTTTTATTTTGTTGCCTTTGCCGTGTGGGTAGTAGAAGTTGACCGAAACACTGCTGAGCAAGTGAAGTTTGAAATTGGTGGTTGAGGAGAGTATCATGGAGAGATTCTAGGGGGAAAATGTGGGATGTTGAGGTTGGGGAAGAGTTAGTGCCAAATTGGTATGCTAGCCACTTAAGAATTCGGCTATGGACTAGTATGTTTTTCACTTCTCATTTTTCGGTTTCTGACATTTGCTTTTTGGTTCTTTTCTGTTCTTTGGTGCCGAACTGTGCTTCTAGTTTTAAACTTTTTGCATCGGTTTCTTTCGTTTTTCTCTTCTGGAGGCTGACTATAGCAAAGAATCATTGGGGTTTTCTTGTTCTAACTTAGTTTGAGATTGTTCTTCCCTAATCCTCTTGTGACCGATTACCTCTTCTTCTCTTTTCCTCTCTCCCTCTCGTTAACTTTGGCCGAATACTCCCTATTCTATTCTCTCAACTCTCTTCTTATCATCTTTTCATCTTGACACTTTGGCCAATTACTGCATCTCTCCCTCTGTCTATTTTTTTTTGGGTTTTTGCAATTGTTTTTTGAACAATCGGTAGGTGCTTGGTTTGTAACACCCTGATCTTGAGCCTAGTCGGAACAGTGGTTTCTAGACCACAAATTCGACGATGAAAATTTTATTTCTATTATATTTTTATGGTCTACGATTTCATGGAATAATTTCGTGAAAATTTCATTCGAAAATTTTGACGTTCGGGCACTTAATTTAGTCAAAAGGACTAAATCGTAAAAAGTGAAAAAGTTGAGTTCTACATGTTAGAAGTGTCAAATTGTTATGATTTTTTAAATTAAAGGTCCTTAAATGGTAATTAGACCATTGGTTAATTGTCGGACAAAAATTGACATGAAATGGGTGTAATAAAATATTTTTAATTTAGGGGTATTTTGGTAAACTAATAATTAAAAGAATTAAAAAGGGAAATAAGCCAAATTAGCTATCATCGTCTTCATTCAACCGTTTCTACCAGCAGCAGCCATGGTTAGGGTTTGTTCAAACTCCCAAGCTCGATTGTAAGTGCTCCCTAGCCCCTTTTTTAAAGTTCTTTACATTTTTGAAATCCCGATAACTTGGTTAAGCTTATTCTAGCAATAATTTAACTTAGGGTTTATATTTGGAAAAATACCCTTAGGTGAAATGTGTTTATTTTGATGTTTTATGGTAGAATATGAAGCTTGAAATTGTGTTAAACAACTTTTGCTAAGTGATTTTACGTGAAAACAAGTAAAACGACATAATCGGTAAAAATACCTAGTGTTCATAAGTACATGTTAGAGTGCAAATTTAATGTTGGTATAGAAGGGAAAAATGATCAGCATGTCATAAAACATAAGGAAATAGGATGAATTTTAATTTAAGAGCCTAGGGGCAAAATGTAATTTTGACAAAGTTTAGGGGCAAAATTGTAATTTTTACAAAATATGATTTTGGGTTAATTTGAATAATGTGAGTCCTAATTAGGCTATATTTGAAATGATAGAGCAAGGAAAATCAAAATTCGGACTAAAATCGAAAAGTATCAGGTTGTGGACAAAATGGTAAAAATGGCCATTTTCGCATACGAGGTAAGTTCATATGATTTTTAATAATGCAATGTGTAATTTAATGTTATTGCCTTGATATTAAATGAGATGTAAATTCATGTGTAAATGTGGTAACATAATTGTCATTTTAAGTAATTTAATGTTATTTATATGATATGATGATTATTATCATATAATATTATGCTTTGTGGTTATTGTTGAATAATATGTAAAATTATGTGAATTACTTGATAACTATGAAATGCTACCAAGTATCGATTCCGGTATCCCTTGGAAGATGGCAGAGACTTATGACCGAGGAAAATCCCGTTTGAACCTTAGGAATAGATTAGGATACAAGTGACATGTCACTAGGATATTTAAGTTCCGAACTCGTTGAGTTGAGTCCGAGTTCGTGAGATGTAACTAGGCATTCGAGCTCGTTGAGTTGAGTCTGAGTTCACTTATGGATACGAACACCCAGGCTCGTTGAGTTGAGTCCAAGTTTGTTTATGGGCGGGTTACATGGTAGCTTGGCTACATAATTTCCCCAGGCTATTGAGTTTGTCTAGATGCGGGTATGACACTTATGTGCATGCATTCCGTGTATCCAATTATATTCTGAGTGTTCAACAGATATTTTGACAAAGTATTCATTGATGATCCCAATGAGATAATCCATTGGTGAGTATGTCTTTAAGTTATGTTACAAGATGTACAAGTATGTACACTAAACTTATGTGTGATGCCTTGACATGTGATAATCTATGATGTATATAGTATTTGGTGAATACTATAAAAATGACATGATTTGTAATAATTCCTTGATGACATTGAAATTATGGATTTATGCTTATGAAACATAATTATGTGTTCTTACCATTATGAATGAAATGATATTGTATGGATTTGGTGAATAATAGTAGTGAATGAGTAAATTTAGCCTTGGCAGTTTTGGGTTACTGCAGTGATGCAAATTTTGAAATTCACCATAAATTGTGGAAATTGAATTAGGGGCTGAATAAAATATGAGGTTAAAGCCAAATTAGTCTAGTTTCACATAGAAGAAACATTATATGCAGTAAAAATTTATATTATGAGATATTTAAATTGATGTGAGACAAGGTCTGAATGACTTCGTAATCCCCTGTTTTGATTTGATAAAATCATTAAATATTTTATAAAAATAATTATGGGTTTTAATTTATACTATTAAAATCCTTATTGAGTTTTTTCTCTATAAAGATAGATGAGAGCATTATCCGAATTCGGTACTATGAGAAAATTAAATTTTAGTGAAGGGAGGTCAGAATTGTTGGACAGCAAAATAGGGGAAATATTAATGAATAAAATGTACTAATTGGCTAAACCAAAAATTCTGGAAATTTTATGGGAGAAATTAATATTAGTCTAGTTTCAAGGAAAATTAACAAAACTTAATTTGGAGTCTCGTAGCTCTAGATATAAATGAATTAGTAACTGTAACTCGGTAAAATAGCTTAACCTGAACAAAAGTAAATTGTACAATGATGATGTTTTACCTTAAAAAAAAACATGTGGGTAATTGCTTATTAATTTCATATGGACTTACTAAGCGTAAAGCTTACCCCTCCTCTCTACTTCTTCAGTTTTGGCAGGTTGGCTCGGGGTTGGAGATCGTCGGAGGCAAAATCACACTATCAAGCTATCATTTTTTAGAGAATTAATTCAAATATTAGAAATACCAAATGAGTGGCATGTATAGGAAGTTGGTTTGTGATATGTATTATTATTATGACTTTGGCCATACATATCGGTCTGCATTGAGTTATTGTATATGATCATGAGTTGTGGTCCTTATCCATTATGGTTTGTAAGTTTAATTAATCATGACATGTCCTATGTTTTGATGTGATGATATAGTTAGCTTTGTTTGTTATGCATGATTGGTAATACAACAAGTAAGTTAAATGCAAGCCTATGGATCATGAATTAAATGGAAATGAGTAATGTTGCCTTGAATATGGTTGTTTAATGGACAAATTGGTAACTACATTATGATGGAATAAAATGAGAATAAGACTAAGCATGTCTAGTTCTAGTTAATGTAAGAATGTATATTATATACAGGATGGTACGCAAATATGTTTAAAGTGAATGACATGTTATTGATGATTACGGATGTGTATGTGCTCATTTATGCCATGTTATATGTCTTTAAATATGAGTCTATGCATATGTTCGAAAAGTTTTGAATTAAATGAAATTTTATGGCCCGATTTTCGTCTATGTGTATAGTTAAGTCTGGTAATGCCTCGTAACCTGTTCTGGCCTTAGATACGGGTAAGGGGTGTTACATGGTTCTTCTGTGTTCTCTCTTTCTCTCGGTGTAGTAATATTCCTTCTAACATTTTCCTTTGCTACCGTTTACGGCTAGGGACGTGTTGGTGCTAGCCTTGCCCCTGTCGTGTTGGGTACTCATTTTGGGGGTAGGCCGATTGCTTTCCTTCCCTATAATCGGTTTTGCATTTTTGGTAAGTGCTATATGTTGGTTTATACTACTTATGCGAACAATATTACACCCAAAACCCTGCCTAGACATTATGGTCGAATCTGCGGTGTCACATTGAAGTGTACTTCGAAAAACACAGTCCCTTTTGAAAAATCTGTTCTATATTAAAACCTCGTTGTGTTCCTTACAAAAAACTTAGAGTATCTTGTTCATTGATAAAACTCAAGTTGGTTTAGCAAAGTGTTAATCATATTAGATTGTTATTGTATTTTAAAAAGCATGATAGTTGCAGAAGCTTTTTAAAATATGTTGCTATAGCGTGGTGTTTTGAAAACATTTATTCTTATGAAAAACCGTGACTTACTTCTAACAGATATGATCCAAGATAAATAAAACTCAAATCAAAAGTAAAACTTTAAAAGGCCTTATTACATAACAAATACCCAAATTAAATGGCTTATATATTAAAAGTTTAAAACAGAAGTAAAAACAGTTGTGTGGCCTCCATCGAGTCCCTCCCAGCACCGATCCGCCTAAGGATTACCTGCATAGGATAGCAGAAGGGTGAGTTTATGAAAACTCAGTGTGTAATCCCTTTACAATAGTCATCAAACAAGCAGTGGCAATTCTGATTGGGCCTAAACCCGCTTTGATGGATGATCTAGTATCACTTGGGGCCATAGCCTATTACAGTATCAGTATTAGTGAGGGCCTTAGCCCATTACAGTAACAGTAACAGAAATGCAATCAGAAATCCTACCCATCCATCATCTACACTCCACTCCGTCCAGCCCTACACTCCATATGGGGATAAAATCGACCCACCCATCCTTACACTCCAAAATATAACACCAGTTGCGACACTAAATAGTTTTTGCAGCAGAGTTGCCAGTACAGTACACTTCCTCCAAATATATCAAACCCACACCCATGCAACATGTCATGTCATAATATCATATGTGTATGCAAAAATGTTATGCTCGAATACAGTCATACATATTATAGGGGTATTTCAGTCATTTTACCTCATAGGGTTATAACAGTCATTTCATCAATATGGTGTCTAAGGGTACTTACTAACCCAATAGTAGGTCCACAGTCGTCTCGGGCGACCCATGCAACCTTAACGGTCAAAAAATGAAAATGGACCCAAAGCCCAAAACACGACCCATGTGGGCCCACACACCTATGTGGCACACAAAGCCCAAAAATGGCCTTGGTCGTGTAAGCTACACAGCCTAGCCCAATAAACTCCACACATCCGTGTGGTTTGCCCATGTAGGGCCCACGAGCCTGTGGGGCCCACACGGCCCATTTCGGCCCAACGCTGCCCAAAACGGCCTAAACCCATGAAATCGCTTATGGTGGCCTCTACGATCAAATGCCCATGTTTGATGCGTTCAGACTACCACACGAGCGAGCGCACGCTCGTGTAGCGTCAATAGTCATACTTTTTCGGCTTTTGCCGATCTACGTTTATAGCAGTGTGATTACACACCTGTTTATGAGAAGAGCACAAATCTCCATGTACACTAACCTAGATTCAAACATGACCAAATGTCAGTCCTTTAATCATTAGGGTTAAATACCCTCTTATTAACCCTTAATCCCCGACGTGGTACATGTTACTTACCTTGGTTAAGCAAGTATGGTTTAATCCCCCTTTAAACTAGTGATCACCAAATCCTTGGCAAAATTTGCATTGCATCCTAATCTTGTTAACTATCACCATGAACAAAAATAACTATAACCAAATGAACAATAACTTACCACCACGTAGAACTAAGAACGGTTGATAGAAGAAATTGGCCTATACCCACACAAGAGCCGAAAGTACCTAGGATAATAGAGGCAAAATGGAACGACTGTACCTTTACCAAGAATCAGAAACACAGGAAGATGTTAGAAGAAAGATCACAACGGTAGAGAGAAACAAGAGGGAATCATAAGTGCTTACCAATTTGTCAGAGAACCCTTACTAGCCGAAATCAAAATAAAAGAATAAAGGGGGTAAAAAATTCGGCTAACCCAAAAACATGGAAGGAGAAGAGAACTGAAAGACAAAAATGAGGCGGGAAAGAGTAGATGTATTTGGTTTAAACAATGCGAGAAGGAACACTTGAAAAAAGCTGAAGGAATGGAGATGAGAAGAGTAAGAGATATTCGGCCACTGCTCAAAGAACATTATGACGGCACAGAACTGATTGAGAGGGGAAAAATGGTATTCAGTTAAGGGTACAAGGATGAGCACGTTAGGAAGGATAGTAGAGGAAAAGAGACTCGACTAACAGTAGAGAAATGGTCAAAAAAAGAAAGCAAAATAAAAAAGAATATAGAAGGAGGAAAAAAATACCTGAATGGTCACACTCAGAATTCGGCTACCAAATAAAACCTCAAGCCAAAGAAGAAAAGAAGTAAAAAGGAGAGCAAAAACCACACAATTTTGGCACTAAGAGCCTATGACCGAATTTGCCTAATGGAAATCCACAACAAGTTGTATGGTTGAGGAGGATACCACTTCGGCACCACCACTCCCCTACTCCTTGATCCACTCCTCAAATCTCTCCCCAAATCTCTTCTCTAGTCCCTCATCCAACCAATTCAAATCCTTTTCAAACTCTTCCTAAAGTTCAACCACACACTCCCTTCCCCCTCAAACACTCCAACCGTCTATTAGCTTCAGAGTTCCACTAATACTCAACTTTCTACACGGCACAACAACAAAATAAAACACTACTTACGCAACACAGGACTTGAACTCAAGACCTTTAGCAGTAAAGACATGCGACTTACCCCTTGACCAGCAAGCCCTTTCTGTCATGCTCTACTTACATTAATTTAAAAGTCTACTAACTAAAGGAAAAGGTTAATTTTCTAAAAACAAAGTTTTTTGAAAATGCCCAAGCTTGAACCCAAGACTTCTCAGGTACTTCCCAAGACACTTAACCATTGAGACAAGCATGCATTTGAGTTACACAACACACAGAAAATAAATACCTATATTTTGGGGCATTACAATATTGATTAAGGTTAATAGAATTTAGTTGTAAGCAGATTTTTGCCAAGGAGCTTGAAATCAGTCTTTTTCAGAGGTTTAAGTGGGTTAAGCCAAATTCGTTCTATCAAGGCAAGTATTAATAGATATTTTGGGATAAGTATTAAGAGGGGTTGTTAACCCTATTATCAAATAAGTAATAGAATGCCTTGATTGAATGTAGGTTTCGATGCTTATGGGCTATTCACACGTTTTCGTGAACAAGTTGTGTAAAAACACTGCCCCAAATTGTAGATTGGCAAAAGCCAAAATAAGTGGCCGTTGACACTACACGGACGTGCGCTCGCTCGTGTGGTAGTCCTTATACCTAAACATGGGCATATAATCATTGAGGCCGGCCATGAGCGATTTCATGGGTTGAGGTTATTTTGGGCCAAACAAGTCATGTGGGCCCCACGGGCATGTGGACCCTACTCGGGTAAACCACACGAACGTGCAGTGAATATTGGGCCAGGCTGTAACATCCCGAAATAGGGCCTAAACGGAACAGTGGTTGCGAAACCACAAATCCGAGGTAGAAAATTTTATTTTATTATTATTTTGAGGTTCATGATATGATTGCATGATTGTGTGAAAATTTCGTGATGAAATTCTATGCATAAAGTGCTTAAGTTGAGATTAGGGACTAAATCAAATAATTTGCAAAACTTGCATTCTAGAAGTTTTTAGTATGAAATTGCTTTGGAATATTAATTAGGAGGGTTTAAATAAGAATTTGACCAATTTCTAAGTTCATGGACAAAATAGGACATGGATGGAATTTTTGAAAGTTTAATAAGGAAGGGCATTTTGGTCATTTGGATATTAAATGAAATAAAAAGGAAAAAAATAACACAAAAATCATCATCTTCTTCATTAGCACGAAATTTCAAGGGTTCTCCATAGCTAGGGTTTGTTTCAAGCTTTCAAGCTCCATAGTAAGTGATTCCAAGCCCCGTTTTTAATGTTCTTTACGTTTTCGGAGTCTCGGTAGCTCGATAAAGCTTATGCTAGCAATAATTTAAGTTAGGGTTCATATTTGGAAAAATACCCATAGGTGAAAAGTGTTTATTTTGATGTTTTATGGTAGAATATGAGGTCTTAGATTATGTTAGACAACTTGTGCTATTCGGTTTTAGGTAAAAACGAGTAAAAGGGCTTAATCGATAAAAATACCTAATAGTCATAAGTATATGTTAGAGTGAGAATTTGATTTTTCTATATAAGGGAAAAATGATCAGCATGTCATAAAACATAAGAAAATAGGCTGAAGTTTAATTTACGAGATTTGGGGCAAAAGGTAAATATGCAAAAGTTTAGGGGTAAAAATGTAATTTTTCCAAAGTTTGAGTAAAGGACTGTTTTGATAAATGTGAATATTAAATAAATTAAATTTTCTATTATAGATCAAGAAGAGCAAAATTCGGGAGTAGATCGGGGAAAAGAAAAAGTAAAGGACTAAATTGTAAAGTTTAGTCACATTTTGTATCGAGGTAAGTTTACAGTAAATAAATGCAATATTCTTTTATTTTACATTATTATTGTCAATTTCAGCATTTATATACTTATTTTATGAGAATATTTAAAGTCGAATTAAAGTAAGTGTGAGAGAAAAAGCATTAGGAAGCCCCGTTTGAACCTTAGGAATGTTAGGATATTGGGGTTGACAGACGGGAGACAGACAGAAATGAGCCATGTAAGTCCATATCGGATATATGGCTTTGGAGACAGGAATGAGCCATGTAAGCCCATATTAGATATATATATGGCATTGGAGACAGGAATAATTCATGTAAGTCCATGTCGAAGACATGGCATTGGCAGGATATTGATAGACAGGAATGACCCTAGTATCCTTAGTATTCCGAGTGGTTCAACGGGTCATTGTACACGTTAAATTACAGTGAATTATCAGCAAAAGGGAAGGTAGATTATATTTATGAATAGTGAAAGGTTAGGTAAGAAAGAAGGTATGTGAGTAAAGAAGAAGGTAGAAAATGAGAAGTAAAGAAAGTTTATGAGGCTAGGTGACATTATGTATAATTATTCATTATGTTGAATGTTGTAATTTATTTGCTTGTAAGCTTACTAAGCCTAGTGCTTACTCTCTTTATTTTCTTTTTCTTATAGTTTTTATCAAGCCACTCGGGGATCGAAGGAAACGTCGGAGACCCCGATCACACTATCGAAGGAATCACATTGGTATAGTTAGACGTTTCGCTTTGTGTATGGCATGTATAGGAACTTGGTTTCTTTTGATATGATATGATCAATGAATGATATGTAAATACTTGCTAGTGATTAGCTAAAAGAATGGCTGATGATATACATGTTTAATAGTATGTATGATTAAGTAGTAATATCACATGAAAACTATAAAAAATGTGAAAGTAACTTAAAAACGGATTCAAGTATCAGAAATAACGTGAATTTGAAAAATCACTAAAAATTTTAGAGACATGGTTTCATGGTGAATAATATATGAAATTAAAACTCATTGTGTCTATTTTCATATGGAATAAACAAAACAGGTAAAGGTTTTGTATTTTATAAGATATCTGAGTTTTAGTGAAATAGGGCCAGAGCGATTTCTGGATCCCCTATTTCAACTTTATAAATTCACCATAAATGTTTCAAAAATAATTAGATGGTGTAATTTATATTGTTATAATCCTTATTGAATCTAGTTTTAATAGAAACAAACTTTATAGTCATATGAATTTTTTAAAGGGAGAAAAGTGGTTCGTAGTAAGTAGAGGTCAGTGCAGTCGAATTCTAAAACAGGGGTAACTTTAACTAATAAACTGTACTAATTGGCTAAGTAAAAAATTCTAGAAAAAAATTAGTAGATAGATATATGAGTCTAGTTTCAGGAAATATTTACGGATCTTAATTTCGAGTTTTGAAACTTGAGAAATGAATTTTTAAGCAACCATGACGCAGAAAAATAGTTTATTCCGAAAATCAAAATTAGTGGTTTAGAGTTGTTTAAAAGGTAAAATAAGTTTAGTAACACCTCAAGCTTGACTCCGGTGACAGTTTCGGGCATGGGGGCGTTACACAGGCTGTGTAATCCACACGGCCAAGGCCATTTTTGGGCTATGTGGGCCACATAGACGTGTGAGCCCACATGGGCTCGAATTACGGGCCTTGGGCCCATTTTTATTGTTTGATTATTAAGGTTGCACGTGTCGCCGAGACGACTGTGGACCTACTATTGGGTTGGTAAGTGTACCTAGACCCCCTAATTGTTAAAATGACTGAAATGCCCCTACATGGTAAAATGACTGATATGCCCCTATGAGATGTATGATTTTGTTTGAGTAAGCCATTTTAAATATATTGATCACATGTATGACTTTATGACATGATGCATGACGCATGATATGTTGCATGGGGAAGGGATTTATTATGATTGGAGGAAGTGTATTGTACTAGCAGCTCTACTGCAAATACTGTTTAGTGCCGCAATCTGTACTACTTGGAGTGTAGGGATGGGTGGGTTGATTTTATCCCCACATGGAGTGCAGGGTTGGACGGAGATAGAGTGTAGAGGCTGGTTGGGTAGGATTTCTTGTTTTTATTACTATTCTATTACTGTCATTGAGATGGGCTCTGGCCCACACTGATACTGATACTGTAATGGGCTAACCAACTGAAACTGAACCGTTACTAAATTGGGCTTAGGCCCACACTGTGTATGCTCACTGATTGGTTATTTGATATGGGATTACATAGTGAGTTTTCATAACTCACCCATCTATTTATTTGTACAGGTCATCCCCAAGCTTAGGCGGGTCGGTGCTGTGAGGGACTCGAAGGTGGCCACACAATCGCATGGACTTTCTCTTTGGATTTTAAATTATATGTAGTTTTATTTTGGGTATTTTTTTAATGTAATAAGGCCTTTTTAAAATTTTAAGCTTTAATTTGGGGTTTTGGATTTACATCTGTTAGCAGTAGGAAGCGGGTTTTCAAGAAGAGAAAAGTTTTTCAAAACACCATGTTTACGCAACATGTTTTAAAAGCTTCTACAAGAAATAATGTTTTAAATTTAATAAAAATTTAATATGATTAACTTTTTCCAAACAACTTAAGTTTTGAATAGGAATGAAACATCCTAAAATCTTCATTAAGATCCCAAAGAGGTTAAATATATAGAACGGGTTTTTCAACGATATTATACTTTGCGAAAAACACTTCAATGTGACATCGCTAGATTCAGACATAGTGTCCTGGCCGGGTTTGGGGTGTTACATTTAGTGGTATCAGATCCAGGTTACAAAATTCAGTTATGGATTTAGGTTTCTTCTAAATCTTAAAATTTCCAAAAAAAAAAGTTTTAGATGATTCGGAAGGATTTTGAAAAGTTTTTACTGAATATGTGGTACACCAAGACTTCGACGCTGATTTTGTAAGTCTTTTGAAACTAATGATTGTTTAAATTGAAATACTGAGACTACTGTAGGTAGTAGACTGTATGAAAATACTCCATTTAGGGTAAACTAAAACTATAGTAAGACTGCGATCTGTGAAACGAACTCTGAATTACTGATACAGTTTTTCTTAAAATATCCATTAATAAACACTGGAACTGTAAACTGATGCATAAAATTGTTAATACAGATAAAGTGTAATTCGATAATGAGCACCAGAGGTACTCGTGGAAGGGGTACAAGAGGCTGCGGCGGAGGCCGTGGAGGTGCTCGGGCTGGGTCTTCGTCATCTGGCCACATGCCTAATGTTGAAGCTGGAAGGCGCCGGCTTCACCTGTTATTAAGACTAGGTCTCATGAACGTGCAGCTAGGGATGACGCATTGTCCCAGGCCATGTTACGGATTCTGGAGAGGGTCGTTGGACCCAATACTGGTACTGTAGGCCGTGGGTTAGTTACAGAACAATCCCGATCCAATGGAGCTGAGATTTTTAGGGGTATTACTGGAGTTGCCCCTAATGTGGCTGAATATTAGATTGAAGCCACAGGGAGGATCGTGGATGATCTCGATTGCACCCCTGAGCAAAAACTAAAGGGTACAATACCGCTGCTGCGAGATGAGGTCTACCAGTTGTGGCTTACAGTTAAAGAGGGCATTCAACCCGATCGGTTGACTTGGGAATCTTTCAAGACTGCTTTTCAAGGAAAGTATGTGGGTGCTAGTTATGTGGATGCCCGGAGGAGGGAGTTTCTAAATCTGACACAGGGGGATAAATCAGTGGCCGAATATGAGGCTGAGTTTTTACGATTAAGCCGCTATGCGCGAGGCATGGTGGTGACTGAGTATGAGTGGTGTGTCTATTTAGAGGATAGCCTCAGGATAGCCTAAGGGTTCTAATAGCTCCACAGAGGGAATGAGATTTTGCTGCTTTAGTGGATAAGGCGAGGATCGCTGAGGATGTGAAGCGCGCCAAGCGCCAGAACTATAAGAAGAAGAGAGGTAAGAACAAGAGAGATTCAGAGCCCTCAAGTTCATTTTTGAGGCCTAAGAAAAAGGCCAGAGTTGATGGGCCGGTCAGAGTTGGGCCCCCTGTTGCTGTTACTGGGCCGCAGCCCTGTACTGGTTGTTGAAGATGCCATCAGGGCAAGTGCTAGAAAAGGATTGGGGCATGTCTGAGGTGCGAATCATTGCCATGGAGGCTCGATCAGATGCAAGCTACTGGTATGAGTACTGTACAGCTATCGAGAGGTGTTCAGCAGCTACTGAGAGGCCGTGGTTAGGCTAGAGGTGGTAATGGTATGGGCCGTGGTCAGAGGGCACCGGGCAAAGGTGCTGGTCGCACTGAGGCAAGGTAGCCAGCTCTGGTTTATGCTGCATGTTGCCGAGAGGATGGAGATACCCCAAACGTCATCACAGGTACATTCTTTATCTATAATGTATCTTATACTGCACTGATAGATATAGGATTTACTCATTCTTATATAGCTTGTAGTGTGTCTGAGACTTTGGGTATCTTGGTTGAGAGTACTGCAAGTGAGGTTACTAAGTTGAGTCTATTGGGGCAGTTTGCAAGGGTAGATAAACTATTCAGAGATGTGCCTTTGAAGGTTGAAGAAGTGATCTTTTTGGCAGATTTGATGGAACTCCCTTTTGGAGAATTTGACTTAATTCTAGGAATGGACTGGCTGGTAAAACATCGAGCAAACTTGGATTGTGCTGTTAAATGGGTGGTACTGAAAACTGCAGAGGATGAGGAGGTAGTTGTAATTGAGGAGCATCAAAATTATTTTTCAAATGTGATTTCTATATTAAGGGCTGAGAATTTGGTTCGTAAGGGTTGTGGGCGTATCTAGCCTATATCGATGTTTCAGATGCTGGGTTTCTTCTGTTAAGGATATCAGAATAGTTAAAGACTTTTTGGATGTTTTTCCTGATGAGTTACCTGGGTTACCTCCAAACCGTAAAGTTGAGTTTGGGATTGAGCTCCTCTCTGGTACAGCTCTGGTGTCCATTGCCCTTTATAGAATGGCACCGAATGAGCTTGTGGAGCTTAAGGCTAAGATTCAAGAATTATTGGATCGTGGTTTCATCTGACCTAGTGTGTCTCTATGGGGAGCACCGATTTTGTTTGTGAAAAAGAAGGATGGATCCATACGTATGTGCATCGATTATCGGTAATTGAATAAATTGACCGTTACGAACAAGTACCCCCTACCAAGAATTGAAGATCTGTTCGAGCAATTTTGAGGAGCTTTGATTTTCTCTAGGATTGATCTCCGATTGGGAACCATCAGCTGAGGGTTAAAGAGACTGATATGTATAAGACAGAGTTTAGGACTCGCTATGGTTATTACGAGTTCCTAGTGATGCCGTTTGGATTAACGAATGCACTAGCGGCTTTTATGGATCTGATCAAACCGAGTGTTCCAGCCCTATCTAGATCAGTTCATAGTGGTTTTTATTGATGACATCCTGGTGTATTCAAGGAATAAAGATGAACACGATGAACATCTCCGAGTTGTTCTGCAGATTCTGAGGGAGAAACAACTGTATGCCAAGTTTAGTAAGTGTGAATTCTAGTTACGAGAAGTAACATTTCTGGGCCATGTGGTATCTGCTGAAGGGATTAGGGTTGATCCTCGAAAAACTGAAGTTGCGCTAGATTGGAAGTCACCTAAAATGGTATCTATGATTCGCAATTTTCTGGGACTAGTAGGGTATTATCGACGATTTGTTGAGGGGTTATCATTGATTGCTGCACCTCTGACGAAGTTGTTGCGTAAGAGTGTGCCATTTAACTGGACTGATGCACAGCAAGAGAGTTTTCATGCCCTTTTGCTGCACGCCATCTTATCCTTTTGTCCACGTTATCACTTACACAATCAAAAGAAAAAAAGCATACACGCCCTTAGTCCAAACGTTAGCCACCCCTTTAAGGGTTTCAACTTTTCCCTAAAACATGAATGATTAACGCAAGTTACTCGGCAACTTACCTATCGTCACTCGGCCTAGAGGAGTATGCCTATCCACGATCCCAACTCTGATCCACCGTACTTATGAGAAGAAATAGATTCCAGTAGCCAAGGAATCGACTATCAAAAACACAGGTTTGAGAGTTTCGACTTTTTAAGGGAGAGAAGAATGTGATTCGGCTACAGCAACTTTCGGCCTACGATGGATCAACAAAGAAAAGATAAGATGGAAGAGAAGAAATGGTGAGAAGAGAAGTACTATTCGGCTATGGAGAAAACGACACAATGAGAGGCTTCTAGGTTCGGCTAAGAGAAAGAGTAAAGATGAACAAAAGAAGAGATTTCGGTTTTGTGATAGTGTAATCGGCACAGGTGTAGGTTTCAGCTTTTAGCAGGAATGAAAGGGAAGAGAAGAGAAAACCTAATTTCGGCAGAACAGCCAACTAAATAACCCAGTCCCAAAATACAAAAGAAATTCAACAGCCACTAGACCAAATGCTGAAATTCCCAACATTATGTGACCTAGCCGAATGTACACTTGCAGAGTCCCCTATACGGCCAACTCCTGCTTCCTATACAGATTCCTTGATTTTCTCCCCTTATCCCTCCTCTACTCAAACCCCTGAACAATTCAAACTCCTCCTGACAGACTTTTACTTGAATTCTATTACTTACAATTCCTACTCATAAAAATAATTCCTTTGATATGCTTTCATTGTGACTTGAACCTTAGCTCCCCCTTATCATCCACACGCCACTTTTATAGCCTTCACAGTGGCGTCACATGCCACTTTGCCACATGCCTTCTTGTGGCTTATTTTACCCATTAAAACATTAAAAGCCTAATGTACCCGAAGTCCTTTCCCCTTTAGAATTAAAATTAATTAAAATCATCGAATTTTAACTCAGACTTGGGCCTTCTAAAGGCCTACTAACATACTTAGACCTACATCAAGTAGTCAAAACACAGAAATTCTAAAATTCACTAAAAATCTCAAAAATCCCAAAAATCTCAAAAATTGGGGCGTTACATAGGGACTAAATTGCAAAGAAATTAAAAGTATAGGGGCAAAATGGTAATTTTGTAAAAAATTGTGTTGGACTAAATTTAATGTGAATTATATTGAATTGGATTAAAATTATCTGTATAGATCTAGTCAGACCTCGTATGGAGTTAGATCGAGGCAAAGAGAAAATCTCAAATTAATCACCTCTGTATCTACGTATACTCGTCGAGGTAAGTTTGTATAATTAAATTGTGTAATTATGTGCTTTAATTGATTTATATGTATGTGATTTGCATTATTTTCATATATGAATACCGATCCCATATTTGACGACGTTCGACATTTACCGAGTCCCTTTTGAACCTTAGGAATTCGTAGGATACAAATGAAATGTCATTAGGGTTACAGATATTCAGCTCACATGAGCTTACCAATATTCAACTCGTATGATCTTACTGTTTATAGCTTGTAAGAGCATACCGATTCAGAGCTTGTACGAGCATACATGTATAGGAATTGACAGATTACAGTTTAGTACACCTTGTGTGTGCTACCTAAGTATCCAACAATATTCTAAATGGTTCAACGGCCATAGTTTTGTTACAAGATTATATGAGTTCAATATGAACTACTACAAGTGTAACAGCCCTTACCTGTATTTGACACTGAAATAGGGTACGAGGCATTACCGGACTAAAACTCAAACAATCATTCGAAACCGAGACATGAATTTCCACTCAAATTTAAAACTTTTCAAAAACATTCATGTTGTCCCTTAAACGAGCCTACGAGGCCCAAATCATGCATGAGGAGTGGTTCGGGACTTAACTGAGAACTTTAGAAAACTTTACGACACTTAGACAATTTTTACTAAAACTGGTGTCACACGCCCGTGTGGCTTGGGACACACCCGTGTGGTCACACATGCTCGTGTCTCTATCCCGTGTAACTCTCTGTTTATGACATCATTAATAATTTGAAGTCACACGACCAAGTTACACACCCATGTGCTTAGGCCGTGTCCTTCATACGGCTGAGACACACGCTCGTATCTCTGCTCGTGTGCTTGATACTGAGCATTCTTTTTTGCAACAATTAAGGTGCAAGGGATAGACGGCCGGAACACATGCCCATAGGGCAAGCCATGTGTCATACACGGCTTAGACACACATCTGTATGTCTATCTATGTGGACAAAAGAAGGCTATTTACCAAGCCATTTGCCACCCTTTTTCACACATGCACTCATATCAATTCAAAGGCACAAAACATATCATACTTAGGCAATCAAACACTCACAACTAAGCTTAAAACATCATTTATCATGCTTAAAACATCATACTTAGCCCATTAAAAACATACTAATCTCACATTCACAAGAGGACATTAACATATGAATAAACTTATAATCAGCATAAGCCATCATTCATGGCTATATATAAGAAGAAACATTAACAATTACAAGCCAACACATATGGCCAAATTAATCATGACACATATAACAAATGACCAAGTTCCTGTACATGCCATAAACTAAAATCACTTGAATTCGTTTATACCCAAAATGATAACTTGGTAGTGTGATAGCATCTCCAATAATCTCTAACACGAGCTAGCTTAATAACCCTATAAGACATGGGAAAGGAAGGGGGTAAGCTATATAATATAGCTTAGTAAGTTCATATAAGCAACCTCAACCATACATATTTCATACAATTAACATAATGTAAAACCATACGAATGTCATTTAAATCTCATAAGTATAACTTCCTCATTCACATTTTACCAAGTGTTTTCCATGTTCAACAATATGAACACACATTATTATAATCTACCATAGTCTCATGCTTTAGCCTAACAACCATGATCTTTCTTTTATAACATATTACTGCAACTAACTAATCACTTTAGACCTCGTAATAAACATGCACATTAATTATATGTACTCATTTTTCCAAGCATATATCTTAATATCTTTCAATTTCATAATCTTAGATCCTCCCGTACTTTCATAACCATTTTCAATAGGCAATTATGCCAATCTTTCATTTTTCTCATATCCGATAAATTGCAACTTAAGTGAATAAGACGTGCTATATCACAATTCGATTTGGCCCGAAAGCCAATCACCTAATCACCAATCAAATTTACCATGTATTTCATATATCACAAGATCATCACCAATAATGCATCCTTACCAATAATGCATCTTAAACCGAAATCATTTCTCATGAGTTTTGCGTACGTACCTGTACCACTTCATAACATAATCATAACCTTTCACATCTTTGACATAAACTTTAAATTACCCATTGAACCACTTGGAATACTTAAGGATACTCGAGAATCACATACACATAGAATCATACCAATGCCATATCCCAGATATGGTCTTACATGGAATCTCATATTGATGCCAATAGCCCAGCTATGGTCTTACACGATTCTCATATCGATGCCATGTCCCAGAAATGGTCTTACACAAAATCTCGTAACGATGCCATATCCCAGATATGGCCATACACGTAAACTCATAACCTTAATTTCGTGACATTTGTATCCTAACTATTCCTAAGGTTCAATCGAGAATTTCCCCGTATCGAATCTTTACCGAACGAATCCATAATGATGATTGTACAATTCATTCAATAACAAAATATTAAATACATAATATAAGTTGCATTATTTATGCACGAACTTACCTCGAATGCGACAATGGCGAAAAGGACCTATTTGTTCAATATTTGTTTTCCCCCCGTTCTAGGCCTGAATCTCGCTTTTATTGATCTATAACATCACATTTAGCTTATTTAATCGTTAAGCTACTCAATACAACCCAAAATCTCATTTTGGCAAAATTTACATTTTTGCCGCTAAATTTTGTCATATTTACACTTTTGCCCCTAGGTTCATAAAATGATTTTCATTCAATTTCTTTATACCTTAAGCCTAGCCGAACCATTTTCATAATAATAAAAGCCCACAATTTCCATTAAAACACACTTTTACTACATATTTTATAACTTTTATAATTTAGTCCTTTTAGGCATTTTCACCGAAAATCACTTAGCAAAAGTTGTTTATCCAACCATAAACATGCATAATCTACCATTAAACATCAAAATATAAAAATTACTAACATGGGTCAAAACCTAGACTTTCATCATAACTCAAATAAATGGTAGAAATAGGTAGATCATGTTTCAAGGATTTCAAAAACGTGAAAATCATTAAAAACGGGGCAAGAACAAACTTACTATGGAGCTTGGAAAGCTTGAACAAAACCCTAGCCATGGTGGTCTTCAAAAGTTCAGCCAAGGGGTTGAAGATGAGCAAAATTTGGCTTTTATTTTGTTTATTTAATCATTTAATTACTAAATGTCCAAAATGCCCCTAACTTAAAAATATTCTATTTCACCTATTTCGTGTCCATTTTTGTCCAAAATATTAACCAATGCTCTAATTACCATTTAAGGACCTCCAATTTAAAATTTCATAGCAATTTGACACCTTTAGCTTCTAGAACTCAAGTTTTGCACTTTTTATAATTTTGGCCTTTTGACTAAATTGAGTGCTCAAACGTCAAAAATTTTGAACAAAATTTTCACAAAAAAATTCCATAAAATTGAAGACCATAAAAATATAATAAAAATGAATTTTACTATGTCAGATTTGTGGTCCCGAAACCATTGTTTCGACTAAGCCCAAAATCAGGCTATTACAACATGTATTACATGAAATACATGGAAATGATGTTACATGATACATTGATATATGATATGGATGATACATGTGTAGGAAACTTGAATAATTGTTGAATTCATCCATGTGTATTGGCTATTATCTATGTTCTACATGGCTAACTTGTTGGTGCATATGTGCTTAGGCATTTGGCCAAATTCAGTTGGGATATGTTGTGTTTACTTACCTAAATTGTGATTAAATGGTAAGTTCAATTCTATGTTATACGAACTTACTAACCTTAAATGCTTGCTCTATGATATTTTATGTGTTTTAAAGTGATTTGGAAGCCCGTTCGGGTTGGAAACTTGTCGAAGTTATATCACACTATCCATTGGCTCACTCGATACTTTCGGTTGTTTAATTTAGGTTATAATGATATGTATAGGTTATTTTTGGCTAATGTTAGCCAATATGTGTTTTGGTGAGATTGGCCACTTATTTGGCTTGTATTTTGGCACATTTTGGTTTGTGCATAATTGCTTATATGGATGATGTGTGGCTTGATTTATGGTTGAATGATGAAAGGTAAATTGGTAGTTGAATATGTTTATGATATATATTTTATAATTGGTGTGATTTGGTGATTTGTTATGAAAAGCAGATATGTATATTGATGCTAGTTTGGAATGGCTTATTGCTACCATTTAAGATGTTTTGGCAAGTAGGCTAAGTGGCATGGAATAATGAAAAATGGCTTGATAGATTATTGGCTTATTTGGTTAAATGGTGTACATGATTATACATGTTTGCATATTGTCATTTGAGGTTCCTGAGGGGATATTAGTTGTATATGAATATACTACATGATTAAGGCTTGGATGACTTAATATAACTTGTGAACATGTGCAATTGTGGTTGTAGGTGTGTACCAAATTGGGTTAGAAAAATAGCTTGTAAAATAGCCTATTTTCGTCCACACAGGCGTGTGTCTCAACCGTGTGTGACATACAGCCAGGTGACACGGCCGTATGTCCCCTGTATCTTTCAAAGGGTTACAAGTGAGGCTGTTACACGACCTAGCACAAGGCCTAACACACAGGCGTGTGAGGCTAATTCAAAGGGTGCACAGCCTAGGACATGGGCGTGTGGCTTGGCCGTGTGACCCAAGTTAGTGAGTTACATGAGTAAGGGCATGGGCTGGGACACGACGTGTGTCCCTATTTCGAATGCCCACACGGCCTAAGACACGGGCGTGTCTCTTGGCCATGTGGTCATACGGCCTGGCCACACAGGCGTGTGACCCCTAGAGTTTTGAAAATTTCCAATGTTTTTCAAAATATTCTCTGAGTTCCTGTTTTAGTCCTGACTTGTTTCTAACACGTATTAAGGGCCTTGAGGGCTTGTATAAGGGACAGTATGTACGATTTGATTGATATGTTATGAAATGTTTGAAATTTCTATTTGTTTAATCCGTAATCTTTGGTAATGCTCTGTAACCATATTCCGGTGACGGATTCGGGTTAGGGGTGTTACAATATATCAGTTAGAGGTTTTTGCATTAGAAATGTAAAAAAATTTTGGAGCTCAAACAGGGTCATACGACTGTATCAGAGTACGTGCCAGAATTTTTCAGACTGAGCAAATATGCTTGGGAGTGTATTTCGACCAAGACCGTTATGTTTAAAAGATTCGAGGAAGGGTTAAACGAGAACATCAAGCTTTTGGTTGGAATTCATAAGGTGAAAGAGTTCGTTGTATTGATTGAGTGGGCACATAAGGCCGAGGAATTGGGTAAAGAGAAAAGACGTGCTGATTTTGAAGCTAAAGACTCGAGAAAAAGATCGACTGGGAAGTCCTATCAACCAGAATCAAAGAAATCAAAAGAGCATCACAACCGTTTTACTACTTCTGTGGGTTATTTTAGTAAAGAAAGAAGTAGCCAACGCTTCTGTCCTAAACCTCAAGCTACACCTGTAACGAGTGTGGGTAGTGTCAGAGATGCCAAACCTGAGTATAAACACTGTAATAGACCACATTATGGTAAGTGTCGAGTAAAGAACGGAGTGTGTTTCAGGTGTAGTTCGTTAGACTTTTATCTTAGAGATTGCCTAGAGAAATCTGAGAAAGAAAAAAGTTCAAACTACGAGACCGAGCAACACAGTTGTGAGAGGTAGACCACCTCGTAATCCTGGAAATGTGAGTGGTAGCCGTTGTGTAATGAAAGATTCTACCATGAGATTCGAGGCATGGGCATCAATTAGGGCTTATGCTATTCGCGCACGAAAGGATGCTTCTGTGGCAGATGTTATTACCAGTACTTTCTCTATTTTTGATACTAATATTACTACTTTGATTGATCCAGGATCCACTCATTCATATATGTGCAAAAATTTAGTGTCTAGTAAGAATTTACTTGTTGAGTCTACTGAATTCGTGGTTAAAGTATCAAACCCTCTAGGTTGATATGTGCTAGTAGATAAAGTCTGCAAGAATTGTCCTTTGATGACTCAGGGTTATAGTTTTCTGACTGATTTGATGTTACTATCGTTTGATGAATTTGATGTGATTCTGGGTATGGATTGGCTAACTCTGCATGATGTTGTTGTAAATTGTAGACGAAAGCTTATCGTATTAAAATATTAGAAAGATGAAACGTGTAACACTCCTAACCCGTATCGTCGCCGGATTAAGGTCATGAGGCATTACTGATCATATTACAATTTATACAATTATGCATTATAAATTACAGTTCAACATTAATATCACATCAATGGGTATAATCATTTCATATATCAGAACTTAAAACTTTTATCTTTCATCACATAATATAAATAAAATATATTTCAAAGTACATCAACATAGCTTATACATATACCGAACATATGACCCATCAATATCTTTATTGTTGAATATTAGACCTAATCTTAAATAAGCCGTGTGCTTGCATAAGTTATACATTAATGGGAAAATAAATTTCATTATTAACCTTTTTATTCCTACGTGTAGCATCATACTATTAGTGTATATGAAATTTATATTTTGTACATTAATAAGATTTAATGAATCCATTCGAACATATATATGTACATGCATAAATAAAGACATCTAGCGTCTTCGAATAGAGCTTAATCGCAATTCATACTTGTGGTTAAATAAATAAATAATATATAAGAGATGTAACATGTTACATAAAGGTCAAGTACATTACAACATTTTTAACTATACCACTTTCGGACACAAATAACAACTTCAGCACAAACTCATAATATAACTAAATGAAAACTTATTTCATAATTTAGCAAACAATTACACATACAATTTATTTAAATATAATATAACCGAATATGCGTTGAGGTTTAAATACTAGTGCGCATTTGCCCTAGGTTCCAAAGCCACACTTTAATAAATGAATTCATACCAAGTAAATGAAAAAAACAATCATGGAACATTTTCCTTATTTAATACCATGCAAAGCCGAATTACATTATTTAATCCACACACCTATTCAAAATTTCCATCACCGAATTATCAAACCAATCTCATAAATCATTATTACTAAAAGCATATTAGATCAAGACCAAGTATAATAAACCAAATTCACATGCATACTTTATCTTAGTATAATACATATCTAAGCTAACCACTTTCATACCACATCCAAGATTTATAATCAAATTCAATATTCAAACGCATACCATAATTACTTCCAATCCATGGCACATTGCATAATAATTGAAAATGAGCTGAAACCATCGTATAGTCAAACCAAACTCAAACATAACACTTAAGCCATTTTCATCACATAAAATACTTACCACGAATAAAACCATAATCAAGCATGATCGCATATATCCAAACCAAGATCATAAAACATTATAACTAAGCACACATAAAAATCAAATTTAAACATAAATAGCAAGCCATTTTCGCATGGCTTTTAATACATAACCAAAATCAACATTTCAAAAATACGTTCCAGCCTATACATGCCATAATTTAAGTTTAGCTAATAAGGTACCAAAATAGTAGATAGTGTGATGAACTTGGCTGACAGTCCCTAAGCTTGTAGCATGACTCCAAAATCTATAAAACAAAGTAACATAACATACAGAGTAAGCTATCACAGCTTAGTAAGTCATAAGCAAGTAAACAACTTAATAATATATTCAACTTGATTAAGCTAACCAAATTATATTATTATTATCAATGCTTAATCTTAAATCTACAAATGAGATAAAATAATATATTCCATGCACCATTATAACCTTGGCCGAATGTTCACCTAAACTACTTAATCAAAAGTCATTTAATTTTTAGGTCAAAATGTCACTATATAGACAAGCATACATATATATATTTGAATAAGCTCAAGAATCATTATATGACATTTTGCACACATATTTCCTATTCGGCTGAATATACACAGTCACACATATGCATATTCACATCGTAAAAAAATCTCTTTAATAAAACTTAAGTTACTCATCTTCAAATTCGAATTTACATACCGTATTTGCACATAAACATTATTAGTTTCATTGTAACGACCCTAGATTGACCCTAGTCGGGAAGTGGTTTCGGGACCACGAGACCGAGTATTAAGTAATTAAAATTTATTTATTTTGGTGTTTACAATGTGAGTAGATGCGTGTGTGAAAGTTTCATGCATTAATTTGATCATCTCTAAGTGAATTTATAAAGAAAGGACTTATATGAAACATTGTAAAAATATAATAGGTTAATCTTAAAATGGTCTATTAGTACATGCATGGAAAGGAGTGGTTTTGCATGTCAATTTTCCCAAATTCCATTAAGTGGCCGGCCAAGTGATGATGGCTCTCCACTAAGTCTATTTAATTATAATTTTTGATTATAAAATAATAATAAAAATAGTAAAACAAAAGACTAAATAAAATAATTTAGAAAAGAAAGATATGTTCATCTTCTTCTACCTCCAAGAACCGAAACAAAAGAGAGGAAAATAGGAAATTTTCACTAAGAAAATTCGGTTTTGGCTACTTGCTAATAGGAGGTGAGTTTTGAATTATTAGTTATATCTTCTTACATGTATAAGTTAAATTGCAATGTATTTTGGAAATGTTAAGGAATTTAAAATCTTTTTTTGTAGTGATTGGGCACTAAGCCGTGTACAAATTGCTAAGATTTGTGATTGTTTTCTTGCATTGTTGAAGAATTAGATGATAGGATGATGTGAAATGGTTGAATTTATACTTGGATGATATTTAGGTATTCGGTTATATGGGGTTTTAATTGAATGTTTAATTGATTTAAATTATCATTTTAGGAAAGAAATGGAATTTTGGTACAGCCGAATGTTCTTGTTGGATTAATTGAAATGCAAAAAGATTAAGTTTAGTGTGCTTATTTAGCTCTAAGTATTGTGGAGAATTCGGCTAAGAGAGTTGAAATATGTGTGTTTGTCAATCTTTAAATTTAGACCATGAGGGTTGTAATGAGCAATATAAGTGTTGAACTTATAGAATTAGAAGTAGATGAGCTAGATAATGTCTAAATGAAGGTACGTATAAATGGAAGGCTTATGGCCAAATTAGAAGTACACGGCCAAAACGGTTGTGAAGTGAAACTAGGTATTAAAATGACAAATTGCATTCGGCCTTGAGACCTTATATAAGCATAAATTGAAGGTTTAAAATAATGAACAAGGATAATTATAAGATGATGAGGAAATCATTGAATTGTATTGGTGAGTATTTTAACAAGGTGTGGTTGCCGTGAAGACATATATATGTATATAGGTGTATTTCATTGAAGTATTGATTGGCTATTGATAGTGAATGAATATTAAGTGATCAATAGCCGAATGGTTAATTACGATGAAAGCATAAGTGTTGTGTCATTTTCTTTTTAGTGATGTGAAATTTTAATAGTGTGGGGTATAATTAACTAGTGAGGTAATTAAATTGTTAAATTCATTTATTTTAGCTCAAGAACTCAAAGGAGGGGAGTCAAGCAAAGGCAAAAACAAAGAAATTTGAATAGGCGATTGAGGATCATTTCGAACTATCAAGTAAGTCCATAAGTTTTCTTTTCTATGAGATTGATTATAGACTCAGATATATATATATATATTTAAACTAGTGGCCATTTGTGCTAATGTAGTAAATTAAGCTGTCTTATTGTAAGTAATCAATACTAGCACTATGTGTGCGAAATCGAAGGGCACTTTGTGTGCTGAATTGAATGCTAATTCGGGACTGAGTTTTGAGGCACTAGGTGTGCGATATATATCTTGGTACTAAGTGTGCGGAAAAATCTTTGTGCACTTTGTGTGCGAATGCGATTAATGGTCTAAGTAGTATACGGAAGACACATGGTGTTGTACTATTATTCGAGGTATCAAGTTGAGATGTAAAATGAATATGCGCGTATGTATAAGAGTTGATATTATTAAATATATATTGAGTGATGCTTTAAAGTTATTGGTTGGTTGATAGATGATTGATAGTCGTCCTTGGCCTGTGGATAGTTTAGTAAAATTATATGATTGTAATATGGTTCGGCATGACCTAGACAGATGAATTTTATGCATTTTCTATTCTTATATCAATGGTATGTGTAAAATTGCTTATGACTTACTGGGTTGAATACTCATTATATCTTTCTTTGTGTTTTTGTTGCTCTCCACATAGATTTCCTGAATCCTTTTGCGTGTTCGGATCATCGTCAAAGCCATCACGTCCGTGTGCCACATTTTGGTATCTTTTCTTAGTTACTTAGGCGAACATTTTGGCATGTATAAGCTTGAATATGCGTTTTGAAGTGTATATTTTGTTTATGTAATTGAAGCCATGGGAAAATGGTTTGATATATATTTAGACTCGGTTTTACATGTAATCAAATGTGAAGTTTTATACTTATGTAACTATTGTTTAACGAACATGTCTAGGGTATGATAATACTGAAATCATAATGATAGTTTTGGAAGTATAAATAAGTACTTATGTAAGTGATTATGAAGTGGTGGTTCAGCTATTTGAGTATCGAAATGGATGGTGATATATATGTATATGTGACGTACCATCCTTGCGATTTTTAAATGAATTCTTTTTCTTATATAGCTCACTCGTGAATAAGGAACTTATATACCGTCAAGATGATTGTCAAATTTTTGTATGCTACATGGGTGTTACATTTTATTGGTATCAGAGCTACGGTTTAGTCGGTTCTAGGACTACCGTAGCGTGTACGAGTCTAGCTATACATGCCTTAATGTTAGTATATGATAGTGTGATGGCTTTTGACGGTTGAAATTATTGTTTTGATTAGTAAATGGAACCTAACCCTGAGAGACTTGGCGGATGATGTTGAAAGTGTAGCGGCTACTCCTGCACAAGGAACACCGCCTGCTGAACCTCAATCCTCTGCAAATAATCAAGATGATGGGGCAAAACAAGCCTTCTTTTCTATGATGAACGAATGGGTCGCACAATATGCCCGGACTAACCCGGCTGCTCAACAGTTTCTGAACTTAAGTAATCCGCCTTAGGTTCCTGTCATACCAACGACCATTGATCCTTTGAGGCTGAGTAAGCCTCCTGTAGATTTAGTGAGAAAGCGCAGAGCGGAGGAATTTCGAGCCACGACATCGATGATCTTTGAAAGGGCCGAGTTTTGGCTTGATAACACCATTCGCGTTTTTGAAGAGCTTTCGTACACACGGTAAGAGTGTTTAAAGTGTGCTATATCCTTAATGCGAGACTCGGCCTACTATTGGTGGGGAACTCTGATTTCTATTGTTCCGAAGGAACGTGCTACTTGGGATTTCTTTCAGACAGAATTCCGAAAGAAGTATATTAGTCAACGATTCACCGACCAAAAGCGTAAAGAATTTTTGGAGCTCAAACAAGGTCGTTTGACAAGATTCGAATACGAGCGCGAGTTTGTAAGACTCATCGATATGCTCAGAGTGTGTAAATGATGAAGTCGCTATGTGTAAAAGATTTGAAGAAGGATTGAATGAAGATTTAAAATCTGCTGGTGGGTATTTTAGAAATAAAGGAATTTGTAACATTGGTTGAACGAGCATGCAAGGTCAAGAGCTCGGGAAGAAGGAGAGAAAGAAAGTCAATCTGAAGCCGAGATTTTCGTAAAAGAATGGCGGGTAAAACTACTTTCTCGACTCAAAAAAATTCAGGGGACGATACTAACAAATCAAAGACGGCTACACAGAATTTCTATTAGGAGCGACCGTCAACGGATTCTCGAGTTACTTCGGTTGCTAGTGTTGGTAATAAGTGACAAGAAAAACTCGAATGCACCCAATGTGGAAGACGACATGTAGGTGAATGTTGGGGTAAGTCTACTAACCGAGCTCGTTATAGATGCGAATCGCGGGATCATTTTATTCGAGATTGTGCTGTAACACGATGAGAAGAATAAGGTACAAGGTACAAGATCGACCGGCAAGGCAGCAGCCTAGAGGTAGACCATCGAGAAATACTGGGGGTAGAAGTGGGGGGGTCGAGAGGGATTTACGATACGGTGATCGATCCGAGATTCGTGCTCTCGCCGGAGCTTATGCCATCCGTACGAGAGGAAGCATCTTCCCGATGTTATCACTGGTACATTTACTCTCTTTAATATCGATGTCATTGCTTTGATTGACCCCGGTTCTACTCATTCATATATATGTGAGACTTTAGTATCTAGTAAGACTCTACCTATCGAGTCTCATCGAGTTCGTAATCCAGTGTCAAATCCCTTGGGTCGTTATGTACTTGTGGACAAAGTGTGTAAGAAATGTCCCCTAGTAGTCGAGGCTCTCGCTTTCCGGTGATTTGATGCTTTTACCGTTTGATGAATTTGATGTTATCCTTGGTATGGATTGGTTGACTGTCCATGATGCAGTAGTGAATTGCAAAAGAAAGACTATTGATTTGAGATGTGCAAACGATGAGATAATCCGAGTCGATCATCGATAGGATCGGGTTACCAGCAGTTATATCCTCGATGATGGCTCAAAAACATGTGAGAAAGGGGTGTGAGGTATACCTGGCATACGTGTTTGACGACAAAGAGTTAGAAAAGAAGCTTGAATCAGAGCCAGTGGTCTGTGATTATCCGGATATTTTTCCCGAGGAACTACCGGGGTTACCACTTGTTCGGGAGGTAGAGTTTGGCATTGAACTTGTACCTGGGACTACACCGATTTCTACAGCTCCGTATCGTATGGCACCAAAGGAATTGAAAGAATTGAAAACTCAGTTGCAAGAGTTGATGGATAGAGGTTTCGCTCGCCCAAGTTCCTCACCTTGGGGTGCACAAAGTCTTTGTTTGTGAAAAAGAAGGATGGAACCATGCGATTATGCATCGACTATCGTCAATTGAATAAAGTGACAATAAAGAATAAATATCCATTACCGCGTATTGATGATTTATTCGATCAACTGAAAGGGGCCTCTGTATTTTCGAAGATAGATTTGAGATCGGGTTATTATTAGTTACGAGTTAGAGACTCAGATATACCCAAAACTGCTTTCAAAACGAGATATGGACACTATGAGTTCTTAGTAATGCCGTTTGGGCTTACTAATGCCCCTGCGGTATTTATGGATTTGATGAATCCGATTTTCAGACCATATCTGGATCGGTTTGTAGTTGTGTTTATCGATGACATTTTGGTCTATTCGAGAAATGAAACTGAACATGCGGAGCACCTGAGATTAGTGTTACGGATTTTGCGGGATAAACAATTGTATGCTAAGTTCAGTAAATGTGAGTTCTGGTTGAGAGAAGTTAGTTTTTTGGGTCATGTGGTGTCGGCATCGGGTATTCGAGTTGATCCGAGTAAAATTTCAGCTATACTTAATTAGAAGCCTCCGAGGAATATTACTGAAGTTCGGAGCTTTTTGGGACTTACCGGTTATTACAGACGTTTTGTAAAGGGTTTTTCAACGATAGCCACACCAATGACAAGACTACTTCAGAAAGATGTTAAGTTCGTTTGGTCAGAAAAATGTCAGAGAAGTTTCGATCAACTGAAAACATATTTAACTGAAGCTCCAGTGCTAGTGCAACCCGAATCCGGTAAAGAGTTTGTCATCTTCAGTGATGCGTCTTTGCTTGGGCTGGGTTGTGTGTTAATGCAAGAAGGTCGAGTGGTAGCATATGCATCAAGACAGCTGAAGCCGCATGAGAAGAACTATCCGACTCATGATCTCGAGTTAGCTGCAATTGTTTTCGCTTTGAAAATATGGCGACATTACTTGTTTGGCGAGAAGTGTCATGTATACTCGAATCATAAAAGCCTCAAATATTTGATGACTCAGAGAGAATTGAATTTGCGACAAAGACGTTGGCTCGAGTTGTTGAAAGATTATGAGCTGGTCATCGACTATCACCCGAGAAAGGCTAACGTAGTTGCTGATGCGTTAAGTCGCAAAATCGCTTTGTTTGCTTTACGAGCAATGAACGTATACACTTGTCCACTCTATCCGATAGTGCATTAGTAATGTAATTAAAGGCTAGACCACACGTGGATTCATCAAATTAGTGAAGCTCAAAAAGTCGATGGTGAGTTGGTTGCTAAACGAAATGAATGTGCCACACGGTATGGAATCGTAATTTCAAATTGATGATGACGATCGTTTAAGATTCGTAAACCGATTGTGTGTTCCAAGAAATTCGAACTTATTTCGATGATTTTAATGAAGCTCATAATAGCTGAATGTCGATCCATCCCGGTAGCACGAAAATGTACAACGACCTAAAATGTCGATTTTGGTGGTCAGTATGAAACGAGACATTTCGATTTTGTTTGAAATGTTTGGTATGTCAACAAGTGAAAGCGGAACATCAAGTACCTTCAGATTATTTCAGCCGATCACGATACCCGAGTGGAAATGGGATCGAATAACGATGGATTTTGTAGCTGGGTTGCCGTTGTCGTCAAGCAGGAAAGATGCGATTTGGGTTTGTAGATAGATTGACAAAGTCGGCTCATTTTATTTCCGTGCGCATGGATTATTCACTTGATAAACTAGCCGAGTTGTATATTTCTCAGATTGTGAAATTGCATGGAGTACCTATTTCTATTGTGTCAGATAGAGATCCAAGATTCACATCGCGATTCTGGAAAAAGCTACAAGGAGCTTTGGGTACTAAGTTGCATTTTAGCACCGCTTTTCATCCCCAGACTGATGGTCAATCGGAACGGATTATTCAAATACTCGAAGATATGTTGAGATGTTGCATCCTTGAATATGGTGGTTCATGGGAACGATATTTATCCTTGATTGAATTTGCTTACAACAATAGCTTTCAATCAAGCATTAAAATGGCACCATACAAGGCCTTATATGGTCGAAAATGCCGTACTCCATTGTTTTGGACCGAACTTAGCAGAAGCAAAATCTTCGGGGTTGATTTGATCAAAGACGCTGAGCAGAAAGTAAAGATAATCAGTGAAAATTTGAAGGCAGCTTCAAATCGACAGAAGTCATATGCAGATTTGAAAAGAAAGGACATTGAATATCGGATCGGAGACAAGGTATTTCTTAAAGTCTCGCCTTGGAAGAAAGTACTCAGATTTGGCCGTAAAGGCAAATTGAGTCCGAGGTTTATCGGACCGTATGAGATATCCGAACGAATTGGACCGGTCGCATACAGATTAATTTTACTCCCTGAACTTGAAAAGATTCACAACGTTTTTCATGTTTCGATGCTTCGACGTTATAGATCCGATCCATCGCATATTATTAGTCCAGCAGAGATTGAAATTAGATCCGACTTGAGTTATGAAGAAGAACCGATCCGTATTCTAGCTCGCGAAGTGAAAGAGTTGCGAAACAAAACGGTGCCGTTAGTAAAGGTACTATGGCTCAAACATGGGATTGAAGAAGCTACTTGGGAAACCGAGAACTCTATGAAAGAGAGATACCCAAACCTTTTCACTGGTAAGATTTTCGGGGACGAAAACTCCTTAAGTGGGGGAGAATTGTAACGGCCCTAGATTGACCCTAGTCGGGAAGTGGTTTCGGGACCACGAGACCGAGTATTAAGTAATTAAAATTTATTTATTTTGGTGTTTACAATGTGAGTAGATGCGTGTGTGAAAGTTTCATTGTAAAATCCCGAAATAGGGCCTAAACGGAACAGTGGTTGCGAAACCATAAATTCGAGGTAGAAAAATTTATCTTATTATTATTTTGAGGTCTATGATATGTTTGCATGATTGTGTGAAAAGTTCGTGAAGAAATTCTATGCATAAAGTACTTAATTTGAAATTAGGGACTAAATTGAATAAATTGCAAAACTTGTGTTCTATAAGTATTTTGCATAAAATTGAATTAGATTATTAATTAGAGGTCCTTAAAGAGTAATTTTACCAATTTTAAGTTCATGTACAAAATTAGGACATGGAAGGAATTTTTGAAAGTTTAGTAGTAAGGGCATTTTGGTCATTTAGTTATTAAAATGAATTAAAAACAAAATTAAAAGCCAATTTTTGTCCATCTTCTTCATTAGGACGAAATTTCAAGGGTTCTCCATAGCTAGGGTTTATTTCAAGCTTTCAAGCTCCATGAGCAAGGAAAACTGAAATTCGAGCTAAAATGGAGAAAATACCAAGTTGTGGACGAAATAGTAAAAGTAGCTATTTTTGCATACGAGGTAAGTTTAAAGTAAATAAATGCAATGTTCTTTTATTTTACATTATTATTGTTAATTTCCAGAATTTATATACTTATTTTATGAGGATATTTAAAGTCGAATTAAAGGCGAAGTGACAGAGAAAAAGCATTAGGAAGCCCCGTTTGAACCTTAGGAATATTAGGATATTGGGGTTGACAGACAGACAGACAGAAATGAGCCATGTAAGTCCATATCAGCTATATGGCTTTGGAGACAGAATGAGCCATGTAAGCCCATATTATATATATATGGCATTGGAGACAGGAATAATTCATGTAAGTCCATGTCGAAGACATGGCATTAGCGAGATATTGATAGCGCAGAACGACCCGGTATCCTTAGTATTCCGAGTGGTTCAATGGGTCATTGTACACGTTAAATTACAGTGAATTATCAGCAAAAGGGAAGGTAGATTATATTTATGAATAGTGAAAGGTCGTAAGAAAGAAGGTAAGTAAGTAAAGAAGAAGGTAGAAAATGAGAAGTAAAGAAAGTTTATGAGGCTAGGTGACATTATGTATAATTATTCATTATGTTGAATGTTGTAATTTATTTGCTTGTAAGCTTATTAAGCCTAGTGCTTACTCTCTTTATTTTCTTTTTCTTATAGTTTTATCAAGCCACTCGGGGATCGAAGGAAACGTCGGAGACCCGATCACACTATCGAAGAAATCACATTGGTATAGTTAGACGTTTAGTTTTGTGTATGGCATGTATAGGAACTTGGTTTCTTTTGATATGATATGATCAATGAATGATGTGTAAATACTTGCTAATGATTAGTTAATAGAATGGCTGATGATATACATGTTTAATTGTATGTATGAATAAGTAGTAACTATCACATGAAAACTAAGAAAAATGTGAAAGTAACTTAAAAACAGATTCAAGTATCAGAAATAATGTGATTTTGAAAAATCACTAAAAATCGTAGAGACATGTTTCGATGGTGAATAATATATGAAATTAAATCTTATTATGTCTATTTTCTTATGGAATAAGCAAAACAGGTAAAGGTATTATATTTTATGAGATATCTGAGTTTTAGTGAAACAGGGTCAGAGAAAATTCTAGATCCCCTGTTTCAACTTTGGAAATTCACCATAAATTGTAAAAAGATAATTAGGTGGTTTAATTTATATTTTTAGAATCCTTATTGAATCTAGTTTTAATAGAAACAAACGGTATAGTTATATTAATTTTGTATAGGGAGAAAAGTGGGTCGAAGTAAGTAGAGGTTAGTGCAGTCGAATTCTGAAACAGGGGTAACTTTAACTAATAAATTGTATCAATTGGCTAAGTAAAAAATTCTAAAAAAAAAATTAGTAGATAGATATATGAGTCTAGTTTCAGGAAAAATTTACGGATCTTAATTTTGAGTTTTGAAACTCGAGAAATGAATTTTTAAGCAGCTATGACACAGAAAAACAGTTTATTCCGAAAATTAAAATAAGTGGTTTAGAGTTGTTTAAAAGGAAAGATAAGTTTAGTAACACCTCAAGCTTGACTCCGGTGACGGTTTCGGGGTGGGGGCGTTACATTTATTGGTATCAGAGCAGGTTTAGTCGGTTCTCGGAACAGTTAGTGTGAGTAAATGTCTAGCTATACATGCCATACCGTATTTTGATAGTGTGGCGACGACTCGGCGATTTTTAAATATTTTGTTTTATTGTAATGGATCCCGAGTGAGCTGGTGATGATGATGTAGAAAGTAATGCGCCTGCTCCCACGGAAGGGGTAGCGCCATCTGAGAATAGGCCAATAACAGTTAATCAGGGAGGAGTGACTCGAGAAGCTCTCTTCCAAGCTTTGAATAATTGGTTTGCCGAGTTCGTTGCATTTAATCCGGTGAGTTAGACCTCCACCCCTCATGACTCTCAAAGCTACCCATGTAGCTCAAGCTTCCGATCACAAGGTACAATGATAAGAGAAAAGCCACCGATTGATAGAATCGGGAAACAAGAGGCGTAAGATTTCCGAGCAACAAAACATGATGATGCAGAAAGAGCAAAATTTTGGTTAGAAAATACTATCGTAGTCTTTGATGAATTATCTTGTACACCGAGGAATGTATGAAATGTGTAATATCACTTCTTAGAGACTCAACTTACTACTGGTGGAAGACACTTGTATCAGTTGTACCAAAGGAGAGAATCACTTGGGATTTCTTTTCGGGAGGAATTTCGTAAAAAAAGTACATCATCGGGGTTTATTGACCGTAAGAGAAAGGAATTCCTGGAATTGAAACAAGGTAATATGACGAATCGATGAGATTGTGCATAAATTATCAGCAACTTAACAAGGTAATAGTAAAGAACAAGTATCCATTGCCTAGAATTAATGATCTGTTTGATCAATTGAAGGGAGGTACTGTGTTCTCCAAGATAGATTTGAGATCCGGATATTATCAGTTGCGAGTTAAAGAGTTAGATGTCCCAAGATCGCTTTCCGGACTAGGTATGGTCATTATGAGTTCCTTGTGATGCCATTTGACTTGACTAATGCTCCTGCCATTTTCATGGACTTAATGAACCGAATTTTTAGACCGTACTTGGATAAGTTTGTAGTTGTGTTCATTGATGATATCTTGATTTATTCTCATGATGAGACTGAGCGTGCAGAGCATTTGAGAACAGTTTTACATATTCTGAGAGATAATCAGTTGTATGCCAAGTTCAGTAAAAGTGAATTCTGGTTACGAGAAGTTGGTTTTCTAGGACATATTGTCTCAGGTGAAGGTATTAAGGTTGATCCTAGCAAGATTTCAGCCATTGTTAATTGGAAGCCTCCTAGAAATGTATCAGAAGTTAGAAGTTTTCTTGGTCTTGCTAGGATATTATAGGCGATTTGTAGAGGGATTTTCCATGATAGCTACCCCATCGATAAAATTGCTGCGAAAGGATATCAAGTTTGAATGGGGTGAGAAGTGTGAACAGAGTTTTGACAAGTTAAAAGCATTATTGACTAAACCTCCTATTTTAGTACAACTAGAACCAAGTAAGGAGTTTGTGATTTACAGTGATGCGTCCATGAATGGACTTGGTTGTGTACTTATGTAGGAAGGGAAGGTAGTTGCTTATGCCTCTAGATAGCTAAAGCCACATGAGAAGAACTATCCGATACATGATTTAGAGCTAGCTGCCATTATTTTTGCGTTGAAGATTTGGAGACATCATTTGTACGGTGAGAAGTGCCACATATTCACTGATCACAAAAGTTTGAAATTGAAGCAAAGAAGATGGCTAGAGTTGATTAAAGATTATGAGCTAGTGATCGATTGTCACCCAGGGTATGTGTACCGAAGAATGATGAGCTTATTCGAAAGATCTTACAGGAAGCACATACTAGTTTTTTGTCTATTCATCCAGGTAGTACAAAGATGTATAATGATTTGAAGAAATGTCTTGGTGGGTAGGAATGAAAAGGGACATTTCGAGTTTGTTTGTAGATGCTTGATCTGCTGCCAGGATTGCCATTTACATCGAGAAAGAAAGATGCATTATGGGTGTGATTGATAAGTTAACTAAGTCGGCTCATTTTATCCCGGTTCAGTATGGATTTTTCACTTGACAAGTTGGCCGAGTTGTATATTTCAGAGATAGTCGACTACATGGGGTAGACGAGGCTACATGGGAACTCGAAGAGGCTATGCAAAACAAGACCCAAATCTCTTCACAGTAAGATTTTTGGGACAAAAATCCCTAAAGGGGGAGAAATGTAACATCCCGAAATAGGGCCTAAACGGAACGGTGGTTGCGAAACCACAAACCGAGGTAGAAAAATTTATTTTATTATTATTTTGAGGTCTATGATATGTTTGCATGATTGTGTGAAAAGTTCGTGAAGAAATTCTATGCATAAAGTACTTAATTTGAAATTAGGGACTAAATTGAATAAATTGCAAAACTTGTGTTCTAGAAGTATTTTGCATAAAATTGAATTAGATTATTAATTAGAGGTCCTTAAAGAGTAATTTTACCAATTTTAAGTTCATGGACAAAATTAGGACATGGAAGGAATTTTTGAAAGTTTAGTAGTAAGGGCATTTTGGTCATTTAGTTATTAAAATGAATTAAAAACAAAATTAAAAGCCAATTTTTGTCCATCTTCTTCATTAGGACGAAATTTCAAGGGTTCTCCATAGCTAGGGTTTGTTTCAAGCTTTTAAGCTCCATGAGCAAGGAAAATCAAATTCAAGCTAAAATGGAGAAAATACCAAGTTGTGGACGAAATGGTAAAAGTAGCTATTTTTGCATACGAGGTAAGTTTGATAAATAAATGCAATGTTCTTTTATTTTACATTATTATTGTTAATTTCAGAATTTATATACTTATTTTATGAGGACATTTAAAGTCGAATTAAAGTAAGTGACAGAGAAAAAGCATTAGGAAGCCCCGTTTGAACCTTAGGAATATTAGGATATTGGGGGTTGACAGACAGACAGACAGAAATGAGCCATGTAAGTCCATATCGTTATATGGCTTTGGAGACAGGAATGAGCCATGTAAGCCCATATATATATATATGGCATTGGAGACAGGAATAATTCATGTAAGTCCATGTCGAAGACATGGCATTGGCAGGATATTGATAGACAGGAACGACCCCAGTATCCTTAGTATTCCGAGTGGTTCAATGGGTCATTGTACACGTTAAATTACAGTGAATTATCAGCAAAAGGGAAGGTAGATTATATTTATGAATAGTGAAAGGTCAGGTAAGAAAGAAGGTAAGTAAGTAAAGAAGAAGGTAGAAAATGAGAAGTAAAGAAAGTTTATGAGGCTAGGTGACATTATGTATAATTATTCATTATGTTGAATGTTGTAATTTATTTGCTTGTAAGCTTATTAAGCCTAGTGCTTACTCTCTTTATTTTCTTTTTCTTATAGTTTTTATCAAGCCACTCGGGGATCGAAGGAAACGTCGGAGACCCGATCACACTATCGAAGAAATCACATTGGTATAGCTAGACGTTTAGTTTTGTGTATGGCATGTATAGGAACTTGGTTTCTTTTGATATGATATGATATGATCAATGAATGATGTGTAAATACTTGCAAATGATTAGTTAATAGAATGGCTGATGATATACATGTTTAATTGTATGTATGAATAAGTAGTAACTATCACATGAAAACTAAGAAAAATGTGAAAGTAACTTAAAAACAGATTCAAGTATCAGAAATAATGTGATTTTGAAAAATCACTAAAAATCGTAGAGACATGGTTTGATGGTGAATAATATATGAAATTAAAGCTTATTATGTCTATTTTCTTATGGAATAAGCAAAACAGGTAAAGATATTATATTTTATGAGATATCTGAGTTTTAGTGAAATAGGGTCAGAGAAAATTCTAGATCCCCTGTTTCAACTTTGGAAATTCACCATAAATTGTAAAAAGATAATTAGGTGGTTTAATTTATATGGTTAGAATCCTTATTGAATCTAGTTTTAATAGAAACAAACGATATAGTTATATTAATTTTGTATAGGGAGAAAAGTGGTTCGTAGTAAGTAGAGGGCAGTACAGTCGAATTCTGAAACAGGGGTAACTTTAACTAATAAACTGTACCAATTGGCTAAGTCAAAAATTCTAAAAAAAAATTAGTAGATAGATATATGAGTCTAGTTTCAGGAAAAATTTACGGATCTTAATTTTGAGTTTTGAAACTCGAGAAATGAATTTTTAAGCAGCTATGACGCAGAAAAACAGTTTATTCCGAAAATTAAAATAAGTGGTTTAGAGTTGTTTAAAAGGTAAGATAAGTTTAGTAACACCTCAAGCTTGACTCCGGTGACGGTTTCGGGCGTGGGGGCGTTACATTTATTGGTATCAAAGCAGGATTAGTCGGTTCTCGGAACAGTTAGTGTGAGTAAATGTCTAGCTATACATGCCATACCTGTATTTTGATAGTGTGACGACTCCTGACGATTTTGAATAAGCTCAAGAATCATTATATGACATTTTGCACACATATTTCCTATTCGGCTGAATATACACAGTCACACATATGCATATTCACATCGTAAAAAAATCTCTTTAATAAAACTTAAGTTACTCATCTTCAAATTCGAATTTACATACCGTATTTGCACATAAACATTATTAGTTTCATTGTAACGACCCTGATTGACCCTAGTCGGGAAGTGGTTTCGGGACCACAAGACCGAGTATTAAGTAATTAAAATTTATTTATTTTGATCATCTCTAAGTGAATTTATAAAGAAAGGACTTATATGAAACATTGTAAAAATGTAATAGGTTAATCTTAAAATGGTCTATTAGTACATGCATGGAAAGGAGTGGTTTTGCATGTCAATTTTCCCAAATTCCATTAAGTGGCCGGCCAAGTGATGATGGCTCTCCACTAAGTCTATTTAATTATAATTTTTGATTATAAAATAATAATAAAAATAGTAAAACAAAAGACTAAATAAAATAATTTAGAAAAGAAAGATATGTTCATCTTCTTCTACCTCCAAGAACCGAAACAAAAGAGAGGAAAATAGGAAATTTTCACTAAGAAAATTCGGTTTTGGATACTTGCTAATAGGAGGTGAGTTTTGAATTATTAGTTATATCTTCTTACATGTATAAGTTAAATTGCAATGTATTTTGGAAATGTTAAGGAATTTAAAATCATTTTTTGTAGTGATTGGGCACTAAGCCGTGTACAAATTGCTAAGATTTGTGATTGTTTTCTTGCATTGTTGAAGAATTAGATGATAGGATGATGTGAAATGGTTGAATTTATACTTGGATGATATTTAGGTATTCAGTTATATGGGGTTTTAATTGAATGTTTAATTGATTTAAATTGTCATTTTAGGAAAGAAATGGAATTTTGGTACAATTAGAATGTTCTTGTTGGATTAATTGAAATGCAAAAGATTAAGTTTAGTGTGCTTATTTAGGTCTAAGTATTGTGGAGAATTCGGCCAAGAGAGTTGAAATATGTGTGTTTGTCAATCTTTAAATTTAGACCATGAGGGTTGTAATGAGCAATATAAGTGTTGAACTTATAGAACTAGAAGTGGATGAGCTAGATAATGTCTAAATGAAGGTACATGATAAATGGAAGGCTTATGGCCAAATTAGAAGTACACGGCCAAACGGTTGTGAAGTGAAACTAGGTATTAAAATGACAAATTGCATTCGGCCTTGAGACCTTATATAAGCATAAATTGAAGGTTTAAAATAATGAACAAGGATAATTATAAGATGATGAGGAAATCATTGAATTGTATAGGTGAGTATTTTAACAAGGTGTGGTTGCCGTGAAGACATATATATGTATATAGGTGTATTTCATTGAAGTATTGATTGGCTATTGATAGTGAATGAATATTAAGTGATCAATAGTCGAATGGTTAATTACGATGAAAGCATAAGTGTTGTGTCATTTTCTTTTTAGTGATGTGAAATTTTAATAGTGTGGGGTATAATTAACTAGTGAGGTAATTAAATTGTTAAATTCATTTATTTTAGCTCAAGAACTCAAAGGAGGGGAGTCAAGCAAAGGCAAAAACAAAGAAATTTGAATAGGCGATTGAGGATCATTTCGAACTATCAAGTAAGTCCATAAGTTTTCTTTTATATGAGATTGATTATAGACTCATATCTATATATATATATATTTAAACTCGTGGCCATTTGTGCTAATGTAGTAAATTAAGCTGTCTTATTGTAAGTAATCAATACTAGCATTATGTGTGAGAAATCGAAGGGCACTTTGTGTGCTGAATTGAATGCTAATTCGGGACTGAGTTTTGAGGCACTAGGTGTGCGATATATATCTTGGCACTAAGTGTGCGGAAAAATCTTTGTGCACTTTGTGTGCGAATGCGATTAATGGTCTAAGTAGTATACGGAAGACACATGGTGTTGTACTATTATTCGAGGTATCAAGTTGAGATGTAAAATGAATATGCGCGTATGTATAAGAGTTGATATTGTTAAATATATATTGAGTGATGCTTTAAAGTTATTGGTTGGTTGATAGATGATTGATAGTCGTCCTTGGCCTGTGGATAGTTTAGTAAAATTATATGATTGTAATATGGTTCGACATGACCTAGACAGGTGAATTTTATGCATTTTCTATTCTTATATCAATGGTATGTGTAAAATTGCTTATGACTTACTGGGTTGAATACTCATTATATCTTTCTTTGTGTTTTTGTTGCTCTCCACATAGATTTCCTGAATCCTTTTGCGTGTTCGGATCATCGTCAAAGCCATCACGTCCGTGTGCCACATTTTGGTATCTTTTCTTAGTTACTTAGGCGAACATTTCGGCATGTATAAGCTTGAATATGCGTTTTGAAGTGTATATTTTGTTTATGTAATTGAAGCCATGGGAAAATGGTTTGATATATATTTAGACTCGGTTTTACATGTAATCAAATGTGAAGTTTTATACTTATGTAACTATTGTTTAACGAACATGTCTAGGGTATGATAATACGAAATCATAATGATAGTTTTGGAAGTATAAATAAGTACTTATGTAAGTGATTATGAAGTGGTGGTTCAGCCGTTTGAGTATCGAAATGGATGGTGATATATATGTATATGTGACGTACCATCCTTGCGATTTTTAAATGAATTCTTTTTCTTATATAGCTCACTCGTGAATAAGGAACTTATACTCTGGTCAGTATGATTGTCAAATTTTTGTATGCTACATGGGTGTTACATTCATACACAATTTGTTACATAAAATAGCTTACTTACCTTATTTCCATAGATAACAAATTATTTCATACCTGGTCCTTCAGCTTATATTTCGTATTTATTCAAACTTATCGATGCTCGATGAACCATTCAGAATTGGGTAGGACACTTGGATAATCACACATATATCGTACAATGCCAACATTCCAGACGTGGTCTTACATGTAATCACATATCGATGCCACTGTCCCAGACAGGGTCTTACTCGCACACATATATCGGAGTCACATATCGATGCCATGGTCTTACTCACACACATATATCGGAACCCTATGTCATGACATATGTATCCTAACTATTCCTAAGATTCATATGGGGCTTTCAGACGTCGTAACTTGGTCAAAACAAATTCAGAAATGTGGTAGCCAAGTTTGCTCATATTTGGCCATAGCATATATAAATTAAAAAATTTCATACCAGCATATATATTTAGCATTTAACTACAATTAAGTATGTCTATTTGCTTATAAACTTACCTCGGACAACGAAAAATCAGTACGGATTGACTAGTCGACAACTTTCATTTTCCCCTGATCCAAATCTGATTTCTTTGGCTCTTGATCTAAACATACTCAAATTAAGCTCATTCAAACATATTTTCATTCAATTCAGTCCAAAAACACATAAATGGGCAAATTACCATTTTACCCCTGACATTTATAATTTTTACAATTTAGTCCCTGTTGCACAAAACACAAAATATACAAAATTTCCCTATACTCATGTTGGGCCGAATTTTAACCATTACCATACAATTCCATATATTTCATTTATTTCACATTTTAGTCCTCATTACTCAAAATTATCAAAAACTTCAATACAAATTATGTTAATCTAAAACATATCTTTCATTTTTCATCATCAAACAACAAAAATCACAAACTCTCAACAATGTCAAAACTCAAAATACTCACCAAAATAAAAAAAAATTAAAGCATGGATCTTGAAGATTACTAAGCAACGATCTCAAAAACGTAGAAATTATCAAAAACTGAACAAAAATGAACCTTGATTGAGCTTGAATAGATGCCGAACCCTAGCTTGGTTTCTTCCTTTTTCTTTGTTTTAACTTTCGTCCAAGAGAATAAATAATGAACATGGTTTTATTAATTTATGTTTTATGTTATATTATAACTTAACTTTTTAATTTACATTTTTAACCTTAAATAAAACATTATACTTGTAACGCCCTCATGCCCGAGACTGTCGCTAGAGTCGAGCTTGAGGTGTTTCTAAACTTAATTCATTACTTAAACAGCTCAAACAACTTATTTTAAAATTTCCAGCATAAGTCAAGCTCTTTGCATCACGATCGCTTAAAATTCATATCTTGAGTTTCAAAACTCAAAATCAAGATCCGTAAATTTTCCCTGAAACTAGGCTCATATATCTATCTAATAATTATTTTATAGAATTTTTTGTCAGACCAATTGGTACATTTTATTAGTTAAAATATCCCCTATTTTAGGGTTTGACTACTCTTACCTCTATGAATTACGAATCAGATATCTCCCTGTACAGAGTTCCAATGACTATGCCGTTTGTTTCTAATAAAACTAGACTCAATAAGGAATCTTTAAATATAAACAATGACTTCTAATTATCTTTTTAAAATTTATGGTGAATTTCCAAAATCAGAATAGGGGATCCAGAAATCGCTCTAGCCCTGTTTCACAAAAATTTAAACGTCTCATAAAATATAACTCATAGACCTGTTTTGTTCCATCCATATGAAAATAGACTCATAATTCTTGAATTCCATATTTTATTCATCATCTAATTATATCTCTACCATTTTTAATGATTTTTGAAACTCACATCACTGCTGCTGTCTGAATTTATTTTATGGTAAAATTTACCTATTTCATGGTTTCCATGGATTAGCTAGCAATTTAGCATACATAACACCAAATATGATCATGATTAGCCATTCCAATGGCTAATCATTACCAAGCATTTCCATACCACTCAATAACCATATCATAAGACCATATACACAAAATTATTATAATGCTATACATGCCATGCTCGAAATATACAAGCCATTATGCCAAGATGATACACGGATAGTGTGAGCGAGCCTCGACTGCCGTTCTCGATTTCGAAAGTGGCTTGTCAAAACTACAAGGAATGAAAAGGAGGGAGTAAGCATAAAAACTTAGTAAGTTCACATGCAAATAGCAAGTAACACAACTATATAAGCAAACATAAAACATCATTTGCATAATCATTACCGAGACATTCATATCACATTTTCATTTATCATCTTACCATATTGTTGTTATATCGAGTTTTCAACCTGAGGGTTAAGTACATACCTGTTCAAAGTATCCATTTCACAACACTTACCAATACGTCCCTTTCATCTCGAGTTTTCCTCCATTTGAGTAGAATTTTACCCGTTGAACACATCGGAATATAATTCGGATACATTGAAAGTTTGCACATAAGTGCCACATATGTAGCCAAGCTACCATGTAACCCGCCCATAAGTGAACTCGGACTCAACTCAATGAGCTCGGGTGTTCGCATCCATAAGTGAACTCGGACTCAACTCAACGAGCTCGGATGCCTAGTTACATCTCTCGAACTCGGACTCAACTCAACGAGTTCAGACATTCGCATCCATAAGTGAACTCGGACTCAACTCAACGAGTTCGGATGCCCAAATATTCTAGTGACATGTCACTTGTATCCTAATCCATTCCTAAGGTTCAACGGGACCATTTTCCCAATCATTTGTCTCAACCATCTCCTACGGATTGCCGATACCGATAATCGGTAGTATTTCACATTTTCCAAGTATATCACATAATTTGACATATTATCAAACAATTATCACGAGTATAATATTTCATAATAATTATCATATCATTTAAATAACTTAAAAACATTTAAAATAATAACTATGTTACCAACATTTACATATGAACTTACCTCGTATGCGAAAATGGCTACTTTTACCATTTCATCCACAACTTGGTATTTTCCCCATTTTAGCCCGAATTTTAGTTTTCCTTGCTCTATCATTTAAAATATAGTTTAAGTAGGACTCACATTATTCAAATTGACCCAAAATCATATTTTGGCAAAATTACAGTTTTGCCCCTAAACTTTCACATATTTACACTTTTTCCCCAAAGCTCGTAAATTAAAATTCAGCCTATTTTCTTATGTTTTATGACATGCTGATCATTTTTCCCTTCTATGGCAACATCAAATTCTCACTCTAACATGTACTTATGACTATTAGGTATTTTTACCGATTAAGCCATTTTACTCGTTTTCACTTAAAACCGAGTAGCACAGGTTGTCTAACATAATTTAAAACCTCATATTCTATCATAAAACACCAAAATACACAAATTTCACCTATGGGTATTTTTCCAAATATAAACCCTAGGTTAAATTATTGCTAGCATAAGCTAAATCGAGCTACCGAGATTCCAAAAACGTAAAGAACTTGAAAAACGGGGCTAGAATGGACTCACAATCGAGCTTGGAAGCTTGAAAAACCCTAGCCATGGTTTCTCCTTGCTATATTCGGCCATGGGGTTGAAGATGGACACATTTGGGTTTTAAAATTTGTCTTTTAATTCATTTTACCCCTAAATGACCAAAATGCCCTTTTTACTATTCTTTAAATTTTTTCCCTTCCAAGCCCATTTTTGTCCAAATTTTTTTAGAAATTGGTAAAATTACTCTTTAGGGACTTCTAATTAATAATCTAACTCAATTTTATGCAAAATGCTTCTAGAACACAAGTTTTACAATTTATTCAATTTAGTCCCTAATTTCAAATTAAACACTTTATGCATAGAATTTCTTCACGAAATTTTCAGACAATCATGAAATCATAATATAGATCTCAAAATAATTATAAAAAAAAATTATTTCTATCTCAGATTTGTGGTCTCGAAACCACTATTCCGACTAGGCCTAAAACTAGGATATTACAATACTATCATTTATATTATGTCCACTACCATCCACTTCACTTAGTATTAGGCTAATTGCAACATAAAGGCTTCCATTTAAAAAGCCAGGTGCAATTCAACCCCTTTTAGAAATAACCACCTAATTTTCATTTTACGCGATTAAGTCCTTTTATTTAATCGGACACTCAAACGACAAAATAAAATCATGAAAATTTCACAAATATAAATTCACACAAAATAAACACATAAAATAATTTTTAAATATTTTTCTAACTTAGATTCGTGGTCCCGAAACTACCGTTCCGATTAGGGTCTAAATCGGGCTGTTACAGAACACTTTGTATTGAATCAGATAGTCCGAGTGGGTTGCCTATTATTATATCAGCTATGTCAATGAAAAAATATGTGAAAAAAGGTTTTAATGCTTATCTTACTTATGTACTGGATACTAAAGTGTCTGAATCGAAGCTTGAGTCAGTATCAGTGGTTCATGAGTATCCTGATGTGTTTCTAGAGGAGTTACTTGGTTTCGCGTCAATCAGAGAGGTTGAGTTTGCTATAAAACTGGTACCGGGGACATCAACGATATCGATAACACCTTATAGAATGGCTCTTACGAAGTTAAAAAAGTTGAAAGCTGTAACAGCCTGATTTTAGTCAAATTGGAAGAGTGGTTTTGGGACCACAAATCTGAATTTGAAATATTTATTTATTATTTTAATGTCTCCAACATGAAAATATGTTTGTGTGGAAATATCGTTAAGAAATTTTATCGTTTGATTAGTCAATTTGATAAAAATGACTAAATTGTGTAAAGTGCAAAAATGATGTTCTAATAGTTAAAGGTATTAAATGGTTATGGATTATTAAAGTGGAGGTTCTTATGTTGTAATTAGACCATTATTAAGGTGGGTGGACATATATGGACATATTATCATGTATTTTCATGGTTTTTAATTAAGGTTAAAAAGGTAAATTAGTTAATAAATGATAATTTAATAAAACCAAAAGCCATTTTCTTCATTATCTTCTTCTTCTAACTGAAATTAGGATGTATAAAAACCATTTTAAAGCTTTCAAAGTTTCAGCTACTTCATTTGGCGAAATTGGTAAGTATTTTGTCCCGTTTTTAATGATTTCTACATTTTTTAGATCGTTGCAACTAGCTTTAGGTAGCCCAAGGACTATTTTGCAAAACTGTTAAAGATTTTGAATGATGCCATTGATGAATACATGTGTGTTTTGATTTTTGATGATAGATTATTAATGTTGGTTGTGAATTATACAAGTTTTATAAAGTGATTTTTGGTAAAAATGCAAATTATGGATTAAATTGTGAAATGTGGAAACTTAGAGGTTGAAATGTGAAATAAATGAAAAGTATGGGCTTCTAGGGGTATAATAGTAAGTCGACTAGCATGGGTTGTAGTTAAATTGCATGAATTTGTGTTTTTGTGAAATAAGGACTAAATTGTAAAAGATGTAAAACATTAGGGGCAATTTTGTAAAAATGCCTTAAAGTGAATTTTGGACTAAATTAAATAGAGAGATGATTAGATAAGTTAATTTTGATTATATTTAGATCAATAAAGGTGAAATGCAGGCTTAGATCAGGGAAAGAACAAAGTTACAGAATAGTTGACTCGTTCACCATTTTAGCATTCGAGGTAAGTTCGTATGTGATAAATTTCATTATAAATGTATTTTAAATGTTTTGTTATTGCATAAATTGTGATTATAAGACTTTGGATATGTTCAACAATGATTCTACAATGATTTGGCATTTGAAATCCCAGTTGAACCTTAGGAATAGATTTGGATACTAGTGATATGTCATTAGGGATTATTATGATTATGTGATCCAGGTGCTAGTCCTGTACGTCCTACCGGTGGCTGAGTATACCGGCATGTGTTGCGGTTACTTGACAGCTTATGTGAACAGCACCGTGTAGCTATGTCTTGACCCACAACTTGTGTGAGCAGACCCGTTGATAGCTCTAGTGTGAGCAGTATATGTGATACATTGAGTTGGCTTCGGGCCATGATATTGGCACTTAGTGTGTGAGATTTTAGAGTATCTGATAGTATTCCAAATGGTTCAACAAGTAAATGAAAGATGTGATTGTGTATGAGATTGATACGAGATGGTATAGGTATGTACATGAATCGTAAAAGCTTAAATCAAAGAAGTTGTGAAGCTCATATATAAGATTATGATTGAAAATGTGAAAGATTTGTTAGTTACATGAATTACATGTTGATATGTTCAAATTGATGATTTGTATATTCACGTTAAGATTGAGTTTATTTCATACGAGCTTACTAAGCTATAAAGCTTACTTTGTTTATTTTTCCATGTTTTATAGTGATCTCAAAGCTAGATCAGATTTGGGGATCTTTGGAGACTTCATCATACTATCAATCTATCAATTTGGTACTTTTGAATCTATGTTTTGGAATATATGGCATGTATAGGGATGTTGGTCATTTTGGTATATTTGGTAATGTGTTGTGCCATTTGAAATGGCTTGTAAATGTCTAGGTTTTGGTATATATATATAGACATGTAAGTTGGTTTATATGGTTGATTTTGATGATGTATATATATGTGCAAAAGGCCTTTGATGTGTGGTTTATAATTGTCTTATGAATAGCTTATTGAGATTTAGTATTGAAGGTAATAATGGATCGATATTGAGGATATATTAGCATATTATGTATAGGTAAAATATTGCATATGATAAGTGAATTATTTAGATGGCTTGAGTTGTGATTTTGGCATGTATTTCAAAATGGTCAATTGGTGTTTATAAACGTTGTGGTTCATGATAATGAAATAGCATGATTCTGGACTTGTATCTGGTTGGCTTGAATGAAAATTTATGCCTTGTGTTGGTTCCAAATGATGTGGTGTAGGTACATGCAAGATAGGGTGGCAAAATGGCTTGGTAAATAGCCTATTATTGTCCGCATGGGTAGAGACACGGGCGTGTGTCTCAGCCGTGTGCGATACACGGTCATGTACACAGTCGTGTGTCCTCTGGTGTTGAAATTAAAAACAAGTCAGTATGCTCCACACGGCCTCATACACGGGCGTGTAACTTGGTTGTGTGGCATAAGTCAATATACAGGTTTGACATGACCTACCACACAGTTTGGAACACAGGCATGTAAGGCCATTTTTAGGGCACACGGGCTAGCCACACGAGCATCTGTGTTGGCTGCGTAACCCAAGTCAAAGAGTTACATGGGGTCAGACACGAGTTGGGACATGGCCAGGCCATACGGGCTGTGACAGCCCTAATTTGACCCTAGTCGAAAAGTGGTTTCAGGACCACAAAACCGAGTCATAAAAATAATTAACTGTTATATTCTATGCTTATTATATGTGTAAATGCATTTGTGAAAGTCTCATGCTTTGATTTTGTCATTTGTATGTGAAAATTTTAAATAGGACTTAGGTGAGACATTTATGAAATGTGATGGGTAAAATTTAAAGTGATCTACTAATGCATGTTGTCACAAAGGTGGACTTGCATGTCAAATTAGCCATTTTTGGATAGTGGCTGGCCATGATATTAATTAATGTATATAATATGAATTTTACTATTAACATTTTTAATTTACAAAATGAATAAAAGAATAAAGAAAAATAAAATAATGGTTAGTGGGAGGAGAAACCAAAGTTGGTTCATCCTTGCTCCTCCATTGCCGTAACTAGAAGAGAGGAAGAAGAAAAATCCTTGTGCAAAATTCGGCTATGGTGATTTGCTAGATTAAGGTATGTTCAATGTCATTCTTGGAAACTTATGCATCATTTGGATGATTAGTTTAAATTCTACCTATCTCATGGTTTGAATTTAGGTTATTTGGAGGGTTGAGATTCGGCTAAGGAGCTTAAAATTTTTAGTAGATGCTTTGATGTTATTAGCATGGATAGTTATGTTGGATGTGTTAAGTTGCTTGTTATTTTAGCTTAAAAGTTAAGGTTATTAATTGGTTTATAGGATATGCCGAATTTAGATTTAGGAAGAAAAAAATGGGTAATCGGTCATGCTATATTCTTGATGAAAAATTGTTTAATGTTTTATATGTTCTATAAATGAGCTTGTAAGTGAATTTGAATATTGGTAAAATGGTAGATGAGAGGTGCCGAATGTGGTTTTTGGATTTGGCTTAAGGAATAATAATATGGTGGCTTGAGTTTAGTAACATTCGGCCAAAGATTTTAGGTGCTAGCAAATTTGGTAAAAATGTTTAGATGTTTTGCATTTTGTTTTGGATGTCTTGATAAATGAAGTCAATTAAAATGAATGTATAAACAATGTATGTGATTGTATCTTACAAAGGAATAATTAGCTAATGTGGTTCGTTAATAAAAAGGGGACTAAAATGTTAGGTTTGTACCTTAATTATGGTTCGGCAAGAATGTATATTAGGTCAATGTGGGTTCATTTATATGATAATGCTATAATGGTAGACTTAGTTGGACTTTAGCATTTTGAGTGATGCATTTGACTTTTGTGTCGATCTTGGATGATATATGTTTTTATATGAAATTAAGTGATGTTTATGAAATTCGAAAATGCAAGATAATAAGCTAGTAATATGTTCGATTGTGCATGAGTAGAGCATATGTATGATGTTTAAATAGCTAGTTAATAAGGTCATTTGTACTTTAATTGTACGATATGCATGTATTAAATTAAATTGCTCAATTGATAAGTAATTAAATAAATCTATTTGTTTAAATTAAGCTCAAGAGCTAAGAGGGTCGAAATCAGATAAAGGGAAAAGAGAAAGCAATCGAGTAGCCTATCCGTAACTGTTTAAATATACCCGAGGTAAGTTTTGAGTAGTCTCCTTTAGTATGTAATTGATGATGCTTTTATAAGAGTATATTAAGTGAATTGCGATCTTTGGTTCGTACTTGAATATAGTTGTATAATAAATAGTGCATGTATATGATTTATAGTATAATGGTCACTTTGGGTTTAAGCTTGAATGGTGAAATGAATGTGTGATATTAAGTATAACTCTTGAGCCGAAATGTGAATGATGGTGTGCATATTGAGCTTATATCCGAATGTAGTAAATGACTACTAAAGTGATAGGTTGAATGAGATGTGTTAAAATATGACTAAGTATGCATGATATTTGAAATATATCCGGACATGAGGTCCGCAGGCTATATGCTGGGAATATATCCGGATATGAGGTCCGCAGGCTATATGCTAGGAATATATCCAGACGTGAGGTCCACAGGCTATAGCTGGAAATATATTCGGACTTGAAGTCCGCAGGCTACGTGCTGGAATGATATCTGGGCTAAAGACTTGCGGGCTTGTGCTAGAAATGTGTTTTGAATTCTAAGATTTGACAGGACCGATGCCAGTAAGTTAAGTAAGTTTACGACATTGAATGTCCGTGGTAACCATGGTTGAGTAAGTAATATATATGTTTTACATGTTAAGGTGCGTATTATGTACTCATATGTGAATTGATTTTTAAAGTGATTTATTAGTATTAAAGAATATATATGTGTGTGGATGGATTTAGTATTTCAGAATAAGACAATGACCTATTCGGTCAGTGTAGGTCATTATATGAAAGTATGTGACTAAAAATAATTGTATAAGTCATATAGATAGTGAAATATATGCTGGAAATTTCTTATGTATTCATATATACATATTTGGCCAATAGGTTTATAACTAGTGTACTTGTGTATATTCGGCCAAGTGAATTACAATTAGAATACGATTTTTGTGATACTCAACATTCGATTTAAATGACAAGCTTTAATTGTATGAAATGCTTAAAACTTACTAAGCCTCGAAAGCTTACTCTGTTTCTTATTTCTCTGTTTTATAGATTGTTGATTTTGGCCACTGACGCAGGGATCGTCAGCAGTTCATCATATTATCGATTTTGTTGTTAAAGTTATATTTTGGTCTCGATATGGCATGTATAGGTTTGGCTGTTGACAAAAATATGTTTTGTATTTGTAAATATTTCGGCCATATAAAAATGACATATATATATATAACTCTAAGATCAGTATGTATTCAGCTCGATTTCTGTTTTTGTTGGTAGATTATGTGAATGAAATTAAATGTTTAGCTCGGTAATACCTCATAGCCTAAATCAGCGATTGGACTCGGGCTAGGGGTGTTACATTTTATTGGTATCAGAGCTATAGTTTAGTCAATTCTAGGACTAATGTAGAGTGTTTGAGTCTAGCTATACATGCCATATAGTATTAATAGGATAGTATGATGAATTCTGACAGTTAAAAATGTGTTTTTGTATAGTAATGGATCCCGATCCCAATCGAGCGGTAGCTGATGATGTTGAAAGTGTAGCGCCTGCTCCCGCGCATGGGACAGTGTCGATGGACTCTCAACCTATTGCAAGCAATCAAAACGATGAGGCTAGACGGGCTTTTTATAGTGTGATGAATGATTGGTTCAACCAATACATTCAAACTAATACGGCTATTCTACAACCCCCACTCCCGAATAATACACCCCCTGCACGTACAATACCTCCAGTAATTGATCAGACGAGGTTAAATAAGCCCCCGGTTGATAGAATCTGAAAGCACGGGGCTACTGAATTTAAGGCTACAGATAGCGATGATGCTGAGCAAGCTGAATTTTTGTTGGACACCACTATTCGAGTGTTTGATGAACTGTCCTGCACACCCGATGAATACTTAAAATGTGCTATATCTTTGCTACATGATTCTGCCTACTATTGGTGGAATACATTGATTTATGTTGTGCCCAGAGAGTGAGTGACTTGGGAGTTCTTCCAAATCGAGTTTCAGAAAAAGTATATCAGCCAGAGATTCAATGATCAGAAACGAAAAGAATTCTTTGAACTTAAACAAGGTTCCATGTCGGTTACTGATTATGAACGAAAGTTTGTGAGGCTTAGTCGGTATGCCCGAGAATGTGTTTTGTCAAAAGCTATAATGTGTAAACGTTTCGAAGATGGATTGAATGAGGATATAAAATTGTATGTTGGCATTCTTAAAATCAGAGAATTTGTAATACTTGTTGAGCGAGCTTGCAAAGCCGAAGAGCTCAGTAAAGAGAAAAGAAAATTTGAAGTGGGAGCAAGAGAGTTCCGTAATAGATCTGCGGGGAAGCCCTTTCAGTAGTCACCGAAGAAATTTCGAGATGATTCAGGCCGATCTAAAGACATTTCAGGCTTTTCCAGACGAGACTGTGATCGACCTCCTCTGAGTACACGAGTCACTTTGGTTGCTAGTGTTGGAAACGATCGTCGGGATAGGACCGAGTGCAAGTATTGTGGGAAATGGCATTCGGGAAGTTGTAGATTTCATGACCGCTCCTGTTATAAGTGTGGATCAGCCAACCACTTTATCAAGGACTACCCGAGATTGTCTGAACAAAATGTGAATTAGAGTGGGAAACCGAGTACTACTACAGCTCGAAGTAGACCATCTAGGAATACAGGGAATGCTAGTGGCAGTCAAAGAGGATCTAGAGATGCTATGACCAGATCTGAAGCTCGTACTCCTGCTAGAGCTTATGCTATACGGGCACGCGAGGATGCTTCTCCGCCTGGTGTCATTACCGGTACTTTCAGTCTCTTTGATACTATTGTGATTGCATTGATTGATCCTGGTTCTACTCATTCATATGTATGTGAGACTTTAGCATCCAGTAAGACTCTATCTGTTGAGTCTACTGAGTTTGTGATTCGAGTGTCAAATCCCTTGGGTTGATATGTGCTAGTTGACAAAGTGTGCAGGAAATGTCCCTTAATAATTCGAGGTTTCTGTTTTCCGGTTGATTTGATGCTATTACCGTTTGATGAATTTGATGTTATTCTCGGTACGGATTGGTTGACGTACACGATGCAATTGTGAATTGCAAAAGAAAGACTATTGATTTGAGATGTGCAAATGATGAGATAGTCCGAGTTGAATCTATTGACTTGAACGGATTGCCAGCAATAATATCCTCAATGTCTGCTCAGAAATATGTGAAAAAGGGGTGTGAAGCATATCTTGCATACGTACTTGATAGTAGAGAATCAGAAATGAAGCTTGAATCAGTACCGGTGGTTTGTGAGTATCTAGATGTTTTTCCCGAGGAATTACCGGGGTTACCACCTGTTCGGGAGGTAGATTTTGGCATTGAACTTGTACCTGGGACTACACCAATTTCGATAGCTCCGCATCGTATGGCACTAATTGAATTGAAAGAATTGAAAACTTAGTTGCAAGAGTTGACGGATAGAGGTTTCACTCTACGGAGTTTCTTACCTTGGGGTGCACCAGTATTGTTTGTGAAAGAGAAAGACGGAACCATGAGAATGTGCATCGACTATCGTCAATTGAATAAAGTGACAATAAAGAATAAATATCTGTTACCGCGTATTGATGATTTGTTTGATCAGCTAAAGGGAGCCTCAATGTTTTCAAAGATAGATTTGAGATCGGGTTATTATCAGTTGCAAGTTCGAGACTTAGATATACCTAAAACTACTTTCAGAACGAGATATGGTCATTACGAGTTCTTAGTGATGCCGTTTGGGCTCACTAATGCCCCTGCGGTATTTATGGACTTGATGAATCGAATTTTTAGACAGTATTTGGATCGGTTTGTAGTTGTGTTTATAAATGACATCTTAATTTATTCACACGATGAAACCGAACATGCCGAGCACTTGAGATTAGTGTTTCAGATTTTACGGGATAAGCAGTTATATGCTAAGTTCAGTAAATGTGAGTTCTGGTTGAGAGAAGTTAGCTTTTTGGGTCATGTGGTATCCGTAGCGGGTATTCGAGTTGATCCGAGCAAAATTTCGGCCATACTCGATTGGAAGCCTCCGAGAAATGTTACTGAAGTTTGGAGCTTTTTGGGACTTGCCGGTTACTACAGACGGTTTGTAAAGGGTTTCTCGATGATAGCCACACCAATGAAGAAACTACTTCGTAAAGATGTTAAGTTTGAATGGTCGTAAAAACCGCGAAAAGTTTCGATCAATTGAAAACTTATTTGATCAAGCTCCAGTGCTAGTGCGGCCGAATCCAGAAAGAGTTTGTCATTTACTGGTGATGCATCCTTACTTGGGTGGGTTGTGTGTTGATGCAAGAAGGTCGAGTAGTAGCTGCTGCGTCGAGGCAATTGAAGCCACATGAGAAAAACTATCCGACCCGTGATCTCGAATTAGCTGCCATCGTATTCACTTTGAAAATATGGCAACACTACTTGTTTGGAGAGAGGTGTCATGTATATTCGGATCACAAAAGCCTCAAATATTTGATGACTCAAAGAGATTTGAATCTGCGACAAAGACGTTGGCTTGAGTTGTTAAAAGATTATGAGCTCGTCATTGACTATCACCCGGGAAAGGCTAACATGGTTGCCAATGCTTTAAGTTGTAAATCACTGTTTACTTTGCGAGCAATGAATGTACACCTATCCGTTTCATCCGATAATGTGTTAGTAGCAGAATTAAAGGCCAAACCATTATTGATTCATCAAATACGTGAATCTTAGAAAGTCGACGATGAATTGGTTGCTAAACGAGCTAAATATGCTTCTAATGTGGAATCAGAGTTTCTAATATACGACAACGATTATTTGAGGTTTAGAAGTCGATTGTTTGTTCCAAGAAATTTGAAACTTATTTCGATGATTTTGAGCGAGGCTCATAGTAGCCGAATGTCAGTCCACCCGGGTAGTACGAAAATGTACAATGATCTGAAACGTCAGTTTTGGTGGTCTAGTATGACATTTCTGACTTTGTTTCGAAGTTTTTGATATGTCAACAAGTGAAAGCGGAACATCAAGTGCCTTCAGGGTTACTTCAGCCGATCATGATACCCGAATGGAAATGGGATCGAGTCACGATGGATTTTGTATCTGGGTTGCCATTGTTGTCAAGCAAGAAAGATGCGATTTGGGTTGTTATTGATAGATTGACAAAGCCGGCTCACTTTATTCCTGTACGTTCGGATTATTCACTTGACAAGCTAGCTGAGTTGTATGTTTCTCAGATTGTAAGGTTACACGGGATACCTATCTCTATTGTGTCGGATAGAGATCCGAGATTCACATCGCGATTCTGGAAGAAATTGCAAGAAGCTTTGGGTACCAAGTTGCATTTTAGCACCGCTTTTCATCCCCAGACTGATGGTCAATCCGAGCGGATAATTCAGATACTCAAGGATATGTTGAGATGTTGCATCCTTGAGTTTAGTGGTTCATGGGAACGATATTTGTGTTTGATTGAATTCGCTTACAACAATAGTTTTTAATCAAGCATTAAGATGGCACCTTACGAGGCTTTGTACGATCGTAAATACCGTACACCGTTATTTTGGATCGAGCTTAGTGAAAATAAAATCTTTGGGGTTGATTTAATTAAAGATGCTGAACAGAAAGTAAAAGTGATCCGTGAAAGTCTAAAAGCAGCTTCAGATCGTCAGAAGTCGTATGTGAATTTAAAACGAAAAGACATTGAATATCAGGTCGGAGACAAAGTGTTTCTTAAAGTTTTACCTTGGAAAAAAGTTCTTAGATTTGGCCGTAAGGGCAAATTGAGTTCGAGGTTCACCGGCCCGTATGAAATATCCGAATGAATTGGGCCAGTCGCATACAGATTGATTTTACCCCCTGAGCTTGAAAAGATTCACAATGTTTTTCATGTTTCGATGCTTCAACGTTATAAATCCGATCCATCGCACATAATTAATCCATCTGAGGTTGAGATTCGATCTGATTTGAGTTATGAAGAAGAACTGGTTCGTATTTTGGCTCGTGAAGTAAAAGAACTACGAAATAAGAAAATTTCATTAGTGAAGGTACTGTGGCTTAACCATGGGGTTGAATAAGCTACATGGGAACCTGAAGACCCTATGAAAGATCGATATCCTAACTTATTCACTGGTAAGATTTTTGGGGACGAAAATTCCTTATGTGGGGGAGAGTTGTGACAGCCCTAATTTGACCCTAGTCAGAAAGTGATTTCGGGACCACAAAACCGAGTCATAAAAATAATTAACTGTTATATTCTATGCTTATTATATGTGTAAATGCATTTGTGAAAGTCTCATGCTTTGATTTTGTCATTTGTATGTGAAAATTTTAAATAGGACTTAGGTGAGACATTTATGAAATGTGATGGGTAAAATTTAAAGTGATCTATTAATGCATGTTGTCACAAAGGTGGACTTGCATGTCAAATTAGCCATTTTTTTATAGTGGCCTGCCATGATATTGATTAATGTATATAATATGAATTTGCTATTAACATTTTTAATTTACAAAATGAATAAAAAAATAGAGAACAATAAAATAATGGTTAGTGGGAGGAGAAACCAAAGTTGGTTCATCTTTGCTCCTCCATTGCCGTAACTAGAAGAGAGGAAGAAGAAAAATCCTTGTGCAAAATTCGGCTATGGTGATTTGCTAGATTAAGGTATGTTCAATGTCATTCTTGGAAACTTATGCATTATTTGGATGACTAGTTTAAATTCTACCTATCTCATGGTTTGAATTTAGGTTATTTGGAAGGTTGAGATTCGGCTAAGGAGCTTAAAATTTTTAGTAGATGCTTTGATGTTATTAGCATGGATAGTTATGTTGGATGTGTTAAGTTGCTTGTTATTTTAGCTTAAAAATTGAGGTTATTAATTAGTTTATAGGATATGCCGAATTTAGATTTAGGAAGAAAAAAATGGGTAATCGGTCATGCTAGATTCTTGATGAAAAATTGTTTAATGTTTTATATGTTCTATAAATGAGCTTGTAAGTGAATTTGAAGATTAGTAAAATGGTAGATGAGAGGTGCCGAATGTGGTTTTTGGATTTGGCTTAAGGAATAATAATATGGTGGCTTGAGTTTAGTAACATTCGGCCAAAGATTTTAGGTGCTAGCAAATTTGGTAAAAATGTTTAGATGTTTTGCATTTTGTATTGGATGTCTTGATGAATGAAGTCAATTAAAATGAATGTATAAACAATGTATGTGATTGTATCTTACAGTGGAATAATTAGTTAATATGGTTCGTTAATAAAAAGGAGACTAAAATGTTAGGTTTGTACCTTAATTGTGGTTCGGCAAGAATGTATATTAGGTCAATGTGGGTTCATTTATATGATAATGCTATAATGGTAGACTTAGTTGGACTTTAGAATTTTGAGTGATGCATTTGACTTTTGTGTCGATCTTGGATGATATATGTTATTATATGAAATCAACTGATGTTTATGAAATTCGAAAATGCAAGATAATAAGCTAGTAATATGTTCGATTGTGCATGAGTAGAGCATATGTATGATGTTTAAATAGCTAGTTAATAAGGTAATTTGTTCTTTAATTGTAGGATATACATGTATTAAATTGAATTGCTCAATTGATAAGTAATTAAATAAATCTATTTGTTTAAATTAAGCTCAAGAGCTAAGAGGGTCGAAATTAGATAAGGGAAAAGAGAAAGCAATCGAGTAGTCTATCCGTAATCGTTCAAATATACCCGAGGTAAGTTTTGAGTAGTCTCCTTTAGTATGTAATTGATGATGCTTTTATAAGAGTATATTAAGTGAATTGCGATCATTGGTTTGTACTTGAATATAGTTGTATAATAAATAGTGCATGTATATGATTTATAGTATAATGGTCACTTTGGGGTTAAGCTTGAACGGTGAAATGAATGTGTGATATTAAGTATAACTCTTGAGCCGAAATGTGAATAATGGTGTGCATATTGAGCTTATATCTGAATGTAGTAAATGACTACTAAAGTGATTGGTTGAATGAGATGTGTTAAAATATGACTAAGTATGCATGATATTTGAAATATATCCGGACATGAGGTCCATGAGCTATATCTTTGGGAATATATCCAGGATATGAGGTCATGCAGCTATATCTTTGGGAATATATCTGGACATGAGGTCTGCAGGCTATATGCTGGAAATATATTCAGACTTGAAGTCTGCAGGCTACGTGCTGGAATGGTATCCGGGCTAAAGACTCGCAGGCTTGTGCTAGAAATGTGTTTTGAATTCTAAGATTTGACAGGACCGATGCCAGTAAGTTAAGTAAGTTTACGACATTGAATGTCCGTGGTAACCATCGTTGAGTAAGTAATATATATATTTTACATGTTAAGTTACATATTATGCACTCATATGTGAATTGATTTTTAAAGTGATTTATTAGTTTTAAAGAATAATAAATATATATGTGTGTGGATGGATTCGGTATTTGAGAATAAGACAATGACCTATTCGGTCAGTGTAGGTCATTATATGAAAGTATGTGACTAAAAATAATTGTATAAGTCACATAGATAGTTAAATATGTGCTGGAAATTTCTTGTGTATTCATATATACATATTCGGCCAATAGGTTTATAACTAGTGTACTTGTGTATATTCGGCCAAGTGAATTACAATTAGAATATGATTTTTGTGATACTCAACGTTCGATTTAAATGACAAGCTTTAATTGTATGAAATGCTTAAAACTTACTAAGCCTCGAAAGCTTACTCTGTTTCTTATTTCTCTGTTTTATAGATTGTTGATTTTGGCCACCGACTCAGGGATCGTCAGTAGTTCATCATATTATCGATTTTATTGGTAAAGTTATATTTTGGTCTCGATATGGCATGTATAGGTTTGGCTGTTGACAAAAATATGTTTTGTATTTGTAAATATTTCGGCCATATGAAAATGGCATATATATATAACTCTAAGATCAGTATGTATTCAACTCGATTTCTGTTTTTGTTGGTAGATTATGTGAATGAAATTAAATGTTTAGCTCGGTAATACCTCATAGCCTAAACCGGCGATCGGACCTGGGCTAGGGGTGTTACAGGGCTGTGTCCCCTGTTTTGAGAAAAAAATTTCTAAGTATCCAAAAAGTTTCTAAAATTATCAGTTTAGTCTCGAACCACTCCTAATGCATGTTTAGGGTCTCATAGGCTTCTATTAGGGACAAAATGATTGGTTGTGAATGAAATTTAGATGATTTGATTAATTGTATGTGAATTGAATATTTAAAATGTGTTATAAGTCTAGTAATGCTATGTAACCCTATTCTGGCGTTGAATACGGGTGAGGGTTGCTACATTTACTGGTATCAGAGCTATGATTTAGTCAATTTTATGGCTAACGTATCATGGATGAGAGTCTAGCTATACATGTCATATATAACCTGTGATAGTGTGATGACTCTTGGCAATTTAAAATGTGTTTTTGTATAGTAAATGGATCCTGATCGAGCTGTAGTTGATGATGTTGAGAGTAATACACCAGTTCCCGTTCAAGGGGCAGTGCAGTCTGAATCTAGAAATGTATCGAGTAGTCACGGAGGAGAAGCTAAAGAAGCCGTTTTCCAAATGATGAACGAATTGTTCACGCAATTTTTTCAGACAAATCCGACTACTCAACAACCTCTACCCCACCTAATCCTTAACTTGATCCCGTAGCTCCTCAAGTTGTGGAACTTCAACGACTGAATAAGCCTCCAGTTGATAAGATCTGAAAACACGAGGCTGAAGTGTAACAGCCTATTTTTAGTTATATCAGAATAGTGGTTTTGAAACCATAAATTTAATGTCAAAATATTTATTTTATTATTATTTTAATGTTTACAGCATGATAGTATGTATGTTTGAAAATTTTGTGAGGAAATTTTATCGCTTAAATAGTCAATTTGGGAAAATGGACTAAATCGCGTAAATTGCAAAAGTAGAGTTCTAATAAGTAAAGGTGTCAAATAGATATAGAACTTTAAAGTGAAGGTCTTTATGTAGTAAATATCCCAAAAACATGTTAGTGGATGATGGTGGCTTAGTAATTTTGAAATTTGTAAGGTTTTTAAAGGTTAATATTGGTAATTGTTAATTAAAGATAAAATAAATAAAACAAGTACAAATTTTGGTGCTTTCATCTTCACCTAGCTGAAACTAAGGAAGGAAAAACACCATTTTTATTCTTTTGAAGGTTCGGCCATGGTATTTTGAGCATGTAAGTGATTTTTTGACTCAGTTTTTAATGATTTTTATGTTTTTTGTGATCGTTGCAACTAGTACTAGCTAGCCTAGGGACTAATTTGCAAAAATTTTAAAGATTTTGATGATGCCATTGTTGAATACATGTATTTTGAAGTTTCTTGATAGATTATGAATGCTTGTTAAATTGAGAAATGTGTAAAGTTAGTGGTTAAAATGTGAAATAAATGAAAATTATGGGCTATTAGGGGCATTATGGTAATCCAGCTAGCATGGGTTTATTGTGAATTTCATTAATTTGTGATTTTATGAAATAAGGACTAAATTATAAAAATGTGAAAGTTTAGGGGCAAATATGTAAAATAGACCTAAAGTATATTTTGGACTGAATTGAATAAATAGTTGATTAAATGAGTTATTTTTGAATATATTTAGATCAACAAAAATGGTATTTGAATCAGGATCAGTGAAAAATGAAAGTTATCGACTAATTAACTCGGTTCACCGTTTTAGTATTTGAGGTAAGTTCGTATGTAATAAGCACTATTATAATTATGCTTTTAACACATTGATATTGCATAAATTGTATATATGGGACTACAGTTATGTTCGACGACAAATCAACTATATGTGGCACTTAGTGTGCAGTTCGACATAGCTTCGACTATATATGGCACTTAGTGTGTGATTCAACCTAGCTTTGGCTACATATGGCACTTAGTGTGTGAGATTGAGATAGCTTCAGCTATATATGGCACTTAGTGTGTGATTTGAGATAGCTTCTGCTATGTATGGCACTTAATGTGCGAGATATCGAGAATTCAACGATATTACGAATGTGAATAAGCAAATTCTGGATTGGTACAAGTATGTACATGCATAGTATGAGGATTTTAAATCGAAGAAGTTATGAAGTTTGCATATAAGCATATGAAAAAGCATGCAAAAGGTTTGTTAGTAATCATGAATTTCATGTTAATATGTTTAAATTTATGAATGATGTATTTGTGATTAGTTAAGTTCATATCATACGAGCTTACTAAGCCATAAAGCTTACTTTATTTTTTTTTCATGTCTTACAGTGATTTCAAAGCTTGTTCACAGTCGGGGATCGTCGGAGACTATGTCATACTATCCAACCATCACTTTGGTACTTTTGAGCATATGGTTTAGTCATATGGCATGTATAGTGTAACGCCCCAAAAATCCTGAAACCGAAAAATCTTGAAATCGTGAATTTTTCTTTTTGTGCTTAGCAATCCCGGTTAAGTGTTAATTACGCATTGGTAGGTCTTGGTCAAGGTTTGAGTTCGAATTTAGGGGTAGAAGAAATTAAAATTTAATAATTAAAAGGGCCTTGTTGGCAAGTAGTTAGGCTTTTAAATAAAGATAGGGAAAAATGGCATCAAAAAGCCTTGTGGTGAAGTGGCTAAGTGACGCCACTCATAGTGTAGGGAGGTGGCATTAGTGGCTAGCAAGGAGATACCTAGGTTCGAATCCTAGCTTAGTGTTTTTAGAAGTTTAATTTTGGCCTTCTAGAAAGTTGGAAGTGGCGTGAAGATGGACTCTAAGGGGAGTGTTCAGGAAAGAAAATTAAGGAAAGGATCAAGGTGTTATCAGGGGGAAAAACAAGGAGATGAAAAGGGGGAAGTGATGGAGACAAATGGGGAACTGAGGGCCAGGTAATTCTGCTATAAGGGCTATAAATAAGTGTCGAATGCAGGGTTGCCAGGCTAGTGTTGAATTTCTTTCACCCTGTTATCGGAAACCCTTTTCCCTAAAAGCCGAAAACCTTTTTATTTTCTTCCTTTTCTTTCTGCCGATTTCTCCAAAAGCCAAAAACCCTTGTTCTCTTTTTATTTTTCTTGTGCCGATTTCTTTGTTTCACTTTTGGGTTTAGTCAATTCTTCTTCCTCTCTCCCTTGGTGTCAAATAAGCAATTGTGCCATTCAGATCTTTAGAGCCGAATACTCTTTGATCGAATCTAGTGTAAGTGTTACTCTTTCAATCGGTTTTCTTTGCTAAGTATCGAATATTGTTCCTTACTCTTTCTAATCGACTGTGGTAGGGAATTAGTATCGGATCTCAGATCTTAGCAGTATGCCAAAATTGCTCTTTAGGTGTTTGTGATCTTCGTAAGTATTCTTCTCCCATTGGCTAAGGTGGCCGATTGTTCATAGTTAAGGTAAGGGGGCTTATGTTGGATATGAGTCACCTATTATTCTGTTTTAATAGTTAAGATTGGTGCAGATCTGGGAGTTGATCGTAGTTAGGGATTTAAGAAGGGGTTGTTATACTTATCGCGCAAGGTTTGGGGCTAAGGAGATCACATCATGCTAGCTTACCTGGTGTGCAAAAGCCGAAATACCGAAATGCCGAAAAGCCGAAAGTGTGGCTACGGCAGTCTTACGAGTGCGTGAATACTCATAAGAGGGAGACCGATAGGTTGCCTGAGGCCGATGGGCGATTCCATGGACTTGGGTTGTGAATAGGCCAAATGGGCCAAAATGGCCTAAATGGGCCCGATCGGCTGTTGGGCCCATAATAGGTGAAATTTGATAAGTGATGCTATGTGGTAGGAAATTTGTATGTGAGCATGAATATAATGTGATTTGGGCCGGATGGGACATATAAATGAGATTGGGCCGAATGGGCCATATGAACGTGAATTGGGCCTAATGGGCCATATGAATGTGAATTGGGCTTGATGGGCCATATGTATGAGATTGGGCCAAGAGGGCCATATGCATGTATATAGGGGTTTTGGGCCTAGCATATGATAACCACATAAAACTTAATTAATATATTGCGACCATGGACAAGTCATAGAGTTAAGGTGTGGCAACGGGTATATGCACATCTAGGATTGGATCTTGGGAGAGCTTGGTACTTAAGCAGCCTTAATGACTCACCTCCTCTTCTCTGGAATCCTACCTTGTTCATAGTGTTCGTTCATCTTAGCTCACGAGATTTGTTAATGGGCCAAGGTAAGTAAAAACCCGTAATAAAGAAAAATTACCGAAATACCCTTAAGGACAAAAATAACTAAAATACCCCTAAATGTTGTGTATAAGATTTATGATTGCTACATTCATTCATATGTATTCATATGATATCCTGTTTAGCTTGCATATGGGTTTGGAATTATGGAATGGAGGGAGTATATGAGGGTTGCATGGTTGCTTGAAAACCGTGGATCCACCGACGGCTTTTAAGCCAAATATGTGATTGGTAGCTTGCTGCAACTTGGGTAGTTTCGCAACTGGGCTACCATTGATGTGTATCAGTTAGGTGAGTCGATATTTTTATCCCCACAGGTTGTGAAAAGGGGGACGGAGCAGAAGTGTACCGGTTGGATTATTAGGGTAGGTTGCACTGTATTGCATTGCATGTTTGATCTATGATGACTTTTGAATGCTTGTTTTCGTCAAGGGTTGTACACACTAAGTTTGTGAAAACTCACCACCTCTTTTATTTTATTTTTAGGTGATGTTCGGTAGAAGGTTCGATGTTTGGAAGGACTCTGGGTGGCCAGCTAGCAAGATAATTTCGAATTGTTTTTCTTTCTAAAGCTTATCAGTTTCTATGTTATTAAGTACTTTTCAAATCATATTGTAATAGGGCTTCCACTTTATTATTATTTGGATTATTAGTTTTATGTGATGTAATTATGAGAAGTTGAACATGGTTTCTTAAACTATAGTATGACTTTCTACGTTTTTGCAACTACATTTTAAAATGACATGTTTTCATAAAATCATATATTTTAAACAAGTGATTGAAAGGAGTTTTTTTTTAAGGATAGTTAAGGTTTCTTTTATTTTAAGAAGGGTTTTCAATGAAAATAATGTTTTCGCTAAAACACTTTAATGTGATGCGCCAGATTCAGCCATAATGTCTAAGCTAGGTTTGGGGTGTTATATTTAGTGGTATCAGAGCCCAGGTTGCAAAACTCGGGTTGTGAATTGGGCCTTATTACTTGGTTTCTTTTTGTGTTTTAAAAAAATTGATTGAATCACAATGTTTTGGAAAAGGGGAAGTCTTGCTGAGCGGCACACCGAGTCTCCGATGTCAAACTAAGTAAGTATTCTTATTCTAAAGTTTGTTTAAATTGTTATACAGTAGACAGTTAGAGGGCTACTTTAGATGATCTTGTTAGAATGGAACCAAAGCCTGCAGGAACTTGTAACTGTAGAGGATTTTCAAAAACAATCGTCTCTTTAAATACTTTCATAAAACATCGGTTTAATCATGCAAACTAACTAAGACTTCATAAAATTTCTAATCCAGATAATACGCGAATCAACAATGAGTGCTAGAAGAGGTGTAAGAGGCCGTGGCTGAGGTCGCGAAAGTGTTAGGGCTAAATTGTCGGCATCAGGCCATATACCTGATGTTGGAGTAGAAGAGGCTCCGGCTTCACCTGTGGCTGGAAATGGATCGTATGATCGGGCCGCAGGAGAAGATGCATTGGCGCAGGCAATGTTAAGGATTTTGGAAAGGGTCGCTGGGCCCAACAATGGCAGTGGAAATCGGGGGTCCATTCCAGAGCGACTTCGATTAAACGGGGCAGAGATCTTTAAGGGCATAGCTGGTGTGGCTCCTAACGTGGCAAAATATTGGTTGGAGGCCACAGAAAGGATAATGGAGGACCTAGACTATTCACCAGAAAAAAAGTTAAAAGGAGCCGTGTCACTACTTAGGGAAGAAGCCTACCAGTGGTGGCTGACGGTGAAAGAGGGCACCCAACCTGAGTGGGTCACTTGGGAGTTTTTCAAAGCTGAATTCCAAGGGAAGTATGTGGGTGCAAGCTATATGGATGCTAGAAGGAAGAAGTTCTTGAACTTGACCAAAGGAAATAAATCAGTGGCGGAGTATGAGGCGGAGTTTCTACGCCTTAGTAGGTATGCAAGAGTTATGGTGGCAACAGACTATGAGCGTTGCACTAAGTTTGAGGATGGACTTAGAGATAGCCTCAGAATATTGATAGCCCCGCAAAGGGAGCGAGTTTTCTCAGAGTTGGTAGAGAAAGCAAAGATAGCGGATGAGGTAAAGCGCATTAAGTGCCTAAATAGGGAGAAAGAAAGGGGTAAGAACAAGAGAGAAGTTGAGACTCCTAGTGTTGAATAGAGGCCTAGGGCTAGGACCAGAGTTAATGAGCCAGTTAGAGTAGGGCCCCTTGCTTGTAATCCAGGGGTGCCACCTTGTGCTGATTATGGGAAAGGTCATGTAGGCGAGTGTTGGAAGAGGACGGGAGCTTGTTTAGCTTGTGGATCTAAGGAGCATAGGATCAGGAATTGCCCTAGAATATCGAGACAGGTGCCAGAAATGGGCCGAGGTGGTGCTCATCCACCGAAGGGTGGTCAGCAACTGTCGAGAGGCCGTGATCAGACAGGGGTGGAAACGTTTTAGGTCGTGGAGCACCAGGAAGAGGTGCTGTCATGCTGAGGCGAGGTAGCCAGCTTTGGTCTATGCAGAACGTCATCAAGAGGATGGAGATGCTTTAGAGGTGAATAATGGTACGTACTTACACATCGGGTGCTATTTACCTGAGTTGGAATTAGAGTGGGCAGCGGAAGTGTGGTGTGGTAGTCTGTGTTAGTAGTTGGGAATTTTGAGGACAGAATTTCTTTTAGGGGGTAGATTTGTAATGCCCTAAAAATCCCAAAACCCAAAAATCTCAAAATCGTGAATTTTTCTTTTCGTGCTTAACAATCCCGGTTAAGTATTAATTACGCGTTGGCAGGTCTTGGTCAAGGTTTAAGTTCAAATCTAGGGGTAGAAGAAATTAAATTTTAATAATTAAAAGGGCTTTGTTGGCAAGTCGTTGGGCTTTTAAATAAAGATAGGGGAAAATGGCATCAAAAAGCCTTATGGTGGAGTGGCTAAGTGATGCCACTTAGAGTGTAGGGAGGTGGCATTAGTGGCTAGCAAGGAGATCCTAGGTTTGAATCCTAGCTTTTTATTTTTAGAAGTTTAATTTTGGCGTTCTAGAAAGTTGGAAGTAGCGTGAAGATAGACTCTAAGGGGAGTGTTCAAGAGAGAAAACTAAGGAAAGGATCAAGGTGTTATCGGAGAGAAAAACGAGGAGATAAGAAGGGGGAAGTGATGGAGCCAAATGGGGAACTGAGGGCCAGGTAATTTGGCTATAAGGGCTATAAATAGGTGTCGAATGCAGGGTTGCCAGGCTAGTGCCGAATTTCCTTCACCCTTTTACCGAAAACCCTTTTCCCTAAAAGCTGAAAACCCTTTTGTTTTCTTCCTTTTCTTTCTGCCGATTTCTCCAAAAGCCGAAAACCCTTGTTCTCCTTTTATTTTTCTTGTGCCAATTTTTTTGTTTCACTTTTGGGTTTAGTCGATTCTTCTTCCTCTCTCCCTTGCTGTTGAATAAGCAATTGTGCCATTTAGATCTCTAAAGCCGAATACTCTTTGACCGAATCTAGTGTAAGTGTTACTCTTCCAATCGATTTTTTTTTGCTAAGTATCGAATATTGCTCCTTACTCTTTCTAATCGACTGTGGTAGAGAATTAGTATCGGATCTCGGATCTTAGCACTCTACCAAATTTGCTCTTTAGGTGTTTACGATCTTCGTCAGTATTCCTCTCCCATGGCTAAGGTGGCCAATTGTTCATAGTTAAGGTAAGGGGACTTGTGTTGGATACGAGTCACCTATTATTCTGTTTTAATAGCTAAGACTGGTGTAGATCTGGGAGTTGATTATGGTTAGGGATTTAAGATGTTATACTTATCGCGCAAGGTTTGGATCTAGGGAGATCGCATCACGCTTGCTTACCAGGTGTGTACATACACTTCACATGCACTATGAATCGGCAAAAGTTGAAATGTCAAAATGCCGAAAAGCCGATAGTGTGGCTATGGTAGTGTTGCGAGTGCGCGAATACTCATAAGAGGGAGACCGATAGGTTGCCTGAGGCCCATGGACGATTCCATGGACTTAGGTTGTGAATGGGCCATATGAACGTGAATTTGGCCTGATGGGCCATATGAATGTGAATTGGGCCTGATGGGCCATATGTATGAGATTGGGCCAAGAGGGCCATATGTATGTATGTAGGGGTTTTGGGCCTAGTATATGATGACCACATAAAACTTAATTAATATATTGCGACCATGGACAAGTTATAGAGTTAAGGTGTGGCAACGGGTATATGCATGTCTGGGGTTGGATATAGGGAGAGCTTGGTACTTAAGCAATCTCAATGACTCACCTACTCTTCTCTGGAATCCTACTTGGTGCATAGTGTTCGTTCATCTTAGCTCACGGGATTTGTTAACGGGCCAAGGTAAGTAAAAACCAGTAATAAAGGAAAATTACAAGAATGCCCCTAAGGGTAAAAATGACTAAAATACCCCTAAATGTTATGTGCAAGATTTATGATTGCTACATGCATTCATATATATTCATATGATATCCTGTTTAGGTGGCATATGGGTTGGGAACTATGGAACAGAGGGAGTATATGAGGGTCGCATGGTTACTTGACAACCGTGGATCCACCGACGGCTTTTAAGCCTAATATGTGATTGGCAGCTTGCTGCAAATTGGGTAGTTCCGCAACCGGGCTACCATTGATGTGTATCGGTTGGATGGGTCGATATTTATATCCCCACAGGTTTTGAAAAGGGGGATGGAGCAGAAGTGTACCGGTTGGATTATTGGGGTGGGTTGCACTGCATTGCATTGCATGTTTGATGTATGATGGCTTTTGAATGCTTGTTTTCGTCGAGGGTTGTACACACTGAGTTTACAAAAACTCACCCCCTCTTTTATTTTATTTTTAGGTGATGCTCAGTAGAAGGTTTGATGTTTGGAGGGACTCTGGGTGGCCAGCTAGCAAGATAATTTCGACTTGTTTTTCTTTCTAAAGGTTATCAATTTCTATGTTATTAAGTACTTTCCAAATCAGATTGTAATAGGGCTTACACTTTATTATTATCTGGATTATTATTTTTATGTGATGTAATTATGAGAAGTTGAACATGGTTTCTTAAACTATAGTATGACTTTCTACATTACCGCAACTACATTTTAAAATGACATGTTTTTATAAAATCATATATTTTAAACAAGTGATTGAAAGGAGTTTTTTTTGAAGGATAGTTAAGGTTTCTTTTATTTTAAGAAGGGTTTTCAATGCAAACACGGTGTTTGCTAAAACACCTCAATGTGATGCGCCAGATTCAGCCCTAACGTCCAGGCTGAGTTTGGGGTGTTACATATAGGATATTGGTCATGTTGATTATGTTTTGGTTTGTATATATATATAGCCATGAGACTTGGCTTATTTTGGTATGTTTGAACCAAATGTTGGTATATATAAATATATGTCTTATGTTGTGAATTCATGTAAAAGTATTTTGAGTCCATGGATGAATATGTGAATAACTTATAATATAAGGTTCGTGGAATTTGTATCATACTTGTGAATTGGTACAAAATGGTATGTGTTTGGTAAATGTTTAGCTAGTTGATTGGTATATGTGTTTAGATATATTTGATTAAGAAAAACATAAGTTATAAGCATGTTGGTTATTAGTGTTAGAAATGGAATGAAATTTATCTTGGTTGTGGCTAAAATATATGTTCAATTATACTATATTGTGGTGCCATTTGGGGTTTTTTAGGTACATGAAGTTGTAGGTGGCAAATTGGCTTAGTAAATAGCCTATTTTTGTCCACACGGGCATAGACACGGGCGCGTGTCTCAGCCGTGTGTGACACACGGTCATGTTACACTGTCATGTATCGTCTGATATTAAAATTGAAATGTAGTTAGTATGCTCCACACGGTCTCACACAGGCTTGCGATCGGCCGTGTGGTACATGTAACACCCCTAACCCATATCCATCACTGGATTAGGGTTAAAGGCATTACCAGACAAATCAAAATAATATGCAAACAATTCAATATCATCATCCACAAACATAGTCAAACATTATCATAAAGTCCCTTATATAGGTCATTAAGACCTTCAACATGCATTAGAAAGGGGTCGGGACTAAACCGAGCTCATACAAAAATTTTTGAAACTTAAACATTTTTCAAAATTGTACAGCTCACATGCCCATGTGAATAGGCCGTGTTCCTTACACAGCATTAGACACACCCATGAGTCTATGCCGTGTCAAAATAGGCCATACATACTGACTTGCTCACACGGCCACAAGACACGCCCGTGTGCCTTTGCCGTGGCCAAAACTGACTTGGGCCACACGGCTAGCCACATGCCTGTGTGCCTTGACCGTGCTCAAGCCTAACTTAAAATTGTATGGTACCCCAGGGGACACACGACCATGCAACATGATCGTGTCTGTCCATGTGGACAAAAATAGGCCATTTGAAAATCCAATTTGCCACCCAATTTGGGTCAAACCTACAAACACCAAAACAAGCACAATTGCATAACAAATTCAACCAATTTTCAATACCAAAACTTCCATCATTCATGCCATATTATTGACAACAATTCCATGCTTATAACATATATCAAAACATGTCATCCTATAAGTCCAAAATCATACCAATACATATGGTTTCATAATCTCTAAATGTACAATCAAATCTCATGCCAAAACCTTACCAATTTCCATAATAGACACATTCCAAAAACTTGCCAAATTGACCAATTCTCTTGGCCATTCAAAGCACTTCATATAAGCATAATTTGCATCACATATCATATACCAAAATCAAACCATAAGTTCAACCACAAACTAGCCATATCACATGGCTTGATATAGACATTACAAAACATATCCAAATACTCCTAGCCTATACATGCCATACTTCAATATATACATTTTCAAAAGGTACCAAAATATAGTTCGATAGTGTGGTGATGATCCTAGATGAACCCCAAGCTTCCGGTAGCTTTGATATCTATAAAACAGTTGCAAAACACATAGAGTAAGCTTTCAAAAGCTTAGTAAGCCATATACAAATAAACTTATCAATTAAAGCATATAAACATCATCTAAGTACATATACTCCATAGTCAAATACTATTAGAAACCACATAATTCATGTACATTTCTCATATACTCAATTCATTTACACAAATAACATACTTTCTCATACTTATAACTAATTTCATCACTTGTACATATACTTACCTTTGTTCTCAAACGTAGTATACATTTCAAATGTACCTGAATCAGATACACATCTCATATATTCATTCATTTCTCGGAAGGCCCGTTGAATCGTTTGGAATCATAAGGGTACGTAGATAGCTCGAAAAGCTCATACAATGCCAATGTCCTAGACGTGGTATTACATGTAATCAAATATCGATGCCACTGTCCCAGACAGGGTCTTACATGAAATCAAATACGATACTGATGTCCAAGACATGGTCTTACACGTAAATCATAAGTCGATGCCAACGTCCCATACGTGGTCTTACACAGTAACACATATTGGATTTTATGTCATGACATATGTATCCTAACTATTCTTAGGGTTCGCACGGAACTTTTCAGACGTCGAAACTTTGTCGATACTTTCTCAAATATTTCATTCTCAACTCATATAATCATTCATTATTGTTCAATAGCATATAATCAATTGTAATTCAATTCAAAACACATTTATTTGTATATAGACTTACCTCATACGGAAATGAATGGAAACGAGCAACTATTCAATGACTTTTGACTTTCCTCGATCTAATTCTATTTTCTTTGGTTCTTGATCTAAACATATTCAAATTTAACCATTTTATTCACCAAATCATTCAATTCAATCCAAAAACACATATTTTGGGCATTTTATAAATTAGCCCTCATATTTTTACATTTTAACAATTTAGTCCCTAGTTACAAAATCATATAATACACCAAATTTCTTTAGACATATGCTTGGTCGAATTCCCCTAGTACTCATTCAAGTCCACATATTTCATTTATTTTATATTTTAGTCATTCAATTTACAATTTTAACAATTTAGCCCAAATTACTCAAATTCATCAAAATTTCATATACAAAATATGTTAACCCAAAACATATATTTTATTTACCAACAACTAACTTCATAAAGCTTATAATTTCAACAATGGCTCAACTCAAAATCATCAACAAAATCAGAAATTGAGATATGGGCTAGATAATATACAAAGCAACAATTACAAAAACATAGAAATTATCAAAAACCAAACAAAAACACATACCTAATTAGCCAAGATGAGTGCCGAAATCGTAGCAAGCTTTTTCTTTTCTTATTTCTTATGATTTTTGGCAACTATGAACATAAAATGTGTAATGCCCTAAATCTTAAGTGATTAAATTTGTATGTTATGTTGCACTTATGCTTGCTTCCTTTAGTTGTTAAGTGTCCTGAGAAGTGTGGGAAGTCCTGGGTTCAAACCTTAGCTTTAGCAAAAATTATTGTTTTAATTTAATAAAACCCTTGGTTCTAGATAGTAGGTTTTTAAATAATTATGGGGATATCAAGCTATAAAAAGCCTGTTGGTCCAGGGGATAGTAGCGTGTTATTGCTATTAAGAGACTAGAGTTCGAGTCCTGCTGCACGCAAGGGGTGTTTTATTTTGTAAGTTGCCATGTGAGAGGTTGTATGCCAGTGGACTCTGATGCTTGAACAGTTGAAGTGTTTGAAGGGTGTAGGAGATTGTGTAGCCAAAATTTAGGAGGAGAAAGGAGGGATTTGGATAGTGATTAATTGGGGTGGATTGAGGAGAGATTTTAGGAGAGGTTTTAGGAGAAAATAAAGGGGATTCGAAGTAGAGGGAGTGTTGGTGCCGAATTGGGATTGTAGGCACCCAAGGAATTCAGTTTGGGGTAGAATTCGGCTTAGGTGAGCTTTAGTTTTTGTAACGCCCTAATTTTTTGGAATTCTGAAAATGTTGGTAAAATTTAATATTCTGTGTTTTGTCTGCTTGGCGTAGGGTTAATTATGTTAGTGGGCCTCTAAAAGGCCCAAGCTTAAGTTAAAACCCAGTAATTTTAATTAATTTGAAATTCATAAGAAAGTGGGGTTTTGGTTAACTAGGCTTTTAAGTATTAATTGTGTAAAATAAGACACCAGGAAGTAAGTGGCATAGTGGCATGTGATGCCACTGGGAAGGCTATAAGTGGCGTGTGGATGTTAGGGAGGACCCAGGTTCAAGTCACGATGCAGCATATTAAGGGAATTATTTTTATGAGTATGAAAGGTAAGTAATAGAATTGAAGTGAAAGATTGTTAGGAAGAGTTAGAGTTGTTCAGGAGATTGAGTAAGGAAGGGATAAGGGAGAGGATTTAGGAGCTGGTTGGGGAAAGCTGTGTTGGCCAAATAAGTGGACTCTTGAGGAGAAAGAGTTGGCCGGCCAAGGGGGCTTTAGGGAGGCAAAATTCAGCTAGGGTTTGTGCCAGTATAAATTCGGCATTTAGGGTAATTTGTGTCGTTTCTTGACTACTCTTCTCATCTTTTCTTTTCTCCTCTCTTCATCTATTTTCTTTTTCTTCTTCTTTCCTCCATAGCCGAATCTTCTTACCATCTTGTTCATCTCCATCTTTTTCTTCAGACGTTTCTAAACCCTCATAGTCATTTTCCATAAAAAGCTGAAATCCCGAAAGTTGTACTCACTACTTGTGCCGATTTCTCTAAAGCCAAATCCTTCAAAATTTTTGTTCCTTTGTGATCAAAATTCCTCTTCTTTAAACCCTTAATATCTGTCGGCAACATTACTTCAAGGTTATAGCCTCAAATCATCACATTCTTCATCACATAAAAAGCCGAAAATACCATAGATTTAAGGGCTTATAGCCAAAACTTCAAATCTCCTGGATTCGAGTTCTACCATCATTTAGAGGATAAATCTACACTAGATATGTGTAGAAATCATAAAGGAATAAGTGGTAAGTGCTCATCACTTCAGATCTAGTCTTATTTTACAAGTTAGGAAAAAGCCGAAGTCCCTAAAATCTAGGGAGACTGTCGATTTGGGCATAGGGCTTAAAGGGTCTTTAACTGATGATTTCTTTTGGTGATTAGTGTCTTCTTGAGTGCTGGATCGAAGGCTTGGATCTTTGGAGCAACCAGACTTGGATCTAGTCATTGGTTTTCGGCAAAAAGGTAAGGTTTTTAAGGCTTTTGGGGACATGGTTCGAATATGGGTAAGTGAATATTGAGATTAGTGCTATAGTTTGCAATCTAAGAATTGTGGTAATCCACTGTAGGGCATCGTAAGGGATCTCAGTAGCAGTCGTCATGAAATAGGTGTGTAACTGACACCCTCTCATAAACTAGGTCGGCAAAAGCCGAAAAATTGAAATGCCGAAAAGCCAGTATTTTAGGAACTTGCGAGTGTGCGAATGCTCGTAAGACAAATCGGTTAATATTTCTAGTAATTTGAAATGATAGAACTGCAGTACGCGCGATTTCGTGCATTATTGATATTTTGGGCTTAATGGGCCAAAAAATCGGTTAATGGGCCAACGGGCCCAATTCGGTAAGTATGCGCGGTGAGTGTTTCTGATTGCACGTAAATGGTAGAAATATGCATGAAAACCCTAAGATAGCTAAATTACAAGAATACCCCTTGGTATGGAAAATTACCATGATACCCCTAGGTGTAAAATGGCCTTTATACCCCTAGGATTAATTTTGTCTGAAAAGCATGATGATTTAAATCTGTATGATGTATGCCATGAATGAATATCTGTTGCATGGGGACATGGGTTATATTATGAAGGAAGCGTCCTAGTGGCTATGCCACAAATTATCTGATCTGGTGGCTCTGCCACATATATATCTGTTCTGGTGGGTCAGACACAATTATTTGTTTCTGGTGACTCTGTCACATTATCTGTTCTAGCCAATTTATTCTGTTTCTATGGTTTGAACTGATTTAGGTTATGGTTGGGTTAATTTACACACTGAGTTTCCCAAAACTCACCCCTTTGTTTTATCCACGCAGGTGAACACCAACCATAGTGGGCTTGGAGCCGTGAGGGATTCGGAGTGGCCACATGTTTCTGTAAATTCAGTTTCTTTCTGATGAACTGGACGTCCTTTTAATTTCGTTTACGGTTTTTGGTTTTTAAATGTAATAAGGCCGCTTATTTATTTTTATGGTTTTGATTTATATTTTATTATGATGAAAATGATTTACTTTAACTATCGAAATGGATTAGTTCTAGGGCGTGTTTTCCAAAACAATAATTGATTTCAAAATAACACGATTACAAGTAAGGCTTCTGCTAAGCAAATGATTTTCAAAAATTAATCACTTTTCTAAAATGAACTTAATCAAATGGGTTTCTTAAAAATATACGTGATGTTAGAGTGTGGCAATGGCGGTGTGCATGTCTAGGATTGGATCCGAAGGGAGCTTGGTACTTAAGCAGTCTGATGGACTCACCTCCTCTTTTTCGGTTTCCTACCTGGTGCACAACTTCCATTCACTTTAATCTATTTAAAAGGTATCTTTTAAAACATCAACTAAGTTTTCTAAACTAAGTAATACGGAATGTTTTGAACGCTTCGATATGGCACCTCGGATCCGGTCATAACGTCTAGGCCGGGTTTGGGGTGTTACAGTTTTGGTTGCTATACACTTTTGTTTCTTTTTCCTCTTCACTTTTAGTTTTTGACAAGTGCTTTTGGGTTTTTCTCTCTTCTGTGTTTTGTGTTTTTGTGCTCCCTTTTCGACCTTTTTCCCCTGGTTAACTAACTTCTTTTCCTTTTCTTTCTCAATTGGCCTCTTCCTTGATCGATTGCTTCTATCTCCTTTCCCCCTCTCAACACTTTTGATTTTTGGTTCCGCCTTCTCCCTCCCACAATCGGTTGTAGTCCTTAAGCCGAATACCTTGTCTCCTCTCCCCTTCTTTTTTTTTCTCTACTCTCTCTCAGTTCTTTCCCTTTTCACTTGGTGTGTTGGCCGAATATTGATTGGTAAGTCCCTATTTAGATTTCTGTAGTTTCGACTTTTCTCCTCTTTTTCTCTTATTGTTGATTTTCATCTTCTCTCTCTCTTATTTATGGTGTTCTTTCAGTATTAGAACTTCTCGAGAAGTGAAGGAGTTTACAAGTGTTACTGTAGTATTCGAAACCTTTCTCTCTCACTTGATTAAAGGTAACTTGGTTCTTATTTTTCACAGATTGAACTTGGTGCATGACTAATAGAATACCTGGATTGAATATAGGTTTGGTGCTCGTGGGCTATTCGCACATTTTCATAAACAGGTGTCTAACCACAGTGCAGTAATCGTAAATCGGCAAAAACTGAAATAGGTGACCGTCGACACTACACGAGCATGCACTCGCTGGTGTGGTAGTCTGAATGCCTAAATGTCGGCGTAAGATCGTTAAGGCCAGCCATAAGCAATTTCATGGTATAAGGCTGATTAGGGCCATGATGGGTCGAAATAGGTCTTGTGGGCCCTGCGGGCCTGTGGGCCCTACACGGGTAAACCACACGGACGTGTGGAGATTACTTGGCCAGGCTTTGTAATTCACACTGCTAAGGCCATTTTTAGGCTTTGTGGGCCACACGGGCGTGTGGGCCCACATGGGCCCGCATTATGGGCCTTGGGCCCATTCTAATTGTTTGACTGCTAAGGTTGCATGAGTCGCTCGAGACGACTGTGGACCTACTATTGGGTTGGTAAGTATATCTAGACCCCAAATTGATGAAATGATTGTTATACCCCTATGAGGTAAGATGACTGATATGCCCTATGATATATATAACTGTAATCGAGCGTGACATTTTTGCATACATATAAGATAGTATGATATGACATATTGCATGGGGATGGGTTTATTATATTTGAAGGAAGTGTATTGTACTGGCAGCTCTGTTGTAAATACTGTTTAGTCCCGCAACTGGTGCTATATTTTGCAGTGTAAGGATGGGTGGGTTGATTTTATCCCCACATGGAGTGTAGGGCTGGATGAGTGGAGTGTAGAGGATGGATGGGTAGGATTTCTGATTGCATTTCTGTTACTGTTACTGAAATGGGCTAAGGCCCACACTGATATTGATACTATAATGGGCTAAGGCCCTAACTGATACTGGACTGTTACTGAAATGGGCTTAGGCCCAGACTGTAATTTCCTACTGTATGACTAACTGTTGTTAAGGGATTACACATTGAGTTTTCTGCGCAGGTAATCTTTAGGCGAATCGGTGCTACGAGAGACTCGATGGTGGCCACACAACCGCATTTGCTTTCATTTTTAACTTTTAATTTATAAGTAATTTAATTTGGGTATATGTTTTGTAATAAGGCCTCTTTAAGTTTTTATTTTAATTTGGGATTTATTTATTTGATTCTTATCTATTAGTAGTAGGCTGCGGATTTTCAAAAGGATAAATGCTTTTCAAAACACCACGCTTACGCAACATATTTTAAAAGCTTCTATAATAAACAATGTTTTAAAGTGTAATGACATCCAAATATGATTAACGTTTTGCTAGAATGACTTGAGTTTTAACAAAGAACAAGATATCCTAAATTTTCGTTAAGATCACAAATAGGTTTTAATATAGAACAATTTTTTTCCTACGGAATTATGTTTTTCGAAAAACACTTCAATGTGACATCGCAGATTCGACCATAATGTCTAGGCCAGGTTTGGGGTGTTACATTTAGTGGTATCAGAGTCAGGTTGCAAAACTCGACTGTGGATTTTGGTTTCTTTAAAAACTTGGATTTTTGAAAAAGAATTATTTCAAATGATTTGAAATACGTGGAAATGTTTTGACTGAACGCATGGTACACCGAGTCTCCAGCACCGATTCTGTAAGTCCTCTGAAACTTCTGTTGGTTTAAATTGAAATACTGAAACTACTATAGGTAGTAGACTGTACTGAAATACTCTATTTAGGGTAAACTAAAACTGTAGTAAGACTGCGATATGTGAAAACAAAAACTCTAAATCACTTGATACTACTTTTCATAAAATATCCGTTAATAAACACTAGAACTGTAAACTGATACATAAAATTGTTAAAATATATAAAACACAAATCGATAATGAGCACCAGAGGTACTCGTGGAAAGGGTACAAGAGGCCACAGCGGAGGCCGTGGAGGTGCCCGGGCTAGGTCTTCGTCATCGGGACACATGCCTAACGTGGAAGCTAGAGAGGCGTCGACTTCACCTGTGACTAAGACTGGGTCTCAATATTGAGCGGCTGGGGACGACGCACTGTCCCAAGCTATATTGAGAATTTTAGAGAGGGTCGCTGGGCCTAATACTGGTACTGTGGGCCGTGGGTCAGTTATGGAATGACTCTGGTCTAATGGGGCTGAGATTTTTAGGGGTATTGCTGGAGTTGCCCCTAATGTAGCTGAATATTGGATTGAGGCCACAGAGAGGATCATGGACGACCTCGACTGTACCCCTGAGCAGAAACTAAAAGGTGGAGTGCCATTGCTGCGAGATGAAGCCTATCAGTGCTAGCTTACAGTTAAAGAGGGAACTCAGCCCGGCCGATTGACCTGGGCATTCTTCAAGATTGCTTTTTAGGAAAAGTATGTGAGCACTAGTTATGTGGATGCCCAGAGGAGGGAGTTTCTGAATTTGACTCAGGAGGATAAATCAGTGGCTGAATATAAGGCAAAATTTTTGCGATTAAGTTGCTATGTGCCTGGGATGGTGGCAACTGAATATGAGCACTGCGTTCGTTTTGAGGACGGCCTTAGAGATAGTCTACGAGTTTTGATAGCTCCATAGAGGGAATGAGATTTTACTGCTTTAGTGGATAAGGTGAAGATCACCGAGGATGTGAAGCGCGCTGAACTCCAAAACTGTGAAAAGTAAAGGGGTAGGAACAAGAGGGATTCAGAGCCCTCAAGTTCATTTGTGAGGCCTAAGAAGAAAAGGCCGAATGGTTTGAAATTTGAGTCGAGTGGGCCCCTACATCGCATACGGATCGTAGCCTTGTGCGGATTATGAGAGACGCCACCAGGGCGAATGCTGGAAAAGGATTAGGGCATGTTTGAGGTGCAAATCTTTGGAGCATAGTATCAGAGATTGTCTGTGGAGGCCCGATCAGATGCAAGCTATTGGTATGGGTGTTGTTCAGTTGTCGAAAGGTGTTCAGCAGCTATCGAGAGGCCATGGTCAGGCCAGAGGTGGAAATGGTATGGGTTGTGGTCGTAGAGCACCGGGCAGAGGTGCTGATCATACTGAGGTGAGACAGCCAGCACTAGTTTATGTTGTACGTTGCCGAGAGGATAAAGACGTCCCAGATGTTATTACGGGTATGTTCTTTATTCATATTATACCTTATACTGTATTGATTGATGTTGGGTCTATGCATTCTTATATAGCATGCACTGTGTCTGAGACTTTGGGTATAATGGTTAAAAACACTACAAGTGAGGTTATTGTGTGAAGTCCAAGGGCAGTCAGTAAGAGTGAATAAACTATTTAAGGGTGTACCTTTGGAGGTTCAAGGAATGATCTTTTTGGCAGATTTAATGAAACTCACGTTTGGAGAATTCGACTTAATACTGGGCATGGACTGGCTGGTTAAGCATCAAGTGGATTTGGATTATGCTATGAAACGGGTGGTACTAAAAACTACAGAGGGTGATGAAGTAGTTGTAATTAGGGAACGTTGGAATTATTTGTCAAATGTGATCTTTGTACTGAGGGCTGAAAAATTGGTTCAAAAGGGTTGTGAGGCGTATCTAGCCTACATTGGAGTTTCTGATTCTGAGGTTTCTTCTGTTAAGGATATTAGAACAGTTAAGGACTTTCCAGATGTTTTTCCAAATGAACTGCCTGGGTTACCGCCAAACTGCGAAGCTGAGTTTAGGATTGAGCTCCTGCCTGGTATAGCTCCAGTGTCCATCGCCCCTTATAGAATGGCACCGAAGGAGTTCGTGGAGCTTAAGGCTCAGATTCAAGAGTTACTGGATCGAGGGTTCATCCGCCCTAGTGTGTCTTCGTGGGGAGCACCGATTTTATTTGTAAAAAAGAAGGATGAAATCATGCGTATGTGTATCGATTACTGGTAATTGAAAAAATTGACTATTAAAAATAAGTACCCCCTACCAAGGATAGACAATCTATTCGACTAGTTCTGAGGAGCTTCAATTTTCTCTAAGATTGATCTCCAATCGGGGTACCATCAACTGAGGGTCAAAGAGACTGATGTTTACAAGATAGCATTTAGAACTCGTTATGGTTATTACGAGTTCCTAGTGATGCCGTTTGGACTGACGAATGCACCAGCGACTTTTATGGATTTGATGAACTGAGTTTTCCAGCCCTATTTGGATCGATTCGTAGTAGTTTTTATAAATGGCATCCTAGTGTATTCGAGAACTGAGGATGAGCATGATGAATATCTCTGAGTTGTTCTGCAGATTCTAAGGGAGAAACAACTGTATGCCAAGTTCCATAAATGCAAGTTTTGGTTACAGGAGGTGACATTTTTGGGTCATGTGGTATCTGCTGAAAGGATTAGAGTTGATCCTCAGAAAATTGAAGCTGTTCTGGATTGGAAGCCACCTAAGACAGTATCTAAGATTTGAAGTTTTCTGGGTCAACAGGGTATTATAGACGTTTTATTGAGGGGTTTTCGCTGATTGCTGCACCTCTGACTAAGTTGTTGTGTAAAGGGGTGTGGTTTAACTGGACTGATAAGCAGCAAGAGAGTTTTGAGAAGCTTAAGAAGGTTCTGACTGAGGCCCCTATCTTAATACAGCCAAAGTTTGGGAAAGAATTCACTGTCTACAGCGATGCATCACGCATTGGTTTGGGTTGTGTGTTGATACAAGAAGGTAAGTGGTGGCATACGTATCTTGCCAGCTTAAGACTCATGAGGCAAATTATCTGACGCATGACCTGGAGTTGGCTGCGGTGGTATTCGTACTGAAAGTTTGGAGGCATAACCTGTACGGTGAAAAGTGTATCATTTACATGGATCACAAGAGCCTCAAGTATCTCCTCACTCAGAAGGAGCTAAATATTAGGCGGCATAGATGGATTGAGATACTTAAGGATTATGACTGTTCGATTGAATACCATCTTGGTAAGGCTAATGTGGTGGCCGACGCACTGAGCCGTAGGGCTATGACGGATCTGAGGGCAATGTTTGGTCGTCTCAGCTTATTTGATGATGGTAGTCTGTTGGCCGAACTTCAGGTTAAACTGACATGGATTGAGCAAATTAAGGGTAAACAGTTGGAGGATGAGTCACTAGGTCCTTGATTCTGACAAATTGAGAGTGGGGAAACTTCAGATTTTGGACAGGTTCATTGGGCCTTACCGCATATTGAAGCGTGTGGGACAGGTTGCCTATCAACTTGAGTTACCTCCAGAGTTGGACCGGATCATGATGTGTTTCACATCTCTATGCTGAGGCGTTATCACTCTAATCCTACTCATATTATCTCGACTGAGGAGATTGAGGTTAGGCCAGATCTGACCTTTGAGGAAGAGTTGGTTCAGATTCTAAACCATGATGTCAAGGTTTTGAGGAAGAAGTTTGTCCCACTGGTTAAGGTACTTTGGCGTAATCACAGCTCAAAAGAGGCCACATGGGAACTCGAGGAGGCGATGCGACACTAATACCCTCATCTGTTTTGACTAGGTAAATTTTGAGGTTAAAATTTTTTTAGGGGGTAGAGTTGTAACGCCCTAAATCTTAAGAGATTAAATTTGTATGTTATGTTGCATTTATGCTTGCTTGCTTTAGTGGTTAAGTGTCTTGAGAAGTGTGGGAAGTCCTGGGTTGAAACCTTGGCGTTAGAATTTTTTTTTGTTTTAATTAAATAAAACCATTGGTTCTGGATAGTAGGTCTTTAAATAATTGTAGGGATATCAAGTCATAAAAAGCCTGCTGGCCTAGGGGATTTTATAGTGGCGTGTTATTGCTACTAAAAGACTTGAGTTCGGGTCCTGCTACGTGCAAGGGGTGTTTTATTTTGCAAGTTTCCGTGTGAGAGGTTGTATGTCAGTGGAACTCTAATACTTGAACAGTTGAAGTGTTTGAAGGATGTAGGAGATTGTGTAGTTGAAGTTTAGGAGGAGAAAGGGGGATTTGGATAGTGACCGGTTGGGGTGGATTGAGGAGAGATTTTAGGAGATATTTTGGGAGAAAATCAAGGGGATTTGAAGTGGAGGGAGTGTTGGTGCCGAGTTGGGATTGTAGGCACCCAAGGAATTCAGTTTGGGTTAGAATTCGACTTAGGTGAGCTTTAGTTTCGGTTGCTGTACACTTTTGTTGCTTTATCCTCCTCACTTTTGGTTTTTGACAAGTGCTTTCAGGTTTTTCTCTCTTCTATGTTTTGCGTTTTTGTGCTCCCTTTTCGACTTTTTTCCTCTGGTTAACTGACTTCTTTTTCTTTTCTTTCTCAATTGGCCTCTTCCTTGACCGATTGCTTATATCTCCTTTCCCCCTCTCAGCACTTTCGATTTTTGGTTTTGCCTTCTCCCTCCCACAATCGATTGTAGTCCTTAGGCCGAATACCTTGTCTCCTCTTCCTTTTTTTTCTTTTCTTTTCTCTCCCTCAATTCTTTCCCTTTTCACTTGGTGTGTTAGCCGAATATTGATTGGTAAGTCCCTGTTTTGACTTATACACTTTCGGCTTTTCTCCTCTTTTTCTTTTATTATTGATTTTCATCTTCTCTCTCTCTTATTTATGGTGTTCTTTCGATATTAGAACTTCTGGAGAAGTGAAGGAGTTTACAAGTGTTACTGTAGCGTTCGAAACCTTTCTTTCACACTCGATTAAAGGTAACTTGGTTCTTAGTTTTCACATATTGAACTTGGTGCATGACTTGTATATTAGGGTGTTGGTCGATTGCCCTATTTTCCCCATCTCTGGTTTTGTGTTTTCAATAATCCAGTATTTATCGATTCAAGTCATGTGTTTATGCGATCATCGTTAATGGATTTCGCTGATAATATAGCTATTCGATAAGGAGGGTGTAATCAGCCTTCATCAACAGTTTAAGCATGCTAAATCACACTCTTTCAATCAAGGCAAGTATCAAACGTTATTTGGACTTAAGTGATATAAAGAGGGTGATTAACCCTATTAACAAGGGGCTAATAAAATACTTGGATTGAATGTAGGTTTGGTGCTGTAGACTATTCGCACGTTTTCATAAACAGGTGTGTAACCACACTGTTGTCATCGTAATCGGCAAAAGCTGAAATAGGTGACCATCGACACTACACGAGCGTGTGCTTGCTCATGTGGTAGTCCGAATGCCTAAACATGGGCGTAAGATCGTTAAGGCCGGCCATGAGCGATTTCATGGTCTAAGGCCGATTAGGGCCAGATGGGCCGAAATAGGTCGTGGGCCCTACGGGCCTGTGGGCCCTACATGGGTAAACCACACGGACGTGTGGAGATTATTGGGCCAGGCTGTGTAATCCACACGGCTAAGGCCATTTTTAGGCTTTGTGGACTACACAGGCGTGTGGGCCCACACGGGCCTGCATTATGGGCCTTGGGCCCATTCTCACTGTTTGACTGTTAAGGTTGCACGGGTCACCCGAGACGAATGTGGACCTACTATTGGGTCGGTAAGTATACCTAAACCCCAAATTAATGAAATGACTATTATACCTTTATGAGGTAAGATGACTGATATTCTCCATGATATGTATGACTGTAATCGAGCATGACATTTTTGCATACATGTATGATATTATGACATGACATATTGCGTGGGGATGGTTTATTATATTTGGAGGAAGTGTACTGTACTGGTAGCTCTATTGCAAATATTGTTTAGTGCTGCAACCGGTGCTATATTTTGGAGTGTAGGGATTGATGGGTTGATTTTATCTGCACATGAAGTGTAGGCCTTATTACAGAATTAAAACCTCAAAATATAAAATTCAAATAAAAAGTCTACAGCAGAGCATCAGCGGTAGTGTGGCCACCTCCGAGTCTCCAGGGTTTTATTCACTTAAAACCAAAATTTTTACTAAAGCCCAGGTTTGAACCTAGGAGTTTTCCAACTCCTCTCAGGACCCTTAACCACTTGAGCAAACATTTAATTGTGTCTCTTCCTAGCTCACATAAAATTTTATGCACAGTTTCCTAACCGTTCCCTTGCTCAAGGCCCAATACTTCTAGGCCCAAATTTCGGGGTGTTATAATGTGGCACATAGTGTGCAATTCGAAATAGCTTCAGCTATATATAGCACTTATCTTACTTATGTTTTAGATACAAAAGTGTCTGAATCATAGATTGAATCAGTGCCTGTAGTCTATGAATATCTGAATGTATTTCAAGAAGAATTACTAGGGTTACCATTGATAAGAGAAGTTGAATTTGCTATTGAGTTAGTACATAAAACTTCTCATATATCAATAGCTCCGTACAGAATGGTTTCGAAAGAATTGAAAAAGTTGAAATCTTAGTTGCAAGAGTTAACAGATAGAGGTTTTGCACGACCTAGTTTTTCACCCTGGGCTGCGCTAGTGTTGTTCGTAAAGAAGAAAGATGAGTCAATGAGAATGTGTATTGACTACCGATAGCTTAAGAAGGTTACAATAAAGAACAAGTATCTATTGCTGAGAATAGATGATTTGTTTGATTGGTTGAAAGGGGCAAATGTAACACCCAAAACCCGTATCCGTCGTCAGAATAGGGTTAAAGGCATTACCAAACATATAAAAACATTAAGCATTCATTTCTCAAACATCAACGCATCATGGTTACATATCATTATAGAGTCCCTCAAATAGGTCAACAAGACCATAAACATGCTTTAGAAAAGGGTCGGGACTAAATCGAGCTTATACGAATTTATTCAAAATTTAAACATTTTTCAAAGTTTCACAGGTCACACACCCGTGTGAACAGGCCATGTGCCTCACATGGCTTTAGACACGCCCGTGTGTCTTGGCTGTTGTCAAATCTGACTTGGGTCACACGGCTGACCACACGGCCGTGTGTCTAGCCCGTGTACCTTTCGAAATGGCCACACACGCCCATGTACCAGGCTGTGTACCTCGCACGGCCATCAGACACGCCTGTGCGTCAGGGCCTTACTTGAGACTGACTTGAATAGCTAAAATTACAATAGGCACACAGTCGAGACACACGCCCGTGTGGTCAACTGTGTGGGGTGAAATTAGGCTTGGTTTAAGCCACATTTCCCACCTATCTCAAGCACACCAAAACCACAACATTTTACATCATTTACATACATTTATAATCAATCAATACATGCTAATTTAATAACATATCAAACTATCTAATCTCAACCAATTGAATATGCCTACATCATCATAAATTACCAAAGTTCCAAATACACAAACTCATTACTTCAATATCCCATAATAAACCATCACTAACACATTATAAACATCACATATCTTACCTATCAAACACACCATTTTAGCCAACTTAAAAGACCATACCTATTGACATTTATAAGCCAATTCTCATGGCTAATGTTCACATCATAAAACATGTCAATAAGACACTAGCCTATACATGCCATATACCATATATACAACTCACAAAATGGTACCAAAATAGATGTCCGATAGTGTAATTGATGTCGCTAATCATCCCCAAATTCGAGCTAGCCTTATAACACTATAAAACAAAGAACATTTCACACAGTAAGCTTTAAAGCTTAGTAAGTTTGTACTATAAATAAACACAGTTTATAATGTACGAAACATCAACCAATAAACACCTAGTATTTTACAATTCATCCATCAATTCTATTCTATCTCATATAACATGTTCATATGAATTCATCAAGTTTCATACGCATAATATTATCTACCACTTAGGTATCGAACATACCTGAACTTTCCTGTATAATTCCATTTCATTCTCACCTCTCGTTCAAATACATTAGTTCATTCAGAAGTCTTTTCATGCTTTAAGAATTCGCACACTTAGTGCATTAGCCATTTACCGAAATCATAAAAATCTCGCACACTTAGTGCCCTTTCAATAGACCGAAGTAATCTCGGTATTGCACACTTAGTGCAGTTTGTAGCTGAAGTTATTTTGAACCACACACATAGTGCCAATCATAGTCGATTATCATCATACACAAACCATAGCCGAATATCTATACAATTTATTCACTATGAAATCATTAAAGTATAACTATAACATCATTTATCACGTACGAACTTACCTCGTACTTGGAATTGACGATTTGGACCGTTTACTCAATAACTTTCGACTTCTCTTGGTCTAAATCTGAACTCCTCTTTTCTTGATCTATATCTATTCAAAATTAACCTTTTTATTCAACAAATCGTTCAATTCAATCCATAAGCACATATTTAGGTGACTGTCACTCGCGTTAAGTTTTAAAATTTATAAATGATCGAACTCGAACTAACTATTATCACGATGAAGCCAAGCGCACCTATCGAACAGTAGTATAGTTTTAGCAAGACCGGATGTCAAACCCAAAGGAACTAAAAGTACTAATATTGACTTCCTTTTTATTATTTAGCCTAAAAATAATGAAGGTTATTTTAACTAATTAATTAACTAATCTAAGAATGCACAGAAAGTAAATTGGGGAAAATACTTGTGGAAAACAGATTGATTTTAGACAATACCCAAGGAAGAATCCACCTAGACTTTTTTCTTGTTAATCGACTGAACTGCACGATTTATTCACTTGACTTGATCCATAGGAATCCGTAAGTTATATTATTATCCCTATTCAAGACTAATAACGTCTAACCCTAGTTTGATTAATTGAAATCTCTTTCTAATTAAAACCCCTAGTTTTACATTAACTCAATCTATGGATTCCCTTATTAGATTTGATTCTAATACGACAGATTTATGTCGTCCTATCTCTAGGATTGCATGCAACTTTGCTTAATTATGAGTGATCTACTCTTAGACAGGGACTATTCATCCTCCGAATAAGCACATCAATACTTGAATCAATATCCTAGAATATTCAAACAAGAGTTAAAGTCGTAATTAAGAACAAATCAAATATTTATCACACAGTTCAGAAAATATTAACAAGATCCATCTTAGGTTTCATCCCCCTTAGGTATTTAGGGGATTTAGTTCATAACTAGAAAAGAAAACATCTCAGAAGAATGATAACAAAATATAAAGAAAACCCAAAAACCCTTGAAGGAAATTGAAGGGAGATCTTCAGTCTTGGAGGTGAATCTGGCTTCTAAGATGAATCAATCAGCTTCGTTCGAGTAATTCCTTGCTTCCTACTCTGTGTGTGTCCTCTTTAGTCCTCCTTTAGGGTGTTTAAATAGGCTTTAGAATGCCTAAAAGCCCTCCAAATCGCCCTTTTCCGAATAGAACTTAACTTGGGCTCGACAGGGACACGTCCGTGTGACATGCCTGTTTGCGATTGCTTCAGGCCGTGGTCGAGGCTGAGAGATAGACACGCCCATGTTGACCTTTTTTTAGGCCGTGTTTGAGCCTGCTAGATGGCATGGGCTTGTGTGCTACCCGTATGAGGAAGTTCAGGCCGTGTTGTTTTCCCACGTCGGCCTATTTTCTTCGTTTTTGGCCCGTTTCTTGTTCTTTTTGCTCTTCTATTCTCTCCTAAGTATAAAACATGAAATTAAAGGATTAGGAGCATCAAATTCACCAAATCTAAGGAGAAATAATTCATAAATGTGTTAAGCATGGGATAATAATATGTATAAATTACGGTTTATCAAATACCCCCACAGTTAAGCGTTTGCTTGTCCTCAAGTAAAATCCTCAATTCACAATTAAGAATTCCTTTTTCTCAATTTATAATTCCTATCAATAATATCTCAAACTAATTCATAAGTAATCATACATTGAGAATTCAACTAGAAGGACATTAAAGTTTCAAACATTCCAAGTTGAGCATTTTATCACGAAAAACATAGGCATCTCCCCTCGTCTAAGTAATCATCATTGACTTAAAATCTCACAGAGTTTAACATCCTCACTAAAGATTCACTCAAATCACTCAAGGTGTTTAAGGATAATGAATTTAACACTCAACAGTTAATATGGAAAGTTACTACTATAAGCTTGCATGAAAATCAAATCTCCACCACTATATATTGAGATGATACATCAATCAAAAGGTCTTTATAGGTTTGTAACGAGACTTTGGTTAGGGGGTGTGGTCACAAGCTAAAAGAGAAGGTTAGAATCGAGATTGAATTGAAAATTACTTAACTAGAAAAATATTTAATCATCAATTACGTACAAAAGAGCTTTTTCTTAGAATATGGAATTAAACACTCAAGCTTCAAAAATACGACTTACTGCTAATAAATAGAAATTTATGTATTTTTTTTAAGCACATCAATTAAATAACATAGACTAACTATTAAGAATAAGACATAGCTAAGCAATTTATTCAAATCAAATCTCGACAAAAATAAGGATAAAATTAATTTAGGGGATTTTAATAATAATGAGTTATAGGTTAATATTGAGGGTAAATCAATGAATGGGATGTTAGGCTCAAAGGGGTTTACTAGAGGTTAATTGTGAAGGTAGGCTTTTCATGGCATGAGTGGGTTAAACCTAAGTGGCTCTGTCATCTTGACATATTAAATCAAATGGTGTGGCCTTGACATGCATAATCAAGCAAGTTCTAGAATAACAATTCGATATTGACACACTCAAAGCAATAATAAAAGTAAGCATGAAAGAAATAATAGATGCTCTAAAGCTCAAAATCTCACAAAAAATATGGCTTTTTGATGTTTAAACCTGCGGATTTCAATTCAAGATAATACCTAAACTTGGGGAAAACTACCTAAAATTTTAAATTATCAAAAATCAACTTATCATGCTTAATTCTCTAATGTCTTAAAGTTTAAATAATCAATGCATGGATGCCTATGTTTTAACTCAAGACATATCAAAAAAAATCATAAATTTATCAAAATTCCTTCTAATAATGATATGAGGGATTTCCAAGAGAACAAGACAAAATTCAGGGATTTTTCTAATAGTGATATAATTTACCCCCCACACTTAAGATGTACATTGCCCTCAATGTACGAAGATAAAGTTCGTGGCAATTATAGATATAAGATCATAAGATAGGGAGAGAAGTGAAACTTCCTGAATGTTAAATGAATGAACTCCTTAGGTTGGAGTTATGTAGAGTGGAGGAGAATACTCTGGTGGTGGTAGAGGTTGGGTTTCACAAGTGCTGCGCCAAAAGAATATTATATCTCATGATGGCTATGGTCGTGGTCGAGCAGGGCATGGCAGTCGTGGAGAACCTTTTCCAGTGGAGTTTGAAGTTCCTAAGTAATTGTGAGCTTTGGAGCTTTTTATAACTATGATAAAATCAGGAACTTTTTAGGGAATATAAAGAAGAATAATTACTCGTAATGAAATAGCTGAAATTTAAAATTGTTTATAAAACCTAAAAATAAGATAGTATCAAAAGGAAATAAAATGAAAAGTTAAAAGAAAAATGATAAATAAAAATCGAAATAAAAATAAAGGTAAAAGAAAATAAAAAGAAAATCTTTAAACATCATCATCGCCGAATGGTTTGCCAGGTGGTGGTGGCGATGAAATGTGGAGGTGCTGACAAATCTACTGTAGAGTAGTATCAATGTTATCAAATCACTGAAAACACTGCTGCTCGAATCGAGTGAGGCACTCAGAGATGTCAGAATATGAAGCTGCCGCATGAACAGGACGATGGGTGGGTGTTGGCTGAGACAGTGGGTCCTCGTGTCATGGAGGGACATCATCAGTAATGTCTTCGAGGGCCTCCTCCTCGATTGATTGGGTGAGACGATATTGAGGAGGATAGGTTCCACGGTATTTTTCGATCATCCTCATACTTAGCATGCTCGAGATCCCTTGTGGAGACATCTGGCCAATGAGGGTAAGGGAGGATGCTTGTGCCGCTGTGTTGAGGAGCCCGAAGTGCCGAGCCAGTGGAGTCACATAGGGGCCAAATAGGCGAGGTCAAAGACATGCTCATTTGACATACACCATAGAAAGTAGGTGTCGTGAGTGTTGACGACGCCAGTGCTCTCTCATTTCCCTATCAGAGTGTGGGCTAAGATGGCGTGTAGGTACCTCAAGGATGAAGGGAGAGTTGATGCCTTGGAGCGGCTAGGATCGTAGGTTACCGAGGTAGGGACGAGGGTGTTCCCGCACTTCGAGAGAGAGTAGTGGATGTGGCGATGGAGGTTTTCAAAGTCAGGTTCATCCATGAATTCCTCCGTATGTAACCCGAGTGCAACACCGAATTTCAACATGCTCAACTGACTAACCAAACCACGAAGGTGAAACTATACCGTTTCAGGATCATCAGAGTTGGTCATGACATTTTGAACATTAAAGGTCAAGCAAAGTTCAAGTGTGAGGTCAAGGTACATCGGCTCGATAATCGCAAAGAAGAATTCTTATGGATCGGTTGACAGAAGTGTTCTGATCGCGTCAGCCAGTTGGACTTGTTCAAGTGCGGCCCAGTCAATGCAGCAGCCCACACCTAAGGGTCAGGCCCAAAGTATCTGGAAGAGTTCTTCCTGGGGTCCCACGGGAAACTAAAGGAAGGGGTGGCAAATTTTAGCGATAGGACCCGAGAAAGATGACGCTCCCTTTCATTTTTTCGAGGTGGGAACTGTATCTTTCTTACCACGACTTGACATGATATCTGCAATAAGAATGAAGTTATTGGAATAATCTGCACAAATCTAAAAACATGCAAGTATGTTAAAACTAAATACCAATATTTCATTGGAGTTTTCTGACTATAGGGAAAATCTACTGAAAACAACCAAATCCATTATTATGAATATAAATACGGGAATGATGCTAAGGAAAATAACTAGTGGATGCATGCATATGAGAATGATAATGAATGGAGGTTTCATAAAAATGGCAAAGAACTCTATGGAAACATAAAAAAAAATGAATGTATCACAATGCATTGACTAGAATGGCAAATAATAACAAGCATACGTATGATTATAGTGAGAACTATGAATATTAATCAGAATTCATCCAAATAAATCAATAAAGAATCATAAAATTAGTAAAAGAACTAAAGAAAATAGAGAGAAGAGTAAACAAACGTAAACGGGAAGAGCTTGGGCGTCGAAAATGAAGTGAGAGGCGGCGCATAGGCATGGTAGAGAGGGAGTGTGGAATTGCAGCGGCTAGGGGTTAGGGAGTTTGGGGGAAGAAGATGATGAATAGTGAGGGGTTTTTATAGATTTTTGGGCACACGGCCATGGGACATGCCTGTGTGCCCTCATTTTAACCCGTGTCTTTTGCGATTTTTAAAATTTGGGGGCGTCTGACATTCGGCCCACCCCCGTGTTCCTTGGGCATGTTGGTGCACACGGTCATGTCGTACAGTCGTGTCCTGCTTTGTTCACTTCTCCCACGTCCGTGTATGACGGTCTATGCCCGTATTAATTTCACAAGTTCGACTACGGGTGCTAGGCACTGGTGTGTCACATGCTCGTGTTATTTTCTCAGGTTCATCCACGGTTCTAAGACACGGGCGTGTTGCACACTCGTGTTGTTTTGGCAGGATTGCCCACGGCCATGTCGTACAGCTGTGGTAACTTGTCGCATCTCATGTTGGGAAAAAATCTTTGCCCTATTTTCACACGGTCTATAGCACGCCCGTGTGCCTGGCCGTGTGAGTATAGAAAACCTATATTCAAGAGATCAGTTAGTAAATTAGGTGTTAAACACTAAAATTTAAAGAACTTAATACTGTTAGTGCTCAAGTTGCCTCTCGAGAAACGCTTATTTATAGTCTAAGCTCGACTTACCTAGGTTTTACGCGGTCATGGTGGTTCGAGGAGTTTACACTCCTTATTTTTGCAATTAGTTTTATCAAAATAAGGTTTTAAACGAGTAACATTTACCTTAAACGTGCAGAATTTGGAATGATTTACCTCGACTGTACCGTATAAGAAGATGTTAAGTACCGTAAGAGGGATTGCTCTATTTGGTTCAGAAGTGGTAATACGAGGTTCTGCGGCATCTAATAGTACTTTGTCTCCAACCTTAATTTGATTTGGGGAAAAATTTAGCTCATCATGGCGTGTTTTCGGTTTGTGTGTCCACCATTCATCTAGCTCCTTGATTGTAGCCTTCGTTCTTCATGGATAGGTCCTTTGTTGTTACTTTAACATGGCTCATGGATGTCCTTCAAATTTATTTCCTGCAAAGTAGATTGCAACATATGGTAAGTTTTAGTAGAATGTTTTATACAACCACCTTCAACTTTTGATGTGTTGCTTGAATTACGAGCTTGAAGGGTGGTTGTTTCGTCTCCCACACTAAGTGTGAGTTCACCTGTGTCAACATCAATAATTGTTCTAGCAGTTGCTAAAAAGGGCCTTTCTAAAATTAAAGGAACGTTACTATCCTCCTCTATGTCTAGAACAACGAAATCCACTAGGAATATAAATTTGTCAATTTTAATGAGTACATCTTCAACAATACCCCTAGGAAATCAGATAGTTTTATCTGCTAATTGAATGCTCAACCTAGTTTGTTTGGGTTTCCCAAGACCTAGTTGCTTAAACATTTTGTAAGGCATGACATTGATACTAGCCCCTAAATCAGGCAACGCATTATTCACATCTAAACTACCAATTAAACAAGGAATTGTAAAACTGCCTAGATCTTTTAATTTATTGGACAGCTTATTTTGTAGAATAGCTGAGCAAACTACGTTTAACTCCACATGCGACGCCTCATCCAACTTCCGCTTATTTGCTAAAAGCTCCTTCAAAAACTTCATTGCATTCGGCATCTGCAAAAAAGCTTCAATAAACGATGAGTTAATATGTAATTTCTTTAAAAGTTTAAGGAATTTACCAAATTTTTCATCTGAATGTTCTTTCCTTGTTTTATATTCTACACTTACCGGTTTCTGCTCATTGTGGCCTACCTCACCTTTACCTTTGCTTTCCATAGCTTCTTGCTTTGGTTCTGGTTCAGATGCAACTAATCATTCCTTATTTCCAACATTAATTGCATTGAGCTGTTCCCTTGGGTCAGGTTCAGTATTACTTGGCAAGCTACCTTGTTGTCATTCGAAAGTTAATTTGGACAGTTGGCCTATCTAAGTTTCGGGCCCTTAGATCGACGCTTGTTGATTTTTAAGTGCTATCTCGGTATTCTGGAAAAAAGTTTTTGACACCGACATGAATTTTGTTATCATCTCCTCAAAGTTTAATTTCTTTTCCAGTGGATAAGGTGGTTGTTGAAAACCTGGAGGATTTTGTAGCCTTTGATTTCTTTGACCACCCTATGAGAAATTTGGGTGGTTTCTCCAACCTGCATTATAAGTATTACTGTTTGGGTTATTGTGATATATAGAGTTATTATTACCCATATAGTGGATTTGTTCCTCTTCGGTTGTAGGATTGAAGGGTTGATATTATGTATGTATGCCTCCTCCACTTGAATCACACCTCATCACTGAATGTACCTGCGTAGAACCAAGTAAACCATCAATCTTTTTATTTAGAAGTTCCACCTGATTTGATAACATATTAACCGCATCAACATTATAAATGCCTGCTGTTTTGGTTGGCTTAGTCCTTATGACTTCCCACTGATAGTTATTCAGTGACATCTCTTCAATAAATTCGTAAGCTGCTTCAGATGTTTTGTTATTGATGGTTCCACCAGCAGCTGCATCAATCATCTATCTTGTCGAGGGGTTCACACCATTATAAAATGTCTGAACTTGCAGCCATAGAGGTAAACCATGGTGAGGGCACCTTCGCAGTAGATCCTTGTATCTCTCCCATTCATCGTAAAGTGTTTCTAAATCCATCTATACAAAAGAAGAAATTTCATTCCTTAGTTTAGCTGTTTTAGCAAGTGGAAAGTATTTTAGTAAGAATTTTTCAGTCATTTGTTCCCATGTAGTGATTGATCCTCGTGGTAATGAGTTCAACCATTATCTAGCCTTGTTCCTTAGTCAAAAGGGAAATAGCCGAAGGCGAATGACATCATCAGAAATGCCATTGATCTTGAATGTGTCGCAAAGTTCCAAAAAATTGGCTAAATGAGTATTTGGGTTTTCATCTTGCAAACCATCAAACTGAACAAACTATTGTATCATTTAAATTGTGTTAGGCTTCAGTTCAAAATTATTTGCAGCAATAGCAGGCCTAACTATACTTGATTCAGTTCTTGATAAAGTAGGTTTAGCAAAATCATACATAGTACGATGAACAGGATTCTGATTTACTGGGTCAGCAACAATCGCAGGAGGTACCGAATTTTCTTGATTTTCGGCCATCTCCTCGGTTGTAGTTGGGATATCATCCCCTTGCTCTTCCTCTGTGTATCTTAGGCTTTGCCTTATTTCTCTTTAGTTTTTGTGAGCTGTACGATCGATTTCTTCGTCAAAAAGTAATGGTCCTGACGGGTTTCTTCTAGTCATAAACTATAAGAACCTTCCAGAAGAAAGCAAAAGAAAATTTAGTAATGAAAATCAAAAGAAAATTTAAATTGCAATAAAAGTAATTGGCTAAAGTAATAAAAATTGAGTGTTCCTAATATCTTAGTTCCCCGGCAACGGCACCAAAAACTTGATTGTCACTCGCGATAAGTTTTAAAATTTATAAATGATCGTACTCGAACTAACTATTATCACGATGATGGCAAGCGCACCTATCGAACAGTAGTATAGTTTCAGCAAGACCGAATGTTAAACCCAAAGGAACTAAAAGTACTAGTATTGACGTCTTTTTTATTATTTAGCCTAAAAATAATGAATGTTGTTTTAACTAACTAATTAACTAATCTAAGAATGCACAGAAAGTAAATTGGGGAAAATACTTGTGGAAAACTAATTGATTTTAGACAATACCCAAGGAAGAATCCACCTAGACTTTTCTTGTTAGCTGACTCTGAACCAGGCGATTTATTCACTTGACTTGGACCGTAGGAATCTGTAAGTTATGTTATTATCCCTACTCAAGAATAATAAAGTCTAACCCTAGGTTCATTAATTGAAATCTTTTTCTAATTAAAACCCCTAGTTTTGCATTAACTCGATCTATGGATTCCCTTATTAGATTTGACTCTAATCCGGCAGATTTATGTCGTCCTATCTCTAGGATTGCATGCAACTCCGCTTAATTATGAGTGATCAACTCTTAGATAGGGACTATTCTGTAACACCCATAATCTATTTCCATAGCTGGAATGGATCCCGAGATGTTACCGCATCATTTACTTATTCGAAAGTTTCCTTACATCTACTTCTATCGATTTCCATTCATAAGAACACTTAAAACCGTCCCATAAATTTCTACATATACAACCATGTCATATAATTTAATATTATGATCAAATTTACCCAAATGACCTATTAGGATATCTCAATTTATAAACTATGATTGTATACAATAACAAAAATTATAGTTGCCAACTTAGAACTTCATGTCATGAACAGATCACCAAACTATATAATCAATGTTCTTAATAGTTTCCGCACTCAAACGTATATCATTATATTTTATACTAATAACATTAAGCATTATAACCCAAGCTAATAATTCCATGACTTAACATAACCAAATTTAAACCTAATGTTTAAGCCATAATCTCATGGCTGAAATTTTACATCACACGGTTAAACAAAATACATATTAGCCTATACATGCCGTAATGTTCACCTACACAACTAAGAAAAGGTACCAAAACGTTGCAAGCTGGTGTGATGACTTTGACGATGATCCAACACGCAAAATGGGTCAAGGAAATCTAAATAGAAAACAAACAAACAAAAAAAAAATGAGTATTCAACCCAGTAAGTCATAAGAAATAATATACATACCATTGATATGATATTACGAGAAAAATAATATAAAATCAACCAATTTCAGTCATGCCGAATTATGTTACATTCACATATTTTACTGACCCAACCACAGGCCAAGGCTTGCTATCAAATCAACTATCAAATCAACTATCAAACAACCAAATGCTTTTAAACCTTCTCTCAATGTATAAAACAATGTCAAATTATATACACTCATGCATATTCATTTCAGGCCTCATTTTGATATTTCAGTTATTAGCACAAACACTATTTGCTTTCCATATGTTACTTGAACCATCAACCGAATTCGCACACATAGTGCACAAAGATTTTCGCACACATAGTGCCAAGATACACCGCACACTTAGTGCCCCAAAAATTCAATCACGAATTTAACATTCAAATCAGCACACATAGTGCCTTTCAACTTCGCACACGTAGTGCTAGTATCGATTCCTTATAGTAAGACAATTTAATTAACGCAATTGGGATATACGGCCACAATTATAAATGCATATATATATATATATATATATAATCAATCTCATAAAAGCTTATGGACTTACCTTATATAGTTCGAAATGATTTCCAATCGTCTACTCAAAATTCTTTGTTTTTGCCTTTGCTTGACTCCCCTCCTTTGGGTTCTTGATCTAGGATAATTAAATTCAGTAGTTTAATCACTTTGCTAAATACTTATACATATAATTCAATAATTTTTACATCTCATACAATCACCATTAATCAAGACTTTGAAATTTCCACAAATGTTCATCTAATGCCTCTAGGCCGAATGTAATATTACATCCAAACTCACATAGTTTTTGTTATATCTAATTCTAATGTACATAATTATAATTCAATTCAACATTATAAACCATTATCACCCATTTTGCCGATTATAGGGAATTAAATATAATATCTCTAGGATATACTCTACATGGCCGAATATACCACATTAATTTTTTTTTAACATTACCTATGTAATTACCTATAGGTTCTTATACCTTAAATTTCACACATTTAACCTTTTAATGCCTATTGATCATTCCTTTGATCTTAACCTAAATGACAACTCCCATTCTCCATATTTCAACCGAATTATTCATAACATCAAGATTAAAATTTTTGCACCTTGAACTTCATACCTTTATAATAACTTTCATAACTCATTCGGCCCTATCAAGAATCATTTATCATGCAAGGAAAATAATCATAGAGGAAGAAATTAACATTCCAAATAAACTCAATTTTTGACCGAATGCACAAGGTGCCTCTAAACTACTCATCCAAAAATCTTTACCCCATTCTAGTCATTCCCCTATTGTTCCATACAACATGAAAATAACCACTAATTCTAACACTTAATCATTCGGCATATTGCCCAAATCACCATAAGAACTCTCAACTTTCTTGACATTACCAAGAGTGCATCCACAATTTAACTTAGCATATTATAAAACCAAATCAACAAATTCAAAGCTTACCTCCTAATAGCTAAAGATGAATGCCGAATTGCTCTAGGTAAATTTTCCCTTATTTTTCATCTTTGTTTCGGCTTTGAGAGAGGAAGGAGAAGAAGATGAACACCATCTTCTTTCTTCTCTTTCATTTAATTCATTTTATTACAATTATTAAATCATTTGTTAATATAAAATTATTTTAAATTTGAATTAGTGGAGCATCATCATATCTTGGCCGGCCACTATGTTTATTATGGGTAAATTGACATGCAAAACCACTCTTTTCAATGCATGTACTAATAGACCATTGTAAGATTAACCTATCACTTTCCAACAATGTTTCATATAAGTCCATTTTAATAAATTCACATATAAATGATCAAATTAAAGCATGAAACTTTCACACATGCATTTACTCACATCATAAACACAGAATATAACTTTTAATTATTTATAAGACTCGGTTTCGTGGTCCCGAAACCACTTTTCGACTAGGGTCAATTTAGGGCTGTCACAACTCTCCCCCACTTAAGGAATTTTTCGTCCATGAAAATCTTACCGGTGAAAATGTTTGGGTATCGTTCTTTCATAGAGTTCTCGGTTTCCCAAGTAGCTTCTTCAATCCCATGTTTGAGCCACAATACCTTCACTAACGGAAGCTTTTTGTTTCGCAACTCTTTCACCTCGCGAGCTAGGATACGAATGATTCTTCTTCATAACTCAAATCGGATTTAATTTCAACCTCTGCTAGATTAATTATGTGTGATGGATCGGATCTATAACGTCGAAGCATCGAGACATGAAAAACATTGTGAATCTTTTCAAGTTCAGGGGGTAAAATCAATCTGTATGCGACTGGTCCAATTCGTTCAGATATCTCATACGGTCCGATAAACCTCAGACTCAACTTGCCTTTACGGCCAAATCTGAGTACCTTTTTCCAAGGTGAGACTTTAAGAAACACCTTGTCTCCGACCTGATATTCAATGTCTTTTCTTTTCAAATCCGTGTACGACTTCTGACGATCTGAAGCTGCCTTCAAACTTTCACAGATTACTTTTACTTTCTGCTCAGCATCTTTAATCAAATCGACTCCGAAGATTTTACTTTCGCTAAGTTCAGTCCAAAACAACGGTGTACAGCATTTACGACCATATAGGGCCTCGTAAGGTGCCATCTTAATGCCTGATTGAAAACTATTATTGTACACGAATTCAATCAAAGGCAAGTACCTTTCCCATGAACCACAAAACTCTAAGATACAACATCTCAACATATCGTCAAGTATCTAAATTATCCGTTCGGATTGACCATCAGTTTGGGGATGAAAAGCGGTACTAAAATGTAACTTGGTACCCAATGCTTCTTGCAATTTCTTCCAAAATCGTGATGTGAATCTCAGGTCTCTATCCGACACAATAGAAACAGGCACTTCATGTAATCGAACAATTTGGGAGACATATAATTCTTCCAATTTATCAAGCGAAAAATCCGTACGGACAGGGATAAAATGAGCAGACTTCGTCAACCTATCTACAATAACCCAGATTGAGTCTTTCTTACTCTGCGTCACCGGCAAACCAGATACAAAATCTATGGTAATTCGGTCCCATTTCCATTCGGGTATCATGATCGATTGAAGTAATCCCGAAGGCACTTGATGTTCCGCTTTCACTTGTTGACATATCAAGCATTTCGAAACAAAGTCAGAAATGTCTCGTTTCATACTAGGCCACCAAAACTAACGTTTTAGATCGTTGTACATTTTTGTACTCCCCGGGTGAACCGACATTTGACTACTATGAGCCTCGCCCAAAATCATTAGAATAAGTTCTGAATTTCTTGGAATACATAATCGATTCTTGAACGTCAAACAATCATTTTTGCCAATCTGAAACTCTGATTCTACATTTGAAACACATTCAGCTCGTTTAGCAACCAATTCATCGTCGACTTTTTGGGATTCAAGTATTTGACGAATCAATAACGGTTTGGCCTTTAATTCTGCTATAATCACATCATTGGGTGAAACAGACAAGTGAACATTCATCGCTCTCAAGGCAAATAGCGATTTACGACTTAAAGCATCGGCAACCACATTAGCCTTTCCCGGGTGATAATCAATTACGAGCTCATAATCTTTCAACAACTCAAGCCAACGTCTTTGTCGCAGATTCAAATCTCTTTGGGTCATCAAATATTTAAGGCTTTTGTGGTTCGAATAAACATGACACCTTTCCCCGAACAAGTAGTGTCTCCATATTTTTAGAGCGAAAACAATGGCCGCTAGTTCAAGATCATGGGTCGGGTAGTTTTTCTCATGCGACTTTAACTGCCTCGACGCGTAGGCCACAACTCGTCATTCTTGCATCAACACACAACCCAGCCCAAGTAAGGAAGCATCACTGTAAATAACAAACTCTTTACCGAATTCTGGCTGTACTAACACTGGAGCTTCAGTTAAGCAGGTTTTCAATCGGTCAAAACTTTTCTGACATTTTTTTGACCATTCAAATTTAACATCTTTTTGAAGTAGTTTCGTCATCGGTGTGGCTATCATCGAGAAACCCTTTACAAACTATCTGTAGTAACCGGCAAGCCCCAGAAAGCTCCTAACTTCAGTAACATTCCTCAGAGGCTTCCAATCAATTATGGCTGAAACTTTGCTCGGATCAACTCGAATACCCGATACGGATACCACATGTCCCAAAAAGCTAACTTCTCTCAACCAGAACTCACATTTACTGAATTTTGCGTATAACTGCTTGTCTCGTAAAATCTGTAATACCAATCCCAGGTGCTTGGCATGTTCAGAGTCATCGCGCGAATAAATTAAAATGTCATCTATAAACACCACTACAAACCGATCTAAATATTGTCTAAATATTCGATTCATTAAGTCCATAAATACCGCAAGGGCATTAGTGAGCCCAAACGGCATTACTAAGAACTCGTAGTGACCATATCTCATTCTGAAAGCAGTTTTAGGTATGTCTGAGTCTCGAACTCGCAACTGATAATAACCTGATCTCAAATCTATCTTTGAGAATACAGAGGCTCCCTTCAGCTGATCAAACAAGTCATCAATACGCAGTAACAGATATTTATTATTTATTGTCACTTTATTCAATTGACGATAATCGATGCACATCCTCATGGTTCCATCCTTCTTTTTCACGAATAACACTGGTGCACCCCAAGGTGAGAAACTCGGTCGTGCAAAACCTCTATCCGTCAATTCTTGCAACTGAGTTTTCAATTCCTTCAATTCCATTGGTGCCATACGATACGGAGCTATCGAAATTGGAGTAGTACCAGGTGCGAGTTCAATGCCGAATTCTACCTCTCGAACGGGTGGTAATCCCGGTCACTCCTCAGGAAAAACATCTGAATACTCACAAACCACTGGTACTGATTCAAGTTTCCCTTCCGACTCATTGCTATCAAGTACGTACGCAAGATATGCTTCACTCCCTTTTTTCATATATTTCTGAGCGATCAACGAGGATATTATTGCTAGTACTCCATTTAAGATAGTAGACTCGACTCGGACTATCTCATTATTTGCACACCTCAAATCAATGGTCTTTCTTTTACAATTCATAACTGCATCGTGTACTGTCAGCCAATCCATACCGAGAATAACATCAAATTCATTGAATGGTAAAAGTATCAAATCGACCGGAAAACAGGATTCTCGGATGATCAGGGGGCATTTCTTACACACTTTGTCAGTAAGTACATATCGACCCAAGGGATTCGACACTTGAATTACGAACTCAGTAGACTCAACAGGTAGAGTCTTACTGGATGCTAAAGTCTCACATACATATGAATGAGTAGAACAAGGGTCAATCAATGTAATCACGTTAGTATCAAAAAGAGTGAAAGTACCAGTGATAACATCAGGGGAAGATTCCTCCTCTCGTGCACGGATGGCATAAGCTCTGGCAGGAGCACGAGTCTTAGATTGATCAGCCGTATTAGAAATCCCTCTCTGACCACCACTCCTACCTCCAGTATTTCTCGGTGGTCTACCTCTAGTTGTTGCGCCGGTCGATCTCGTACCTTGCACCTTATTCTTCTCATCAGGTTCCGTACAATCTCGAATAAAATGATCTCACGATCTGCATCTATAACAGGCTCGATTAATAGACTTACCCCAACATTCACCTACATGTCGTCTTCCACATTGTATGCATTCAGGTTTTTCTTGTCGACTGTTACCAACACTAGCAACCGAAGTAGCTCGAGAGTTCGTTGTCGGTCGCTCCCTAATAGAAATTCCTGTAGTCGTCTTCGATTTGTTAGTATCGTCTCTGAATTTCTTTCCAGCCGAGAAAGTAGTTTTACCCGCCGATCTTTTACGAAAGTCTCTGGCTTCAGATTCAGCTTTCTTTTTCTCCTTTCCAAGCTCTTCAGCCTTGCAAGCCCGTTCAACTAATGTTACAAATTCTTTTATTTCTAAAATACCCACCAGTAGCTTTAAGTCTTCATTCAATCTTTTACACATAGCAACTTCATCAGCTACACACTCCCGAGCATATCGACTGAGTCTTACAAACTCACGTTCGTATTCAGATACTGTCAAATGACCTTGTTTGAGCTCCAGAAATTCTTTACGCTTTTGATCAATGAATCATTGACTAATGTACTTCTTACGAAACTCCGCCTGAAAGAAATCCCAAGTAACCCGTTCCTTCGAGACAATAGAAATCAAGGTTCTCCACCAATAATAGGCCGAGTCCCGTAATAAGGATATGACACACTTTAGACACTCATCAGGTGTGCAAGATAGTTCTTCAAAAACACGGATGGTGTTATCAAGCCAAAACTCAGCCTTTGCAAGATCATCGATGTTTGTGGCTCAAATTCCTCGACCCGCTCCTAATCAAATCTACAAGAGGTTTACTCGGCCTCACAATATCAGTAGTTGCTGTTGTTATAGGCACTTGAGGTGGATTATTTACATTCGGGAAAGGTTGAGCAGCTGGGTTAGTTCGGGCATATTGTGCGACCCACTCGTTCATCATGGTAAAGAAAGCTTGTTTTGTCCAACCATTTTGATTATTCACAGATGATTAAGGTTCAATAGGTGGTGTCCCTTACGCAGGAGCAGCCGCTACACTCTAAACATCATCTGCTAAGGCCCTCTCTAAATTTTGTTCCATTTACTAATCAAAATAATAATTTCAACCGTCAGAAGTCATCACACTATCATATACTAACATCATGGCATGTATAGCTAGACTCGTACACGCTACAGTAGTCCCAGAACCGGCTAAACCGTAGCTCTGATACCAATAAAATGTAACACCCATAATCTATTTCCATCGCTGGAATGGATCCCGAGATGTTACCGCATCATTTACTTATTCGAAAGTTTCCTTACATCTACTTCTATCGATTTCCATTCATAAGAACGCTTAAAACCGTCCCATAAATTTCTACATATACAACCATGTCATATAATTTAATATTATGATCAAATTTACCCAAATGACCTATTACGATATCTCGATTTAAAAACTATGATTGTATACAATAACAAAAATTATAGTTGCCAACTTAGAACTTCATGTCATGAACAGATCACCAAACTATATAATCAATGTTCTTAATAGTTTCGGCACTCAAACGTATATCATTATATTTTATACTAATAACATTAAGCATTATAACCGAAGCTAATAATTCCATGACTTAACATAACCAAATTTAAACCTAGTGTTTAAGCCATAATCTCATGGCTGAAATTTTACATCACACGGTTAAACAAAATACATATTAGCCTATACATGCCGTAATGTTCACCTACACAACTAAGAAAAGGTACCAAAACGTTGCAAGCTGGTGTGATGACTTTGATGATGATCCAACACGCAAAATGGGTCAAGGAAATCTAAATAGAAAACAAACAAACACACAAAAAAATGAGTATTCAACCCAGTAAGTCATAAGAAATAATATACATACCATTGATATGATATTACGAGAAAAATAATATAAAATCAACCAATTTCAGTCATGCCGAATTATGTTACATTCACATATTTTACTGACCCAACCACAGGCCAAGGCTTGCTATCAAATCAACTATCAAACAACCAAATGCTTTTAAACCTTCTCTCAATGTATAAAACAATGTCAAATTATATACACTCATGCATATTCATTTCAGGCCTCATTTTGATATTTTAGTTATCAGCACAAACGCTATATGCTTTCCATATGTTACTTAAACCATCAACCGAATTCGCACACATAGTGCACAAAGATTTTCGCACACATAGTGCCAAGATACACCGCACACTTAGCGCCCCAAAAATTCAATCACGAATTTAACATTCAAATCAGCACACATAGTGCCTTTCAACTTCGCACACGTAGTTCTAGTATCGATTCCTTATAGTAAGACAATTTAATTAACTCAATTGGCATATACGGCCACAATTATAAATGCATATATATATATATAATCAATCTCATAAAAGCTTATGGACTTACCTTATATAGTTCGAAATGATTTCCAATCGTTTACTCAATATTCTTTGTTTTTGCCTTTGCTTGACTCCCCTCCTTTGGGTTCTTGATCTAGGATAATTAAATTCGGTAGTTTAATCACTTTGCTAAATACTTATACATATAATTCAATAATTTTTACATCATCATACAATCACCATTATTCAAGACTTTGAAATTTCCACAAATGTTCATCTAATGCCTCTAGGCCGAATGTAATATTACATCCAAACTCACATAGTTTTTGTTATATCTAATTCTAATGTACATAATCATAATTCAATTCAACATTATAAACCATTATCACCCATTTAGCCGATTATAGGGAATTAAATATAATATCTCTAGGATATACTCTACATGGCCGAATATACCACATTAATTTTTTTTTTAACATTACCTATGTAATTACCTATAGGTTCTTATACCTTAAATTTCACACATTTAACCTTTTAATGCCTATTGATCATTCCTTTAATCTTAACCTAAATGACAACTCCCATTCTCCATATTTCAACCGAATTATTCATAACATCAAGACTAAAATTTTTGCACCTTGAACTTCATACCTTTATAATAACTTTCATAACTCATTCGGCCCTATCAAGAATCATTTATCATGCAAGGAAAATAATCATAGAGGAAGAAATTAACATTCCAAATAAACTCAATTTTTGACCGAATGTACAAGGTGCCTCTAAACTACTCATCCAAAAATCTTTACCCCATTCTAGTCATTCCCCTATTGTTCCATACAACATGAAAATAACCCCTAATTCTAACACTTAATCATTCGGCATATTGCCCAAATCACCATAAGAACTCTCAAATTTCTTGACATTACCAAGAGTGCATCCACAATTTAACTTAGCATATTATAAAACCAAATCAACAAATTCAAAGCTTACCTCCTAATAGCTAAAGATGAATGCCGAATTGCTCTAGGTAAATTTTCCCTTATTTTTAATCTTTGTTTCGGCTTTGAGAGAGGAAGGAGAAGAAGATGAACACCATCCTCTTTCTTCTCTTTTATTTAATTCATTTTATTACAATTATTAAATCATTTGTTAATATAAAATTATTTTAAATTTGAATTAGTGGAGCATCATCATATCTTGGCAGGCCACTATGTTTATTATGGGTAAATTGACATGCAAAACCACTCTTTTCAATGCATGTACTAATAGACCATTGTAAGATTAACCTATCACTTTCCAACAATGTTTCATATAAGTCCATTTTAATAAATTCACATATAAATGATCAAATTAATGCATGAAACTTTCACACATGCATTTACTCACATCATAAACACAGAATATAACTTTTAATTATTTATAAGACTTGGTTTCATGGTCCCAAAACCACTTTTCGACTAGGGTCAATTTAGGGCTGTCACATATTCATCATCCGAATAAGCACATCAATACTTGAATCAATATCCTGGAATATTCAAACAAGAGTTAAAGTCATAATTAAGAACAAATCAATTATTTATCATATAGTTCAGAAAATATTAACAAGATCCGTCTTAGGTTTCATCCCCCTTAGGTATTTAAGGGATTTAGTTCATAACTAGGAAAGAAAACATCTCAGAAGGATGATAATAAAACATAAAGAAAACCCAAAAACCCTTGAAGGAAATTTAAGGGAGATCTTCAGTCTTGGAGGTGAATCCGGCTTCCGAGATGAATCAATCAACTTCCTTCGAGTAATTCCTTACTTCCTACTCTGTGTGTGTCCTCTTTAATCCTCCTCTAGGGTGTTTAAATAGGCTTTAAAATGCCGAAAAGCCCTCCAAATCACCCTTTTTCGAATAGAACTTAACTTGGGCTCGACAGGGACACGCCCGTGTGCGATTGCTTCAGGCCGTGGTCGAGGCTGAGAGATAGACACGCCCGTGTTGAGGTTGTTTTAGGCCATGTTCAAGCCTGCTAGAGTGGTACGAGCATGTGTGCTACCCGTGTGAGGAAGTTCAGGCCGTGCTGTTTTCCCACGTCGGCCCATTTTCTCCGTTTTTCACCTGTTTCTTGTTCTTTTTTCTCTCATATGCTCTCCTAAGTATAAAACATGAAATTAAAGGATTAGGAGCATCAAATTCACCAAATCTAAGGAGAAATCATTCATAAATGTGTTAAGCATGGGATAATAATATGTATAAATTACGATTTATCATTAGGGCATTTTACAAATTAGCCCTTACATTTTCACATTTTAACATTTTAGTCTCAATTTCTCAAAAACTAAATATACACATAATTTCAATGAACCCATGCATAGCCGAGTATCATAAGGACCTCTAGGAGCCCAAAACTTTTATTTATTTCACATTTCAACCCCTCAATTTCTCATTTCCATAAATTAGTCCCATAATAAGCAATTTCATCAAAAATCACAATACAAAACATATTTATTTATCAACAAGCTTTCATATTTCACCATTTAACATCACAAAATTCATGAATTCATCAATAGCATCTCATCAATTCATCAACAATTTCATGAATTTAAGCATGGGTTAGCTAGAACACTTAACAATGATCACGGAACGTAGAAATCATCAAAAACTGAGTCAAAACCGTACCTTAATCAAGCAATCAAAGTGCTGAAAATTAAAACCTAGCTTTGGCTTCTTCTTCTTCTAATTTCCAGCATGGATGAACAAAAAATGACTAATTTCATGCTTTTGTTTTATTTTAATTATCAATATTAACTAGTTTACCATTTTTCCCTTGCGTCATATCATTAAACAACCATTATTTTAATGCCCATTTATGTCCATTCTCACTTTCAATGGACTAATTACAACATAAGGACCCTTGCTTTAATAAGCCATAACAAAAAGGCACACTTAACATATATCATCCATCTTTTACATTTTACGCGATTAGGTCCTTTTTGCAAATTGAGCACACAAACGATTAAATTTTCATACGAAATTTTCACACATACTAATTCACATATAATAAGCAAGGAACATAATATTAAAATATTTTTTTCTGACTCAAATTTGTGGTCCCAAAACTACTATCCGACTAGGGTCTAAACCGTGCTGTTACAACTCTCCCCCTTAGGGATTTTCGTCCCCGAAAATCTTACCATTGAACAAATTCAGATACTGCTGTCTCATAGCATCTTCAGGCTCCCACGTAGCCTCTTCAATACCGTGTTGATGCCACATCACTTTTACTAACGAAATTTTCTTATTTCGTAATTTTTTAATCTCACAAGCTAAGATTGGATCGGTTCTTCATCATATGTGATATCAGACTAAATCTCAATATCAGATGGAGAAATCACATCTGAGGGATCAGATCTGTATCATCGAAGCATCGGTACATGAAACACATTATAAATCTTTTCTAGTTCTGGTGGCAACAACAATCTATAAGCAACTGGCCTGATACACTCGGTAATCTCATACGGCTCGATAAACCTCGGACTCAGCTTTCCTTTTCTGCCAAATTGAAGTACTTTCTTCCACGGAGACACTTTCAAAAATACTTTGTCGCCAATCTCAAATTCAATATCTTTTCTTTTCAAATCTGCATAAGATTTCTGACGATCGGAAGCTGCTTCCAAACTATCTCGGATTACTTTTACTTCCTCTTCAGTCTCTTTTATCAAATCAACTCCGTGAATCTTATTCTCACTGAGCTCAGTCCAATACAAAGGTGTACGACATTTACGACCATATAAAGCTTCGTACGATGCCATTTTAATGCTCGATTGTAAACTGTTGTTATAAGCAAATTCAATCAAAGGTAGATACTATTCCCACGAACCTTCAAACTCAAGAATGCAACATCTCAACATATCCTCGAGTATTTGAATAATCCACTCAGATTGACCAGCTGTTTGCGGGTGCAAAGCAGTACTGAAATGCAATTTTGTACCTAAAGCATCTTGCATTTTCTTCCAGAATCATAATGTGAATCTCGGATCTCTCTCTGACACGATAGATAATAGTACACCATGCAATCTCACAATATCGAAAATGTACAACTCAGCTAACTTATCAAGCGAGTAATCAGATCGTACCAGAGTAAAATGAGTTGATTTCGTCAATCGATCTACCACGACCCAAATAGAATCTTTCTTTCTCGAAGACAGGGGCAAACCTGAAACGAAGTCCATTGTCACTCTATCCCATTTCCACCCTAGAATCATAATTAGTTGAAACAAACCATATGGCACCAGATGTTTAGCTTTAACTTGCTGACAGATTAGACATGTAGAAACAAAGTCGAAGATATCTCTTTTCTTTCCAGACCACCAGTAATGTTGTTTCAAATCATTATACATTTTCGTACTACCCGGATAAACAGATAACCGACTGTTGAAAGCTTCATTCAAAATCATCTAAATTAACTCTGAATTTCTCAGAACACAAATTCTATCTTAGAATCTCAAACAATCATCATTATCAACTCTGAATTCTAAATCAGAATCTAATTCACACTGAGCTCGTTTTACTAAAATATCCTTATCAATTTTCTGAGCTTCGATAATCTGTTGTAAAAACAACGGTCTGGCTTTCAATTCCACTAATATTGAACCATCATCGGATAGAACCAAATGTGCATTCATCGCACGCTAAGCAAACAGTGATTTTTGACTTAAAGCATTAGCAACAACATTTGCTTTTCCCGGATGATAATCAATAACAAGCTCGTAGTCTTTTAACAGTTCTAACCATCTTCTCTATCGTAGATTCAAATCTTTCTGAGTCATCAGATATTTCAAATCTTATGATCAGAATAAACGTGACATTTCTCACTAAACAGGTAATGGCGCCAAATCTTTAAAGCAAATACAATTGCAGCTAACTCAAGGTCATGTGTCGGATAATTCTCTTCATGCAGCCTTAACTTTCTCGAAGCATAAGCAATAACTTTGCCCCCTGTATAAAAACACATCCTAGACCGTTCAACGAAGCATCACTATAGATCACAAATTCTTTACCCGATTCGGGTTATACTAACACTGGAGCTTTAGTCAATAAGGCTTTTAACTGATCAAAGCTTTTCTGACACTTTTCGGACCATTCAAACTTCACATCTTTGTGAAACAGTTTTGTCAACGGAGTTGCAATCATAAATAAGCCTTTTATGAACTGTCTATAGTAACCAGCGAGTCCTAGAAAACTTCAGACTTTAGAAACATTTCTTAGAGGTTTCCAATCCAGAATAGCCAAAATCTTGTTTGGATCAACTCTTATATCAGATTCTGATACAATATGGCCCAGAAAACCAACTTCGCATAACCAGAACTCACATTTATTGAACTTCGCAAATAACTGCTTTTCACGCAAAGTTTGTAAGACTATTCTCAAATGCTCAGCATTTTCAGTTTCATCATGTGAATAAATCAAAATTTCATCAATGAATACAACAACAAATTGATTTAAATATTGTTTTAAAATTATGTTCATCAAATCCATAAACACAACAGGTACATTTGTTAATCTAAAACGCATAACCAAAAACTCATAATGTCCGTACCTCATTCGGAAAGTAGTTTTTGGAATGTCTAAATCTTTTACTTGCAACTGATAATAACTTGATCTCAGATCTATCTTTGAAAACACAGAATCTCCTTTCAACTGATCAAATAAATAATCAATTCGGGGCAAAGGATATTTGTTCTTAATAGTCACTTTGTTCAACTGACGATAATCAATGCACATCCTCATTGTGCCGTCTTTCTTTTTCACAAATAGAATAGGTGCACCCCAAGGTGAGAAACTCGATCGTGTGAATCTTCTATCGGTTAATTCTTGCAACTGAGACTTTTTACTCTTTTAACTCGGTCGTAGCCATTCTATACAGAGTTAGCGAAATCAGATTAGTTCCTGGTACTAACTCAATACCAAATTCAACCTCTTGGATCGGTGGTAAACCCGGTAACTCTTCAAGAAACACATTTGAATATTCACAAACAACTGGCACTGATTCAATCTTCTTTTCAGTCATCTTCGTGTCAAGCATATAAGCTAAATAAGCTTTGCAACCCTTTCTCACATATTTCTAAGCTAACATCACTGAAATCATCGCCGAAAGTCCATTCAAATCATCTGATTCAATACGGATAATCTCATTATTCTGACATCTCAAATCAATCACCTTCCATTTGCAATTCACAACAGCATCATGCATCGTTAGCCAATCCATACCCAAAATCATGTCAAACTTGTCAAATGGTAACAACATCAAATTAGCCGAAAATCAATTACCCCTAATCATCAATGGACAATTCTTGCACAGTTTATCAACCAAAACACAATTGCCTAAGGGGTTCGATACTTTAATTACAAATTTAGTAGACTCTACAGGCAAAGTCTTACTGGATACTAAATTCACACATAAATACGAATGAGTAGACCCTGGATCTATCAATGTAATAACTTTAGTATCATAAAGAGTAAAGGTACAGGTAATAACATCTAGAAATGATGCTTCTTCTCGTGCTCTAATAGCATAGGCTCATGTAGGTGCTCTAGCATTAGATCTCGCTGCAGTGTCTCGCGTCACACCTCTACCACCACTCGTATTTCTCGTGTTTCTTAGTGGTCTACCTCTAGTTACAGTGTTACTCGGCCTCATGTTCTTAGCATTATCTTTTTCAGCAAACTCTGGGCAATGTTTTATAAAGTGATCTCAAGAACCATAACTATAACAAGATCGGTTATTACTTTTCCCCAACAATCTCCAAAATGCCGTCTTCCACATTGATTACACTCAGGCTTTTCATTCTTTGCATTATCAACACTCAATACTGAAGTAGTTTGAGCTTTAGGGTTGGTATATTGCTTTCCATGATCTCTATTCTGATGTCCCGCTGAAGCTATCGATCGATCATTGAAATTTTTAGATTTCTTTGATGAGGAATGATAAGATTTATTCAACGATCTCTTTCTTGAATCTCTAGCCTCTAAATAAGCTTTTCTCTTTTCTTTACTGAGATCTTTACCTTTACAGGCCCTCTCAACCAATACTATGAATTTTTTTAGTTCAAGTATCCCGACTAACAATTTTATATCTTCGTTCAATCCATCAACAAATCTTTTACACATGATCTCTTTAGTAGACACATATTCTCGAGCATACTTACTCAAACATACAAATTCTCTTTCGTATTTTGTAACAGTCATCTGACCTTGTTTCAATTCCAGAAATTCTTTATTTTTCTGATCGAGAAATCTCTGGCTTATATACTTCTTCCAAAACTCAGTCTGAAAGAATTCCCAGGTAACCCGTTCCCTAAGAACCACTGATGTCAACGCTTTCCACCAATGATATGCATTGTCTCTAAGTAAGGATACTACACATTTGATACATTCATCTGAAGTACAGGACAACTCGTCGAATACTCGAATAGTACTCTCAAGCCAGAGCCCAGCCCTCTTAGTATCATCATCAATCGTAGCCCGAAACTCTTCAGCCCCGTGTTTACAAATCTTATCAACAGGTGGCTTATTCAGTCAGATCGAATCTACTACTAGTGGCACAGCCGGGATTTATTAAGGAACAGGTGAGGGTGGAGGTTGTTGAATAGTAGGATTCATTCATACAAATTCTGTTAACCACTCAGTCATCATTCGGAAGAAGGCTTGCTTAGCCTCTCCTCCGTGACAACTAGATATCGGCCTAGATTCGACCGACATTGTCCTTTGAGTGGGAGCGGGTGCATTACTCTCAACATCATCAGCTATTGCTCGTACGGGATCCATTTGCTATATGAAAAACACATTTTTTTAACTGTCAAGAATCATCGTACTATTGAAATTCATATATATGGCATGTAACTCCCCTATCCTGTAACTGTCACCGGAATAGGTAAGGGGCATTACCAGACAGACAGAACATTACAGATTAACACAGAATCACAGATATCACATAAAATTAATACATAAGTAAATTAACAATTCATCCCTTATGGAGGTCTCCAAGACCTAAGACATACTTTTAGAAAAGGTCGAGACTAAACCGATCACATTCAGAATTTTTAGAACTTAGAAAAATTTTTCAATTCTGTTGAGGTCACAAGCCCGTGTGATCAGGCCATGTGCCTTACACGGGCACCAGACATGCCCATGTGATCCAGCCGTGCCAAAACAGAGTATATATACTGACATTTACACATGGCCAACAGACACGGCCATGTGCCATGGCCGTGTGAAACTTTGCTAGCTACTGACTTAAGCCCATGGCCATATGACACGCCCATGTGTCATAACCGTGTAACTTTAAGAGGTTACTGCTTAGCATACACTGCCACAAGGATGCCCATGTTCCCTGACCGTGTGGCACAATGCAGGCTTAGTTTAAGCCAACTTCCCACCCCTTTTAGGGTCATTCCTATAAGTAATATTAAACAACATTTATACCAAAATTTTTAGCCAATTCCATGCTCAAAACATGTTTCATTATAACTAAATCATCATCATTCAATAACCTATTCAAATCCATACCAAAACACATTAAAAATCTTATTACAACAACATGCCAAAATGCTCATTCCATATTTCACTTATGGCACCTTCTAACTCATGCTTAAACTTACCATTTCCTCAACTTGGCATATTTCAAAATGACCACCACATACAAGGCCATATAACCATTACAAGCATACACAATTTGGCATCACAAACCAGTTTACCAAAACCAAGCACAAACATACCATTTGCTAGCCAACTCTCATGGCATAATATATATACATATCAAAGCTTAAATACATAGACATTCTAGCCTATACATGCCATACTTATAAATATTTACACTTTTAAAAGTACCAAAATAAGTTTGATAGTATGATGACAATCCTCGATTATCCCCAAGCCTTTAGTAGCTACGATAACTATAAAATAGATAGAAATCATACAGAGTAAGCTACAAACAGCTTAGTAAGCCAAATACAACTAGTCTAGATATTAAAGCATATAAAGTAAAAGTCGATAGCAAGAATTCATAACCATTACACAGAGTAATTCATGAGCTCAACCATGCTCATTTTCTTGTATACATGTCACATTTCATTTCCATGATTTCGTACATACTTCGTATTCATTATTTCACAGAAACAGAGTCTTTTATATTTAGAAATTTAGTACGATACAAAACGTACCTGTATAGATTATACATTTCATATATTCATTCCCATATCTCGTACTCTATCATCAGATGGTTTAAAAATGATACAGATATTCATAAACAGGTACAATGTCGATGTCCCAGACGTGGTCTTACATGTAATTCAGTATCGATGCCTCTGTCCCAGACAGGGTCTTACACGAAATCAGATACAATACTGATGTTCCAAACATGGTCTTACACGTAAATCTCAAATCGAGGCCTGTGTCCCAGACACAGTCTTACACAATATCTCAGATCGACGTCAACGTTCCTTTAGAAACATACAGAGCTTTTCAGATACTAGCATATTATCAGAATTTACTTGAAAATTCATTCATCAGGCTGTCACGGCCATCCAATACAGATTATAACTATTATATATAACACTCAATCAATTTAACACGTAATTGTTTTTTGACTTACCTCGTACGGATTTCAGACGGAAACGAGTCGACTATTCGACTATTTTGGACTTCTCTCGATCTAAGTCTGATTCTTTTTGTTCTTGATCTAATACAATTCAAATTCAACCATTCAATCATTCATTTCAATAAAAATAATCCATGAACACATATTTAGGGCACTTTGCATTTTAGCCCTTATATTTTCACACTTTGACAATTTAGTCTATTTTTCACAAAATCACAAATATGCAAAAAATTCACCAAGACTATAGCTTGGCCGAATATACATAGCTTCCACACAAGCCCAAATAACATATTTAATTTATAATTTAGTCCTTCAAAACCTCATTTTCACAAATTAGGCCAAATAGTTCTATTCCATCCAAAATTCAAGAACAAAGCATGATAATCTAACATCACATGCTTATTTTCTATCATCTAACTTTACAAAGATCAAACTATCATCAATGGCATCTTTCATAATCTTCAACAGAAATAGAAATTCAGACATGGGTTTTGAAGAACACAAAGTAACGATCACAAAAACGTAGAAATTATCAAAAACGGACCAAAGTACATACCTTAATCAACTAAATTAATGACTGAACCCTAGAATGGTTTTCTTCTTTTCTTTCCTTTGAATTTTTAGCAATAACAATGTGATAATGGCCATTTTCATGCTTTATTTTATGTATATTATACCTTTTTACTATTTTACCCTTGTCTTTAAACACTAATAAACCCTTTACTAATGTCTAACAAGGTCATTTAATACATTACATGGTCAAATAACCACATAAGGACCTATTAGTCCAAAGCCATTTCAAATACATACATTAAACATGTAGCATGCGAATTTCACCTTTTATGGGATTATATCTTTTCTCATAATTAAGCAAAGAAACAGACAAATTAAATCACTGGAACTTCGCAGATATAAATTTACATATCACAGACACAGAAAATAATATTAAAATATTTTTCAGACTTAGATTTGTAGTCTCGAAACCACTATTCTGACTAGGGTCTAAACTGGACTGTTACATGGCATGTATAGCTAGACTCACATACACTATGGTAGTCCTAGAACAGACTAAACCATAGCTCTGGTACCAATAAAATGTAACACCCTAAACCTGTATCCGACGCTAAAATAGGGTTAAAGGCATTACCGAACATATCGAAACATTAAGCATTCATTTCTCAAACATCAAAGCATCTTGGTTACAAATTATTACAGAGCCCCTCCCATAGGTCAACAAGACCATAAATATGCTTTAGAAAAGGGTCAGGACTAAACCGAGCTCATACGAAATTATTCAAAATTTAAACATTTTTCAAAGTTTCACGGGTCACATGCCCGTGTGAACAGGCCGTGTGCCTCACACGGCTTTAGACACGCTCGTGTGTCTAAATCGTGGCAAAACAGGGCATATATACTGACTTAACCACACGGCCACAAGACACACCCGTGTCCCTTGGCCGTGGTTGAAACTGACTTCGATCATACCATTTTGCCCTTGCATCATATCATTAAACAACCATTATTTTAATGCCCATTTATGTCCATTCTCACTTTCAATGGACTAATTACAACATAAGGACCCTTACTTTAATAAGCCATAACAAATAGGCACACTTAACATATAGCATCCATCTTTTACATTTTACGCGATTAGGTCCTTTTTGCAAATTGAGCACACAAACAATTAAATTTTCATACGAAATTTCACACATGCTAATTCACATGTAATAAGCATGGAACATAATATTAAAATATTTTTTTCTGACTCAGATTTGTGGTCTCGAAACCACTATTTCGACTAGGGTCTAAACCGGGCTGTTACAGCAACAGTGTTTTCGAAGATTGATTTGAGATCTGGCTATTATCAGTTGCGAGTTAAAGACTCAGATGTGCCAAAAACTGCATTTAGAATGAGATATAGAAATTATGAACTTCTTATTGTGCCTTTCGGATTAACTAATGCTCTTGCAGTCTTTTTGGATTTGATGAATTAGATTTTTAGACTGTATTTAGACAGATTCATTGTTATGTTCATTGACGACATTCTGATCTATTCACGAGATGAGTCTAAGCACGCCGAGCATTTGAGAATTGTTCTACAAACTTTGAGAGATAAGTAACTATTTCCTAAATTTAATAAATGTGAGTTTTGGCTCAGAGAAGTTGGATTCCTGGGACATATTGATTCAGCGAAAGGTATCCGAGAAAAATTTTAGCTATTTTTATTGGAAACCATCGAGAAATGTATTCGAAGTCAGAAGTTTCCTGGGACTAGCTGGCTACTATCGACATTTTATAAAAGGATTCTCGATGATTGCTACTCCTATGACCAGATTGCTACAAAAAGATGTAAAATTTTAATGGTTTGAGAAATGTCAACAGAGTTTCAATCAGTTCAAAGTATTCTTAACTGAGGCACCAGTGCGAGTTCAACTTGAGTCGGGTAAAGAATTCGTGATTTATAGCGACGCGTCATTGAATGGTTTGGGTTACATTTTGATGCAAGAAGGAAAGTTGTAACTTATGCCTCTAGACAGTTGGAACCTCATGAAAAGAACTATTTGACGCACTATTTAGAGTTGGCTGCTATTATTTACAGATTAAAAATTTGGTGACATCATTTGTATGGTGAAAAATGCCACATCTTTACCGATCACAAAAGTTTAAAGAATATAATGACTCAGAAAGATTTAAATTTGTGACAATAGAGATGGCTTGAGCTATTGAAATATTACGAGTTAGTAATTGATTATCATCCCTGGAAAGAAAATTGTAACGCCCCAAATTTTGGGCCTAGAAGTATTAGGTTTTGAGCATGGGAATAGTAAGGAGGCTGCACATAAAAGTTTAGTTGTGCAAGGAAGTGACACAAATACATGTTTGCTTCAGTGGTTAAGTGTTCTGGGAAGTGTCTGAGAAGTCTTGGGTTCAAGCCTTGGATTATGCAGAAGTTTTGTTTTTATGTGAATAAACAATGTCTCTACGCAGTAGGCTTTTAAATAAATGTGGGTATTTTATGTCAGGAAGGGCCTACTGGTCTAAGGGATAAATGGCGTGTCATCTATGCTTGAGGACTGAGGTTCGAATCTTGGTGAGTGCAGTAGAGTGTTTTATTTTGCTGCTGTGCCATGGGAGTGTTGTGGTTTGACCGAAATACTGAAACGATTGAAGGAAATTTTAATTGAGTTGTTGAGGGATCAGTTTGAGTGATTTGAGGAGAGATTTGAGGGGGAAAATAAGGGATTTTGAAGGCGTGGGAGTGTTGTTCCGAATTGGGACTTTAGGCACTTAAAGAATTCAACTTTGGGGGGAAGAATTTGGCTGTGCAAATCACTATCATTTTCTATCACTCTTTGGTTCTTTTTCCTTTGGAGGTTGACTATTGCATTTGGGGACCGATTGTTGATTAGAGATCATTCGGTTTTTCTTTTTTGGTCTATTCTAAATTTGCTTTTCCCTAAGTTCTTCGGTTGGCTGAATGCTCTCTGTCTCTCCCTCTCTTAAACTTTGGCCGATTACTCCCTATTCCATTTTTTCTCTCAATTCTTCCCCTTTTTTTCACCTTGCTGATTGACCGATTGCTTCTTGTTCTCTTTCCCTCTCTTCATCTTAGTTTGTGGTAGTCGAATACCCCTTTCTCTTCTCTTATTATTTCTTCAGCTTTTATCGAGTGTCCTTTTCTTTGGTGTTTTCTATTCCCTTGGCCGAATACTTGGTCATTCTTTCCTCCCTCTTCTATCGACGTTTCTTCTCCTAGTAGTTGGTTCTATCCAGCACGAGTTACTTTTGGTTGGTAAGTATTGCAGTAAGGGCAAAAGTTATGTCTTAAGCGTTATAAGTAGTGTTGTTATTTATTAAATAGATTAGGTTATTAGGTCTGAAATGTATTGTAGGATATCTCTAAAGGGGTTTATGGTCTGTTGCTTGTAATGAATTAAGTGTGTGATCTTTCGTCGATCGACCAAGGGTTGGAGTGCCTGTGGATTATTTACGCACTTTTGTAAACAAGGTGTGTAAACACTGCCTTTGACCATAAATCGGTGAAAAGCCAAAAGATGTGAATAGTCGACACCACACAGGTGTGTAGCTACCCGTGTGGTAACTCGTGTGCCTAAACATGGGCAGATGATCGACGAGGCCGGCCATGAGTAATTTCATGGGCTGAGGTCATATTGGGCCATTTTGGGCCAAACTAAGCTGTGTGGGCTCCACGTACACGTGAGCCCTATATGGGTAAACCACATGAACGTGTGGAGAATATTGGGCCAGGCTGTGTAATCTACATGGCCAAGGCCATTTTTGGGCTATGTAGGCCACACGGGTGTAAGAGCCCATATGGGCCCACAAATATGGGTCGTGGGCCTATTTTCACTACTTGACTGCTAAGGTTGCATGAGTCGCTCGAGACGATCGTGAACCTACTGTTGGGTTGGTAAGTTTACCTAGACCCTTATATGTGACAAAAATGACTGTTTTGCCCTTATGAGGTAAAATGACTGCTTTGCCCTTATGTGGTAAAATGACTGAAATGCCCTTACATGGTAAATTGACTGTTTTACCCTATGTGAGGTATTTATATATATGTTCATGTATGACTGTATTTTAGCGTGCTATTTAAACTATAATGGATACATGTATGATTCTCTGATATGACATGACATGACTGTATGATACATTGCATGGGGATGGGTTTATTATGATTGGAGGAACTGTATTGTACTGGTAGCTCTACTGCAAATCACTGATGGTTTTAAGCCTATTACACTGGTAGCTCCGCTGGAAATACTGTTTAGTGCTGCAACTGGTGCTACTTGGAGTGTAGGGATGGATAGGTTGATTTTATCCCTACATGGAGTGTACGGTTGGATGGAGATGGAATGTAGAGGCTAGATGGGTAAGACTTGCATACTGTTTACTGTTTTTGCACTGTTTATTGTTATTGCACTATTTACTGTTACTACAATGGGCCAAGGCCCGAACATATGACTATTTCTGTATTAAGATAGGCTAAAGCCCAAACTGATATTGCCGCTGTTACTAAAAAGGACTTAGCCCCAGACTGTATGTGCTCACTGTATGTTTGACTGTCTGTTTATTAAGGGATTACACAATGAGTTTTTGTAAACTCACCCTTCTGTTTATCTGTGCAGGTAATATTTAGGTGGACCGGTGTTGCGAGGGACTCAAATATGGCCACACAACCGTACATGCTTCTATTTTTGACTTTTAAATTATATGTATTTTAATTTGGATATTTTCTGTAATAAGGCCTCTTTAAATTTTTAATGTTTTTAATTTGGGTTTTTATTTGCTTTGGTTTATAACTACGAGTGATAGGAAAACTTGAGTTTTCAAAAGAAACAATGTTTTTAAAAAGCAAACGCAAGTACGCAACTGTTTTAAAAAGCTTTCATTATAAAATGATATTTTGGGAATGAATAACGATTTTAAAGTAAATACTTTTGGATAGTGACACAAGTTTTGAAACAAACGACACATCTCATAATCTCTTTTAGAAACACACAAAGAGAGTAATTATAGAATGGGGTTTTCAATGATATCTCGCTTTACAAAAAACACTTCAATGTGACATCGCCAGATTCAGCCATAACGTCTAGGCTGGGTTTGGGGTGTTACAAAAATGTAGTCACAAATGCTTTGAGTAGAAAATATCTATTTTCTTTGAGAGCAATGAATACAAGACTGAATTTGTTCGATGATGGTTCGATTCTAGCAGAGTTGAAAGCTAAACTGATTTTTCTTCAGCAAATTTGTGAAGCTCAAAAGTGTGATACCGAGTTTCAAGCTAAAAGAATGCAATGTGAGTCAAATAATGATTCAGACTATCAGATCAGAGCAGATGATTGTTTAATGTTCCAAGATAGAATTTGCATACCAAAGAATTTTGAGCTCGTTCAGAAAATTTTGCACAAAGTACACTGTAGTTATCTGTTCACCCGGGGAGTACCAAAATGTATAATGATTCGAAACAATTGTATTGGTGGTCAGGTATGACACAAGACATTTCTGAGTTTGTATCGAAGTGTTTGATTTGTCAACAAGTCAAAGCTGAACATCAAGTGCCATCATGATTACTAGAGCCTATGATGATACCAGAGTAGAAATGGAATAGAGTTACGATAGATCTTGTATCGGGTTTGCCTCTGTCTCTAAAAAAGAAAGATGCCATCTGGGTTGTTGTTGATCGATTATCGAAGTCTGCACATTTTATTTTGATACGTACAAATTATTCGTTTGATAAATTGGCTAAATTGTACATATCTGAGATTGTTAGATTGCACGAGATGCCAGTTTCGATTATTTCGGATAGAGATCCGAGGTTTACATTGTAATTTTTGAAGAAACTACAAGAAGCTCTTGGTACGAGGTTGAATTTTAGTATAGCTTTTCATCCGCAAATTGACGGTCAGTCTAAGAGAGTAATACAAATTCTAAAAGATATGCTTCGTTGTTGTGTATTAGAGTTCGAAGGCAATTAGGAGAAATATTTTTCGTTGGTTGAATTTGTAACAGCCCATTTTTGGGTCAAATCGAAACAATGCTTTTGGGACCACAAATCTGAAGTCAAAATATTTATTTTATTATTATTTTATTGTTTATAGCATGAATATATGATGGTGTGAAATTTTCGTTAAGAAATTTTAGCATTTGAATGCTCAATTAGGTAAAAAGGACTAAATCGCGTAAAATGCAAAAGTGCTGTTCTATTAGCTAAAGGTATTAAATATCTATAGAACCTTCAACCAAAGGTCTTTAAGTGGTAATTAACCTATTTGAGAGTTAATGGATGATAGTGGAGTGGTATTTGGTGTAGTTATTAAATAATTTTAAGGTTAGTTTGGTAAATTGGTTATTAAATGATAATTTAATAAAATAAAAGCCATTTTATTCATTTTCATCTTCATCTAGCCATTTTATTAGCTCCAATATTCGTCCATGCTATCGATGCTCAATTAGGTACGATTTTTGTCCCGTTTTTTATAATTTTTACGTTTTTGAGATCGTTGTAGCTTAATCTATCTAGCCCGTATCTCTGATTTCAAAACTGTTAAAGTATTTAGTGTTCTCATTGTTGAATGTATGAGTATTTTGTTAGTTGATGATGGAAAATAAATCATTGTTGTTAGATATACAAGTTTTGTAAAGTGAAATTTGGTAAAAATGTCAATTTTGGATTAAATTGTGAAATATGAAAATTTAGTTGTTGAATTTTAAAATAAATGAAAAATATGGGTTGATATGAGAATGGGTAATATTCGGCCAGCATGAATTTGTATTAAATTAAATAAATTGTGATTTTATGTGATAAGGACTAAATTGTAAAAATGTGAAATTTTGTATGTTTGTGTTACACAAATGCATGTCTGCTTCAGTGGTTAAGTTTCCTAGGAAGAGTCTGAGAAGTCTTGGGTTCAAGCCTTGGCTTGTGCAAAAGTTTTGTTTTTAATATGAATAAACCTCTGTCTCTAGTCAGTAGGCTTTTAAATAAATGTGGGTAAAACATGACAGAAAGGGCTTGCTGGTCTAAGGGATAAGTGGCATGTTATGGTTACCTGGGGTCTGAAGTTCGAGTCCTGGTATGTGCAATGGAGGGTTTTATTTTGCTGATAGGGCCGTGTAGGAGTTTTAGTCAACCTGAACTACTGAAGAATTGTAGTGGAATTTGAATTAGGTGGTTGAGGGAGAAGTGGACAATTTTGAGTGATTTGGGGAGGAAATTGTGGGAATTTGAAAGTAGTGGGAGAGTTGGTGCCGAATTTTAGCTCTTGCCTTACACATTATTGGCTTTGGTTAGTATTTTTTTCCCATTTTCGGTGTCTGTCAAGGTTTTCACTTCTTGAGGCCGAACATTGCTAAGGGAGCATTCAAGTATTTTTCGTTTTTGTTTTTTTCGAATTTTCTTTTCCCTACAGCTTTCCCTTGCTTCGATTTTCTCTTCTCTCTCTACTCCTCGAATAGACGTTCTTTTCCTATTTTCTTTGGCTGAATACTCTTTTTCCCTCTCTCTCAATTCTTCAATTTTTAGCAATTCCCTCTCTTCTCATCTTGGTTGTTGTGGCCGGAGATTCTCTTTGCTTGTAGCTGAACCCTGCCTTTTCTCCATCCATCTCTTCCCTTTTTTTATTGTCGAAACTTTTCCTCTGCTTGGGAGCCATTTGTGTTTCCTCTCGGTTTCTGATAAGTATTCTTGACTTACTGTTAACCTTGCTTTTCGTCTGTGGTAAGTGCTTTTGATATTTGGTTATCATGTTGCTTGGAATTAATACCTATCTGAATTCAGGTGATGCCTAGGAACTATTCGAGAAGTGAAAGATATTTCTTTGGCATTGGAGTGATCGAAATCTCCCTTTTCTCTTGATCAAAGGTAACATTGTCATTAGTTTAAAACGTGTTCAACACATATGTTTCGATTAAGTAAAAGTTTAGGAGATTAATTGGAATTGGTCAAATGTAGGTTGGAGTGCTCGTGAGCTATTTACGCACTTTTGCAAACACGGTGTGTACAAACACAACTCTGACTATATAAAATGGCAAAAGCCAGATTAAGTGAACGTCGACGCCACATGGGCGTGCTCCTGGCCGTGTAGGGAGGCCACGTGAGTAAACATGGGGGTATAGTCGACATGGCCGGCCGGGAGTAATTTCATGGGCTGAGGCCGTAATGGGCCATTTTGGGTCGAACTGGGCGGTGTGGGCTCCACGGATAAACCACAAAGGCGTGCAGAAATTAATGGACCAGGCTGTGTAATACACACGGCCAAGGCCATTATGGGCCGTGTGGGCCACATAAGTGTGTGGGCCCAATTGGGCTCGCAATATGGGTCGTGGGCCTATTTTTACTGTTTGACTGATAAGGTTGTTCGAGTCGCCCGAGACGACTGTGGACCTACTGATGGGTCGGTAAGGTTACCTAGACACCTATTTGATAAAATGACTGTTTTGCCCCTAGGTGATGTATGACTGTATTTTAGCATGACATTTTAACTGCATTGAGTACATATGTAATATTATGATATGACATGACATGTTGCATGATGCATTGCATGGGGATGGGTTTATCATGATTGGAGGAAGTGTACTGTATTGGCAGCTCTGCTGCAAATACTATTTAGTGCCACAATCGATACTACTTGGAATGTAGGGATGGGTGGGTTGATTATATCCCTACATAGAGTGTAGGGTTGGACTGAGATGGAGTGTAGAGGCTGGTTGGGTAGGATTTCTTGATTGTATAGCTATACCGTTACTGTCACTGAGATGGGCTCAGGCCCAAACTGATATTGATATTGTAATGGGCTAAGGCCCTAACTGAAACTGAGCCATTACTGAAATGGGATTAGGCCTAGACTGTATTTGGTCACTGTATGGTTGTTTGATATGGGATTGCACACTGATTTTTCGTAAACTCACCCTTCTGTTCATCTGCATAGGTAATCCCCAGACTTAGGTGGATCGGTGCAATAGGGGACTCAGAGATAGCCACACAACTGCTATTATTTTCGCATTTGATTTTGATTATATGTATTATTAGTTGAGGTATTTTTATTGTAATAAGGCCTCTTTGAGTTTTTATTTTTAATTTGGGATTTTTATTTGTTTTGATTTATAACTGCTAGCAGTAGGGAAAGACATGAGTTTTCAAAAAGATAAATGTTTTTCAAAGATACCACGAATACACAACCTGTTTTAAGAGCTTCCGTAAGTAATAACATTTTATTGAAAATAATAATGACGTTTTAATATGGTTAACTTTTTGACAAATGACTCACATTTTAGAAAATGAACGAATGTCTTAAAATCATCTTTAGGGTCACACAAAGAGGTTAAATAGAGATTGTATTTTTTCAATGATATCACATTTTACGAAAAACACTTCAATGCGACATCGCTAGATTGTGCCATAACGTTTAGGCCGAGTTTAGGGTGTTACATTTAGTGTTATCAGAGCCAAGTTGCAAAACTCGACTGTGGATTTGGGTTTCTTTTAAAACTTGGAATTTCTAAAAGAATTGTTTCAAATCATTTGAACTATTTTGAAATGTTTTAGCGAATGTGTGATACATCGAGTCTCCGGCGCCGATTCTGTAAGTCTTTTGAAACTGTTGTTTGTTTAAATTGAAATGCTGAGACTACTATAGGTAGTAAACTGTACTGAAATACTCTAGTTAGGGTAAACTAAAAACTGTAGTAAGACTGCGATCTGCGAAAGTGAACTCTGAAATACTGATACTATTTTTCATAAAATATTTGTTAATAAACACTGAATTGTAAACTGATGCATAAAATTGTTAATATAGATAAAATGTAATTCGATAATGAGCACCAGAGGTACTTATGGAAGGGGTACAATAGGCAATGGCGGAGGCCGTGGAGGTGCTCGAGCTAGGTCCTCATCATCTGGCCACATGCCTAATGGAGAGGTGCCAGTTTCACCGAGACTAAGACTAGGTCTCATGATCATGCGGCTAGGGATGATGCACTATCCCAAGCCATGTTACGAATTCTGGAGAGGGTCATTGGGCCTAATACTGGTGCTGTGGGCGTGGGTCGATTACAGAACGACTCTGGTCTAATGAAGCTGAGATTTTTAGGGGTACTGCTGGAGTTGCCCTTAATGTGGCTGAGTATTGGATTGAGGCCACAAAGTGGATCATGGACGATCTCGACTGCACCTCCGAGCAGAAACTAAAGGGTGCAGTGCCACTGCTGAGAGATGAGGCTTACCAGTGGTGGCTTACGGTTAAAGAGGGCACTCAGCCTGATTGACTGTCCTGGGAATTTTTCAAGACTGGCTTTTAGGGAAAGTATGTGGGTGCTAGTTATGTGGATGCCTAGAGGAGAGAGTTTCTAAATCTAACATAGGGGGATAAATTAGTGGCTGAGTATGAGGCTGAATTTTTGTGACTAAGGCACTATGCACAAGGGATGGTAGCAACCAAATACGAGCATTGTGTTTGTTTCGAGGACAGCCTCAAGGATAGTTTGCGGGTTCTGATAGCTCTACAGAGGGAGCGAGATTTTGCTGCATTGGTTGAAAAGGCAAAGATCATCAAGAAAGTGAAGTGCGCTGAGCGACAGACCTATGAGAAAGAGAGAGGTAGGACCAGGAGGGATTTAGAGCCTTCAAGTTCCTATTTGAGGCCTAAGAAAAAGGCCAGAGTTGATGGGCCGGTTAGAGTTAAGGCCCCTGTTGCTGCTAATGGATTGTAGCCTTATGCTGATTATGGAAGACGCCATCAGGGCAAGTGCTAGAAAAGGATTGGGGCATGTTTAAGATACGGGTAATTGGAGCACCGTATCAGAGAGTGTCCACGGAGACCCGATGTAAACTGAAAAATATATAGGATTTTTCCTATATAATTTATCACATTTTTACTTAAATGTGTTTTTAAAACCAAGTAATTGTTTAATAAATTAATGAAATATATGAAAATATGAAATTCGGACATAGAAATTATTAAAATGTGATTTTATGCTTTATTATATAGTTTTCATGCAAAAAGTGGCTTCTTTTATTTTAATTTGACCAAATTATATTTTCAAGCTATAAAGTGGGCCATTGATGATTAAATTAAATAATAAAATATAAATTTATATTTAATAATTTATTTTAATATATTTCATTAATAAATTGGGTTATAATTAATTAAGTAAATTGATTAATTAAAGTGGTTGAATTATTTTCTGTGGTCCTCTAAATTATCTATTATTTTTGGATAGGTCTAAGAGCTTTATTTTGATTACAAAATTGTCCAAATGGAGGACCAATTCAACCCAAAATTTGGCTACATGAGGATGCCCACAAATCAAATTTTGGTTTAATTGCACAAAGCCCTTGAAGAGTTGAAGAAATCGGAGATTTACCCGGAGATTTGCAACTGATCGAGTCTTGATCCTGATGATGTGTGGCACTTAAATCAAGCAAAAATCAGCCACATTTCCACAAATCATGGCCGGCGACCCTTGAAGGAATTCTTAAAAGATGGACACTCTTATTTTTAGCAAACTAGCTCCCTTGCCTCACCTATAAATAAAACCCCATTTCTCACTTTCCTAATCATCCCTCACTCATTCATCATTCTCTCCTCTCTCAATTCTCTTAGCTTTCTTTCCCCTCATGCCTATCATCATCTTTGCATAAATATTTTTAGCAAATTAGCCTTTTAAAGAACCCTTGGTCGGCCATCTTGGAGAGCCATCAACAAAGGAGCAAAGTGAAAGAACGAAGGATCCCTCATCAGTCAGAGTCTTGGGTGACAGCCACTCTGAATTGGGTTTAATCTTTCTTACTTTAATTTAATTCAAGAATGTTTGCTATGTGTTCTTTTTTCTTGTTTACAACAATGATAGCTTAATTTTATTTAAGCTAGGATGGTTGCTTTGATTTAATAATAATTATTTGATTCATGCTTATAATGTTTGCGCCTCAATCAATCATGCTTTCAATTAAAATCAAGTCTGTATTTCGTTCATATGTGATTGAAATGTAATTGAATTAGCTGAGTGATCCTAACCAGACGACGGCTAATGGATGCATAATTGAAATGTGCATGCTCAATTTAGATCCTAACTTGATTAAATTGCAGGTTGCATAACAACCCTAACCAGGCTCTATTATCTGCATAGTTTTTAAATTTATGTGATTAAACTGTTTCAAACCTAACACGTCCCTGTTACCTCACATGAATACTAAGAAACCCTTAGTAAATATGGATCAGTAAAATATGTATTTAATATGTAAAGGATTTCGAAAGGACCTAACGTGGTTTCCAAACTCATGAAAGATCGAGTTTCCATGGAATGTCTTTCTGAATATTGACAAGCATGTTGATAATAATTTGAGTTTAATTAAAGTAATTGTGCTAGATTATTTATGTTATAATTGTTGCATATTGTGTTAATTTTGCTAAAATCTATCTCATTCATATAGTTTGCATACTTAGGTTAAATTGCATTAGGGATCATTGCATTTAGTTTCATATACTTAACTTTTCATCACTTCACAATTATATTGTTTTTTATTTATCAAATTGTTAATATACTTTTACAAATTAAGTGACTTAGCACAAATACAATCCCTGTGGAGATGATAACTCGATACTTACTTATTACTTGATAACGACTATGTACACTTGCACAAACCAGTAATGTTTCAAATGCTACAAACGATGGGCAAATTTAGTGGTATGCCCACGGAAGACCCACATCTCCACCTTCGATTGTTTATGGAGGTGAGTGATTCATTCAAGATAGCCAGTGTGACTGAAGATGCACTGAGGTTGAAGTTGTTTCCATACTCATTGTGAGATCAAGCACGAGCATGGCTCAAGTCATTGCCACCAAGTTCTATATCTATATGGAAAAAATTAGCAGAGAGATTTTTTGTTAAGTGTTTTCCACCTAGCAAAAACGCTAAGTTGAGGAACGAGATCACAACTTCCAACAATTGGATGATGAGTCTTTGTGTGAGGCTTGGGAGCAATTCAAGGACTTACTTCGTAAGTTTCCTCATCATGGGATTCCTCATTGTATCTAGTTGGAGACATTCTATAATGGTCTCAATGCACATACAAGATTGATGGTAGATGATTCTACGAATAGTGTAATTTTGTTTAAGTCTTATAATGAGGCTTATGAGATCATCGAGAGGATCGCGAGCAACAGCTATCAATGGCCAACAGATCAAACAGCTTCAGTAAGACGTGTAGCTGGAGTTCATGAAATTGATGCTCTCACATCGTTATCAGCTCAGGTATCATCTATTTCCTCTATGTTAAAGCAGTCTACCGCTAATGGTGCTAATAATTTTGTAGCTCAGACACCAAGTTCGTTTGAAGTAGTTTCTTGTGGGTACTGTGGGAAAGGTCATTCTTTCGAGAATTGCCTATTGAATCCTGAGTCAGTGTACTATGTGGGGAACCAACATCAAAATAGGAGTGGACAAGGAACCCAGACCAACTTCTATAATCTTTCATGGCGTAACCAACCCAAATTTTCTTGGAGCAACCAAGGAAATGGACCAAACAACAACTTTATGCAGCATAGACCCAACCAATCTCAAGGGTTTAATCAGCAAGCTCCAAAACCACCTCAATCTGAATCATCAAATAGTTTGGAGAACTTGTTGAAAGCATACATGGTAGAGAATGACGCTTTGAACCAGAGCCAAGCAGCAACACTAAAAAATTTGGGAAACCAAATGGGTCAGTTAGCTACGGAGCTTTGTAATAGACCACAAGGAACTTTGCCAAGTGATACTAAGAATCCAAGAAATTTGGGTAAAGAACATATCAAGGCAGTGGCATTACGAAGTGGTAAAATTCTAGAACCCCGATTGATTAATGTCGAAGATGAGCTTGTTAAAAAGAGGGAAAGTCAACCAGCTGTTGAAGTTCCTACACCACAAGAGTCAGAATCTGCAAAGACTGGTGAGGTAAATCCTAGCTTAGTGAATTCAGATACTTTAGCATCTTCTTTGGATGCAGATTTACCTACTTAAAAAAGTTGTCCGGTTTAACCAAAAGTTCTATCACCTCTATTTCTGCTAAGATTGCAGCAACACAAGCAGAAACAAAAGGTGCAATTCAAAAAGTTTTTGGATGTTCTGAAGCACTTACATATCAATATTCCATTGGTGGAGGCTTTAGAACAAATTCTGAATTATGTGAAGTTTATGAAAAATATACTATCCAAGAAGAAACGACTAAGTGAGTATGAGACTGTCGCTCTGACAAAGGAGTGCAGTGCATTCCTGTAGAACAAGCTGCCACTGAAATTGAAGGATCCAGGAAGCTTTACAATACCCTGTAACATTATTGAATCTTACTATGGCATAGCTTTGTGTGACTTAGGAGCAAGTATCAACTTAATGCCTAAGTCCATTTTCAAGATGCGAGGGATAGGAGAAGTACGACCTACAACTGTGATGCTCTAGCTAGCGGATCGATCTTTAGCATACCACAAAGGAAAGATTGAGGATGTTTTGGTAAGAGTCGATAAATTTATTTTCCCTGTTGATTTTATTATTCTAGATTTTTAAGCATATAAGGAAGTGCCAATTATCCTTGGGAGACCTTTTTTAGCCACGGGAAGAATGTTAATTGATGTGCAGAAAGGCGAACTCACCATACGAGTTCAAGATGACCAAGTAACTTTTAACATTCTCAAAGCGTTGAAATTTCCCAATCTAAGAGAAGAGTGCTCAGTTATGGAAGAAATAGAAACCTTGATTTATATGGAAAGCCATCTTGAAGAAGATCCATTGGAGAAAGCCTTAGGGTTTGACCCTTTAGAGGATGTAGAAGGTGAAGAAAACATGGCTGTGATGGAAGCCAATCTGAGAAATTTTATTCAATCCACACAGTTTGAACCATTGGAATTGGAAGTCAGAGAATTGATGCAACCCAAATTGTCAATCGAAGAACCACCTACACTCGAACTAAAGGTACTTCCTTCCCATTTAAAATATGTTTATTTAAGTAACTATTCTACTTTGCCTATGATCATTTCAGCAGAACTGATAAAAGATCAAGAGGAGCAACTAATTTCTGTTCTAAAGAAATTTAAGAAAGCAATTGGTTGGACTATAGCTGATATTTGAGGTATAAGCCCTTCATTTTGGATGCACAAAATTATTCTAGAGGAAGGTGAAAAAGCTCGAATTGATGGGAAAATGAAGCTTAATCCTATTATCAAGAAAGTTGTGAGAAAGGAAGTGATCAAATGGCTAGATGCAGGAATCATCTATCCTATTTCAGATAACTCGTGGGTAAGTCTGGTACAGTGTGTGCCGAAGAAAGGTGGAATTACGATTTTTGAGAATGAGCGTAACAAATTTATCCCAACAAGAACTGTTACTGGTTGGAGAATTTGTGTTGACTATAGAAAGCTGAATAAAGCCACTCGGAAGGACCATTTTTCGTTGCCTTTTATGGATCAGATGTTAGATCGACTAGCAGGTAATAAATTCTATTATTTTTTAGATGGCTATTCGGGATATAACCAAATAGTTGTAGCTACGGAAGACCAACATAAAATAACCTTTACTTGTTCGTACAGTACGTTTGCTTTTAGGCGAATGCCTTTTGGTTTATGCAATGCACCTGCAACATTCCAATGATGCTGATGGCAATATTCGCTAATATGGTTGAAAATTTTGTTGAGGTATTCATGGATGATTTTTTTGTTTTTGGTAACACTTATGATATTTGTTTGAGTAATTTAGCTAAGGTACTAAAGAGATGCGAAGAGACGAATCTTGTCCTTAACTGGGAGAAATGTCATTGTATGGTTAAGGAAGGGATTGTCTAAGGGCATAAAATTTTAAAGAAAGGAATTGAAGTCGACAAAGCAAAGGTGGACATAATTGAAAGATTACCGACCCTAATGAATATGAAAGGAGTCAAAAGTTTCTTAGGCCATGCCGGTTTTTACCGAAGGTTTGTCAAAGATTTTTCAAAAATTTCTAAACCGTTGTGATTGTGTTTAAAGAAAGATGCAGTGTTTGATTTCAACAAAGCATGTTTAGAAGCTTTTGAAGAGCTGAAAAAATGGTTAATCTCAGCCCCAATAATTATTACACCCGATTGGAGCACACTTTCTGAGTTGATGTGCGATGCAAGTGATTATGCTGTTGGAGTTGTGATGGGTCAAAAAAGGAATAAAGTGTTCCACCCCATTTACTATGCAAGTAGAAACTTGATGGGAGCCCAACTAAATTATACGGTAACTGAAAAGGAACTATTTGCTATAGTTTTTGCTTTTGACAAATTCCACTCATATCTTATAGGTACCAAAGTTACAATATTTACTGACCATGCGGCCATTAAATACTTGCTCACGAAGAGAGATGCGAAATTGAGGCTAATTCGTTGGATACTTTTACTCTAAGAATTTGACCTTGAGATCCAAGATAGAAAAGGTGTTGAAAATCAAGTAGCTGATCATCTGTTGAGGTTGGAGCAAGATGATGTAACTCGATCACATGTGCCTATCAACGAGAATTTCCCAGATGAGCAGTTATTTGAGGTGAGTCGAGGTTTGCTAATTTTTCCAATTATCTTTCATGTGGAATAATTCCTCGAGAATTGACATACCAACAAAGGAAGAAATTCCTTCATGATAGTCGGTATTATTTTTGGGAGGACCCGTTCTTATTTAAACAGTGTGCAGATAATATAATCCAAAAATGTGTAGCTAAAAGTGAGATTGCTAAGATCTTACATCATTGCCATTTATCTTCGAGTGGGGGACACTTTGGTGGTGCACGTACCGCAGCAAAGATTTTGAAAGTAGGTTTCTTTTGGCCTAAACTATTTAAAGATGCTTATGCTTATGTGAAGAACTATGATAAATGCCAAAGGACCGGTAATATATCACGGAGGAATGAGATGCCCTTAATAAAAATTTTGGAGATTGAATTATTTGATGTATGGGGCATTAACTTCTTAGGACCGTTTCCGTCTTCATATGGGAACAAATACATCTTAGTTGCTGTGGATTATGTGTCCAAGTGGGTTGAACCTGAAGCATACCCTACAAATGATACTAAGGTAGTCATGCGATTCCTACATAAGCATGTGTTTACACGATTTGGGACACCAAGAGCTATTATTAGTGATAAAGGTTCTCACTTTGTGAACAAATGGCTTAAGTGGTTGCTTGACAAATATGATGTGAAACACAAGATTAGTACTGCTTATCACCCTCAGTCTAATGGGAAAGTCGAAAGACTGAACCATGAAATTAAAGGTATCCTTGAAAAGGTAGTACACCCTAGTAGAAAAGATTGTTCTCGAAGGCTCGATGATACATTATAGGCCTATCGAATAGCATTTAAGACACCGTTAGGAATGACTCCTTATCAGTTGGTTTTTAGAAAGGCATGTCATTTTCCATTAGAGTTGGAGAATAGAGCTCATTGGGCTTTGAAGAAGTTGAATTTTGATCTTAAGCAAGCTGGTGAGAGAAGGATATTACAACTGGATGAGTTGGAAGAGTTGAGGTTGTTTTCCAATGAGAATGCCAAAATGTGTAAAGAAAGATAAAAAAGATGGCATGATAGTCATATACAACCTCGTGAGTTTAAAGAAGGTCAGAAGGTTTTATTGTTCAATTCAAGGTTGAAGTTATTTCCTGGGAAGCTAAAATCTCGATAGAAAGGACCTTATACCATCTATCGAGTGTATCCTTATGGAGCTGTTGAATTATACGACAATCACGGAGGTACGTTTAAATTTAATGGTCAACGTCTCAAATATTAATGGGATGGTAAAGTTGAGCGAGTTGAATCCTTGTTCAAATTAATAGACCCTTGATTTTTCAAAAACTTGTTTTGTAAATAAATAAATAATTAGGATTTATTTTCTTAATTTAGTACATGTAATTAATTCTATCTAAAGAGATTGGAACTTAAGCGGGACCGCTATGACCCCTCCAACCTTTCCTGGGAATTAATTTAATGTAATTTATTAAGAAGAAATTTTCTAATTAAAATTTAAAATATCTTTTAGTTTCATTTGTTTTGTTTAAATTTTAAATTTTTATGTTAATAAAGGGTGTCAAATTTGGCCCAAGTACTAATCAGTTTTTTTTAGTAAGATACAGTCTGAATTTGAGGCCCAAGATAGCAAAACAAGGGGAAACTCCACACCTATTGCCGCCACTTCCATTGCTTGCTACCCAAGTAACCCTAATGTAGCTATGTTTTTGCTACATGTTGCCCTAATTTTTCTCTATATAAACCCCTCTTCATTCTACTATTTTTCATATCCCTCAAAGTAATTTGCTTAAACCCCAAAAATCCCTAAACTTTCCTCTAGTGCCGTCAACATTAAATACCGAAAGAAACCCTAGGTTTTTCCTCTTTCCTGAAATCTCCTTTTGTCGCTGCAAAGAAAATGTCGGGGCATCAACATTGCTGTTGCACGTAGCAGTTATCACCACCGCACACCACCATTACTACCACACATTACCTTCACCGCTGCAACCTCTTCGCCATCGCAAGGTTCGCCGAAGTAAGTCCTACCCACTTGCCGATTTCTCTTCTTCCCCTGTAAGCAGAACTTTGCCAAATTTTTGGGAAAATACCATGTCTCACAAAAGAACTAGATCATCAAAGACTACTCCTGAAAGCCAGATTGTGATTGATAAAGAAGTAAAAGAGAGATTTGATTCAATTTTCAAGCATCAACCTATGATGCCAGAATAAGGTTTTAACTTGAAGAGTAATGATTTGATGGTTGTCCCTGTGCCAATTAGAAAGACAATCAATACTCTCAAGTGGGAATGATTTTGTGATACTCGTTCACTTCTCAAGGATGAACTAGTTCGAGAGTTCTATGCAAGTTTGACTGCACAAAATGCCATTAAGGTCATCCTTCGGAAGAAAAAGGTACCTCTTACCCCTAAGTCCATCAATGATTTATTTAACTTACCTAATGTTGAAGAAGATGAGTACTACCCTATGATGAACAACATCAATTGGGATTTTCTTCAACAAGTGCTTGATGTTGTGACAAATCCATGATCTCAATGGATTATAAGAAAGTATGGGAGCCATTCTTGCCAAAGGGAATACCTAAAACCAATAGCAAAGGTATGGTTTTATTTTGTTCGCTACAGTTTTATGCCTATTTCACAAAGTTCCACCATCTCGATGGAACGAATGCTCTTGTTATATGCAATCTTGACAGAAAAGTCCATTAATGTTGGGAAAATTATTCTCAAGAAGATTTATGACTGTGCTAAAAAGAAGACACGAAGTGCTTATTTCCCATCATTAATCACTTCACTTTGCTTAAGGGCCCGTGTTAAAACACAAGCGAATTTAAAGGGGCAGTATGTCCAAGGGTGCATTACAAGTCATGATCTAGAAAGATTAGTAGAGAAGGTGCATGAGCTGAATCAAGGTGAGCAAGAAGAACCAACTGAGTGAGGTACTGAAGAGTCAACAAACGAAACTGAAACTAAATCAGTTTCAAACACTGAAGAAGAAGAATCTGATAAGGAACCAAATAGTCCTAAACTAGTTGAAGAATTTGAAAACCCTGAACCAAGGGTTGAGCCAGAAGAAGAACCAGTCAAGGCTCAGTGTTGAACCTAAATATACAACTCCCTTGCCGACTTCTGCAAGTACTTCAAGGAAATCAGAGTTATCAATGTTGATGGATATGTGCAAGTTCATGCACAATCAACAGCAAACTTACTGGAAATATGCAAAAATTAGAAATGATTCGATTTGAAATACTTTTAAAAATATCTCTAACATTTTTGTTCCTGAGTTCCTAGATGCTATCTTTGAGACATGGATGGAAGATACTAATTATACAAGCGGAGAATGAGCTAAAGAAGATAAGGGGAATGAGTCAAAAGAATAAAAGAGGGGATTCTTGTCTTTTTATTTATTTATTTTAGGTATTTAGGAATTTATTTCTTTAGTAACTAGGATTTAATTTCTGTAAAATAAAACATAGCAAGCATGAATAAATGCTTCCTTTAGAAAGAAAAAGACTAAGTGATATGGTAATGGGAATGAACATGTCTAGGATTGGATTATAAGGAAATGCTTGGTATTTAAGCGGTCTTAATGACTCACCTCTCTTTCTTTTTAACCCTACCTGGTGTTCAGTTTTGATTCATTACTTTGTCCTTGCAATGAGGACATTGCTTCTTTTCAAAGGGGGGTAATGCAAATAATTGCTCAAATATTTAAAATTTTCAAGTGTGCTTCAATTATTTCTTTCATGAGTATGTTTTAATAATAAATGTTTAGAGAATTTCTTTGTGAATAAGATAGATTGTATACAAGCCTGAATGATGATTTTATCTAAGTGATTGTATATTATCATGAAGAACATAATAATTGTATGATCTTAGTCTTCGGTAATGCTTGCCATTAAAACTTAGTTTCTTTTGAAATTAGACATGCATGAAGGTTTATATATTTAGAATTGACTTAGTAACTTTCTGGAGGCGAAATCCTAGGAGACATAAAAATCTAAGATGATATAAGCACCATTTTCTTTGGATCATTTGAGCCTTTTCAAGCCCACCTTATGATATTAGACCCTTGAAACTATAATTTTGAGCTTAAAGGCCTGTTTATTGCAATGAACCTACATTACATGCCACATTACCATCTTTGTAAGTTATCCTAATTTTGCGCACCTATCTTAACTTAAGTTGTCTTGGTAATCAACATTTGAGGAAATTTCTATAAAGATGTATGTGCTCATGCTTATATATATAAAAAAAATAGTGAAGAAAAGTTTGCTCAGTCTCTAAAAAGGAAAAAAATTATGAGCTTGAGTTCAAAATAAGTTTTGGGGTGTTCCAAAGGTTCACACAAAGAAAAAAGTTGTATTACAAGAAAACTGAGACAAAGTTAAAGGTTAAGATTTTGAAACTGAAATATCCCATCTCTTACAATCCCTGCCTTTGACCGAGCCCCATTACAACCTTATAAAAGACCTATTGATTTGATGATTATGTCACCTACATTAGTGGAGAGGAAGTCCTAAGTTCAACATATGAAGATTATAAATAAGCCTTATGATTATTTTGCTTGATTGATGAGAAATTAAGTTGAATGAAAGAATATTATCTATGGCTGTGACGTATATACATACTATGATTCGTGTTGACATATCTTGAAACTTAGTATAAAATTTCAAAATGTTTGCGTATGATTTACTTGTTAATAAAGAAGATCTATGAGCATGAGTTTATTAATACATGATTATGGGGCAATAACTGATGCTACTTACACTTTTAGCAATTTTGCTTAGCGAGACCTTGTGTTGTGCATGAACATTACTCGAGACGAGGAATGATTCAAGTTTGGGGATGTATAAACTGAAAAATATATAGGATTTTTCCTATATAATTTTTCACCTTTTTACTTAAATTTGTTGTTAAAACCAAGTAATTGTTTAATAATTTAATGAAATATATGAAAATATGAAATTGGGACATAGAAATTATTAAAATGTGATTTTATGCTTTATTATATAGTTTTCATGCACAAAATGGCTTCTTTTATATTAATTTGAGCATATTATATTTTCAAGCTATAAAGTGGGCCATGCATGATTAAATTAAATAATAAAATATAAAGTTATATTTAATAATTTATTTTAATATATTTCATTAATAAATTGGGTTTTAATTAATTAAGTAAATTGATTAATTAAAGTGGTTAAATTATTTTCTGTGGTCCTCTAAATTATCTACTATTTTTTGGACACGTCTGAGAGTTTTATTTTGATTACAAAATTGTCCAAATGGAGGACCAAGTTAACCAAAAATTCGGCTGCATTAGGATGTCCATAAATCAAATTTTGGTTTAATTGCACAAAGCCCTTGAAGAGTTGAAGAAATCAGAGATTTACCAAGAGATTTGCAATTGACTGAGTCCTGATCCTGATGATGTGTGGCACTTAAATCAAGGAAAAACCAGCCACATTTCCACAAATCATGGCTGGCCACCGTTGGAAGAATTCTCAAAAGATGGACAATCCTATTTTTAGCAAACTAGCTCTCTTGCCTCACCTATAAATAAGACCCCATTTCTCACTTTTCTAATCATCCCTCACTCATTCATCATTCTCTCCTCTCTAAATTCTCTTAGCTTTCTTTCTCCTCACGCCTATCATCATCTTTGCATAAAGATTTTTAGCAAATTAGCCTCTTAAAGAACCTTAGGTCGACCATCTTGGAGAGCCATCAGCAAAGAAGCAAAGGGAAGGAATGAAAGATCCCTCATTAGTCAGAGTCTTTGGTGACAGCCACTCTAAATTGGGTTTAATCTTTCTTACTTTAATTTAATTCAAGAATGTTTGCTATGTTTTCTTTGTTCTTGCTTACAACAATGATTGCTTAATTTTATTTAAGCTAGAATGATTGCTTTGATTTAATAATATTTATTTGATTCATGCTTATAATGTTTGTTCCTCAATCAATCATGTTTTCAATTAAAATCAAGTCTATATTTCGTTCATACGTGATTGAAATGCACTTGAATTAGCTGAGCAATCCTAACCAGACGACGGCTAATGGACGCATAATTGAAATATGCATGCTCAATTTAGATCCTAACCCAATTAAATTACAGGTTGCATAACAACCCTAACTAGCTTTGTTATCTGCATAGTTTCTAAATTTGTGATTAAACTATTTCAAACCTAACACGTCCCTATTACCTCGTATGAATACTAAGAAACCCTTAGTAAATAAGGATTAGTAAAATGCATATTTACTAAGCAAAGGATTTCGAAAGGACCTAACGTGGTTTCCAAACTCATGACAGATCAAGTTGCCACAGAATGTTTTTCCTAATATTGATAAGCATGTTGATAATAATTTGAGTTTAGTTAAAGTAATTGTCCTAGCTTATTTATGTTATAATTGTTGCTTATTGTGTTACTTTTGCTAAAATCTATCTCATTCATATAGTTTGCATACTTAGGATAAATTGCATTAGGGATCATTGCATTTAGTTTCATATACTTAACTTTTCATCACTTCACAATTATATTGTTTTTTATTTATCGAGTTGTTAATATACTTTTACAAATTAAATGACTTAGCAAAAATACAATCCCTGTGGAAATGATAACTTGATACTTATTACTTGATAACGACTGTGTACACTTGCACAAACCTGAGCGTTACACTCGATCAGATGCAGGTGTTCAGTAGCCACTGAGAGGCCGTGCTCAGGTTAGAGGTGGTAATGGTTTAGGCCGTGGTCAAACGGCACTAGGCGAGAAATGCCGTTATCTCGAGGCGTGTGACCCGGCTCACGGTTTATGCTGCACGTCACCGAGAGGATGGAGATGCTTCGGATGTTATCATGGGTACGTTTTTTATCTATGATGCACCTTATACTGCACCCTATATAGCTTGTACTATGTCTGAGACTTTGGGTATCTTGGTTGAGAGTACTACGAGTGAGGTTATTGTGCTGAGTCTTTTGGGGCAGTCAGTGAGGGTAAATAAACTGTTCAGAGATGTTCCTTTGAAGGTTCAAGGGGTTATCTTTGTGACGGATTTGATGGAACTTTCTTTTGGAGAATTTGATTTACTACAGGGAATGGAGTGGCTGGTTAAACATCGAGTGAGCTTGGTGTGCTACTAAACGAGTGGTACTGAGAACTGTGGAGGATGACGAGGTAGTTGTAGTTGGGGAACGTCAAAACTACTTATCGAATGTGATCTCTACACTGAGGGCAGAAAAGTTGGTTCATAAGGGATGTAAGGCATTTCTGGCCTGCATTAGTGTTTCAAATTCTAGGGTTTCTTCTGTTAAAGATATCAAAATAGTTAAAGACTTTCTGGATGTTTTTCCTAATGAGCTACATGGGTTACCTCCAAATTGTGAAGATGAATTTGGGATTGAACTCCTGCCGAGCACAGCTCCGATGTCCATCGCCCTTTGTACAATGGCACCGAAGAAGCTTGTGAAGCTTAAAGCTCATATTCAAGAATTGTTAGATCGTGGGTTTATCTGCCCTAGTGTGTCTCTATAAGGAGCACCAGTTTTTTTGTGAAAAAGAAGGATGGATCCATGCATATGTGCATTGATTATCGATAATTGAATAAATTGACCATTAAGAATAAGTACCCCCTACCGAGGATAGATGATCTGTTCAACCAATTTCGTGGAGCTTCAATTTTCTCTAAGATTGATCTCCAATCGGGGTACCATCAATTGAGACTGATGTATATAAGACAGCATCTAGGACTCGTTATGGTCATTACAAGTTCCTACTGATGCCGTTTGGACTGGCGAATGCACCAATGGCTTTTATGGATATGATGAACCGAGTGTTCTAGCCCTATCTGGATCAGTTCGTAGTGGTTTTTATTGACAACATTCTAGTGTATTCGAGAACTGAAGATGAACATGATGAACATCTCTGAGTGGTTCTGCAAATTCTGAAGGAGAAACAACTGTACGCTAAGTTCAGTAAATGTGAGTTCTGGTTACGAGAGGTAACATTTCTGGGCTATGTGGTATCTGCTAAAGGGATTAGAGTTGATCCTCGAAATATTGAGGCTGTTTTGGATTGGAAGCCACCTAAGACTATATTTGAGATTCGTAGTTTCCTGGGATCAGTAAGGTATTATAGACATTTTGTAGAGGGGTTTTCACTGATTGCAACACCTTTGACTAAGTTGTTACGTAAGAGGGTACCATTTAACTGGACTAATGCGCAGTAGGAGAGCTTTGAGAAGCTCAAGAAAGTTCTAAGTAAGGCCCCTGTCTTGATACAACCAGACTTTGGGAAAGAGTTCACTGTCTATAGTGATGCATCACATGTTGGTTTGGGATGTGTGCTGATGCAAGATGGTAAGGTCATAGCGTATGCATCTTGTCAGCTTAAGACTCATGAGGCGAATTAGTTGACGTACGATTTGGAATTGGCCGCAGTGGTTTTTGCACTAAAAATTTGGAGGCATTATCTATACAGTGAGAAGTGTATCATCTACACTGATCAAAGGAGCCTCAAATATCTCTTCACTCAAAAGGAGCTAAATATTAGGTAGCGTACATGGATTGATCTGCTTAAAGACTATGACTGTATGATCGAATACCATGTTCGGAAAGCCAATGTGGTGGCAGACGCACTGAGCCGTAGAACTATGGCCAATCTGAGGGTGATGTTTTCTTGTCTCAGTCAATTTGATGATGGTAGCTTATTGGCCGAGCTTCAAGTTAAATTTGTGTAACATAATTGAGCATGAAAATAGGTTAAATTATATGTTATATTGGATTGAATGTGAAATATTAGTACATTCGTATAATATGAAACAATATGAATACGAAATGAATTATTACCATATATGCTTGAAGTATATATAATGATTTGTACATGTTATATGGACACATGGTGTGGAAAGTATGTGCATATAGAATTTGATTTATGTTAAGTTTGATATGAATTATTATCGGAATAAATATACGTGAAATATATGGAAATTATGGTACATGAAAATTTTATATAATGAAATGAATGATTTTAAACGGTAAGAGAATGATATATTTCATGACATGCACATATATGATTATCTTTGATTTATTGATACAAGGAAATTATGTAGGTGGAGACAATTATTAAACTCAAGTGTGACTTGTTGAGAAAATAAGTATATCAATGTTGAATTTATATAAAATATGCGTAAGTATACTAACAATGTTGATTGATGCTAAGACAAGTGCCAAGCTATTGATTGAGTGATAATATATTTATTTATATGATGCATTGAGTCGGTAAGTATTTCATGAAAATTTTTGCTAAATGATATGTAAATCTGAGTAATGCTTTGAAACCCTGTTTTGACGACGGATACGGGTTAGGGGTGTTACATTTAATGGTATCAGAGCTAAGGTTTAGTCGGTTCTCAGACCGAATGTAGCAAATGTGAAGTCTAAAAATACATGCAACTATGTAACTTATGATAAGATGATTTGATATCTTCCAACCCTGATGAGATTTATTTTACATAAAGATAAAGATGCTATCTCAACCGAGCTAATTCCGATAATGTTGAAAGCGATATTCAAATATATGAGTAAAAGTTGATTATGACGAGTCGAAACTCGTAAAGGTATGAATAAATGTTAGATTTAAATTTATGTGTATAGTAAGTAAAATTTTAATGTAAGTACCAATATTGAATTAAATTTGTATAGATATATATGATTGATGTGGAGATTGAATACTAGATGTATGTTATATTTGAAAAATATATTGATTGGGAATGTGATGAAATAAATATGAATAAGTGATTATTGTGAAATTTGAATATTTGTTATTGAAAAGTAAAGTGAAATGTATTGAATTGAGAATATATGTGATTAATTGAAATGTGCATTGGTTGAATAAATGAAATGAGTAAGTTTGTATGTAAATAAATTTTTGATTCTTTTTATGTTATTATATTTTGTTATCATATGAGATGCGGTTGCTTATAGACTGATTATTTGATGAGAATTACAAATTGACGTAGACTAGGAATGAGATTATTAAAAGCTGAAGAGAAAGATTTCTCATTTGGACCTTAGGAATAGATGAGGATACAAGTGACGTGTCACTAGGATATTTGAGTTCCGAACTCGTTGAGTTGAGTTCGAGTTTATGAGATGTAATCAGGCATCCGAACTTGTTGAGTTGAGTCCGAGTTCACTTATGGATGCGCACACTCGAACTCGTTGAGTTGAGTCCGAGTTTGTGAGATGTAACTAGGCATCTGAGATCGTTGAGTTTGAATCTGAGTTCACTTATGGATGCGAACGCCCGAACTCATTGAGTTGAGTCCGAGTTCGCTTATGGGCGGGTTACATGGTAGCTTGAGCTACATATTCGCAAGCTATTGAGTTTGGTTTAGCCACGAGCATGACACTTATGTGCATGCATTCCGTTGTATCCGATTATATTCCGATGAGTTCAACGAGAAATCAATTAAGTGAAAATACTTGAAAATTAAATTATGAGGCTTTATATTGATTAAGTTATATGCAATGAAAATTATGAGATTTATATTGATTAAGGTCAAAACGGTAAAAGTGAAAAAGTTCAATAGTTGAGCAATTGATAATGCAGTCAAAACTGAGAATGAGTTAATAAGTGAAGATGGGTTCTGGATAGAGATATTAGATTTTTGAAAATTACTTGGGATATACAGTACCACTGCTAAAGAAAGAAGTTAATTATAGGAAAATTGATTTATTCAGATTATTTACAGAATGGTTAACTAAAAATTTCTTCCGAATTAGTTTCTTGAGTAAACTGAATGATATGAAATTTTTGATGACTATATTAGTCAATGGAATTGGTGAATAAATTGCAAAAATATTTGAATATAACTATTATATGGGTATATTACAGTAGATTTTTGGGATTTTATATGGGTGTCTTATATGTACTGATATTTTCAGAGGTATATACAACTGTTCATGTTTGGATGCTATAACCATTATATGGAAAGATTGCATAAATATGCAAACAGACAGAAATTTTCGCAAGTTAGATTAATTCACAATATCACTCTATCTCTCTTTGGTTTTCCAAGCCAATATATGTGATAGAATACTTGATACTAAAATTCATATGATATTATCTTCTAATTTTTGTTGGTGGAAGCTTTGCAAAGCAAATGTGAAATATTGAATTAAAATAATTTGTGAAACGAAAGGATAAAGAATGGATATAAATAATAAACTAGGTAAATATGTGTAGAAAGAAACTATAGAATTGTAAAAATAACGAAGTTCATGATCAAAATAAAACAAGGAAATTTCGAGGATGAAATTTCTTTTAAGGGGGAGAGAAATGTAACACCTTGAAAATTTCTACAGTAAGATATTACTCTTAATATAGTAAAATAAGGAAATAAAGTCACAAGAAAAGGAAAATTGAGTTATGTCACTGGGAAGTATATTATGACATATTGATTCAAGAAAAGACTAAATTGTAAAAGTGAAAAGTTTCGTGGCCCAAGAGTAAATACTCAAAATTTGAGAGATTAAAGTGTAAATATGAAAAAATTGAAGGACAAATAGTGCAAATATTTTAAGGGTGGAAGGATCTAGAAACCAAGGAAAATTTGATGAATTAGGACCAAATTGAATAGGTGAAGAAGTATGAGGGACTAAATTGCAATTTTACCAAAATTAAGTGATGACTCAAGAATGGAATTTTAAAAGATCACAAAGGGCAAAATGGTCAATTGGAAGAGAGAGAAATCTAGAAAGTAATGATGATGTTGGAGATATTTTAGATAATTAATTAAATAAATATTAGTTATTAATATTTTAATTTGATTTTTTTATATGATATTTTATTATTTTATTAGTATTTTATTAGTATATATAAAGAAAGAAAGATGAGGAAATTATCATCCATCTTCCATGCATTCACGTTAGGAAGAAGAGAAGAGAAGAAAGAAACTATTCATTCTTTACAGTTTAGTCCTTCTACCAAAAGTTTACCATTTTCACCTAGAAATCAAAAGAATTTCCATAGCTACCAAGAGAGAAAAATGTTAAGGAGACTAGGGGGAGTTAGGATATCAAATTGAATTCAAGGAATAGAAGCTGGAGGAGAGAGAAAATCAAATTAAAGATTGGAATCAATAGAACAAGGTAAGTACATCAATATTTCAATATATTTTTAAGTTTGTTATTATTGAGAAAACATGGAAATAAGGTTATAGTAGAGTCTTCTTATATAAGGTTCTATGATCTTGATGAGTTAGTGAAGGGAAAATGGAGAAAGTGATGAGAAATATTGTAGAGAAAGGGAATAAGGTTGTTACAAACATGGTAAATAATATCTTGCACTAAAACAGTTTTGGACAGCAGCAGTAGGCTAACTTTGGAAAATCACCAAAAATTGTAGAAGTTGAATTATAGGTTGACTAAAATATAAAATTAAATATTATTGAGTCTAGTTTCTTATAGAAGAAACGGTGTAAGCAATGGAACTGGAAATCATGAAATATGATAAATTTTTTGAGACAAGGTTAGAATGATTTCAGGTTCCCTTGTTCTGACTTTAGAAAATCATAAAAAATTGGATAAAAATAATTAGGGGCTTAAATTTATATTTTTAGAATCATAAATGATATATTTTCAAGAGAAACAAATGATAACATCATTTGAATCCTGTACGAGGAGATAATTAATTTTTAGTAAAGAAGGGTCAAAACTGTCAGACAGCAGAATAGAAGTGAATTTAAAGAATAAAATGTACTTATTGGCTAAGCCAAAAATTTTGAAAATCTACAGGTAAGAAGATATCTAAGTTTAGTTTCAGGAAAAATTAGCGGATCGTAATTTTGAGGTTTTTAGCTCAAGATATAAATAATTTAGTGACTATGACGCAAATGGACAGTTTTGAATATACATATAAGTGAATAGTAAAAGTATTGATAATGTTACTTGTAGCATGTTATATAAATTAAGGATGAGGAATGGAGAGGAGAAGGAGGAGAATATGTATGAATATTCAGCTAGCATGGCTAATTTGTATGTTTTAGGCTCAGAGACTAAATTGAATAAAAGTAAAATTTTAAAGGCAATTTTGTAAGGATATCAAAAATGACTAATTTGAAGGAAATGGATTGACTTATTGTCTAAATTAATAAATTGAATGGAATTATCAATTTAGATCAAGATTGAAAGAAAATTAGGGAAAATGAAAAATTATCAAAATGCCCCTAAATCTGGGTATTTTTGAAATTTTGTCAGGTAAATTTGTGTAACATAATTGAGCATGAAAATATGTTAAATTGTATGTTATATTGGATTGAATGTGAAATATTAGTACATTCGTATAATATGAAACAATATGAATACGAAATGAATTATTACCATATATGCTTGATGTATATATAATGATTTGTACATGTTATATGGACACATGGTGTGGAAAGTATGTGCATATAGAATTTGATTTATGTTAAGTTTGATATGAATTATTATCAGAATAAATATACCTGAAATATATGGAAATTATGGTACACGAAAATTTAATATAATGAAATGAATGATTTTAAATGGTAAGAGAATGATATATTTCATGACATGCACATATATGATTATCTTTGATTTATTGATACATGGAAATTATGTAGGTGGAGAGAATTATTAAACTCAAGTGTGACGTGTTGAGAAAATAAGTATATCAATGTTGAATTTATATAAAATATGCGTAAGTATACTAACAATGTTGATTGATGCTAAGACAAGTGCCAAGCTATTGATTGAATGATAATATATTTATTTATATGATGCATTGAATTGATAAGTACTTCATGAAAAATTTTGCTAAATGATATGTAAGTCCGAGTAATGCTCCGAAACCCTGTTTTGGTGACGGATACGGGTTAGGGGTGTTACATAGTTGGCCACCCAGAGTCCCTCCAGACATCGAACCTCCTACTGAGCATCACCTGAGAAAAATAAAAGAGGGTGTGAGTTTTCGAAAACTCAATGTGTACAACCCTCGATGAGAAACAAGCATTCATCAATCACCATACAACGTACATGCAATGCAATGCGGTGCAGTGCAACCCACCCCAATAATCCAACCGGTGCAATTCTGCTCCGTCCCCCTTTTCACATCCTGTGGGGATATAAATATCGACCCACCCAACTGATACACATCAATGGTAGCCCGGTTGCGGAACTACCTAAGTTGCAGCAAGTTGCCAATCACATATTGGGCTTAAAAGTCGTTGGTGGATCCACGGTTGTCAGGCAACCATATGACCCTCATATACTCCCTCCGTTCCATAAATGCCAACCTATATGCAACCTAAATAGGATATCATATGAAATGCATATGAATGCATGTCGCAATCGTAAATCTTACACTCAACATATAGGGGTATTTTGGTCATTTTTGCCCTTAGGGGCATTTCGATAATTTTCCCTTAATTATGATTTCCACTTACCTTGGTAGGTTAAAAAGTTTCGCGAGCTAAGGTGAACAAATACTATGCACCAGATAGGATTCCAGAGAAGAGGAGGTGAGTCATTAAGACTACTTAAGTACCAAGCTCTCCCTAGATCCAATCCTAGACATACATATACCCGTTGCCACACCTTAACCCTATGACTTATCCACAATCTCAACAAATTAATTAAGTTTTATGCAGTCATCATATACTAGGCCTAAAACCTCTTACGAAGCCAAGACAAATCCACATACCTGTATATGGCCCACTAGGCCCAATCTCTTTCATATGGCCTATTAGGCCCAATCACATTTATGTGGCCCATTAGGCCAAATCACATTCCTATGGCCATTAGGCCCAATTCACATTTACAGTCATGTTCACATACAAGTTTCCATTACATAGCATCAATTATCAATTTTTGCCTATTACGGCCCCAAACCTACAGTCGATATCACCCTTCGATTGATCGCATGTTTAACACATAACTTTTCCAAAAACTGAAGCCTCACCTTAACCTTACCTTGAACACAAATCCCTAATAGTTTTTCCCTGATCACGTACTCCTTAGATCTACATTAAACTTATTTATTAAAACCAAAATAGTAGATGACTCGTATTCAACACAAGTCCCCTTACCCTAACTATAAACATTCGGCCACCTTAGCCAATGGGAGAGGAATACTCACCAAAACCGCAAACACCTAAAGTGCAATTTCAGCAAAGAGCTAAGATTCAAGATCGGATACTAATTCCCTACCACAGTTGATTAGAAAGAGTGAGGAAAGAACAGCATAATAGATTCTTAGCAAAATCGATTGGAAGAACAAACACTTACACTAGATTCGGTCAAAGAGTATTTGGCCTTTGGAAGATTCTGCTTTTCAAATTAGTATGGTGAATAAGGTTTATTTGGTACAAATTAAAGAAGAAAAGTAGAAGAAGAAATATAAAATCGACACAAGGAAAAGAGAGTAAAACAAAAAGGTTTTCAGCGTTTAGGGAAAAGGGTTTTTGGTAACAGGGTGAAGGAAATTCGGCACTAGCCTGGCAACCCTGCATTCGACACTTATTTATAGCCCTTATAGCCGAATTACCTGGCTCTCAATTCCCCATTCAGCTCCATCACTTCCCCCTTCTCATCTCCTCATTTTTCTCCATGATAACCCCTTGATCCTTTCCTTAATTTTCTCTCCTGAACACTCCCCTTAGAGTCCATCTTCACGCCACTTCCAACCTTCTAAAAGGCTAAAATTAAACTCCTAAAAATACTAAGCTAGGATTCGAACCTAGGATCTCCTTGCTAGCCACTAACGCCACCTCCCTACACTCTAAGTGGTGTCACTTAGCCACTCTTCCACAAGGCTTTTTGATGCCATTTTCCCTTATCTTTATTTAAAAGCCCAACTACTTGACAATAAGGTCCTTTTAATTATTAAACTTTAATTTCTTCTACCCCTAGATTCAAACTCAAACCTTGACCAAGACCTACCAATGCGTAATTAACACTTAACCGGGATTGCTAAGCACAAAAAGAAAAATTCAAGATTTCGAGATTTTTGGGGCATTACAGTAATCATGAATTTCATATGATGAGTAAGTGGAAAATTATGAGAATTCATTTGGTTCAATTGAATATATATAAATGTGATGGTTATTGAATTGAATATAGTTTATTTCTATTTGCTTATATGCTTATGTAAATGTGAATGAATTGATAAGAAGTATTCAAATCATATAAGCATTGAAATAAATAGACTTGTGAAATTCTTGGTTAACTATGTGAATGGATACATGACATAAAGGTGGGATTATACAAGTTATATTATAGTATTTATAATGGCTTAAAATGTGTTTATTTGATGAGATAAGTTATTATCATATGAGCTTACTAAGTTTTATAGCTTACTTTGTTATCTTTTCTATGTTTATAGTGATTCAGAGGATCACTCAGGTTGGAAGTCATTGGAGATCATATCACACTATCTAGCTATGGTTTGGTACTTATAAGCTTTGTGATATTGGTTATATGGCATGTATAGGTTTTGTGGTTGTTTGTTGAGTATGAGTAATTTTGGTTATTGATGCATATGTGCTTGATACATATTTAGCCATGAGACTTGGCTTGGTAATGATGTAAAGTTTGATAAGTATAGGCTATGGTTACTTTGGTTTGGTTGTTAGAAGTGTTTTTGGCTATTTGAAATGGCCATTTAGTATGTGTTGTATAATAGCTTGAGATGTGCTTGGTTTTGGTTGGTATTAAAATGCCAAATTGGTTAATAAAGTATGTTGATTTAGTATATGATATATATGTGAATGTTGGCTTATGAATCTTGTTATTCGATATGTGATTTAGTTAAGTAAATGATTGTGATATAAGCTTTGAATAGATTGGTATTGGAATGGTTTATAATGTAATGGTTTGAGATTGATTTGGTTGTTTAATTGTGTATGGAAATGGTATCATTTCCACTTGTATATGTGTGTTTTCTTTGGGTGAGAAAGGTGGCTTGTAACTAGCCTATTTTTATCCGCACGAGCAGAGCACACGGGCATGTAACTTAACCGTGTGTGACACACAGTCATAGTACATGGTCGTGTGTCCCCTGGTGTTGCAATTGGAAGTAAGTCAGTATGCTCCGCACGGCCTCACACACGGGTGTGTGAATGGTTGTGTGGCATAAGTTAGTATTCCCTACAGGTTTGGCATGGCCTAGCATATGGTTTGGATACGGGTGTGTGTGGGTGGCCATTTCAAATGGGCACACGGGCTTGACACACAGGTGTGTGGTTCACCGTGTGACCCAACTTAGTATGTACCCCTTATTTTCACATAGCCGATGACACGAGCGTGTCTAGTGGCCGTGTGAGATAATAAATTTTCAATTAAGGGTTAAATTGAAAAAGGTGATAATTCATGGTAAAATTTTTAAATTTGTGAAGTATATGGGCTGCTAATAATATGTATAAAAATCGACTAGGCTTGGGTAAGGGTTAAATTGCATGAATTTCATTTTTCAAGCTTAAGGACTAAATTGTAAAGAATTTAAAAGTATAGGGGAAAAATTATAATTTTTCCAAAAATATATGTTAGACTAAATTGAATGAGTAATATATTAAATTGAATTAAATTTATCCATGTAGATCCAGTCAGACCTCGTACGGAATTAGATTGAGGCAAAAAGAAAATCTTGGATTAATCACCTCCGTATGTACGGATACTCGTCGAGGTAAGTTTGTGTAATTAAATTGAGTATTTATATGTTTTAATTGAATTATATGTATGTGATTTGTATAATTTCCATGTATGAATACCGATCGCATATTCGACGACGTACGATGATTACCAAGTCCTGTTTGAACCTTAGGAATTCGTCGGATACAAATGACATGTCATTAGGGATTACAGATTCTCAGCTTGTATGAGCTTACCGATTTATAGCTCGTGAGAGCATACCGATTCCCAGCTTGTAAGAGCATACATGTATAGGAATTGACAGATTACAGCTTAGCACACAATGTGTGAGCTATCCCGAGTATCTAACGATATTCTAAATGGTTCAACAGACAATGTTTTGTTATGAGATGATATGAGTTTGATACGAACTATTATAGGTATATACATGAAATACATGGAAATGATATTATATGATATATTGAAACATGAAATGGATGATACATGTATATGAAACTTGCTTAGTGGTTATGTTCATCCATGTTTATTGGCTATTATATGTGTTTTACATGGCTAACATGTTGGTGAATATGTGCTTAGGAATTTGGCCAAATTAAGTTGGGATATGCTATGTTTACTTACCTAAATTGCAGCCAAATGGTGAGTTTAGTTCTATGTTATATGAACTTACTAAGCTTAAATGCTTACTCTGTGTTATTTTTTCATGTTTATAGTGAATCAGAAGCTCGTTTGGGTTGGAATATTTTTGGAGCTATATCACACTATCCATCAACTCTTTTGGTACTTTCGGATATTTAATTTCGGTTATAATGGCATGTACAGGTTATTTTGGCTAATGTTGGCCTATATGTTTTGTTGTAATTGTGGCCATATGATTTGGCTTAAGTTTTGGCGTATTTTGGTATATATATAAGTTGCTTTAATATGGTTGATGTGTCATTTGATTAGTGGTTAAATGATGAATGGTAAAATGATAGTAAAGTGTGCATATGGTAAATGTATTGTAACAGCCCGTTTTTGAGTCAAATCGAAACAGTGGTTTTGGGACCACAAATCCAAGGTTATAATATTATTTTGTTATATTATTAAAGTTTACAGCATGATAGAATTATTATGTGAAAGTTTCGTAAAGAAATTTTAGTGTTTGAATGTCAATTCAGTAAAAAGGACTAAATCGCGTAAAGTGTAAAATGCATGTTCTATTAGTTAAAGGTATTAAATAGCTATGGATCATTAAAGTAGAAGTCCTTATGTTGTAAATATACCATTGATAACATGAGTGGACAATTTTGGGCAACCATTATGTGAATTTAATGGTTTAACATTAAGGTTAATTTGGTAAAATTTTAATAATGTTATATTAAATAAAACAAAGTTAATTTAAAGCATTATTATCATCTTCATGCACAGAAAATTGGAAGAAGAAGAAGCTAACTTAGTTTTTTAAATTAAGCAACCTTGAATTCTTTAATTAGGTGTGTATTTTGACTCGGTTTTAAGTTATTTTTATGTTTTTGAGATCGTTGCTTTGTATTCTAGCTAGCCCTTACCTTAGATTTTGAAATTGTTAAAGAATTGCCATGTTGCCATTGTTTAATGTTTGAGTAATTGGATGCTTGATGATGGATTTTGAATAATTGTTAATAGTTAAACAAGTTTTGTAAAGTGATTTTTAGAGAAAATGTTAAAAGGGTATTAAATTGAGAAAATGTAAAATGTAGTGGTTAAAAGTATGAAATAATGAAAGATATGGGCTGCTAGGGGCCCCTATGAAATTTGGCTAGCATGAAATTGTACTAAATTGCATGAATTTGCAACTTTATGTAAAAAGGACTAAATTGTAAAAATGTGAAAAGTATAGGGGTAAATGTATAAATTTGCCAAATTATGATTTATAGGATAAATTGAATTGATTGAATACTGAATGCACTGAATTTGATAATATATAGATCAAGATAAGCCGAGATCAAGTTTAGATCAGGGAAAAGGAAAGATTGACGAATAGCCATTAGTTGTTAACTGAGCGATACGAAGTAATTTAGTATAATTAGAATCGAACTTTTAAATACTTGTATTTATTTGAAATGTATATATATAATTGAGGAATTGATATACTTGGAATACGAGTGCCTAATTGATATAGATTGGTGGTTACCAAGCCCCATTTGAATTGTATGAATTCGTAGGATACAAGTGGCATGTCACTAGGGTTACCGTTTTGGTCGAGCTCCTACATTTGTTGTGGACTTACCACGGCTCGTATGAGCTTACTGATTCAGCTCGTCAGAGCTTACTATTTCAACTCAATAGAGCTTACTGTCCATTAGCTTAGGAGGAGCTTACTGGTCATGGCTTAAAAGAGTGAAAATGATAATGAATTGACGGAATACTAATGTATATCACCCGAGTATCCTTTGAAGTTCTAACAGGTTCAACGGGCATAAATTCTATTTGTACAGATGAGTACTATTACTGAATGAATTATTGATTATGTAACACCCCTAATCCGTATCCGTCACCGGACTAGGGTTAAAGGCATTACCGGACAAATTGAAACATTTAACATTTATTTCATAAACATCAAAGCATCAGAGGTCAAACATCAATATAGAGTCCCTTATATAAGTCATCAAGACCTTAAACATACATTGGAAAGGGGTCGGGACTAAACCAAACTCATACAAAAAATCTCCAAAACTTAAACATTTTCAAAGAGGTACAGGTCACACGCTCATGTGAATAGGCCGTGTGCCTTACACGGCATTAGACACGTCCGTGTGTTTAGGCCATGTCCAAATAGGGCATACATACTAATTTGCTCACACAGCCACAAGACATGCTCGTGTGCCTTGGCCGTGGTTGAGCCTGACTTAGGCCACACGGCTAGCCACACGTTCATTTGCCTTGGTCGTGCTCGAGCCTGACTTACAATTGTAGGGTACCCCACGGGACACACGGTCGTGCAACATAGCCATGTGTCACACATAGCTGAGACACACACTCGTGTCTCTGCCCGTGTGGACAAAAATAAGCCATTTGAATAGCCAACTTGCCACCCTAATTAGGTCAAACCTACAAGCACCAAACTAAGCATATTTGTACACCAATTTCAGCCAATCTCTACACCAAAACATACATTATTCATGCCTTTACAATACCAATAAAATCCAACCTTAATTCATCAACCAAATCATACCAAAACATATGTTTCAATACATCATTCAATCTCATGCTCAAAATTTACCAAAACTCATCAACATTGACCATTTCATTTGGTCATTCAAAACACACCATGTAACAATTCCAACCATAAGTTCAAACATAAGCTAGCCATATCACATGGTATAATATATACATTACAAAACTTAACCAAAGTACTTCTAGCCTATACATGCCGTACTTTACTATATACATTTTCAAAAGGTACCAAAATGAGTTTTGATAGTGTGATGACGATCCTCAATGATCCTCGAGTTCACATTAGCTTCAATATCTATAAAACAATGTAAACACACACAAAGTAAGCTTTCATAAGCTTAGTAAGCTCGTACCAAATATCATCAGTAGTTTATACAATATAAAACATCAGCACATAAGTATTTATTAGTTCTCAATTCATCTATCAATTTTTATGCCAACACAATTCATATGTTCATACCAATTCAATGAACTTCATATACATAATATCATTGTAACACCCCTAACCTGTATCCATCACCGGACTAAGGTTAAGAGGCATTACCGGACAAATCGAAACATTTTGCAAACATTTCACAATCAAAAGTCATGCCTCATCATATTATAGACGAACATTAACATTAAGTCTATAACACCCCTCGCCCGCATCCGAGGGCCAGGACGGGGTTCGAGGTGCTACCTGACTTTAACTTAATCAACTATGTAAAACGGGGCCATGAAATCTCAAACAATTTAAAACATTTCCTTTCCCATGTAACATGTCCATTATGTGGGCTTACGAGGCCCTAAACATACATTCGGGGTGGTTCGGAACCCAATCGGGAACTCATTTAAAACTTAGAAAAATCTCTTGCATCAAAGCTCCACACGCCCGTATGGGTATAAAGCACACGCCCGTGCGCTAGGGACACGCCCGTGTCCCAAGCCCGTGTCTGAAAACCTGGGCATTCTGCCAAAACAACACGGCCTAAGCACACACCCGTGCCCGGCAACCGTGTCCTTCACACGGCCGAGACACATGGCCGTGTCTCTTGCTTGTGTGCTACTAGCATACATACTGCCTTCATGGCATGGCATGGACACACGCCTGTGTGGCCTGCCCGTGTGCTAGAACAACTTTAAAGTTTTAAGTGCAGGGGATACACGACCATAACACACACCCGTGGGCGTGAACCGTGTGTCACACATGGCCTAGACACATGACCATGTGTCTTACCTGTGTGGACAAATTAGGCTATTTTCCAAGCCCTTTGTCACCCATCTTGCACAACTTACACAAGATCATTTTAATATACCCATCTCATCACAATGAACATTAATTCAACCATAGAAAGAACATCGTATGCATTCATCAAAATGAATAATAGCCATTATTCTAGGCTTAATACAAAATAAAGGGCTTTTGACTTAGGCCAAAAATACATAAACAATTCTCATGATGAATATACTAGTCTAGCCCTATACATGCCTCCTTCAAAAATATAAATCAAACTATACCGAATGCTGCGGACGATAGTGTGATTGATATCTCTGACTTTAAGGGATCCTCGAGCTAGCTAGATAACGCTGAAAGAAGAGGGAAAGGAAAGTGGGTAAGCATAAAACTTAGTAAGTTGCATATAAATAAATATACAACAACAATTTCACCATTACTTATCATGCTCAAATGTAAACATAACTCAACTTACTCTTTGTCATCTACTCTTGTCACATTTTCTAAATTAAGCTCGATACTCATGATTACCATATAGGTACCTGTAACACTCACAACATGATTATTCTTTCTTTATCAAGATTGATCTATAACTCTCACCATTGAAACGTTTGGAATACTACTGTATATTCACTGAACCTTTAACATGGGATATATTGTCGATGCGTGTCCCAGACACGTCTTACACTAGCTATCTATGTCGAGGCCGATGCATGTCCCAAACATGTCTTACACTGGCACTCATATGTGCCTGCTGATGCATGTCCCAGACATGTCTTACACTAGCAGAACTTTTGGCCGACGCGTGTCTCAGACATGTCTTACACTGGCTATCTCTGTGCCGATGCCATGTCCCAGATATGGTCTTCCACTGGCTCTCAGAATGTGGTCGAAGCATGTCCCAGACATGGCTTACACTGGCACACAATTCACCCAATGCCTTGGCACGAATATCCAGTTCGTATCCTAAAGTTTCAACAGGATATCTCTATTATCTCAAATATTATTAGGCATTCTCAACTTATAACTTAGCAACTCATTCAATATCAATTCAAAGGAAATATAAATGCAAGTATTAACAGTGTAGTTGTATTATTTACATGGAACTTACCTCGATTTACAAAAAGTACTTGACTATTTGGTTTAGTCGGTTTGCTTGGCCTTCCCCCGATCTAGGTTTGAATTTGGTAAGTCTTGATCTATAATGAAAATATGCACTCATTTAGTCACTAATTAGGATTAAACAATCATAAATTCACACCTTTGGTAAAATGACCATTTTGCCCTTAGACCTTGACAAAATAACCATTTTGCCCCTAAGCTCAAAAATTGATTTTTATCGAATTTGTTTGTATTTCAAGCCTAGATAAACTTTTTTTACTACTATCGTAATCCCAAATTCACAATATTTTACACACTTATCATCTATTTTGCAATTTATGCAAAATAGCCCCTTTAGGTGTTTTCATGCCAACACCTTTCACAAAAGTTGTTTATAACATAACTAAAACTCATATTCTTGTAACGCCCCCTTACCCGAGACCATTTCCGGAATCAAGCACGAGGCGTTACTAAACTCACCTTACAACTTAATCAAGTTTAAACAATTTATTTTATTTCCCGCAATAAACTATCCGTCTGCGTTAAAGTTACTAAAAAAAATCATATCTCGAGTTACGAAACTTGAAATTGAAATCCGTAAATTTTTCCTGAAACTAGACTCATATATCTACTTACTAATTTTTTTATAGAATTTTTTGTTGGGGAAATTAGTACAGTTTATTAGTTAAAGTCTCCCCTATTTCAGGGTTCAACTAATCTGACCTCTGTGCACTACAAATAAAATTTCTTCCTATAAAGAAATCCAATGATTTTTTCCTTTATTTCTCTTAAAAATAGACTTAATAAGAAATCTATAATATATAGTATGACTTCTAATTATTTTTTTTACAATTTATGGTGAATTTCTAAAGTCAAAACAGGGGATTTAGAAATCACTCTGACCCTGTTTCACTAAAACTAATGTATCTCATAAAATAAAACTCATTTACCTATTTTTATTCCTCCATATGAAAATAGACTCAATAAGATTTAATTCTATCTCTCATTCACTATCTAATTTCATTTCTACTATTTTTAGTGATTTTTCAAATCCACATCATTGCTACTGATCAATACTATTTTAAAGCTAAATTCAACCTTTTTCATGATTTCCATGGAATAACTAGCATTTAGGCATACATAAAACCAAACATGTCTTTGATTAGCCAATCCAATAGCTAACCATCATCAAGCATTTTCATACCATCCATAAGTCATATCATAATATTATACACTCAAAATGATTGCTATGCTATACATGTCATACCCAAAATGAAGCGTCTAGCTATACCAAAATAATTCTTGATGATAGTGTGTCCGGATCTCTGACGTGCTTTATGATCCCCGAGATAGCTTGTCAAAACTATAAAAGAGAAGGAAAATAAGGGGTAAGCATTAATCTTAGTAAGTTTGCAAGCAGATAAATAACAACTTTCATAAGAATTATTTTACTTTTTTTTTCCTTATCAAACATACATGAGCATTATATACTTACCTTTGTTCTTCTATCATTAGCTTATCTTACCTTTTGATCTATAACTCGTCTTACCTTACCTTACCTTGATGTTCTCTTTAAATTTTCCCCCGTTGAACCACATGGAATACTAAGGATACACGGGTACCTTACCATTGCTATGACTTGTCATGGTCTTACGTGGTATCCTTGCCTTATGAACTCACCAATGCCATGCTTTGGCATGGTTTTACATGGGACCTTTGCCTTATAGTAACTTATTAATGCCATGTCTTGACATGGTATCCTTGCCTTAGAACCTTACCAATGGCCATGCCTTGGCACGGGCTTACATGCTATCCTTAAACCCTGATGTCATGACATTCGTATCCTACACATTCCTAAGGTTCAACCGGGACTATCTGAAATTACTTCTCCTTCAATTCATGTTGGGGTCTTCTTTGAATAATTTCATGAAATAAATATACACATGATGGAAAATTAACAACAGTAACATAAAATAATAGAAAATTGTATTTATTTACTGCAAACTTACCTCGAAACAAAATACAATCAACTATATCAATTTAGTCCTCTATCTTTTTCTTTCCCCGGTCTACCTCCGTATTTCATTCTTCTTGACCTATAATAATAAATTTAGCTTATTTAATACTCACATTTATCAAAACAGTCCTTGACTTGAACTTTGGAAAAATTACACTTTTGCCCCAAAACTTTTACATATTTACACTTTTACCGCAAGGCTCGGAAATTAAACTTCATCATATTTTCTTATGTTTCATGACATGCTGATCATTTTTCCTTTCTATGGAAACATCAAATTCTCACTCTAACATGTACTTATGAACATTAGGTATTTTTACCGATTATGTTGTTTTACTTGTTTTCGTTTAAAATCGCTTAGCAAAAGTTGTTTAACATAAATTCAAGCTTCATATTCTATCATAAAACATAAAAATAAACACATTTCACCTATGGGTATTTTTCCAAATACAAACCCTAAGTTAAATTATTGCTAAAATAAGTTAAGCAAGTTACCGGGACTCTAAAAACGTAAAGAACATTAAAACCGGGGCTTGGAATCACTTACTATGGAGCTTGGAAGCTTGAAAAAAACCCTAGCTATGGAGAACCCCTTGATATTCGTCCTAAGGAAGAAGATGAGCATATTTTTCCATCTTTTTCCCTTTTTTAATCTTTTAATTATCATATGACTAAAATACCCTTCATTAAATTTTTTTTGTTATTTCTACCTATGTATATCTTTTTTTGTCCATGAAAATATAATGATTTAATTACCATTTAAGGACCTCTACTTCAATTATGCACTTCAATTTAATCCTTTAACATTTAGAACTCATATTTATCAACTTTTGCAATTAGGCCCTAATATGCAAATCGGATATGCAATCATTGAAATTTCTGATCGGTACTCTAACACATACATCTAATCACTCGGTAAATCATAAAATTTAATCGAACTAAACTTTTCAATTTCAGATTCGTGGTTTTGCAACCACTATTTCGTTTAGGCCTTAGTTCGCTTCCATAAAAATTCAATAAACATCTCAAAATCATCCATGGCAAAATCTTAAACTATTGACCATTTTGCAAGATGTCACCCTCATTTGAAAGCTCATGCTTCAAGGGTCTCAAAAATGTGAAAATCTTGAAGAAAACTTATTAAAATCACTTACTTGTGAGGCTTATTGTTGCTGCAAGTTTTTGAAGCTCTTAAACCCCAACAATGGCTGATATTTTCAGTGGAGAGAAGGAAAAATGAAGAAGAAATGGCTTTTGTTTTATTAAATAAAAAACTAGTCAAATTTGATGACCTCATCCACACCTAACTATGTCAATTTTGTCTCCCCTCACACCATGGCCGGCTAGGCTACTCACAAGGGTTTAATTGCCCTTTAAAGACCCTAAATTTAAGTTCTCTAGCTATTTAACACATTTGTGTACTAAAATACAAATTTTTCCTTTTATACGATTTAGTCCTTTTTCGCAATCGGGCTTGAAAACATTAAAATTAGCTCACAAAATTTTTCATGCACTAATCAAATCATACTATAGCCTCATAAAAATGATAAAAATAATTTTCTAACTTTGAATTTTTGGTCCCAAGACCAATGTTCCGACTAGGCCCTAAATTGTGCTGTTACATTTCTCCCCCCTTAGGGATTTTCGTCCTCGAAAATCTTACCGGTAAATAAGTTTGGGTACTGTTCTCTCAGAGATTCTTCGGGTTCCCATGTAGCTTCCTCGACTACATGTCTATGCCACAAACTTTCACAAGTGGTATATTTTTATTTCTTAACTATTTAACCTCTCGAGCTAAGATCTTAACTGGTTCGTCGTAAGACATACCTGGAAGAATTTCAACTTCAGTAGGCGCAATTTACGTGCGAAGGGTCCGATCTATATCAGCGTAACATAGACACGTGAAACATGTCGTGAATCTTCTCTGACTCTGTCGGCAAATTCAATCTGTAGGCAATAGGCCCTATTCTCTCGATAAATTCATAAGGTCCTATGAAACGAGGACTCAGCTTGCCTTTTCTACCAAATCTGAGGACTTTCCTCCAAGGGGAACTTTCAAGAATACTCTATCACCGACCTCAAACTCGATCTCCTTTCGCTTCAAATTCGCGTAGGATTTCTGCCTATCCGAAGTGGCTCTTAGGCATTCTCGAATCACTTTAACTTTTTCCTTAGCCTCTCTAACTAATTCAACCCCGTGAATCTGACTCTCTTTCAACTCTGTCCAGTATAAGGGTGTTCGGGACTTTCACCTGTACAAGGCCTCATAAGGTGCCATTTTCAAACTTGACTGATAGCTATTGTTGTAGGTGAATTCAACCAATGGTAAGTATTTCTCCCAGCTTCCTTGCAATTCGAGAACACAACATCTTAGCATGTCTTCTAAAATCTATATCGCTCTTTCCGATTGTCCTCCGTCTGTGGATGAAAAGCCGTACTGAAACTTAACTTGGTTCCTAGATCCTCTTGTAACTTCTTCCAAAACCTCGAGGTGAATCCCGGGTCTCGATCTGAAATAATTGACAAGGGTACACCATGTAGCTTCACAATATCAGAAATATACAAGTCAGCTAATTTCTCGAGAGAGTAGTCTGTATGCACTGGTATGAAGTGGGCTGACTTAGTTAATCTGTCGACAATAACCCATATAACATTTTTCTTTTACGGGGTTAATGGCAAACTAGTTACGAAGTCCATGGTGATACGATCCCATTTCGAGTCTGGAACCATAATAGGCTGAAGTAGCCCAGAAGGTACTTGGTGTTCAGCCTTTACTTGCTGACACACTAAGCACTTGGAAACAAACTCTGAAATATCCCTTATCATTTCCGACCACCAGTACATTTTCTTCAGGTCATTATATATTTTTACGCTACCGGGGTGGACGGATAAACCACCACTATGTGCTTATCGTAAAATCTTCTGGATGAGCTCACTATCTTTAGGCAAACAAATTCTATTTTTGAACATTAAACATCCGTCGATACCAACCTGAAAATCTGATTCAACACCTGACCCACATTGATTTCTCCTGGATTGAAACTTCTTATCATCCTTCTGAGCTTCTCGGATTTCATGAAGAAAAGTCAGTCTAACTTCCAGTTCTGCTAAGACCGAACCATCCTCAAACACGGTCTACTGGGTATTCAAAGCTCTCAAGGCAAACAATGATTTTCTATTCAAGGAATCGGCGACTACATTCGCCTTTCCCGGATGGTAATCAAAGATCAATTCATAATCTTTTAATAGTTCTAACCATCGATGTTGCCTCAAATTCAACTCCTTTTGAGTCATAAAGTACTTTAAACTCTTGTGGTCGGTAAATACTCTACATCTCTCTCCGTACAAATGGTGTCACCAAATCTTCAAGGCGAACACTGCAGCCGCTAGCTCTAAATAGTGGGTTGGATAATTCTTCTCGTATGGTTTTAGCTGTCTCGAGGCATAGGCCACAACCTTGCCTTCTTGCATGAGTAGACACCCTAAACCATTCAAGGAGGCATCACTATAAATTACAAATTCTTTTCCCAACTCCGGTTGCACTAAAATTGGGGCTTTGGTCAACAAAGCCTTTAACTTCTCGAAACTGTGCTGACATTCTTTTGTCCATTCAAACTGGACGTCTTTCTATAATAATCTCGTTATCGTAGTAGCTATCATAGAAAATCCATTTACAAAGCATCTGTAATACCCCGCTAGCCCTAGAAAACTATGAACCTTTGTCACATTCCTCGGCGGGTTCCACTCCAGAATAGCTGAAATCTTATTTGGGTCAACTCTAATCCCATCGCCCGACACAATGTGTCCTAGGAATCCAACTTAATTAAGCCAAAACTCGCTCTTACTAAACTTAGCATAAAGCTGTTTATCTCTCAGAATCTGTAACACAGTCCTCAAATATTCCGCGTGTTCACTCTCATCATGCGAATAAATCAGTATGTCATCTATGAAAACAACGACGAACCTATCCAAGTATGGCCTGAAGATGTGGTTCATCAAATCCATAAACACTGCCGGGGCATTCGTTAATCCAAAAGGCATAACAAGGAACTCGTAATGCCCATATCTCATCCAAAAAGCAGTCTTCGGCACATCTTGTTCCTTAACCCTTAACTAGTAGTAACCTGATCTCAAGTCTATCTTGGAGAATACCATAGCTCCCCTCAATTGATCGAAGAGATCATCGATCCTCAATAAAGGATACTTGTTCTTTACTATCACCTTGTGAAGCTATCTGTAGTCGATACACAACCTCATCGACCCATCCTTCTTTTTCACAAAAAGTACTGGAGCACCCCATGGTGAATAACTCGGTCTAGCAAAACCTTTATCTGTTAAATCTTGCAACTGTACTTTCAACTCCTTTAACTCGGTGGGGGCCATCCTATACGGTGCAATCGATATTGGCATTGTACCTAGAGCTAACTTGATACCGAACTTGTAACACCCCTATAACCCGTATCCATCGCCGGAATAGGTTATGAAGTGTTACCAACCCAAAATACCACATTTGTACAATCACATAGATATAAGAACATTAACTTTTATATGCATTCAAAAACTTTATACAAACATTCAAAAGACGCCATATTCGCATGGCCCATATACAACAACATCTCAAAAATACCATTCACTTAAGTCTATTCTATACGTGCCATACTAGCTCTAAAACATAGTAATACCAAAATGATAGATAGTGTGACGAGTTATTGACGATCCCTTTCTGAGTAGGTGACTGGAGTCAACAATCTATAAAATAGAGAAACGTAACAAACGGAGTAAGCTTTCATAAGCTTAGTAAGTTTTAAGCAATGTAACAAATAAACTCAATTATACATCGATTATTCAATTTCTCAAGAGGCCATTTTCTAGATATATTGTCATTTGGCCGAATATACACAAACACATAATACACATTTAGCATTCTTATTTCACTTAATCTGAATTCATATAACATAAATAAATCAATTACTTTCACATACTTTCACACCTTGACCGAATGTATCATGATCATAGATATAGTTATAACATTTATTCACATATGTATCACATTATACACTTATGATTCAATTCAAATCAAACTCACATTTAAGTACATAATACGTACCTGGACAACTTAACGTATTGAATGTATTCATTTATCATTCTATCACGAGGTATCTTAGTTTTAGACTTTTATCAAATCACCGGCATTCAGCCTGCTAGGTTTAAAACCTGAATTCATTCACTGGCATTTCGCCGGCTAGGCTCGAAGCTCGATATCATTTCACTGACATTAAAGCCTGCTAGGTTTAAAACTCAAATTCATTCACTAGCATTTCGCCTGCTAGGCTCGAAGCCCAATATCATTTCACCGGCATTATAGCCTGCTAGGCTCAAAGGCCCAAATAGTATCTGTATGATATTCAAATCAACAAGTTTCATATAACACAATCACAACAAATTAGGTACAAGCATCATTCGAATATATCATCCTACATTTTATTCACTTTTATTTCATTTTATCACTCACATTTATCATTTGATAGTTTACACGTAATATCTTACTCATATTCATCTAACACTATCATTTGATCATAAAAGCATGTCACTTTTTACTTCCATTACAAATGCCATTCGGCCATATACATATATGACAAGAAATACTTAATTATCATAATATGTTATGTCATTATCGAATATTATTTATATTTAACTACTTAAAACTTACCTCGAATATTTTCGAACAGTCTCAGATCGGCTATTCAACTACTTTCTCTTTTCCCCTGTCCAACCTTGGTTCTCTATGCTCTTGAGCTAATTCAAACAAAATTTAACTTATGAAAGTCCTATCATGCTAGCTTATAGCCGAATATGACAAGAAATTTAATAGGCCATATAGCTACTTTTAACTCAAATACAAAATGGTCATACACATTTTTTTTAATCATATTAAGCAATTTAATACAATTTATTTAACATTTTCTAATGTACACCTTTATAACCGAATACATATATCAAATAAGTAACTTGCCTTAACTCATAACTCACATAGCCTAAGTACATATAACCCTAATGACCAAATATGTACATTACCAAAATTCCTATGACTTAACCTATAACCTTCATAGCCGAATATATATATATAGCTTATCAAATACGTATTTATTTACATTTCCCTTTTAACACATATTGATCAACTAGTCCATGCATTAACCTTTGACACATTCGGTCATTAAAGCAATAACCTATTTAACATTCAAGCATTTTATACCAAAATTTCTCCCAAGGCCGAATTCATCTACAACCTTTAGTACATATACAAAGTTTATATTAATTTATACACACACCATTAACCTAGTATCAATTAACTAAGTACTTTAAAATTTTTCTTTAACTAAGTAACTTATCCGGAAATAATAAGGGCAAATTTAACAAGCTTAACTGAGTAACTTATCCGGAAATAATAAGTCAAATTTAACAAGCTTAACTAAGTAACTTATCCAGAAATATTAAGCGCAAATTTAACAAGCTTAACTAAGTAACTTATCCAGAAATAATAAGGGCAGTTTAACAAGCTTAACTAAGTAACTTATCCGGAAATATTAAGGGCAATTTTAACAAGCTTAACTAAGTAACTTATCCAGAAATATTAAGGGCGATTTTAACAAGCTTTAAATTCAACTTATAATTTGAGCATAACGCATCAAGGCATCCACACTAATTTATTATCCAAACATCCATAGCCGAATACACATATTCTTTCATTCATTCTTAACAAAATTTTATCAAGCTTAAATCTCCATTTCATCATTTTAAAATGCAACATTACTTAATGTTATCTAAATTCACATTTGGCAACTACACATTCACACACCTTCTCATCTAATGCACCTATATGAACATTTAACTAGCTCAAACTTCACTTATCCACAATTTCTCATTAAAACCTAAAGACAACAACCAAATCCCTTCAATTTCTTCCATGGCCGAATGCTCACAACATAACAAATTTTCAAAATTTAAACATGGGTTAACCAAGAAATGTTTTGACCATGCTAATTTCACAATAATTTCAAGAAAAAATACATGAACATACCTTTGAATCATGTAGTAAATGACCGAATATTGCTTGAGTTTCTTTTCCTCTCCTTATTTTGGCTATGAAGAACAAAGATGAACAAGCTTTGTCCTTTTCCTCATTTTGTTATTTTATTTATCTTTATTTTATAATAATAAAGCCATTAAATTTTATAATGCTAATTTAAAATTGCATATTTTGTTTATCATCATCATTATGGCCAGCCACTACACATTCAAGTGGGAATTTTGACATGCAAATCCACCTATTTTACACCATAAATTATTTGGCCACCACAAATTAACCTATCGCATCTTCAAAAATTTTCACATAAGTCCTATTTAATAATTTCACATACAAATGACAAAATCAAAGCATGAAATTTTCACACATGCACTTTCACATATAATAAGCATAGAATATAACATTTAATTATTTTTGTGACTCGGTTTTGTGGTCCCGAAACCACTTTCTGTCTAGGGTCAAATTAGGGCTGTCACAGAACTCAACCTTTCTCTCTGGAGGTAACCCTGGTAACTCCTCTGGAAAGACATCTATGAACTCACAAACCACCAGTACTGACTCAATCTTCGACTCGGATACTTGAGTATTCAGCACAAAAGCTAAATAAGATTCATAACCCTTTCTCAAATATTTTTCGGCCGTCAAAGACGATATTACTATAGGCAGATTATCTAACCTATCTGGCCCAACTCGTATAACACTACCATCCTCACATCTTAACTGAATTACTTTTCTTCAACAATCTCTTACAAAGCTATGGGAGGTCAGCCAATCCATCCCAAGAATTACATCGAATTCATTAAACGGTAATAACATCAAGTTAGCCAGAAAATAATGGCCTCCAATCGACAAATGACAATTTCTACATACTTGATCCACTAATACATGCTTGCTTAACGGGTTAGACACTTTCATAACAAACTCGGTGGACTCTATAGGCATGTCTATACAAGGTATTAAATCCATACATATGCAAGAGTGGGTAGATCCCGAGTCAATTAAAGCGACAACATTTATATCTTGAATAGAAAAGGTACCCATGATCACATCTGGAGACTCTGCCTCTTCTCGGGCTCATATAGCATAGGTCTTCACTGGCGCCTTGCCTTCAGACCTCATCGTAGTATCTCTCGGTGCACCTCTACTACTAGTCCCACTCCCGGGGTTCCTTTGAGGCCTACCTCTCAAGGGAGCAGTACTTGCTTTCACATCTTATTTTCTCTCTCTCATCCATCTCAGGACACTCGCGGATAAAGTGGTCGAGTGACCCACACTTGAAACAGCCCCTCTCATTTACTCGGCATTCGCCCAAGTGACGTCTTCCACATTGCGAACACTCTGACCTATTTGGCGGAGCATTACTAACACTTGCAACTGAAGTAGTTTGGGCTCTAGATGCCACGTTCTACTGATTCTTATTTCTCTTCGAATACCCTATCGAAGTATTCGATCGGGTAGTAAATTCTTTTGACATTTTAGAGGAGGACTGATACGCTTTCCCCGTCTGCCTTTTCTTTAAATCTCGTGACTCGCTAACCGTTTTCCTCCTTTCTTTCACTAACTCTTCTGCTTTACACACTCTCTCAACGAGCACTACAAACTCTCTTAACTCTAGGATGCCCACGAATACCCAAATGTCTTCATTGAGGCCATTCTCAAACCTCTTACACATGGTAGCTTTAGTGGATACGTATTCTCGCGCGTACTTTCTGAGTTTCACGAATTCTCGCTCATACTCTATCACAGTCTTCTTACCTTGCTTTAGCTCTAGAAATTCCTTCCTTTTCTGATCTATAAACCTCTGTCTAATGTACTTATTTCGGAACTCTCCTTGAAAGAATTCCCAAGTTACTCTTTCTCTTGGTATTACCGACACGAGAGTGCTCCACCACTGATAAGCCGACTCTCGTAGAAGTGACATGACACACTTCACGCACTCTTCAGGCATGCATGATAGCTCATCGAATACTCTCAGGGTATTCTCTAGCTAAAACTCCGCTCTCTCTGGGTCATCATCTACACTTGCCCAAAATTCCTCGGCCCCTTGCTTCCGGATATTATCTACTGGAGGCTTCTCTTGCCTGAACACATCTACACCTTGTGGAGCCACCGAGGCATATTGAGGAATCGGAGGAGGTGAGGGAGGTGGAGTGTTCGGGTTCGCACGAACAAACTCCATATACCAAGCATCCATCATTCGGAGGTACGCTTCCCTAGCCCCTCCACCTTGGCCGATACTCACGGGCTCACTCTCTACTGGTGCAGTCCCTTCTGCGAGAGCCGGTGCATTACTTTTCATGTCATCCGCCGTGGTTCTATCAGGATCCATTACTATAAAAACACAATTTATAACTGTCAGAAATCGTCACACTATCAATATGCATATATGTGGCATGTATTGCTAGACTCGTACTCTAACTACTTTAGTCCTAGAATCGACTAAAACATGCTCTGATACCACCAAATATAACAGCCCTCGCCCACATCTGACTACAGGACAGAGTTCGAGGTGCTACCTGACTTTAACTCAATCAACTATGTAAAAGGGGCCATGAAATCTCAAACAATTTAAAACTTTTCCTTTCCCATGTAACATGTCCCTTATGCGGGATTACGAGGCCCTAAACATACATTCGGGGTGGTTCGGGACCCAACCGGGAACTCATTTAAAACTTAGAAAAATCTCTTGCATCAAAACTCCACACTCCCGTATCGGTATAAAGCATACGCCCGTGTCCCGAGCCCGTGTCTGAAAACCTGGGCATTCTGCCAAAACAACACGGCCCAAGCACACACCCGTGCTCAGAAACTGTGTCCTTCACACAACCGAGACACATGGCCGTGTCTCTTGCCCGTGTGCTACTAGCATACGTACTGACTTCATGGCACGGCATGGACACACGCCCGTGTGGCCTGCCCGTGTGCTAGAATGACTTTAAAGTTTTAAGTGCAGGGGACACACGACCATAACACACACCCCTGGTCGTGAACCGTGTGTCACACATGGCCTAGACACACGCCTGTGTGTCTTACCCATGTGGACAAATTAAGCTATTTTCCAAGCCCTTTGTCACCCATCTTGCACAACCTATACAAGATCATTTCAATATACCCATCTCATCACAATAAACATTAATTCAACCATAGAAAGAACATCGTATGCATTCATCAAAATGAATAATAGCCATTATTCTAGGCTTTATACAAAATAAAGGGCTTTTGACTTAGGCCAAAAATACATAAACAATTCTCATGATGAATATACTAGTCTAGCCCTATACATGCCACCTTCAAAAATATAAATCAAAGCTGCATCAATGCTACTGGATTGATAGTGTGATCGATATCTCGACTTTAAGGGATCCTCGAGCTAGCTAGATAATCTTTGAAAGAAGAGGGAAAGGAAAGTGGGTAAGCATAAAGCTTAGTAAGTTGCATATAAATAAATATACAACAACAATCTCACCATTACTTATCATGCTCAAATGTAAACATAACTCAACTTACTCTTTGTCATCTACTCGAGTCACATTTTCTAAATTAAGCTCGATACTCATGCTTACCATATAGGTATCTGTAACAATCACAACATGATTATTCTTTCTTTATCAAGATTGATCTATAACTCTCACCATTGAAACATTTGGAGTACTACTGGATATTCACTGAACCTTTAACATGGGATATATTACTGATACGTGTCCCAAACACGTCTTACACTAGCTATCTCTGTCGAGGCCGATGCATGTCCCAGACATGTCTTACACTGGCACTCATATGTGCCTGCTGATGCATGTCCCAGACATGTCTTACACTAGTACAACTCTTAGCCGACGTGTGTCCCAGACACGTCTTACACTGGCTATCTCTGTGCCGATGCCATGTCCCAGAAATGGTCTTACACTGGCTCTCAGAATGTGGCCGAAGCATGTCCCAGACATGTCTTACACTGGCGCACAATTCACCCAATGCCTTGGGACGAATATCAAGTTCGTATCTTGAAGTTTCAACGGGATATCTCTTTTATCCCAAATATTATTAGGCATTCTCAACTTATAACTTAGCAACTCATTCAATATCAATTCAAAGGCAATATGAATGCAAGTATTAATAGTGTATTTGTATTATTTACATACAACTTACCTCGATTTACAAAAAGTACTTGACTATTTGGTTTAGTCGGTTTGCTTGGCCTTCCCCCGATATAGGTTCAAATTTGGTAAGTCTTGATCTATAATGACAATATGCACTCATTTAGTCACTAACTAGGATTAAACAATCATAAATTCATTGTAACACCCTTCACCCGTATCCGACTCCGGAACAAGGTTCGAGGCGTTACCGGACTTAAACATTCACAAACATATAAAATCGGGTCACAAAGTTCTGCCCAAAATTAAAACTTGCAAACCACAATAAATAAAGACCACATCTCACGGCCATGTACAAAAGCTCAATGTAGGCCAATACGTAAACCAAATCATAATAATAATACATGACATGAAATAAACTTCTTATACATGCCACTCACATGAAAACATTTAACATATACTAGCCAATACTCCAAGGGTAATGGCTTGATAGTGTGATGCTGCCTCCGATGATCTCCAACCCCTGAGCTGACCTGACAAACTAAAAATAAATGAAAAGAAGGAGGTAAGCTTTACGCTTAGTAAGCAAGTACATAAATAATGAATAAAGAATTTAGTATGATTACATAATAACTCAAGTGTATCTACTTTTAATTTCACTATTTATTCCACTTTGGTCAAGCTGTCTCTCCTGCGTCATGTTCACTAAATAAATCATAACTCGAGTTACGAAACTTGAAATCCAATTCCGTAAATTTTCCTTGAAAATAGACTCACATATATATTCACTAATTTTTTTCTAGAATTTTTGGTCAATCCAATTAGTACAGTTTATTAGTTAAAATTTCCCCTGTTACACAGCTCGACTGATCTGACCTCTGTTCACTACGAATTTAATTTCTCCCAGTATACAATTAAAATAATCATGAAACCTGTTTCATTTAAAACTAGACTCAATAATGAATTTATGCATATAAACTATATTTCTTAATTTGTTTTGTACAATTTTTAATGATTTTTCAAAGTTGGAACAGGGGATCACATAGTCATTCTGAGCAAGTCACACACAATTATAAATATCTCAAAATATAGAATTCCTTTACTTGCTCCGTTTCTTTTATATGAAAATAGACTCATCAAGCTTTAATTTCACATCTCATTCAGCCTCTATTTAAATTCCTACTATTTTTGGTGAGTTTTCAAAATCACGTCACTGCTACTGTCCCACAACAGTTTTAGTGCTAATTCACTCTTTCACACTTTCTTTGTATTAACCTCATTTTAACATACATATCACAATTCATTTTCAATACATTTCATACATTACAAGTATAGGTCCATAATTACATTGTCACCATAAAGCCATCCCGTTGAACAATTCGGATCAATTCCCGATACTTGATGGTTTTAGCACACAGCTCCACCATCATATTTCATATAATTCGGCTCTCTTGTACACATGGTGAACACTTAGTACCACCCATGTGACCTAGCCAATTTATCTCGTAGCTCTCTTGTCTACATGGTGTCCTTCACCTGGAACCATGCATGCGACCTAGCTACATATATCCCGTAGCTCTCTTGTCTACATGGGATACTTCCCGTATCACACATGTGACCTAGCTACATTTATCTCTCTCCCGTAGCTCTCTTGTCTACATGGGATACTTCCCGTATCACACATGTGACCTAGCTACTACATAGTATTGTGTAGCTTTCTTGTACACATGATGTGCACTCGGCATCATACATGTGACCTAGCTACACTCCATCTATATTATTCAATTCTTAGAATGTTCAACCGGGATTTCTTTTCTATTACTTATTTCCATTCTTCCAATAATCAATTTATGCTTCAAAATCAGCTAAAATATATATAATAGGCTGAAATATAAAAATGTAAATGAAGTTAATGTATTATTTACATACAAACTTACCTCGGTACAAAATATAGAAATTTTGCAATTTAGTCCAAAACATTTTCCTTTCCCCGTTCGAGATTGATTCCACGCCTTTCTTGATTATTGAGCTTGGAAAGCTTGAAAACCCTAGCCATGGCCTCCCCCATGCTAATTTCGGCCTCCATGAAGAAGATGAGCAAAATTCGCTTTTAATTTTGTATTTTAATTCATTTTACCCCTAAATGACCAAAATGCCCTTACTACTAAACTTTCAAAAATTCCTTCCATGTCCTAATTTTGTCCATGAACTTAAAATTGGTCAAATTGCTATTTAAGACCTCCTAATTAATATTTTAAAGCAATTTCATACTAGAAACTTCTAGAATTCAAGTTTTGCAACTTATTCAATTTAGTCCCTAACTTCAAATAAAGCACTTTATGCATTGAATTTCTTCACGAAATTTTCACGAAATCATGAAATCATATCATAAACCTCAAAATAATTATAAAATAATTATAAAACAATTATTTCTATCTCGAATTTGTGGTCACGACACCACTATTCCGATTAGGCCCTGATTCGGGTTGTCACATGCACACCTTTGGTAAAATGACCATTTTGCCCTTAAACTTTGACAAAATGACTATTTTGCCCCTAAGCTTGAAAATTGATTTTTAACGAATTTCTTTGTATTTCAAGCCTAGCTAAACTCTTTTTACTACTATAGTAATCCCAAATTCACAATATTTTACACACTTATCATTTATTTTGTAATTTATGCAAAATAGCCCCTTTAGATGTTTTCATGCCAACACCTTTCACAAAAGTTGTTTATAACATAACTAAAACTCATATTCTTCCATAAAAAATCAATAAACATCTCAAAATCATCCATGGAAAAATATTAAACTATTGACCATTTTGCAAGATGTCACCCTCATTTGAAAGCTCATGCTTCAAGGGTCTCAAAAATGTGAAAATCTTGAAGAAAACTCATTAAAATCACTTACTAGTGAGGCTTATTGTTGCTGCATTTTTTTGAAGCTCTTACAACCCAAAAATGGCTGATATTTTCGGTGGAGAGAAGGAAAAATGAAGAAGAAATGGCTTTTGTTTTATTAAATCAAAAACTAGTCAAATTTGATGACCTCATCCACACCTAACTATGTCAATTTTGTCTCCCCTCACACCATGGCCGGCTAGGCTATTCACGAGGGTCTAATTTCCCTTTAAAAACCCTAAATCTATATTCTTTAGCTATTTAACACATTTGGGTACTAAAATACAACTTTTGCCTTTTATGCGATTTAGTCCTTTTTCGCAATAGGGCTTGAAAACATTAAAATTAGCTCACCAAATTTTTCATGCACTAATAAAATCATACTATAGCCTCATAAAAATGATAAAAATAATTTTCTAACTTTGTATTTGTGGTCCCGAGACCACTGTTCTGAGTAGGCCCTAAATCGGGCTGTTACAAAGTCCCTTTATTAAGTTAATAAGACCATAAACATGCATTAGAAGAGGTCAGGACTAAACTGAACACATACAAAATTTTTCCAAAACTTAACAAATTTTCTAAGATATAAAGGTCACACGCTCGTGTGCCTCACACGATATTAGATACGTCCGTGTGTCTATGCCGTGGTAAAACAGGGTATACATACTGACTTATCCACACGGCCACAACACACGCCCATGTGCCAGGCCATGTGAAAATGAGGGAGGCTACTGACTTGGGTCACACGGCTGACCACACGCCCATGTACCCTTCAAATTGGCCACACACGCCCATGTGCCAAGGCTGTGTGCCTTACACGGCCACTAGACTCGCCCTGTGTCTAGACCGTGTCAAAACTATAGAGTATACTGACTTAAAATCGTAGGGTACCCCAGGGGACACACGGCCGTGTAACATAACCGTGTGTCACACACGACTGAGACACACGCCCGTGTCTCTGCCCGTGTAGACAAAAATTGGCTATTTGCAAAGCCAATTTGCCATCCATTTGGGTCCTCCCTACAAGTCCAAATCAAGCATTATAATATACAACATTTTCAACCAAATACAACTCCAAACATGTATCAATCACTCTATGCTATCATTAACCAGTTTCATGTTCAGTCTCTATACCAAAACATGCCAAAATCACATGCCCAATTCATTCACTCATACTTCAATGTCATTAATCATTTCCATATATGATTCCAACTCAAACATACTAATTCCATTTAGCTAATTCATACCATGAACACATGATTCATATCACATCTATAACCATTTCAAGATCATAACAACCTTATCAAAAAGATCATTTCTCTAGGCCATATATATATATACATATATATACAAACATCAACATCATTAGCAAGCCATTTTCGCATGGCTACATATGTACACATCCAAATGAACCATATCGAAACTAGCCTATACATGCCACATAATCGAAAATTCAAAGCTTTTATTTACCGAAGCGATAATCGAATAGTGTGATGATGTCTCCTACGACTTCCGACTCGAGCAAGTCTTTGAAACTCTATAAACATAGGAAAAACACACAGAGTAAGCTTCAAGAGCTTAGTAAGCCATAACCAAATAAATCTTCACAAGATCATGTATATAATTCAACTTGAATAAACCAAATTTAGTTAACTTCATACACATATTCAATCACTTTTCTTATATAATCCAACATCACCACATTAAGTAACTTCATTAGGCTTATTTATCGGTAAACATATAAACCATGCATTCAAGTTTAAATAACAACCATTAGATCATTCATATAAATTAAGCTTGCACAATTTCATTACATAACCAATTGAAACATGGTCATTTATTTCATTTCATGCATAAAAATATATAAATTTCTTTTTATGCATTTCAAAACCCGAATAACCATAACAAATCACACATCCCAAACATGTTCCATTTTTTCATAATTCTCATGTCTAAAATATAGAACCACAATTTCATAAAATGAGCATATATATATAACAAATCATTTATTATCATATATTTCACATATCGTCATTTGAATCATACTCACATTTCATATCAGAATTTCATATACAAATCACATGTACCTGAATCATATATGGCAAAACACAATTACAATTCCACATTTCTCATATAATTAATTTGATCATAGTTCACTTGCTAGTATCCACATCTCATTTTCACATAGATCATTTATCAACTAATCATAATCATACTCACTTTTATTGCATAATTTTATATACATAATTTTTCATCTACTTCATACTTAACATCATCAACCACATAGGTTCCGTACATACCTGTACCATTACGTTCTTATCTATCACATTTATCACTCCAATGCTTGAAACACTAATTCATTCGATCATCCTTGAACATTCAACAAACTCGCTCACTTAGTGCCAATTTATTAGCTGAAACTATAATTGTATCGCACACTTAGTGCCAATTAATTAGCCGAAGCTATAATTGTATCGCACACTTAGTGCCAATTAATTAGCCGAAGCTATAATTGTATCGCACACTTAGTGCCAATTAATTAGCTGAAGCTACAATTGTATCGCACACTTAGTGCCATTTTAATAGCCATAGCTATTTCATTTATTCAACACTTAGTGCCTTAAATTCAATTCACATTTTATATACTTCAACTTCACAATCATATTTCTTTACAACTCAATTCAACACATATAATGCAAATACATTTCAATTTAACAACATTTATTTACTTATGAACTTACCTCGTACTAACACGAACGGACCGAAACGACTATTCGATAATTTTTGACTTTCCTTGATCCAAATCTGATTTCCTCATCCCTTGATCTAATTCAATACAAATTCGACTTATTTAATCAATTATTCACTCAAATTCATTCAAAAACTCATAAATGGGCTAATTACACTTTTTCCCCCGACATTTCACATTTTTCGCAATTTAGTCCCTATTTCATAAAACACAAAAATAATCAACATTTGACCATACCCATGCTTGGCCAAATTTCACTAAGGTCCCTAGCAACCCATTTCTTTCATTTATTTCACAATTTAGTCCCTCAATTTCTCATTTTCACAATTTAGCCCAAAATAGTCAAATTTATCAAAAATTCAAAGACAAAGCATATTAATCTATCACATACCTCTCATATTTCATCAATTAATAATTCAAAACTCACAAAATCAACAATGGCATAACTCAAAATCATCATCAAATTCTAAAATTGAGGTATGGGCTTGATAAAACACAAAGCGACGATCACAAAAACATAAAAATTATCAAAACCCGAGCAAAACACATACCCGAATTAAGCTTCCATATTGCTGAAACCCTAAATGGCCATAAACCTTTTTCTTTCTTCTTATTTCGGTAAGAATGAAGAAATAATAAAATTTTTGGCTTTGGTTTTATTATATTATCATTAATTCACATTTTACCATTTTACCCTCAATGAAATAATATACTAAATAATGGTTGTCCATTTTTGTCCACGCATATTTCCAAAGGTCAAATTATAACATAAGGGCTTTTCATTTAATAAGCCATGGCAATTAAACACATTTAACATGTAGAACACAACTTTTGCATTTTACGCGATTTAATCCTTTTACTAAATCGAGTGCACAAATGATAAAATTAAATCACAGAATTTTCATATATATCAATTCACATATTATAAGCATGAAAAATAATATTAAAATATTTTTTTGACTCAGATTTGTGGTCCAAAAACCACTATTCTGACTAGGGTCCAAATTGGGCTATTACAATCATCTACCACATAGGTATTGTACATACCTGAACCTTCCCGTATTTACTCATTTTCATTCTTACCTCTCATTTGGATATTTTAAGATTTTCTGAAGATTATTCATGCTTTAAACATCCCACACTTAGTGTCTTAAAAATTAGTCAAAGCTAAAATGATTCCGCACATTTAGTTCCATCTCAATTAACCAAAGCTATTTCGGTATCGCACACTTAGTGCATCATATAGCCGAAGCTGTTCCATTTCACACACTTAGTGCTATTTATAGCCGAAGCTAATATGATCACACACTTAGTGCCGAACTTAGTCAATTACCATCATACTCAAACCGTAATCACATATCATACAATTTATACCTTATCAAAGCATTAAAACATATCTATAACATCATTTATCCCGTACGAACTTACCTCATACTCAGAATTGTCGACTCGGATTGTCTACTCTGTAACCTTCGATTTCGCTCGATCTAAATTTGAATTCCTCTTCTCTTTATCTATATGTATTCAAAATTAACCCTTTTAATCACCAAATAATTTAAATCAATCCAAAAACACTCATTTATGATATTTTACAATTTAGCCCTCATATTTTCTCATTTTGACACTTTAGTCCCTAATTCATAAAATCATAAAATACACATAATTTGCATATACTCATGCTTTGCCAAATTCTCCTAGTACTCATACTAGTTCACACATTTTATTTATTTCACATTTTAGTCCTTCAATTTACAATTTTCACAATTTAGTCCATTTTACTCAAAATCATCAAAAATCCAGAGACAAAACATATAAACCCAACATCAAACTTTCATATTTCATCATATAACAACATAAAGCTCATGAATTTATCCATGGCACATTTCAATCATCAAAATCAAAAATTAGGACATGGGCTTGATAAATTACTAAGCAACGATTAAAAAAACGTAAAAATTATCAAAAATGGATCAAAACACATACCTCAATCAAGAATCAAAGTGCCGAAACCCTAAGAGTTCTTTTCTTTCTTATTTTTCTTTGATTTTAAGCAAGAAAAACATGAACAACCAAATTTTTATGTTTTGTTTTAATTATAATAACTTTGGTAATCAAATACCAATTTTGTCCTTAATGAAAACTTTAGTAAAACAATTAATGGTTGGCCATTTATGACATTTTCCACTATCCATGGTCTAATAACATTATAAGGACCTCTCTTTTAATAATAAAAATCAAATAAGCACTTTTAACAAACAACATGCAACTTTTATATTTTATGCGATTAGGTCCTTTTATCAAACTAAGCACACAAACAATTAAATTTTCATACGAAACTTTCACACATAGTAATTCACATATAATAAGCATGAAAAATATTATTTAAATATTTTTTGACTCAGATTTGTGGTCCCGAAACCACTATTCTGACTAGGGTCTAAACTGAGCTGTTATAGATTATATGATTGAGAATGAAATGTTGAATACAATATATATTGAGTATTGAAAATGGATTATTTCATGTATTAATATGACTAACCTATGGATGAATGCTTGTGTTAGGCATTTGGAAATTGTATGGATTTTACATTAATTATTTGTATTGAGTTGGTATAAATGGTAAGTTTAACTATAAATTATACGGGCTTACTAAGCTATAAAGCTTACTCCATTTCTTTTTCTATGTTTTATAGAGGTTCATTAGCTTGCTCGTTTTGGACAAGTTAGAGTTTCACATCACACTATCCAATTACCGATTGGTATTTTTGAACTTGTGGATAATTGTAAATATGGCATGTATAAGCTAGTTTTGAAGATGATAAATATGGTTACTTGAGATCATGATTTTGGTATATTTGTGTAAAGGGTAAGCCATGTGATTTGGCTAATCTTGATAGTACGTTTTAGTATGTTTTTTCAAATGTTTGATGAAATGGAAATTATGCAAATGTGTCTTGTTATTTGAAAGGTATATGAATGGAAGATGTATGATATTTGTTAAACATTTGAATGGTAGGAAGAACTGGTATTATATGTGTATGAATTATTATGGAATGGCTGCCTATTGAGTTATAAAAATGTTGTCATTTATGCTTGTGTGTGCTTGTGAAAATAGGGTGACAAGATGGCTTTGCAAATAGCCTATTTTTGTCCACACGGGTGGGGATACAGGCGTGTGTCTTAGTCGTGTGTGACACATGGTCAGGTTACATGGCCATGTGTCCCCTGATGTTGAAATAGAATTGAAGTTAGTATACTACACACGGTCTCACACACGGGTAAGTGACCGATTGTGTGGTACAAGGCAGTGTTGATAAGTAAGTATACCCTCCAGTTTTCACACGGCTTGGCACACTGGCGTGTCCTTGGCCATGTGGTACAAGTCAGTATGTATGCCCTGTTTCCACACGGCCTGTAACACAAGCGTGTCTATTAGCCATGTGAGGCACACAGCCTGTTCACATGAGCGTGTGACCCTTGAAATGTTGAAATTTTTTTTCTAAGTTTTCAAAATTTTTATATGTTATTGGTTTTGTAACACCTCAAAAATCCCGAACTTTCTTTCTTTTCAGATTTTGATAAAAGGTGTGCTTAATATTACTAGTCAAGTGTTATTTATGTGATAATAGGCTTGTTTAAGTTTTGAGTTCGAACTTTAGGGTGAAGGAAATTATTGTTTAGTAATTAAAGTAGTGGCATTGGATGTGAACTCTAAAGGGAATGATCAAAGGACAAATTTAAGGAAGGGATTAAGGAGTTATCAGGGAGAAAAGTTAGGATATGAGGGGTGTAGAGAAGTGGAGCTGAATAGGGAATTTAGGGATAGGTAAATTCGGCTATAGTATATATAGGTGTCGATTTTGTGGATTCTAGGGTATTGCCAAAATTGCTTCTCTTCCTTTAGTCGAATTCCTCATTTTTGTGTTGCCGAAACACTTTTCTCTCTAAGTGTTCAAAAGCTGAATTCCTTGTTCCTTGCTTGCCGATTTTCCATTCTTTCTCTTCTCAAATTCTTTTCTCAAATTCTCTTTTGATTCATCTTTGGTTTTAGCCGATTCCTTCTTCTCTTTTTATTATTTGTGTCGACTAACCCCTTTCACCATACAAATCTCAAAAGTCAAATACCTCTTCGGCTGAAGACCCTCTGTGCCGCCACTACTCCCCTTACTTCGGCTGATTCTTGTGGGATTAGTATCAAATCTCAGATTTCAAATCTGTGCCAAATTTTTCCGTAGGCATTTTGGGATTTTGGATTTAAGGAATACTCGTGATTAGTGATTAAGGAAGGGCTGTTAAGGCTTTCATTCAAGGTAAGGCAAATGTGAGATTTTCAGCTTTTGGTGATCATATTTGATAAGTGTGTGATTAATCGTTGAGTGACATCATTTGTAGGTTCGTGGCTGAGGAGGTCGCAACACGTTTTAGTATCAGGTGTGTACATACACTACACACACATAGTAGATCGACAAATCCCGAAATGCCGAAAAGCCAAAATTCTAAAAAGCCAGAGGTTTGGCTACAACAGACTTGCGAGTGCGTGAACACTCGTAAGGGGAAACTGATAGGTTACCAGAGGCCCCATGGGAGATTTCGTGGACTTGGGCCGTGTATTGGCCAATCGGGCCAGAATAGGCTAAATGGGCCCGATGGGCTGTAGGGCCTATAATAGGCAAAATTGGTAATTTGTCACTAAGTGATGAAAAATCATATGATTGCTTGACTATGAATGTGATTGGGCCTAATGGGCCTTATGAATGTGATTTGGGCCTAATGGGCCATACGAATGTGATTTGGGCCTAGTGGGCCATATGCATGTATATAGACTCATTTGGGCTTTGTAAAGGGTTTTGGGCCTAGTATCTGATAACTGCTTAAACAGACATAAAACTTAATTAATTAATTAATTGTGACCGTGGACAAGCCATAAGGTTAAGGTGTGGTAATGGGTATATGCATGTCTAGGATTGGATCTAGGGAGAGCTTGGTACTTAAGCAGTCTTATTGACCCACATCCTATTCTCTAGATTCCTACCTAGTGCATAGTATCTGTTCACTTTAGCCAACAAGGACTTGTTAACGGGCCAAGGTAAGTAATAACCCATAACAAAGAGAAATTACCGAAAAGCCCCTAAAGGTAAAAATGACTAAAATACCCCTATGTGTTGAATATAAGATTTATGGATGTTACATGTATAATTCCTGCATTTATATGATATTCTTTTTAGGTTGCATATAGGTTGGGAATTATGGAACGGAGGAAGTATATCAGGATCGCATGGTTGCTTGATGACCGTGGATCCACCGATGGCTTTTTAACCCTAATATATGATTAGCAGCTTTGCTGCAACGTTAGGTAGTACCGCAACCAGGCTACCATTGGAGTGTATCGGATGGGTGGGTTGATATTTATATCCCCACATGGTGTGTATCGGGGGATGAAGATGGTGTGTAGCGGTTGGATGGGTGGGATCCGTGCATATTTGATTGCTTTACATCTATTCTGATATTGAATTAGGCTCAGGCCTGAAAAGAATTGCTATTGCATGCTTTTCTATTTACCGAGGGTTGTACACACTAAGTTTTCGAAAACTCACCCCCTCTTTTATTTTTCTCAGGTGATCTTCAGTAGGCGGTACGACGGTTGGAGGGACTCCGAGGTGGCCTGCTAGTAAGATGACTTGGACTTATTTTCTAAAACATATAATTTCTAGTATTTGAAGTTATTTCAGTCTGGATTGTAATAAGGCCTATCCACTAGATATTATTTCATTGTCATTACTACACCTTGAATTTTTTATACGGAACCTGGATTTATTTCTTTAGACATATCCCAAGTTTTTTTGGAAATAATTATTTTAAAATCAAGCTTCCGCAGTGAAAGAGAATTTTTACTAATTAATAAAGAAATAGTTCATTTTGAATACACCTCATTCTGGAACTAAATACAAACTGAATGTTGCTTAATTTTCTCTTTTGAAGGGTTTTCAATAAGAACAAGGTTTTCAATAAAAAACTTCAATGTGACACGCTGGATCTGGCCATAACGTCTGGGCCGGGTTTGGGGTGTTACAGGTTTAGTCTCGAACCACATCTAAAGCATGTCTTTGGCTTTGTAGGCCCTTATAAGGGACAATATGACATTGTTGAATGGTATCTGTATATGAATGTATGAATGTATGAAATATGGTTATTAAATGATGTGTCTTGATCAGTAATACCTTTTAATCCCACTCCAGTGACAGATACGGGATAGGGGTGTTACATGTAGTATTATGATGAATTTATGGTAGATTGATACTTAAGTAGGTATGGTTCATTTAGTAAATTGATGCTTGTTAAAGAATGGCATTTTGGTACCAAATGGTTGTGTTTTGGCAAGTAAGATACATGGTATGTATTGATGCAAGTATTCACACAAGTTATTTGGCTATTTAGTTAAATTGAACACATGGTTGGTCATGTTATAAATTATCATTTGAGATGCCTAAGGGCATATTGGTTGTATGATGTTATAACATATGTTTAAGGTTCATTTATGCTTGATTTGGATGCCGTGTTATGGCTTGTAAGTTTGTGTAATTGTGGTTGTAAGTACACGATGGTTCATGAAACTAACTAATATTTCGACGAAGGCAAGCGCACCTATCGAATAGTAGTATAGCTATGGTGAGTCTGAAATATCGTATCCACAAGGGCTAAAAGTACTAGTAATAACTATCTTTCTATTATTTAACCTAATAATTGAAGGAGGTGTTTTAATCTAAAATAAAACTAATTAACTATGAACACAATAGAGATCAAATTGGGAAAATACTTAAGAAAACCAATAGGAGAGACAATACCCAGGAAAGAATCCACCTAGACTTCATTTATTATTTTGACTCTAAATCAAATGATTTATTTACTTGTTTTGATTGCGTAGAAATCCCTAAATTATGTTAATATCTCTTTCGAAACTAAGAACAACTGACTCTAGGTTGATTAAGTGAAATCTCTTACTAATTAAAACCCCTATCGCCATATTAACTCGATCTATGGATTCCCCTATTAGATTTGACTCTAATCCAACAGAGTTATGCCGTCCTATTTCTAGGATTGCAATCAACTACGCTCAATTATGCTAGATCTACTGTTAAACAGGGACTTTTGCTCCACTGAATAAGCACATCAGGCTTGGATTAATGTCCTGAAAATATTAAGGCAAGGATTAAGAACACATAATTAAGAACAAGAACAAGTATTTATCGTGTAATTCAGATAATTAAATAATAAGATCCATTGTAAGTTTCATCCCCCTAGGTATTTAGAGAGTTTAGTTCATAATGTAAAAGCTAAACATCTCAAATTTAGAAAAATAACAAGACATAAAAAACCCAAATAAACTTCGAGAGAAATTAGAAGGGAGATCTTCAATCTTGAAGTGGATCTACTTCCGAGATGATTCCAACGGCTTTCTTCGAGCAATTTCTGCTTTCTACTCCGTGTGTTCCCTTAGATCTTCTTCTAGTGTGTTTATATAGACTTTAAAATGCTCAAAAACCCTAGAATTTGGCTTTTTTCACGTGTTCGGGAAACGGGGAGTGATATTGAAACGGGCTTCCACATAGGCGTGTGGAAATGGTCTTGGCCATTGGATCTTTAAATCAGCCTGTTTTGTCTATTTTTGGCCGATTTTTTGCTCTTTTTGTTCCCCTATGCTCTCCTAAGTATAAAACTAAAATTAAAGGATTAAGAGCATCAAATTCACTAAATTAAATAATAAATCATCCAAAAACATGCTAAGCATGGGATTAAAATGTGTTACTTTTATGATTTATTAGTACGGTCAAATAGGGTGAGAAAAATGGCTTGTAAAATAGCCTATTTTTGCCCACACGGGCAAAGAGACGATTGTGTGTCTCAGCCGTATGTGACACACAGCCAAGTGACATGCCCGTGTGTCCCTTGTAGGTTTCAAAGGGTTGCAAGTTAGGCTTGTACACGGCATAGCACATGGCCTGGCACACGGGCGTGTGGCTTGGCCATGTGGCCCAAGTTAATGAGTTACACGGGCAACGACATGGGCTGGGACACTACCATGTGTCCCTATTTCGAATGCCCACACGGCTTGAGACACGGGCGTGTCACTGGCCGTGTGACCACCGCAGTAACAAAAATTTTTAATATTTTTTGAAAAGTTCTTTAAGTTTCCGATTTAGTCCCGACTTATTTCTAATGTGTATTTTAGGCCTCGAGGGCTCGTATAAGGGACAATTTGTATGAACTGAATTGATTTTAATATGTTTGATGATATGTTATAAAATGTTTGAATTTTTTTGTCCATTTGAATTGTAAACTCCAGAAATGCTCTATAACCCTGTCCCGACGATGGATACTGCTTAGGGTGTTACAATATATAGGTGTAAATTCGAAATTATATAGGGTTTTTCTATATATTTTTACCACCTTTTTACTTAATAAATATGTTCATCTAAAGTAGTTGTTTCTAAAATAAGTGAATTTTACTTAATTAGTAATATTGGGCATAAATTTATAAAGTATGTGAAATTGTGCTTAATTACATGATTTTTGTACATATTTTATATTATTTTATGTTAATTTATTAATATGTGATTTTTCACTATGTAGGAGGACCATTGAAGATGTGATTAATGTGAATGAAAGATGGACATGCACAAATCAATTCATATGGACGGCAAGACCATGCAAATTGGGTCAGGAGGTTGATAATTTGGCCCAATAAAAGATGTGCTAAAATATGGACATGTTTGCTAAATTATTGGACTGAGAAACCGTCCAACAAGGGAGAATTAAAGCCCAGTGTTGGCATAAGTACATGGCTGCTCTAAAAGGTTGCTGAATTGAATAGAGTTTTTATTCTTTCCTCTTGCTATTTATCTTAATTATGTTTGCATTGAGTTTATTTTTTTGACATGAATGATGATATTTTAAATCATATTTGCTAGGATGATTATGTTAATTCAATAATATTTCTTTTATTCATATTTAATGTGTTTAGGCCTCAATCGATCATGTTTTCAATTAGTATCATGATACATTTCATTCATACGTGATTGGGTGAACTCAAATTAGCTGAGACATGCTAACCAGACGACGACTAGTAGACACATTATTGAAAAGTGCAATGCTCAATTTAGATCATTCAACCCTGCTAAGTTGAGGTACATAATTTTTTTAGTTAGCTCTATTATCTTGCATAGTTTTTAGGTTTATGTGATTAAACTGTTGCAAACGTAAACATCCCTGTAACCTCGCATAAATACTAAGAAACCCTTAGTTAATATGATCAATAAAATGCATATTTAACTAAGTAAAAGACTTTGAAAGGACTTAATTGGGTTTCCAAACTCATGAAAGATTGAGTTGCCATGGAATTATTTCTTAACATTGTTAAGCACGGTAAAGTAAATTGAATTGATTAGTATAAATATCCTAGCCCATTTAATGTTGATTGTTTTTGTTGCTAAATCCATTTATCATACATTTCGATAAGTTCTATATAGATTAAAATTGCATTAGGGATCACTCTTTGTATTTAGTAAATTGAATCATTACTGTTCAAAATTATTAAGTTTTTTCATCAACTTGTTAATTATAATTTTTGCAATCAATCGGTTAAGCATATACAGTCCATGTGAAGATAATAACACATTTTTACTTACTTATTACTTAAACGACTGTGTACACTTGCGCATATTCCTCGTTACAAGTTTTTGAGGCTGTTGCTAGGGACTATTGCTATAATCATTCTTTGTGAAATTATATTTACAATTTGGTTTTTACTTTTTTATTGAATTTTAATTATTAATTTATTTTTTATTAATTTTTTTTTGTGATTTTTTCTCAGGTGTTTTTTGAGCATAGATCGAATCATTGGTCTATTACCTATGGACCTTGAAATTGAGTGGACTTTTAGACAAAGAAGACGTGAGAGATCTGCTCAAAGACAAGCTGAGATAGACCTTGGAAATAAAAACAATGGACAAGGTAATGGAGTCGAACAAGTGAACAACCTAATCCTTATTGTTGATAATAGGGATTGTGCCATCAAACAATACGTTGTGCCACTCTTCAATAAGTTAAATTCGGGAATTAGAAGGTCAGATATTGAGGCACCCCAATTCGAATTGAAACCAGTGATGTTTCAAATGCTCCAAATGATGGGCCAGTTCAGTGGTATGTCTATGGAAGATCCATACTTACACCTTCGATTATTCATGAAGGTGAGCGATTCATTTAAGTTAGTTGGTGTGTAACACCCCTTACCCGTATTCGATGCCGAAATAGGGTATGAGGCATTATCGAACATAAACACAAGCAAACATACATTCTGAGTTGTAAATTTGGCATCAAATTTAAACTTTTTAGCAATCAATCACATCATTCCTAAAACGAGGCTATGAGGCACAAAACATGCTTTGTAAGCGGTTCGGGACTAAACTGAGAGCTTTAAAAAATTTTACGACACTTAGAGAAATTTTGCTAAAACAGGGGTCACATGCCTGTGTGGGCAGGCCGTGTGGTCACACATGCCCGTGTCCCTAATCTGTGTAACTCTCTGTTTGTCACCCAAGAACAAATTGAAGTCACACTGCTAAGACACACGCACGTGTCCCGAGGTTGTGTCCTTCACACGGCTAAGACACACGGCCGTGTCTCATGCCCGTGTGCTCGATACTGAGCATTTTGTTTTGCAAAAAATTAGGTGCAGGGGACACACAACCATATTAGACGCCCATGGGGTTGATCGTGTGTCACACATAGCCTAGACACACACCCGTGTGTCTACTCGTGTGGACAAAAACAAGGCTATTTACCAAGCCATTTTGCCACCCTCACTTGCACACAACTACACAACATCACATGGCACAAATTCAAGTATGTAAGATCAACCAAACCATTCACAATTATGACCATCACATACCAATACCATATTAACATCTATCATACACACAACATTTATCATGCCATAAATCATTCATGTCAATTTCACCTTCATTAGGCTTCATTTAGCTACTCTCTAGTTACCTTATTGTACGCACAAATTTATCATCCCATCAATAGACCACATTACCAAACATACCCTGATCGTATCACCAAAGACATTGACATATATATATGAATATACTCATAACTAACATTAGCCAACTTCCAAGGCTATATACAAAATGAACCATGGATCTTTACAAACCAATACATAAGACCAAAATACCGAGTCCCTATACATGCCATAAACTTAAAATACTTGAATTCATCAATACCCAAAATCATAACTTGATAGTGTGATAGGATCTCCGGTGATCTCCAACTCGAGCTAGCTTCATGACACTCAAAAATATGGGAAATGAAGGTAAGCCCGCATGAAATAATAAGCAACTCTTACTAGGCATTTATTAAGTTCAACAATTTAACCACAAAATAATACCAATTGCTATAAATTTCATAGTTATAATTTTATTCAATCATGATGTTTACTCTATTAACTTATAAGCATAATTTAACATATCTTGGCATTAGCCTAACAACCGTAATCTCTCTTTCGTAACATGTCACAACACTTAACAAGTCATTTCAAACCTCATAGTAAACATGCACATTAAATATGAGTATTCACATTTCAAGCATATATTTTAACATTTTTCAATTGTTCCAAGTTCATATCTTATCATACTTCCATAATCATTTTAATAGACAATTATACCAATCTTTCCTCTTTCTCATATCAAATAGATCGCAACTTAGGTGAATAAAACACGCTATATCATAACTCAATTTGGCCCAGAAGCCAATCACATGGTCTTCAACCGAATTTATCATGAATTTCATACATCACAAGCATAGACCAATAATCACAAGGATTTCGCAAAATCATTCTCGTGGAAATCATGAACTCACAATTTCTTGAAGTCAACGCTTATCAACTTTACGCACATACCTGTACCAATTTGTAATACTGACATGTTGTTTTTCTTCTTTGACATACCTGTTAAATTACCCGTTGAACCACTTGGAATACTAATGATACTTGGGAGTCATGTACACATGGTAATATACAAATGCCATATCCCAAATATGGTCTTACAAGTAATCTCGTATCGATGCCAATAGCCCAGCTATGGTCTTACACGAAATCTCATATCGATGCCATGTAACACCCCAAACTTGGCCCAGATGTTATGGCTGAATCTGGCGTATCATATTAAAGTGTTTTAGCAAAAACCGTGTTTTCATTGAAAACCCTTCTTAAAATAAAAGAAACCTTAACTACCTTTTAAAAAAAAACTCATTTCAACCACTTGTTTAAAATATATGATTTTATGAAAACATTCCATTTTAAAATGTAGTTGCGGAAACATAGAAGAGACATACTATAGATTAAGAAACCATGCTCAACTTCTTATAATTACGTCACATAAAAATAATAATCCAAATAAGAACAAAATGGAAGGCCTTATTACAATCCAGTCTGAAATCACTTAATAATCAGAAACTTATATGCTTTAAAATGAAAAAAAAAATCTAAATTGTCTTGCTAGCTGGCCACCCAGAGTCCCTCCAAACATCAAACCTTCTACTGAGCATCACCTAAAAATAAAATAAAAGAGGGGGTGAGTTTTCGAAAACTCAGTGTGTACAACCCTCATCAAACAAACATGCAACAGACAAATCATTTGGGCCTAAGCCCAATTCAAATACGGTGGCCTTTGGGCCTTAGCCCATTTTGGCCTCAGTAGGGCCTGAACCCATGTCAATTTCCACATATCACATTTAACTGGGCTAAGCCCTTTTCATAATCCAATCATGACGTATGTATGCAAATGCTTATATTCCCATCCAACCTGTACACCCCCTTTCCAACCAACACTTATTGTGGGGAGATGCTCGACCCACCCATCCTTATTACAACCCGGTGTGGAACCAGTGCGGCCCCACTTAACGGTGCATAGCTGCTTATAAATGGTGTAGCACCACTTAACAGTGCAGCAAAGCTGCTCGATAGATAAAAAGCCTTCGGTGAATCCACAGTCGTCGAGCAACAATACGATCCTTATAAACTTCCTCCAATCATAAACCCAGCCCATATGCAACATAATAATGTATGGATGCAGCATAGATCATGCATAGATCATACTCATAACACATAGGGGTATTTCAGTAATTTCTACCCTACAAGGGTATTTTGGTAATTTCTTAGCAGTATGGGTCTTAATTATGAACACTAGCCCGTCAACAAGTCCTCATTGGCCAAAGTGAACAGACACTATGCATCATGTAGGATTCCAAAGAAGAGGAGGTGGGTCATTAAGATCGCTTAAGTACCAAGCTCTCCCTAGATCCAATCCTAGACATGCATATGCCTATTGCCACACTTTACCCTTATGATTTGTCCACAGACGAATTTGATAAATTAGTTAAGTTTTATGCTGCTTAAGGATTTATTAGAAACTAGGCCTACAAGTCCATGACAAAACCCTAACAAGTCTACTGGCTTCCACACATTCAGATGACCCATTAGGCCCAATTACATTTATACGGCCCATTAGGCTCAATCACACTTATATGGCCCATCAGGCCCGAATCCAATCCAAACCATTCAACAAACTTAATCAACTCATCACATATTACCAAATTATCAACTTTTGCTTATTTGGGCTCACGGCTCGTCAGGCCCATTTGGCCCATTCTGGCCCAGTTGGCCAAAACGTGACCCAAGTCCATGAGATCTCTCATGGGGTCTCTGGTATCGTATCGAATGCCCACTTACGAGTGTTCGCACACTCGCAAGACTACCGTATTCAAACTTTCGGCATTTCAGTATTTCGACATTTCGAAATTTACCGATCTACTATGTGTGCGAAGTGTTTGTACACACCTGGTAAGCCCCATGACCGCATTCATTACCATTTCTGCCCCTGGCCTGACCTCGGCCCCTTGGCAGCTATTGACCACCCCTCTGTGGTTGATCATTACTTTGGCCCACAGCTTGACCCAAATTCGGCCTCCTAGGGCAATCCTTAACCTTATGCTCTATAGATCTACAAGCCAAACAAGCTCCTATCCTCCTCCAGCACTTGCCCAAATGACCTTTCCCACAGGTAGCACAAATTCGCATCCCCAGATTAGTAGCAGGGGGTCCCATCTAACCGGCCCATTCACTCTGGTCCTAGCTGTAGGTCTCTGTCCAGCACCAGGAGACTCTGCATCCCTTTTATTCTTGCCCTTTTCTTTTTCCTGGTTTAAGCACTCAGTGCATTTTACCTCCTCTGCTATCTTCGCCTTCTCCACTAAAGCCTCTAAGCCTCGCTCTCTCTGTGGGGCTATCAGCACCCTGAAGCTATCCCTGAGGCCATCCTCCAACCTTACACAACGCTCATAGCTCGTTGCCACCATCACCCTTGCATATCGACTAAGGCGTAAAAACTCCGCCTCATATTCAGCCACAGACTTATCTCCTTGCGACAATTTTAGAAACTCCTTCCTTCGAGCATCCATATAGCTTGCACCCACATATTTTCCCTTTGAACGCAAATTTAAAGAAATCCCAAGTGATTCGCTCAGGTTGGGTGCCCTCTTTCACCGTTAGCCACCACTGGTAGGCTTCCTCCCTAAGCAGCGATACTGCCCCTTTTAACTTTTGCTCTGGAGTGCAGTCCAAATCATCCATTATCCTTTTAGTGGCCTCCATCCAGTACTCAGCTACGTTCAGAGCCACACCAGCCACACCCTTAAAGATCTCAGCTCCATTAGATCAAAGTCGCTCCAAAATTGACCTATGACATCCCATACCATCATTGGGCCCAACGACCCTTTCCAAAATCCTCAGTATTGCTTGTGACAATGTTTCTTCTCTAGCGGCCCGATCATACGACCCAGTCTCAGCCACAGGTGAGGCCGGAGCCTCTTCTACTCCAACATTGGGCATATGGCCCGATGCCGATGATTCAGCCCAAACACTCCCGCGGCCTCGGCCACGATCTCTTGCTCCTCTTCTAGCACTCATCATGGATTCGCGTATTATTTGGATTTAAAATTTTATGAAGCTTTAGTTAGTTTAATAATTAAATCAATGTTTTATGAAAATATTTAAAGAGAAGATTATTTTCGAAAATCCTCTACAGTTTCAAGATCTTACAGGCTTCGGTTCCACTCTAACAAAATCATCTAAAGTAGCCCTCTAACTATCTACTATATAACAATTTAAACAAGCTTAAAAATAGAAGAAATTACTTGGTTCGACGTCGGAGACTCGGTGTGCTGCTCAGCAAGATTTCTCTTTTTCCAAAAATTATGAAATTTAAAAAAAAACACAAAAGTAACCAAGTATTAAGGCCCAATTCACATCCTGAGTTTTACAATCTGGGCTCTGATACCACTAAATGTAACACCCCAAACTCGGCCCGAATGTTATGGCCGAATCTGGCATGTCACATTGAAGTGTTTTAGCGAAAATCATGTTTTCATTGAAAACCCTTCTTAAAATAAAAGAAACCTTAACAACCTTTAAAAAAAAAAAAACTCCTTTCAACCACTTGTTTAAAATATATGATTTTATGAAAACATGTCATTTTAAAATGTAGTTGCGGAAACGTAGAAGAGACATACTATAGATTAAGAAACCATGCTCAACTTCTTATAATTACGTCACATAAAAATAATAATCCAAATTATAACAAAATGGAAGGCCTTATTACAATCCAGCCTGAAATCTCTTAATAATCAGAAACTTATATACTTTAAAATGAAAAAAACAAATCTAAATTGTCTTGCTAGCTAGCCACCCAGAGTCCCTCCAAACATCGAACCTTTTACTGAGCATCACCTAAAAATAAAATAAAAGAGGGGGCGAGTTTTTGAAAACTTAGTGTGTACAACCCTCATCAAACAAACATGCAACAGACAAATCATTTTAGGCCTAAGCCCAATTCAAATACGGTGGCCTTTAGACCTTAGCCCATTTTGGCCTCAGTAGGGCCGGAACCCATGTCAATTTCCACATATCACATTTAACTGGGCCAAGCCCTTTTCATAATCCCATCATGACGCATGTATGCAAATGCTTATATCCCCATCCAACCTATACACCCCCTTTCCAACCAACACTTACTGTGGGGAGATACTCGACCCACCCATCCTTATTACAACCCGGTGTGGAACCAGTGCAGCCCCACTTAACGGTGCAGCATAGCTGCTTATAAATAGTGTAGCACCGGTTACGGTATTACTTAACGGTGAAGCAAAGCTGCTCGGTGGCTAAAAAGCCTTCGATCGATCCACAGCCGTCGAACAACCATACGATCCTTATAAACTTCCTCTAATCATAAACCCAGCCCATATGCAACATAATAATGTATGGATGCAGCATATATCATGCATTGATCATACTCATAACACATGGGGGTATTTCAGTAATCTCTACCCTACAGGGGTATTTTGGTAATTTCTTAGCAGTATGGGTCTTAATTACGAACATTGGCCCGTCAACAAGTCCTCGTTGGCCAAAGTGAATAGATACTATGCACCAGTTAGGATTCCAGATAAGAGGAGGTGGGTCATTAAGACCGCTTAAGTACCAAGCCCTCCCTAGATCCAATCCTAGACATGCATATGCCCATTGCCACATTTTAACCTTATGACTTGTCCACAGACGAATTTGATAAATTAGTTAAGTTTTATGCTGCTTAAGGATTTATTAGAAACTAGGCCTACAAGTCCATGACAAAACCCTAGCAAGTCTACAGGCTTCAATACATTCATATGGCCCATCAGGCCCAATCACATTTATACGACCCATTAGGCTCAATCACACTTATATGGCTCATCAGGCCCGAATCCAATCCAAACCATTCAACAAACTTAATCAGCTCATCACATATTACCAAATTATCAACTTTTGCTTATTTGGGCTCACGGGCCTGCCGGGCCCATTTGGCCCATTCTGGCCCAGTTGGCCAAAACGTGACCCAAGTCTATGAGATCCCTCATGGGGTCTCTGGTACCGTATCGAATACCCTCTTATGAGTGTTCACGCACTCACAAGACTACTGTATCCAAACTTTTAGCTTTTCGGCATTTCGTCATTTTGGCTTTTCGGCATTTCAAAATTTGTCGATCTACTATGTATGTGAAGTGTGTGTACACACTTGGTAAGCAAGCGTGCTGCAATTCCCTCAGTCACCAACCTACAAATGATATCACCCTTCAATTAATCGCATGCTTCATACATAACATTACTAAAACCGAAACCTCACCTTAACCTTACCTTGCGCGATAAGTATAACAACCCCTTCTTAAATCCCTAACCATGATCAACTCCTAGATCTACACCAATCTTAACTATTAAAACCAAAATAATAGGTGACTCGTATCCAACACAAGTCCCCTTACCTTAACTATGAACATTCGGCCACCTTAGCCAATGGGAGAAGAAAACTTACCAAAACAGCAAACACCTAAAGAGCAATTTCGGTAGAGAGCTAAGATCTGAGATCCAATACTAATTCCCTACCAAAGTCAATTAGAAAGAGTGAGGGAGAGGAGTAATCAGTATTAACAATACTAGCCAAAAGAGATAAGGTACTTACACCAAAAAAGCAATCGGCCCAATTGAGATTCGACTTTTTGACTTTTAAATTAATATGGTGAATAAGGTTTATTCGGCACAAATTAAAGAAGAAGAGTAGAAGAAGGAATCGGCTAAGTGAAACAAAGAAAATTGTGTAGAGAAAGAATAGAAATCGATACAAAGAAAAGAGAGTAAAACAAAAGCAATTTTTGACTTTTAGGGAAAAGAGTTTTCGGTAACAGGGTGAAGGAAATTCAGCATTAGCCTAGGATCCCAAACTCAGCACATATTTATAGCGTATAGCCAAATTGCCTGACCCTCAATTCCCAATTCAGCTCCATCACTTCCCCCTTCTTATCTCTTCATTTTTCTCTTTGATAACTCCCCAATCTATTTTCCTAAATTTTCTCTCCTGAACACTCCCCTTAGAGTCCATCTTCACGCCAATTCCAACCTTCTAAAAGGCTAATATTAAACTCTTAAAAATACTAAGCTAGGATTCGAACCTAGGATCTCCTTGCTAGCCACTAACGCCACCTCCCCACACGCTAAGTGGCGTCACTTAGCCACTCCACCACAAGGCTTTTTGATGCCATTTTCCCCTATTTTTATTTAAAAGCCCAACTACTCACAACCCTGGTTCTTTTAATAATTAAATTAAAATTCCTCCACCACAAAACTCGAACCCAGAACTTCTCCAACACACCTAGACACTCCAAATTCATTAAACCCTTAAAGCCAACATACCATTTGTCATTTTCTTGCTCACTTAAAAATTTTATGAGACCTAAAGCCCAAAGCCCAATTCCTCTAGGCCCAAAATTCACGGCGTTACATGCTGTATCCCAAATATGGTCTTATACAAAGTCTCATACCAATGCCATATCCCAGATATGGTCTTACACGTAATCTCAGTAATCCTAATGTCATTAAATTTGTATCCTATCTATTCTTAAGGATCAACCGGGATTTCACGCTTGTCGAACTTTGTTGAACACGCTCAATGGTCAATCATAATTCATACAATAATAAAACATTTAAAACATAATTAAAAACAATGCATAATTTGCATACGAACTTACCTCGACATAAAAGTGGCGAAAAGGACCTAACTGTCAAATACCCGTTTTTCCCCTGTTCTAGATTCGAACCTCATTTTCTTGATTTATATTATCACATTCAACTTATTTAATCATTAAACTATTCAAATCAGCCCAAACTCACATTATGGTAAAATTACATTTTTTCCCCTAAAGTTTCACATTTTTACATTTTAGTCCCTAGGCTCGTAAAATGATTTTCATCAAATTTCTTTATTACCCAAGCCTAGCCGAATCTTTATTGTACTCATACCAGCCCACATTTTTCATTAAAGCACACTTTTACTACTTATTTTATAACTTTTACAAATAAGTCCTTTTAGGCGTTTTCACCGAAAATCACTTAGGAAAAGTTAGTTCTTTAACAACTAACATGCATTTTCTACCATTAAAAATTAAAATACACAAATATCCATCATGTGTAAAATTTTAGACCTTGATTATGTCTTAAATTAGTGGTAGAAATAGATAGATCATGTTGGAAGGATTTCAAAAACATAAAAATCATTAAAAATGGGGCTAGAACGGACTTACAATTGAGCTTGGAAGCTTGAAAAACCCTATCCATGGTTTCTCCTTGTAAAATTCGGCCATGGGAGGAAGATGGACAAAATTTGGCTTTTTAATTCATTTAATTACCAAAATACCCTTATTGAAAAACTTTAAAAACATACCTAACCATGTCCATTTTTGTCCATCAACTTAACCAATGGTCTAATTACCATTTAAGGACCTCCAATTTAAAATTTCATGCTCTAGCATGTAGAACTCAACTTTTGTACTTTTTACAATTTAGTCTTTTTGACTAAATTGAATGCCCAAACGTCAAAATTTTTGAACGAAATTTTATGAAATCATTCCATAAAATTGTAGACCATAAAAATATAATAAAAATAAATTTTTCTACATTAGATTTGTGGTCCCAAAACCATTGTTCCGACTAAACCCAAAATCGGGTTGTTATATGGTGTTACTGAAGACACACTGAGGTTAAAATTGTTTCTGTACTCATTGCGAGATCGAGCACGAGCATGGCTGAATTCATTGCCACCATGTTGAATATCTACTTGGCATGAATTAGCAGAAAGGTTCTTGGTTAAGTATTTTCCATCGAGCAAAAGCACAAAGTTACGTAATGAGATAACTACTTTCCAACAATTGGATGACGAGTCCTTATATGAGGCATGAGAAACATTCAAGGAATTACTTTGTAAGTGTCCTCATCATGGCATTCATCATTGTATCCAATAGGAGGCATTTTATAATGGTCTCAACGCACACATAAGATTAATGGTAGATGCTTCTGCGAATGGTTCGATTTTGTCTAAGTCTTATAATGAGGCTTACAAGATCATCAAAAGGATCACTAGCAAAAATTACTAATGGCTAACAAATCAAGCAGTTTTCGAAACACGAATAGCTAGAGTGCATGAAGAGACGCATTGACTTGACTCTCTACTCAGGTATCTTCTATTTCCTTTATGTTAAAATAGTTTACCACTAATGGTTTTCATTAGAAACCCTTCTTATTTAAAATGTAGTGCATTGAAAACTTCTTAATTTTATTTCCAAAATTCCTTTTTACTTTGCGGAAGCTAATTCTAAAAGTAACTGATTTACGAAAACATGATGTTTAAAAGTCAAGTTGCGAAAATGTAGTGTTTTGAAAACCGCGATCTACTTCTAACAAATATCAAACATAGTAAATAAATTTTCCCAAATGAAAAGTTAAGAAAGAAAATAAAGAGGCCCTATTACAACCCAAATCAAAAACCAAAAGGCTTAACTAAATAAACGAAATATAAAAACATGTGCAGATGTGTGGTCATCTCCGAGTCCCTCTCATGACATCGATCCACCTAACGCTGGGATTACTGCCATGATTAATAAACGGGGTGAGTTTACGAAAACTCAAAGTGTGTAATCCCCTTACTAGAGTAATAGTCGATATCGTGAAACAAAATAGAAATGATGCGGGCGAGCCCTTTAACGCTAATAAGATACAGTCGATTCAGAGCATACATGGGCCACATCCCATTACAAATCACTTGGGTCTCAGCCCTTGTCAGAATCAAACCATATGCATAATGCAAAAATGTATGCTAACCCATCCCATCCAACTTCTATACACCAACTCCTTCCCCCGATACACATCATGTAGGGATATAACTATCGACCCACTCATCCAATACACATCAATGGTAGCCCGGTTGTGGTACTACCTTCATTGCATTAGGCTGCTAGCATATATACAGCTTTAAGCCTTTAGTACCGGTATTATAATTGGCACAAAGCCATCGGTAACTGTAATAAGTTTGGCACATAGCCATTAACTAGAGTAACATAACTGGCACACAACCCTAGGTAAATGTGATCGACACCGAGTCGCCAATAATCATATATTGGCACATAGCTTAGGCAAATACGTTTGGCACACAACCATAATCAGGTTGGCACAGAGCCATATGTAGGTTGTCGCAAAGCCATAATCAGAATAATTTGCTTTAAGCCATCGACAGCTGTATCATGTTAGGCACATAGCCATCAGCGACGGTAATATAGTCGACACATAGCCTCAGGTAAATATGATCGACACAGAGTCGTTAGTAATCATATATTGGGCTTAAAAGCCACCGGTGGATCCACGGTTGTCAAGAAACCATGCGATCGTTAATCAGTGGATCCACGATCGTCAAGCAACAATGCGATCCTCATATACTTCCTCCATTCCATAATTCCCACCCATGTGCAACATAATATTATATGAATGTAGCAAATATACACACGGTATACAAAATCATACCAATCACAGTCACAACAGTCCATTCACAGTCATACATTCTCAGTCAGAACATTGTCAAATCAATCAAATTGTATTATCAGTGAGTCATATACCCTAGAGGGGTAGAATGGTCTTTTTACCTATTAGGAGTATTTTAGTCATTTCAACCTACAAGGGTGTTTTTGTAAATCTCAAACAAGGGTATTTCGATAATTTTGCAAATCAAGGGTATTTTTATAATTTTGTAAATAAGGGGTATTTCTGTAATTTTCCAAATTAAGGGTATTTCAGTAATTTTCCAAATCAAGGGTATTTCTTTAATTTTCCAAATCAAGGGTATTTTGGTAATTTTACAAATCGAGGGTACTTCGGGTATTTTCGTAATTCTACCCTATAGATATGAGATTCACATAGTCCAATCCAATATTTACTACACAATCATACAATTTACCCACTTGGGCCCATAGGCCCATTGGGCCCACATGGCCGATCCCGGCCCATTGTAGCCTAAAGCAACCTAAGCGCACGAGAGCACTCATGATGGCCTCAACCATCACATCAAAGCTCCCACACTACGCTCGTACGCTCGTGTGGCTGCCATCGCCGTATGACTGGCATTTCGGCATTCCAGCATTTGCCGTTTAACAACTAGAGTAGTGCGAAATACACACCTGTTTATGAGAACGCGTCGCAGTCCATGATCACCAACCTTGACACATCCTGCATTCAGTCTTCCTCCCAACTCATCTGGTTTGCTCTATTTAAAGCCAGCTTTTCACTAATTCTCATGTTAGCTTCCCGGTGTGGGATTACTTTCAACCATTAGGAAAATTCCTTATTCTTATGACCACTTCAACCACAAAGTTTCGGTCAAACTCCACCTCCTTCGCAGCTCAAATAGCAAAATAAATACTCCACTCCGCATCCCAAGACTTGAACCTCAGACCTCACAATTACACAACACGCCACCTTGCCACTCCACCACAAGGCTTTTTGTGTGATAAAAACATCCATAATTAACTTTAAGACATATATGCCAACGTCTAGATTCACTTAAGAGAAAAACCAAAATGAATTGTAAGAGCCAAGACTTGAACCCAAGCTCCCTTACAACCTTAAGGACTCCACAACCACTATACGACATGCTTCCTTGTGTCATTTATTTAACACAATAATTTAAAAGGCCATCATCCAAGCATCTAGGGTTTTATTCACTTAATATCAAAATTTTTGCTAAAGCCCAGGTTTGAACCCAAGATTTCTCCAACACGTCTCAGGGCCATTAACCACCAAGGTAGACATTTAATTGTGTCATTTCCTTGCACAATTAAATACTTATATACAACCTCCTTACAGACCCATACTCAAGGCCCAATACTTCTAGGCCCAAATTCAGGCCGTTACACCAGCATCAAAAGAAAAGTGGACAAGGACCACAATCCAACTTCTACAATCATTATGGTGGAATCATCTGAACTTTTCCTAGAGTAACCAAGGAAATAGACCGAACAATAATTAGATGCAGCATAGACCCAACCAGACCGAACCAAACCCAAGGGTTTAACCAACAAGCCCTAAAATCACCTCAAGTAGAGTCATCAAACTGTAACACCCCAAACCCGGCCTAGATGTTATGGTCGAATCTAGCGTGTCACATCAAAGTGTTTTTCAAAAATTGATCATTTCAGTAAAATTTCGTTACTGAATTTAAATCCTTTTATTTTATTTAACAAAAGTTCTCATCAGAACGTTTACCTTATTAATTGTCAGTGTTATGTTAAATTGATTTAAAAATGCGGAAGCTTTTTAAGTTAATGAATTTTAAAACGCGTATTTTAAAAAATGGTAATTGTTTTAAAAACTTGTCTTTACCTAGACTAGTAGTTTAAAAATATATAGTTCAAAGCCCAATTAAATTAAAACCCACAAACGGCCTTATTACAAAATTAATAACCCAAAAGTAAAATTTAAATTAAATAAAGTCAAATGCAAGACACAGTAGTCATGTAGCCACCTCCGAGTCCCTCGCAGCTCCAAATCGTCTAAGGCTGGGGATTACCTATACAGTTAAAAAGAAAGGGTGAGTTTACAAAAAACTCAGTGTGTAATCCCCTAACAAACAACAGAAATCAGAATATGAAAAACAGTCTAGGTCGTAGCCTTATTCAGTAATAGAGGAGTCTGGGCTTTAGCCCTATACAGTAGTAGAGTGGGCCTAAGCCCAATGCAGTATCAGTACAGTGTAATGCAATTATGCATCCCACCCAAATCCAGCCAGCACACCACCTATACCAACCAACACACCATGTGGGGATAAATTGACCCACCTAGCCAGCACACCAATATCGCAGCAAAGTTGCCAGTAATAATAATACAACATAGCTTCCAGAAATAGTAAATGTGGCAAAGCCACCAGTATCAATAATTATGGCATAGCCACCAGTAACAGTGAATGTGACATAGTCACCAGTACATTACTTCCTCCATCTCAAAATCTCAACCCCATGCAGTACGTCATGTCATAAATCATACATGTATGCAAAGTCATACTCAGTACAATCATATATGTAAATCATAAGCACATCAGTCATACGAAACATAAGGGCATAATCGTCATTTTACCATATAGGGATATTATTGTCATTTTACTCTACAAGGACATTACGGGTCATTTTACCCTACAGGGGTATTACGATCATTTTACCCTACAAGAGCATTACGGTCATTTTACCCTACAGGGTTATTACGGTTATTTTATCTACTTTGGGGTTTCAACTCAAATAACGACCTCTCTACAGGTCTACAGTCGCCTCGAGTGACATAGACAACCTAAATGATCATAACAGTGCAAATGGGCCCAAGGCCCATTACTCGGCCCAAGTGGGCCCACATGCTCGTGGGGCCTATTTAGCCCAAACTCAGTTACGACTATGTGACCTACATAGCCTAGTCCAATATTTATTACTTACCATGGATTTAATCTGTGTAGAGCCCACACGACCCATTTCGGCCCAATGTGGCCCAGAACAGCCTATGCCATGTACACAACATGACAAGCCCAACTACTTCTCACCTACAGTTACATTTACACAAGCAGGCCCACGGGCCCATCGAGGCCCAAGTCCACGAGAGCACTCGTGGCAGCCTCTACAGCCTATCGCCCACGCTTTGTAGGTTCGGATCACCCCACGTGTGTTCGCACGCTCATGAGGCCTCGAATGCCGGTGTTTAGGCATTTTGACTTTTTGGCTTTTATCGAATCACAGTTTAACAGGGGTGTGATTACACACCTCTTTTGGCTTTGACAGTAATTGAGTGGTGAACGATTACACACTTGGTCGCGAAGATCAATATGAGTCTATGAGCACCACAGCCTTCAAGTAAACACAGTAAATAATAGGTCTATATTCAATAAGGTTAATACCCTCTTCACAACTCTTAAATCCCAACTGTAACTATTACCTACCGCGACAAGACGAAGATGGTTTATCCGCCTTAAACCACTAGTTAGGACGAACTTCTAGATCCTTGATAAACTCTACAATACGACTGCATCATGTTAACCCATACCATATATGCGAATATAATAAACCAAGCGAGACCACTTACCGACACGTGGAACCAAAAAGGTTGGTAACAGTATTTGGCCTACACTAACACCCCTATCAGAGATGGCAGGCAAAGATGGTTTAGAGGAGTGTGCTAAAATGACAGAGAGAAAATAAGGGAAAGGATAACCGAGCATCCAAAGTAATAGTGTCTGCAAGCACCAGATTCGGCTATAAACAGAGAAGATGTAACATCTCGAAATAGGGCCTAAATGGAATAGTGGTTGTGAAACCACAAATCTGAGATAGAAAAGTTTGTTTCAATTAATTTTTATGATTTACCGAGTGATTAGATGCATGTGTTAGAGTATTGATAAAAAATTTTATAGATTGCATGTTTAATTTGCCTATTAGGGCTTATTTGCAGAAATTGTTGTAACAGCCCGATTTAGGGCCTAAACGAAATGATGGTTTTAGAACCATGAATTTGAAATCAAAAAATTTATTCCGATTAAGTTTTAAGGTTTATTTATTGATTAAAATATTGTGTAAAAATATCGTTAAGAAATTTTATTGTTAAAGTGCTTAATTGGACTTTTAGGACTAGATTGCAAAAGTTGCAAAATATGTGTTCTAATTCATAAGTACTTGATTGAAATGGGATTTTAAAGAGGAGGTCCTTAAATTTTAATTATACCATTATATTTCGTTTGAACAAAAATGGGCATGAATAGGACAAAATTTTAAAAGAAAGGCCTTAAGGGCATTTTTGTCATTTGGTAATTAAAAGAAATAAAAAGGGAAAATAAAGCCAAAATTGACTCATCTTTCTCATGGAGGCCAAAATTAGCATGGGGGAAGCCATGGCTAGGGTTTTCAAGCTTTCCAAGCTCAATAGTAAGTCCGTTCTAGCCCCGTTTTTCAAGTTCTTTACGTTTTTAGAATCCCGATAACTTGATTAAGCTTATTCTAGCAATAATTTAAGCTAGGGTTCATATTTGGAAAAATACCCATAGGTTAAATGTGTTTATTTTGATGTTTTATGGTAGAATATGAAGGCTGAAATTATCTTACACAACTTTTGCTAAGCGGTTTTAAGCAAAAATGAGTAAAACGGCTTAATCGGTAAAAGTTGTTATTGCTCATAACTATGTGTTAGAGTGAGAATTTGATGTTTCCATAGAAGGGAAAAATGATCAGCGTGTCATAAAACATAAGAATAAGGGATGAAGTTTAATTCCCGAGCGTAGTGGCAAAAGTGTAAATATGCAAAATTTTAGGGGCAAAATTGTAATTTTGCCAAATTTTGTGTTAAGGACTATTTTGAATAGTACATTAATTAAATAAGTAAAATATGATGTTTTAGATCCCGGAAAATGAGATTTGAACCTGGAATGGGAGAAAAATTGAAAATCGAGAAAGTTAGTAAAATGACCGTTTTAGTCTCGAGGTAAGTTCATATGTATAATAAGCATTAATTTATGCATGTTTCAATGTAAAATTTATATATTTACTATGATTGCCGAGGTGTTGAAAGTGAGTATAATTATGATGATTTAAATGTTCAATATTAATTCGACATGGAAATGAGAAAGTATGTAAGTTTGTATGTAAATAATACATTATCTTTATTACGTTTTTATATTTCAACATATTTTATGTATTGTAGCTGATTTTTGAATTATAATTGACTATTGGAAGAATGGAATAAAGTATTAGAAAGTGGATACTTCCCGTTTGAACTTTCGAAATCGAAAGATAAAGATGGTATGTAGCTAGGTCGCATGTGTGATACTATGTGCACACCATGTAGACAAGAGAGCTACGAGATAAATGTAGCTAGGTTGCATGTGTGGTTCCTGGTGAAGGACACCATGTAAACAAAAGAGCTACGAGATAAAGTGGCTAGGTCACATGGGTGGTACTAAGTGTTCACGATGTGTACAAGAGAGCCAAAATTATGTGTACAATCGAGCTAGGTCACATGAGTTGTGCTAAGTGAAGGCCACTATGTGTACAAGAGAGCTTCGATTTTAAAGGTGGGCTGTGTGCGATACCATCGTGTATCTCTTATTATTCCGAAGCGTTCAACTGAGAAATTGATTAAATGAAATTGTGTATGACTTTGTGATGATAAGTGTAAGTATATATGTGTGTAAATCATGAGCAATATGCTCGATATGTGATTGGAAATTGGAAAGATTGTTATGGGTAAGTGATGAATACAATTGAAGTGTGAAAGATCAAAATTGACAATAAAACTGTTCTGGATAGTTGTAGTGACGTGAATCTAAAAAATTACAAAAAATGGTAGAAATTGAATCAGAGACTGAATAAAATATCAAATTAAAGCTTAATGAGTCTATTTTCATATAACAGAAACAGAGAAAGATAACTAATTCTATATTCTGAGATATATAAGTTTCTGTGAGACTGGTTTAGAATGACTATGTGATCCCCTATTCTGACTTTTAAAAATCATTAAAAAATGTAAAAAAATAATTATGGGATATAATTTGTATTTTTGAAATCCTTAATAAGTCTAGTTTCAAATAAAATAAATGATAACATAATATGAGTTCTGTACAAAGAAAAAATTTATTTGTAGTGAAGAGTGGTCAGGGTAGTTGAGTAGTGAAATAGGAGTAACTTCAATGAATAAACTGTACTAATTGGATAGACCAAAAATTGTGAAAATTTTATGGTAAAAATATACGTGAATCTAGTTTCATGTAAAATTAACAGTTTGTAATTTGGAGTTCTGTAGCTCCAAAAATAAATAATTTAACTGCTAGTACTCTGTTAGACAGCTTATTTTGAACCTGTTTATAATTATAATAGTGAAAATATGTGTGTTTGTGATGGTAATATTTCGGGAACATATTGTGACTTTGTTTAACGTATGATAATGTATTGTTTATTAATATTTACATATTTACTTACTAAGCTATAATGCTTACTCCCTTCCTTTCCTTTTTCCTATAGTGTCACAGATGTTAGCTCGAGTTGGAGGTCGCCGGAGGTTAAATCACACTATCAAACTATTGATCCATATATAAAGGTTTTAAAGTATTTTTAAGTCTTTGGCATGTATGGGGACTCATTTAATTGTTATTAAGTTGCTAGGAGTTGGCCTAAAATACTGACCTATGTTATTTGAAGGTCTCTATTGTATAAAGTCATTTAATGTAGATAGTCTTGAATATGTTTGAAAAGTTTAAAATTGATGAAATTTTGTGTCTCGGTTTTAAATGATTACAAGTACTCAAGTCCGGTAATACCTCGTACCCTGTTCCAGCGTCGGATACGGGTAAGAGGTGTTACAGAAGAACCCATTTATCTTCATCAATGCAGGGAGATTCAGCTACAGTGAGAAGAGTAAACAGAAATCGGCCCCAAGTATTCGAATGGAAAAAGAAGAAAAGGTGAAATCGATTAAAGGGATTGGTTGAGAAAAGAAAGGGAGAAGAGGGGGGAAAAGAAAGTTCAGCTAATACCTTTAACACTAGGGAAAAAGAGAGTGATGGAGAAAGGAAAGTTTTTATCCAACAGAAGTAACTTATTGCAGGATAAAATCAAAGTATGTTAATCCAAAATGTACCCGAAAGGCCACTACCAAATTTTGGCTACCACACAAACAGTAGCGAGAGAGTAGAAAAAAGAGAGAAAAGTCACCGGTAAAGGGCAAGAAGTAACCTATTCGGCACCTAGTGCCTAAGACCAATTATGGCACATAGAGAATCCCATTTTCGGCAGACAACTCGCCACTCTCCTATTCCACGATCATTCCCTAATTCTCTCCTCAAAACTCTCCTTTGACTAATTCAAACTTTATTCAAACTCTCCTAATTTGAAATCCATGATTCTCTCCACCCAACTCTCTTCCATATCCGTAACCACGCTTTTCAAATTGCTTGACTTCCTCCCCTTGACCACTTCCAAAACCACCTCTGCAGAGTTTGCATCCAATTCAAACACTTGCCGCCCCATTAACAAAATAAATACTCCTTGCTTGTTATGGGATTCGAACCCAAGTTCTCCCAGTTACCAAGTCACGCCACTTGCCACCAAACCATAAGGGTTTTTGTGACATAATACAAGCATTATTATTTATAAGGCCTACAAGCTAAAGCCAAGGTTCACTTAAGGGAAAAAACTAAAATATTTGCAAAAGCCCAGACTTGAACCCAGACTTCTCAAACACTCCCAAACACACCCAAATTGCTAAGCCAGTATAGCGAATGTGTAATTTGTGTCACTTTCTTGCTTAACTAAAATATTTATGAGCAGTCTCCTAACCACCCCCATGCTCAGGGCCCAATACTTCTAGGCCCAATTTCGGGGCGTTACACAAATAGTTTGGAAGACTTGTTGAAAGCATACATGGAGAAAAACAATGCCTTGTCCAAAGTCAAGCAGTAACAATCCAAAGTCAAGCAGCAACGCTGAAAAATCTGGAGAACCAGATGGGTCAGTTAGTTACTGAGCTTTATAGTAGACCGAAAGGAACCATGCCAAGCGATACAGAAAATTTGAGAAATTTTGGTAAGGAACATTGCAAGGTGGTAGAGTTATGAAGTGGTAAGATTTTGGAACCTCAGGAGGTTGTGGTTGAAGATGAGCCTACTGAAAAAAATGGAAGTCAACCACTAGTTGAAGTCCCTATAATAAAAAATCAAATGCTAAAAAATCTGATGAGGTAAACCCTAAACTAGTGAATTCTGATAAACTAACACCTACTTTTGCAAATTTAGCTCCTCAGAAAAGTTATCTGTATCAACCTAAAGTTCCATATCCTTAAAGAATTTAGTAGAATAAATAGAAACAAGAGGTACAATTCAAGAAGTTCTTGAATGTTTTAAAGAAATTACACATCAACATTCCTTTGGTGGAGGCTTTATAGGAAATGCCCAACTATGTGAAGTTTATGAAGGATATTTTTTCAAAGAAGAAACAACTTAGTGAATATGAGACTATTGCTTTGATGAAGGAGTGTAGTGCGTCTTATAGAACAAGCTACCTTCGAAACTGAAGGATCTTGGAAGCTTTATGATACCTTGCAACATCGGTGAATCATCTTACAGTAAAGCTTTGTGTGACTTAGAAGCAAGCATCAACTTGATGCCTAAATCCATTTCCAAGCTGTTGGGAATATGTTAAGTAAGACCCACTACTATGATACTTCAACTAGTGAATTAATCGTTACCATATCCCAAAGGGAAGATTGAGAATGTTTTGGTAAGAGTTGATAAATTTATTTTTTCTATAGATTTCATTGTATTCGAACCATATCCCAAAGGGAAGATCGAGAATGTTTTGGTAAGAGTTGATAAATTTATTTTGCATATAGATTTTGTTGTATTAGAACCATATCCCAAAGGAAAGATCGAGGATGTTTTGGTAAGAGTTGATAAATGTTTCCTACAAATTTTGTTGTATTGGATTTTGAACCAGATAAGGAAGTTGCAATCATCCATGAGAGACCTTTCCTAGCCACGGGAAGAACGTTGATAGATGTGAGGTGAACTCACCATATGAGTTCAAGATAAAAAGGTAACATTTAACATTCTAAAGGCGATGAAATTTCCCAATCCATGTAAGAGTGTTCAGTAATGGAGGAACTAGAAACATTAGTTTCTACGAAAAGCAATTCTGAACAAGACCCATTGGAGAACAATTTAGGGTCTAAACCATTCAAAGATGAAAAAAGTAATAAAGGTTTGACTTTGATGAAAGCCAATCCGAGGAGTTATGATCAGCCACTACAGTTCGAACCACTAAAGTTAGAGGTTCAAGAATTTACACAACCAAAGTTGTCAATTAAGGAACTGCCTAAACTCGAACTAAAGGTACTTCCATCTCATTTAAAATATGTTTATCTTGGTTATAATTCTACTTTGCCTATGATTGTTTCAGTAGACTTAACAGAACATCAAGAGAAGCAATTGATTACTATTTTAAAGAAATTTAAAAAGGCAATTAGTTGGACCATAGCTGACATACGAGGTATAAGCCCTTCCTTCTGTATGCTTATAATTATTTTAGAGAAAGGTGAAAAAGGTAAAATTGATGGGCAAAGGAGACTTAACCCTATCATGAAAGAAGTAGTACGAAAGGAGGTGATCAAATGGTTAGATGCGAGAATTATTTACCCCATCTCAAATAGTTCTTGGGTAAGTCCGGTACAATGAGTACCAAAGAAAGGTGGGATCATGATTGTCAAAAATGAACGAAATGAGTTAATCCTGATGAGAACTGTCATGGGCTAGAGAATATGTATTAACTACAGAAAGTTGAACAAAGCCACTTGTAAAGATCGCTTTCCATTTCATTTTATGGATCAAATGTTAGATCGACTAGAAGTTAATGGATATTATTATTTTTTAGAAGGATATTCGGGATACAACCAAGTAGTTGTAGCCCTGAAAGAACAACATAAAACTACTTTTACTAGTCCACATGGTACATTTGCTTTTAGGTGAATGTCTTTTGACTTATGTAATGTACCTACCACATTTCAGCAATGTATGATGGCAATTTTCATTGATATGGTTGAAAAGTTTGTTGAGGTTTTCATGGATGATTTTTCTATTTTTGTTAGCACTTATGATGTTTGTTTGAGTAATTTGGAAAAAGGTACTTAAAAGCTGCGAGGATACGAATCTTGTCCTCAACTTGGAGAAATGCCACTTTATGGTTAAGGAGGGAATTGTCTTAGGACATAAGGTTTCCAAGAATGGAATTGAAGTGGATAAAGAAAAGGTCAATTTAAGTGAAAGATTACCACCTCCATTTAGTGTGAAAGGAGTTAGAAGTTTCTTAGGCCATGCCAGTTTTAATCGTAGATTTATTAAGGATTTTTCAAAAATTTCTAATCCTTTGTGTATTCTTCTAGAAAAAGATATCATTTTTTATTTTAACCTAGCATGTTCAGAAGCTTTTGAGAAATTGAAAATCGGTTAATCTCAGCCTCAATAATTATTATACCTAATTGGAACTCACCTTTTGAGTTGATGTGCGATGCAAGCGATTCTGCTGTTGGAGCTATGATAGGTCAAATAAGGAATAAAGTGTTTCACCCTATCTACTATGCAAGTAGAACTTTAACAGGAGCCCATACGATAACTGAAAAAGAACTCTTTGCAATAGTTTTTGCTTTTGAAAAGTTCCATTCATATCTTATAGGTATCAAAGTTACAGTGTTTACAGATCATGTGGCTATTAAGTATTTACTCATGAAGAAATATGCTAAATTGAGGCTAATTCGATGGATACTCTTACTCTAAGAATTTGACCTTGAGATCCAAGATAGAAAAGGAATTGAAAATCAAGTAGCTGGTCATCTGTCGAGGCTGGAACAAAATGAGGTAACTTCTTCACTTATTCCAACTAATGTGAATTTTCCTAGTGATCATATCTTTGAGGTAATTCAAATCTATGAAACACCTTGGTTTGATGATCTTTTCAATTATTTAGCATGTGGAATAATTCCCTGAGAAATGACATGCCAACAAAGGAAGAAATTCCTTTATGAAAGTCGGTACTATTTCTGGGAGGATCTATTTTTTTAAACTATGTGCAGATAAGAATATCAGGAAGTGCATAGCCGTAAGTGAGATTGATGAGATTTTGTACCACTGCCATTCATCTCCGAGTTGGGGACACTTTGGTGGTTCCCGCACAACAGCGAAGATTTTATAAGCTGGGTTCTTTTCGCCTATAATGTTTAAAGATGCTTATGCATATGTTAAAAACTACGATCAATGCCAATGAATTGAAAACATATCAAGGAGGAACGAGATTCCCTTGACAAACATTCTAGAGGTTGAACTATTCAAAGTATGGGGCATTGATTTCCTAGGCTCATTTCCTTCTTCCTATGGCAATAAATATTGTAACAGCTCGATTTTAGGTAAATCAAATAGTGGTTTTGGAACCACAAATCTGAGGTCAAAAAATTATTTTAATATTATTTTATGTGTTTACAACATGATTGTATGTATGTGTGAAAATTTTGTGAGCTAATTTTATCGTTTAATTGCTCAATTTGTGGAAAAAGACTTATTCGCGAAAAATACAAAAGTTGCATTCTACTTGTTAAAGGTGTCAGATAGCTTTGGCTTTTAAATATGATGGCCTTAAATGTTAATTAAACCATTTTAAATGATAGTAGACTTTTATGGACAACATTTATGTGATTTTAAATGTTATAATTTAAGGTTAAATTTGGTATTTAATAAATAAAGGTTAATAAAATAAAACAAAATAAAGCCTTGTTATCATCTTCATCATATTGCCAAAATTAGAGAAGAAGAAAAAAGCCAAAGCTAGGTTTTGTTTACTCGGTCACTTGTGCTCTTAATTGGTAAGTGATTTTGACTCAGTTTTTAATAATTTTTATGTTTTTGATATCGTTGCTTTGTATTCTAGCTAGGCCATGCCTTGATTTTGAAATTTTTTAATGATTTTGTGAAGTGTCATTGATGAATACTTGAGCTTTTGAATGTTTGATGATGAAAAATGAATATTTGTTGATAGTTACACAAGTTTTGTTAAGTGACTTTTGACAAAAAATGTCAAAAAGGGATTAAATTGTGAAATGTGCAAATTGAGGGGTTGAAATATGCAATAAATGAAAGTTATGGCCTGTTAAGGACCTATAGAGAATTCGGCTAGGCTTGGGCTTAATGAAATTTCATGAATTTTGTGTATTTGTGAATTAGGGACTAAATTTTAAAAATATGGAACTTTAGGGGCTAAAGTGTAAAAATACCCAAATATGTGTTTATAGACTGAATTGAATGATTTGGTGAATAAATGAGTTAATTTTGAATGTATATAGATCAAGAACGAAAGAAACTGGAATTAGATCGGGGAAAATCAAAGGTTATCGAATAGTCGATCCAGTCCGTTTATCCCGAATACAAGGTAAGTTCATATGTAAATAAATGTCTCTAAATTGAATTATATATGTTTAATTGTCATTAAACTGCTATGAATGTTGAATGATCAAATACGAGCAAGAATCGATAGGGTTACAATATCCGAAAGTCCCGTACGAACCTTAGGAATAGTATAGGATATGAATGTCATGACATTAGGATTAACGAGATGTGAATATGTGTAAGACCATGTTTGGGACATTGACATCACTATGTGATTACGTGTAAAACCATGTTTGGAACATTGGCATTGTTATTTGATTTCGTGTAAGACCATAGCTGGGCTATCGGCATCGATATGTGATAACATGTAAGACCATATCTTGGATATGGCATTGTATGAGCTATAGGTGATTTTCGAGTATCCTTAACAATTCTAAAAGGTTCAACCAACAAAAGTCAAGTTGAGAAAGAATGTGTGAATGAGTTAAGTGACTTAGGTACGTACGAGATTCATACAAGTATTGAAAAGAGAAGTATTTGATGAATTCACTCATGATATTGAATATGTATACATTGAGAAGTTTGTGAGCTTATAGGTGTTTACTTATAGTTTGCCGATGGATGGAAATAATGTTGATTCATGTGGTAATTTTATTTGTATATGCCTTACTAAGCTTTTAAAGCTTACTTTGTGTGTTCTTTCCCTATTTTATAGATAATTGAAGCTAGCTCGGACTCGGGGATCATCAAGAACACCGTCACACTATTAATCAACTTGTTGGTACTTTTGATGCTTTGTAAATATGGTATATGACATGTATAGGCTAGTGATATGATGATGTGTTTTGAGATATGACATTAGCCATGGGATTTGGCTTATAAATGATGTAAATGTGGTTGCGTATTTTGCCATTTGGGTTGGCTTAATTTATGAATTTGGTAAGTGATATGTGATGTATATCTGGCCTTGTGTTTTAGCATGTTTGGCATGGTTGTTGTGATGGCTAAGTGGTTAATTGTTTTGATTAATTACCAATGATATATCATGGTTGATTTGGTATGATATAGGGATGATGAATTGGTAATGACATATTCTTTTGGTAATGATATATTGTTTTGGTATGTTTATGGTTATGATTTGAGTAGTGAAATGGTTGAAGATGAAATGGCATGATTTGTATATGAATTTGCATGTTTTGGTTGCCTAAAAGTTTATTGAAATGGTATGAAATGTTGTGGTTTAGGTATGCTTGAAGTGGGTGAGAAATGTGGCTTAAACCAAGCCTATTTGTGCCCCACACGGTTAAACACACGGGTGTGTGACTCGACCGTGTGTCTACTGTAACTTAATTAAACATGTTAGTGAGTTACATGGCTTAGACACACAGGCATGTCTACTGGCCATGTGTGACACACAGGCTAGCACATGGGCATGTGGCCGGCCATGTGACCCAGGTCAGTATACCTTCCATATTTTACACGATCATGACAGCCGGGCATGTCTCCGGCCGTGTGATGCAAGTTAGTATGTATACCCTATTTCAACACGGCTTGTGTCACGGGCATATCTGGTGGTCGTGTGAAGCACACAGCCATTCACATGGGTATGTGATTGCTGTATGCATGAAAATTTTATAAGTTTCCCAAAATTTTCAAATGTTATTGGTTGAGTCCCAAATCTTTCCCAGGCATGTTTTAAGGTCTCGTAGAGCCTTATAAGGGACAATGTGACTATGTTGGATTGATGTTTATGTATTATTGGATTCTTGGATGAAAAGTGTATGTTGTATGTTGTAATTTTTTAGATAATGCCTCATAACCCTATTCTGGCAACAGATGTGGGTTAGGGGTGTTACAAATATATTTTAGTAGCTATGGATTATGTATCCAAGTGGATTGAAGCCGAGGCATACCCAACAAATGATGCTAATTTAGTCATGCGATTGCTAGATAAGCATGTATTTACATGGTTTTGGACTCTTAAAGCTATAATTAGAGATGAAAGGACTCGCTTTGTAAATAAATGGCTTAAGTGGTTGCATGAAAAGTATCATGCGAAGCATAAGATTGCCACTGCCTATCACCTACAGTCAAATGGGCAAGTTGAAATGGTGAATCGAGAAATCAAAGGTATTCTTGAAAAGGTGGTGCACCCTAACAGAATAGATTGGTCTCAAAGGCTCGATAATGTACTATGGGCCTATCGAACTACTTTTAAGACACCGTTAGGAATGGCCCCCTATCAGTTAGTTTTTGGAAAGGCATATATTTGCCGCTTGAATTGGAGAATAAAGCTCACCGGGCTTTGAAGCAATTGAATTTGGATCTTAAGCAAGCCGATCAGAGAAGGATGTTACACCTTGATGAGTTGGAAGAGTTGAGGTTATTTTCATACAAGAATACCAAGATGTGTAAAGAAAAATATAAGAGATGACATGATAGTCGTATACAACCTCATGAATTCAAAGAAGGGCACAAAGTGTTGTTGTTTAATTCGAGGCTAAGGTTATCTCCTAGAAAACTTAAGTCTTGAAGGAAAGGACCTTATATCATCCACAAAGTTTATCCATATGGAGCTATAGAATTGTACGACAACTATGAAGGTACGTTTAAAGTTAATGGTCAATGTCTCAAGCACTTTGGGATGGTGAAGTTGAACGAATTAAAATCTCGTTCAAATTATTAGACCGTTAATTTTTCATAAACCTACTTTTTAATAAAAAGTTAGAAATTATTTTCTTAAATTAGTATATCTTATTAATTCTGTCTAAGGAGATTGGAACTTAAGCGGGACCGTTGTGACCCCTCCAACCTTTCTTGGGAATTAATTTAATGTAATTTTTTGAGAAAAAAATTCTATTTTTATTTTTCATTTTTATCTTTGTTTTTATTTTTTATTTTTATTTAATTTTTTATGTTTAATAAGGGGGGTCACAATAGCCCAAGTACTAATCAGTTTATTTATTTTTAAGCAGTCTAGTCAGTAAATACAGTTTGGGGTTAAGGCCTGAATAGTAAAGAGGAGAAATTTACCCATTGTTGTAATCCATAAGGGTTTCCCAGAACCTTAATTTTGCCACCATTTTCTCCCTCCATCTTTACTTGCCACCCAAGTCATTTAAAGTAGCTAAAATTTTTCTACAAATTTGCCCTAATTCTATAAACCCTTCTCTACCACCATAATTTTCAAAACCCTTCAAGCAATTAGCTTAAACACTAACCACTTGTTCTTTTTCCTATTAGCCGTCAACCTAAATCCTAAAATTTTTCCCCAAAAATCCTTTCCTTGTCGCAAAACCCTAGTCTTTCCGCTGCAAGCTTCTTGCCAGAGCAATCCTATCGCTGCAACATCCTATCGCCGTTATAAGATTTGTGCCACTACAAGCCCATTGCTTTTGCAAGTTGATCGCCACTGCAAATCCCTTACTTCATCCATGTCTGACTTTTCTTCCCTTCCTATTGCTAAAAATTTGCCTATTTTTGGGAAAAATCACTATGTCTCAGAAAAGAGCTAGATCTTCCAAGATCTCTACTAAAAATCCCATTGTGATTCAAGATGAGGTGTAATAGCCCAATTTTAGGCCTAGTCAGAACAGTGGTTTCGGTACCATGAGTGTGACATAGTAAAACTTGTTTTCATTACATTTTTATAGACTACAGTTTTATAGAATGATTTCGTGAAAATTTCGTTAAAAAATTTTGACGTTTGAGCACTCAATTTAGCAAAAAGGACTAAATTATAAAAAGTACAAAAGTTGCGTTCTACATGCTAGAGGTGTTTAATTGTTATGAAATTTTAAATTGAAGGCCCTTAGATGATAATTAGACCATTTTACTTTAAGTTGGACAAAAATAGACATGAGGTAAGAGAATTTTAGTGTTTTGAGAAAAGGGCATTTTGGTCATTTGGTAATTAAATGAATTAAAAACCAAAAATCAAGCCAAAATTTAGTCCATCTTCTTCATGCTTGGCCAAAATTTGCAAGGGAGACATAGCTAGGGTTTTGCCACTTTTCTAGCTCGATGGTAAGTCCGTTCTTGCCCCATTTTTAATGCTCTTTACATTTTTGAAGTTGTTGTCACCCGATCTATCTATTTCTACCATTAATTTGAGAGATGGTCTAGGGTTTGACCCATGTTAGAAAATGTCAAAAGGACCTATTTGTAACAAGATTTCAAAATGCATATAAAAGTGTGATTAAAAGGAAAATGTGAGCTGTTATGAGCATGAAAGAGGTTCGGCTAGGCTTGAGTCTTGATGAAATTGAATAAATTTCATTTTACGAGCCTAGGGACTAAAATATAAATATGTCAAAGTTTAAGGGCAAAAATATAATTTTTCCATAATATAAGTTTTGGACTAAATTGAGTAATGTGATTAATAAATGAGTTAAATTTGCTATTTTAGATCAAGAGAAACGAGGTTTGGACCTAGATCGGGGGAAAAATAAAGTATTTAACGATTAGGCCCATTTTCTACTATTTTTGTACCGAGGTAAGTTCTTATGTAAATAATGTATTGTTTTAATTATGTTTTAAATAATTTATTATTGTATGAATTGTGATTGACTCATGGACATAATGGACAAAGTTACGACAAGCATGAAATCCCGGTTGAACCTTAGGAATAGATAGGATACAAATGTCATGACATTAGGGTTACTAAGTTTATGTGTAAGACCATATCTGGGATATGGCATCAATATGAGACTTCGTGTAAGACCATATCTAGGATATATGGCATCGATATGAGATTTCGTGTAAGACCATACCTGGGCTATTGGCATCGATATGGATTTCGTGTAAGACCATAGCTGGCTATTGGTATCGATATGAGATTACATGTTAGACCATATCTGGGATATGGCATTGGTATGGTACTGAGTGTATAAGACACATAGCTGATTTGGTTTAATGTATATACTTGGAATGGTGCTATGTTTTGTTGTGTAGGTTTGTGCATGGAAGGGTGACAATATGACTTGGTAAATAGCCTTGTTTTTATCCACACAGGTAGACACACGAGCATGTGTCTAGGTCGTGTATGACACATGGCTTGCCCTATGGGAGTGTGTTTTGGCCGTATGTCCCCTACACCTTAATTGTTACAAAACAGAATGATCAGTATTAAGCATATAGGTAGAGACAAGGGCATGTGCGTCAGCCGTATGGATGACATGGCTTCAGGCACAGGCGCGTGCCCTGGGTGTGTAAAGCCTGCACTTATTTTATGAAAATTTAATCGACCACACGGCCTAAGCACACGGGCGTGTGCCTTGGCCATGTGACTTCAATTTGTTCATGGGTGACAAATAGAGAGTTACACGGGTTAGGGACATGGGCGTGTGTGACCACACAGCCTGCCCACATGGGCATGTCCCAAGCCACACAGGTGTGTGGCTCTTAAAACATGAAAAATTTTCTAAGTGTTGTGAAATTTTCCAAAGTTCTCGGTTTAGTCCCAAACCACTTCCAATGCATGTTTTGGGCCTCGTAGGTCTAAGTTAGGGAATTTATGCTTGATTTCAAAAAATTTTAATTTTGGATGGAAATTTACGTCTCAATTTTGTATGGGTGCATATGTATAAGTCCAGTAATGCCTCGTACCCTGTTCTGGCATCGAATACGGGTAAGGGGTGTTACATGAACAGGTGAAATAAAGGTTTGATTCAATCTTCAAGAATCAACCTATGATGCTCAAAAAAGGTTTCAACATGGAAAGCAATGATAAGATGGTTGTGCCTTTTCCAATTCGAAAGACAATTTATGCTCTCAATTGGAATTATTTTTGCAATGCATAATCATTGCCTGAAGAGGAGTTAGTTCAAGAGTTCTATGCCAATTTGGCTAAGCCAGATGCTACTGAAGTTCTTGTTCGCAAGAAGAAGGTATCCCTTACTTCTAAGTCCATTAATGATTTGTTTAACTTACCTGATTTTGAAGAAGATGAATACTTTGCCATGATGACAAACATAAATTGGGATTTTCTTCAATAAGTGCATAATGTTGTGACAAATCTGGGATGCCAATGGATTACAAGAAAGTATGGAAGTCATTCTTATCGAAGGGAATATCTAAATTTGTTGGCTAAGGTATGGTTTTACTTTGTTTGGTATAGTTTCATGCCTATCTCACATAGTTACACCATCTTGATAGAGTAGATACTTTTGTTGTATGCAATTATGACAGGAAAGTCTATCAATGTTAGGAAGATTATTCTTGAGGAGATCCATGATTGTGCTAGAAAGAAGACTGAAAGTGCTTATTTCCCATCATTGGTAACTTCACTTTGCTTAAGGGCCCATGTTAAAAGAAAAACAAACCTGAAGGGCCCGTATGTTCAAGGTTGCATCACAACCCATGATCTTGAAATGTTAGTGGAGAATTTCCATGAGCTAAACCCAATGGAATTGAGTGAACCAATAGAACCAGACACTGATGAGTCATCAAACAAGTCTGAAACAGAAGCTAACTCAATTATTGAGATAGGAGAAGTAGAATTTGAGGAAGAAACAAATGATCCTGAATCGAGAAAGGAACCAGAAGCCTCTGAACCAAGAGAGGAGCAGAATGTTGATGAGCCAGTTGAACCAAGTGTTGGTCCTAAGTTGACTATTCCAATGCCTACTTCTTCAAGTACTGTGAAGAAATCAATTGTCAATTATGATGGACATGATGAAATTTATGCATAATCAGCAACAGTCTTATTGGAAATATGTAAAGATTAGAGATGATTTTGTAAGAAATACTTTTAAAAACATCTCTAAAAATTTTGTTCCTGAGTTCCCAGATTATATCTTCGAGTCATGAAAGAAAGATGAGAATGCAAGCGAAGATGAAACATAAAAGGAGGAAGACAAGAAGGATAAGTAAAATAAATAAAAGGGGGAACTTCTTGTCCTTAGTTTTTATTTACTTTTAGGTGTTTACTTTTTTTTATTTCTTAGCTAGACTTTTTCTTTCACATGATAAAATAGCAAGCATGAATAATATAAGCTTAACGCCTCTTCAATAGAAAAAATAAAGTGATTTGGTAATGAGAATGAACATGCTAGGATTGGATTGTGGAGAAAGACTTGATACTTAAGCAGTCTTTATGACTCACCTCTCTTTTCCTATAACCTTACCTGGTGTTCAGTTTTCATTCATTACTTTGTTTTCACAATGAGAACATTGTTTCTTTTTAAAGGAGAGGTAAGGCATTTCACATGAATTTTTAAAGTATGTTTCAATCTTTTTACTTAAGTATGCTAAAATAAATTAATGTTCAGAAAGAATTTTTGTTCATACGTATGTTCAAATGTAAGCATGACTTCTGATTTTATCTAAGTGATTCGTATGTTATCTTGAGTGATGGAATGCTTGTATGATCTTTAGTCTTATGTAGTATTTTCCATGAAAATTTGATTTATTTAGAAATAGACATGTTTGAAGGTTTAAGTCTTTAGAATTGACTTGGTAACTTTCTTGAGGCGAAATCCTAGAAGGTATAAGAATCTAATATGACATAGGCACACTTTCTTTGGATTGTTTGATCCTTTAAAGCTGACCCTGTTAATTTAACCCTTGAAACTTAATTTTTGAGCTTAATGGCCTATTTATTGCAAAGTACCTTCAAGCTGTATTATCATCTTTTTTGTAACATCCCAAAAATCAGGGGTTAGTAGAATCGGGTTTGTGAATCAAGAGAGAGTGGTCATGCCTTTATTTTTGAGATTATCTATGCATTTTCAGGAAATAAATGAGGTATTGATTTATTGGTTAAGTGCTAGTGAAACGTTTCTTGAAACTCAAGTTCAAATCTCTTCTCTCGCATCATTTTTATTATTTTGCAAATTTTCCGTAACCATAGTATGTGACATGCCTTGTTTTTTAAAATAAATATTGCAAAATTATTTCAAAAATGAGGAAAAATCCTAATAGTTAAAAGAAATATGAGAAAGAATGGAAATTAAATAAGGTCTCAAGTTCGAATCCTTTCCCTTGCGAAATAATTAAATTTTGCAAGATCTCTTATTTTTTTAATGTATGTGCATCCATACCCTTGAACCCTAAGTATAAATACAACTTTTTATTTTATTTTTCAGCCTTTAATTCAAATTTTCCCTATCCTAGCCGTTCACCCTCTTCCTCTCCTCTTTTCTTTTCAATTTTCTTTCTTCCTCTAATTGTTGTCGTCACCTACACCTCCCATTTTACCATTTGTTTCTTCTTTTTGCATCAAGATTGTGCATCATATCCTTTATCTATTGCTGCAATCTATCCTCATCTAAATCAGCCCCAAATCTGAAATCTTGAACCCCAAGATCGATCCCGAACATTGCCAAGAAAGTGTCATTGTCGTTTCTCTCAATTAGTTTGGGTAAGATCTCTTTTCTCTTCAATTTTTTTATTAATCTTGTCAATTGAAAAACAAAATTTCCAGATCTATAATTTGAGGGATTTTAAATTATGTCAAAGGTATTTTCTAGATTTTAATGAGATCTCAAACTATTTTAAAATTCAGCCTCAATTTTTGCCACCATTGGTGGTGTTGCGTGCACCTATGTGCAAGAAAGGGGGATATTTTGTTTCTTGGGTCTTGCCCATATTTTTCCAACATTAAATTTTTTCTTCAACCCTCCCAATCAGCCTTTAATCACATTTTAATTAGCTAGAGACGTTCTTGATCAATTACCCAATTGGATCCCACAAATCGTGAAGCGTAAGTACAATTAAGGATAACTAGTTTGTTATTTCGACATAGTTGTTGGGTAAAGGTTATAAATTGATTAAATGAAGGAATTTAATCATTAATTAGCTACTGATTTTCTAGGATGTTGTTGAACTAGGTGTTGACCCAAATGCCCCAAATCATCCGTAAAGGCGAAGAACGATTGTACATACGTTTCGCATCAATACAATGTAAGGAATCTAACTAGTTAGGATTCGTAAAATAGTAGTAATTTTAATGGTTGGTTGGAACCCATAAGTGGGTGTTTAAGGGCTACTTAAGAGATGAATTGATTGAATTTATACTAAATTTTTGTTTAGGTTCGTTTAAGGAATTATTAAGGAAAATTGGAAGATTCGCAAGTGTGCTGAGAGGAAGCGAAAAATAAGGTGTGGGTCCTAAACTAATAAAATTGTTTGAAAATGTTAAATATCATGTTATATTTGATAAATTATCTTGCTATGGATTGGACTAATAGCCAAATTATTGATTTTGTGACAGACTGAACTAGTTATGTTTCGAGCCTTAAAAGATTGACATGTTGGCAAATTTGCTAGTTTGATAGTTGTAAACTGAAAAATATATAAGATTTTTCCTATATAATTCGTCACATTTTTACTTAAATTTGTTGTTAAGACCAAGTAATTGTTTAATAAATTAATGAAATATATGAAAATATGAAATTGGGACATAGAAATTATTAAAATGTGATTTTATGCTTTTTTATATAGTTTTCATGCAAAAAATGGCTTCTTCTATATTAATTTGAGCATATTATATTTTCAAGCTATAAAGTGGGCCATGCATGATTAAATTAAATAATAAAATATAAAGTTATATTTAATAATTTATTTTAATATATTTCATTAATAAATTGGGTTTTAATTAATTAAGCAAATTGATTAATTAAAGTGGTTAAATTATTTTCTGTGGTCCTCCAAATTATCTATTATTTTTTGGACAGGTCTGAGAGCTTTATTTTGATTACAAAATCATCCAAATGGAGGACCAAGTCAACCCAAAATTTGGCTGCATGAGGATGTCCATAAATCAAATTTTGGTTTAATTGCACAAAGCCCTTATAGAGTTGAAAAAATCGGATATTTGTCCGGAGATTTGTAATTGACCGAGTCCTGATCCTGATGATGTGTGGCACTTAAATCAAGCAAAAATCAGCCACATTTCCACAAATCATGGCCGGCCACCCTTGGAGGAATTCTCAAAAGATGGACACTCCTATTTTTAGCAAACTAGCTCCCTTGCCTCACCTATAAATAAGACCCCATTTCTCACTTTTCTAATCATCCCTCACTCATTCATCATTCTATCCTCTCTCAATTCTCTTAGCTTCCTTTCCCCTCACTCCTAGAATCATCTTTGCATAAAGATTTTGAGCAAATTAGCCTCTTAAATAACCCTTGGTCAGCTATCTCAGAGAGCAATCAGCAAAGGAGTAAAGTGAAGGAACGAAGGATCCCTCATCAGTCAGAGTCATGGGTGACAACCACTCTGAATTGGGTTTAATCTTTCTTACTTTAATTTAATTCAAGAATGTTTGCTATGTTTTCTTTGTTCTTTTTTACAACAATGATAGCTTAATTTTATTTAAGCTAGAATGATTGTTTTGATTTAATAATAATTATTTGATTCATGCTTATAATGTTTGTGCCTCAATCAACCATGTTTTCAATTAAAATCAAGTCTGTATTTCATTCTTACGTGATTGAAATGCACCTAAATTAGCTGAGTGATCCTAACCAGACGACGGCTAATGGATGCATAATTAAAATGTGCATGCTCAATTTAGATCCTAACCCGATTAAATTGCAGGTTGCATAACAACCCTAACTAGGCTCTATTATCTGCATAGTTTTTAGATTTGTGTGATTAAACTGTTTCAAACCTAACACGTCCCTATTACCTTGCACGAATACTAAGAAACCCTTAGTAAATAAGGATCAGTAAAATGTGTATTTACTAAATAAAGGATTCTGAAAGGACCTAACATGGTTTCAAACTTATGAAAGATCGTGTTGCCATGGAATGTTTTTCTAAATATTGATAAGCATGTTGATAATAATTTGAGTTTAATTAAAGTAATTGTCCTAGCTTATTTATGTTATAATTGTTGCTTATTGTGTTAATTTTGCTAAAATCTATCTCATTCATATAGTTTGCATACTTAGGATAAATTGCATTAGGGATCATTGCATTTAGTTTCATATACTTAACTTTTCATCACTTCACAATTATATTGTTTTTATTTATCGAATTGTTAATATAAATTTACAAATTAAGTGACCTAGCACAAATACAATCCTTGTGGAGATGATAACTCGATACTTACTTATTACTTGATAATGACTGTGTACACTTGCACAAACCTGAGCTTACAAGTTTTTAGAGCCGTTTCCGGGGATTGTCAACTATTGCCATTGTCATTTTTCTTTGTGAAATTATTTATTTTCAATTTGGTTATTTCTAACAGTACTAACATATTCTTTTTAATTTTGTAATTTTCTTTTCAGGTGTTTAAGAGCATAGATAGGATTATCGATTTACTCCTAGTAGACCTTGAAATTGAGCTAACTTTTAGACAAAGAAGACATGAACTAATAGCTCAGAGATAGAACGAGATGGACCTTGGAAATCAAAATCAAGACCAAGGTAATGAAGCCGAACATGTACGAAATCCTATCCTCATAGTCAATGATAGGGATCGATCCATCAGACAATATGCTATGCTGCTTTTCAATGAGCTAAATCCAGGAATTAGAAGGCCAAATATTGAGGCAACCTAATTTGAATTGAAACCTGTAACACCCCAAACCCGACCTAGACGTTATGGCTGAATCTGGCGTGTCACATCGAAGTGTTTTTCAAAAGTTGATCTCTTCGGTAAAAATCCACTACTGAATTTAAAACCTTTTATTAATATTTAACAAAGGTTCTCGTCAAAATGTTTTCCTTATTAACCATCAATTGTTATATTAGATTGATTAAAAATGCGGAAGCTTTTTAAGTTGATGAAGTTTGGAACATGTGTTTTAGAAAACATTAATGGTTTTAAAAAAAACTTGTCCTTACCTAGACTAGAAGTTTTAAAAATATATGTATAGTCCAAAGCCTAATTAAAATTTTAATCCTCAAATGGCCTTATTACATAAGTAAAACCCAAATATAAAATCATTAAATAAGTAAAGTTATAAGTAAATCATTTGCGATCGTGTGGCCACCTCTGAGTCCCTCACAGCTCCAAATCGTCTAAGGTTGGGGATTACCTGTACAATTAAAAGCAACGGTCAGTTTGCGAAAACTCAGTGTGTAATCCCCCAAATAGTCAAACAGTAAATAGTATATACAAAACAGTTTAGGTCGTAGCCCTATTTAGTAACTGAACAGTCTGGGCTTTAGCCCTACACAGTAACAGTGTGGGCCTATATTAGTACAGTGCAGTCATGTAACCCACCCCAATCCAACCAACACACCACCCGTACCAACCAACACACCATGTGGGGATTAAATCGACCCACCCAACCAACACACCAATATCGCAGTGAAGCTGCCAATAGTAACGCAGCAAGTCTGCTCATAACAATAAATGTGGCAAAGCCACCAGAGCAGAAATTATGTGGCAAAGCCACTAATATAGTACTTCCTCCAATTTAGAATACCCAACCCCATGCAATATGTCGTGTCATAAATATTACGTATATGCAGTATGACATACCCAAAACCAGTCGTATAAATGTCATACACACATCAATTAACCTACCATTAGGGGTATGTTGGTCATTTCGTTAGTTAAGGGTAAAACAGTAATTTTACCCCTTAGGGGTATTTTGGTCATTAACTAATTTTGGGTCTCGGTACAGATAAAGACCCTTCAAAAGGTCTACAGTTGTCTTGAACGACTCAGATAACCTATGTAGAAAAATAATGCAAATGGGCCCAAGGCCCATTATTCGGCCCAAGTGGGCCCGCATACTCTTGTGGCCTATTTAGCCCAAATCCAGTCGCGACTATGCGTTACCATAGCCTACTCCATTACTTTTCACTTACCATAAATTTTATCCGTGTGGGGCCCACGGGTTTATTGGGCCCACACGGCCCAACGAGGCCCATAACGACCTAAGCCCACGAGAACGCTCGTGGTAGCCTCTATAGTCTGTCGCCCATGATTTGTAGGCTCAATTTACTACACGAGCGCTCGCACGCTCATGAGGCCTCAAATGCCAAAGTTTTAGCTTTTCGGCTTTTTGCCGATTCATAGTAACATAGTGGTGTGAGTACACACCTTTATCCAACGTTTTGATAGTAGCCAAATTGGGTGTACGATTACACACCTTTAAGGGACCCCTTGCGAAATTCCAAAAGCACCAACCTAGATTCAATCAAAATATTCAATTAGCCCTTAAATCAATAATAATAAGATTCACAAACCCTGAATCTCTATACCGTCCACACCACTAACCTTGAGGAGTGTAGCCTTAAACCCTTAAATCACTTGGCTAGACTCCCACAATTATTGATTGACCATTAAATGCATAACCACAGATCTCGTTAGAGGGTTGATTAAGGATGTAGTTTACACCCATCAACAATAACTTGAGCAAGATAGAGGACAACTTACTATATCCCTCAGAACCGAATACTGACTTAAGGGGCGGCACACGTAAGTGCAGTATTGCGTTCGATCTAAGAGAGTAAACCGAATAAAGATCATTAGATAGCAATAAGGGTAATCCTAGAAAGGAAAACTGCAAAGTAAGAAAAACACAACTAATTACTTACCACTAATATTCGGCCTGGTAACACAGAGAAAGGGTAATGATAGATTCGCAATAGAAATGGAGTGACAAAAAGAAAGTATGAGAAGGTCTTTGTTGTGATCGGCTTGTCAGAGTTTCAGAAGGTGTGAGGAGAAGACAAGATACTCAACTATCACTTAGGAAGAGAGGCAGAGATGGAAGCAGAGATGATCAAGAGAGAGCATATTCGATCACGTACCAAGAGTGGGGTTGAAGGTCTAAGGTATTCGATTTAAAAAAGAGGAGGAAAAGAATGCCAATTCGGCAGAGAGAAAATGTAAAGAAGAAAGGGAAAGGTTTCAACAGAGAATTCGGCACTAGCTATCTTGTATTCAGCAAAACAAGATAAGAAAGACCTGAATGGTCAAAAACATACCAAAACAAAATGAGGGAACAAAAGCTCAAGAGAAAAGCTACCAAAAACAAAACGAAACACAACCAAAGGAAAAGAGAAGCTCCCAAAGTGTTTCCCCAAAGTGCCAAATACACATCCCCAAAGAAACCCAAATTCGGCCAACACCTTCCCACCCGAACTCCATGATTTTCTCCCCTTTATCTCTCCACCTTTTTCTCCTCTAAATCCCTACCAACCTTCATCAAAATCTCTTTTGACTAAGTCTCCAACCACCTCTGTAAAGTTTGAATCAAACTCCACCTCTCACACCACAGAGACATAAAATAAAATCCCCTTTGAACTACCTGGGATTCAAACCCATGCCCTCTCAGATGCTCCACACGCTTCTTGCCACTAAGCTAAAAGGCTTTTTGTGACATCAAATAACCACAATTATTTATATATCCCATGTGCCAGTATCCAAATTCTTTTAAGAGCAAAATCAAAAATTCTGTAAAAGCCAGAGCCTGAACCCAGGACTTCCCAGACGCTACCAACACACCCAAATCACCTAGCAATTAAAGCAAACAAGATATTTATGCCAAAACATGCAAAATTAAAGACCCCATATTTTTGGGGCATTACAACTCTACCCTCTAAAAGAAATCTCGGCCTCAAAATTTACCTGGTCAAAATAAGTGAGGGTATTGTTGTCATATCGCCTCCTCTGGTTCCCACGTAGCTTCTTTCGAACCGTCATTACACCATAGCACCTTAACCAGTGGAACAGATTTCTTCCTTAATACCTTAACGTCACGATTCAGTATCTGCACCGATTCTTCCTTGATAGTTAGATCAGGTCTAATCTCAATTTCCCCAATTGGCATTATGTGTGACGGATCAGAGTAGTATCGCCTCAACATAGAGATGTGGAACACATCATGAATTCTGTCTGATTCAGGAGGCAACTTGAGTTGATAGGTGACCGGTCCCACACGATTTAATACTCGGTAAGGTTCGATGAATCTAGGGCTCAGTTTGTCTTTCCGTCTAAATCTCAGAACTTTCTTCAATAGTGAGACTTTCAGAAAGACATAATCTCTTATAAAGTACTCGATCTCTTTACGCTTTAAGTCTGCATAAGACTTCTGCCTATCAGATGCTTCCTTTAACTGACCTCGAATCAACTTCACCTTTTCTTCGATATTGGAAACCAACTCTGGCCCCAGAACTCACCGCTTACCCAGCTCAGTGCAACATGTAGGGTACGACACTTACAAACATACAATGCCTCGCCCGGTGCCATCTGAATACTGGACTGATAGCTGTTGTTATAAGCAAATTCTACTAACGGCAAGTAGTCCTCCCAGCTACCCCGAAAATCTATTGCACAACATCTTACCATGTCCTCCAGTATCTGAATCACCCTCTCTGACTGACCATCTGTCTGAGGATGGAACGCAGTATTGAAGCCCAATCTTGTACCCAAAGCCTCGTGTAACTTCTTCCAGAACTGAGATGTGAATCTAGGAGCTCTGTCCGAAATGATAGAAACTGGTACCCATGCAGTCTCACAATCTCAGCCACATATAATTTAGCTAACTTTTGCAGTGAATACTCAGTGCAGACCGGTATAAAGTGGGTCAATTTAGTCAATCGATCTATAATAACCCATACCGAATTTTTTTTAGTCGGCGTTATGGGTAGCCCACTTACAAAATTACCCTTTTCCACTTCCAGAGTGGAATCTTTACTGGCTGCAGTAACCCAGAAGGCAGTTGATGCTCAACCTTAACTTGCTGGCATGTCAAGCACTTACCCACGAAATCAGTAACCTCGCGCTTAAGCCCTGGCCACTAGTACAACTCACGGAGATCTCGATACAACTTATTTCCTCCAGGATGTATAGCATATGGACTACTATGCGCTTCTCGCAGTATAGATTGCCTCAAATCTGAATCCCTTGGTATACAGACACTCCCACGGAAACATAGTACTCCCTCACTATTCAGCCTAAAATCTGTAGTCTCACCATTCTCAACTAATCAGAAATGAGGAACTAATGACTCATCCAACAACTGTTTCTCCTTAATTTGATCAGTCCAGGTCGATCTTATTTGAAGCTCAGCCAACAAGCTACCATCATCGAATAGCATGAGACGAGAAAACATTGCTCTCAAATCAGATACAACCCTATAGCTCAATGCGTCAGCTACCACGTTAGCCTTACCAGGGTGGTACTCAATTGAACAATCATAATCCTTAAGCAACTCTATCCACCTTCTTTGCCTAAGGTTCATCTCCTTCTGAGTATGGAGGTACTTAAGGCTTTTCTGATCTGTGTAAATAATAGACTTCTCACCTTATAAGTAATGCGTCCAAATCTTCAGTGCGAAAACCACCGCAGCTAACTCCAAGTCGTGAGTGGGGTAATTCGCCTCATGAGGCTTAAGCTGACGAGATGCGTAAGCAACCACCTTACCATCTTGTATCAACACACAACCCAATCCAATGTGTGACGTATCACTGTAGACAGTGAATTCCTTCCCAGACCCTGGTTGTTTTAAAATAGAGGCCTCAGTCAAAACTTTCTTCAGTTTCTCAAAACTCTCTTGCTGCTTATCAGTCCAACTAAACGGTACCCCTTTACGCAGTAACTTAGTCAGAGGTGCAGCAATTAGTGAAAACCCCTCAACAAAACGTCTGTAATACTCAGCCAGACCCAGAAAGCTTCGAATCTCAGATACCGTCTTTGGTGGTTTCCAATCCAATACGACTTTAATTTTTCGAGGATCAACCCCAATCCCCTCGGCAGACACCACGTGACCCAGAAATGTCACTTATCGCAACCAGAACTCACACTTGCTGAACTTTGGATATAGCTACTCTTCCATCAGAATTTGCAAAACAATACAAAGATGTGCATCATGATCAACCTCGGTTCTTGAATACACCAGGATATCGTCTATAAACAAAACTACAAACTAATCCAGATAGGGCTGGAATACTCGGTTCATCATATCCATGAAAGCAGATGGTACATTCGTCAACCCAAACGGCATCACTAGAAACTCATAGTGACCATAACGAGTCCTGAACATAGTCTTATACACATCAGCCTCTTGAACCCTTAGCTGATGGTACCCGGATCGAAGATCTATCTTGGAGAAAACTGAAGCTCCTCACAGCTGGTCAAATAGATCATCTATCCTCGGTAAAGTGTACTTGTTCTTAATAGTCAGCTTGTTCAGTTGACGATAATCGATGCACATGCAGATGGATCCATCTTTCTTCTTCATGAATAACACTGGTGCTCCCCAAGGGGACACACTTGGTCGAATGAATCCTTGGTCTAGTAGCTCTGGAATTTGAGCCTTTAACTCCACCAGCTCCTTCGGTACCACCCTATAAGGGGCGATAGACACTGGAGCTGTTCTAGATAGGAGCTCAATATCGAATTCGACCTTACGATCTGGAGGCAACCCAGGAAGCTCTTCAGGAAATACATCTGAAAACTCCTTAACAGTTTTGACATCTCCAACAGAAGGACCTTTAGAATCAAAAATGCTGACATAAGCTAAAAATTTCTCGCAACCCTTGTGAACCAGTTTCTCGACCCTTAACGCTAAAATTACGTTAGACAGATAATCTCTTCGCTCCCCTATCACAATCACCTCCTCATCCTCAGTAGACTTCAACACCATATGCTTAGCAGCACAATCCAATTTCGCACGGTGTTTCACTAGCCAATCCATGCCCAATATAATATCAAATTCTCCAAACGGCAGTTCCATCAAATCTGCCGAAAAGACAACCCCTTAGACCTCTAGGTGCACGTCTCTGAACACCCTAACTGACTATCCCAAAGGACTCAACACAATCATCTCCCTAATAGTATTTCCAAACTGAATACCCAGCGTCCTAGAGACAGTGCATGCAACATACGAGTGTGTAGACCCAATGTCAATTAAAGTAATGTATGGTACTAAGAGAGAAAAATGTTAAGGAGACTATGGGAAGTTATAATATCAAGTTCAATTCAAGAAATGGAAGCTGAAGAAGAGAGAAAATCAAAGATGAAGATTGAAATCAATAGAACAAGGTAAGAACATCATGATTTCAATATATTTTTAAGTTTGATATTATTGAAAAAGCATGGGATTAATGTTAATGTAGAGTTTCCTTATATATGGTCCTATGTTTTTGATATGTTAGCGAAGAGAAAACAAGAGAAAGTGATAAGAAATAGTGTAGAGAAAGAAAATAAGGGTGTTATAAACATGGTAAATAATAACTTGCACTAAAACAGTTTTGGACAGCAGTAGTAGTCTAATTTTGAAAAATCACCAAAAATTGTAGAAATCGAATTATAGGATGAATAAAATATGAAATTAAATATTATTAAGTCTAGTTTCTTATAGAAGAAATTATGCAAGCAATGGAACTGTAAATCATGAGGTATAATAAATTTTGTGAGACAAGGTCAGAATGAATTTGAGTTCCCCTGTTCTGAATTTGGAAAATCATAAAAAATTGGAGAAAATAATTAGGGATTTAAATTTATATGTTTTAGAATATTGAATGATTTTATTTCCAAGAGAAACAAACGGGAACATTATTCGAATCTTGTACAAGGAGATAATTAATTTTTAGTGAAGAAGGGTCAGAACTATCAGACAGTAGAACAGGGGTGACTTTAAAGAATAAACTGTACTTATTGGCTAGACCAAAAATTTTGAAAATTTTATGGTAAAAATATATGTGAGTATAGTTTCAGAAATATTAGCGGATCTTAATTTTGAGTTATGTATCTTAAGATAAAAATAATTTAGTGTCTATGACACGGATGGACAACTTTGAATATACATATAAGTAAATAGTGAAATTATAGATAATGTTACTTATAAGCATGTTATATACATTAAGGATGTGGAATGGATAGGAGGAGGAGGAAAATATATATGAATATTCAGCTAGCATGGCTAATTTGCATGTTTTAGGCTTAAGGACTAAATTGAATAAAAGTAAAACTTCAGGGGGCAATTTTGTAAAAATGTCAAAAAAGACCAAATTGAAGGGAATGAATTGTTTTATTATCTAAATTAATAAATTGAATGAAATTTTCAATTTAAGATAGGGTGAAATTTGGGAAAATGGTAAATTATCAAAATGCCCCTGAATCTTAATATTTTTGCAATTTCGCCAGGTAAGTTCGTATAACTTGAATTATATTTTTAAATACTTGAAATGTATGTTATTAATGTGAATATGATTTAAATATCCCTTGTATGAAAATTGATGAAAATTGATATATTTGATAAAAATGGGAAGAAATCCCGGTTGAAGAAAAGGAATTGACGGTAAAAAAGATCTAGCCCGGACGGGTGATCCTATCCTGATATAGCCCTCCTGAAGAATATGTGTAAAATGGATTTAGCCTTGGACAGGTAATCCGAATTAAGTGCAATTTAGCTGGACTGTAATTGGATCCAAGCTCATTAGAGTAATTGTCGTTGCAGGGGATTTAGCCTAGACTGGTAATCCCGACAATACTCTATGAGTTTGTATTACAGGGGATTTAGTCTGGACTGGTAATCCCACTGTAAGGATGAGGTTCGTAGGAGTGTGCTCTCTATGAAATGTGTAAGACCATGGTTGAAAGATACCATGGCAACCTGATATGAAATGTGTAAGACCATGGTTGAAAGATACCATGGCAACCTAATATGAAATGAGTAAGACCATGGTTGAAAGATACCATGGCAACCTGATATGAAATGTGTAAGACCATGGTTGAAAGATACCATGGCAACATGACATGAAATGAATAAGACCATGGTTGAAAGATAACATGGCAATGTGACGGGGAAATGAATAATACCATGGTTGAAAGATACTGTAACATCCTGATTTTTGGGTTTATCGTAATTTTCAAGAAATTGGTAGATTTTTAAAAAAAAATTTATTTGGTAGTAGAACTCATAAATGGAATATGTAAATGGGCCTAAGGAAGGCCCATGTGTAGGCCAACACCCGGTAGAATTTTTAAATTTTAAGCTTAAGGAGTTAGGGGCTTTGGATAGGTGGCCTTATTAAAAGATATGGGCAAATTGTGACACAAAAGAGCCCCTGGCAAAGTGGCTAAGTGATGCCACTAAGGAGCTAAAAAGGCGGCGTGTAAGTGGTTGGGGAGAGCCAAGGTTCGATTCCTGGAGTTGGAGTTGAGGTGTTCTTTTTACGACTTAAGCAGGCAGGAGTTGGAAGCTGAATGGAACTCTGTTGGGGAGAGTTAGAAATCGGTCAAACACATGGATTAAGGAGTGATAAGGGGAGAGATTTCAGGGATTAGGAGAGAAGCTAAGAGATGGCCGAATAGTGGGAACTGGAAAGGGGATTTCGGCAAGGGAGTATTAGGTTGGTATTTCGGCATTTAGGGAGTAATTGTGTCGTTTACTTCTATATAGCCACCATACGGTTTCCTTCTTTCTCTTCCTTTCTCCTTTTCTAGCCGAAAATATCATCCTCTCCACCCATATTTCTTTATTTTCTTCTCCAAAACCAGTCCACTAATCCCTTTTGTTTCATCTACTACTCTTTATCTCCACTTTTGCCGAAAAACCTCAAAAGCCAAAATCTGTGAAGATTAGTAGTGCCGAATTCTTTTTGGATCAGCAACTTTTCTATTCTTATTCCTCATATACTAAACTCGAGACGGCACATAAGAAAGACTATGGTAAGTATTCGCACACTAAATCGATTCAGTAGTAACTGTTGACAAAAGCCGAAACCTCCTATAGTTTAGGGAGGTTGCCGATTTGTAATATAGGCCTTATTGGGCTTTTTCATGTGATTCTTATGGTTTTTATAGCAGAGTAGATAACTTTGGAGGAGTAGCAAGGCTTGGGGGATCGACTTGGATAACTTTGGTTGAGAATCGGACTCGGTGAAGGTAGGTGATCTATGGCCAGTAGGGGTTCCTTGGCCAAATATGGTAAGGTGGATTTTGGGTTTAATAAGCATGATTTGTACACTAAGTAGGATGACGGTTAATTGTAGGATTGGCGTGGGAGACTTTCCTAAGTGAACGTCACAAACAGGTGTGTAACGAACCCTCTTTCATAGCTTAACTCGATAAATGTCGAAAAGCTGAAATACCTAAAATTTTGGCATTTCGAGGACTTATGAGCATGCGAAAGCTTATAGGTTGAGTAGATAAACTAAGTTTGATGATCTGGATCGTCGGAACAGGTAAGGGCATGATTTTTTGCATCACGATAAGTTGGGCCTCAAGGGGCTAAAATCAGGCCCAATGAGCTTTCGGACCCATTTGGGTGAATTTGGTAGAAAATGGAATCTTGTTAAATTACGTGTTAAGACAGTTAGTACTGTTATGGAATATAGGCTAAATGGGCCTAGAGGACTAGATCGGCTATGTAGGGCCCATTAAGGGTTTTTGACCCAATAACTTGGTTTTGCTAGAATGGGCTAGAATCGCTGTTTAAACTCTTGAAATTGTTGATAATTGATAATGAGCATGGAAATCCCTAATAATTGATAAAATAAGGAAATTACCCTTATTATGTGAAAATGACCATTTTACCCTAGGTGAAAATGACCATTATACCCCTAGGGTTGTGTTATAATTAAAATGCATGTGATACTATTGCTGTACATGATATGCCATGATATGCACACGATATTCCACGATATGTTCATATATGCATGGGTTGGGTTTTATATGAATGGAGGAAGTGAAAAAGGGCTTTGCCCTAGTTTACCGAAAAGGGCTTTTGCCCCAGTTTTCTTTTTTAAAAGAGGCTAGGCCTCCAGTTATATGTTAAGCAGCTATGTTGCCAGTGAAGAGCTTGGTTGGGTGGGTTGAGTTATTCCCCACATGGAGAGCTTCATTGGTACAGGTGGAGAGTAGCGGTTGGTGGGTTGAGTAGTCTCCCCAAATGAGTTTGCATTCATACATTAATATAACATGCGACATTGAAATTGGGCCTATGGGCCATATGTTTACAATAAAGGGTTCGGCCCAGTGATATGAATAATGAAAAGTTTTCGGCCCAGTGATATGAATAATGAAAAGGCTTCGGCCCAGTATATGTGGTAATTGAATTCGGGCTTAGGCCCAGTAGGCTGATATTGATTTGGGCTCTGAAAGGGGCTTGTTGCACACTGAGTTTCCAAACTCACCCCCTTTCTTTCTTATCTTTACAGGTGAGCCTTGATGCGGAGACGTGGAGCCGGAGGGGATTTAGAGTGGCCATGGTGATCACGTTTGGACTTATCATTAAATAAACGGTTTTTTTCAGTTTATTCTCAGTTTTAATATTATTTATATTTGGGTTGTAATAATGCCATTTTAACTATTTATTTGGGATTATATTTATACAACTCTATATTTTCCTGATAATAATCAAAATGGGCTAGACTTAGGACGCATTTTCAAAATGATACTTGATTTCAAAATAACGTAACGACACACATAATTGGTATAAAAAAGATAACTACTTAAATGAATTTCAACTTGTTTATCAAAGTGTGGCAATGGTTGTGGGCATGTTTAGGATTGGATCCAATCAAGAGCTTGGTACTTAAGCAGCCTTCATGGCTCACCTCATCTGTTTCGGATACCTACATGGTGTACAGCTTCCATTCACTTTATTAATTTAATGAAAGACAATCCTTAAACATTAAAACGAAGCTTGGGTTTTCAAAACTTCGATGTGACACGTCAGATTCGGCCATAACGTCTAGGTCGGGTTTGGGGTGTTACAGATACCATGGCAACATGACAGAAAATGAGTAAGACCATAGTTGAAAGACACTATGACATCATGTCAAAGATAAATAAGACCATGGATGGGAAACGCTATGACATTTATTGAACAATTGATATTCAGGTAATATGTATCAGATGACAAATGGTTATATGAAGTGGTTGTGTGAAATGTTTACAAGAACTGGTCATATGGAAATATATGTACAAAATAGTTGTATGAAATAATTATGAAGATAGATAAATGAAATAAGCATAAGTACATGGAATATAATTTATATTAAGTTTGATATAAACTATTATCGGAATAAATATACATAAAATATATGGAAATGATGGAGCATGAAATATTGATATAATAAAATGAATGATATATACTTGTGAAAAACCGGTAAGAGAATGATATGTTTCATGACATGTACATATATGATTATCTTTTATATGTTGATACAAGGAAATTATGTAAGTAAAAACAATTATTAAACTCAAGTGTGACATGTCGAGAAAATAAGTATATCAATGTTAAATTTATATGAAATATGTACTAGTATACTAACAATATTGCTATTTGATGCTTAGACAAGTGCCAAGCTGTTGATTGAATGGTAATATATTTATTTATATGATGCATTGAATCGATAAGTATTTAATTAAAATTTTTTAAGTCATCTGCAAATTCTAGTAATGCTCCGAAACCCTATTTCGATGGCGGATACAGGTTAGGGGTGTTACATAAGTTGTCTTGGTAATCAACATTTGAGGAAATTTTCATAAAGATGTATGTGCTTATGCTTATAAAATAAAAAAAGAGTGAAGAAAAGTTTGCTCAGTCTCTAAAAAGGAAAAAATGTATGAGCTTGAGTTCAAAATAAGTTTGGGGGTGTCCCAAATGTTCACGTAAAGAAAAAAGTTGTGTTACAAGAAAACCGAGACAAAGCTAAAGGTTAAGATTTTGAAACCGAAATATCCCATCTCTTAAAATCCCTACCTTTGACCGAGCCCCATTACAACCTTATAAAAGACCTATTGATTTAATGATTATGTCACCTACATTAGTGGAGAGGAAGTCCTAAGTTCAACATATAAAGATTATAAATAAGCCTTATGATTGTTTTGCTTGATTGATGCAAAATTATGTTGAATGAAAGAATATTATCTATGGTTGTGACGTATATACATACTATGATTCGTGTTGACATATCTTGAAACTTAGTATAAAATTTTCAAAATGTTTGCGTATGATTTACTTGTTAATAAAGAAGATCTATGAGCATGAATTTATTAATACATGATTATGGGGCAATGATTGATGCTGCTTACACTTTTAGCAATTTTGCTTAGCGAGACCTTGTGCTGTGCATGAACATTACTCGAGACAAGCAATGATTTAAGTTTGGGGGTGTAAACTGAAAAATATATATAATTTTTCCTATATAATTTGTCACCTTTTTACTTAAATTTGTTGTTAAAACCAAGTAATTGTTTAATAAATTAATGAAATATATGAAAATATGAAATTGGGACATAGAAATTATTAAAAAGTGATTTTATGCTTTATTATATAGTTTTCATGCAAAAAATGGCTTCTTTTATATTAATTTGAGCATATTATATTTTCAAGCTATAATGTGGGCCATGCATGATTAAATTAAATAATAAAATATAAATTTATATTTAATAATTTATTTTAATATATTTAATTAATAAATTGGGTTTTAATTAATTAAGTAAATTGATTAATTAAAGTGGTTAAATTATTTTCTGTGGTCCTCTAAATTATCTACTATTTTTTGGACAAGTCTGAGAGCTTTATTTTGATTACAAAATTGTCCAAATGGAGGACCAAGTCAACCCAAAATTTGGCTGCATGAGGATGTCCATAAATCAAATTTTGGTTTAATTGCACAAAGCCCTTAAAGAGTTGAAGAAATCGAAGATTTACCCGGAGATTTGCAATTGACTGAGTCCTGATCCTGATGATGTGTGGCACTTAAATCAAGCAAAATCAGCCACATTTCCACAAATCATGGCCGGCCACCCTTGGAGGAATTCTCAAAAGATGGACACTCCTATTTTTAGCAAACTAGCTCTCTTGCCTCACTTATAAATAAGACCCCATTTCTCACTTTTCTAATCATCCCTCACTCATTCATCATTCTCTCCTCTCTCAATTCTCTTAGCTTTCTTTCCCCTCACACCTATCATCATCTTTAAATAAAGATTTTGAGCAAATTAGCCTTTTAAAGAACCCTTGGTTGGTCATCTTGGAGAGCCATCAGCAATGGAGCAAAGCGAAGTAACGAAGGATCCCTCATCAGTCAAAGTCTTGGGTGACAGCCACTCTAAATTGGGTTTAATCTTTCTTACTTTAATTTAATTCAAGAATGTTTGCTATGTTTTCTTTGCTCTTTTGTACAACAATGATAGCTTAATTTTATTTAAGCTAGGATGATTGCTTTGATTTAATAATAATTATTTGATTCATGCTTATAATGTTTGTGCCTCAATCAATAATGTTTTCAATTAAAATTAAGTTTGTATTTCGTTCATACGTGATTGAAATGCACCTGAATTAGTTGAGCGATCCTAACCAGATGACAGCTAATGGATGCATAATTGAAATGTGCATGCTCAATTTAGATCCTAACCCGATTAAATTGCAGGTTGCATAACAACCCTAACCGGGCTCTATTATCTGCATAGTTTTTAGATTTGTGTGATTAAACTGTTTCAAACCTAAAATGTCCCTGTTACCTCGCACGAATACTAAGAAACCCTTAGTAAATAAGGATCAGTAAAATGCGTATTTACTAAGTAAAGGATTTTGAAAGGACCTAACGTGGTTTCCAAACTTATGAAAGATCGAGTTGCCATGGAATGTTTTTTCGAATATTGATAAGCATGTAGATAATAATTTGAGTTTAATTAAAGTAATTGTCCTAGCTTATTTATGTCATAATTGTTGCTTATTGTGTTAATTTTGCTAAAATCTATCTCAATCATATATTTTGCATACTTAGGATAAATTGCATTAGGGATCATTGCATTTAGTTTCATATACTTAACTTTTCATCACTTCACGATTATATTGTTTTTATTTATCAAATTATTAATATACTTTTACAAATTAAGTGACTTAGCACAAATACAATCCCTGTGGAGAGGATAACTCGATACTTACTTATTACTTGATAACGATTGTGTACACTTGCACAAACCTGAGCGTTACAATAGTATGAACGTTTGATTGAGTTTGTAATTGCATAATTGGGATATGAGATATGAGAATGTTTGACTGAATGATATAATGTGTTAAGATATTCAGCTTATGTATGATTTAAACGCATGAGATACTTGTTATATTGTGTGCTGAAAAGGGTTTTATTTATGCATAATGAAAATCTGTAAAGTATGCAAAATTGTATGATATTGATTGATACTAAAAATATGGTAATTTGAAAGTTTGGAACATTGCTTCCATTTACTGAAAGTATGTGATTATTGAGGATATGCTGAGCATGTCAAATGAATTATGAAAAGTATTGAGATATGATTATGTGTAACATCCTGAAATAGAGCCTAAACGGAATAGTGGTTGTAAAACCACAAATTCGAGGTATAAAAATTTATTTTGTTATTATTTTGAGGTTCATGATATGATTGCATGATTGTGTGAAAATTTCGTGATGAAATTCTATGCATAAAGTGCTTAAGTTGAGATTAGGGACTAAATCGAATAATTTGCAAAACCTGCATTCTAGAAGTTTTTAGTATGAAATTGCTTTGGAATATTAATTAGGAGGGTTTAAATAAAAATTTGACCAATTTCTAAGTTCATGGACAAAATCGGACATGGATGGAATTTTTGAAAGTTTAATACGGAAGGTCATTTTGGTCATTTGGATATTAAATGAAATAAAAAGGGAAAAATAACACAAAATTCATCATCTTCTGCATTAGCACGAAATTTCAAGGGTTCTCCATAGCTAGGGTTTGTTTCAAGCTTTCAAGCTCCATAGTAAGTGATTCCAAGCCCCGTTTTTAATGTTCTTTACGTTTTCGGAGTCCCGGTAGCTCGATAAAGCTTATGCTAGCAATAATTATTCATTATGTTGAATGTTGTAATTTATTTGCTTGTAAGATTACTAAGCCTAGTGCTTACTCTCATTATTTTCTTTTTCTTATAGTTCTTATCAAGCCACTCGGGGATCGAAGGAAACGTTGGAGACCCAATCACACTATCAAAGGAATCACATTGGTATAGTTAGACGTTTCGTTTTGTGTATGGCATGTATAGGAACTTGGTTTCTTTTGATATGATATGATCAATGAATGATGTGTAAATACTTGCTAATGATTAGCTAATAGAATGGCTAATGATATACATGTTTAATAGTATGTATGATTAAGTAGTAACTATCACATGAAAACTATGAAAAATGTGAAAGTAACTTAAAAATGGATTCCAGTATCAGAAATAACGTGATTTTGAAAAATCACTAAAAATTGTAGAGACTTAGTTTGATGGTGAATAATATATTAAATTAAAGATAATTGTGTCTATTTTCATATGGAATAAGCAAAACAGGTAAAGATTTTGTATTTTATAAGATATCTGAGTTTTACTGAAATAGGGCCAGAGCGATTTCTGGATCCCCTATTTAAAATTTATAAATTCACCATAAATTTTTCAAAAACAATTAGGTGTTTTACTTTATATGGTTAGAATCCTTATTTAATCTAGTTTTAATAGAAACAAACGGTATAGTCATATGAATTTTGTACAGGGAGAAAAGTGGTTCGTAGTAAGTAGAGGTCAGTGCAGTCGAATTCTAAAACAGGGAAAATTTTAACTAATAAACTGTACTAATTGGCTAAGTAAAAAATTCTAGAAAAAAATTAGTAGATAAAAAATTAGTAGATAGATATATGAGTCTAGTTTTAGGAAAAATTTACAGATCTTAATTTTGAGTTTTGAAACTCAAGAAATGAATTTTTAAGCAATCTTGACGCAGAAAAATAGTTTATTCGAAAATTAAAATAAGTGGTTTAGAGTTGTTTAAAAGGTAAGATAAGTTTAGTAACACCTCAAGTTTGACTCAGTGTGACGGTTTCGGGCATGGGGTGTTACATTTATTGGTATTAGAGTAGGTTTAGTCGGTTCTCGGAATAGTTAGTATGAGTAAAAGTCTAGCTATACATGCCATACTGTATTTTGATAGTGTGACGACTCGGCGATTTTTAAATATTTTGTTTTATAGTAATGGATCCCGAAAGCGAGCTAGTGATGATGATGTAGAAAGTAATGCGCTGCTCCATGGAAAGGGCAGCGCATCCGAGAAATAGGCGATGAATGATTGATCGGGAAGGAGTGACTCGAGAAGCTCTCTTCCAAGCTTTGAATGATTGGTTTCTTTGAGTTCGTTAAATCTTAATCCGGTAGTTAGACCTCCACCCCCTCATGATTCTCAAAGCTACATGTAGCTCAAGCTCCCCCTAGTCACAGTGCGGTGATAAGAGAAAAGCCACCATTGATAGAATCAGAAACAAGGGGCAAAAGAGTTAGAGCAACAAAAGATGATGATGCGAAAGAAGAGAGAATTTTGGTTAGAAAATACTATCGAGTCTTTGTGAATTATCTTATACACCGAGGAATGTATGAAATGTGTAGTATCACTTCTTAGAGACTTAGTCTACCACTAGTGGAAGACACTTGTATCGATTATCACCCAGGGTATGCGTACCGAAGAATGATGAGCTTATTCGAAAGATCTTATAGGAAGCACATAGTAGTTCTTTGTCTATTCATCCAGGTAGTACAAAGATGTATAATGATTTGAAGAAAATGTACTGGTGGGTAGGAATGAAAAGGGACATTTCAGAGTTTGTTTCTAGATGCTTGATCTGTCAGCAGGTAAAGGACGAACATCAGGTACCTTCAGTTTTATTGCAGCCTGTGCTAGTCCCTGAGTGGAAATGGGATCGAGTTACTATGGATTTTGTAACAGGATTGTCGTTTACACCGACAAAGAAAGATGAAGTATGGGTTGTGATTGATAAGTTAACGAAGTTGGCTCATTTTATCCCAGTTCGTATGGATTATTCACTTGACAAGTTGGCCGAGTTGTATGTTTCAGAGATAGTTAGACTACACAGGGTACCATTATCGATCATTTCAGATAGAGATACAAGATTTACTTTACGGTTTTGGAAGAAATTACAGAAGGCTTTGGGCACAAAGTTGAGTTTTAGTACAGCTTTCCATCCTCAAATCGACGGTCGATCGAGAGAGAGTTATTCAGTACTTGAAGATATGCTTAGATCTGTGTCTTTGGAATTTCAAAGCGATTGGGAAAAATATTTACCATTAGTAGAGTTTGCCTACAATAATAGTTATCAGTTGAGTTTGAAGATGGCACCTTATGAAGCTTTGTATGGACGTAAATGTCGCACACCTTTGTATTGGACAGAGCTTAAGGGAAATCAGGTTTACGGGGTTGATCTAGTTAAGGAAACAGAAGAGAAAGTAAAAATCATCAAAGATTGCTTGAAAGCAGCTTCAGACAGACAAAAGTCGTATGCAGATTTGAAGAGAAAAGAGATTGAGTATCAAGTTGGTGACAAAGTTTTTTTGAAAGTATCCTCGTGGAAGAAAGTTCTCAGATTTGGCAAGAAAGGCAAACTAAGTCCACGTTTTATTGGACCGTTTGAAATGATTGAGAGAGCCGGACCATTAGCATATCGGTTAGCTTTGCGATTGAGTTAGAGAAGATTCATAATGTATTTCATGTGTCTATGATACGTCGTTATCGTTCAGATCCGTCACATGTGATTTCTCAAACAGAGGTTGAGATTCAGCCAAGCATGACTTACGGTGAAGAACCGGTAAAGATTCTAGCTCGAGAGGTAAAGCAATTAAGGAACAAAAGTATTGCACTTGTGAAAGTACTATGGAATAGACATGGGGTAGACGAGGCTACATGGGAACCCGAAATCTCTTCACAGGTAAGATTTTCGGGGACGAAAATCCCTAAAGGGGGGAGAAATGTAACATATCAAAATAGGGCCTAAATGGAACAGTGGTTACGAAACCACAAATCTGAGGTAGAAAAATTTATTTTATTATTATTTTGAGGTTCATGATATGATTGCATGATTGTGTGAAAATTTCGTGATGAAATTCTATGCATAAAGTGCTTAAGTTGAGATTAGGGACTAAATCGAATAATTTGTAAAACTTGCATTCTAGAAGTTTTTAGTATGAAATTGCTTTGGAATATTAATTAGGAGGGTTTAAATAAAAATTGACCAATTTCTAAGTTCATGGACAAAATAGGACATGGATGGAATTTTTGAAAGTTTAATAAGGAAGGGCATTTTGGTCATTTGGATATTAAATGAAATAAAAAGGGAAAAATAACACAAAATTCATCATCTTCTTCATTAGCACGAAATTTCAAGGGTTCTCCATAGCTAGGGTTTGTTTCAAGCTTTCAAGCTCCATTATAAGTGATTCCAAGCCCCGTTTTTAATGTTCTTTACGTTTTCGGAGTCCCGGTAGCTCGATAAAGCTTATGCTAGCAATAATTTAAGTTAGGGTTCATATTTGGGAAAATACCCATAGGTGAAAAGTGTTTATTTTGATGTTTTATGATAGAATACGAGGTCTTAGATTATGTTAGACAACTTGTGCTACTCGGTTTTAGGTAAAAACGAGTAAAAGGGCTTAATCGGTAAAAATACCTAATAGTCATAAGTATATGTTAGAGTGAGAATTCGATTTTGCTATCGAAGGGGAAAACGATCAGCATGTCATAAAACATAAGAAAATAGGCTGAAGTTTAATTTACGAGATTTGGGGAAAAAGTGTAAATATGCAAAAGTTTAGGGGCAAAAATGTAATTTTTCCAAAGTTTGAGTAAAGGACTGTTTTGATAAATGTGAATATTAAATAAGTTAAATTTGCCATTATAGATCAAGAAGAGCGAAATTCGGGAGAAGATCGGGGAAAAGAAAAAGTAAAGGACTAAATTGTAAAGTTTAGTCACATTTTGTATCGAGGTAAGTTTACAGTAAATAAATGCAATATTCTTTTATTTTACATTATTATTGTCAATTTCTATCATTTATATACTTATTTTATGGGAATATTTAAAGTCGAATTAAAGGCAAAGTGACAAAGAAAAAGTGTTAGGAAGCCCCGTTTGAACCTTAGGAATGTTAGGATATTGGGGTTGACAGGACAGGACAGGACAGAAATGAGCCATGTAAGTCCATATCAGATATATGGCTTTGGAAACAGGAATGAGCCATGTAAGCCCATATTAGATATATATATATGGCATTGGAGACAGGAATAATTCATGTAAGTCCATGTCGAAGACATGGCATTGGCGAGATATTGATAGGCAGAACGACCTAGTATCCTTAGTATTCCGAGTGGTTCAACGGGTCATTGTACACGTTAAATTACAGTGAATTATCAGCAAAAGGGAAGGTAGATTATATTTATGAATAATGAAAGGTCAGGTAAGAAAAAAGGTAAGTAAGTAAAGAAGAAGGTAGAAAATGAGAAGTAAAGAAAGTTTATGAGGCTAGGTGATATTATGTATAATTATTCATTATGTTGAATGTTGTAATTTATTTGCTTGTAAGCTTACCAAGCCTAGTGCTTACTCTCTTTATTTCCTTTTTCTTATAGTTCTTATCAAGCCACTCGGGGATCGAAGGAAACGTCGGAGACCCGATCACACTATCGAAGGAATCACATTGGTATAGTTAGACATTTTGTTTTGTGTATGGCATGTATAGGAACTTGGTTTCTTTTGATATGATATGATCAATGAATGATGTGTAAATACTTGCTAATGATTAGCTAATAGAATGGCTGATGATATACATGTTTAATAGTATGTATGATTAAGTAGTAACTATCACATGAAAACTATGAAAAATGTGAAAGTAACTTAAAAACGGATTCCAGTATCAGAAATAATGTGACTTTGAAAAATCACTAAAAATCATAGAGACTTGTATTGATGGTGAATAACATCTGAAATTAAAGCTCATTGTGTCTATTTTCATATGGAATAAGCAAAACAGGTAAAGGTTTTGTATTTTATAAGATATCTGAGTTTTAGTGAAATAGGGCCAGAGCAATTTCTAGATCCCCTGTTTCAAATTATAAATTCACCATAAATTTTACAAAAATAATTAGGCGTTTTACTTTATATGGTTAGAATCCTTATTAAATCTAGTTTTAATAGAAACAAACGGTATAGTCATATGAATTTTGTACAGGGAGAAAAGTGGTTCGTAGTAAGTAGAGAGAGGTCTGCATCAGATTACTGAAATAGGGAAAAATTTAACTAATAAACTGTACTAATTGGCTAACTCAAAAATTCTAGAAAAAAATTATAGATAGGTATATGAGTCTAGTTTCAGGAAAAATTTACAGATCTTAATTTTGAGCTTTGAAACTCGAGAAATGAATTTTTAAGCAACCTTGATGCAGAAAAACAGTTTATTCCGAAAATTAAAATAAGTGGTTTAGAGTTGTTTAAAAGGTAAGATAAGTTTAGTAACACCTCAAGTTTGACTCCGGTGACGGTTTCGGGCGTGGGGGCGTTAGATTATGTATGAGATTGTGTGACATATTGCATATGCATTGGGTTGGGATTTTGTAGTTGACGGAGGAGTTCCATAGAGTACCAACAGTATATTAAGTCCGTATTATTCATAGAGTACCAAAAGGAATGGCGATTTATCGCATTTTTTACTAGCAGCTTGTGTGATTATGTATGAGATTGTGTGGCATATTGCATATGCATTGGGTTGGGATTTTGTAGTTGACGAAGGAGTTCTATGGAGTACCGGCGGTATATTAAGTCCGCATTATTCGTAGGGTACCAAGGGGAATGGCGATTTATCGTATTTTTTAATAGCAGCTTGTTTGCATTTTTCTGGCAGAATTTTTTGCATATTGTTATCGGTGGTTTTAACCACAATAGGCTTAAGCCCATAATGTTTTGGAGTTCGGATGACGAGTTTTGGGGAACTCGTGGTGTGTAGCAGATGGTATTGGTAGGAACCTTTTTGCATTGCATCATGTGCACGACATATTCGAATGTTATTGATTTATGCTATGTACTATATTTTGTTGTATTGAATGGTATCAAAATTAATGATTGTTACTCGAATGAATGATGACTCATGCTCATACACCATTTGACATCGATATTGATAATGGCTATGTAATGATATGAAATTTCTATGATTGTTCTGTGTTCTTCTTTTAATGCTAATATGTTTCACTGTATTTGATATTTATGTCCGTTTGAATAATTTTTTGACTCACATTGAGCTTTTCATAAGCTCACCCCCAATAATGTTTAACTTTTCAGGTAAACCTTGAAACTAGGATCGGACTCGGCATTCAAAGAATCACCTTGGACCCTGAACTATTCTTAATAAATATTATTAAGTCTATTGGTTTTTTCTGGTCTGTGGCTTGGTAACTTTTCTTTTGGGGATTTTTGCATGCATGGATTACTCAAGCATAATAACCGGATAATGCATGATATCGAGCTTAAGTAAAATTTGATATTGTTCCCTAGTTTTTGCTGCACTGCAAAGGAACCATTTTTGAAAAACAAATCGATAAGGCAACGAAGTTCCCAAAATGACTTGAAAAATGGTTTTTTTCGCTGTATTAGTTTAATATCGAGTTTTTTTCCAAAGAAGAGCGACAAGCAAATGATTTTTCTAAAACAACACTATCAACAATAAAATGAATCCTATGTATACTTGTCCTAATCAATGAATGCTTTTAAGCTGACTCAAAGTACAACTATGATTTTCTCTAAAATGAGTTTACTTAAGGTCTTCAAAAGTAACGTAAGTTAGCTTTGTAATAGCCCGATTTTGGGCCTAGTAGGAACAGTGGTTTCGGAACCACAAATTTGAGGTTCATAAATTATTTTAATATTATTTTATGTGTTATAGCATGATTATATGGGTGCATGAAAATTTTGGTGAATTAGTTTTAGCGTTTGTGAGCTTAATTTCGAAAAAGGACTAAATCGCATAAATGGCAAAAGTTTTGTTTTACTACCCAAATGTGTTAAATAGCTAGAGAACCAAAATTGGAGGTCTTTAAAGTGCAAATAGGCCATTTGGGGAGTGATGACCAGCCATAGGGGGCAAGAAAGTTGGAAAGTTAAATTTGGTGGACATTAGGTGACTTTTTTGGTAATAAAATAAAATAAAGAAAAAGTTGTCATCTTTTTCATTTCTTCTTCTTCTTCCACCGAAAATGGCAGCAAACATGGAGGTTTTGAAGCTTAAATTTTCAGCCACTTAGTTCCCTTGCAAGCAAGTGATTTTGATGAGTTCAAAAAAAAAAGTAAGTGATTTTGATGGTTATTTTTGATGATTTTTGTATTTTTGGAACCCTTATAGCTTAATCTAGCTAATGGGGGGATTATTTTGCAAAATGGTTGAAAGTATAGGGTTTTTCCATGTAAATATTTATGTTGTTTGTTGAAATTTTATGGAAGAAAATAAGTCATGGTTGTATAATAAACAACTTTTGTGAAAGGATTTTCATGAAAACATTTAAAAAGGGCTATTTTGTATAGTTTGTAAAATAAGTTGTAAATGTGTGAAATAATTGAAATTGTGAGTTGCTATAGTTATAAAAAGAATTTGGCTAGGCTTGGTAAATGAGGAAATTCGATAAAAATTGATTTAAGAGCCTAAGGGCAAAATTGTAATTTTTGTAAAGTCTAAGGGCAAAACGGTCATTTTGCCAAATTGTGAATTATAGAATATTTTAATTAATATAATGATTAAATGAGTGAATTTCATCATGTTAGATCAAGAAAATCTAGATTGGGCTTAAATCGAAAAGTACGAGGTTATGGACTAAAATGGAATAATTAGCCAAAATTGCATTCGAGGTAAGTTCGTGTGACTAAATAAGCATGTTATCCATGTTATTGTTAATATACTTGAAATCTATCTTGCTTTGGTTATACTGAATTATATGTTGATGATATTGAGTATGGTGAAAGTGATGCCAAACATTAATAATATTCATGTGATGATATAACACATTAGAAGTTTGAGGGAATATGATATCACATAGAAATGAGTAAGTTGTATGTAAATAATGCAACTTAGTCGTATTTATGCATTGAATATTTGATTATGTATATAATGCTTGAATGTATCTATAAGTAATATATGGTGAGATTTAATGTGGTAAAAACTCCCAGTTGAACCTTAGGAATAGATCGGATATCCTTGCCATGACATATGGGTGATATGGATGTGTGCTAGTGTAAGACATGTCTGGGACATGCATCGGCCACATTATGAGAGCCAGTGTAAGACCATGTCTGGGACATGGCATAGGCATTAAGACGAGAGCTAGTGTAAGACATGTCTGGGACATACATTGGCCTCGAGATATGCAAGCTAGTGTAAAGGTTGTCTGGGACATGGCATCGGCTTGACATGTGTCAGTGTAAGACCTGTTTGGGACATGGCATCGACACCGATAGATGAGAGCCAATGTAAAACCTGTCTGGGACATAGCATCGGCCTCGATATATGAAAGTCAGTGTAAGACCTATCTGGGACATGGCATCGACTTAGATATGTGAGCCAGTGTAAGACCATGTTTAGAACATGGCATCGGTACCTTACCCTATGTTTGAGGCTTAGTGATTATCCTGTGGTATTCCAAATGGTTCAACGGGAAATTTAAGGTTTAAGTCGAAATGATAGAGCTTATGACTATGTTGTGAGTGGTACATGTACTTACATGAAATTGATGAGATGTGAATTCAATTCATGTTGTATGATTAGTAAGGAATGAATATGAGCATGTTGAGTAACACAGGTATGTATACCAAGCTCATGAGAAATGATTTCAGTTTACGATGCACATTTGGTGAAGATGTAAGTAGGAAATTCAGCCTATGAGAATGATTTTGTGATGACCTTGTGATTATAGGTCTATACTTATGATGTATAAATATATCTTTACCAATGTGGTGAAAATGAATTAATAGGGTGTGATAAACTTAGTATCATTAATTTACACTAAAGTAGTTTTGGACAGCAACCGTAGCCCGAATTTGAAAATCCACCAAAAATTATGGAAATTGAGTTAGAGGATGAATAAAATATTAAATTAAATATTAATGAGCCCAATTTCACATAGAAGAAGTGGTGTAAGTAAAAGAGTTTCATATTATGAAATATTTAAAATGTTGCGAGACAGAGTCAGAATGATTTTGAAATCCCCTATTCTGATTTGAAAAAATCATTAAAAATTTTAAAAAAATAGTTATGGGTTATAATTTATATGATTAGAATTCTTAATGACTTTATTTGCAATAGAAATATACAAAAACATCATTCGAGTCCTGTACTATGAGATAATTAATTTTTAGTGAAGAGGGGTCGAAACTACCAGACAGCAAAATAGGGGTAACTTTAAAGAATAAAATGTACTTATTGGATGAACCAAAAATTCTAAAAATTTTATGGTAAGAGGATATATGAATCTTGTTTCAGGTAAAATTAGTAGATCTTTATTTGAAGTTTCAAAGCCTAAGATATAAATAATTTAATGACTATGACTCGAGAAAATAGCTTAATCTGAACATAAGTAAAAGTGCAAATGTGGTTGTATCACCTTGAGAAGCAAGTTGATAAATTGCTTATTATTTTCATACAGTCTTACTAAGCTATAAAGCTTAATCCCTTCCTTTCCTTTTCTTTAGTGTTGTCAGGTTAGCTAGGTATTGGAGATCATCGGAGGCAGCATCATACTATCAAGCCATCACCTTTGTAATATTGCTATATGTTAAACATTTTTAAGTGAGTGGCATGTATAGGGACTTATCTTTATGTTATGTGTTATTATGATTAGCCAAATGCATTGGCTTATATTGAGTTATTTGTATATGGGTAAGAGGTGTGTCTTATTTTGATTATGTTTTGTGAACCTATCTATCTATGCTATTTAATGCTTGTGATGACGTGGTGTGATTATGCTTGTTGGCCATATATGGTTGGCATTAATGTTATGAATGTGTCTTAATATGAGATGCTAAATCATTAAAATGATGTCATGATATGTGTCTTTAATGTGTATAAAGATGTGAAGGATCAAGGGTAACATAAAGGCTTGGAAAATAGCCTAAGTGTTAACCACACGGGCAGAGACACAGCCGTGTGTCTAAGTCATGTAGGGGACACGGCCTTAGCAAACGGGTGTGTGACTTGGCCGTGTGACTCTAAATGTTTACTGACATAATAAGTAGAGAGTTACACGGGTTGAAGACATGGGCGTGTCCATGTAACACCCCTTACCCGTACCCGAGGCCGGGATAAGGTACGAGGCATTACCGAACAAAGATAAAAACATTAAACTAAAATACGGGCCATAAAATTTGTATCAAATTCAAACTTTTTGCATTTAATCATAAGGTCCCTAATACAAACCTACGAGGCCCAAAACATACTTTAGAAAGGGTTCGAGACTAAACCAGGAACTTACGAAAATCTTGGAAATTTCATGCTTTAAGGCTCCACATGTCCAGTGTCCCCAAGTCGTGTTCCATACATGGTGAGACACATGGTCGTGTCTGCTGTGTGGAATATACCTAGGCTATTTTCCAAGCTTTGGTCAACCTTAATCTCTTACTCACTTATACAAAATCAAAAGCATATAACATGGTATTCATTTAATGATTAAACAATCTCAATTTAAACCACAAACATAGCATTTGTATGTCATCATACATGTGTCTCTCATAGTTATTTTACCTTGTCTATTATAGTACCACTTATACATTTACACCAAGATTATCATCTTACCACTCAAAGCTTAATCATCAAGCATTCATATTTAAAGCTAGATCAAATCTTTATAAAATACCACAATTCGGATCATGAGAATAACATGTTTGCCTGAAACATTTCAATTCAACTCCATACCCAACAAGCATTACATTAAGTCTAGTCATATATTTATATATATATATATACATGTCATGACACATATCATTCTCTTTCTATTTTCTTATAAACACATATCATTTATTTCATTATATCAATATTTCATATACCATAGTTTCCATGTATTCCACATATATTTATTTTCCTCCTCCTCCTCTCCATTCCACATCCTTAATGTATAGAGCATTCTTGTAAGTACGATTCCACAATTTACTAATAAATGCTCACATCAAACTGTCCACACGAGTCATAGTCACTTACTTATTTATAATTCGAGCTACAGAGCTCAAAATTAAGATCCGTAAATTTTCTATGAAACTATACTCACATATCTTTCCACCATAAAATTTTCATAATTTTTGGTTTAGGCAATTAGTACAGTTTATTAGTTAAATCCTCCCCTGTTTCAGAGTATGACTACTCTGACCTCTGTGTGCTACGAACCAAATTTCTCCCTGTACAGAATTCCAACAACCATTACATTTATTTCCCTTAAAAATAGACTCAATAAGGAATCCATGAATGTAAGGTATGACTCTTAATAATTTTTGTACAATTTATGGTGAATTTATAAAGTCAGAATAGGGGATCTCGAATTCATTCAGACCCTGTTTCACAAGAATTCATATATCACACAATATAGAATTCTTTTGCTTCCCTTGTTTATTTCATGTGAAAATAGACTCATTAAGATTTATTTTCATATATCATTTGTATTTTTATTCAACGTCCACAATTTTTAGTGAATTTTCAAAGTCACGCAACTGCTGCTGTCCAACACTATTTTACTACTAAAATTCATTCTTACATAATTCCACTTAATCCGTTTTGTCTTATCAAAGTTCACCAAACTATCGAGCACATTGCTCATAATTTTCATAAACATATACCTACACTATTTCATCACAAAACTCACAAAGCAAGTACATAGTAAGTCTCCGTTGAACACTTCGGATCAATCCTCGATACTTGGTGGTTTTGACACATAGCTCCACCCATCATAAAGTTCGGCTCTCTTGTACACATGGTGAACACTTAGTACCACCGATGTGACCTAGCTTGATTTATCTCGTAGCTCTCTTGTCTACATGGTGTCCTTCACTGGAACCACGCATGCGACCTAGCTACATATATCCCGTAGCTCTCTTGTCTACATGGTGTACACATAGTATCACCCATGTGACCTAGCTACATCATAATATCTCGTAGCTCTCTTGTACACATGATGTGCACTCGGCACCATACATGTGACCTAGCTACATACCATCTGTATCATCCAATCTTTCCAGAAGGTTCAACAGGATTTCTCTCTCTTTTCCAACAATTTCACCAATCAAATAATTATCCACAAACATATTTCCAATATTATTATAAAATATCATAATACAAGTAATATTGATGTATTACTTACATATAAACTTACATCTCATTTAATATCAAGGCAATAACATTAAATTACACATTGCCTTATTAAAAATCATATGAACTTACAATTTCGCATAATATCCATAATCATAGAAATCACATTTATGTATGATAATTCAATGCACTTCATGTACCATAAACATATTTTTAAATCAATTCATAAACTTGGCACCATAATCATTTAATTTAACATAATTCAATTAATTCACTAAATTTAACTTTCAAATATAAATTACAGCATTATTGCTTTATTATTATCATACCAACTTACATACTTTCAACACCTCGGATATCATAGTAAATATATCAATTTTACATTGAAACATGCATAAATTAATGCTTATTATACATATCGATACTAAAACGGCCATTTTACCAACTTTCTCAATTTTTAATTTTTCTCTCATTCTAGGTTCAAATCTCATTTTCCGGGATCTAAAACATCATATTTTACTTATTTAACTAATGTACTATTCAAAACAGTCCTTAACTCAAACTTTGGAAAAATTACAATTTTGCCCCTAAACTTTTGCATATTTACACTTTTGTCCCTAGGCTCGGGAATTAAACTTCATCCCTTATTCTTATGTTTTATGACATGCTGATCACTTTTCCCTTCTATGGAAACATCAAATTCTCACTCTAACATATACTTATAACTATTAGGTATTTTTACAGATTAAGCCCTTTACTCATTTTCACTCAAAACCGAGTAGCACAAGTTGTTTAACATAATTTAAAACCTCATATTCTATCATAAAACATCAAAATAAACACATTTCACCTATGGGTATTTTTCCAAATATGAACCCTAGCTTAAATTATTGCTAGAATAAGCTTAATCAAATTAAGGGATTCCAAAAACGTAAAGAACTTGAAAAAGCGGGGCTAGAACGAACTTACTATTGAGCTTGGAAAGCTTGAAAACCCTAGCCATGGCTTCCCCATGCTAATTTCGGCCTCCATGAAGAAGATGAGTAAATTTTGGCTTTATTTTCCCCTTTTATTTCTTTTAATTACCAAATGACCAAAATGCCCTTCCTTACTAAACTTTCAAAAATTCCATCCATGTCCATTTTTGTCCATAACTTAGAAATTGGTCAAATTTCTATTTAAGACCTCCTAATTAATATTTCAAAGCAATTTCATACTAGAAACTTCTAGAGTGCAAGTTTTGCAACTTATTCAATTTAGTCCCTAACTTCAAATTGAGCACTTTATGAATAGAATTTCTTCACGAAATTTTCACAGAATCATGCAATCATATCATAGACCTCAGAATAATCATAAAATAATTATTTCTATCTCTGATTTTGTGGTCCCGAAACCTCTGTTCCAAGTAGACCCAATTTTGGGCTATTACAACTCTCCCCCTTTAGAGATTTTAGTCTCGAAAATCTTTACGGAGTGAGGTTTAGTATTTTTCTCATAATTTCAGAATTACTAACTAATTTTTTCAAGACGATACTTTGAAACTCTTTGTGTCATCAATTTGAATCCCAAGATAACTCAGTCAACTCGATATTTCTCTAACTCTGTCCTTCACTTGTCAACCATTCTCGGTCTACGGTCATATCTATAATTATTTTATCTTTGAACTCTTTGATTCCACACTTAGGAACTTAGTCAACATAATTCTCATGAATTTTAGTTATTTACACCTCATCGGTAAGGGGGTGAGGTCGTATAGTCTCTAACTCGATTCGACATGTATCTATATGACACATTCTTTTTTTTTTTTTTTTTCCATTATCCACATATATCATTATAATCATACTATCCACTTCAAACAATTTATTATTCATATCATCTTACATAAAATTTCCAATTATCTCATTTTAAACAAGTGCACTCACTCATACATTCTATGAATTTTGAATAACTTTAGTCATCACATTTACTCATTAATTTAGTCAAGCATGCAACAACATATGAAGGCCAAACAAATATGAATAAATATATCACTATATAAACTTTCATCTCACATATTATCACATATACATATATCACGAATTCTTATTCATACCTTTCCGAGTTTAACACATCATAGCTACACTTTATTCAAATACTTCAATATCGCTATCAAATGGTCAGATGTAGCTCGGTTGGAGAATACTTCGTTTTCAACAAAATGGTCCTCATTAGTGTCGGGAGACATCACATTATCACATATTTGTGGCATGTATAACTAAACTCTCACACTTGCTATGTTAGTCGAGAATCGACTAAAACTGCTCACGATACCACTAAATGTAACACCCCTTACCCGTGCAGGCCGGGATAAGGTACGAGGCATTCTAGAACAAAGATAAAAAAATTAAACTAAAATACGGGCCATAAAATTTGTATCAAATTCAAACTTTTTGCATTTAATCATAAGGTCCCTAATACAAACCTACGAGGCCCAAAACATACTTTAGAAAGGGTTCGGGACTAAACCAGGAACTTACGAAAATCTTGGAAATTTCATGCTTTAAGGCTCCACATGTCAGTGTCCCAAGTCGTGTTCCATACATGGCTGAGACACATGGTCGTGTCTGCCTGTGTGGAATATACCTAGGCTATTTTCCAAGCTTTGGTCAACCTTAATCTCTTACCCACTTATACAAAATCAAAAGCATATAACATGGTATTCATTTAATGATTAAACAATCTCAATTTAAACCACAAACATAGCATTTGTATGTCATCATACATGTGTCTCTCATAGTTATTTTACCTTGTCTATTATAGTACCACTTATACATTTACACCAAGATTATCATCTTACCACTTCAGCTTAATCATCAAGCATTCATATTTAAAGCTAGATCAAATCTTTATAAAATACCACAATTAGGATCTGTGAGAATAACATGTTTGCCTGAAACATTTCAATTCAACTCCATACCCAACAAGCATTACATTAAGACTAGTCATATATTTATATATATATATATACATGTCATGACACATATCATTCTCTTTCTATTTTCTTATAAACACATATCATTTATTTCATTATATCAATATTTCATATACCATAGTTTCCATGTATTCCACATATATTTATTTTCCTCCTCCTCCTCTCCATTCCACATCCTTAATGTATAGAGCATTCTTGTAAGTACGATTTCACAATTTACTAATAAATGCTCACATCAAACTGTCCACACGAGTTATAGTCACTTAATTATTTATAATTCGAGCTACAGAGCTCGAAATTAAGATCCGTAAATTTTCTATGAAACTATACTCACATATCTTTCCACCATAAAATTTTCATAATTTTTGGTTTAGCCAATTAGTACAGTTTATTAGTTAAAGCCTCCCCTGTTTCAGAGTACGACTACTCTGACCTCTGTGTACTACGAACCAAATTTCTCCCTGTACAGAATTCCAACAACCATTATATTTATTTCCCTTAAAAATAGACTCAATAAGGAATCCATGCATGTAAGGTATGACTCTTAATAATTTTTGTACAATTTATGGTGAATTTATAAAGTCAGAATAGGGGATCTCGAATTCATTCAGACCCTGTTTCACAAGAATTCATATATCACACAATATAGAATTCTTTTGCTTCCCTTGTTTATTTCATGTGAAAATAGACTCATTAAGATTTATTTTCATATATCATTTGTATTTTTATTCAACGTCCACAATTTTTAGTGAATTTTCAAAGTCATGCAACTGCTGCTGTCCAACACTATTTTACTACTAAAATTCATTCTTACATAATTCCACTTAATCCGTTTTGTCTTATCAAAGTTCACCAAACTATCGAGCACATTGCTCATAATTTTCATAAACATATACCTACACTATTTCATCACAAAACTCACAAAGCAGTACATAGTAAGTCTCCCGTTGAACACTTCGGATCAATCCTCGATACGTGGTGGTTTCAGCACATAGCTCCACCCATCATAAAGTTCGGCTCTCTTGTACACATGGTGAACACTTAGTACCACCGATGTGGCCTAGCCAGTTTATCTCGTAGCTCTCTTGTCTACATGGTGTCCTTCACCTGGAACCACGCATGCGACCTAGCTACATATATCCCGTAGCTCTCTTGTCTACATGGTGTACACATAGTATCACCCATGTGACCTAGCTACATCATAATATCTCGTAGCTCTCTTGTACACATGATGTGCACTCAAAGCACCATACATGTGACCTAGCTACATACCATCTGTATCATCCAATCTTTCAGAAGGTTCAACGAGGATTTCTCTCTCTTTTCCAACAATTTCACCAATCAAATAATTATCCACAAACATATTTCCAATATTATTATAAAATATCATAATACAAGTAATATTGATGTATTACTTACATATAAACTTACATCTCATTTAATATCAAGGCAATAACATTAAATTACACATTGCCTTATTAAAAATCATATGAACTTACAATTTCGCATAATATCCATAATCATAGAAATCACATTTATGTATGATAATTCAATGCACTTCATGTACCATAAACATATTTTTAAATCAATTCATAAACTTGGCACCATAATCATTTAATTTAACATAATTCAATTAATTCACTAAATTTAACTTTCAAATATAAATTCTGACATTATTGCTTTATTATTATCATACCAACTTACATACTTTCAACACCTCGGATATCATAGTAAATATATCAATTTTACATTGAAACATGCATAAATTAATGCTTCTTATACATATCGATACTAAAACGGCCATTTTACCAACTTTCTCAATTTTTAATTTTTCTCTCATTCTAGGTTCAAATCTCATTTTCGGGATCTAAAACATCATATTTTACTTATTTAACTAATGTACTATTCAAAACAGTCCTTAACTCAAACTTTGGAAAAATTACAATTTTGCCCCTAAACTTTTGCATATTTACACTTTTGCCCCTAGGCTCAGGGAATTAAACTTCATCCCTTATTCTTATGTTTTATGACATGCTGATCACTTTTCCCTTCTATGGAAACATCAAATTCTCACTCTAACATATACTTATAACTATTAGGTATTTTTTTCTGATTAAGCCCCTTTACTCATTTTCACTCAAAACAAAGTAGCACAAGTTGTTTAACATAATTTAAAACCTCATATTCTATCATAAAACATCAAAATAAACACATTTCACCTATGGGTATTTTTCCAAATATGAACCCTAGCTTAAATTATTGCTAGAATAAGCTTAATCAAATTACAAGGATTCAAAACGTAAAGAACTTGAAAAGCGGGGCTAGAACGGACTTACTATTGAGCTTGGAAAGCTTGAAAACCCTAGCCATGGCTTCCCCATGCTAATTTCGGCCTCCATGAAGAAGATGAGTAAATTTTGGCTTTATTTTCCCTTTTTATTTCTTTTAATTACCAAATGACCAAAATGCCCTTCCTTACTAAACTTTCAAAAATTCCATCCATGTCCAATTTTTGTCCATAACTTAGAAATTGGTCAAATTTCTATTTAAGACCTCCTAATTAATATTTCAAAGCAATTTCATACTAGAAACTTCTAGAGTGCAAGTTTTGCAACTTATTCAATTTAGTCCCTAACTTCAAATTGAGCACTTTATGAATAGAATTTCTTCACGAAATTTTCACAGAATCATGCAATCATATCATAGACCTCAGAATAATCATAAAATAATTATTTCTATCTCTGATTTTGTGGTCCCGAAACCTCTGTTCCAACTAGACCCAATTTTGGGCTATTACAGTCCAAGCCACACGGGCGTGTGAAACCCACACGGCCAACCTACACGGGCGTGTGACTCTCTAAAGTGTGAAAATTTTCTAAGTGTTGCAAAAGTTTTATATGTTTATGGTTTGGTCCCGAACCACGCCGATTGTATGTTTTGGGCCCTGTAGGCCCATATAAGGGGCGGTAAGCATGTGTATGAAAGTTTTTAAATAGAACAAAATTTTATGGTTGATTTTTACATGATTGATTGTATTTAAGTTCGGTAATGCCTCGTACCTGTGACGGCATAGGACACGGGTAAGGGGTGTTAGAAGCTTAGCCATTTCGGTGGCTAATGTAGCCTTCCCAATGTAGCCATAACGTCTAGGTTGGGTTTGGGAGGTTACATTTTTTTATTTTGTCTATCCTTTTGAACCTATCTTAACTAAATTTGTCTTGGTGATCAAAGTTTGAGGAAAAGTATGAAAAGATGTACATGCTCTTCCCATGTTTTAAAAAATTGAAAAAAGAAAATGACTAAATAACAAAGAAATATTTGCTCAAATTTTGGAAAACAATGAGAGCAAATAAAAGATTGCTCAAATTCTAAAAAATAAAGAGCAAAGTTTGCTCAAAGTCTGAAAAAATAAAAGTTGAGCATGAGTTTGAAATAAGTTTGGGGGCTTACAAAAACCCACTTGTATGAAGGTTGTGACACAAAAAGATCCAAGACAAGTTAGGGTTAAGATTGAACCTCAAAGTTCACTTCTCTTTATCCCTACCTTTAGCCTAGCCCCATTACAACCTAATAAAAGAACTATTGATTGGATGATTATATTGACTATATTAGTAGAGAGGAATTACTAAGCTCAACTTATGAGACCGCTAATTAAACCTTGAGATTGCTATTTTAGTTGATAATGAAAGCATATTGATTGGTGAATGTTATATATGACTTTGAAAAGGCATGCAAGCTATGATTCATGTTGATATTATGATGTACTTAGTATGAAGTTTGGAAATAATATTTGCATTCGAGCTAGTTATCAATAAAAAAATATTTTTGAGCATGGTTTCATTGATGCATGATTATGTATGAAGATTGATGACGCTTTATTCATTTTTGCAAAATTGCCTTAGCAAAAGTTATATTGTGCAAGAACATTACTCAGGACGAGCAATGGTTTAAGTTTGGTGGCGTGTAAACTCAAAATTATATAGTGTTTTTCTATATATTTTTACCACCTTTTTACTTAATAAATATGTTCATCTTGAGTAATTGTTATTAAAATAAGTGAATTTTACTTAATTAGTAATATTGAGCATGAATTTATAAAGTATGTGAAATTTTGCTTAATTACATGATTTTTGTACATATTTTATATTATTTCATGTTAATTTATTAATATGAGATTTTTCACTATGTAGGAGGACAATTAAAGACGTGATTAATGTGAATGAAAGATGGACATGCAAAAATCAATTCATGTGGATGGCAAGACCATGCAAATTGGGTCAGGAGGTTGATAATTTGACCCAATAAAAGATGTGCTAAAAGATGGACATGTTTGCTAAATCAGTGGGCTGAGAAACCATCCAACAAGGGGGAATTAAAGCCTAGTTTCGGCACAAGTACATGGCTGCCCAAAATCAAGCTTTGGGTATTTAATTAAAGGTCCTTACAGTTGGAAAATAATAAAAAATCAGCCCAACAACTTTGTTGTTGAAAGCATCCACCCTATGGCTATTAATAGCCTTAGTTTGAATTCAAAATGAGGAGACTAAGTGATCCCTTTTCCATGAATTGAGGTCGGCCATATGTAAGAGATAAGGAAGAAATTTAAATTCTATTTTTAGTAAACTCTATCCTTTACCTTCACCTATAAATGCCATGCCTTTATCACTTCTTAAATCATCCATCATCCTTCTTCGTAACTCATTTCTCTTCTCTCATAAGCATTTTCTCTACATTCCATTTTCCTTTTCCTTCCCCTTGCATAGCTGCCCATCTCCCTTTCCATCCTTGAGCCAACATAAGCTTTGTCAGAAGCATTCTTTGGCCGGCCACCTTAGGAACTCCTTAGCAAAAGAAACACCGAACAGAACGAAGGAGCACATCAATCAGAATGGATTCGAAAGGTTGCTGAACTGAATAGAGTTTACTCTTTCCTCATGTTATTTATCTTAATTATGTTTTCTTTGAGTTTTTTGTTTTTGACATCAATGATGATATTTTAAATCCTATTTGCTAGGATGCTTATGTTAATTAAATAAGATTTATTTTCATCATGTTTAATATGTCTGGGCCTCAACGATCATGTTTTCAATTAATATCATGATGCATTTCATTCATATGTGATTGGGTGCACTTAGATTAGCTAAGCGATCCTAACCAGACGATGACTAGTCGACACGTAATTGAAAAGTACAATGCTCAATTTAGATTATTAAACCTGACTAAGTTGAGGTTCATAATATCTTTAGTTAGCTCTATTATCTTGCATAGTTTTTAGGTATATGTTATTAAACTATTGCAAACGTAAATGTCCCTGTGACCTCACATAAATACTAAGAAACCCTTAGTTAATATGATCAATATAATGCATATTTAACTAAATAAAAGACTCTGGAAGGACTTAATTTGGTTTCTAAGCTCATGAAAGATCGAGTTGCCATGAAAATATTTTTTAACATTGTTCAGCATGATAAAGTAAATTGAATTGATTAATATAATTATCCTAGCCCATTTAATGTTGATTGTTTTTGTTGCTAAAGACATTCATCACTCATTTAGGTAAACTGCATCTAGATTATAATTGCATTAGGGATCACTCTTTACATTTAGTTAATTAAATCATCACTATCCAAAATTATTGAGTTTTTACATCACATTGTTAATTATAATTTTTGCAATTAACTGGTTAAGCATATAAAAATTAGAATATGTAGATACAATCAGAATAAAAAAAATGGAATTGCACTAGGCAATCAAAACACGAAATTAGCAAAAATTGGAATAAAAAAAAGACACGAAATTCTCAAATAAAACCATAGAAATAAAAAGAGAATAAGTGAAAGTTTGTGGACCGCCTCCTATCTGATTCATTCCATTGTTATCCATTTTTTTTGTTTCAATACAATTACGATAAAAAAAAAAACTTATTCTATCACAACAAATTCAAAGAAAGAACCCATTATTTGAATGAAGTGAAGTGCCAAACGAGGATAAATGGATCTATTTATCTATGATCAAATTATATTTGTTTGATAGACTATTGTCAATATGATTGTATATTTTGAATATAAATGTGAGAGTTGAGAAAAGAATAAAGAATATAAAAAAAGACTACAAAAAATACAATGAAAAAGAAAAGAATTCATTTTTTTATGTTTTATTAATTATTATTAACCCTATGGAGACGATAACTTATTTTTACTTACTTATTACTTAAATGACTGTGTACACCTGTGCATATTCCTTGTTACAATAAAATTTTGCATTGTACACAATTCATTCAATTTATTACTATTCAACTTCTCTTTTGAGTTTTCTTTTTAAGAATTTCTCTTGAGTTTCTTTTAGAAGGGTTTTAACAATCTTTTCAAACTTTTTCTTACCAAGTTTTCTTTCTTGGAGGGGAAATTAGATATGTTTGAAGGGGTTTTGGATTATTCATGTTTCCAAGGCTTCTTAAGACTTCTACATGCCATATTCTATCTTTTCCATTTATCTTCTTTATTTGCTTCTTTATTATTCTAATCCTTGATTTATTTTATTTACTTTAATTGTTTTATTTGACTTGGATTCAATTTTGTTTCAAGTTGTGCCAAAATCCAATTTTCTTTCTGAACGTCTAGAGCCCTAAGTCAAATCCGTCACTTTGACAAACTTTACGACCCGCTTCCGCTTTCGCTTTCATCCGCCACATTCTTTACCAAATCCACTTTCAGTTAATACATAGGGACTACCCCGCAATTTTCCCATTTCCTCGATTATTGTCTTTTTTACTCGGTTCTTGATCTATATAGGAATTAAATTAAATTTATTAAATTCACATACATTTCAAACTGAATTCAATGCATGAGACCCTTAAGTTTTGTTATTTACACATTTTCCCTAAAATTTTACATTTCTCACAATTTAGTCACTAAACCCGAAATTTCAAATTTATTAAAATTACAACAATTTGCCATGCTAGTCAAATTTCTTTCTAAAATATTACAGCCCCTAATTATTCACAATTCACAAAATTTCTATTTAAATTTTAATATTTTATCAATTTAATTCTTTAACTAAAAACTAACAAAAATCACTTTACAAAATAATCTTAATCAATAACCAAGACTACAATTTCACTATTTAACATCAAGAATAACTAAGAATCATCAATGGCAAAATCCGAAATCCTTAATAGTTTAAAGACAAAGCTACAAGTTAACTGGACTTAGTTGCAATAATCTCCAAAACATAAAATTTACAAGAAACAAGTTTAAAACGAGCTTACATGCAAGGGATTGGTGATGGCTAAACTTAGAGCTCCAAAAATGGTGATTTTCCTCTTAGTTTTCAATGGATGAACCTTAGAGAAGATGATGTAAATTTTATTTTTATTATTCTTTAGTTTAATTTTTATTTAACTACTACGTAAGTCCCCTTTCATTTGATAATTAAGCCCACAAATCATTACAATTCAATTAGGACTAGATTTTACAACTTTTACAATTTAGTCATTTATATTAAATTACGTAAGTAAACAATAAAATTAGCTGACCAAATCTTAATACGACAATCACATAATCTAAAAATATTAATACCTATAAATTATAGACTCATTAGTCAAAATTAACCTAAAAATATTAAACAGACTCATTAGTCAAAATTGTGGTCCTGAAACCATTATTTTCGACATTACTGAAAAATGAGATACTACAAGTGTGAGATGCATCATTGTATACCGCATAATCCTTTCTAGACTCAACTTGAACCAGAATAGGTGCTTGAGTCAACACAGACTTAAGTTTCTCGAAATTGGATTGCTGATCATCGGTCCATCTAAATGGAGCATTCTTTCTGAACAACTTCGTTAAAGGAACAACAATTAAAGAAAAATTCTCAATGAACCTCTGGTAATAACCAACCAACCCAAGAAAACTTCGAATCTCGGACATATTCCTAGGCTGTTACCAATCCATAATAGCCTCAGTCTTCTTAGGATCTACGCGGACACCTTCAGAAGACACTATGTAACACCCCAAACCCGGCCTAGACGTTATGGCCGAATCTGGTGATGTCAAATGGAATGGAAATAAAAATGAGTTCCTCGAGTTAAAATCATTCCAGTTAATTAGCTTTATTTTAATTCGAAATAAAGCACATATTGTTCGTTAGGTCTAGATCAAATCTTTTCAGCGAAAGCTTTTGGAAACATTTATTTTTGGAAAACAGTTCGTGTTGAAAGAAACCTTTGTTTTTAGCGAAATTGAGTTTTTACCGTTCTAAAACCGTAAAGCAGTTAAAAACCAAAGTAAAAATCCAGAACAGTCCAAAGTCCCAAAATTTACATCAACCCCAAATAAGTAATAAAATCCAAAAAATTACAAAAGTAGTCTAAAATTTACGTGTGGCCACCGTCGAGTCCTCTGCTGCGCTAATCCATCAAGTTTGGGGATTACCTGTACAGATTAAATAGAAAGGGTGAGTGTTTGCAGACTCAGAGTGTAATCCCCATAGAAAACATGCATACAGAAAATGATACGAACTCGCCTCGGTGATAATTTGAGTCGTTTAGATTGCCTGATCGTAAAATTAAGTAAGACTTGAGTTGTTTCAAAATGGTCTGGAAAAGGTTGAAAGATAGGCTCAAAAACAAAGGTTAAGGATAGTTGAAAAGATAGATGGGTGAATTTGGCTAAGGCTAAGATTGAACCAACGATATAAAGATGGTTGACCCGGATCCTAAATAGCACTTAGGTGAAATTGGTTTAAGAAAACAGCAAGGACCTTGACCCACTATCAAAAGTGATAGGAGCCATAGGTATATGAACACCACACCAAAAGGTGATAAGTTTGATTTAAACAAAAGAAAGAATGACGCCAGAAGAAAACTTGATAAGTCAATTCAGTCTCAAAATGAACTAGGAGAGTTGGAAATCTCACAAGTTTCAGTTTAAGCATCAATATGGCAAAAGTCCCTGACAATGAGCTAATTACAAGTATTTATAGTGCTAGATAAGGCCTAGCCGAAAAGTCATAATTAGCTTAAATGAGCTAATAATGAGCTGAAATAAAACTTAATCACTAAGCACAAACTCTTGAAATTTCTAGGCCTCAGTAACAACAACTATCAATAAGATTTAATGTTCTAATTTAGCTAATTTAATAAGCTTGAAGGCTTAGGTTTCATTATTGAGCAGTCAAAGAGTTTAGGTAAGCTTTAAATTCTCCCTTGGACAGCCGAATAGTCACCAACAACATTCATGATATTTTTGGTCACACAAACAGACCATGGAGTGTTCTTAAAGAGGCAATCGGTTATGGAATTTGTAATCACTCCTTTGTCCATTGCTATTATTGAACAGCTCCCTGGAGAAGATGGAGAGGCTGCCAAATTTTAATGATGCATATTGCTTTCCTTTTATTATTGTAACAGCCCATTGTATGTAACCAATTCCAGCTGAATAATCACATTTATCACTTTGTAACAACCATTGTACATAACTAATTCCAACTAAATAGTCACCTACAAGCATTTATTAACAAACACATTAAAACACATTTAATCACACTAAACTTAATAAACTTAATTAATAAACTATAAATAAATACATTTAACACTTAACTTAATTTAATAAACTATAAATAAACATATTTAACAATAAGTTATTCCAGCAATTAAATAAACTAAGATAAGCATTTATTCAAGCAATTCATTAACTAAAATTAGTTTAATAAAAATAAAGTCTAGCAACTCAATTATTAACTAAGATGAGTTTAATAAAATTACAGTTCAGCTTGTAATAAATTGCAAGGGACGCCTATTGAGCTAAATGAGCTTGTAATTAGGCTTTATTTTGCACTTAGGCCCCTCGAGCTTAGGCCACTCTCGATGACATTGAGTTGTGTCGTAACATGATACGACCAGGTTCGCATCACAAAAACACGTCAGAATACAGTCAAACATAGGCTGGGCTGAGCCTATTACAGATTCAATTTGGGCCTTAGCCCAATCAGATACAGTTTCAGATGTTTATACTAGGGCCTTGGCCCATTTCAGATACAATATGCAATAGCAAAAAAATAGAATCATACCCACTAGCCTCTACATAGCATCTTAGTCCATCCCTACACACCATGTGGGGATTAAATCAACCCACCCATCCCTACATACCATGCTGTACCGAAATGCGGCACATAATCAGAAATTTGCAACAAAGTTGCCAGATAATAGGCTTAGTAGCCTTTCAGGCACTTCCTCCAAATAATCAATAACCCACCTCGATGCAATGCAACATATCATAAATGTCATGTGATTATGCATTTTAACAGTTTATATATTCAATTCAATACAGAAATCAAATAGACAGATTGCACATATAGCGGTCTAAGTAGTGCTTATCGACCCTACCGTAGGTCCATAGTTGACTTGGGCGACCCGTGTAACCTTAGACAACTTTTCGGAACAATGGGCTCACACACCCATGTGGCCTGCCCGTGTGGGCCCACATGGCTCAATTTGGCCTTGGCGTGTGGATCACATGGCTTGGCCTAGAATTTTGCACGCTCGTGTGGTTTGCCCCTGTGGCCCATACGACCTAAATCAGTCCAGCCCGTGTGTCGCACACGGCTACTTGGCCGTCACACGGTCGTGTCATGTGCGTACGGCCTGGCCTCGTTAGACACACACCTGTGATTTTCACACGGCCTACCATACAGGCAACCACATGCCCGTGTGGCGTCGACAGTGAGGTTTTTAACTTTCATCGAAACCTTATTTTCTGTACAATTGAGTACACACCTGGTATCGAAACGATGCTAAAGCAACCCTGAGCACTCCAGAACCTAATTATTGATCAATGCAACACCTTAATTAGTCTTAATCCTAAGGTTATTCCAAAAACACCATACCCACAACAATCCAAAATATCCACATAACACTTACCTCGAAACCCTAAATGCTTTAACTATTAAACGGCACTAGGGCAGCCCTTTACACCTGTTTCTTTGCTGTCAAAACATATTACACCAACCTCTGATCAGATTAAAATCGAACTCAGAACACAAAGATTGCTTACAAACTAGGGACGAAAAGCAGTAACGGATTCTTGAAGAGCAAAACGAATGAACAGTAAAAGGGAAAAGTATCGATTAAGATCAAAAGCAACAAGGGGAGGGAAGGAGGAGAGTTGCCATCAAAATTTCAAGAAAAAAAGGAGAGGGAGCCGAAAATTTTGAAGAAAATAATCAGAATAGGCAATATTCTGATAATTTCCCCCATTATCTCCTCATATCTCTCACCACCATCCCACTAAGAGTCCACTACTCAGAATCCCCTTTCAACACAACTCTAGCTGAAAATTAAAGCAAAAAATACTACTCCTTGTGGCCATAGAGAATCGAACACAGGACCTCCTACACTCTAACACTCCACTTAACCACCAGACCAGTAGGCCCATTCTGATATGTTTTACAAATATTTAAACTTAAGCCTACTAAACAAGGTTAAGGCTTTATATCAAAAAAACTCTAGAATTTGCCAATTGAATGGCTTGAACTTCGGACCTCTCACACACATCCAGAAGACTTAACCACTGAAGCAGATACATAGTTGTGTGTCAATTAATAGCAAAAGCAGAAACATAAAATTTAGGGCGTTACAACTCTACACCCTAAAAGAAAATTTCAGCCTTGAAATTTACATGATTAGAATAATTGAGGATACTTCTGACGAATCGCATTCTCAGGCTCCCATTTTGTCTCCTCAGTGCTATGATTACTGATGATTGTTTTATGAACCATTAAACTAGACTACGATCACGACTAAGGCAAGTGCACCTATCGAATGGTAGTATAGTCACGGGTGTAACACCCTGAATTTGGGCCTAGAAGTTTTGGGCCTTGAGCATGGCAGCGGTTGAAGGTAGCTTGTAATATTTTGTTGTGCATGTAAATTTCGTTAATGAAGGCTTGTTTTAGTGGTTAAGTGTGCTGAGAAGTGTTGGAGAAGTCTTGGGTTCAAACCTGGACTCTAGCAAAAATTTGGTTTAAGGTGTATCAAACCCTGGTGTATTAGGTAGGCCTTAAGTATATTGTTAGAGAAATTGTGCCACAAAAAGGAGTGTGGTGTAGTGGCAAGGTGGCGCCACTTAAGGGACAAGGAAGTGACGCCATAGAGGAAGCAAGGGGTCCAAGGTTTAAGTCTTGGCTCTTACAATATATTTTGGTTTTTCTTTTCAATAAATCTGGAAGTAAGTAGGTGCGCTTTAAAGTTTAATGTGTTGGATTTTTGACACAATGAGTTGATGGCCTAGTGGTGGTGGCGTGAGTTGGCAAGTGAGAGGACTTTGGTCAAATTCCTTGGCACTCAAAGGTTGATTATTTTGCTATGTTGGGACGGAAAGAGTTGGTGTTAGTTTTAAACTCTGGTGATGGAGGGATCCCACATCGGAAAGCTAACATAAGAGTAGATGGAGAGCTGGCTTTAAATAGAGAGAACCATGAGGAGAGTAAAGGTACCTTTCTTGGCTGATCCCTTTCGCTTTATGGCGTGCTCGTTTGGGTTGGGCGTCAGCTAAGAGTGCTCGGAGCTCGGATTAACTCCAGTCTCCTATTAGGTGTGTATTTCTCACTACTCTAGCTGTAGGATGGCTACTTCGGGCCGCAATGGGCCGAAAGGGGCCATGTGGGCCAATGGGCCTACGGGCCCAATTAGATAAGTTGTTTGATTGTGTAGTAAATATTGAACTAGGCTAGGTGAATCTCATATCTGTGGCTAGATTTGGGCTAAAAGGGCCACACGAGCGTGTCGGCCCTTTTAGGCTGAGAAAGGGCTTTAGGCCCATTCGTCTTGTTATCCCTGTTTAGAATACTTTAGTTCACCAAATTACTGAAATACCCTCGACTTGTAAAATTACCAAAGTACCCACGATTTATAGAATTATCGTTTTACCCTTGATTTAAAAAATTACCAAAATACCCCTGGTTTGTAAAATTACCAAAAACCCCTGGTTTGAAAAATTACCAAAATACCCCTGGTTTATAAAATTACCAAAATACCCCTAATTTGTAGAATTACCAAAAAACCCTGTAGGGTAGAATTACCAAAATACCCTCGTAGGGTAAAAATTACTGAAATACCCCTATAGGGTAGAATTACCGAGATACCCTGTGGGGTAAAATTACCATTTTGCCCTTAGGGTGTTAAATGACTGTTTTGCCCTTGTGGGCAAGTGACTGACTTGGACTGTGTGGTTGATGGATTTGATTGTAAATATATGTTGGTGATATGAATGACTTGACTGTGATTGTTTGATTCAAATATGGGCATGATATTCTGATTCTGTATGTTGTATGCCATGACATATTATTTCTGTTGCACGGGACATGGGTTTATATTGATGGAGGAAGCGCTCGCGACCTCATTTGCAATCTAGTGGCCTCACCACATATATTCTGTTCGGTGACTTCGTCACAATATCCGCGACCTCGGCGCAATCAGTGGCTTTGCCACATATATATATATATATCTGTTCTGGTGGCCTAGCCACAATATCTGTATCTGGTGACTTCGTCACAATATCTGGCAGCCTCGCTGTAATTTCTGTGGTGTGTAACGGTTGGGTGGGTCGAGTAGTTTCCCCACATGGTGTAAGGTTGGTACGAGGGTGTATACGAATGGATTGGGTTGGGATTGCATTCACATTCGATTTCGATTCTGTTACACGATCATCGATTCTCGATTCGTCACCTAACTCGATTTCGATTCGATCCTGATTCTGTCACCTGATTCTGATTCTCATTTTGATTTAAGCTCTGATAATGTTTCTTATTCTGTAATGGGCTAAGGCCCATCTGGTACTCTCTATTATAATGGGCTAAGGCCCAATTGATACTGAAACTGTAAGTAGGGTTAGGGCCAAACTTTTAATTCTTTTATATGACTGACTGTCCCTTTTATATAGTAGGGGATTACACACTGAGTTTTCGTAAACTCACCTCGTTTATTAACCTTTCAGGTAATTTCTAGCCTTAGACGGATCAGAGCTACGAGGGGCTCGGAGGGAGCCACACACACTGTTTACGTTATAGTTTTGATTATTGCTTTTAAATTATTTTATCTGGGTTGTAGTAAAGCCGTTGTAATTTTCTGGATTTCTAATTTGGAATTTTATTTATTGTTCTTATAATTGCTAGTATTAGAACATGGTTTTCCAAAGCAACTACTGTTTTCAAAACATCACGTATCCGCAATTGTTTTTAAATTAAGCTTCTACAAACGCCAAGAGTTTTACAAAGTTGTTAAGAATGTTATTCAGTTGAGGTTTTCTAACAAGGTTTAAAAAGGGTATAAGTTTTTAATTATTAAGAAGGGTTTTTAATGGAAACATGGTTTTCAAAAAACACTTCAATGTGACACGCCAGATTCGAGCCAAACTTCTAGGCCAGGTTTGGGGTGTTACAACGGGAGTCCAGGGTATCGTATCCACAAGGACTAAAAGTACTAGTATTAACTTTCTTTCTATTATTTAACCTAAAATATAAGGGATTTGTTTTAATCTAAATTAACTAACTAATTAACTACTAAATGCGACAGAGAGTGAAAAAAATAATCGAATAAACCAATATTAAAGATAATACCCAAGGAAGAACTAGACTTTATTTATTATTCCAATTCTGAATCTAATGATTTATTCACTTGTCTTGATTCGTAGAAATCCCTAAATTATGTTAATATCTCTTTCGAGACTAAAAACAACTGACTCTAGGTTGATTAATTGAAATCTCTTTCTAATTAAAACCCTTATTGTCGCATTAACTCGAATTATGAATTCCCTTATTAGATTTGACTCTAATTCGACAGATTTATGTCGCCCTATTTCTTGGGTTGCATGCAACTACGCTTAATTATGTGAGATCTACTTTTAAACAAGGACTTTTGCTCCACTGAATAAGCACATCAATTTGAATTAATATCCTGAAAATATTAAAACAAGAATTAAGAAAACATAATTAAGAACAAGAATAAGTATTTATCATTAAATTCAAAACATTAAACAATAAGATCTGTCTTAGGTTTCATCCTCCCTAGGTATTTAGGGAGTTTAGTTCATAATATAGTAGGAAGACATCTCAAAAATAGGAAAATAACAAAACGTAAAGAAACCCAAAAACTTCGAGAGAAATTGGAAGGAGATCTTTAGTCTTGAAGGAGATCCTGCTTTCGAGCTGAATCCGTTGGCGTTCTTTGAGTAATTCTTGTGTTCTCCTCTCCGTGCCTCCTAGGGTCTTCTTCTTGTATGTATTTATAGACTTTGAATGCTTAGAACCCTAAAAATTGGCTTTTTTTGCGTGTTTGGGAAACAGGGAGGAATATCAACATGGGCTAGCACATGGGCATGTGGCCTGCCCGTGTGGATCCTGAAAACTCCGATTTTGGCCCCCTTTTTTCACTCCTTTTGCTCCCAAATGCTCTACTAAGTATAGAAACATGAATTTAAGGGATTAGGAGCATCAAGTTCACTAATTTGCATCATTAATCATCCATAAACGCATTAAGAATGGGATTAAAATATGTTACATTTATGGTTTATCAAATATCCCCACACTAAAGCATTTGCTTATCCTCAAGAAAAATCCTCAACTCACAATTAAAATTAATTCTTCTCAACTTATAATTCTCATCGATAATGTTTCAAAATAATTCACAAATAATCGTGTATTGAAAATTCAACTAAAAGAGCCCTAAAGATTCAAACAATCCAAGCCACACATTTTTTTAAGACATGAAAACATAGTATCTCCCCTTATCTAAGTACTTACCTTTAATTCAAAATTGACAAGATTTTACATCCTCACTAAAGATTCACTCAAATCACTCAAAGTGTTTAAGGTTCAAAAATTAAGCACCCAAAAGTCAATTATGAAAAGTCATTACCATAGGCTTGCATGAAAATCAAATCTCCACCACTATAAAATGATATGATACACAAATCAAAAGGTCTTTAAAGGGTTGTAACGGGGCTTGAGTTAAAGGTGTAGATAAAGGCTAAAAAAGAAGGTTAGAATCGAGATCGAATTGATAAATTACCTAACTAGAAAAATAAACTAATACTGAATAATTACATCAATCGAAATTATTAAATAAAAACACAAGCTTCTTTTCAGAATATGAAATTAACTACTTAAGCTCAAAAACATAGAACTAGTAATAATTCAACATAAATGTATATATTTTTTTCACTTCTTTTTTTTCACTTTTTTTTTCATTTTTTTGAGAACAATAGATAATAAGAGAAAATTTAACAACTGAAACAAAAGAACATAGTTAACAAACTAATCAAACCAAATCTCGACAAAAAGAGAGTCAATAAAATGGGAAACAATTATCAATGAATCAAAAAAAAGTTATAGGTTAATATTAATGGGTAAATCAAGAAACGGTTTGTTAGGCTTAAAAGGGGTTCACTAAGGGTTAATTATGAAGGTAGGCTTATGGGATAAGTGGGTTAAAACCTAGGTGCCTTTATCATCTCAGTATATCAAATCAAAGGTGTGGTCTTGACATGTATAATTGAAGCAAGTTCTAGAATAACAAATCAATATTGACACACTCATAACCAATAATAAAGTGATCAAGAAAAAAATGTATGCTCTAAAGGCTCAAAATCTCACAAAAATTATGGCTTTTGATGTCAATCTTGCAAATTTCAAACTTCAAGGTAATACTTTAATTTAGGGAAATAACCTAAAATTTTTTTATTCTGAAAATAGACTTATCATGCTTGATTCTCTAGTGTCTTAAAGTTTAAACAATCAATGCACAATTACCTATGAATTTAATCTAAAACACATCAACGATAATCATAAATTAATAACAATTCATTCTAATAGTAATGTGAGAAAATTACTTAAACACAAGACATAATTCAAGGATTTTCTAATAATTCTATAGATAGCCTCCCCACACTTAAGATGTACATTGTCCTCAATGTACAAACATATATAATCACAGTATAAACAGAATATCATAAGAAAGGGAGAAAACTGAAACTGCCCTGAATATTGGATGAAAACTTTAGAATAGTGAAAAGCGGAATTGCAGTCAAATTTAAATGTAACTCATGATTTCGAGCAAACTAACAAGAAAATAAACAGAAATAATAAAGAAAATTAAGGGGTTATAACTTGATTAGAAACAACCATAAATCTTTTAAAAAATAATAATGAAAATAAGTTGAAGAGAAAAAAAAATAAAACAACTAAAACAAAATTATAAAGAAAGATAAAAATAATAATAAAATAAAATAATAATAATAAACTCAATGATATCAATAAACTTAAAAGGTAATTGTAATGATAATAGTAAAAAGAAAAAAATATAAAAGAAAAAAGAAAAAAAATAGAAATAGCAAAATAAAAATAAAAATAATAAAAGTATATGAAAAATTAAAATATAAAAAAATTAAAAATATAAGTATAAGAATAATAAATTAATTAATTAATTAGTAAAATAAAAAATATAACAATTAAAATAAATAAAATAAAATAAAATAAAATTGGGGTGATTAACCAAGTTTTCACATGGCCATGGACATGCCCGTGTGTCCAGGCCGTAGGGGTCACATGGCCATGTCGCCAGGCCGTGTATGTTTTCTTTCACTTCTCCACGCCTATGTGAAATCCCACACGCCCGTGTGGCCAGGCTGTGTGCTCCACACACCCGTGTGGCTAGGCCGTGTGCTCCACACACCCGTGTGGCCAGGCCGTGTAACTCTCTGGCTTTGAAAAAAATTAGCTCCAGGTTTCACACTACCTAGGACACGCCCGTGTGCCCAGGCCGTGTGGGTCACATGGCCATGTCCCCAGGCCGTGTGTGTTTTCCTTTTCTTCTCCCACGCCCATCTGAGATCCCACACGCCCGTGTGGCCAGGTCGTGTGCTCCACACACCCGTGTGGCCAGGCCATGTGGGTTAAAAACACACTTTTTTTTTTAGATTTTGAAAATTAATTAATTTTTAAAAAATTAAAAAATAATGAAATAATGTTAAGAAAATTAGCAGTGTTAACACTCGGGTTGCCTCCCTAGAAGCGCTTATTTAAAGTCTAAGCTGGACTTACCTCATATTCACATGGTCACGGTGGATCACGGAGTCAAAACTCCTCTTTCTCGCTGTCAATTCCTTTACTTAAATAAGGTTTAAGTCGAGTACTGTTTACCTTAAAAGTGCCGAAATGTGAATGGGTTACCTCGATTGTACTATATGGAAAGACTTTGAGTACCGTAAAAGGAGTCACTCTGTTTTCATTGAGCTCCATAGTGATAATTCGAGGGTCCTCTTTTGCTAACCAGACTTGGTCCCCAACCTTGAATCAATTGGTTCTCTCATTAAACTCGTCATGGTGTTGCTTCTACTCCTCCTTGCCATAAGTCCGCCATTCATCTAGTTCATCTATCTGTAGCATTCGTCGTTCATGGATGGTTCCATTGTTAGTGTATGAACTAGAACTTGGCTTATTGATGTTACTCAAAAAAATTTCCTGGAAAGAGGGTTGAACCAAATGATTAGTCTTGTTAACCGGATTTATAAGGTTATCTTCATTACTTGATATTTCAATCGAATCACAAGCCTAAAGAGTAATCGTTTCGTCACCTGCACGAAGTGTGAGTTCACCTGTACCAACATTAATAATAGTCCTAGCAGTTACTAAAAAGGGTCGCCCTAAGGTTAAAGGAACGTCACCGTCCTTTCCCATTTCTGAAAGAACAAAGTCTACTAGGAATATGAATTTATCAATTTTAAGAGTACATCCTCAACAATACCCCTAGAAAATCTAATAGTTTTATCTGCAAGTTGTATACTCATCCCAGTTTGTTTAGGTTTCCTGATACCTAGTTGTTTAAACATTTTATAGGGCATGGCATTTATACTTGCCCCTAAATCGGCTAAAGCATTATCAACATTTAAACTACCAATTAAATAAGGAATAGTAAAACTCCCTAGATCTTTTAACTTGTTGGGCAGTTTATTTTGTAAGATAGCTGAGCAGACGACGTTTAGCTCCATATGCGACGAATCATCTAACTTTCATTTGTTTGTTAGAAGCTCCTTTAAAAATTTAACTAAGTTGGGAATCTGAGAAAGAGCTTCAATAAATAGTAAGTTAATATGTAATTTTTTTATAATGTTAAGAAATTTACCAAATTGTTCGTCTATGTGGTCTTTCTTTGTCACTTTAGGGTATGGTACGCGACGTGTGTACTCCCTGCTTACTGATTTTTGTTTGTTCTGGCTTTCATCTACCTTATCTTGACTTACCATAGGTTCTTGCCTTAGTTCTGGTTTGGACTCAACTAACCCTTCTTCATGTTGAACAGTAATCGCATGAAGCTGCTCTCTTGGGTTAGTCTCGGTGTTACTAGGCAAGCAACCTTGTGGTCTTTCTGAGATCAGCTTAGCAAGCTGACCTATTTGTGTCTCGAGACCTTGAATCGATGCTTACTGATTTTGAAGCACTGTTTCAGTGTTTTAAAAATGTGTTTCTGACACCGAGATGAATTTTATTAGCATCTCCTTAAGGTTAGGCTTCTTTTCCTGCTGGCAAGGTGGTTGAAAGCCTAGAGGGGGTTGTGGTCTTTGATTGCCTTGACCACCTCAAGAGAAGTTGGGATGGTTCCTCCAACCTGCATTGTAAGTATTACTATAAGGGTTATTCTGAGGTCTAGAATTGTTACCCATATAGTTGACTTGTTCATTCGTAGTGCTAGGGTTGTAGGCTAGGCATTCGAGATTATTCATTCCTCCTCCACTTGTGTCACATTGCATTACTGGATGTACCTGCATAAAAACACATAAACCATTAATCTTTTTATTTAAAAGCTCTACCTGGTTTGATAACATAGTGACCGTGTCGAGGTTGAAAATACCGACTGCTTTATTAGGCTTTGTCCTTATAACTTACCACTAATAGTTATTTAGTAACATCTCTTCAATAAATTTATAAGCCTCTTCGGGTGTTTTGTTATTTAGGGTTCTACCGACAGCTGCATCGATTAACTACCTGGTTGAGGGGTTCAAACCGTTATAGAAAGTCTGAACCTGTAGCCATAAATGTAGCCCATGGTGAGGTCACCTTCTCAATAAGTCCTTAAACCTCTCCCATGCATCATAAAGAGTTTCTAAATCCATCTGCACAAAGGAAGAGATATCATTCCTCAATTTGGCCGTCTTGGCTGGTGGAAAGTATTTCAATAAAAACTTCTTGGTCATTTGATCCCAAGTGTGATGGATCCTCGTGGTAAGGAGTTCAACCACTGCTTAGCCTTATTTCTCAACGAGAAGGGAAATAATCATAGGCAAATGGCGTCGTCAGAAATGCCGTTTATCTTGAAAGTATCATAGAACTCTAAGAAGTTGTCCAAATGAGTATTTGGGTCTTCATCCTGCAAACCATCAAACTGAACAAACTATTGAATCATTTGTATAGTATTAGGTTTTAGTTCAAAATTATTTGCAACAATTGCAGGTCTAACAATACTCGTTTCAACCCCTGCTAAATTAGGCTTAGCATACTCGTACATAGTACGAGGAGCAGGATTTTGATTTACTGAATTTGCAGCAACCACAGAACGTAGAAGATTATTCTGATTTTCAGCCATCTCTTTGGTATTATTAGTATCATCATCGTGCTCTTCCTCTATATACTGTAGACTCCACCTTATTTCTCTACGGTTTCTGGAGCTATGTAACATCCCAAACACGGCCTAGACGTTATGGCCGAATCTGGCGTGCCACATTGAAGTGTTTTTTGAAAACCATGTTTCCATTGAAAACCCCAATTTACGTTGGTTTATTATGTAAAATGTGGTTCATTGGAAAGTTATTCCTATTTAAAATGTTTTAAAGTTAAGTTGTGAAAGCGTAGTTTTTTAAAAATAGTTATTGTTTTAGAGATCCGCGATCTACTTTTAATAGATAGAAAACGTAATAAACTAAAAATCCCAAAAAAAAACCAGATATTAAAAGAGGCCTTATTACAACCCAGATCAAAATATAAGTACTTATGAATAGATAACTTAAAAGAAAATTAGAAACAATAGTAGTTGTGTGGACACCTCCGAGTCCCTCGCAGCACCGATCGTCCTAAAGTTAGGGATTACCTGCACAGTTAATAAACAGGGTGAGTTTATGAAAACTCAGTGTGTAATCCCCTCTTAAATTAAAACAGTTAGTAAACGAACATAATTCAGAATCAGTCTAGGCCAGAGCCCATTACAGTAACAGAACAGTGTGAGTGGGCCTAAGCCTAGTACAATTTCACTTGGGTCTCAGCCCTCATCAGAATCAATTAGGCCTAGCCCATTCTCAATATCAGTAACAGTTGGGCCTAGCCCATTAGCAGAATCAGGTGGGCCTATGCCCATAACAGTATAAGTACAGTGCAGGTATACAACCCATCCCAATCCAACCATCTCACCTCCCGTACCAACCAACTCACCATGTGGGGATTAAATCGACCCACCCAGCCAGCACACCAATATCTCAGCGAAGCTGCTAATAGTAACGCCGTAGTGCTGCTAATGATAGTAAACATGCGTAGCCACTAATGTCAGAATACGTGGCAAAGTTACTAGAACGATAAAGCGTGGCAAAGCCACTAGTACAGTACTTCCTCCGAATCAATATCCCAACCCCAATGCAGAATGTCATGTCATAATATTAAGTGTATGCAAAGTCATACTCAGTACAATCATGAATGTAAATCATAAGCACATCAGTCATATGGAACAAAATGGCATAATCGTTACGGTCATTCTACACTACAAGGATATTTCGGTAATTTTACAAATCGAGGGTATTTTGGTAATTTCTAAACTAGGGGTATTTCTGTAATTTCACAAATCAAGGGTATTAACGACCCAACCGAAGGTCCATTTTCCCCTCGAGCGACTTAAGTAACCTAAACGGTCTTAAGGGTGTAAATAGGCTTAAGGCCCATTACTCGGCCCAAGTCAGCCCACACCCTCGTGTGGCCCATTTAGCCCAAATTTAGGTGCGACTATGTAACCTACATAGCCCAGTCCAATATTTATCACAAACTACAGATTTAATTCGTGTGGGGCCTAAGAGCCCATTGGGCCCACACAGCCCATCTAGCCCAACGTGGCCCAGAACTACCTAAGTCATGTGCGCAACATGACAAGTCTATCTACGTCCCACTTAACAGTGAAATTTACCCACGCGAGCCCAAAGGGCCTATTGGGCCCATATGACCCATCAAGGCCCAGAACAACCCCAGCACACGAGAACGCTCGTGGCGGCCTCTACAACCTATCGCCCATGGTTTGTGGGTTTGATTTACCCCACGAGCAGTCGTACACTCGTGAGGCCTCAAATGTCGAAGTTTCAGCTTTTCAGCTTTTGTCGACTTCCAACAAAGAAGGGCTGAATACACACCTGTTAATGAGAACGCATCGAAGTCCATGATGACCAACCTTGGTTAAGCTGGTATGAAATAATCCCTCCTAAAACCAGTGATCCCCAACTTATCTTGTTCGCTCTATTTAAAGCCAGCTTCTCACCAATTCTCATGTTAGCTTCCCGATGTGGGATTACTTTCAACCATTAGGAAAATTCCTTATTTTTTTATGACCACTTCAACCACAAAGTTCTAGTCCGACTCCACCTCCTACACAGCTCAAACAACAAAATAAATACTGCATTGCGCATCCCAAGACTTGAACCTCAAACCTCACAGTTACACAACACGCCACCTTGCCACTCCACCACAGGCTCTTTCTGTGTTATAAATTCATCAAAAATATTCTTAAAGCCTACCCACTAACATCAAGGCTCCTTTAAGAGAAAAACCAAAATAAACTGCAAGAGCCAAGACTTGAACCCAAACTCCGTTGCAACCCTAATGTCACCCCAACCACTAGACCACATGCTTCCTTGTGTCATTTATTTAACACAATAATTTAAAAGCCTTCATCCAAACATCCAGGTTTAATTCACTTAAAACCAAAATTTTTGCTAAAGCCCAGGTTTGAACCCAAGAGTTCTTTAACACTTCTCAGGGCCATTAACTACTAAAGCAAACATTTAATTGTGTCATTTCCTCACACAATTAAATACTTATATATAACCTCCTTGTGGACCCATACTCAAGGCCCAGTACTTCTAGGCCCAAATTCAGGGCATTACAAACTATGCTTTCACTTTCGCTGTCAAAAAGCAGAGGTCCTGACGGGTTTCTTCTAGTCATAAACTATAAGAACCTGTCAGAAGCAAACAAAAGAAAAATTAGTAATTAAAATAAAAAATAAAAATAAATTGCAATAAAAATAAAAATCGCTAAAGTAATAAAAATTAAGCGTTCCTAATATCTTAGACCCCGACAATGGCGCCAAAAACTTGATGATCATTTTATGAACCACTAAACTAGACTACGATCACGACTAAGGTAAGCGCACCTATCGAATGGTAGTATAGTCACGGTGAGTCCAGGGTATCGTATCCACAAGGACTAAAAGTACTAGTATTAACTTTCTTTCTATTATTTAATCTAAAATATAAGGGATTTGTTTTAATCTAAAATTAACTAACTAATTAACTACTAAACGCAACAGAGAGTGAAGAAAATAATTGAATAAACCAATATTAAAGATAATACCCAAGGAAGAATCCACCTAGACTTCAGTTATTATTCTGATTTTAAATCTAACAACTTATTCACTTGTCTTGATCCGTAAAAATCCCTAAATTATGTTAATATCTCTTTCGAGACTAAAAACAACTGACTCTAGGTTGATTAATTGAAATCTCTTTCTAATTAAAACCCCTACTATAGCAATAACTTAAACTATGAATTCCCTTATTAGATTTGACTCTAATCCGGCAGATTTATGTCGCCCTATTTCTAAGGTTGCATGCAACTCCGCTTAAACAGGGACTTTTTCTCCACTGAATAAGCACATCAATTTGAATTAATATATTGAAAATATTAAAATAGGAATTAAGAAAACATAATTAAGAATAAGAATAAATATTTATCATTAAATTCAAAATATTAAACAATAAGATCCGTCTTAGGTTTCATCCTCCCTAGGTATTTAGGTAGTTTAGTTCATAATGTAGTAGGAAAACAACAAAACATAAAGAAACCCAAAAACTTTGAGAGAAATTGGAGGGAGATCTTCAGTCATGAAGGAGATCCTGCTTCTGAGCTAAATCCGTTGGCGTTCTTCAAGTAATTCTTGTGTTCTCCTCTCCGTGCCTCCTTAGGTATTCTTCTAGTATGTATTTATAGACTTTTGAATGCTTACAAACTTAAAATTTGGCTTTTTTCACGTGTTTGGGAAACAGGGAGCGATATCAACACGGGCTGGCACACGGGTGTGTGGCCTGCCCATGTGGATCACATGGGCGTGTGGCCTGTCCATGTGGATCCTGAAAACTCTAATTTTGGCCCTTTTTTCACTCTTTTTGCTCCCAAATGCTCTCCTAAGTATAGAAACATGAATTTAAGGGATTAGGAGCATCAAATTCACTAATTTACATAACTAATCATCTATAAACGCATTAATAATGGGATTAAAATATGTTACATTTATGGTTTATCAATTACACCAGAGAACCTCAACCAGTGGAATAGATTTCCTCCGCAGAACCTTAATGTCATGATCTAGAATTTAGATCAGTTGCTCTTCGATGGTTAGATTCGACCGAACCTCAATCTCCTCAATAGGAACAATATGTACGGGATCAGAGCGGTAGCACCTCAACATCGAGACATGAAACACATCATGAATACGATCTAGCTCTAGAGGTAATTCCAACTGATAATCAACCGGTCCTACTCGCTTCAGAATACGTTAAGGCCCAATAAACCTAAGTCTCAACTTGCCCTTGCGACCGAACCTCAGAACCTTCTTCTATGGCGAGACCTTCAAAAACATGAAGTCTCCCACAGAGTACTCGATCTCACGTTTCTTCAAGTCAGCATAAGACTTTTGTCTGTCAAAAGCTACCTTCAGTCGATCCCTAATCAGTCGAACCTTATCTTCAGTCTCAGAAACCAACTCCGGACCCAGAACACGTCGCTCACCCAACTCAATCCAACATAAAGGACTATGACATTTACGACCATACAGTGCCTCGTAAGGTACATCTAGATGCTAGACTGGAAGCTGTTATTATAGGTGAACTCGGATAACGGCAGATAATCCTCCCAATTGCCTCGAAAATCAATCACGTAGCTCCTCAAAATATCCTCTAGTATCTAAATTAACCTCTCAGATTGACCATCGGTCTAAGGATAGTACTGAAGTCCAATCTTGAACCCAAAGCCTATACAACTTCCCCCAAAATCGAAACGTGAAGTGAGGATCCCTATCAGAGATAATAGAAACTGGTACCCCATGCAGTCTCATTGTCTCAGAAATATAAAGCTTACGAGCCAGTATAAAGTGCGCTGACTTGGTTAATCAATCCATGATGACCCAAATCGAATCCTTCTTAGTGGGTGTTAAGGGTAACCCACTAACGAAGTCCATCGTCACATGTTCCCACTTCCAAAAGGGAATTTTAATCAACTATAACAACCCCGAAGGTGATTGGTGTTCAGCCTTAACCTGCTGGCATGCCAAGCATCTTCCTACAAAATCGGTAACCTTTCGTTTCAATCCTGGCCACCAATATAACTCTCAAAGATCTCGATACATCTTATTCCCACCAAGATGCATAGCGTAAGAGCTACTATAGGCCTCTCTCAATATAGACTACCTCAGACCAGAATAGTTTGGCACACATATCCGACCTCGAAAACACAACACACCCTCAAATCTATAGTGGTACCTCTCTCAATTTGTTAGAAACGAAGACCTAAAGATTCATCCTCCAACTGTTTACTCTTAATCTGCTCAATCCATGTCGACTTAACCTGAAGCTCGGCTAATAAGCTACCATTATCAAATAAACTAAGGCGAGCAAACATTGCCCTCAGATTAGTCATAACTCTACGACTCAGTGCATCAGCCACCACACTGGCCTTGCTATGATGGTACTCGATGGTGCAGTCATAATCCTTAAGCAGCTTGATCCATCTACACTGCCTAAGATTTAGCTCCTTCTGGGTGAGGAGATACTTGATGCTCTTGTGATCAGTGTAGATGATACACTTCTCACCATACAGATAATGCCTTCAGATTTTCAGTGCAAATACCACAGCGGCCAACTCCAAATCATGCGTTGGGTAATTTACCTCATGAGTCATAAGCTTATAAGTGCATATGCAACCAGCTTCCCATCTTGCATTAACACACATCCCAAACTGACGTGTCACGCATCACTATAAATGGTGAACTCCTTCCCAGACTCTGGCTGTATCAGAACATGGGCCTTATTCAGTACAATCTTGAGCTTTTCAAAGCTCTCTTGCTGTGCATCAGCCCACACAAAAGGAACTCCCTTACACAAAAGCTTAGTCAACGGAGCTGCAATCAAGGAGAACCCTTCTACAAAATGCCGATAGTAACTCGCCAACCCCAGAAAGCTGTAGATCTCAGACACATTCTTCGACCATTTCCAATCCAACATCGCCTCAATGTTGCAAGGATCAACTCGTATCCCCTCAGCAGAAACTACATGCCCCAAAAATGTTATTCCTGGAGCCAGAACTCACAGTTGTTGAACTTCGCATACAGCTGTTTCTCACGAAGAATCTATAGTACCACTCTTAGATGCTCATCGTGTTCATCTTCAGAATTAGAATACACTAACATATCATCGATGAACACCATTACAAATTGATCCAGATAGGGCTGGAACACTCGGTTCATCAAATTCATGAATGCCGCTGGTGCATTAGTTAAACCAAAGGGCATCACTAGGAACTCGTAGTGACCATAACGAGTCCTAAATGTCGTCTTATACACATCAGTCTCCTTAACCCTCAAATGATGATAACCCAAATAAAGATCAATCTTGGAAATCATAGAAGCCCCTCTGAACTGGTCGAACAAATCATCAATCCTCAGAAGTGGGTACTTATCCTTCATCGTTAGCTTGTTCAACTGTTGGTAGTCGATACACATCCTCATTGTCCCATCTTTCTTTTTCACAAACAACATAGGTGCTCCCCATGGAGACACGCTAGGACTAATGAACCCACGATCCAACAACTCCTGAATCTGAGCCTTGAGCTCCGTAAGCTCCTTCGGTGCCATTCGGTATGGAGCAATAGACAGCAGAGCTATGCCCGAAATACAACTTTTCGACTCAGAGGCAAACCCGGTAGTTCCTCAGGAAAGACATCCAAAAAATCCCTCACAGTTCTGATGTCCTTTACAGAAGAATCCCCAAAATCAAAAAACAGTTACATAGGCCAAATATGCCTCACATCCCTTTCGGACCAACTTTTCTGCCACCAACACCGTAATCACATTAGTCAGAAAATCCTGACATTCCCTAATCACAACTACCTTGTCGTCCCCCTTGGTTCTCAAAATGACCATCTTGGTCGTACAGTCCAGACTTACTCGATGCTTGACCAACCAGTCCATCCCTAAAATCAAATCAAACTCCCCAAACAGAAGCTCCATCAGATCAGCTAGAAACACTGTCCCTTGAACCTTTAATGTCTCTATACAGTCTACTGACCCAAATAGATTGCCACAAAGTACTCAATATAATTACCTCACTATCAATACTCTCAACTAGAGTCCCCAAAGTTTCAGACATAGTACTTGCTACGTATGAGTGTGTAGAGCCTATGTCTATCAGTGCAAGATAAGGTACATTATAGATTAAAAATGTACTCGTAATGATGTCTGGAGCATCTCAATCCTCTTGGTGATGAGTAGCATAAACAAGAGTGGGCTACCTCACCTCAGTATGTCCAACACCTCTGCTCGATGCTCTTTATCCATGACCCATACTGTTACCACCCCTAGCCTGACCACGAACCCTAGGTGGCTACTGGACTACCTTCGGTGGCTGTGTAGTACCAGAACCTGGAGCTTGCATCTGATCGGCCCTCAATGGACACTCTCGAACGCAGTGCTCAGTAGACCCACATCTCAAACATGCCTCAGTCGTCCTCCAACATTCGCCCAGATGACGTCTACCACAATGCCCACAAGCCAAGATCCCAACAACAGGGGGCCTAACTCTAATTGGCCCATCAGATCTACCTTTTTTTTAGGCCTCATCATAGAACTCGAGGGCTCTGAATCCCTCTTATTCTTGCCTCTCTCTTTATACTGATTTTGGCACTCAGGGCGCTTCACCTCCTCGGGTGATCTTCACCTTCTCTACTAGTGCTAAAAAGTCATGCTCCCTCTGTGGAGCTATCAGAACTCTCAAACTATCCTTGAGTCCATCCTCGAAATAAACACAATGCTCATATTTAGTAGCCACCATGCCTCGCGCATAGTGGCTCAATCTCAGGAACTCGGCCACTGTACAATCCCCTTGTATGAGATTCAGAAACTCACGTCTCCTAGCATTGATGTAGCTTGCCCCCACATATTTACCTTGGAAAGCAGCTTTACAGAAATCCCATGTCAGTCGTTCGAGTTGTGTGCCCTCCTTAACGGTCAGCCACCATTGGTGTGCTTCACCGCGAAGAAGGGAAACAACCCCTTTCAATTTTTGTTCAGGGGTAAAGTTCAGATCATCCATGATTCTCTCTATGGCCTCCATCTAACACTCAGCCACGTTAAGGGTGACTCCAGTGAGACCCCTTTCAATTGGACCGGAGTCGTTCCGTAACAGACCCTCGGCCCCTAGATCCAGTATTGGGCCTAATGACCCTCTCCAAAATCCTTAACATAGCTTGGGATAATGCGTCATCCCTGTCCATGCGATCATGAGGCCTAGTCTCTGTAGTAGGTGAAACCGGCATCTCGCTCGTATCCAGATTAGGAAGGTTGCCAGATGATGAGGACCCAGCTTGAGCCCCTCTACGGCCTCTACCATGGTCTCTAGTACCCCGTTCGTGGATTCTCGTGTGCTCATATCTAATTGAATTATCTGTATTAAGAGTTTTATGAATCAATTACAATTTAATAATTATTAGCAGATGTTTTATGAAAGCAATTTCAATAGTTCAGAGTGATTTTCATAAATCGTAGTCTCAGTATACACTAACTAAAGTATTTTTAGAATAGTCTATATCAATTCTAGAATAAACTAACAGTAATATCTAATCAATTTATCAGAGTATAGAAAACTTACAAGATCGACGCTGGAGACTCGGTGTACAATTTTATCAGTAAAACATTACAAATCATTTGTAACTCATTCCTCAGAACCAAATTTTAAAAACCCAATTCCATAATCAATTTTTGTAATCTGGCTCTGATACCACTAAATGTAACACCCCAAACTCGACCTAGACGTTATGGCCGAATTTGGCGATGTCACATGGAATGGAAGTCGAACATGAGTTTGTCGAGTTAAAATCGTTCCAGTTAATTAGCTTTATTTTAATTCGAAGTAAAACACATATTCTTTGTTAGGTCTAAATCAAATCGTTTTAGCGGAAGTTTTTGGAAACGTTTATTTTTGGAAAACGATTCGTGTTAAAAGAAACCTTTGTTTTTAGTGAAATCAATTTTTTACCATTCTAAAACTGTAAAGCAGTTAAAAATCTAAAACAATCCAAAATCCCAAAATTTACATCAACCCCAAATAAGTAATAAAATTTAAAAATTTACGAAAATAGTCTAAAATTTACGTGTGGCCACCGTCGAGTCCTCTGCTGCATTGATCCGTCAAGTCTGGGGATTACCTGTACAAATTAAACAGAAAGGGTGAGTTTTCGTAAACTCAGTGTGTAATCCACACAGAAAACATGTATACAAAAACACGTCAGAATCCTGTCAAACACAGGCTGGGTTGAGCCCATTACAGATTCGGTTTGGGCCTTATCCCAATTAGATACAGTTTCAGATGTTTATACTATGGCCTTGGCCCATCTCAAATGCAATATGCACTAGTAGAAAAATAGAATCCTACCCACCAGCCTCTACACACCATCTCTGTCCATCCCTATACACCATGTGGGGATTAAATCAACCCACCCATCCCTACACACCATGTTATACCAAAATCGGCACATAATCAGAAATTTATAGTGAAGCTTCCAGATAACATGCTTAGTAGCCTTTCAGACACATCCTCCAAATAATCAATAACACACCCCGATGTAATGCAACATACCATAAATCTTATGCGACTATGCATTTTAACAGTTCATATATTCAAATCAATATAGAAATCAAACAGATAGATTACACATATAAGGGTCTAAGTAGTGCTTACCAACCCTACAGTAGGTCCATAGTTGACTTGGGTGACCCGTGCAACCTTAGAGAACTTTTCGAAATAATGGGCTCACACGCTCATGTGGCCTGCCTGTGTGGGCCCACACGGCCCAATTTGGCCTTGGCCGTTTGGATTACACGACCTGGCCCAAAATTTTGCACCCCTGTATGGTTTCCCCGTATGGGCCCACATGCCCGTGTGGCCCACACGACCAGTAACAGCTCATTTTTAGGGTTAATCAGAATAGTGGTTTCGAGGCCACAATCTGACATCAAAAAATTTATTATTATTATTTTAATATTTACAGCATGATATTACAGTTGTGTGAAATTTTCGAAAAGAAATTTTACCGTTTAAATGGTTAATTCGGTAAAAGGACTAAATTGCGTAAAATGCAAAAGTTGATGCTATTAGAAAAATGTGTTATTTGGCCTTGGCTTTTAAAGCGAGGGTCCTCAAATGGTAATTAAACCATTTGAATTGTGAGTGAACATGTTTTGTCATGCATGAAATAGTTTAGTGGTTTTACATTAAGGGTAAAATTATAAATTGGTTATTAAAGGTTAATTAAATAAACAAAACATGAAAACGCAACCAAGGTTCATCTCTTTCAGCCGAATATGAAAGAAACAGAAGCCATTGTTGTTCTTTTAAGGTTCGACCATTCATCATTATGCATGTAAGTCCATTTCATCTCGGTTTTTGATAATTTTTACGTTTTTTAAATCGTTGCTTCGTAATCTAGCTAGCACATACCTCCGATTTTAAAATTGTTAAAGTATTTGGATGATGCCATTGTTGAACGTTTGATTATCTTAATTTTTAATGATAGAAAATAAATCTTTGATGTTAGATTAATGAGTTTTGTTAAGTGAATTTTAGTAAAAATGTCAATTTTGGACTAATTTGTAAAAAGGTCAAAAGTGTAGCAGTAAAATAGTAATTTTACGAAAATATGAAATTGGATTAAAATGAATAGACTATGAATTGAAATAGCTTAATTTGATTGATTAGATCAAGTTAAGCCTCGTACAAGTCTATATCGAAGGAAAATCAGAGTTCGGATTAGTCTATCTATTTCAACGTTTTGACGATCTAGGAAAGTTTGTATGTAATAAGCATTATTAAATTTATGCTTTTAATGCTTTGAAATCGTATAAATTGTATATACGTGACTCTTGTTATATTTAACGACATATCGACTAAGAATGGCACTTAATGTGTGGTTTAAAATAGCTTTGGCTAAATGTGGCACTTGGTGTGTGATTTGAGATAGCTTCGACTATATATATATATATATGTGGCACTTAGTGTGTAGAATATTGAGAATGACACTTGGTGTGCGAGATATTGAGTATGACACTCAGTGTGCGAGACATCGAAGATGCAACGGCTGTAACACCCGCCGGAATGGGTTATGAAGTATTACCAACCCAAATACCACATTTGTACAATCACACAGATATATGAACATTAACTTTTATATGCATTCAAAAACTTTATACAAACATTCAAAAGATGCCATATTTGCATGGCCCATATATAACAACATCTCAAAAATACCATTTACTTAAGTCTATTCTATACATACCATACTAGCTTCAAAACATTGTAATACCAAAATGATAGATAGTGTGACGAGTTGCTGACGATCCCTTTCCGAATAGGTGACTGGAGTCAACAATCTATAAAACAGAGAAACATAACAAACGAAGTAAGCTTCCAAAACCTTAGTAAGTTTTAAGCAATGCAACAAATAAACTCAATTATACATCGATTATTCAATTTCTCAAGAGCCATTTTCTAGATATACTGTCACTTGGACGAATATACACAAGCACATAATACACATTTAGCATCCTTATCTCACTTAATCTAAATTCATATAATATACATAAATCAATTAATTTCACATATTTTTACACCTTGACCGAATGAATCATGATCATAGATACAGTTATAACATTTATTCACATATATATCACATTATACACTTATGATTCAATTCAAATCAAACTCACATTTAAGTACGTAATACGTACCTAGCCAACTTAATGTATTGAATGTATTCATTTGTCATTCTAACACGAGGTATCTTAGTTTTAGACTTTTATCAAATCACCGGCATTTAGCCTGCTAGGTTTAAAACTCGAATTCATTCACCGGTATTTCGCCTGTTAGGCTCGAAGCATGATATCATTTCATCGGCATTATAGCCTGCTAGGTTTAAAACCCGAATTTATTCACTAGCATTTCGCCTGCTAGGCTCGAAGCCCGATATCATTTCACCAGCATTATAGCCTGCTAGGTTTAAAACCCGAATTCATTCATCGGTATTTCACCTGCTAGGCTCGAAGCCTGATATTATATCACCGGCATTATAGCCTGCTAGGCTCAAAGGCCCGAATAGTATCTGTACAATATTCAAATCAACAAGTTTCATATAACACAATCACACCAAATTAGGTACCAACATCATTCGAACATATTATCCCACAATTTATTCACTTTTATTTCATTTCATCACTCACATTTATCATTTGATAGTTTACACGTAATATCTTACTCATATTCATCTAACACTATCATTTGATCATAGAAGCATATCACATTTTACTTCCTTTATAAATGCCATTCGGCCATATACATATTGACAAGTAATACTCAATTCTCATAATCTGTCATGTCATTATCGAATATTATATATATTTAACTACTTAAAACTTACCTCGAATATATTCAAACAGTCTCGGATCGGCTATTCAACTACTTTCTCTTTTCCCCTGTCTAACCTTGGTTCTCTATACTCTTGAGCTAATTCAAACAAAATTTAACTTATTAAAGTCCCATCATGCTAGCTTATGGCCGAATATGACAAGAAATTTAATAGGCCATATAGCTACTTTTAGTTCAAATACAAAATGGTCATACACATTTTTAATCACATAAAGCAATTTAATACAATTAATTTAACATTTCCTCATTTACAACTTTAGTACATATACAAAGTTTATATTGATTTATACACACACCATTACCTAGTATAAATTAACTAGTACTTTAAAAATTTTCTTTAACTAAGTAACTTATCCGAAAATAATAAAGGCAAATTTAACAAGCTTAACTAAGTAACTTATCCGGAAATATTAAGAGCAAATTTAACAAGCTTAACTAAGTAACTTATCCGGAAATATTAAGAGCAAATTTAACAAGCTTAACTAAGTAATTTATCCGTTTAACAAGCTTAACTAAGTAATTTATCCGGAAATATTAAGAGCAAATTTAACAAGATTAAATTCAACTTATAACATTATACTCAAAATTCAAAGCATTTAACATCACTTCATCATAATATTTCATCATGGCCGAATGCTCCTTTTAAACCATTTAAAACGTCCAACACTAAACTTTCTTTGCGTTACACTCTAATAGCCGATTACCATCTATCTATCTAACCACAACTATCCTTATTCATCAAGCTCAACTCATCTATCATCACATTTAATACCAAAAACATCAAACACCTTCAAAGACACCTAAACAACCCACAGTCGAATGCATCACTTCAAACCAATAACAAAATTAAGTCATGGGCTATGAAAGGAGCTTAGAAATTAACTCAATTTCACATAAATTATCAAGAAATAAAATCAAACATACCTCAAATTCAAAATACCAAGGCCGAATATCCAAGAACCTTTTGTTTTACTTGTTCTCTAAATTTCGGCAAAATGAAAGAAAGAATGGATGAAAACTTTGTTTTTCTCATCTATTTACTTGTAATAATTTATAAATTTCCTATTATAAAATCACTAAATATTATAATACTAATATGGAATGCATATAATATTCATTAGGTTATTATTTAACAATACAAAATACATATTTTTCTTATCATCTATCATCATTGACGTCCACTAATTTAATAGTGGTCCATTTGACATGCAAGTCCTCCTTGTAATATACCATGCATTATTCGGCCCTCTAAATTCTACCTATCACATTTTTAAGTTTTATCACACAAGTCTTTTTTAGCAAATTCCATATTCAAATGACAAAGTTAAGACACGATACTTTCACACATGCACGTTCACATATAATAAGCATAAAATATAACATTTAATTATTATCGTGACTCGGTTTTGTGGTCCCGAAACCACTTCTCGACTAGGTTCAAATTAGGGCTGTCACAACGGCATTACGTGTATGTATGAAATGGTAACGATCGGTACAGGTATGTATGCAAAACTCATGAGAAATGATTTTGGTTTATGATGCATCTTTGTAACGAAGTAAATAAGCAAGTCATGCCAATGAGAATGATTTTGTGATGACCTTGTGATTATGGGTCCATGCTTATGTTGTACAAATATGTATTTATACCATGATAGTTGAAATGATTTGTAAAGGTGTTATTAACTTAGTTATCATTACTTTACACCAAAATAGTTTTGGACAGCAGCAGCAGTCCAGCTTTGAAAATTCACCAAAAATGTTGGAAATCAATTTAGTGGTTGAATAAGATATGAAATTAAATATTATTGAATCTATTTTCCTATAAAGTAAACGGTGTAAGCAAACGAATTTTATATTATGAGATATTTGAATTTTTGTGAGACAGAGTCAGAATGAATTCAGAATCCCCTATTCTGATTTGGGAAAATTATTAAAAACTGTACAAAAATAATTGTGGGCTATAGTTTATATAGTTAAAATAATTAATGAGTCTATTTTAAAAAGAAACAAACAGAAACATCATCTAAATCCCGCATGAGGAGATAATTAATTTTTAGTAAAGAAAGGTCGAAGCTGTCAAATAGCAGAAAAGGGGTAACTTTGAAGAATAAACTGTACTTATTGGCTAATCCATAAATTCTAAAAATTTTATGGTAGAAAAATGTATGAGTCTAGTTTAAACTAAAATTAATGGATCATAATTTAGAAATCTTTAGCTCAAGTTATAAATAATCTATTGGCCATTACTTGAGTAGACAGCTTGACTGAATTATGTGCAATTATGATTGTGCTATCTTAAAAACATGTTGTTAGAATTTGGCAAAAGCATGTTAATAAGTTGCTTATTATTTTCATACGGACTTAATAAGCTATATATCTTACTCCCTTCCTTTCCCATCTCTTATAGGTTTATTTAGCTAGCTCGGGTTGGAGATTGCCAGAGACTCAATCACACTATCAAGCTACCATTTGGGGTATAAGTATTCAAGCACTTGAGTTTATGGCATGTATAGGGGCTTCGTCAATTGTGTATGTGTCATTTGATTTGGCCAAATGTATTGGCTTATGATGATATATTGATTCATTTTGTATATATGTAGCCATGAGATGTGACTTATATTGACTATTTGGGTTGTAATGCCTAATCATATGTACTTGCATGTGCCAAAGGTCATGTGGTGTGATAATTTTGTTTAATATGGATGGGTGTGTGGATATGGTTTAGGTGCTTGATAATTGGTTAATGACATAATTGGCATAAGTATGAAATAAGAGAATGGGTTAATGATAGTCATGGCATGAAAGTTTGATAAGTTTAAACTAGGCAATGTATAGTACCATATGCATGAATAAATTGATATGAAATTGCCATGATCATAACTTGTTTGATGATGTTTAAATGCTCAATTATGCGATGAAAAGTGCCATTAAATTTATGTTTAAGTATGTGCAAATGAGGGTGCCAAATGGCTTGGTAAATAGCCACTTTCTTGGCCACACAGGCAGAGACACGGTTGTGTGTCTCAGCCTTGTAGAGGGCACGGCCTAGCACCTGGGCGTGTGACTTGGCCGTGTGACTCTATTTTGTTGCTGACGTCATAAATAGAAAGTTACACGGGCATGTCCCGAGCCATACGGGTGTGTGTGACCACATGGCCTACCCATACGGGCGTGTGACCCTGTTTCATGATGAAATTTTTTAAGTTTTCCCAAATGTTTTCAAAGTTTTCGGTTTAGTCCTGAATTATCTCCGATGCATGTTTAAGGCCTCGTAAGCCCATTTAAGGGATGTTACACATATGTATGAATGTTTTTGATTTCAATGAAATTTTATGGCCCGAGTTTATGTGATTGTGTATGTTTAAGTCCGGTAATGCCTCATATCCTGTCCCAGCCTCAGTCACGGGTAAAGGATGTTACATTTAGTGGTATCATAGCTATGGTTTAGTCGATTCTCGAACTAACCTAGCGTATATGAGTGTAGCTATACATGCCATATTACTATTCATGATAGTGCGATATCTCCCAGCTCTAATGAAACTGTTTTGTTAAGACAGTGGAGGCTTCCAACCGAGCTATTTTCAGTAATGCTAAAAAGTGATATCGAGATGCTTGAAATATGCCTATAATGTGTCGAAATTTAGAAAGATATGAATAAAAGTTCATGACATGTATGTGTTAATATACGAATGAGATAATTATAAGTTGAGAAATGTGGAAACGTGGAAAATGAAATGAAAGTTTATGTTGTGATAAGCTCATCCATGTGTGTTGGTATTCATATGATGTTATGTTCCCAACCTATCTGATTAAGTAAATATGATAAGAAAACTTACAAAATTGATGGAATGTGTGTGTATGTACACTTATTGAATAATGTGTAATCTGTGTTCATATGGTGAATCCTATGTTTAACTATTAAATTAGAGACAATATGATGTTTTGTTTTATGATTTTGTTGTGGAACCATAAATGTTATAATAGTATGAAATATGTATGGGAAGTTCAAATTGAGTAGAACGCAGGAAATGAGTACGATCGTTCGATGATGAATTAACGGATAAGACCATGGTTGGACTATGGCAATACATGTGAGTACGTGTAAGACCATAGATGGGCTATGACATCGTAATAGCGTGTAAGACCATAGCTGGGCTATGGCATCGTGATGACATGTAAGACCATAGCTGGGCTATGGCATTGTGATACATGTAAGACCACATCTGGGATATGTTTTACAAATATTTAAACTTAAGCCAACTGAACAATGTTAAGGCTTTATATCAGAAAAACTCTAAATTTGCCAACTGAATGGCTTGAACTTAGGACCTCTCACACACACCCAGAACACTTAACCACTGAAGCAGATACACAGTTGTGTGTCAATTAATAACAAAAGCAGAAACATAAAATTTAGGGCATTACACACTACATGACCCAGAAAAATAACTTCCTTTAACCAGAACTCATACTTACTTAACTTAGCAAAAAGTTTGTTTTCCTAGAGAATTTACAGAACAACCCTTAGATGATCATCATGCTCAGATTCGATCTTAGAGTAAATTATAATGTCATTGATAAAAGCAACAATGAATTGATTGGGATATGGTTGAAAAACTCAATTCATCAAATCCATGAATGCAATCAGAGCATTCGTACGACCGAAAGGCATTACCAAGAACTCGTAGTGACCATACCAAGTCCTGAATGCAGTCTTAGGCACATCTGATTCCTTCACCTTAAGCTGATAATATCCTGACCTCAAGTCAATCCTTGAGAACACTTTCGCTCATCAAAACTGATTGATCAAATCATCAATCCTAGGCAAAGGGTACTTATTCTTTGCAGTCAACTTATTTAGTTGCCGATAATCAATACAGAACCTCATAGAACTATCCTTCTTCTTGACAAATAGTACTAGAGCTCCCCATGGTGAAACACTCAATTTAATGAACCCACGATCTAGAAGGTCTTCAAGCTAAACCTTAAGTTCTATATGCTCTTTAGGTGGCATGCGATAGGGAGAAATGGACACCGGAGCAGTTTCAGGTAGTAATTCTATTCAAAATTTGACCTCATGATCAATGTCGTGTGTGAAATGGTTGCAAATTATGCAAGTATGCATGTCGAATCAAGTAATAAAGTGATAAGTGAGACTATCTCCATAGGGATCAGATTAGGTATAAAAGTGGTCACGTTATTATAATGAATTATGATTAATGTTATGGCAAAACCAAGTTAAGGACGTGGCGGTAAGTTAAAGTAGTATCGGTGTGTACAAAATGTATATTGACTAATACTGAAAAGTGCTAAGGCAAAGCAAGAGTAAAAATGCAATGGCAATTACGAGAATAATTACGTAAATAATCTGTGAGCGAATAAATAAATAAGAATGTTATGGCAAAGATACCACAGAAAATGGTTAAGGGTCTACGATGTTGATTTGGAATATTCAAAAACACTATAAATAGGTATTGAGTAATTGAATATACCAAATCAACATCGTAGACCCTTAATCCTTTGCCGTGGTATCTTTGCCATAACATTCTTAGTTATTTATTTATTCACTCACAAATTATTTACGTAATTATTGTCGTAATTGCCATTGTATTATTATTCTTGCTTTGCCTTAGCATTTTCCAATATTAGTCAATATAAATTTTGCATACATCCACACTACTTTAATTTACCACTACATACTTAATGTAGTTTTGCCATAACATTAATCATAATTCTTTTATAATAACTTGACCACTTTTATACCTAATCACCTTATGGAGACGATAATCACCCATCATTTTATTACTTGATCTGACATTTATGCTTGCACATTCGCATTACACATTCACACGTGACAAGTTTTTGGCGCCGTTGTCAGGGATTGGTAATTTTAGTGAAATATTGTGTTATTATATCTTTAATTTTATTAGTTTAGCTTAATTTGTGTTTTGATTTTTTTTTGGTTTTTTAGGATTTTTTTTGGTGCATGAGTAGAGATAATTCAACAATTGATTAGTAATCTTTTGATCTTGAAATTGAGAGAACCTTGAGAAGAAAGTGAAAAGACATTATCTATATGAAAGCATAGTTCAAATCGAGTCAGGAGTTATCACACTATCACAGGTTATATAATGGCATGTATTTTTAGACTCATACACACTACGTTTAGTCCAAGAACCGACTAAACTATAGCTTTGATACCACTAAATATAGCACCCCTAACCCGTATCTATCATCAGGACAGGGTTACAGAGCATTACTAGATTTTTCAAGTCAAACGAACATAAATTTCAAACTTTTCAAAACATATCAATAAACACATTAAAACCAATTCAAAACATACACATTATCCTTTAAATGAACCCTCGAGGCCCTAAATACTCGTTAGAAACCAATCGAGACTAAATAGTAAACTTATAAAATTTTACAGTAAAAGATAAAAAATTTCATACTGCAAGGGTCACATGGTCGTACGGACATTCGAAGTAGGGACACACAGTCCTGTCCCACCCCATGTTCGTGACTACGTAACAGGCAAGCCACACGCCCATGTGCCAGGCCGTGTACCCTTCGAAATAACCCCACACGCCCATGTGCTAGGCCATGTAACAGCCTAACTTGCAACCCTTCGAAAGCTACAGGGACACACAACCATGTCACCTAGCCATGTGTCACACACGACAGAGACATACGCCTGTGTCTCTACCTGTATGGATGAAAATAGGCCATTTTACAAGCCATTTTTCTCACCCAAACTAGCATGTATCTATAACCAAAATACACATATGCACAAGCCTTAATAAGACACCAACATCAAGCATAAACAAGTCATATACATATGGTATAACATCATACAACCAATATGCCCTTAGGCACCTCAATGACAATATATAAACATGTTTAACCATGTATTCAGTTTGGCCAAAATGACTAACTAACTTTCAACTAAACTTGCATCAACTTAAACCATTGAAGTAACACTCTATAGCCTATCAAATGGTACAAAATATGACGTTCATTCACTAACATCAGTAGACATATATATATATACCTTTCAAAACAAGATACCAAACCAGAATAAGTTACGAAGCTTATACAATATGCATATTTATCTATCACAATTCAAACATATTAAGCCAAAAGTTTACCATAATAAGATTAATATTTACATGCCATAAACTAAGCTCATATCAACATCAAAATGCTAAATCACAAGCTAAACCAAATAGCTATTCCAACAACCAAAACACATGGCCAACATTAACCAAAATACCTATACATGCTACTATAACCAAAATTAAACATCCGCAAGTACCGAAAGAGCCAATAGATAGTGTGATAGATCTCCGACGACTTTCCAACTCGAACGAGCTTCTGATTAACTACAAAACATAGAAAAATAGACACAAAGTAAGCATATCATGCTTAATAAGTTCGTGACACATACAATGTAACTTTGCCAATACAATAAAGAATCATAACACATGTATTTACCAATCCAACATGAGAATAACTAGCTCAAAAACTTATATATGTACATTCATACTCTTAATTTTCACAAGGTACACATTACCTACCTTTCATCAAACTAATGTAATTTACCTTGAAAGCTCTTACCAAAGCTCAGACGATGAAATAATAGGATGGTTGGCACATCTTTTTTTGTAATTCAATAACCAAAGTTAACCCTTTTCATAATTTGATGGTCATCACCATCCCTTTTCATTGTTTGATGGTAGTCCCCATCCCTTTTCATAATTTGATAGCCAAAGCTATCCCTTTTCATAGACCAATAATCAAAGCCATCCCATTTCATATTTCGATGGTCGTCACCATTCCTTTTCATAATCGATAACTGAAGTTATCCCTTTTCGTATTTGATAGTTGAGGCTATCCCTTTTCATTTGTCGATGATCCCGTTATGCCGTTGGATTTTTCTATCAACTCTCAATTTAATATTATACAATAATAGCATTCAATTCATAAAATAAAAACAAAACTTAAACGTACAAACTTACCTCGACAATAAACATAGAAAATTAAGTAGACTAATTCAAAGCTTTTTCTTTGTCTCGATCTAGAGTCGTACGTGATTTATCTTGATCTAAATGAATAAATTTAGCTTAATCCAATAATCATTCTATTCAATTTAACCGAAATTCACATTTTAGCAAAATTACAATTTTGCTCCTAATGTTTTAATTTCTTTACAATTTAATCCTTAGGCTCGAAAAAAATGAAATTCATGCTATTTCACTCCTACCCAAGCCTAGCAGAATTTATTCAAGCTCATAGCAGGCCACACATTTCATTATTTCACAAATTACACCCTGAATATTTCTCATTGTTCAATTTAATCCCTAATTAACAAATTCATCAAAAATTACTTAACCAAAGTTGTTTATCTATCAACAACTAATCATTTTCTTTCATAAAAAGTCAAAAACAACATGATATCATTCATGGAAGAACCCTAACCTTTTAACAATTTTGCAAATTAGTCCCTAGGCTAGCTAGATTAAGCTACAATGACTCTAAAAACATAAAAATCTTTAAAAACGGAATCAAAAATCACTTACATGCAAGGAAGAAACATGGTCGAATGTTTCAAGCTATTCCCATAGTGTTTTTAGGTTACAAAATCGGTGGGGATGAGAATAGGAAGATGATAACTTGCTTTTGTTTATTTTAATTTACTTTATTTATTAAACTACACTTTTAACTTTTGTTATTTATCATTAAATTCACTTAATCATGCACATAAATGTCCATTAAAAATTAAAATGGCTTAATTACCACATAAGGACTCTTACACATTAATTCTATAGCTATTTAATACTTTTGCACCTTTTGCAATTTAGTCCTTTTTATCAAATTTAACATGCACAAGATAAAATTTCTTAGCGAAATTTTTATACGACACTACTATCATGCTATAGATATTAAAATATTAATAAAATAAATATATTAACATCAGATTTGTGGTCCCAAAACCACTGTTCTGATTTCACTGAAAACGGGTTGTTACATAACCCGTATCTGTCGCTGGAATAGGGTTACAAAGCATTACCATAAAAACATAACATAAAATCAGTCATTTCCAAACAATAGTATAAATATAGCACAATCCATTCATATACATGCATTTCATCCCTTAATTGAGACCTCGAGGCCTTAGAAACATTTTAGAAATGATTCGGGACTGAATCGAAAGCACTTGGAACATTGAGGAACTACAGGGGTCACACGGCTGAGGCACACACTCGTGTTTCAGGCCATGTAACAATCGAAATAGGGACACATGGTCGTGTCCCAGCCCATGTCCATGCCCGTGTAACTCTTTGAGTTGGGTCACACGCCCGTGTGCCAGGCCGTGTAACACTCGAAATGGCCTCACATGCTCGTGTGCTAGGCCCTATAACTGTTTGACTTCAAACCTTTAAAACCTACAGGGGACACATGGCTAAGACACATGCCCATGTCTTATGTCGTGTGGACATGAAATTGGCCAAAATCAAGCCAATTTCATCAACCATTTCAAACATGTACCTATAAGCAATGTACACATACAATCAAGGCACCAAAACTAGCATAATATGACAAATTCAATAGGCCATTAATCTGTAACAGCCTGATTTAGGGCCAAAATAGAACAGTGGTTTCGAAACCACAGATCCGAGGTTGAAAATTTTATGACTGGGTGTTTAATTTGATGTTTGGGATTAAATTGAAATAGGTGAAAAATGTGTGTTCTAGTTCATAAAGTATTTAATTGAAATGGGGGTTTTAAGTAGAGGTCTTTGGATAGTAATTAGACCATTATATTAGTTTGGACAAAAATACCTAAAGAAGATAAAACACCATAGTTTTTAAATGAAGGGAAATTTAGTCATTTGGTAAATAAAATAATAAAATGGGAAAACAAAGCCAAAATTGGTATCATCTTCACCAAGCTTGGCCGAAACTCTCCTAAACACCATAGCTAGGGTTTTTCCAAGCTTTCAAGCTCAATAGTAAGTGCATTCAAGCGTCGTTTTTAATGTTCTTTACATTTTTGAAATCCTCGTAGCTCGGTCTACCTATTTCTACTATTAGTTCGAGTTAGGGTTTATGTTTAAAAATTTACCCATGAATGATATGCATGTATTTTGATGTTTGATGGTAGAATATGAATGTTTGAACTTAGGAGAACGATCTTTTCTAAGCAATTTTTAGCGAAAACGAGCAAAATGACATAATCGATAAAAATACCTAATGTTGATAAGTACATGTTAGAGTGAGAATTTGATGTTGTCATAGAAGAGAAAAATACTCAGCATGTCATAAAACATAAGAATAAGGGCTGGAATTAAATTTCCGAGCCTAGGGACAAAATCATAATTTTGTAAAAGTTAGGGGGCAAAAACATAATTTTTTCATAATGTGATTTTTGGATTGAAATAGATAGTATGAGTGTTAAATGAGCTAAATGTGTTGCTATAGATCAAGAAAGGCATGGAATCGACCTCGAACGGGGGAAGGAAAAGACTTAAGACGAAATTGCAAAATTTACATATTTTGCACCGAGGTAAGTTTGTATATAAATAATACATTATCATTATTTACGTTCATATATTCCAGCATATTTTATACAATGTAGCTGATTTTAAATCATAATCGATGGTTGGAAGAATGAAAGTAAGTATTAGAAAGTGAACTACTTCTTGGTTGAACCTTCGGAATCGAAAGAGATAGATGGTATGTAGCTAGGTCACATGTATGGTGCTGAGTGCACATCATGTTGACACGAGAGCTACGGGATACTATATGGTAGCTAGGTCACATGTATGGTGCTGAGTGCACATAATGTTGACAAGAGAGCTACGAGATACTATGTTGTAGCTAGGTCGCATGTGTGGTTCCAGGTGAATGACACCATGTAGACAAGAGAGCTACGAGATTAAGTGGCTAGGTCACATGGGTGGTACTAAGTGTTCATGTTCACCATATGTACAAGAGAGCCGAACTATGTGATGTGTGGAACTACGTGCTGAAACCACCAAGTATCGGGGATTCGATCCGAAGTATTCAACGGGAAAATCGACTAAATGAAATTATGTATGTAACACCCCTGTACCCGAGACCATCGCCGGAAGTCGAGCACGAGGTATGACTAACCTTAATTTATCACTTAAACAACTCAAACAATTTATTTTAAAAAATTCCAGACAAGCTGATTAACTGCATCACAGTTGCTTAAAAATTCATATCTCAAGTTCTGAAACTCAAAATTAAGATCCGTAAATTTTCTCTAAAACTAGACTCATATATCTATCTATAATTTTTTTTCTAAAATTTTTAGCCAGGCCAATTAGTACAGTTTATTAGTTAAGTTCTCCCCTATTTCAGGGTTCGACTGCTCTGACCTCTGTTTACTTCGAACCACTTTTCTATTTTTACAGAATTAAAAAGACTATGACGTTTGTTTCTATTAAAACTAGAGTCAATAAGGAATCTGTACATATAAAGCATGACTTCTAATTATATTTATACAATTTTTAGTGAATTTCCAAATTCAGAATAGGAGATCCAGAAATCACTCTGGTCCTGTTTCACAAAAATTTAAATATCTCATAAAATATAACTCATATACCTGTTTTGTTTAATCCATATGAAAATAGACTCATAATTATTTAATTCCATATTTTATTCATCATCTATTTATATCTCTACTATTTTTAGTGATTTTTCAAACTCACGTCACTGCTGCTGTGAAATTCTGTTTTATAGCCAATTTCACTTTACTATAGATTTTCATGGACTAAATAGCATTTTAAACATACATGACATCAAATATGATTTAGATTGGCCATTCCAATGGCTAATCATTTACAAACCCTTTTATTACCAAACCATAACCATATCCTAAGATCGTTTACACAAAGTGAGTATAGTGCTATACATGCATAGTGCTATACATGCCACATTCAAAGTATACAAGCCATTTTACCAATTTAAGTCTTCGGATAGTGTGAACGAGTCTTCGACCTATCCCGATTCTCAAGCCAGCTTGTCAAAACTACAATGAATGAAAAAGAGGGAGTAAGCATAAATGCTTAGTAAGTTCACATGCAAATAGCAAGTAACATAATCATGCAATTCAACATAAACATCATTTGCATAAACAACACCAAGACATTCACATTACATTTGCATTTAATATCTTACTACGATTTCATCATACCAAGTTCTCAACCCGAGGGTTTAAGCACATACCTGTCAAAATTTTCTCATTCATCACAGTTACCAACATATCACCTTCGTTTTAGGCATTCTCCTTATTCACTTAAGATTCACCCCTTGAACACATTGGAATATAATTTGAATACACGGATTTCATGAACGCAAGTGTCATACCCGCAGCTAGACAAACTCAATAGCCTACGGAACTTATGTAGCCAAGCTACCATGTAACCCGCCCATAAGTGAACTAAGACTCAACTCAACGGGTTCGGAACTCAATATCCTAGTGACATGTCACTTGTATTCTAATCTATTCCCAAGGTTCAAACGGGCTTTTTCCTCGATCACATATCTTTGCCATCTTCCATGGAATATCGAAACCGACACTCGGTAGAAATTCATATTTATCAAGTAGTAAACATAGTTTGCATATTACTCAATAATAACCACAAAGCATAATATTTCATGATAAAAATCTTCATATCATATAAATAACTTTAATGATAATAATCATCATATCATATAAAGAACATTATATTACTTAAATTGACAATTATGTTACCACATTTACACATGAACTTACCTCGATACAAAATATTAGCAATCGAGCCTATTCCTCGTAAACTTTGTTTTTCCCTCGATCACGACTTGAATCTCATTTCTCTTGATCTATAATGCCAAATTAATCTTATTTAATACATACATTCATCAAAACAGCCTTTAATACGAACTTTGGCAAAATTACATTTTTGCCCCTAAACTTTTACATATTTGCACTTTTTCCCCAAGGCTCGGAAATTAAACTTCATCCCTTATTCTTATGTTTTATGACATTCTGATCATTTTTCCCTTCTATGGCAACATCAAATTCTCACTCTAACATGTACTTATGACTATTAGGTATTTTTACCCATTAAGCCCTTTTTTCTCGTTTTCACTTAAAACCGAGTAGCACAAGTTGTCTAACATAATTTAAAACCTCAAATTCTACCATAAAACACCAAAATACACAAATTTTACCTATGGGTATTTTTCCAAATACGAACCCTAGGTTGAATTATTGCTAGCATAAGCTAAATCGAGCTATCAGGATTTCAAAAATGTAAAGAATATTAAAAACGGGCATAGAAATCACTTACAATTAAGGTTTAAAAGTGTTGAAACCCTAGCAATGGTGGACAGCAAAATTCAGTAGCAACTTATGGAGAAGATGATCATTTTGTGTTATTTTTCCCATTTTATTTCATTTAATATGCAAATAACCAAAATGCCCTTCCTTACTAAACTTTTAAAAATTCCATCCATGTCCAATTTTTGTCCATAAACTTAGAAATTGGTCAAATTGCTATTTAAGACCTCCTCATTAATATTCCAAAACAATTTCATATTAAAAACTTCTAGAATGCAAGTTTTGCAAATTATTCGATTTAGTCCCTAATCTCAACTTAAGCACTTTATGCATAGAATTTCATCATGAAATTTTCACATAATCATGCAATCATATCATGAACCTCAAAATAATTATAAAATAATTATTTCTATCTCGGATTTGTGGTCACAAAACCACTATTCTGATTAGGCCCTAATTCGGGATATTACAATGTATGATCTTGTAATAATAAGTGTAAGGATATACATGTGTAACGTATGAGTAATAAGTTTGATATGTAATGGGAAGTTGGAAAAATTGTTAAGGATAGGCAATGAATGCAACCAAAGTGAGAAAGATCAAAAATTTATAATAAAACAGTTTGGACAGTTGTAGTGACGTGAACTTGAAAAGTCACCAAAAATAGTGGGAATTTAATTACAGACTGAATGAGGTATGAATTTAAAGCTTAATGAGTCTATTTTCATGTAAAAGAAACAGAGCAAGTAAAGGAATCTTATATTTTTGGAAATTTATATTTTTGCAAGACCTGTTCAGAATGATTACATGATCCCCTATTCTGAATTTAAAAATTCACCATAAATTGTAAAGAAACAATTAGGAGTTTTACCTTACATTTATGAAATCCTTCTTGAGTCTAGTTTTATAGAAACAAATGGCATAGTCATTGAAACTCTGTATAGAGAGATATTTGAATCGTAATATATAGGGGTCAGTGTGGCTGAACCCTGAAATAGGGGAGATTTAACTAATAAACTATACTAATTGGCTGGATCAAAAATTCTAGAAAACAATTAGTACGTAGATATGTGAGTCTAGATTCAAGGAAAATTTACAGAATTGGATTTTGAGTTTAGTAACTCGAGATATGATTTATTCAGTGAACATGACACAGGAGGGACAGCTTGATCAAATTGGAGTAAATAGTGAAATTAAAAATAAATATGAATGAGTTACTTTGTAAACAATTAGATTCCTTATTTATTATTTATATACTTATTTACTAAGCAATAAGCTTACTTTCTTTTCTCTCTTTTGTTTTATAGTGTCATCCAGCTAGAATGGGAGTTAGAGATCGTTGAAGATCTGTCTGCACTATCAATACTTTTGGTATTTGAACTAAACATTTTGAATTATGGCATGTATAGTAGGCTTAGCTATTTTTTTACGTGTCATAATTGCCTAGGCTTAAAATATTGGCTACAGTATGTGATTGACTATTTTGTACAAAGCCATTGAAGTTGTCTAATATTGTTAAAGACATATGTTATAATGTTTCATGATCCAATTGGATGCCATATTTTTGTCTCGATTTTATTTAATGGTATGTGTTATGTTCTGGTAATACCTCGTACACTATTTTGGAGTGGAATGCGTGTAAGGGGTGTTACATTTAGTGGTATTAGAGCCATGGTTTAGTCAGTTCTCAGACTAATATGGTGTCTGGAAAAGTCTAGGTATACATGCCATAAATATATTATGATAGTGTGGTGACTCCTGATTATTCTAAACTGTGTTTTGTTTTAATATAGTAATGGATCCCAACGGAACTGCGGCTGATGATGCTGCTAGTAATACACCAGCTCCCGCACAAGGGACCGCACCTGTAGAAAGTAGACTTGAGACATTGAGACAGGGAGATGAGGCTCGGGATGCCTTTCTCTAAATGATGAACAGTTGGTATACTGAGTTTATTCGAGCAAACCCAAAAGCTCAACCTCTTCCACCCCCTCCCATACCCCAGATGGTTCCTGTAGCTGCCTAAGGCATAGATTTGGTAAGAATGAACAAGCCTCCGGTCGACAAGATTTGAAAACAAGGGGCTGAAGAGTTTAGAGCAAAGATCAATGATGATCCTGATAAGGCAAAGTTTTGGCTTGAAAATTCTACCTATGTATTTGATAAGCTCTCATGTACACCCGAGGAGTTCTTAAAGTGTGCTGTATCACTTTTGAGAGATTCGGCTTACCATTGGTGGAAGACTTTGGTAGCAGTGGTGCCAAAAGAAAGGGTTACTTGGGATTTCTTCCAGGAAGAATTCAGAAAGAAATACATAAGTCAGTGATTTATTGATCAAAAAACGAAAGGAGTTCCTTGAATTGAAGCAGGGCAAGATGTCTGTGGCAGAGTACGAACGTGAATTCGTAAGACTCAGCAAGTATGCCCAGGAATGTGTGTCCACCGAGGCTATTGTGTGCAAAATATTTGAGGATGGGCTTAATGAGGACATTAAAGTGCTTGTGGGAATTCTGGAGCTGAAAGAATTTGTAGTATTGGTTGACCGAGCTCTTAAAGTTGAAGAATTGAATAAAGAAAGAAGAAAAACTGCTATTGAGACCCGATATGCCAGAAAGAGGCCGATAAGCAAGTCATTTCAATCTGAGTCAAAGAGGTCCAAAGAGACAAACCCTCGAATGACAGTTTCAGCTGAAGATTCACACCGAGATCGTGGTAAGGCATATTTGGGGTCTAAAGCTCAAGCTACTTCAGTGGCAAGTGTGGGTAATGTGCGGTCTAGAAAACCCAAATGTCAGCAATATGGCAGGCAACATTTTGGTGAGTGTTGGGGAAACGAGCGAGCTTGTTTCAGGTGTGGTTCTCGCGAGCATTTTATCAGAGACTGTCCGGAGAAAGTTAAAGAAGAAAAATTTCAGAGCGTTAGACAGAGTACTACCGCCAGCAGAGGTAGACCCCCGAGAAATACTGGAAATGGAGCTAGCAGTAAAACTGTGATGAAAGATTCAGCAGCGAGATCAGAAGCTAGAGTGCCTGCTACAGCTTATACCAAATCAACGTATTAAGTGCCTAACCAGTGTACTCTCATTGGTACCACAAATATATATAATTATACATCAAAATAAATCTTTAAACACAACTTATCACTTATTCCAATCTAACATCTATCTCAGTACCATCTCATACATACCATATCTTAGCAATATTATAACCAATTCATCGCATACCATTTTGGCCACTCAAACATGCTTTTCATAGCCACATTAACACATACTATTAAGACATCAATAATACCTGTAACACCCAAATATCCATGTCGATTACTAGAGTAGGTTCATATAACATAACCTGCTCAACTCCTCAATAGAACCCTTGAGATACAAAAGAAAATTTAAAAGTGAAATATTAAACTTAACGAATAACATTACCCGATTAAAACCCTTCTATTCATTTAGTGATTTATCCCCTATTGATCGAGTACACATACATAATATATATAATTCAATCATATCACAACTATGAAGTTCTAAATCAAGTTAATTAACTTTTTGAGATTTATAACCAAAACATTTTCAAATTCATACATAGAACTTTAGCCATATTCGTATGGCTTTATATACAATTATATCAAAATAGCAAACCTCCCAAAATTACTATCCTATACATGCCATAATGTTTGCTAAAGTTTTAAACAAAATTACCAAAAAAGGTTGACAAAAGTTGCAATGACTTTGTGATGGTTCCAAGCTTTCCTCGATAAGATGATCTATACCAAAGAGAAAAACACATCGAGTGAGTTATTAACTTAGTAAGTCCTAAGAAATTTCAATACTATAATAATTCAATTATCTACAAACTAAATAATTAACTCAATACTATTCGAAATCAACCATGATATCACAAGGAAATATTATGTCACAAACGTACCTTATGCGTTTGGTACATACTTACCCGGATTCACCATGTACTCCTACTCTAAAAATTCACAATTAAAATACCACGGCAAATGTCATATACAACCATTGACGTATATATATATGTATATATATATATATATATATATATAATATACAAAGCCTAAAATTTAAAGCATAAACCAAGCCACTCCATCTATCAATCAAATCTCCAATTTAATGTTTAATTGCATTCTTAATTGCCACAAATAATACTCCATAATCGACATTGCACACTTAGTGCTTGATTTCAAAGTCCGCACACATAGTGCTCTTACTTATTCGCACACATATTGCAATGTTTTCTTGCACACATAGTGCCACATAGCGTCGCACACATTGTGTTGTATTTTCTTATCTTTAATCATCACATTATCATAGATTGATCAATAATTTCACATTCGATTCCCAAGAACTCATATATACTATGATATCTTATCTAGCTTAATTTGTGTCCTCTATGTTCAAAGTTAACTATAACTTAAATTACCTAAGGACTTACCTTTTTAATCGGATGAACAACTCCGATCGGCTACTCCACCGCTTTTGTTTTCCCTTTTGCCGAACTTGGCTCCCTTTGATCTTGAGCTTCAACTCCAGCTAAACAAATAAAATAATTAAATCATCATAGCCCCAATTTATACTTCTACCTCATAGACACACACACAAAGCTTCGGTATTTGCTCATACATAATTTAAAGTTTAATCTTTAAACTTAATGCATATCCAACATACTTCTCATCTACTCCAATAATTCGATACACTACAAGATCAATTTCGGCAACTCACATTTCCAAATTTTTACTAGCTAAGTTAATTTTCGGTTAGTACTCATTTAAAATCTATCAAACTCATATTCTTCTAATTTCATGAGTTCAACATCTTAATGCCCATTGTAAATACTCAAATAAATTTCAAATACATAAATTAAGTCACTCAAACTATCTTGATTTAAAATTGGCAAACACACACATATATCAAGCTATTTTAACCAAATTCTACTTATTTCTTAAACTAAAATATGCACTTAAACTACTATGTTTTCATTATGCTTTTCACTCCCAAAACATAAAAATATCAATTTATTTCCTTCTTCCATATCTCGGTCAACTACTCACATTACTACATAACATGAATTTTGCACTTTCTTATCCATCATGATTCATTCGGCTTAACATTGACTCATTTCTCATAAAAATGAAATAACAAATAAAATGAACATTCCACTTTACCCCATATGGCTGAATGCTCCAATTGTTACCCAACTAATAATTCAACAATTTCAACCTCATAATAACCTCTACTTATTCAATTAACATGAAAACAACCTCTACTCCTATCTCTTGATTTATGGTTTAGTGCCCAAACCTCCATAAAAGTTTGATTTTCTTGACATTGCTAAAATGTATTTAACAATTAGTTTAACATATATATAAACAAAAGTTTAAACAACATTTCCAAAGCTTACCTCCAACTAGCAAAATGGGTTGCCGAATTACTTAGTGTAAATTTCCCTATTTCTTTCCTTTTGGTTTCGGTTTGTTGCAAGGAAGAAGATGAACACTTTTCTTTTCTTTTATTTCATCTCTATATTTTAATTCATTTTGATTAGAATATTTTATTCATTAGCCAATTTAATATACAAATTAATTTAAACTAGTGGAGGGACATCATTACTTGGCCGGTCATTTAGTATAAATGTGGCAATTTGACATGCAAACCCAAACTTTCCTACTTTAATATTATTTGGTCCTTACATATTTACCTAACATATTTTTCTTAGTTCTCAACTAAGTCCTCTCAAGAAAATTCACATTCCGAAGACTAATTTAAAACATTTAATTTTTCACACATAAACTATCACACATAAATATATGCAATTAAAATTAAAATAAATTTTTGTGACTCGGTTTTGTGATCTCGAAACCACATTCCGACTAGGGTCTAATTAGGGCTGTCACAACTCTCCCTCACATAAGGAATTTTCGTCCCCGAAAATCTTACCAGCGAATAAGTTAGGATATTGATCCTTCATAGCGTCTTCAAGTTCCCAAGTAGCTTCTTCGACCCCGTGCTTAAGCCACAATACCTTCACTAATGAGAGTTTCTTGTTTCGTAGTTCTTTTACTTCACGTGCTAAAATACGAACCGGTTCCTCTTCATAACTCAAATTAGATTGAATCTCAACCTCAGATGGATTAATTATATGCAATGGATCGGATCTATAACGTCGAAGCATCAAAACATGAAAAATGTTGTGAATCTTTTCAAGTTCAGGGGGTAAAATCAATCGGTATGCAACTGGCCCAATTCGTTCAGATATTTCATACGGCCCCGATGAACCTCGGACTCAATTTGCCCTTACTGCCAAACCTGAGCACCTTTTTCCAAGGTGAGACTTTAAGAAACACTTTGTCTCCAACCTGATATTCAATGTCTTTTCTTTTTAAATCCGCATACGACTTCTGACGATCCGAAGCTGCTTTCAAACTTTCACGGATCACTTTTACTTTCCGCTCAGCATCTTTAATCAAATCAAACCCGAAGATTTTACTTTCACTAAGTTCGGTCCAAAACAACAGTGTACGGCATTTACGACCATACAAAGCCTCATAAGGTGCCATCTTAATGCTTGATTGAAAACTATTGTTGTAAGCGAATTCAATCAAAGGCAAATACATTTCCCATGAGCCACAAAACTCTAGGATACAACATCTCAACATGTCCTCGAGTATCTGAATTATCCGCTCGGATTGACCATCAGTCTGGGGATGAAAAGCGGTACTAAAATGCAACTTGGTACCCAATGCTTCTTGCAATTTCTTCCAAAATCGTGGTGTGAATCTTGGGTCTCTATCCGACACAATAGAAATAGGTACTCCACGTAATCGAACAATTTTGGAGACATATAATTCTGCCAATTTATCGAGCGAGAAATCCGTACGGATAGGGATAAAATGAGCAGACTTCGTCAATCTATCAATAATAACCCAGATTGAGTCTTTCTTACTCTGCGTCAACAGCAAACCAGATACGAAATCCATCGTGACTAGATCCCATTTCCATTCAGGTATCATGATCAGCTGAAGTAATCCCGAAGGCACTTGATGTTATGCTTTCACTTGTTGACATATCAAACACTTCGAAACAAAGTTAGAAATGTCTCGTTTCATACCAAGCCACCAAAATTGACATTTTAGATCATTGTACATTTTTGTACTACCCGGGTGAACTGACATTTGACTACTATGAGCCTCGCTCAAAATCATCGAAATAAGTTCTGAATTTCTTGGAACACATAATCGACTCTTGAACATCAAGCAATCATTGTCGTCAATCTGAAACTCTGATTCCACATTTGAAACACATTCAGCTCGTTTAGGAACCAATTTATCGTCAACTTTCTAGGATTCAAGTATTTGATGAATTAATAATGGTTTGGCCTTTAATTCTGCTACTAACACATTATCGGATGAAACAGACAGGTGAACATTCATCGCTCTCAAAGCAAACAGCGATTTACGACTTAAAGCATCGGCAACCACGTTAGCCTTTCCCGGGTGATAATCAATGACGAGCTTATAATCTTTCAACAACTCAAACCAACGTCTTTGTCACAGATTCAAATCTCTTTGAGTCATCAAATATTTGAGGCTTTTGTGGTCCGGATAAACATGAAACCTCTCTCTAAACAAGTAGTGTCTCTATATTTTCAAAGCGAAAACAATAGCCGCTAATTCAAGATCATGGGTCGGATAGTTTTTCTCATGCGGCTTTAATTGCCTCGACGCGTAAGCCACAACTCGACCTTCTTGCATCAACACACTTGGCCCAAGTAAGGATGCATCATTGTAAATAACAAACTCTTTACGGATTACGTCAGATTGTACTATGCTAGCTGGAGCTTGATAAGCAGCTTTTTCAATCGGTGAAACTTTTTGACATTTTTTCGACCATTCAAACTTAACATCTTTTTGAAGTAGTTTCGTCATCGGTGTGGCTATCATTGAGAAACCCTTTACAAACCGTTTGTAGTGTAGGCAAGTCCCAAAAAGCTCCTAACCCGGTAACATTCCTCTGAGGCTTCCAATCAATTATGGCCAAAATTTTGCTCGGATCAACTCGAATACCCGATGCGGATACCACATGTCCCAAAAAGCTAACTTCTCTCAACCAGAACTCACATTTACTAAATTTCGCGTATAACTGCTTGTCTCGTAAAATCTGTAATACCAATTTTAGGTGCTCGGCATGTTCATATTCATCGTGCGAATAAATCAAGATGTCATCTATAAACACCACTACAAACCGATCCAAATACTGTCTAAAGATTCGATTCATCAAGTCCATAAATACCGCAGGGGCATTAGTGAGCCCAAACGGCATCACTAAGAACTCGTAGTGACCATATCTCGTTCTAAAGGCAGTTTTAGGTATATCTGATTCTCGAACATGCAACTGATAGTAGCCCGATCTCAAATCTATCTTTGAAAACACTGAGGCTCCCTTTAGCTGATCAAACAAATCATCGATACGTGATAACGAATATTTATTCTTTATTATCACTTTGTTCAATTGACGATAGTCGATGCACATTCTTATGGATCTGTCTTTCATTTTCACAAACAATACTTGTGCACCCCAAGGTGAGAAACTCGGTCGAGCGAAACCTCTATCCGTCAACTCTTGCAACTGAGTTTTCAATTCTGTTGGTGCCATACGATACGGAGCTATAGAAATTGGTGTGGTACTAGGTGCAAGTTCGATGCCGAATTCTACCTCTCGAACGGGTGGTAATCCCGGTAACTCATCAGGAAAAACATCTAAATACTCACAAACCACTGGTACTGATTCAATTTTCTTTTCTGACTCCTTGCTATCAAGTACGTACGCAAGATATGCTTTACACCCCATTCTCACATATTTCTGAGCGATCATCGAGGATATTATTGCTATCATTCTGTTCAAGTTAGTAGACTCAACTCAGACTATCTCATTATTTGCGCACCTCAAATCAATGGTCTTTCTTTTGTAATTCACAACTGCATCATGTACGGTTAACCAATCCATACCGAGGATAACATCAAATTCATCAAACGGTAAAAGAATCAAATCGGCCAGAAAATAGGAATCTCGGATTATTAGGGGGCATTTCTTACACACTTTGTCGACAAGTACATATCGACCCAGGGATTTGACACTCGAATTACAAACTCAGTAGACTCAACAGGTAGAGTCTTACTGGATGCTATAGTCTCACATACATAAGAATGAGTAGAGCCAGGGTCAATCAATGCAATCACATCAGTGTTAAAAAGAGTGAAAGTACCAGTGATAACATCAGGGGAGGATGCCTCCTCTCGCGCGCGGATGGCGTAAGCTCTGGCAGGAGCACGAGTCTTAGATCGAACAGCCGTATCAGAAGTCCCTCCCTGACTACCACTCCTACCTCCTGTGTTTCTTGGTGGTCTACCTCTAGTTGCTGTACCACTCGATCTCACACCTTGCATCTTATTTTTCTCGTCAAATTCTGTGCAATCTCGAATGAAATGATCCCTTGAACCGCATCTATAACAGGATCTGTTAATAGACTTTGTAATATCCTGAATTAGGGCCTAATCGGAATAGTGGTTTCGTGACCACAAATCTAAGATAGAAATAATTATTTTATAATTATTTTGAGGTTTATGATATGATTACATGATTGTGTGAAAATTTCGTGAAGAAATTCTATGCTTAAAGTGTTCAAATTGAAAGTAGGGACTAAATCGAATAAGTTGCAAAATTTGCATTCTAGAAGTTTTTAGTATGAAATTGCATTGAAATATTAATTATGAGGTATTAAATAGCAATTTGACTAATTTTAAGTTCATGGACAAAATTAGGACATGGAAGGAATTTTTGGAAAGTTTAGTAGTAAGGGCATTTTGGTCATTTAGTTATTAAAATGAATTAAAAACAAAATTAAAAGCCAATTTTTGTCCATCTTCTTCATTAGGCCGAAATTTCAAGGGTTCTCCATAGCTAGGGTTTGTTTCAAGCTTCCAAGCTCCATAGTAAGTGATTCCAAGCCCCGTTTTTAATGTTCTTTACGTTTTTGAGATCCCGATAACTCGATTAAGCTTATGTTAGCAATAATTTAACCTAGGGTTTATATTTGGAAAAATACCCATAGGTGAAATTTGTGTATTTTGATGTTTTATGATAGAATATGAAGTTTTAAATTATGTTAGACAACTTGTACTACTCGATTTTAAGCAAAAACGAGTAAAAGGGCTTAATCGATAAAAATACCTAATAGTCACAAGTACATGTTAGAGTGAGAATTTGATGTTGCCATAGAAGAGAAAAGTGATCAGAATGTTTTAAAACATAAGAATAAGGAATAAAGTTTAATCCCGACCTAGGGGCAAAAACGTAAATATGTAAAAGTTTAGGGGTAAAATTGTAATTTTTGCCAAAATTTGAGTTAAGGATTAATTTGATAATGTGAGTATTAAATAAGCTAAATGTGTTATTTTAGATCAAGAAAGACGTGGAATCGACCTCAATCGAGGAAAAGAAAAGATTGTGGACTAAATTGCAAAATCTTTGTATTTTGGTACCAAGGTAAGTTCATGTGTAAATAATGTAGCATAATTGTTATTTTTAAGTTATTGATGTTAAATATATGTGATGCTGAATTTTATTATGAAATGTCTGCTTTGTGGTTAATTTCAAATAATATGTAAATTATGTGATATACTTGGAAAATGTGAAATACTATCGAGTATCGGTATCGGCATTCTATGGAAGACGGCAAGGATAAGTGTTCGAGGAAAATCCCGTTCGAACCTTAGGAATAGATTAGGATACAAGTGACATGTCACTAGGATGGTTGAGCATCCGAACTCGTTGAGTTGAGTCCGAGTTCACTTATGGATGCGAATGTCCGAACTCGTTGAGTTGAGTCCGAGTTCGTGAGATGTAACTAGGCATCCGAGCTCGTTGAGTTGAGTCCGAGTTCACTTATGGATGCGAACGCCCGAGCTCGTTGAGTTGAGTCCGAGTTCGCTTATGGGCGGGTTACATGATTACTTGATTGCATATATGGCACCTATGTGCAAGTTATCCATGTATCCAAATTATATTCCGATGTGTTCAACGGGTAAAGTTATACTCAAATGGAGGAATATTCGAGATGTAAAGAGACGTATTGGTAAGTGATGTGAAATGGATATTTTGGACAGGTATGTATTTAAGCCTCGGGTTGAGTATTGATACAATCACGATAAGGTAATAAGATGATGAAAAATGATTAGAAATGTGATATGTGTTTTAGTGATGCATGCTAATGTTGATTGGTATGACCGTTTGTTATGTTACTTATTATTTGCATATGAACTTACTAAGCATTTATGCTTACTCCCTTCTTCTTACTCATTGTAGTTTTGGACAAGCCAGCTCAGGAGTCGGGATAGGTCGAACGCTCAGTCACACTATCCGGAAGACTTTTGGTAAATGGCTTGTAAATTTAAGTATGGCATGTATAGCAATATACCTATTTTGTGTAAATGATCTTATGATATGGTGAAGGAATGGTTGAGAAAATGTTTGATAATGATAAATTATGAAAATGGTTAGTTTAGATTATGTTTGATGTTAAGGAAAATTGTTAAGATACTTAGTGCATAAAAACTCATAAAAGGGATGAAATTTGCCATAAACAGAATACTGCAGCAACACTGACTCGAGTTTGAAAATTTACTAAAAATCATAGAAATTGAATTTGGTGATGGAATACATATCAAATTGAATCTTATTATGTCTAGTTTCACATGAAACAAATGAAACAGGTAAAATAATTATATGTTAAAAGATATTTTAATTTTAGTGAAACAGGGTTATAGCAGTTTCTGAATCCCCTATTCCAACTTTATAAATTCACCATAAATTGTAAAGATATAATTAGGTGGTGTATTTTATATCCTCAGAATCCTTATTGAGTCTAGTTTTATTATAAATAAACCTCATAGTCATATGAATTTCTTACAGAGAGAAATGTGGTTCGTAGTTAACATAGGTCAAACCAGTCAAGTCCTGAAACATGGGTAATTTTAACTAATAAACTGTACTAATTGGCTCAACTAAAAATTCTAGAAAAAAAATTAGTATATTGGTATATGAGTCTAGATTCAAGAAAAATTTACGGATCTTGATTTTGAGTTTCGTAACTCGAGATATGATTTTTCTTGTGACTGTGATGCAAGTAGCTTAAAAGCTGTGAATGTAGAAACAAATAATCCAAAGTTCTAAAAATGTTAAATTAAGCTTAGTAACACCTCATACTCGACTCCGGCGACGGTCTCGGGCATGGGGGCATTACAGACTTACCCCAACATTCACCTACATGTCGTCTTCCACATTGTGGACATTCAGGTTTTTCTTGTCGATTGTTACCAGCACTAGCAACCGAAGTAGCTCGAGAGTCCGTTGATGGTTGCTCCCTAATAGAAATTCCTGCAGTCGTCTTCGATTTATTAGTATCGTCTCTGAATTTCTTTCCAGCCGAGAAAGAAGTTTTACTCACGATCTTTTACGAAAGTCTCTCGGCTCAGATTGACTTTCTTTTTCTCCTTTCCAAGCTCTTCAGCCTTGCAAGCCTGTTCAACTAGTGTTACAAATTCTTTTATTTCTAAAATGCCCACCAGTAGCTTTAAATCTTCATTCAATCCTTCTTCGAATCTTTTACACATGGCGACTTCATTAGCTACACACTCCCGAGCATATCGGTGAGTCTTACAAACTCACGTCAGTATTCGACATCTTGTCAAACGACCTTGTTTGAGCTCCAAAAATTCTTTACGCTTTTGATCCATGAATCGTTGACTAATATACTTCTTACGAAACTCCGCCTGAAAGAAATCCCAAGTAACTCGTTCCTTCGGAACAATAGAAATCAGGGTTCTCCACCAATAGTAGGCCGAGTCCCGTAATAAGGATATGGCACACTTTAGACACTCATCAGGTGTGCAAGACAGCTCTTCAAAAACACGGATGGTGTTATCAAGCCAAAACTTGGCCCTTTCAGCATCATCAGTAGTTGTGGCTCGAAATTCCTCGGCTCCGTGCTTCCTAATCAAATCCACAGGAGGTTTACTCAACCTCAAAGGATCAGTAGTTGCTAGTATTATAGGTACCTGAGGCGGATTATTTAAATTCGGGAATGGTTGAGCAGTCGAGTTAGTTCGGGCATATTGTACGACCCACTCGTTCATCATGGTAAAGAAGGCTTGTTTTGCCCCATCATCTTGATTATTCGCAGATGATTGAGGTTCAACAGGCGGTGTCCCTTACGCAATATCAGCCGCTACACTCTCAATGTCATCCACTAAGGCTCTCTCTAAATTGGGTTCCATTTACTAATCAAAACAATAATTTCAACCGTCAGAAGTCATCACACTATCATATACTAACATTATGGCATGTATAGCTAGACTCATACGCGCTGCGGTAGTCCTAGAACCGACTAAACCGTAGCTCTGATACCAATAAAATGTAACACCCAAATATCCATGTCGATTACTAAAGTAGGTTCATATAACATAACCTGCTCAACTCCTCAATAGAACACTTGAGATACAAAAGAAAATTTAAAAGTGAAATCTTAAACTTAACGAATAACATTGCCCGATTAAAACCCTTCTATTCATTTAGTGATTTATCCCCTATTGATCGAGTACACATACACAATATATATAATTCAATCATATCACAAATATGAATTTCTAAATTAAGTTGATTAACTTTTTGAGATTTATAACCAAAACATTTTCAAATTCATACATAGAACTTTAGCCATATTCGTATGGCTTTATATACAATTATATCAAACTAGCAAACCTCCCAAAAGTACTATCCTATACATGCCATAATGTTTGCTAAAGTTTTAAACAAAAGTACCAAAAAGGTTGACAAAAGTTGCAATGACTTCGTGATGGTTCCAAGCTTTCCTCGATAAGATGATCTATACCAAAGCGAAAAACACACCGAGTGAGTTATTAACTCAGTAAGTCCTAAGAAATTTCAATACTATAATAATTCAATTATCTACAAACTAAATAATTAACTCAATACTATTCGAAATCAACCATGATATCACAAGGAAATATTATGTCACAAACGTACCTTATGCATTTGGTGCATACTTACCCGAATTCACCATGTACTCCTACTCTAAATATTCACAATTAAAATACCATGGCAAATGTCATATACAACCATTGACGTATATATATATGTGTATATATATATAATATACAAAGCCTAAAATTTAAAGCATAAACCAAGCCATTCCATCTATCAATCAAATCTCCAATTTAATGTTTAATTGCATTCTTAATTGTCACAAATAATACTCCATAATCGACATTGCACACTTAGTGCTCGATTTGAAAGTCCGCACACATAGTGCTCTTACTTATTCGCACACATAGTGCAATGTTTTCTCGCACACATAGTGCAATGTTTTCTCGCACACATAGTGCCACATAGCCTCGCACACATAGTGCTGTATTTTCTTATCTTTAATCATCACATTATCATAGATTGATCAATAATTTCATATTCGATTCCCAAGAACTCATATATACTATGATATCTTATCTAACTTAATTTGTGTCCTCTATGTTCAAAGTTAACTGTAACTTAAATTACCTAAGGACTTAGCTTTTTAATCGGATGAACAACTCAGATCGGCTACTCCATCGCTTTTGTTTTCCCTTTTGCCGAACTTGGCTCCCTTTGATCTTGAGCTTCAACTCCAGCTAAACAAATAAAATAATTAAATCATCATAGCCCCAATTTATACTTCTACCTCATAGTCACACACACAAAGATTCGGTATTTGCTCATACATAATTTAAAATTTAATCTTTAAACTTAATGCATATCCAACATACTTCTCATCTACTCCAATAATTCGATACACTACAAGATCAATTTCGGCAACTCACATTTCCAAATTTTTACTAGCTAAGTTTATTTTCGGTTAGTATTCATTTAAAATCTATCAAGCTCATATTCTTCTAATTCCATGAGTTCAACATCTTAATGCCCATTGTAATTACTCAAATAAATTTCAAATACATAAATTAAGTCACTCAAACTATATTGATTTAAAATCGGCAAACACACACATATATCAAGCTATTTAAACCAAATTCTACTTATCACTTAAACTAAATTATGCACTTAAACTACTATGTTTTCATTATGCTTTTCACTCCCAAAACATAAAAATATCAATCTATTTCCTTCTTCCATATCTCGGTCAACTACTCACATTACTACATAACATGAATTTCGCACTTTCTTATCCATCATGATTCATTCGGCTTAACATTGACTCATTTCTCATAAAAATGAAATAACAAATAAAATGAACATTCCACTTTACCCCATATGGCTGAATGCACCAATTGTTACCCAACTAATAATTCAACAATTTCAACCTCATAATAACCTCTACTTATTCAATATAACATGAAAACAACCTCTACTCCTATCTCTTGATATACGGTTTAGTGCCCAAACCTCCATAAAAGTTTGATTTTCTTGACATTGCTATAATGTATTTAACAATTGGCTTAACATATATATAAACAAAAGTTTAAACAACATTTCCAAAGCTTACCTCCAACTAGCAAAATGGGTTGCCAAATTGCCTTAGTGTAAATTTCCCTATTTCTTTCCTTTTGGTTTCGGTTTGTTGCAAGGAAGAAGATGAACACTTTTCTTTTCTTTTATTTCATCTCTATTTTTTAATTCATTTTGATTAGAATATTTTATTCATTAGCCAATTTAATATACAAATAAATTTAAACTGGTGGAGGGACATCATTACTTGGCCGGCCACTTAGTATAAATGTGGCAATTTGGCATGCAAACCCAAACTTTCCTACTTTAATATTATTTGGTCCTTACATATTTACCTAACATATTTTTCTAAGTTCTCAACTAAGTCCTCTTAAGAAAATTCACATTCCTAAGACTAATTTAAAACATTTAATTTTTCACACATAAACTATCACACATAAATATATGCAATTAAAATTAAAATAAATTTTTGTGACTCGGTTTTGTGATCTCGAAACCACATTCCGACTAGGGTCTAATTAGGGCTGTCACAATACCAAAAGGGCATCAACCAAAACAACTTATACAACCAAGTTCATACTTAACTATTTACATATCCAAAACAATAATATCAACATTCAAACCTATTACATGCCATATAATATGATATAAACGTTCCAAAAACAGCCGAGTTATGTTGGGTAGTATGACTCGACTGTCAATCTGACCATCTAACCTTTCAAGTATCTACAAAAACAAAGATTAACGTAAGTAACCTTAAAGAAGCTTAGTAAGGTCGACGTACTAAAATGATAAATCTTACTAAAGTAAATATAACAATTCAACCACAAAGGTTCCCTATCATCCACAATCTCAACTGATAAATCACATAAATTCAATTTAATACTCAAATGTATATAAATCCATCCAATTCATTAAACAAATTACCTTACCGAGATTTTCAATTCGAAGAATGACTTACAGATAAGAGTAAATTGTCAGTCCAACCAAAACACAGCAAATGCTCTCTCCAAGACACAGCAAATGCTCACACGAGCCAATCCCACCAAGACACACCAAATGCTCACACGAGTCAATCCCTCCAAAACACACCAATGCTCATAAAAACTAGTCCAACCAAAACACACCAAACAATGTGTATAACACGAGAATTCACAACAAATTTGAAACCTCGATTTACTCAGGTAATATATATATACATCACTCCAATACCATCTCCACTCCGATCCCCCATAACACACCAAATCACGACTGTACTCTATTCCACATTCAATCCAAGTCGAGCATCAAATTTTAAAAATATATCTCAAATAATCATTCATTATTAAAAATTAAATATATATGTTTTACCATCTTACTCTACTCAACAATTCATATAGATGTTAAATTCTAAACCGTACAAACTTACTTGGACTTAATTGTAGTAGTTGCAGAAGTTTAGGAACTATTTTGCTATTTTTCCTTTCCAACAAGTATCTACTGGATCTTGAACTAAAATGTAAAATTTTCTCAATTATCAGCTTACATTTCACATTTCAATCCATTTTATAATTAATGCCTTTTATTTTTTAAATTTACACAATTACCTCAAACTGTTACAAGTTTTGCAATTTAGTCTCTTAACTCGAACTTCATCAAATTAACCATTTTTCTCATATGAAAATTCTATCAAAATATACTAAGCCCTTCAACAGTCCCTAATTAACATTAAATTCACCATCAAACCCTAAAATTTTTTCATTTTTACAATTTAATCCTAAAACCAAAATCTAGCAAAAATCACTTTACAAAATCATCAAACAACAAAATCAAAGCTTCAAATACATGGTATTTGTCAAAAACATTCAAGATTCATCAATGGAAACTTCTAAAATTTTTAACAAATTCAAAAATGAAGGTACGGGCTAGCTGGACCTAGTTGCAACGATCTCAAAAATATAAAAATTACAAGAAATGAACATCAAAATTTACTTACATGCAATGAAAATAAGAAAACCAAAGCTCCTTCACCCTAGCTATGATTATTCGACATGGAAATGAAGAAATGAAGAAGAAAATGTTTTGTTATTCACTAAATTTTGTTTTAATTTTGAAAATTTTACAAAATTACCATTATTAATTATTTTCTTTACATTTTTCCTTAATTATTAACCCCATTACCGTCCACTACTAATTAATGAGGTCTAATTGCCTTATTGGTCCTTCCACCTTTATTAATTAAGCTATTAGATAATCTATATCCAATAATTACTAAGTTTTGCACCTTTTACAAATTAAATGTTAATATTTATAAACCAAATTTTAATACAACTTTAATGACTCTATAAATATTGTAAAAACAATATTTATGAGTCGATACGACGAATATTTGTGGTCTTGAGCCGCTATTTTGTCACCACTAAAAATTGAACTGTTACAACTCTCCCTTTAGGAAATTTCATCCTTGAAATTGTTACCTGAAAATAGATTCGGATACTATAGTTTCATCTATTCCTCTGTTTCCTAGGTAGCTTCTTCTGTACCATGACGATGCCACAAGACTTTTACGAACAATACTCATTTATTCCATAGATCTTTGATTTCCCGAGCTAAAATTCCCATTCGTTCCTCCGAATATGTCAAATTTGGCTGTAGCTCAATTTCACTATAAGCAATCACATGCGAAGGATCAGATCTATACCGTCTCAGCATTGAAACCCGGAACACATTATAGATTTTCTCTAGTTCAGAGGGTAGGGCTAATCTATAAACTACAGGGCTAATTCTTTCAATAATCTCATACGGTCTGATAAATCCCGGACTTAGCTTTCATTTCTTGCCAAAATGTAGTACTTTCTTCCATGGAGAAACATTTAGAAATACTCGATTGCTAGCAGCAAATTCTATATCTTTTCTTTCCAAATCTGCATGGACAAAATAAAGGCTACTTACCAAGCCATTTGGCACCCTCAATTACACATACACATACACAAATTCAGTGGCATAAATCATGGTATACTTAGGCAGCCAAAACATCCAAAATCATGGCCAATACATATTAATGCATTACCATCGTCATCATACTCATGATATTGCATTATGCCAAATCAAATATACAAATTTCACATTAAAAAACATCACAAGGTCTACTTCCAACTTGTATTAACTTATCAAGATACTCTAGCCTATCAATGAACCAAAATCATCCATTTCATAACAAATCATTAACCCATAATCAACATTAAGCAAATCAATATAAACCACATCATCAAGGGCATTGGCACATACATGCATATATGTATAAATATATATAAGCTTACAATCAATTTAACCAAAATGAGCCAATTTACATGGCCAAATACCAAATCCAGCCTTTGACTATTACGAGCCAATACATTTGGCCAAAATCATGATGACACATATAACAAAATGACCAAGTCCCTATACATGTCATACACTCAAAATGTTTAAGATCATTGATACCCAAAATGACAAATTGATGGTGTGATGCAATCTACGACGATTTCCAACTCGAGCTTGCTTGGTGACACTATAAAACATGGAAAGTAAAACGGAGTAAGCTATATAGCTTAGTAAGCTCGTATGAAGAAACAAGCGAATCTTACCATATATTTCACATTCAAGTAATATAATATAAGGCAATGTAATTATCCATAGTCTCATAACCATAATTCATTCCATCACAAACCTAGCTTGAATTCATCATTTCGCGAATTTAATAATCATAAGTTTTATTCACATACCTGTACCAACTCAGAATGGTGTCATACTTATTCACATCTTTGACATCCCCAATGAACCACTCAGAATAATAATATCGGATACTCGGGAAACCTTACACATAAGGTGTCACATATGCAGCCATTGCTACCTCTATCTCATAACACATATATGCTCGCTCTCGAGCCATCAACGGGCGTGCTCACATAAGCTGTCAGTCAAGACGTAGCTACACGGTGCTGTTCACACAAGCTGTTAAGTAACCACAACATATGCTGGTATACTCAGCCATTGGTAGGACGTACAGGACCAGCACCCGGATCACATAACATAAAACCCTAGTGACATGTCACTTGTATCCTAATCTATTCCTAAGGTTCGATTGGGATTTCTCGCTTGCCAGAACGCCTTAAAATGTGTCCGTAAAGTCAATTACAGAATCCATGCATAAATTAAAGCATTAAAATATAATTTTAACAAAGGTTATTAACATACGAACCGACCTTAAATGTAAAAACGGCAAAAAGAGATCTATTTGTCAATTATTTTATTTTTCCCCTGATCTACACTCGAACTTTTTTTTCTTAATCTATAATATAGCATTTAACTTATTTAATTATCAAGCTATTCAATTCAGTCCAAAATCACATTATGACAAAAATTACATTTTTGCCCCTAACATTTCAACATTTTATAATTTAGTCCCTAGGCTCGTAAAATGAATTTCTTTCAATTTCATTACAACCCATGCCTAGTCGAACCTTACCCTTACTCATAACAGTCCACATTTTACACTTATTCACACTTTAGCACACGTTTTATGGCCTTTTTATAAATAAGTCCCTATTTGACATTTTTATCGAAAATCACTTTACAAATGTTGTTTAACTAACAACAAACATGCATTTTCTACCATCAAACATCAAAATACAAACATATTCAACGTGGGTAAAATTTTATACTTTAACTTCCTTTGAAATTAGTCCTTGAAATAGCTAGATCAAGCTACAACGATCTCAAAAATATAAAAATCATTAAAAACAGGACAAGAATGGACTTACAATCGAGCTTGAAAGCTTGGCCAAACCCTAGCTATGGTTCCCTTAAAACTTTCGGCTATGGGGGATGAAATTGAAGAAGATGGACACTTTTATTTTAGTTAATTTGTCTTTATTTACCAAATTACCAATTTACCCTTAATTCATAACTTTAAAATTTCACCTAACCATGTCCATTTTTGTCCATCCTAAAGTATAATAGTCTAATTACCATTTAATGACCTCTAATTTAAAATTTCATAGTAATTAGACACCTTTAACTTATAGAATTCAAGTTTTACACCTATTGTAATTTAGTCCTTCTAGTCAAATTGGGCACTCAATTGATAAAATTTCTTAACGAAATGTTCGCACAATTATTCTATCATGCTGTAGACCTTAAAGAAATAATAGAATAAATATTTCTACTTCAAATTTGTGGTCCCTAAACCACTGTTCTGATTTGACCCAAAAACGGGCTGTTACAACTCTCCCCTTTAGGGATTTTCATCCCCAAAAATCTTACCAGAAAAGAGGTTTAGGTACTATTTTCTCATAGCTTCCTCGAGTTCCCACGTAGCCTCTTCGACCCCGTGTCGTTTACACAAAACTTTCACTAGAGCTATGCTTTTGTTTCTCAACTGTTTAACCTCTCGAGTTAACACTTTGGTTAGCTCTTCACCGTATGTCAAATTGGGTCGAATCTCAATCTCTGACGATGAGATTACATGTGATGGATCTAATCGATATCGTCGCAACATCGACACATGAAATACATTGTGAATCCTTTCTAACTCTAACAAAACTAGTCGATTACCACTGGCCCTATTCTTTCGATAATCTCATACGACCCAATGAAACGCGGACTTAACTTGCCTTTGCGACCAAATTTAAGAATTTTTTTCCACAGAAACACTTTCAAAAACACTTTATCACCAACCTAAAACTTAATATCCTTCCATTTCTAATCCGCGTACGATTTCTATCGATTTGAAGCTATTTTCAAACAATCACAAATTACTTTCACTTTCTCTTCAGTTTCTTTGACCAAATCAACCCCGTGAATCTGTTTTTCACTAAGCTCGATCTAGTATAGCGGACTTCGGCACTTGCAACCGTACAATGCTTCATATGGTGCCATCTTTATACTCGATTGATAACTGTTGTTGTAAAACCCCTAACCCGTGTCCGTCGCCAGATTAAGGTTAAAAGGTATTACCAATCAAACACAACATTTAACTAACATTTCACAACTCAATAAACATTCATTCACATACACAATGTTCCTTAAATATGTTTACGAGACCTTAAACATGCTTTAGAAAAGGTTTAGGACTAAACCGATCACATTTGCAAACTTTGGGTGACTTATAAAATTTTCCAGCATATTACACGCCCATGTGAACAGGCCGTGTGCCTCACACGACAACCGGACACGCCCTTGTGAAAAAAGGGCATACATTCTGACTTACACCACACAACTGGAGACACGCCCGTGTGCCATGGCCGTGGGAAATCTAGAGGGGTTACTGACATGGGTCACACGGCCAGCCACACGCCCATGTGCCAGCCCGTGTACCACACACTGCCAGTAGACACGCCCGTGTGTCTAGGTCGTGCCAAACCTGTAGGGTATACTGACTTATTTTGAAGGGCTACCCCAAGGGACACACGGCCGTGTACCAAGGCCATGTGCCACACACGATCGAGCCACACACCCGTGTGCTCGGTCGTGTGGAGTTAAAATAGGCTTGGTTTAGGCCACATTTCTCACCCTTCATAAGCATACCTAAAGACACCATATTCCATGCCATTTCAATACATTAATAGGCAACCAAACCATGCTATTTCATATACATTTTATACCATTCAAAGTTCTATCCATTCAACTACTCAATTCATAACCAAAATCATGCCAAATCAAATTGTTACTTTAACTAATATCCATGCTTAGATATAACCCAAATTATCAAGCATTTACTACACCAAAATGGCATCCAAACATCATCTTATGTTATATCAAAACTTACCATTTCTCAAACCATAACACATCATTAACAATTTACTAAATACTTATTCATCAACCCATCAAAATAACCATATCATGCCTACCAAAACGTAAGGCATTATAAATAGATCACATATCACTTATCAAGCTCATGAATTAAGCCAACTTAAATGGCCAAATACACACCAACATTTACATCACTACCAAGCGAAATCTCACAGCTAATATCATAGCTCAAAAATAATACCAACTCACTAGCCTTTACATGCCATATACCATATTTACCTAGCATCAGAAGTACGAACAAGATGATCGATAGTGTGATGAAGTTTCTCGACGATCCTTGAGTCTGAGCTAGCTTCGATAATCTATAAAATAGTGAAAAATAAAATCTGTAAGCTTTAAAAGCTTAGTAAGCCAAATACAAATAAAGCTATCCCATAAATCAACATAATTTCCATCTAATAAGCAAATTATGAATAAGCACATTTAGATACACAAACCTTTCTTAATGAATACTTATTCAAATTCACATGTAATTTCATCAAATACTTCCTTGTTCAATACTCGTATGAATCTCGTACGTACCTGAGTCACGTAACTCATTCACACATTCATTCTCAACTTTACATTGCCCTTTGAACCATTCAGAATCGTTAAGGATACTCAAAAATCACATAAGCTCGTACAATGCCATATTTCAGATATGGTCTTACATGTTATCACATATCGATGCCATTGTCCCAAACAGGGTCTTACACGAAATCATATAACAATGTCAATGTCCCAGACATGGTCTTACACGTAATCACAATACAATGCCAATGTCCCAGACATTTATATCCTATACTATTCCTAAGGTTCGTATGGGACTTTCGAATGTCGTAACTTCTTCGATTCTTGCTCGTATTTTCTCGTTCAACATTCATAGCAATTCAATGACAATTAAACATTTATAAATCAATTTAAAGGTATTTATTTTCATATGAACTTACCTTGTAGTCAGAATAGAGGGACTGGATCGACTATTTGATAACATTCGATTTTCCCCGATCTAAATCCAATTTCTTTCTTTCAGGAGCTATAAGAATTCAAAATTAACTCATTTATTCATTGATTCATTCAATTAAATCCAAAAACACATAGTTAAGCAAATTTGTACTTCGGCCCCAAACTTTCACATTTCTTACAATTTAGTCCTTATTTCACAAAAACACAAATTACACAAAATTTGACAAAACCCATGCTTAGCCAATTTATAAATGCGTCCCTAGTAGCGCATATTTCACGTTTATTCACACTTTTAACCCCACATTTTCATCTTTTCACAATTTAATCCCTAATTTGTATTTATTCTAAAAATCACTTAACAACACATATTAATCCGTCAACAATTATTCATTTTCCATCATCAACATTCAAAAACATTAAGCTATCAACGATGGAAACTCACAAATTCATAAAAAAATCATAAATTAGGATACGGGCTAGCTAGAATACGAAGCAACGATCACGAAAACATAAAAATCATCAAAAATTGAGCTCAAAACATACCTCAGTCAAGAATGCAAAGGGCCGAACCCTAAAATGCTTCAAATGGTCTTTATTCTTTTGATTTTCAGTGAGAAAGATGAAAATTAACACTAATTTTTATGTTTTTTAATTAAATATACATTAATACATAGTTTACCATTTTACCCTTGGTTATTAAACCATTTAATCATCAAATATATGCCCATTTATGTCCATTCCCACTATCAATGGTCTAATTACATCATAAGGACCTTTCATTTAAAAAATTATAGCAAATATACACATTTAACTTATAGCATGCTACTTTTGCATTTTACGCGATTTAGTCCTTTTATCAAATTAAGCATTCAAATGCTAAAATTATTTCATGAAACTTTCACACATATATAATCACATGCTATAAACACCAAAAATAATATTAAAATAATTTTTTGAACTCATATTTGTGGTCCCAAAACCACTGTGCTGATTTAGCTAAAACCGGGCTGTTACAACTCTCCCCCTAGGGATTTTCGTCTCCAAAAATCTTACCATTGAGTAGGTTTGGATATTGCTTTCTCATATCATCCTCGAGTTCCCACGTAGCTTCTTCAACCTTGTGTCGATGCCATAAGACTTTCACTAATGCGATTCTTTTATTTCTCAACTCATTGATCTCACGAGCTAGAATTCGGATCGGTTTTTCACTGTATGATAAATCTGACTGAATCTCAACTTCGGTCGGGGAAAAAAATGTGAAGGATCAGATTTGTATCTTCTTAGCATCGATATATGGAATACATTGTGAATCTTTTCTAAGTCATATGGTAATGCTAACCGATATGCCACTGGTCCAACTCGCTCAATAATTTCATAAGGTCCGATGAATCTCAGGCTCAACTTTCCTTTTCTACCAAATTTGAGTATTTTCTTCCATAGTGAACTTTTAAAAACACTTTATCCCCGATTTGAAGCTCAATATCTTTCTATTTCAAATTTACGTAAGATTTCTGTTGATTTGACGCTGCTTTCAGACTATTACAAATTACTTTCACTTTTTCTTCTGTTTCTCTAATCAGATCTACCCCGTGAATCTTATTCTTGCTTAGTCAGTCCAGTACAATGGTGTTCTACGCTTTCAACCATATAGAGCTTCGTATGGTGCCATCTTTATACTCAATTGAAATATGTTATTATATGTAAATTCAATCAACGATAGATATTTCTCCCAACAACCTTCAAATTCAAGAATGCAACAATGCAACATATCCACGAGTATCTGTATAACTCGCTCGGATTGACCATCCGTCTGCGAGTGAAATGCTATATTGATATGTAACTTTGTACCTAGCGCATCTTGTAGTTTCTTCCAAAACCGTGATGTAAACCTTGGATTTCTATCTGAAACAATAGAAATAGGTACCCCGTGTAATCGAATAACCTCTGAAATGTACAAATCAGCAAGCTTGTCAAGCGAATAATTTGTACGCACTGGAATGAAATGAGCCGATTTTGTCAACCTGTCAACAACGACCCAGATTGTATATTTCTTATTCGGAGATAGGGGCAAACTCGAAACAAAATCTATAGTCACTCTATCCCATTTCCACTCGTGAATCATGATAGGCTGTAATAAACTTGAGGGTACTTGATGCTCACCTTTGACTTACTAACAAATCAAACATTTCAAAACAAACTCAGAGATATCTCTTTTCATGTCGTGCCACCAATACAGATGTTTCAAGTCATTATACATTTTCGTGCTTCCCAGATGAACATATAAATGACTACTATGTGCTTCATTCAGAATCATCTGAATCAACACTAAATTTCTCAGAACAGATATTCGGCCTCTGAATCTTAAACAATCAGTGGAATCAACTTGAAATTCTGAATCAGGGTTTGAATCACATTAAGCTCGTTTTGCTAACATTTCATTATTGACTTTCTGGGCTTCACAAATCTACTATAAAAATAATGGACTCACTTTCATCTCGGCCACAATCGAACCATTATTACACAAAGCTATTTGAGTGTTCATCACACATAAAGCAAATAGGGATTTTTGGCTCAAAGCATCAGCAATGACATTAGCCTTTCCCGAATGATAATCGATCACTAACTCGTAATCTTTTAGTAATTCAAGCCACCTTCGTTGTCACAAATTCAAATATTTCTAAGTCATCAAATATTTCAAACTCTTGTGATCAGTTAGATGTGGCATTTCCTACCAAAAAGATAGTGACGACAAATTTTCAATGTAAACACAATAGCTACTAACTCCAAATATGCGTCGGGTAATTCTTTTCATGCGGTTTCAACTGTCTCGAGGCATGAGCTATAACTTTGCCTTCCTGCATCAAAACAGAACCCAGACCATTCAATGATGCATCACTGGAAACTATAAATTCTTTACTCAACTCAGGCTGAACTAACACTAGAGCTTCAGTTAATAAAGCTTTTAACTGCTCGAAACTTTTTTGACATTTATTTGACCACTCAACTTAACATCTTTCTGAAGCAATTTCGTCATCGGAATTGCAATCATCGAAAAGCCTTTCACAAATTGTCTATAATAGCTAATGAGTCCTAAAAAACTGCAGACTTCAGATATATTTCTCGGAGGCTTCTAATCTATAATCGCAGATATCTTACTCGGATCAACTTAGATACCCACAGCTGAAACTATATGTCCTAGAAAGCCAACTTTTCATAGCCAAAATGCTAATTTAATAAACTTCACAAATAACTGCTTATCTCACAGAGTCTGTATTATAATTCTCAGATACTCAAAATGCTCGGGTTCATCACATGAATAAATCAAGATGTCATCAATGAACATAACTTCAAATTAATCTAATAGGGTCTAAAAATCTGGTTCATCAAATCCATAAAGACAGTAGGTGCATTCGTTAGTCCGAAAGGCATAACTAAAAATTCATAATGACCATAACTCGTTTTGAATGCAGTCTTTGGCACATCAGGGTCTTTAACTCGCAATGGTAATAACCCGATCTTAAATCTATTTTTGAAAACACTATAGCCCCTTTCAATTGATCAAACAAATCGTCAATCCGCGGTAAAAGGTATTTGTTCTTAATAGTCACTTTATTCAGCTATCTGTAGTTAATACACATTCTCATCATCCTATCTTTCTTCTTCACAAACAACACGGGAGCACCCCAAGGTGAGAAACTCAATCTAGCAAATCCTCTATCAGTCAACTCTTGCAACTGAGATTTCAATTCTTGTAACTCTGCCGGAGCCATTCTTCATGGAGCTATCGATATTGGCGTAGTTCCTGGCACTAACTCAATGCCAAACTCAACCTCTCGGATTGGTGGTAAACCTGGTAACTCTTCAGGAAACACATTTGGATACTCACACACACATGGCACTAATTCGATCTTCTTTTCAGTCACTTTTGTATCAAGCACATAAGCAAAATAAGCTTTGCAACCCTTTCTCACATATTTCTAAGCTAACATTGATGAAATCACTGATGGTAAACCATTCAAATCATCTGACTCAATCCAGATAATCCCATTATTCTGACATCTTAGATCAATCGTTTTTCATTTACAGTTTATTATAGCATCATGTAATGTTAGCCAATCCATACCCAGAATTATATCAAATTCATCAAATGGTAACAACATCAAATCAGCTTGAAAGTAGAAATCCTAAATCATCAATGGATAGTTCTTGCACACTTTATCAACCAAAACACACTTGCATACCAGGGGTTCGATACTCTAATTACAAATTTAGTAGACTCTACAGGCAAACTCTTATTGATACTAAATTCACACATATTTACGAATGAGTTGATCCTGGATCTATCAATGCAATAACTTTAATATCAAAAAGAGTGAAAGTACCGGCGATAACATCTGGAGATGACGCTTCTTTACGAGCGCGAATAGCGTAGGCTCGTGCAGGTGCTCTGGCCTCTTACCTCACAGTGGAATCTTTAGTTGCTCTTTGGCTACCACTCACATTTCCCATGTTTCTAGTTGGTCTACCTCTAACTGTAGTGTTACTCGGCCTCATTTTTTGATTGTATCTTGCTCAGCCAACTCAGGACAGTTAGAAATTATTTACAGTTTACTATAGCATCATGTAATGTTAGCCAATCCAAACCCAGAATTATATCAAATTCATCAAATGGTAACAACATCAGATCAGCCTGAAAGCAGAAATCCTGAATCATCAATAGATAGTTCTTGCACACTTGATCAACCAAAACACACTTGCATACCAGGGGTTTGATACCCTAATTACAAATTCAGTAGACTCTACAAGCAAAGTCTTACTGATACTAAATTCAAACATATATATGAATGAGTTGATCCTGGATCTATCAATGTAATAACTTTAGTATAAAAAAGAGTGAAAGTACCGGTGATAACATCTAGAGATGACGCTTCTTCGCGAGCGCGAATAGCGTAAGCTCGTGCACGTGCTCTAGCCTCTAACCTAACAGTAGAATCCTTAGTCGCTCTTTGGCTACCACTCGAATTTCTCATGTTTTTAGGTGGTCTACCTCTAACTGTAGTGTTACTCGGCCTCATTTTTTGTACTGTATCTTGCTCAGCCAGCTCAGGGCAATTAGAAATGAAATGATCTAATGATCCATATTTATAACAAGCCCAATCATTTGATCTACAATCACTGAATGTCATTTTCCATATTGTCTACACTCGAGTCGATTTTGTCTCACACTACCAACATTAGCAATAGATGTAGCTGGAGCTTTAGAACTCACAGGTTACTTTTCACGATCTCTGATTGAATGTCCCATTGATGTATTAGAGTGATTAAACGAGTCTCAAAATTTTTTTGATGAAGATTGATACGACTTACTCGTTGATTTCTTTCTCGAGTCTCTAGCTTTTGTGTCTACTTTTCTCATTTCTTTGCTGAGATCCTCGGCTTTACAAGCCCTCTCAACCAGAACAAAAAATTCTTTCAATTCAAGAATCCCGACTAATAGTTTTATATCCTTGTTTAGTCCATCAATGAACCGTTTACACATGATCTCCTCAGTAGACACATATTCTCGAGCATATTTGCTTAAACGTACGAATTCTCTTTCATACTTAGTAACAGTCATCCGATGCTGTTTCAACTCTAGAAACTCTTTATACTTCTGATTGAGAAATCACTGACTTATGTACTTCTTTCGGAACTCAGATTGAAAGAACTCCCAGGTAACCCGTTCTCTTGGAACCACAGATATCAACATTTTCCACCAATGATACGCATTATCTCTCAGCAAAGATACAACACGTTTTATACATTCATCAGGAGTACAAGACAATTCATCAAATACTTGAATCGTGTTCTTGAGCCAGAACTCAGCTCTCTCAGCATCATCATCAACGGCAGCCCAAAACTCTTCATCTCTGTGTTTACGAATCTTATCCACTAGGGGCTTGTTCAACTGTATCAGATCTATACCTTGAGGAATAATAGGGATTTGTTGAGGAACAAGTAAGAGTAGAGGTTGTTGAGCAGCCGGATTCGTTCGAATGAACTCTGTGAACCACTCACTCATCATCTGGAAGAAGGCTTGCTTAGCCTCTCCCTCATGGCTACTCGAAATTGACCTAGAATCAGCCAACGCTGCCCCTTGTGCGGGAGCGGGTGCATTACTTTCCACATCCTCAGCTAAAGCTCGATTGAAATCCATTTGCTATACAAAAACAAACTTTAAGCTCTCAAGAATCATCACACTATCACAATTTATATATATGGCATGTACAACTAGACTCTCACATGCTACGTTAGTCCTAGAATTGACTAAACCGTAGCTCTGATACCAATTAAATGTAACATCCCTAACTCGTGTCCATCACCAGATTAGGGTTAAAAGGTATTACCGATCAAACACAACATTTAACTAACAATTCACAACTCAATAAACATTCATTATTGAATAACATTCATTCACATACACAATGTCCCTTAAATAGGTCTACGAGACCTTAAACATGCTTTAGAGAAGGTTCAGGACTAAACCGATCACATTTGCAAACTTTGGGTCGGTCACACGCCAGTGTGAACAGGCCGTGTGACTCATACGACCACCAGACATTCCCGTGTCACAGGTCGTGTGAAAATAGGGCATACATTCTAACTTCTACCACACGGTCAGAGACATGCCCGTGTGCCACGGCCGTGAGAAATCTGAAGGGGTTATGACTTGGGTCACAGGGCCAACCACACACCTATGTGCCAGCCCGTGTACCACACACGGCCAGTAGACACATCCGTGTGCCTAGTCTGTGCCAAACCTATAGGATATACTGATTTATTTTGAAGGGCTACCCCAGGGGACACACGCCCATGTGCTCGGCCGTGTAGAGTGAAAATAGGCTTGGTTTAAGCCACATTTCTCACCCTCCATAAGCATACCTAAAGGCACCATATTCCATGCGATTTCAATACATTAATAGGCAGCCAAACCATGCTATTTCATATACATTTTATACCATTTAAAGTTCTATCCATTCAACTACTTAATTCATAACCAAAATCATGCCAAATCAAATTGTTACTTTAACTAATATCCATGCTTAGATATAACCCAAATTATCAAGCATTCACTACACCAAAATCGCATCCAAACATCATCTTAAGTTATATCAAAACTTACCATTTCTCAAACAATAACACATAATTAACAATTTACTAAATACTTATTCATCAACCCATCAAAATAACCATATCATGCCTACAAAAACATAAGGCATTATAAATACATCACATATCACTTATCAAGCTCATGAATTAAGCCAACTTAAATGGCCAAATACACACCAACATTAACATCACTAGCAACCGAAATCTCATGGCTAATATCATAGCTCAAAAATAATACCAACTCACTAGCCTTTACATGCCATATACCATATTTACCTAGCATCAAAAGTACGAACACGATGATCGATAGTGTGATGACGTTTCCTGATGATCCTTGAGTTCGAGCTAGCTTCGATAATCTATAAAATAGTGAAAAATAAACTCTGTAAGCTTTAAAAGCTTAGTAAGCCATATACAAATAAAGCTATCCCATAAATCAACATCATTTCCATCTAATAATCAAATTATGAATAAGAACATATAGATACACAAACGTTTCTTAATGAATACTTATTCAATTTCACATATAATTTCATCAAATACTTTCTTGTTCAATACTCATATGAATCTTGTACATAGTGAGTCATGTAACTCATTCACACATTCTTTCTCGACTTTACTTTTCCCGTTGAACCATTCGGAATCGTTAAGGATACTCAAAAATCACATCAACTTGTACAAAGCCATATCCCAAATATGGTCTTACATGTTATCACATATCGAAGCCACTGTCCAGACAGGGTCTTACACGAAATCACAATACAATGCCAATGTCCTAAACATGGTCTTACATGCAATCACATCTTTGTACTCCTATTGTCATGACATTCGTATCCTGTACTATTCCTAAAGTTTGTACGGGACTTTCGAATGTCGTAACTTCTTCGATTCTTGATCGTATTTGCTCATTCAACATTCATAGCAATTCAATGACAAATAATGTAACACCCCCTAACCCCAAACCGTCACTGGAACGAGGTTATGAGGCATTACCGAACATATCAGACAACTTACGAATAATTTACAATTAATATAACTTTTATAGTATAATATAATAATTTAGTCCCTATATTGAACTCTCGAAGTTCAAACACGTATTAAAAGTAGAACGGAACTTGTTCGACTATTCTGAATTTTTTTTTATAAAAATTTCGGCAGCATTTCTGCTTATTTTTACCCAAAACCTCCTGTAAATTCAAACTAAAACAACCAGCACCAATGTTTCACATTCATATAACTAATAATTATATCATTAACATAATTTTAACTTAATAACTATCATAGCTTCATTCCAAATTGATTAAAAACTTCATTCATTTAACAACTTAATGTTCATGTATCAAAATATCATATACTTTCCTTACCATTTCATTTAACCATCTAAATCTTATAATTCAACCTTCATTACCCAAAGTAATATACATATTCAAGTGACTAAACAACACCTATGTACATGCCACCTTTACCCAAAAGAAAAATATACATTACCAAATTTGTGTTGAAGTCGGGAATGTTCTCGGATCTTTGAGTGGGACACTTGACTTCTACTAACTGCGCAGACGAAACAAATCTGTTGAGTATGGATATACTCAGTGGTATTACCATAATTCAAATTATATCAACAATAGTAAAAACATAAATATTAAAATACCAAACAATTAATGTCATATGTACTAATTCATAAATCAGTGTATTTTCTCAAACTTAAATTTATATCACTTATGAACATACATTTCATACTTTTCTCTTACTATCACAATTCCAATTTCAATTCGTAATTCAATTTATTTTTATCATTTCAATGCCTCAAATTCACATTTCAATTTTTCACCCTATTAACGTAACTTGGACTTTGGCGGATACACGGATCCAACCAAACACACCAATATGGCACCTAGTGCCTCATCGGATAGTTCGAAGTAATAGTTGACACCCAGTGTCTCATCGGCCTAGCCGAAGTAAAGTTGGTACCCAGTACCTCATCGAATCTATCCGAAGAAATATAGTGACACCTAGTGTCTCATCGACTCGAGGTCGAAGTAACCCTGAACACTTCCAATCCTATGGCATGCCAACTATATCCGACTCAGCCCGACTAGTTAGTAGGGTATTCAATGCACTTTCTCAATTCTATATCACTTTCAATTCACAATTCAAATCACCATTCATTTTTCAATCAATACACTTTTCAAATAATCACATATTCCATAATTCACTTATTCAATTCAATTTGATTCAATTTGCAGCACTTTCATTTTCACTCAATATTCATATCAATTTCACATACTTACCTCAAGTCTTACTTACCATACATAACAATTAAAAATTCAGCAATCAATAATAATTAAAATTTGAATTATAGTAATACACACCGTAATTCTCCCGGTTTAGTCCTCGATGACTTTCTCCTTCCCTTTTGATGCTGATGCTTCAGGTTCTTTGTTGGCTACGAAAATAATAGTATTTTACATTATTATTTACAGCATCAATTATAATAAATAATTAAATTTCTAAACAATTCCTACCTTATTCCCAATTTAATCCTAACTAATCTTAATTATTTTCTTAATCCAATTCACTCTCTTTTTCTATTCAAAATTTGTCTAAACTTATATCTAACTATAAAATTTCCAGCATATTTCTCTAATTTTGAAATTTCTTCAATTTAGTCCCTACAACATAAAACTTACAGCCTAGTTTACAATTTAATCCCTTAATCAATTCTAACTTAGAATTCATTCAATTATATCCCTAATTCCTTAATTTGTCCAACATGAACCATATTTGGAAACATATGAACTCTTGAACTATCAACTTAATTTCATCAAAATCTTGTTTTAAAGCTTCTAAAACATCAAAATTAACTAAAAAGGACTTAATTGACTTACCAAATTAACTCCAAGCTTCAAAAACCCTATTTTCCCTTTTTCTTTTTTTTTTCTTCTCTTCCTTCCTCTTTTTCGAATGCTCCCTATAACTTTCTTTTTTTCTTTTTCTTCTTTTGCGTTTTATTTGTTTTATGTTATATTTTATATTTAATTAATTTAATAAATATCTATTTTCATAACAAATACTAATATTACATTTGGATACATATTTATTTTTACATTTGTACCAATAATTTTATTACCATTGTCATTATTTAATTTGTTTCTCAAACAAAAATCTCATAATTTTAATAATTTAATTATTTATTTAACAAATATCTTTTTACTTAAATTATAAGTGATTAAGTATTTAAATTACAAATGTACCAATGTAATTTTTACACATGTATATTTTTATTACCATACAACTATCTACTATTTAATTTATTTAATTAATAATAATGCTAATAATAATAATCTAATATAAAACCATAATGTTAATTAATAATTATAATAATTTAATATAAAACCATAATAATAATCATTATAATATATAAAACCTAAAAAAAAATCTTTGATTTTATTTCACCAATATGCCGCCTCATTTGTAGTCAATGGCTTAATTGCCATTTTAATCCTTTTTATTTTCTATTACTTTACAATTAAACATTTACCCCTTTTTCAATTTAGTTCTTTTTGCTAATTATTCTAAATTAAGCTAATTTCACCTAATTAAATCCTAATTAGACACACCACTAGGCTCATTAATTTTTTTAATAATTATTTTCGAACTTATTTCACTAAGATGGAGGCCCTATAACTCACTTTTTCGGTGCCCGTGAATTTCGGGTCATTACAAATAAACATTTATAAATCAATTTAAAGGTATTTATTTACATATGAACTTACCTTTTAGTCAGAATAAAGGGACTGGATCGACTATTCGATAACCTTCAATTTTCCCCGATCTAAATCTGATTTCTTTCTTTCAGGATCTATACGAATTCAAAATTAACTCATTTAATTCATTGATTCATTCAATTCAGTCCAAAAACACATATTTAAGCAAATTTTCACTTTGGCCCCAAACTTTCACATTTCTTACAATTTAGTCCTTATTTCACAAAAACAGAAATTACACCAAATTTGACAAAACCCATGCTTAGTCGATTTATACATGAGTCCCTAGAAGCCCATATTTCATGTTTACTCACACTTTTAACCCCACATTTTCATCTTTCCACAATTTAATCCCAAATTTGTATTTTCACTAAAAATCACTTAACAAAACATATTAATCCATCAACAATTATTCATTTTCCATCATCAACATTCAAAACAATTAAGCTATCAACAATGGAAACTCACAAATTCATCAACTAATTCAGAAATTAGTATACGGGCTAGCTAGAATATGAAGCAACGATCACAAAAACATAGAAATCATTAAAAACCGAGCTCAAAACATACCTCAATCAAGAAAGCAAAGGGCCAAACCCTAAAATGCTTCAAATGGTCTTTCTTCTTTTTATTTTTGGTGAGAAAGATGAACATTAACACTAATTTTTATGTTTTGTTTTATTAAATATATATTAATACATAGTTTACCATTTTACCCTTGGTTATTAAACCATTTAATCATCAAATATATGCCCATTTATGTCCATTCCCACTATCAATGGTCTAATTACATCATAAGGACCTTTCATTTAATAAACCATAGCAAATAGACACATTTAACTTATAGCATGCTACTTTTGCATTTTACGCGATTTAGTCCTTTTATCAAATTAAGCATTCAAATGCTAAAATTATTTCATGAAACTTTCATACATATATGATCACATTCTATAAACACCAAAAATAATATTAAAATAATTTTTTAACCTCAGATTTGTGCCCCAAAACCACTGTTCCGATTTAGCTAAAACTGAACTATTATTTTTGGTATAAGCAAATTCGACTAATGATAGATATTTCTCCCAACTACCTTCGAACTCTAAAACACAAAAGCAAAGCATATCTTCAAGAATTTGAATCACTCTCTTAGATTGACCTTCATTTTGTAGATGAAATGCAGTACTAAAATTCAACCTTGTACCCAACACTTCTTGCAATTTCTTCCAAAATCGCGATGTGAACCTCGGATCTCTATCCGAAATAATAGAAATAGGCACCTCGTGCAATCTAACAATCTCAGTAATATACAATTCAACTAGTTTATCAAGTGAATAATCGGTACATACCGGAATGAAATGAGCTAATTTCATCAACCTATCAATAACGTCTCAAGTAGCATCTTTTTTTTTAGGAGTCAGAGATAACCCCAATATTAAATCCATCATAACTTTATCCCATTTCCACTCCGGTATAGTCACAGGCTAAAGTAAACCCGAAGGCCCTTGATATTCGACTTTCACCTATTGACAAATCAAACCTCAGAACCTTAAAAAATCATTGAAAATCCCTTAATAAAACGTCGATAATAACCAGCCAAGCCCAAAAAGCTTCAAACTTCGAATACATTTCTCGGTGGTTTCTAATAAAAAACTACCAAAATCTTACTTGGATTAACTCGTATACCTTTCACTGAAATAACGTGTCCCAAAAATCTGACTTCCCAGAGCCAAAACTCACTTTTGCTGAATTTAGCAAACAATTTCTTATCTCTTAAAGTCTGCAATACAATTCTTAAATGTTCGGCATGCTCTAACTCATCTCGAGAATAAATCAGGATGTTATCAATAAATACAACTACAAGCTTATCTAAATACGATCGAAAAATTTGATTCATCATGTAACGCCCTGAATTTGGGCCTAGAAGTATTAAGTCTTGAGTGTGGGAATTGTTAGGAGGATGCACATAAAGGTATAGTTGTGTAAGAAAATGACACAACTGTGTATCTACTTTAGTGATTATGTGCTCTAGGAGTGTCTGAGAAGTTTTGGGTTCAAGCCTGGGCATGTGCAAAAATTTTGTTTTTTAAGGAATAAACCCTGTCTCTAGTCAATAGGCTTTTAAATAAAAATGGGTGAAGTATGACATAAAAAGGCTTACTGATCTTGGAGATAGGGGCATGTGGAGTGTTTCAAGAGGTCTGAGGTTCAAGTCCTGCTTGACGCAAGGGAGTGTTTTATTTTGCTAAAAATGTTGTGGAGGAGTTGTGGTTTGACCGAAACACTGAGATGGTAGAGTGAAATTCAAACTGGGTAGTTAGGGGAGGTATAATCTATTGGAGAGATTAGAGGAGGGATTTTAAGAGAGAATTAAGGGAGGAAAAATTGGGATTTGAAGTGTTGTAGAGTTGTGCCGAATTGAATAGGAGGTTCACAAAAATTTTCTGCTAAGTTTAGCTATTCTCTCAATTTTTAGTTTTGTATGCTCATTCCCTTTTGCGTTTTGGTTCTTTTCTATCCATTGGTGCCGAATTCTGCCTCTAGTGTTACCTTTGTTTCTTTTCATCAGGTTCTATCATTTTCCTCTTCTTGGGTCTGATTGTAACAGAAATCTTTTGGGATTTGACAAGTTTTTCTATCGGTTTCCTTTCTTGACCGATCTACTTTATCTTTTTCCTCCCTTATTCAGTTTGCTATTTAATCAAATACCTTCTCTTCCCTTCTTTGCTTTTTTTCTCAACACTCTCTTCTTGTCTTCCATTAATCTTGGTACTTTGACCATTTACTGCATCTCTCTTCTCCCTATGTTCTTTGTTGATTTTTAGGGGTAATTGCAACTGCTCGATTTTACATTAGGTAAGACTAACTTTCGATTCAGATTCAAACTCCTCTTTCATATAGTTGTTAACAGGAGAATGGTTGGATTTTAGGTTGTATCCAAGGGTTTGGGTGATTGTCCTTTCTCAACTAATAAGGTGAAAAGGGCTTCGATTGACTTAATCAAGATAAGGGGTATCGACTGAATGTTTTAGTGTATTAGTATAGTGTTATTTGATGCTGGTTGATTAAATGTCTAGCTATGTTCGATTGGTGCATAGGAACTTTCGAGGGAGAAGGAAAAGGTCCTTAGTTAGCGTAAGGTGGACGGATCTCTCCTTGTGGCTTGTTCGAAGGTATGTTATTGTGTAAGTTTAGTGATTAGGATAATGGAGTATATGCGATTGGATACTGGGTTAAGTGTGTAATCGAAGACTGTTGCTTAAGTGTAGGATATAAAAGTGCAGGCAGTTTCTTATCTCGATAAATAGAAGCAAGGTGTGTAAACACTGCCCAAATCATAAATCGACAAAAGCCGAAAAATGTGACCCTTGACACTACACGGGCGTGCGCTCGCTCGTATGGTAATCCAAATGCATAAACATGAGCGTTTGATCATAGAGGCCACCATGAGCGATTTCATGGGCTTAGGTCGTTTTGGGCCACGTTGGGCTGAAATAGGCTGTGTGGGCCCCACACAGGTAAACCATACGGACATGTGGAGATTATTGGGCTAGGCTGTGTAGTTCACACGGCCAAGGCCATTTTTGGGCTTAGTGGGCCACACGGACGTGTGGGCCCACATGGGCCCGTATTATGGGCCTTGGGCCAATTCTCACTGTTTGACTACTAAGGTTGCACGAGTCACTTGAGATGAATGTGGACCTACTGTTGGATCGATAAGTATACCTAGACACTAAAATTGATCAAATGACTATTATGCCCCTATGTGGTAAAACGACTATTTTGCCCTTATATGGTAAGATGATTGTTTTGCCCTATGTGATGTATATATGTATTTGTCCATTTGTGGCTGTTTTTTAGCATGCTATTTAAATTGTAATGGATACCTGTATGATTCCATTATATGACATGACATGATTGTATGATGCATTGCATGGGGATGGGCTTATACTGATCGGAGGAAGTGTACTGAAAGGCTTCGAGCCTAATTCATCTGGCAAACCCCAGTGCATATTCTTGTTTAGTGTCACAGGGTGCTAAGCATTCAAGTGTAGGGATGGTTGGGTTGATTATATCCCCACATGGAGTGTAGGGTTGGACGGAGTTGGAGTGTAGAGGCTAGATGGGTAGGACTTTTATACTGTTTTAAACTATTACTGCACTGATTACTGTTACTGCTATATTTATTGTTACTGTAATAGCCTGATTTAGGGCCTAGTCAGAACAGTGGTCTCGGGACCGCAAATTCGAAGTTAGAAAATTATTTTTATCATTTTTATGAGGCTATAGTATGATTTGATTAGTTCATGAAAAATTTGGTGAGCTAATTTTAATGTTTTCAAGCCCGATTGCGAAAAAGGACTAAATCGCATAAAAGGCAAAAGTTATATTTTAGTACCCAAATGTGTTAAATATCTAGAGAACTTAAATTTAGGGTCTTTAAAGGGCAATTAGACCCTTGTGAATAGCCTAGCCGGCCATGGTGTGAGGGGAGACAAAATTGACATAGTTAGGTGTGGATGAGGTCATCAAATTTGACTAGTTTTTGATTAAATAAAACAAAATCCATTTCTTCTTTATTTTTCCTTCTCTCCATCGAAAATATTAGCCATTTTTAGGGTTTAAGAGCTTGAAAAGCTTGCAGCAACAATAAGCCTCACAAGTAAGTGATTTTAATGAGTTTTCTTCAAGATTTTCACATTTTTGAGACCCTTGAAGCATAAGCTTTCAAATGAGGGTGACATCTTGCAAAATGGTCAATAGTTTAAGATTTTGCCATGGATGATTTTGAGATGTTTATTGAGTTTTTATGGAAGAATATGAGTTTTAGTTATGTTATAAACAACTTTTGTGAAAGGTGTTGGCATGAAAACACTTAAAGGGGCTATTTTGCATAAATTGCAAAATAGATGATAAGTGGGTAAAATATTGAGAATTTGGGATTACTATAGTAGTAAAAAGAGTTTAGCTAGCTTGAAATACAAAGAAATTCGATAAAAATCAATTTTTGAGCATCGAGGCAAAATTGTCATTTTGTCAAAGTCTAAGGGCAAAATGGTCATTTTACCAAAGGTGTGAATTTATGATTGTTTAATCCTAATTAGTGACTAAATGAGTGCATATTGTCATTATAGATCAAGACTTACCAAATCTGAACCTAGATCGGGGGAAGGCCAAGCAAACTGATTAAACCGAGTAGTCAAGTACTTTTTGTAAACCGAGGTAAGTTGTATGTAAATAATACAACTACACTGTTAATACTTGCATTCATATTGCCTTTGAATTGATATTGAATGAATTACTAAGTTATGAATCGAGAATGCTTAGTAATATTTGAGATAATAGAAGTATCCCATTGAAATATTAGGGTACGAACTAGATATTCATGCCAAGGCATTGGATGAATTGTGCGCCAGTGTAAGACATGTCTGGGACATGCTTCGGCCACATTCTGAGAGCCAGTGTAAGACCATGTCTGGAACATGGTATCAGCTTCTAGATGAGGGCTAGTGTAAGACATGTCCGGGAGATGCATCGAGAATCTGAGAGATAGCTTGAGTGTAAGACCATGTCAGGACATGGCATCGGCACGAGAGATAGCGGTCAAAGGCGTGTGCGGGACGCGTCGGCTTAGAGTTGTGCTAGTGTAAGACATGTCTGGGACATGCATCAGCACGCATATATGAGTGCCAGTGTAAGACATGTCTAGGACATGCATCGGCTTCTACAGAGATAGCCAGTGTAAAATGTGTCTGGGACACGCATCGGCAATATATCCTATGTTAAAGGTTCAGTGAATATCCAGTAGTATTCCAAACGTTTCAATGGTGAGAGTTATAGATCAATCTTGATAAAGAAAGAATAATCATGTTGTGAGTGTTACAGGTACCTATATGGTAAGCATGAGTATCGAGCTTAATTTAGAAAATGTGACTCAAGTAGATGACAAAGACTAAGTTGAGTTATGTTTACATTTGAGCATGATAAGTAATGGTGAGATTGTTGTTGTATATTTATTTATATCTAACTTACTAAGCTTTATGCTTACCCACTTTCCTTTCCCTCTTCTTTCACCGTTATCTAGCTAGCTTGAGGATCCCTTAAAGTCAGAGATATCGATCACACTATCGTCCGCAGCATTCGGTATAGTTTGATTTATATTTTTGAACGTGGCATGTATAGGGCTAGACTAGTATATTCATCACGAGAATTTTTTATGTATTTTGGCCAAGTCAAAAGCCCTTTATTTTGTATTAAGCCTGGAATAATGGCTATTATTCATTTTGATGAATGCATACGATGTTCTTTCTATGGTTGAATTAATGTTCATTGTGATGAGATGGGTATATTAAAATGATCTTGTGTAGGTTGTGCAAGATGGGTGACAAAGGGCTTGGAAAATAGCCTAATTTGTCCACACGGGAGTGTGTCTAGGCTGTGTGTGACACACGGTTCATGCCCACGGGTGTGTGTTATGGTCGTGTGTCCCCTGCACCTAAAACTTTAAAGTTATTCTAGCACACGGGCAGGCCACACGGGCTTGTGTCCATGCCATGTCATGAAGTCAGTATGTATGCTAGTAGCACACGGGCAAGAGACACGGCCATGTGTCTCGATCGTGTGAAGGACACGGTTGCAGGGTACGGGTGTGTGCTTGGGCCGTGTTGTTTTAGCAGAACGCCCAGGTTTTCAGACATGGGCTCGAGACACGGGCGTGTCCCTAGCGCACAGGCGTGTGCTCTATACCTACACGGGCGTGTGGAGCTTCGATGCAAGAGATTTTTCAAAGTTTTAAATGAGTTCCCGGTTGGGTCCCGAACCACTCCAGATGTATGTTTAGGGCCTCATAAGCCCGTATAAGGGAGATATTACATGGGAAAGGAAAAGTTTTAAATTGTTTGAGATTTCATGGCCTTGTTTTACATAGTTGATTGAGTTAAAGTCAGGTAGCACCTCGTCGGATACGGGCAAGGGTTGTTACAGTTACTGCAATGGGCCAAAGCCCAAACATATGACTGTTTCTGTATTTAGATGAGCTAAAGCCCAAAATAATTTTTTCACTGTTACTGAAATAGGCTTAGGCCCAGACTGTATTTGCTCACTATATGTTTGACTGTCTGTTTATTAAGGGATTACTCACTAAGTTTTCGTAAACTCACCCTTCTGCTTATCTATGCAGGTAATCCTTAGTCTTAAGCATATCGATGCTGCGAGGGACTCGAGGGTGATCACACAACCGCTCATGCTTCCATACTTGATTTTTAATTTATAAGTAATTTAATTTGGGTATTTTTTTATGTAATAAGGCCTCTCTGGGTTTTATATTTAATTTGGGGTTTCATTTATATATATTTATATCTACTAGCAATAGGACACGGGTTTTTAAAAGATAAATGCTTTGCAAAACATCACGATTACGCAACAATGTTTCAAAAGCTTCCATAAGAAACAACGTTTTAAAATAAATAAACGACATTTTACTATGAATAATTTTTGAAAAATGACTTACATTTTCGAAATAAACGACAAGCCTTTAAATCATCTTCAAGGTCATTCAAAAAGGTTTAATAGAAAATGGGTTTTTAATAATTTTGCACTTTACGAAAAACACTTCAATGTGACGTCGCCAGATTCGGCCATAGCGTCCATGCCAGGTTTGGGATATTACATATCAAGTCCATAAAAACTGCAGGAGTATTAGTTAATCCAAAAGGCATAACAAGGAATTCATAATGCTCGTAGCTCGTTCTGAATGCGGTCTTCGGCACATCCGAATCTTTATCTCTCAACTGGTAATAGCTTGATCTGAAGTCTATCTTTGAGAACACTGTTGCCCCTTTCAACTAATCGAACAAATTATCAATTCTCAGTAAGGGGTACTTATTCATTATCATAACCTTGTTAAGTTGTCGATAATCAATACAAAATCTCATGAATCTGTCTTTCTTCTTGACGAATAACACTGTTTCACCTTAGGGTGAAAAACTCGGTCTCGTAAAACCCTTATTTGTCAACTTTTGCAACTAAGACTTCAATCTTTTAATTTGGTCGGAGCCATTCTATACAGTGCTATCGATATCGGTGAAGTTCCCAGTATTAAATCAATAGTAAACTCAACCTTTCTAATCTGTGGTAATCGAAACAACTCTTCTGAAAACACATTTGGGTATTCAAAAACTACCGGCATAGATTCAATCTTCAATTCACACACTTTTGTGTTCAGTACATATGCAAGATAAGCTTCACAATCTTTTCTTACATACCTCAGAGCCGACATCGATGAAATTACAATAGGCAACTCACCCAACTCATCCGATTCAATCTGAAGAATTTTATTATCTTGACATTTCAATTCAATAATCTTTCATCTATAATTCACTACGACATCATGTAGAGTCAACAAATCCATTCCAAGAATTACATCAAACTCATCAAGCGGTTAAAGCATTAAGTCAGCCAAAAAATAGTGACCCCAAATCATTAAAGGACACTTTAATTACATACTCAGTAGACTCAACAGGCAAATTCTTACTAGATACCAGATTCATGCAAATATAAGAATGAGTCGATCCAGGATCAATTAGTGCAACTACATTAGTATCATAGAGAGAAAATGTACCAGTAATAACATTAGGGGATGACGAATCTTCGCGACCACGAATAGGTAGGTTTTAGCAGGTGCTCTGACCTTTGATCTCGCAGTTAAATCTTTCGTTACACCTCTGTTAATGTTCCCATTTCTTGTATTTCTCGGTAGCCTCCCTCTATTAGTAGTGTTGCTCAGTCTTGCATTCTAAAAATTATCTTACTCAGCCATATCGGGGCAATCTCAATGAAGTAATCTGGGGAGCCACATTTAAAGCAAGCCTAGTTATTCATTCTACATTCACCGAGATGTCGTCTACCACAGTGTTGACATTCAGGCCTATTAGACCTAGCATTACCAATGCTCGCTATTGACGTAGTTTGGCCTTAGAACCCAAATATTGCTTCCCGTGATCTTTGTTGGAATACCTAGCTGAAACATTCGAACGAGTATACAAATCCCTTGATTTCTTTGATGAAGATTCAAATGACTTATTAAATAGTCTTTTTCTCGTGTCTCTAGTCTCAAACTTATCTTTTCTCTTTTCTTTGCTTAACTCTTCGGCTTTACAAGCTTGGTCAACTAGCACAACAAATTCTTTCAACTCTAAAGTCCCAACTAACAGTCTGATATCCTCATTCAACCCATCTTCGAATATTTTACACATGATGACCTCAATGGAAACACACTCCCGAGCATACTTACTGAGCCTAACAAACTCTCGCTTATATTCAGTCATAGACATAACGATCCTGTTTCAACTCTAAAAACTCTTTGTGTTTTTGATCAATGAACTGTTGACTGATATATTTCTTTCTGAACTCATCTTGAAAGAATCCCCAGGTAACTCTTTCTCTCGATACCACTGATACAAGAGTGTTCCACCACTGATATGTTGAGTGCCTCAGAACTGATATAGCACATTTCAAGCACTTATCCAATGTGCAAGAAAGCTCATCAAATACCCTAATAGAGTTCTCAAGCTAAAACTCTACTCTCTCGGGATCATCATCATTAGCTCTAAATTCTTTAGCCCCTTGTTTTCTAATCTTATCAACTGGTGGCTTGTTCAATCTTAACAATTCCACACCTTGAGGAGCTACGGGAACCGGTTAGGGGTTAGGTGGGGGTGAAGGATGTTGGGTAGCCAGATTTGTTCTAAAAAACTTGGCAAACCGCTCATTCATCTTTTGGAAGAAGGCTTCCCTAGCCTCTCCTCCCTGACTAACCGTTACTGGTCTACTTTCAGATGGCGCTGTCCCTTGGGCGGGAGCCAGCGCATTACTTTCAACATCATCAGCTACATCTCGATCAGGATCCATTTACTATATGAAAATACAATTTAAATTGTCAGGAGTCATCACACTATCGTCAATTATATATGGCATGTATAGCTAGACTCTCACACATGCTACGTTAGTCTGAAAATCGATTAAACCGTAGCTTTGATACCACTAAATGTAATACCCCTTATCAGTATTCAACGACGGAATAGGATATGAGGCATTAAGTGACTTATATCACAAGTGAACATACAGATCAAGTCAAAACATTACATCCATATTAAAACCATTTGTATTCAATCATAAATTCCCTAATACGAGCCTATGAGGCCCAAAACATGTTTCAGAAGTGGTTCGAGACTAAACCGATAACTCAAGGAATTTTTACAAAACTTAGAAAATTTTTGCTATAAATAGAGGTCACACGGCCGTGTGGTTTGGGACACGCTCGTGTGGTCAGGCCGTGTGTTCACACACGCTGATGTCTCTAACCCGTGTAACTCTTTGCTTTGCAATGCATGAACAAATTGAAGTCATTTGGCCAAGTCACATGCCCGTGTGCTAGGCCATGTGATTAATTTAATTTTCATAAAATAGGTGCAGACTTCACATGGGTAGGACACACGCCCATGTCCGGGGCCGTGTCCCTTACACGGCTGAGACACACACCCGTGTCTGTGCCCGTGTGCTCAATTCTGAGCATTCTATTCCTTAAAATTAAGGTGCAGGGGACACATGGCCAAAACACATGCCCATGGGACACATGGCCTAGACACACGACCGTGTGTCTACCCGTATAGACAAAATAAAGGCTACATACCAAGCCATTTGTCACCCTTATTTACACATACACATACATAAATTCAATGGCATAAATCTTGGTATACTTAGGCAACCAAAACATCCACAATCATGGGCAATACGTGTTAATGCATTACCATCGTCTATCATACTCATGATATTTCATTATGCCAAATCAAATATACAAATTTCACATTAAAAAACACCACTAATGTAACACCCCAAATCTGACCTGGAAGTTTGGCTCGAATCTGGCGTGTCACATTGAAGTGTTTTTCGAAAACCATGTTTCCATTAAAAACCCTTCTTAGTAAATAAAAACTTATACCCTTTTTAAACCTTGTTAGAAAACCTCAGCTGAATAACATTCTTAACAACTTTGTAAAAATCTTGGCGATTATGAAGCTTAATTTAAAAACAATTGCGAGATACGTGATGTTTTGAAAACAGTAGTTGCTTTGGAAAACCGTGTTCTAATACTAGCAATTATAAGGACAATAAATGAAATTCCAAATTAGAAATCCAGAAAATTACAACGGCTTTACTAAAACCCACATAAAATAATTTAAAAGCAATAATCAAAACTGTAACATAAACAGTGTGTATGGCTCCCTTTGAGCCCCTTGCAGCTCCTATCCGTCTAAGGCTGGAAATTACCTGAAAGGTTAATAAACGGGGTGAGTTTATGAAAAATTAGTGTGTAATCCCCTACTCTATAAAAGGAACAGTCAGTCATATAAAAGAATTAAAAGTCTGGCCCTAGCCTTACTTACAGTTTCGGTATCAATTGGGCCTTAGCCCACTATAACAGATAGTACCAGATGGGCCTTAGCCCTACACAAAACACAGAATGAAGCCCATAGGCCCACAACAGATACAAAATAGATATTTCATGTATGCAGAAACCTAACCCATATCCATTCGTATACACCCCCGTACCAACCTTACACCATGTGGGGAGACAACTCGACCCACCCATCCGCTACACACCACAGAATTTGCAGCATGGCTGCCAGAACAGATATTGTGATAGAGTCACTAGATACAGATATTGTGGCAAAGCAACCAGAACAAATATTTGTGGCATAGCCACCAGAATGCTTCCTCTATCAATATAACCCATATCCCATGCAACAGATATACATGTCATGGCATACAACATACAGAATCAGAATATCATGCCCATATTTGAATCAAACAATCACAATCAAGTCATTCATATCACCAACATATATCCACAATCAAATCCGTCAACCACACAGTCCAAGTCAGTCACTTGCCCTCAAGGGCAAAACGGTCATTTAACATCCTAGGGGCAAAATGGTAATTTTACCCCACAAGGTAATCTCGGTAATTCTACCCTACAGAGGTATTTCGGTATTTTTACCCTACAAGGGTATTTCGATAATTCTACCCTACAGAGGTATTTCAATAATTCTACCCTTGTAGGGTATTTCAATAGTTTTGTAAATCGAGGGTAAAACGGTAATTTTGTAAATCGAGGGTACTTGGTAATTTTACAAGTCGAGGGTATTTCAGTAATTTGGTAAAAAAGTATTCTAAATAGGGATAACAATACGAATGGGCCCACATGCTCGTGTGGCCCTTTTTGCCCAAATCTAGCCACAGATATGAGATTCACCTAGCCTAGTCCAATATTCACTACACAATCAAACAACTTATCCAATTGGGCCCACATGGCCCCTTTCGGCCCATCGCGGCCCGAAGTAGCCATCCTACAGCCAGAGAACTGAGAAGTACACACCTAATAGGAGACTGGAGTTAATCCGCGCTCCGAACACTCTTAGTCGATGCCCAACCCAAACGAGCACGCTATAAAGCGAAAGGGATCAGCCAAGAAAGGTACCTTTACTCTCCTCATGGTTCTCTCTATTTAAAGCCAGCTTTGTATCCACTCTTATGTTAGCTTCCCGATGTGGGATCCCTCCATCATCAGAGTTTAAATTCAACACCAAATCTTGTCGCCCCCTGTTAGCAAAATAAATGCTCTTTGATTGCCATGAGTTTCGAACCCTGGACCTCCTTGTGAACTCTATGACGCCACCTTTCTGCCTCTTATGTGACGCTACTTTGCCACTAGACCACAAGGCTTTTTGTGGCACAATTTCTCCAACAATATTCTTAAGGCCTACCTACTACACCTAGGGTTTGATTCACCTTAAACCAAAATTTTTGCTAGAGTCCAGGTTTGAACCCAGGACTTCTCCAACACTTTTCAGTACACTTAACCACTAAAACAAGCCTTGATTAACGAAATTTACATGCACAACAAAATATTACAAGTTGCCTTCAACTGCTCCCATGCTCAAGGCCCAAAACTTCAAAGCCTAAATTTAGGGTGTTACAACTCTACCTCCCTCAAAGAAATTTCGTCCCTAAAATTTCCATCTAACAGGGTAGTCGTGTAACAACTACCCCACTACGCTACCGCTGCGCACTCTGATTCTACTATCACTATCACACTTCAACTAGAACGTGAAACATCTCATACATACAACACTTATTCACTGAAGCAGACACATATTTATCACACATATATACAATTTCTATATCCAAACATCACATCCACATAAAATAAGTACCAAATTTAAATTTAGACCAGTATCTAACGAATCTACAGTATTTCAATTTCTAAACGGACAAAAGTATTCAGAAGACTTACGGATTCAGCGCCGAAGACTCGGTGTGCCACACTTTTATTAAGAGAAATACTTCAAACAGACCACGTGGTTGAAAATAATTTTCTAAAATTCAACCTTTGAAAACTCAATCCACAGCCGAGTTGTTGCAACCGAGCTCTGATACCATTAAATGTAAACCCCAAATTTGGCCTGAAAGTTTGGCTCGAATCTGGCATGTCACATTGAAGTGTTTTTCGAAAACCATGTTTCTATTAAAAACCCTTCTTAGTAAATAAAAACTTGTACCCTTTTTAAACCTTGTTAGAAAACCTCAGTTGAATAACATTCTTAACAACTTTGTAAAAATCTTGGCAGTTACAGAAGCTTAATTTAAAAACAATTGCGGATATGTGATGTTTTAAAAATAGTAGTTGCTTTGGTAAACCGTGTTCTAATACTGGCAATTATAAGAAAACTAAATAAAATTCCAAATTAGAAATCCAGAAAATTACAAAGGCTTTACTACAACCCACATAAAATAATTTAAAAGCAATAATCAAAATTGTAACATAACAGTTTGTGTGGCTCCCTCCGAGCCTCTCGCAACTCCGATCCGTCTAAGGCTAGAAATTACTTGAAAGGTTAATAAACGGGGTGAGTTTACGAAAACTCAGTGTGTAATCCCCTACTTTATAAAAGGAATAGTTAGTCATATAAAAGAATTAAAAGTCTTGCCCCAGCCCTACTTACAGTTTTCGTATCAATTGGGCCTTAGCCTATTATAACAGACAGTACCAGATGGGCCTTAGCCCTATAAAGAATTCAGTATGAAGCCCATAGGCCCACAACAGATACAGAACAGATATTTCATGTATGCAGAAACCCAACCCATATCCATCCGTATACAGCCCCGTACCAACCTTACACTATGTGGGGAGACAACTCTACCCACCCATCCGATACACACCACAGAATTTACAGCATGGCTGTGACAACCCGAATTAGGGCCTAATCGGAATGGTGGTTTCGTGACCACAAATCTGAGATAGAAATAATTATTTGATGATTATTTTGAGGTTTATGATATGATTTCATGATTTCGTGAAAATTTCGTGATGAAATTCTATGCATTGAGCACTTAAGTTGAGATTAGGGACTAAACTGAATAAATTGCAAAACTCGTGTTTTAGAAGTTTTTAGTATGAAATTGCTTTGGGATATTAATTAGGAGGTCTTAAATAGCAACTTGACCAATTCCTAAGTTATGGACAAAAGTGGGACATGGAGGGAATTTTTGGAAAGTTTAGTAGTAAGGGCATTTTGGTCATTTGTATATTAAATGAAATAAAATGGGAAAAATAACACAAAATTGGCCATCATCTTCATTAGTTGCTGCCAAAATTTGCTCTCCTCCATAGCTAGGGTTTCTTCAACTTTCAAGCTTCATAGTAAGTGATTTCAAGCCCCGTTTTTAGTGTTCTTTACATTTTTGAAATCCTCGTAGCTCGATTTACCTATTTCTACCATTATTTCGAGTTAGGGTTTATGTTTAAAAATTTACCCATGAATGATAGGCATCTATTTTGATGTTTGATGGTAGAATATGAATGTTTGAAGTTAGGAGAACGATCTTTTCTAAGCGATTTTTAGCGAAAACGAGCAAAACGGCATAATTGATAAAAATACCTATTGTTCATAACTACGTGTTAGAGTGGGAATTTGATGTTGCCATAGAAGAGAAAAATGATCAGCATGTTATTAAACATAAGAATAAGGGCTGAAATTAAATTTCTGAGCCTTGGGGCAAAATCATAATTTTGTAAAAGTTAGGGGCAAAAATGTAATTTTTGTATAATGTGATTTTTGGATTGAAATAAATAGTTCAGGTGTTAAATGAGCTAAATGTGTTGTTATAGATCAAGAAAGGCGTGGAATCGACCTCGAACGGGGGAAGGAAAAAGTTTTGGACTAAATTGCAAAATTCCCATATTTTGCACCGAGGTAAGTTTGTATGTAAATAATACATTAATTTCATATACATTTTTATATTTCAGCCTACATTATATATATTAGCTAATGTTGAAGCATAAATAGACTATTGGAAGAATGGAAATAAGTAAGAGAGAGAAATCAGGTTGAACATTCGGAAAGATCGAATAAAATACATGGAGCGTAGCTAGGTCACATGTATGGTGCTGAGTGCACATCATGTGTACAAGAAAGCTACGAGAAACTATGTGGTAGCTAGGTCACATGTGTGATACGGGATGTATCCCATGTAGACAAGAGAGCTACGGGAGATATAAATAGAGCTAGGTTGCATGTGTGATTCCAAGTGTAGGACACCATGTGGACAAGAGAGCTACGTAATAAATTGGCTAGGCCACATGGGTGGTACTAAGTGTTCACCATGTGTACAAGAGAGCCGAATTATATGAAATATGATGGTGGAGCTGTGTGCTGAAACCATCAAGTATCGGGAATTGATACGAATTGTTCAACGGGATGGCTTTATGGTGACATTGTAATTATGGACCTATACTTGTGATGTATGATATGTGGTGAAAATGATTTGTGATATATATATATAAGTTAAAATGAGATTAATACAAAGAAAGTGTGAAAGAGTGAATTAGCACTAAAACTGTTGTGGGACAGTAGCAGTCACGTGATTTTGAAAAATCACCAAAAATAGTAATAATTTAATTAGAGGCTGAATGAGATGTGAAATTAAAGGTTAATGAGCCTATTTTCATATAAAATAAACGGAGAAAGTAAAGGAATTCTATATTTTGATATATTTATAATTGTGTGTGACTTTCTCAGAATGACTATGTGATCCCCTATTCCAACTTTTAAAAATCATTAAAAATTGTAAAAAACAAATTAAGAAACATAGTTTATATGTATAAATTCCTTATTGAGTCTAGTTTTAAATGAAACAGGTTTCATGGTTATTTGAATTTTATACTGAGAGAAATTAAATTCGAAGTGAATAGAGGTCAGATCAGTCGAGCTGTGTAACAGGGGAAACTTTAACTAATAAACTGTACTAATTGGCTGGACCAAAAATTCTAGAAAAAAATTAGAAATAATTTTTATGAGTCCAGATTCGGGGAAATTTTACGAATTTGAATTTCGAGTTTCGTAACTCGAGTTATGATTTATTTAGTGATCATGACGCAGGAGGGACAGCTTGATCAAATTGGAGTGAATAGTAAAATTTAAGAATATGATATAATTGAGTTATGTTGTAAACATATTAGATTCCTTATTTGTTATTTATATACTTACTTACTAAGCTATAAGCTTACTTTCTTTTCCCTCTTTTGTCTTATAGTGTCATCCAGCTAGCAAAGGAGTTAGAGATCGTTGAAGATTTGCCTGCACTATCAATACTTTTGGTATTTGAACTCAACATTTTGAATTATGGCATGTATAGTAGACTTAGTTATTTTGTTACGTGTCATAATTGCCTAGGTCTAAAATATTAATTATAGTATCAATCAAATCTTTTTGTAAGAAGTCTTTGAAATTGGCTTGTATTGTTAATGGCATATGTTGTAATGATTCATGATCAAATAGCGCGCCATATTTTTGTCTCGGTTTTATTTAATAGTGTGTATTATAATTTGTTAATACCTCGTACCCTGTTCTGGCGACGGATACGGGTAAGGGGTGTTACATTTAGTGGTATCAGAGCTACGTTTTAGTCAGTTCTCGGACTAATAAAGAGTGTGTAAAAGTCTAGCTATACATGCCATAAAAATATTTTGATAGTGTGGTGACTCCTGATTATTCTAAATCGTGTTTTGTTTTGATATAGTAATGGATCTGACCAGGCTGCGGTGATATCGTCGCTAATGTAATGCGCCGGCTCTGCACAAGGGACGCGCTTTGTGGAAAGTAGAACTGAGACATTGAGCAGGGAGATGAGGCTCGGGATGCCTTTCTCCAAATGATGAACAATTGGTATCTTGAGTTTATTCGAGCAAACCCAAATGCTCAACCTCCTCCACCCCCTCCCATACCTCAGACGATTTCTCTGAGTTGCTCAAGGCATAGATTTGGTAAGAATGAACAAGCCTCCAGTTGATAAGATTCGAAAACAAGGGGCTGAAGAGTTTAGAGCAAAGATCAATGATGATCTCGAGAAAGCGGAGTCTTGGCTTGAAAATTCTACTCGTGTGTTTGATGAGCTTTCATGTACACCCGAGGAGTGCTTAAAGTGTGCTGTATCACTTTTGAGAGATTCGGCCTACCACTGGTGGAAGACTTTGGTAGCAGTGGTGCCAAAAGAAAGAGTTACTTGGGATTTTTTCCAGGAAGAATTCAGAAAGAAATACATAAGTTAGCGATTTATTGATAAAAAACGGAAGGAGTTCCTTGAATTGAAACAGGGAAAGATGTCTGTGGCAGAGTATGAACGTGAATTTGTAAGACTCAGTAAGTATGCCGAGGAATGTGTGTCCACCTAGGCCATTATGTGCAAAAGGTTTGAGGATGGGCTAAATGAGGATATTAAAGTGTTTGTGGGAATTTTGGAGTTGAAAGAATTTTTAGTATTGGTTGATCGAGCTCTAAAAGCCGAAGAATTGAATAAATAAAGAAGAAAAGCTGCTATTGAGGCTCGAGATGCCAGAAAGAGGCCGATAAGCAAGTCATTTCAATCTCAATCAAAGAGGTCCAAAGAGACAAACCCTCGAATGATAGTTTCAACTGGGGATTCACACAGAGATCGTGGTAGAACATATTCGGGGTCTAAAGCTTAAGCTACTTCAGTGGAAAGTGTGGGTAATGTGCGATCTAGAGAGCCCGAGTGTCAGTAATGTGGCAGGCAACATTATGGTGAGTGTTGGCGAAACAAGCAAGCTTGTTTCAGAGACTGTCCGGAGAAAGTTAAAGAAGAAAAATTTCAGAGTGCTAGACAGAATACCACCGCTAGCAAGGGTAGACCACCGAGAAATACTGGAAGTGGAGCTAGCAATAAAGCGTAATGAAAGATTTGGTGGCGAGATCGAGAAGTTAGGCGCTCGCTAGAGCTTATGCCATACGTGCCCGAGAGGATGCATCATCTCCCGATGTGATTACTGGCACATTTTCTCTCTATGATGCTATTGTTATTGCATTGATTGATCCCGGGTCCACTCATTCCTATATTTGCATGAATTTAGTATCTAATAAAAAGTTACCGTTGAGTTTCTCGAGTTTACGATTAAAGTGTCGAACCCCTTAGGCCAATATGTGCTAGTTGACAAGGTCTGCAAGAATTGCCCATTAATGATTCAAGGTCATCGTTTTTCGACTAATCGATCTTTGTTACCATTTGATGAGTTTGACGTTATTTTGGGAATGGGTGGTTGACATTCTATGATGCCAAGGTAGATTGTAAACAAAAAACACTGGAGTTGAAATGTGAAAGTGGAGAAATTCTGTGGGTTGAAACAGATGAATCAAATAAATTGCCTATGGTGATTTCGCACATGTCTGCACAGAAATACATGAGAAAAGGGTGTGAAGCCTATTTGGCTTATGTAATGAATACTGAGTTGCCTCAATTGAAGTTTGAATCAATACCGATAGTCTGTGAATTTCCAGATGTATTTCCAGAGGAATTGCCTGGATTGTCTCCGAACAGAGAGATAGAGTTTGCCATTGATTTGTTACCAGGAACTGCACCGATCTCGATTGCTCCATATAGAATAGCTCCTACTGAATTAAAAGAATTGAAGGCTCAGTTGCAAGAGTTAACAGACAAGGGGTTTGTGAGACCAAGTTTCTCTCCTTGGGGTGCTCCTGTATTGTTAGTAAAAAAGAAGGATGGTTCAATGAGGCTTTGCATTGATTACCGCCAGCTCAATAAGGTGACTATAAAGAACAAGTACCCGTTGCCGAGGATTGATGATTTATTCGATCAGTTAAAGGGGGCCACAGTGTTTTCAAAGATCGATTTGAGGTCTGGTTACTACCAGTTGAGAGTTAAGGAGTTGGATGTGCCGAAAACTGCTTTTAGGACACGGTATGGACATTATGAGTTCCTTGTGATGCCTTTCGGCTTGACAAATGCTCCAGCTATATTTATGGACCTGATGAACCGAATCTTTCGGCCATATTTAGATAAGTTTGTAGTGGTGTTTATAGATGACATTCTAATTTATTCTCGAGATGAGTCTGAACACGCCGAACACTTGAGAACTGTATTGCAGATTTTAAGAGAAAATAAACTGTTTGCTAAGTTTAGTAAAAGTGAGTTTTGGCTTCGTGAAGTCAGATTTTTGGGACATATAGTCTCAGGTGATGGTATTCGGGTAGATCCGAGTAAGATTTTCGCGATCGTTGATTGGAAACCGCCAAAGAATGTATCTGAGGTTAGAAGTTTTTTAGGCTTGGCCAGGTATTATAGACGTTTTGTCGAGGGATTTTCGACGATTGCCTCTCCTATGACTAAGTTGTTGCAAAAGAATGTTAAGTTTGAATGGTGATAAATGCCAGTGAGTTTTGAAAAAGTGGAAGCATGATTGACTGAAGCACCAATTTTAGTACAGCCTGAGCCAGGGAAGGAGTTCGTAATTTATAGTGATGCATCATTGACAGGCTTTGGGTGTGTATTGGTGCAAGAGGGTAAAGTGATAGCTTATTCCTCGAGACAGTTAAAACCACATGAGAAGAACTATCCTACACATGATTTGGAGTTGGTCGCTATTGTCTTTGCCTTGAATATTTGGCGACATTATTTGTATGGTGAAAAATGCCGAATTTTTACTGATCACAAAAGTTTGAAGTATTTAATAAATCAAAAGGATTTGAATCTGCGACAACGGAGATGGCTTGAATTATTGAAGGATTATGAGCTAGTGATTGATTATCATCCAGGAAAAGCGAATATAGTTGCCAACGCTTTGAGCAGGAAATCTCTTTTTCCTTTGAGGGCCATGAATACGAGGTTAGCATTGTCTCATGATGGGTCAATTTTGGCAGAGATGAGGGTTAAACCGTTGTTTCTCCAAAGCTAATCTGTGATGCTCAAAAGAATGATAGTGAGTTGCAAACCAAGAGAACGGTCATGAATCGGGTTACTACTCAAATTTTCGAGTTGGACTAGATGATATTTGATGTTTCGAGATAGGATTTGTGTGTAGAAAAATGATGAATTGATTCGAGAAAATATTACATGAGGTATATGATGGCTATTTGTCGATTCACCTGGTAGCACAAAAATGTATAATAATTTAAAGAAGTTATATTGGTGGCGGTATGAAAAGGGACATTTCTGAATTTGTAACCAAGTGTTTGATCTGTCAACAAGTAAAAGCTGAACATCAAGTGCCTTTAGGATTACTCCAATGCCTGAGTGGAAATGGGATAAAATTACTATGGATTTTGTAACCGGTTTGCCTTTGACTCCTAAAAAGAAGGATGCTGTCTGGGTAGTGGTTGATAGGTTAACAAAGTCAGCCCATTTTATACCAAGACGCATCGATTACTCACTTGATAAATTAGTGAACTATATATTCGTTGAAATTGTGAGGTTGCACGAGGTACCTATGTCTATAATATCAGATAGAGATCCGAGGTTTACCTCGAGATTTTGGAAAAAGTTACAAGAAGCTTTGGGCACAAAATTAAACTTTAGTACTGCGTTTCATCCACAAACAGATGGTCAGTCGGAAAGAGTAATCCAGTACTCGAGGATATGCTTAGATGTTGTGTTTTAGAATTTGGAGGTAGTTGGGAGAAATATCTATCTTTGGTTGAATTAGCGCCTACAATATGATTTTGATCAAGTATACAAATGGCACCGTCTGAAGCCTTGTATGGTCGCAAATGTCGAATCCTTTATATTGGACCGAACTTAGTGAGAAACAGATTCACGGAGTTGATCTAGTTAAAGAAACTGAGGAGAAAGTAAACGTAATTTGTGATTGCTTAAAAGCTGCTTCAGATCGACAAAAGTCATATGCAGATTTAAAAAGAAAAGAGATTGAATTTCAGGTGGATGATAAAGTGTTCTTGAAGGTGTCATCATGGAAGAACATTCTGAGATTTAGCCCAAAAGGCAAATTGAGTCCGCGTTTTATTGGGCCGTACGAGATTACTGAGAGAATCGGACCAGTGGCATATCGGTTGGCCTTACCGGCAGAGTTAGAAAGAATTCATAACGTGTTTCATGTATCAATGTTGCGACGTTATCGTTCAGATCCTTCACATGTGATTTCTCCAACAGAAATTGAGATTCGACCGGATATGACCTATGAGGAGGAACCAATAAAGATTTTGGCTCGGGAAATTAAACAGTTAAGAAATAAAAGTATAGCATTAGTGAAAGTATTGTGGCACAGACATGGGATAGAAGAGGCTACGTGGGAACCTGAGGAAACTATGAGGAAACAGTACCCGAACCTCTTTACCGGTAAGATTTTCGGGGACGAAAATCCCTAAAGGGGGGAGAATTGTGACAACCCGAATTAGGGCCTAATCGGAATGGTGGTTTCGTGACCACAAATCCGAGATAGAAATAATTATTTTATGATTATTTTGAGGTTTATGATATGATTTCATGATTTCGTGAAAATTTCGTGATGAAATTCTATGCATTGAGCGCTTAAGTTGAGATTAGGGACTAAACCGAATAAATTGCAAAACTCGTGTTTTAGAAGTTTTTAGTATGAAATTGCTTTGGGATATTAATTAGGAGGTCTTAAATAGCAACTTGACCAATTCCTAAGTTATGGACAAAAGTGGGACATGGAGGGAATTTTTGGAAAGTTTAGTAGTAAGGGCATTTTGGTCATTTGTATATTAAATGAAATAAAATGGGAAAAATAACACAAAATTGGCCATAATCTTCATTAGTTGCTGCCAAAATTTTCTCTCCTCCATAGCTAGGGTTTCTTCAACTTTCAAGCTTCATAGTAAGTGATTTCAAGCCCCGTTTTTAATGTTCTTTACATTTTTGAAATCCTCGTAGCTCGGTTTACCTATTTCTACCATTATTTTGAGTTAGGGTTTATGTTTAAAAATTTACCCATGAATGATAGGCATCTATTTTGATGTTTGATGGTAGAATATGAATGTTTGAAGTAAGGAGAACGATCTTTTCTAAGCGATTTTTAGCTAAAACGAGCAAAACGGCATAATCGATAAAAATACCTATTGTTCATAACTAAGTGTTAGAGTGAGAATTTGATGTTTCCATAGAAGAGAAAAATGATCAGCATGTTATTAAACATAAGAATAAGGGCTGAAATTAAATTTCCGAGCCTTGGGGCAAAATCATAATTTTGTAAAAGTTAGGGGCAAAAATGTAATTTTTGTCTAATGTGATCTTTGGATTGAAATAAATAGTTCAGGTGTTAAATGAGCTAAATGTGTTGTTATAGATCAAGAAAGGCGTGGAATCGACCTCGAACGGGGGAAGGAGAAAGTTTTGGACTAATTGCAAAATTCCCATATTTTGCACCGAGGTAAGTTTGTATGTAAATAATACATTAATTTCATTTACATTTTTATATTTCAGCCTACATTATATATATTAGCTAATGTTGAAGCATAAATAGACTATTGGAAGAATGGAAATAAGTAATAGAGAGAGAAATCCCAGTTGAACATTCGGAAAGATCGAATAAAATACATGGAGCATAGCTAGGTCACATGTATGGTGCTGAGTGCACATCATGTGTACAAGAAAGCTACGAGATACTATGTGGTAGCTAGGTCACATGTGTGATACGGGATGTATCCCATGTAAACAAGAGAGCTACGGGAGAGATAAATGTAGCTAGGTCGCATGTGTGATTCCAAGTGTAGGACACCATATGGACAAGAGAGCTACATAATAAATTGGCTAGGTCACATGGGTGGTACTAAGTGTTCACCATGTGTACAAGAGAGCCGAATTATATGAAATATGATGGTGGAGCTGTGTGCTGAAACCATCAAGTATCGGGAATTGATCCGAATTGTTCAACGGGATGGCTTTATGGTGACATTGTAATTATGGACCTATACTTGTGATGTATGATATGTGGTGAAAATGATTTGTGATATATATATAAGTTAAAATGAGATTAATACAAAGAAAGTGTGAAAGAGTGAATTAGCACTAAAACTGTTGTGGGACAGTAGCAGTCACGTGATTTTGAAAAATCACCAAAAATAGTAATAATTTAATTAGAGGCTGAATGATATGTGAAATTAAATCTTAATGAGCCTATTTTCATATAAAAGAAACGGAGAAAGTAAAGGAATTCTATATTTTGAGATATTTATAATTGTGTGTGACTTTCTCAGAATGACTATGTGATCCCCTGTTCCAACTTTGAAAAATCATTAAAAATTTTAAAAAACAAATTAAGAAACATAGTTTATATGTATAAATTCTTTATTGAGTATAGTTTTAAATGAAACAGGTTTCATGGTTATTTGAATTTTATACTGAGAGAAATTAAATTCGTAGTGAATAGAGGTCAGATCAGTCGAGCTGTGTAACAGGGGAAACTTTAACTAATAAACTGTACTAATTGGCTGGACCAAAAATTCTAGAAAAAAATTAGAAATAATTTTTATGAGTTTAGATTCGGGGAAATTTTACGGATTTTAATTTCGAGTTTCGTAACTCGAGTTATGATTTATTTAGTGATCATGACGCAGGAGGGACAGCTTGATCAAATTGGAGTGAATAGTAAAATTTAAGAATATGATATAATTGAGTTATGTTGTAAACATATTAGATTCCTTATTTGTTATTTATATACTTACTTACTAAGCTATAAGCTTACTTTCTTTTCCCTCTTTTGTCTTATAGTGTCATCCAGCTAGCACAGGAGTTAGAGATCGTTGAAGATCCACCTGCACTATCAATACTTTCGGTATTTGAACTCAACATTTTGAATTATGGCATGTATAGTAGACTTAGTTATTTTGTTACGTGTCATAATTGCCTAGGTCTAAAATATTAATTATAGTATCAAACAAATCTTTTTGTACGAAGTCTTTGAAATTGGCTTGTATTGTTAATGGCATATGTTGTAATGATTCATGATCAAATAGCACACCATATTTTTGTCTCGGTTTTATTTAATAGTATGTATTATAATTTGTTAATACCTCGTACCCTGTTCTGGCGACGGATACGGGTAAGGGGTGTTACAATGGCTGCCAAAACAGATATTGTGACAGAGTCACCAGATACAGATATTGTGGCAAAGCCACCAGAACAGATGTTTTTGGCATAGCCACCAGAACGCTTCCTCCATCAATACAACCCATATCCCATGCAACAGATATACATGTCATGGCATACAACATACAGAATTGAAATATCATGCCCATATTTGAATCAAACAATCAGAGTCAAGTCATTCATATCACCAACATATATCCACAATCAAATCCGTCAACCACACAGTCCAAGTCAGTCACTTGCCCACAAGGGCAAAATGGTCATTTAACACCCTAAGAGCAAAATGGTAATTTTACCCGACAAGGGTATCTCGGTAATTCTACCCTACAGAGGTATTTTGATATTTCTACCCTACAAGGGTATTTTGATAATTCTACCCTACAGAGGTATTTCAGTAATTCTACCCTACAGGTGTATTTCAATAGTTTTGTAAATCGAGGGTAAAACAGTAATTCTGTAAATTAGGGGTACTTTGGTAATTTTACAAGTCGAGGGTATTTTAGTAATTTGGTAAACAAAAGTATTCTAAACAGGGATAACAATACGAATGGGCCTAAAGCCCTTTCTTAGCCCAAAGTCTTTTAGCCCAAATCTAGCCACAGATATGAGATTCACCTAGCCTAGTCCTATATTCACTACACAATCAAATAACTTATCCAATTGGGCCCGTAGGCCCATTGGGCCCACATGGCCCCTTTCGACCCATCGCGGCTGAAGTAGCCATCCTACGGCCAGAGAACTGAGAAGTACACACCTAATAGGAGACTGGAGTTAATCCGCGCTCTGAGCACTCTTAGTCGACGCCCAACTCAAACAAGCACGCCATAAAGTGAAAGGGATCAGCCAAGAAAGGTACCTTTACTCTCCTCATGGTTCTCTCTATTTAAAGCCAGCTTCACATCCACTCTTATGTTAGCTTCCCGATATGGGATCCCTCCATCATCAGAGTTTAAATTCAACACCAACTCTTGCCGCCCCCTGTTAGCAAAATAAATGCTCTTTGATTGCCATGAGTTTCGAACCCTGGACCTCCTTGCGAACTCTATGACGCCACCTTCCTGCCTCTTATGTAGCGCTACTTTGCCACTAGACCACAAGGCTTTTTGAGGTACAATTTCTCCAACAATATTCTTAAGGCCTACCTACTACACCCAGGGTTTGATTCACCTTTAACCAAAATTTTTGGTAGAGTCCAAGTTTGAACCCAGGATTTCTCCAACACTTCTCAGCACACTTAACCACTAAAATAAACCTTCATTAATGAAATTTACATGCACAACAAAATATTACAAGCTGCCTTTAACCACTACCATGCTCAAGGCCCAAAACTTCTAAGCCCAAATTCAGGGTGTTACAACTGAGTGTACTTTCAACTTGCATTAACTTATCAAGATACTCTAGCCTATCAATCCATTTCACAACAAATCATTAAGCCACAATCAACATTTAGCAAATCAATATAAACCACATCATCAAGGGCATTGGCACGTACATGCATATATGTATAAATATATATAAGCTTACAATCAATTTAACCAAAATGAGCCAATTTACATGGCCAAATACCAAATCCAACCTTTGACTATTACAAGCCAATACATTTGGCCAAAATCATGATGACACATATAACAAAATGACCAAGTCCCTATACATGCCATACACTCAAAATATTTAAGATCATCGATACCTAAAATGACAAATTGATAGTGTGATGCAATCTTCGACGATCTCTAACCCAAGTTTGCTTGGTTACACTATAAGACATGGAAAGTAAAACGGAGCAAGCTATATAGCTTAGTAAGCTCGTATGAAGAAATAAGCAAATCTTACCATATATTTTACATTCAAGTAACATTATATAAGGCAATGTAATTATCCATAGTCTCATAACCATAATTCATTCCATCACAAACTTACCTTGAATTCATCATTTCGCGAATTTAATAATCATAAGTTTTATGCACATACCTATACCAACTCATAATGGTATCATACTTATTCACATCTTTGACATCCCCAATAAACCACTCAGAATAATAATATCAGATACTCGGGAAACCTTACACATAAGGTGTCACATATGTAGCCATTGCTACTCTATCTCATAACACATATACGCTCGCTCTCGAGCCATCAACAGGCCTGCTCATACAAGCTGTCAATCAAGACATAGCTACACGGTGCTGCTCACACAAGTTGTCAAGTAAGCGTAACATATGCAAGTATACTCAGCCATCGGTAGGATGTACACGACCAGCACCCGGATCACATAACATAAAACCTTAGTAACATGTCACTTGTATCCTAATCTATTCCTAAGGTTCGATTCGGATTTCTCAATTGCTATAACGTCATCAAATGTGTCCGTAAAGTCGATTACACATTCCATGCATAAATTAAAGCATTTAAAATACAATTTTTACAAAGCTTACTAACATACGAACTTACCTCGAATGCAAAAACGACAAAAAGGGATCTATTCGTCTATTATTTTATTTTTCCCCTATCTACACCTGAACTTTATTTTTCTTGATCTATAATACCACATTTAACTTATTTAATCATCAAGCTATTCAATTCAGTCCAAAATCACATTATGGAAAAAATTACATTTTTACCCCAAATATTTTAACATTTTACAATTTAGTCCCTAGGCTCGTAAAATGATTTTCTTTCAATTTTTTCACAACCTAAGCCTAGCCGAACCTTACCCTTACTAATAACAATCCACATTTTACACTTATTCACACTTTACCACACATTTTATAGCCTTTTACAAATAAGTCCCTATTTGACATTTTTATCGAAAATCACTTTACAAATGTTGTTTAACAAACAACAAACACGCATTTCCTACAATCAAGCATCAAAATACAAACATATTAAATATGGGTAAAAATTTACTTTAACTTTCTTTCAAATTAGTTCTTGAAATAGCTAGATCAAGCTACAATGATCTCAAAAATATAAAAATTATTAAAAATGGGACAAGAACAGACTTACAATCGAGTTGAAAGCTTAGCCAAACCCTAGCTATGGTTCCTTTGAAAATATTGGCTATGGGGGATGAAATTGAAGAAGATGAAATTGGAAAGTTTTAAATTTGATCGAGTTTTTATGACTCAAAATGATTGTATGTATATGTTTAAGTCAGGTAATGCCTCATGTCCTGTCTTGGCCTCGAACCCGGGTAAGGGGTGTTACATTTAGTGGTATCAGAGCTATGGTTTAGTCGATTCTAGAACTAACCTAGCGTGAGTATGAGTCTAGCTATACATTCTATAGTTGTATATTGATAGTTTGACGACTCCTAACGACTATAAATTGTGTTTTCGTTTAGTAAATGGATCCCAACGGAGCTACGTCGGATGATGTGGAGAGTAATGCACCTGTTGAAAGTGAGCCAGTAACAATTAGTCAGGACGGAGGGGTTAGAGAAGCTTACCTCTGCATGATGGATGCTTGGTATATGGAGTTTATTTGTGCAAATCCAAACACTCCACCTCCCCCACCTCTTTCGATTCCTCAGCATGCCCTTGTAGCTCCTCAAGGAGTAGAAATTGTTAGGAAAGAGAAACCTCCGGTATACAAAATTTGTAAGCAAGGGGTCGAGGAATTTCGGGCTAACATTATGATGGCCCAGAGAGAGTAGAGTTTTGGTTGGAAAATACCATTAGAGTATTTGATGAGCTATCATGCACATCAGAGGAGTGCATGAAGTGCGTAGTGTCACTCCTATGAGACTCGGCCTACCAATGGTGGAATACTCTCATGTCTGTTGTACCGAGAGAGAGGGTGACTTGGGATTTTTTCCTGGAGGAGTTCTATAAAAAGTATATTAGTCAAAGGTTTATAGATCAAAGGAGGAAAAAATTTCTTGAACTGAAGCAAGGTCATATGTTAGTGACAGAGTATGAACGGGAGTTTGTGAGGCTCAGCAAATATGTACGGGAGTGTGTATCTACAGAAGCCACTATGTGTAAGAGGTTTGAGGATGGTCTGAATGAAGATGTCTGAGTATTAGTTGGCATTTTAGATTTAAGGTTATTTGTGGTGCTTGTTGAGAGAGCTTGCAAAGCAGAAGAGCTTGTTAAAGAAAAGCGGCTATGAAGTCACGTGACTCTAAGAAAAGACAGATGGGGAAATCGCATTAGTATTCATCTAAAAGATCAAGATAGTTCACTACCCGATCGAATGATTCAGTGGGGTTCTCGGGTAGAAACAAGAACAAGCAGTATACGACGTCTAAAGCTCAAACCACTACCATTGCGAGTGTTGGTAGTGCTCGACCAAATAGGCCTGAGTGTTCGCAGCGGTAGGCTTCATTTCAGCGAATGCCAAGGAAATGAAAGAGTTTGTTTCAAATGTGGATCACTGGACCACTTCATCCAAAATTGTCCCGGGTTAGATGAGAAAGAGAAAAAGCAAGATGTGAGAGTGAGTAATGCTCCTTCGAGGAATAGACCACAAAAGAACCCGAGCAGTGGGGCAAACAGCAGGGGGACACCTAGAGATTCAGCTGTGAGGTCCAAGGGCCATGTGCCTGCAAGGACTTATGTTATTCGCGCCCGCAAAGAGGCATCATCACCGGATGTGATTACGGGTACTTTTTCTATAACAGCCTGATTTTGGGCTTAGTCAGTACAGTGGTTTTAGGACCACCAATTCGAAGTTGAAGAAAGTATTTTATTTATTATTTTAGAGTTATAGCATGTTTATATTAGTGCATGAAAAATTTGGTGAAGTAATTTTAGCATTTGTGAGCTTAATTACGAAAAGAACTAAATTGCATAAAGTGAAAAAGTCTTAATTTGATAGCTAAGGGTGTTAAATTGCCATGTATCCTAAATTGGGGGTCTTTAAAGGGTAATTAAACCCTTTAGATAGGCATGGCTGGCTATAGGAGACAAGGTGGTCAAAAAGTCAAAATTTGGTGAAATTATGTGATAAAATTCAATAAAATAAAACAAATAGGAAAAGTTGTCATTTTTCTCATCTCTATCTTTCTTTTTCCATTGATTTTTCTTCAAGAAAATAGCCATGGAAGCTTAAAAATTTTCAGCAACCTTAAGCTCTTGCAAGTAAGTCTTCGTGGTAGTTTTTCTTGATAATTTGTGTGTTTTTGAAATCCCTAAAGCTTAATCTAGCTATTGAGGGGGCTATTTTGTTAAATGGTTGATAGTATAGGGACTTACCATGAAATTATTTGTAATGTTTACTAAGTTTTTTTGGAAGAAAATGAGTCTTGGTTGTTGAGTGAACAATTTTTGTGGAAGGACTTCTCATGAAAACCCTAATAGGACCATTTTGTAAAGTTTGTAAAATAGATAGTAATGTTGTGAAATATTGGAAATTTGGGGTTTTCATAAGAGTAATAAATGGTCAGTTAGGCTTGGCTAATAAGGAAATTCGATAAAAATCAATTTTTGAGTCTAAGGGCAAAATGGTCCATTTGCCAAAAATGTGAATTGTTGATTGTGTAAATTTTTCTAATGATTAAACGGATGAATTTTTATTATTTTACATCAAGAAATACAACATCCAAACCTAGACCGAGGGAAGGCCAAGCGAGTAAACAAAAATCGACTAATCGCCTACTTTTTGTAATCCGAGGTAAGTTGTACGTAAATAATACAACTACATTGTTATTATATGTGTTTGAACTGATATAGCATAAATTGCTTGTTTGTGGAAATGATTATGTATGATGGATATTGAGATAGTAAAACTCTCGTTTGAACCTTAAGAAATAAATCGGATATTCATGCCATGACATTCGAGTTATTTATGTGCTAGTGTAAGACATGTCTGGGACATGCATCAGCCACATTATGAGAGCCAGTGTAAGACCATGTCTGGGACTTGGCATCGTCATTAAGACGAGAGCTAGTGTAAGACATGTTGGGACATGCATCGGCCTCGAGATGTAAGCCAATGTAAGACATGTCTAGGACATGCATCGGCTACGAGATGTGTCAGTGTAAGACCATGTCTGGGACATGGCATCAACACCGATAGATGAGAGCCAGTGTAAGACCATGTCTAGGACATGGCATCGGCCTCGATTTTGATAGTCAGTGTAAGACCATGTTTGGGACATAGCATCGACTTGATGGACGAGCTAGTGTACGACCATGTGTAAGACCATGTCTGGGACATGGCATTGGCATTATACCCTATATTTGAGTCTTAGTGAATATCTGAAAACATTCCAAATGGTTTAAAGGTGAGAATTACAGTTTAAGTTAAACGAGAAAAGTATAACCATGTTGTGAGTGGTACAGGTACCTATTTGAAATGTATGAGATGTGAGCTCAATATATGCTATGTGAATTGTATTGGATAGTGACGAGTAAGTTGTGCTTATGCCTACTTTTGTATTAGGAGTACGATGATGAATGGTAAAGTTGTTGATTATTTTCATGCAACTTACTAAGCTTTATGCTTACCCTATTTCCTTTCCATTTTCTTATAGTGCCGCCAAAATAGCTCGAGGATCATCGCCTATGTCGGAGAAGCCAGTCACACTATCATCCGAAGCACTTGGTATAATTAGATTTTTTATTTTGATTATGGCATATATAGGACCCTAACTTTTGAGTTTTGTGTCATTGTTAATTGGCCAAATGTGTTGGCTTACTTTAGCATTTGATTCATTTTGCACAAGGCCATGGAAAATGGCTAATGTTGAAAGTTGTTTTATGAATACAAGAAGTTCTTCCATGAATGAGAAATTTGTTGGTTGCTTAAGTATATATGAAATATGTAAAAACCTTAGTTATGGTTGTTTGGTTGAGAAATCATATTAAGTCAGACTTTGGCATGTTAGAATATGTTTCAAGGTGGCAAAGGGCTTGGTAGATAGCCTTATATTGTCCACAAGGGTAGACACATGGGCCTGTGTCTACACACGGCCAGCCACCTGGGAGTGTTGTCAGGCCTTGTGTCCTCTGCACGTAAAAATTTCAAGTCAGTATGCATGGTGGTAAAAACACGGGCAGAGACACAGCCGTGTGGGGGACACGGTCTCTGTAACACCCCAAACCCGGCCCAAAAGTTAGACCAAAATTTGACGTGTCACATTGAAGTGTTTTTCGAAAACCATGTTTTCATTAGAAACCCTTCTTATTTAAAATGTAGTGCATTGAAAACTTCTTAATTTTATTTCCAAAATTCCTTTTTACTTTGCAGAAGCTAATTCTAAAAGTAACCGATTTACGAAAACGTGATTTAAAAGTTAAGTTACGAAAACATAGTGTTTTGAAAACCGTGATCTACTTCTAACAAATATCAAACATAGTAAATAAATTTTCCCAAATAAAAAGTTAAGAAAGAAAATACAGAGGCCCTATTACAACCCAAATAAAAAACCAAAGGGCTTAACTAAATAAATGAAATAGAAAAACATGTGTAGATGTATGATCGTCTCTGAGTCCCTCTACGACACCGATCCACCTAACACTGGGGTTTACCTGCACAGTTAATAAATGGGATGAGCTTACAAAAACTCAGTGTGTAATCCACTTACTAGAGTAACGATCGGTATCTGAGAAACAAAACAAAAAGCGATGGGGCGAGCCTTTAACGCTAACAAATGAAGATGATCGATTCAGAGCATACGTGGGCCACAGCCCATTACAAATCACTTGGGTCTCAGCCCTTGTCAGAATCAAACCATATGCATAATGCAAAAATGTATGCTAACCCATCCCATCCAACCGCTATACACCAACTCCGTCCCCCGGTACACATCATGTGGGGATATAACTATCGACCCACCAATCCGATACACATCAATGGTAGCTCGATTGCAGTATACTTTCATTGTAGCAAGCTGCTAGCATATATATGGCTTGAAGCCTTCAGTAGCGGTATTATAATTGGCACAAAGCCATCGATAACTGTAATAAGTTCGGCACATAGCCATCAACTAGAGTAACATAACCGGCACACAGCCCTTGGTAAATGTGATCAACACCGAGTCGTCAATAATCATATATTGGCACATAGCCTTAGGCAAATACGTTTGGCACACAACCATAATCAGGTTGGCACAGAGCCATATATAGGTTGGTGCAAAGGCATAATCAGAATAATTGGCTTTAAGCTATCAGTAGCTGTATCATGTTAGGCACATAGCCATCAGCGACGGTAATATAGTTGGCACACAGCCTCGGGTAAATATGATCGACACAGAGTCATCAGTAATCATATATTGGGCTTAAAAGCCACTGGTGGATCCACGGTCGTCAAACAACCATGCGATCCTTAATCGGTGGATCCACGGTCGTCAAGCAACCATGCGATCCTCAATCGGTGGATCCACGATCGTTAAACAACTATGCGATCCTCATATACTTCCTCCGTTCCATAATTCCCACCCATGTGCAACATAATATTATATGAATGCAGCAAATACACACACGGCATACAAAATCATACCAATCACAGTCACAACAGTCCAATCACAGTCATACATTCTCAGTCAGAACATAGTCAAATTAATCAAATTGTATTATCAATGAGTCATATACCCTAAAGGGGTAGAATGGTCTTTTTACCTATTAGGGGTATTTTAGTCATGTCACCCTACAAAGGTGTTTTGGTAAATCTACAAACCAAGGGTATTTTGGTAATTTTGCAAATCAAGGGTATTTCTGTAATTTTCCAAATTAGGGGTATTTTGGTATTTTTACAAATTGAGGGTATTTCGATAATTTTACATGTCGAGGGTATTTTAGTAATTTCACAAATTAGGGGTATTTTGGTAATTTTACAAATTGAGGGTATTTTAGTTATTTTACAAGTTGAAAGTATTTTGGTAATTTTACAGGTCAAGGGTATTTCAGTAATTTCACAAATTAGGGGTATTTTGGTAATTTTACAGATTAAGGGTATTTCGGTAATTTTACCCTACAGGGGCATTTCAGTAATTCTACCCTACAGGGGCATTTTCGTAATACTAACCTACAGATATGAGATTCACATAGTTGTATCCAATATTTACTACACAATCATGCAATTTACCCACTTGGGCCCACATGGCCCAAAGCAACCTAAGCCCACGAGAGCACTTATGATGGCCCCAACCATCACGTCCAGGCTCCCACACGTACGATCGCGCACTCGTGTGGCTACCATTACCCTGTGAGTGGCATTCTGACATTTGTCGTTCTACAACTAGAGTAGTGCGAAATACACACCTGTTTATGAGATCGCGCCGAAGTCCACGATCACCAACCTTAGCACATCTTGCACTGAGTCTTCCTCCCAACTCATCTGATTCGCTCTATTTAAAGTCAACTTCTCACCAATTCTCAGGTTAACTTCTCGGTGTAGGACTACTTTTAACCATTAGGAAAATTCCTCATTCTTATTACCACTTCAACCACAGAGTTTTTGCCCAACTCCACCTCCTTCGCAGCTAAAATAGCAAAATAAATACTCTACTGCACATCCCAAGACTTGAACCTCAGACCTCATAGTTACACAACACACCACCTTGCCACTTCACCACAAGGCTTTTTGTGTGATAAAACATCCATAATTAACTTTAAGACATATGTGCCAGCGTCAAGATTCACTTAAGAGAAAAACCAAAATGAATTGTAAGAGCCAAGACTTGAACCCAGGCTCCCTTGCAACCTTAAGGACGCCACAACCACTAGACCACGTGCTTCCTTGTTTCATTTATTTAACACAATAATTTAAAAGGCCATCATCCAAGCATCTAGGGTTTTATTCACTTAATATCAAAATTTCTACTAAAGCCTAGATTTGAACCCAAGATTTCTCCAACACTTCTCAGGGCCATTAACCACCAAAGTAGACATTTAATTGTGCCATTTCCCTACACAATTAAATACTTATATACAACCTCCTTACGGACCCATACTCAAGGCCTAATACTTCTAGGCCCAAATTCGGGGCGTTACAGTCTCTGGCCACTAGCGTGTGCCTCGGCCGTGTGCGCTAAATTGGATGTTGATGTCAGAAACAGAATGTCAACATTTTTAGACACGGGCTAAGACACGGGCGTGTCATTGCTGTGTGAGGGACATGAGCCATGGACACGGGCGTGTGCCAGGTCGTGTGAAAACCCCTGTAGGTTTGAATTTACAATTTAATTCACACGGGCTCGGGACACAAGCGTGTCCCCTCGTCCTTAGGCTATGTGAACCACACGAACCTTTAGTACGGCCATGTCATAGTAGCCACACGGGCGTGTTGCCCTTCCACATGGGCGTGTGCCCTGTTTCAAATGTCATTGTTATATGGTGGGTTAAGGGACTCGAGCTAATCACGAGTGGTTTCTATTGGATGTTTGGGATCTCGTAAACCATGTTAAAGAATTTTAGATATAGTTTGGAAAAGTTTTAAATTTGAGCAAGTCTTGGTGACTCAGAAGCGTTTGAAAGTATATGTTTAAGTTTAGTAACGCCTCGTAGTCTGTCTCGGCGTAGGGCAAGGGTGTGGGGTGCTACATTTAATGGTATCAAAGCTATGGTTTAGTCGATTTTAAGACTAACCTAGTGTGAGTACGAGTCTAGCGATACATGTCATAATTGTATATTGATAGTGTGACGACTCCTGACGAGATAAATTGTGTTTTATTTATATAGTAAATGGATCCTGATGTGGCTACAGCGGATGATGTGGAGAGTAATGTACCAGCTCTCGCTGAAGAGATCGCGCTAGTAGATAGTGGGCCCGTGACAATGAGTAAGGGTGGAGGAGTTAGAGAAGCTTACCTCCACATCATGGATGCACAGTATTCGAATTTCATTCGCGCGAATCCGAATACTCCACCTCCCCCACCTCCCTCAATTCGTCAACCCGTTCATATAACTCCTCAAGGAGCAGAAATGGCCAGAAGAGAGAAACCTCTAATGGATAGAATTAGAAAGCAAGGGGCGAAGGAATTTCAGAAGAATATTGATGATGACCCGGAGAGAGCAGAGTTTTGGCTAGAAAATACCATTAGGGTATTTAATGAGCTATCATGCACACCTAAAGAGTGAATGAAGTGTGTTGTGTCAATCCTGCAAGACTCAGCCTACCGATGGTGGAACACCCTTGTGTCGGTTGTACCTAGGGAAAGGATTATATGGGAGTTTTTCCAAGAGGAATTCCGAAAGAAGTATATCAGTTAAAGGTTTATAAATCAGAAGAGAAAAGAATTTCTAGAATTGAAGTAAGGCTGAATGATAGTAACTGAGTACGAGCGTGAGTTCGTGAGGCTTAGCAAATACACTAGGGAGTGCGTCTCTACCGAAGCCATCATTTGTAAGAGATTTGAGGACGGATTGAGTGAAGACATCCGATTATTAGTTGGCATTTTAAAATTGAAAAAATTCGTGGTGCTCGTAGAGAGAGCATGTAAGGCTGAGGAATTGGCCAAGGAGAAGAGGAAAGCTGACATCGAGTCTGGAGACTCAAAGAAAAGATAGATAAGGAAATCACAACAGGCCTCATCTAAGAGATCGAGAGAGTTTCCTACCCGATCAAAAGCATCAGTGGGGTTCTCGAATAGAAAAAGAAGAACACAGCTTCTAAAGCTCAGACCACTTCTATAGCGAGTGTTGGTAGTGCTCGGCCAAATAGGCCAGAGTGTTCGTAATGTGGTAGGTGTCATTTCAGCGAGTACCAAGGGAATAAAAAGGGTTGCTTCAAATGTGGATCACTAGACCACTTCATCTGAAACTGTCCCGAATGAGAAGATAAAGAGAAAAAGCAAAAGGTAAGGGTGAGTAGTGCCCCTTCAAGGGGTAGACCACATAAGAACCCTGGAAGTGGGGCTAGTAGTAGAGGTGCACCAAGAAATGCTGCAGTGAGGTCCGAGGGCAGAGCCCCTACAAGGACTTATGCTATACGTGCCCGTGAAGAGGCAGAGTCTCCCTAATGTGATCATGGGTACCTTTTCTATCCATGATATATCTGTTGTTGCTTTAATTGACCTGGGGTCTACCCACTCTTATATTTGTATGGAATTGATACCTCGTATGAACATGCTAGTAGAGTCCACTGAATTTGTGATAAAAGTGTCCAACCCTTTAGGTAGACATGTGCTAGTTGACCAAGTGTGTAGAAATTGTCCTTTGACAATTAGAGGTCATCGTTTTCCGTCTAACATGATGTTATTGTCATTTAATGAATTTGATGTGATCCTTGGGATAGATTGGTTAACTTCTCATAGTGTTGTAGTGGACTGTGGGAGAAAAGCTATTTAGTTGAAGTGTGAAAGTGGGGATGTCCTTCGAGTTGAATTGTGGAGACCGGATAACTCATCTGTAGTGATATCGTCTATAACGGCAGTGAGATATTTGAGAAAAGGATATGAGCCTTATCTTGCTTTTGTGCTGAATACTCAAGTGTCTGAGTCGAAGGTTGAATCGGTACCAGTGGTCTGTGAGTTTACAAATGTGTTTCTGGAGGAATTACCCAGATTACCTCCCGTGAGGAAAGTTGAATTTGGAATCGAGTTAGTCCCCGGTATGACACCCATCTCGATTCCTTCGTATAGGATGGCTCTTACGGAGTGAAAGGAGTTGAAAGTTCAACTACAAGAGTTAACTGACAAGGGTTTTGTGAGACCGAGTTTTTTTCCGTGGGATGCTCCAGTGTTATTTGTGAAGAAAAAGGATGGATCGATGAGATTGTGTATAGACTATCGACAACTCAATAAGGTGACTGTGAAGAACAAGTATCCCTTGCCAAGGATCAATGATTTGTTCGATCAGTTGAAGGGAGCCACTGTGTTTTCTAAGATCTACTTAATGTCTGGTTACTACCAGCTAAGGGTTAAAAAGCAAGATGTACCAAAAACTGCGTTTAGGATGAGGTATAGGCCCTATAAGTTTCTTGTTATGCCCTTCAGTTTAACAAATGCCCCTGTGGTGTTTATGGATTTAATGAACTGCATTTTCAGGCCGTATTTGGATAAGTTCGTGGTGGTCTTTATCGACAACAAACTGTGAGAGACAAGCAGTTATATGCCAAGTTCAGTAAGAGCGAATTTTAGCTTAAAGAGGTTGGATTCTTGGGACATATTGTGTCGGGTGACGGGATCAAAGTTGACCCAAGCAAAATCTCAGCTATTGTTGAGTGGAAACCGCCGAGGAATGTGATAGAGGTTCAAAGCTTTTTGGGTTATAGAAGATTCATGAATGGATTCTCTATGATAGCTATTTCGATGACAAGGTTGTTAAAAAAGGATGTCAAGTTCGAATGGACAGAGAAGTGCCAATAGAGTTTTGAGAAATTAAAGGCTTTGTTGACCGAGGCTCCAGTTTTAGTGCAGCTGGAACTGAGAAAAGAGTTTGTGGTGTATAGTGATCCATCCTTGAATGGGTTAGGGTGTGTGCTAACGCAAGAAGACAAGGTTATAGCCTATGCCTCGAGGCAGTTGAAGCCACATGAGAGAAATTACCTGACCTATGATTTAGAGCTAGCAGCTATAGTGTTCTCATTAAAGATTTGGAGGCACCATTTGTATGGTGAGAGATGTCGGGTATTCACTGACCATAAAAGTCTAAAGTATTTGATGCCTTAGAAGGAGTTGAACTTACGGCAATGGTGATGGTTAGAGTTGATAAAAGACTACGAGTTGATAATAGACTACCATCCCAAAAAGGCGAATGAAGTTACTGACGCACTGAGTAGGTAATCATTGTTCACCTTAAGGGCTATGAATACTCAATTAAACGTGATTGATAATGGTTCGATTTTAGCTGAGATGAAAGCTAGACCGATATTTTTTGAAGAGATTTGTAAAGCTCAAAAAGGTGATAAGGACTTGCAAGCTAAGATGGCTCAGTGTGAGACGAGAAATGAGTCAAAATTTCATATTGGTACCGATGGTTGTATGATGTACCGAGATAGAATTTGTGTACCCAAGGATAATGATCTCATTCAGAAGATTTTACGAGAGGCACATAATGGTTGTTTGTCTATCCACCCGGGTAGTGTGAAAATGTATAACAAATTGAAGAAAATATACTGGTAGCGGGGATGAAAAGAGACATTTCTGAGTTTATTTCTAAGTGTCTAATTTTTCAGCAAGTGAAAGCCAAACACCAAGTACCTTCGAGTTTACTTCAGCCTATGATGGTCCCCAAGTGGAAGTGGGATCGAATTACTATAGACTTTGTGACGGGTTTGCCGGTAACCCCGAGAAAGAAAGATGCCGTGTGGGTTGTAGTTGATCAACTGACGAAGTCGGCTCACTTTATCCCAATACATACAAACTTCTCACTCGATAAGCTAGCTGACCTGTACATTTCCAAAATTGTGAGACTTCACGGAGTGCCCTTGTCGATTATTTTAGATAGAGACTCGAGGTTTACCTCGAGGTTTTGGAAGAAGTTACAAGAGGCTTTGGGAACAAAATTGAACTTTAGCACCACTTTCCACCTGCAAACTAACGATCAGTTGGAAAGAATAATTCAGATATTAGAGGACATGTTACGGTGTTGTGTTCTTGAGTTTCAAGGCAGTTGGGAAAGGTATTTACCGCTGGTCGAATTCACCTACAACAACAGTTATCAGTCAAGTCTAAAAATGACGCTTTATGAGGCTTTGTGTGGGCGTAAGTGCCGAACGCCTTTATATTGGACTGAGCTGAGAGAGAATCTGATTCACAGAGTCGACTTAGTCAGAGAGACTGAAGAAAAGGTTAAAGTGATTCGTGACTGTATAAAGGCCACATTGGATAGACAGAAATCCTACGCTATTTTGAAATGGAAAGAGATCGAGTTTCAAGTCGGTGATAAGGTGTTTTTGAGAGTATCCCCATGGAAGAAAGTCCTTAGATTCGATAGAAAAGGCAAGCTGAGTCCGCACTTTATTGGACCTTATGAGGTGACCAAGAGAATTGGGCCGATAGCATACCGATTAGCCTTGCCTCGTGAGCTAGAGAAAATTCATGATGTATTCCATGTATCGATGTTGCACCATTATCGATCTGACCCCTCACACGTGATTTCACCGGAAGAAATTAAAATAAGCTCAGATATGACCTATGGTGAAGAACCGATTAAGATTTTGGATCGAGGGGTCAAGAAATTGAGGAATAAAATTGTAGCACTCATGAAGGTTTTGTGGCATAGACACAGAGTCGAGGAAGCCATGTGGGAACTCAAAGAGATTATGAAAGATCAATACCCGAACTTATTCACCGGTAAGATTTTCGGGGATAAAAATCCCTAAGGGGGAGAATTGTAACAGTTCGATTTTGGGCTCAGTCAGAATAGTGGTTTCGGGACCACCAATCTGAAGTCAAAAAAAGTATTTTATTATTATTTTAGAGTTATAGCTTGTTTATATTAGTTCATGAAAAAATTGGTGAAGTAATTTTAGCATTTGTGAGCTTAATTGCGAAAAGGACTAAATTGAATAAAGTGCAAAAGTCTTAACTTGATAGCTAAGGGTGTTAAATTGCCATGTATCCTAAATTGGTGGTCTTTAAAGGGCAATTTGACCCTTTTGAGAGGCATGGCTAGCCATAGGAGACAAGGTGGTCAAAAAGTCAAATTTTGGTGAAATTAGGTGATAAAATTGAATAAAATAAAGCAAATAGGAAAAATTGTCATTTTTCTCATCTCTCTCTTTCTTTCTCCACCGATTTTTCTCCAAGAAAATAGCCATGGAAGCTTAAAAATTTTCAAAAACCTCAAGCTCTTGCAAGGAAGTCTTCTTGGTAGTTTTTCTTGATAATTTTTGTGTTTTTGAAACCCCTAAAGCTTAATCTAGCTATTGAGGGGGCTATTTTGTGAAATGGTTAATAGTTTAGGGACTTACCTGAAAGGATTTGTAATGTTTGCTGAGTTTTTAAGGAAGAAAATGAGTCTTGGTTGTTGAGTGAACAATTTTTGTGAAAGGACTTCTCATGAAAACCCTAATAGGACCATTTTGTAAAGTTTGTAAAATAGATAGTAATGTTATGACATATTGGAAATTTGGGGTTGCCTTAAGAGTAATAAATGGTCGGTTAGGCTTGGCTAATAAGAAAATTCGATAAAAATCAATTTTTGGGTTTAGGGGCAAAATGGTCCATTTGCCAAAAATGTGAATTTTTGATTGTGTAAATTTATCTAGTGATTAAACAGATGAATTTTTATTATTTTAGATCAAGAAATACAACATCCGAACCTAGACCAGGGGAAGGCCAAGCAAGTAGACTAAAACTGACTAGTCGCCTACTTTTTGTAATCTGAGGTAAGTTGTATGTAAATAATACAACTACATTGTTATTATATGTGTTTGAATTGATTTAGCATAAATTGCTTGTTTGTGGAAATGATTATGTATGATGGATATGGAGATACTAAAACTCCCATTTGAACCTTAGGAAATAAATTGGATATTCATGCCATGACATTCGGGTTATTTGTATGCTAGTGTAAGACATGTCTGGGACATGCATCGGCCACATATGAGAGCCGATGTAAGACCACGTCTGGGACTTGGCATTAGCATTGAGGCGAGAGCTAGTGTAAGACATGTTTGGGACATGCATCGGCCTCGAGATGTAAGCCAATGTAAGACATGTCTGGGACATGCATCGGCTACAAGATGTGTCAGTGTAAGTCCATGATGAGAGCCAGTGTAAGACCATGTCTAGGACATGGCGTCGGCCTCGATTTCGATAGTCAGTGTAAGACCATGTCTGGGATATGGCATTGGCATTATACCCTATATTTGAAGCTAGCTAATATCCAAAAACATTTCAAATGGTTCAATGGTGAGAATTACAGTTTAAGTTAAACGAGAAAATTATAACCATGTTGTGAGTGATACAGGCACCTATTTAAAATTTATAAGATGTGAGCTCAAGATATGCTATGTGAATTGTATTAGATAGTGGCGAGTACGTTGTGCTTATGCCTACTTTTGTATTAGGAGTACGATGATGAATGGTAAAGTTGTTGATTATTTTCATGCAACTTACTAAGCTTTATGCTTACCCTATTTCCTTTACATTTTCTTATAGTGTTACCAAAGTAGCTCGAGGATCATCGCCTACGTCGGAGAAGCCAGCCACACTATCTTTCCAAGCACTTGGTATAATTAGATCTTTTATTTTGATTATGGCATGTATAGGACCCTAACTTTTGAGTTTTGTGTCATTGTTAATTGGCCAAACATGTTGGCTTAGTTTAGCATTTGATTCATTTTGTATAAGGCCATGGAAAATGGCTAATGTTGAAAGTTATTTTGTGAATAGAAAAATTTCTTCCATGAATGAGAAATTTGTTGGTTGCTTAAGTATATATGAAACGTGTACAAACCTTAGTTATGGTTGTTTGGTTGAGAAATCATATTAAGTCAGACTTTGGAATGTTAGAATGTGTTTTAGGGTGGTAAAGGGCTTGGTAGATAGCCTTATATTGTCCACACAGCTAGACACACGGCCCTATGTCTAGGCCGTGTGCCACACACGGCTAGCCACTTGGGCGTGTTGTCTGACCGCGTGTCCTCTGGACGTAAAATTTCAAGTTAGTATGCATGGTAGTAAAAACACAGGTAGAGACACGGCCGTGTGTCTCAGTCGTGTGGGGGACACGGTCTTTGGCCACGGGTGTGTGCCTCGGCCGTGTGCCCTAAATTGGATGCTGACGTCAGAAATAGAATGTCAAAGAATTTGACACGGGCATGTCATGGCCGTGTGAGGGACATCGGCCATGGACACAGGCGTGTGTCAGGCCGTGTGAAAAACCCTGTAGGTTTGAATTTAAAATTTAATTCACACGGGCTTGGGACACGGGCGTGTCCCCTAATGCTTAGGTCGTGTGAACCACACGGACCTTTAGCAGGGCCACGTCATAGTGGCCACACGGGCATGTACCCTGTTTCAAAAGTCATTGTTATATGGTGGGTTAAGGGACCCAAGTTAATCCCGAGTGGTTTCTATTGGATGTTTGGGATCTCGTAAGCCATGTTAAAGAAGTTTAGATATAGTTCGGAAAAGTTTTAAATTTGAGGAAGTCTTGGTGACCCGAAAGCATTTAAAAGTATGTGTTTTAGTTTAGTAACGCCTCGTATTCCATCCCGGCGTAGGGCACAGGTGTGGGGTGTTACATTTTCTATCCATGATTTACCTATTGGCACTTTGATTGATCTGGGATCTACCCATTCTTATGTTTGCATGAAATTAGTACGCAGTATAAATATGTTAGTTGAGCCTACTGAATTTGTGTTAAAAGTAACTAACCTGTTAGGCAAACATGTGTTAGTAGACCAAATATGTAGAAATTGTCCCTTGACAATTAAGGGCCATAGTTTTCCGGCTAATCTTATGTTATTGACATTTGATGAGTTTGATGTAATCCTCGGTATGGACTAGTTGACTTCTCATGGTGTCATAGAGGATTGTGGTCGAAAGGTTATCGAGTTGAAATGTGAAAGCGAGGGTGTTCTTCGAGTTGAATCAGGTGAATTGGATAAATTGCTCGTAGTGATATCGTCTATGACTGCAGAAAGATATTTGAGAAAAGGGTGCGAAGCTTACCTCGCCTTTGTGTTGAATACTTAAGCATCTGAATTGAAGATCGAGTCAGTGCCAGTGGTATATGAGTACCCAAATGTGTTTCCGGAAGAATTGCCCGGATTACCTCCAATTAGGGAAGTTCAGTTTGGTATCGAGTTAGTCCTTGGTATGACATCTATCTCGATTGCTCTGTATAGAATGGCTCCGACAGAGTTAAAGGAGTTAAAAGTACAGCTACAAGAACTAACTGACAAGGGTTTTGCAAGATCGATTTTTTCACAGTGAGGTGTTCTGGTACTCTTTGTGAAAAAGAAAGACGGGTCAATGAGGTTATGTGTAGACTATAGATAGCTCAACAAGGTGACTGTGATGAACAAGTATCCCTTGCCAAGGATCGATGATTTGTTTGACCAGTTAAAGGGAGCCACCATGTTTTCTAAGATAGACTTAAGGTCTGGTTATTACCAACTAAGAGTTAAGGAGCAAGATGTACTGAAAACCGTGTTTTGGACGAGGTACGGGCACTATGAGTTCCTCGTCATACCCTTTGGCTTAACGAATGCCCCAGCAATATTTATGGACTTGATAAACAGCATTTTCTGACCATACTTGGATAAGTTCGTCATCGTTTTTATCGATGACGTATTGATTTACTCGCGTGATGAGAGTGAACACACGAAGCATTTAGGAACGATTTTACAAACTTTGAGAGATAAACAGTTATTCGCCAAGTTCAGTAAGAGCAAATTCTGGCTTAAAGAGGTCAGATTTTTATGACACATTGTATCGGGTGACGGGATTAGAGTTGATCCGAGTAAGATCTCAGCTATTGTTGAGTGGAAATCGCCTAGGAGTGTATCAGAGATTCAAAGCTTTTTAGGTTTGGTTGGGTACTATAGAAGATTTGTAAATGGATTCTCGATGATAGCTACTCCGATGACAAGGTTGTTACAAAAAGATGTCAAGTTCAAATGGACGGAGAAGTGCCAACAGAGTTTCAAGAAACTAAAGACCTTGTTGACTGAAGCTCTAGTTTTAGTGCAACCAGAGCTGGGAAAAAAATTTGTGGTGTATAGCGATGCCTTCTTGAATGGATTGGGGTACATGCTCATGCAAGAAGACAAAGTGATAGCATATGCCTCGAGATAACTTAAGTCGCACAATAAAAACTACCCGACCCATGATTTAGAGCTAGCAGCTATAGTGTTCACATTAAAGATTTAGAGACACCATTTGTACGACGAGAAATGCTCGGTGTTCAATGACCATAAAAGTTTGAAGTATTTGATGACTGAAAAGGAGTTGAACCTATAACAACGGAGATGGTTAGAGTTGATAATAGACTATCACCCGGGAAAGACGAATGTAGTCACCGACACTCCGAGTAGAAAGTCGTTGTTCACCTTGAGGACTATGAATGCTCAGCTGTCAGTGACTGATGATAGTTCAGTTTTGGGAGACTTGAGAGCTAGACTGATGTTCCTGCAAGAGATATGTGAAGCTCAAAATAATGACAGTGAATTCCAAGCCAAGAGAACTTAGTGTGAGTTGGGGGTTGAATCAGATTTTTGGATTGGTAACGATAGATGCTTGATGTTCCAAGATAGGGTCTGTGTACCCAAGGATGGTGAGCTTATTCAGAAGATTCTGCGAGAGGCACATAATGGTTGCTTGTCTATTCATTTAGGTAATGTGAAAATGTATAACGACTTGAAGAAAAGGTATTGGTGGTCGGGAATGAAAAGGGACATTTCAGAGTTTGTTTCTAAGTGTCTAGTTTGTTAGCAAGTGAAGGCTGAACACCAAGTACCTTCAGGTTTGCTTCAACCCGTAATGGCTCCCAAGTGGAAATGGGACCGAGTTGTGACAGCCCTAATTTGACCCTAGTCGGAATATGGTTTCGGGACCATAAAATTGAGTTATAAAAATAATTATAAGTTATATTTTTTGTTTATGATGTGAGTAAATGCATGTGTGAAAGTTTCAAGCTTTGATTTGATCATTTGCATGTGAATTTATTTAATAGGACTTATGTGTGACACTTTTGAAATGTGATAGGTTAATTTTATAATGGTCTATTAATGCATGTGTTGAAAAGAATGGTTTTGAATGTTAAATTACCCATTTTAGATAGTGGCCGGCCATGTTATTAGTTAAAATATAATATATGAATTTTCTATTAACATTATTTTAGTTAAATGGCTTAATATCTTGGAATAATAATAATTAAAAATACAAAGTGGGTGAAAAAAACAAGGTGCTCATCTTGTTCTTTCTAAGCCGAATGTAAAGAAGATTTGGGGAGAAAAATCGTTCGGTCATCTTAGGTTTTCATTAAGTTAAGAAGTTTATGTTAATTCTTGAAATTTTAGTTAATTTTGAGTTAGTTACCAAGTTCTTTTTGTAACCCATGTTAAAATTTTGATTTTGGGAATGATTAGAACTTTCAGCCATAGTAGTTAATAAAGGACATGGTTGTTGTTTCGTGCTAATTTAGATGAATAATGGTAGATAGGTGTTTGAACTAAACAAATGATCATATGGATGCATTAGATGCTAAGTGGGAAGAATCGACTATCATGTTTGATGCTATTGCCAAATATGAATTTGTTTATATTTGAGTAATGTATGTGTTTTGAGTTGATAGAATGAAAAGAATGCTTAAAACGTGTTATAAACAATTAAGTGTTAAATTAAAGTTTGCTAAATTACCATTGTTTTTGCCGAATATGTGCTTGATTAAAGAAGATTTTGTTGAAGAATGTATGTGAATATGGTAAGTGTATTCGGCTTAGTGAATAAATGAAATGAAAATTATGGAATTGATTTTTGAATATGTGTATGTATGACCAAGTATATTCGGCCATATAAGTAATATAATTACATGATGTTATATTATGATTATTGAGCTTATGTATATGGGTGCATGTATATTTGGTCATATAATGATGTTTTGGTTTTGAAAGTTGAATGATAAATTGTTATCTTAATAATATGAGCATTCGGCGAAAGTAGCATTTGTGTATGAACATGTATTATTTATGAAATTTGTAAGTTTAAGACTAATTGTGGTAATGATAATATAATATACAATGAGTTTGATATGTGATTGCCGAATGTGAATAATAAGGAAACATTATTGATCAAAATATTAAACACTTCTATTTATATTTATTAAGCTCAAGAGCAAGGGGAATCAAAGTTGGATAGGGGAAAAGGGAAAGCAATAGAGTAGTCAACCCACAACCATTCCAATATAATGAGGTAAGTTCGGATAGTCACATTTAGTACATGTTGATAATGTCTTAAATGTGAATAATAACTGTACTATGCTTAATTGATATAATGATATAAGTATGATATATAGATTGAGTATATGGTATATAACCAAACGGATAATAGAAGTTAGGCTGAGACAAATAGATGGTTATGTGATCTTGCGTATAAGTGTCGAACCGATATTATATTGAAAGTATGTTTTCGTTGAGTGCTCATACTCAAATAAAGAAAATGAAGTACAAATATGATATGTTAATTGGGCCGAATTACCATGTGGTAAATATGTTTAGCTCTCGATATAATATATGTATCCAGGACTTAAAGTTCTGTGAGGCTTCGTCTTTGGTAATAGATATCAGGTTAAATCCCCATGAGCTTCGTCTTTGGTAATAGATATCCGGGTTAAATGCCGTGAGGCTTTCGTCTGGTAATAGATATCGGGTTAATCCCGCAGCTTAGTCTTTGGTACTATATCCAGGACTTAAAGTTTCATGAGCTTGGAGCTAGTAACTGGATTCGGGGTTTTGAAACCTAGTAGGCTTAATACCGGTGATTCGAATGAGATTACAAATTTAGATGTTTAAAGTAAACTATTATCGAATATGTATGATACATGGTAATGACCAAGTACGTATTATATACTGTTATATGAATTGATTTCAAAGAGAGTCATTAGTATCAAACAACGATATAATTATGTGAATGATTAATAGATCTATGAATAGAAGAAATGATCTATTCGATCGATGTTTGCCATTATATGAAAATATGTGAATTAAATTAGTTATATGATCCATAAAGTAAAGTGAAGCATGTGCTGAAAAATTTCCTTGTGTATTTACATACAGCTAATAGTCTTTATGTGTGGTATACTTGTGTAAATTTGGCCTAGTGATTATAATTAGAATACGAATTTAGTAATATTCATTGTTCGATCTAAATAACATGTTTTAATTGTTGAAATGCTTAAAACTTACTAGGCTTCGAAGGCTTACTCTGTTTCTTATTTCTCTGTTTTATAGATTGTCGATTTTGGCCACCGTCTCGGGGATCGTCAGTAGTTCTTCATACTATCAATATTTTTGGTACAGTTATATTTTGGACTCGATATGGCATGTATAGGTTAGGCTGTTGACAAAATATGTTTTGTAATTGTAAATATTTTGGCCATATGAAAATGGTATGTATATAACTCAAAGTTTGGTATGTGTTCAGTTCGATTTCTGCTTTTATTGCTAAATTTTGTGAATGAAAAAAAAAATTTAATGTTTAGCTCGGTAATATCTTAGCCTAAACCGGCGATCGGACTTTGGCTAGGGGTGTTACATTTTATTGGTATCAGAGCTACGGTTTAGTCAATTCTAGGACTAACATAGAGTGTTTGAGTCTAGCTATACATGCCATACTGTATTAGTACGATATTATGATGAAGTCTGACAATTAAAAATATGTTTTCGTATAGTAATGGATCCCGATCCCAATCGAGCGGTAGCTGATGATGTTGAGAGTATAGCGCCTACTCCCGCGCATGGGACAGTGCCGGTGGACTCTCAACCTATTGCAAGTAATCAGAACGATGAGGCTAGACAGGCTTTCTATAATGTATTGAATGATTGGTTCAACCAATACATTTGAACTAATACGGCTGTTCCACAACCCCCACTTTCGAATAATACACCCCCTGCACCTACAATACCTCCGGTAATTGATCAGACGAGGTTAAATAAGCCTCCGGTTGACAAAATCAGAAAGCACCGGGCTACTGAATTTAAAGCTACAGATAGTGATGATGCCGAGCAAGCTGTTTGAATTTTGGTTGGACAACACTATTCGAGTACTTGATGAACTATCTTGCACACCCGATGAATGCCTGAAATGTGCTATATCCTTGCTACGTGATTCTGCTTACTATTGGTGGAACACCTTGGTTTCTGTTGTACCCAGAGAACGGGTGACGTGGGAGTTCTTCCAAACTGAATTTCAAAAAAAATACATCAGTCAGAGGTTCATTGATCAGAAACGAAAATTATTTCTTAAGCTTAAGCAGTGTTCCCTGTCAGTTACTGATTATGAACAGAAGTTTGTCAGACTCAGTAGATATGCTCGGGAATGTGTATCGTCTAAAGCTATTATGTGTAAACATTTTAAAGATGGGCTCAATAAAGATATAAAGATGTTTGTAGGCATTCTAGAAATACGAGAGTTCGTAGTACTTGTCGAGCGAGATTGCAAAGCTGAAGAACTTAGTAAAGAAAAAAAGAAAGCTGATGTCGAAGCTGGAGAATTTCGTAAAAGATCTTCAGGAAAGTCTTTTCAGCAATCATCGAAGAAATTTTGAGATGATTCAGGCCGATCAAAGAATACTTTGGGTTTTTCCAGACGAGACCACGATCGACCCCCTGTGAGTACACGAGCCACTTCAGTTGCCAGTGTTGGAAATGATCATCGGGACAGGACAAAGTGCAAGTATCGTGGTAAATAGCATTGGGGGAGTTGTAGATTTCATGACCGCTCCTGTTATAAATGCGGATCAGCCGACCACTTTATTAAGGACTGCCTGAGATTGTCTGAACAGAATGTGAATCAGAGTGGGAAACCGAGTAATACTACAGCACGAGGTAGACCACTTAGGAATGCGGGGAATGCTAGCGGAGGTCAGAAAGGGTCTAAAGATGCTACAACCAGATCCGAGGCTCGTGCTCCTACTAGAGCTTATGCTATATGTGCACGCGAGGATGCTTCTTCGCCTGACGTTATTACCGGTACTTTCACTCTTTTTAATACTGATGTGATTGCTTTGATTGACCCTGGTTCTACTCATTCTTATGTATGTGAGACTTTAGCATCCAGTAAGACTTTACCAGTTGAGTCTACTGAGTTCGTTATTAGAGTGTCGAATCCCTTGGGTCGATATGTGCTTGTCGACAAGGTGTGTAAGAAATGTCCCCTGATAATCCGAGGTTTCTATTTTTCAGCCAATTTGATGCTTTTACCATTTGATGAATTGAATTTAATGTTATTCTCGGTATGGATTGGTTGACCGTTCATGATGCAGTTGTGAATTGCAAAAGAAAGACTATTGACTTGAGATGTGCAAATGATGAGATAGTTTCAAGTTGAGTCTACTAATATGAACGAGTTACTAGCAGTTATATCCTCGATGTTGGCTCAGAATTATATCAAAAAGGGGTGTGAAGCGTATCTTGCGTACGTACTTGATAGTAAAGAATCAGAAAAGAAGCTCGAATTAGTATCAGTGGTTTGCGAGTATCCAGATGTTTTTCCTGAGGAATTGCCAGGGTTACCACCTGTTCGGGAGGTAGAGTTTGGCATTGAACTTGTACTTGTCCGTATCGTATGGCATCAACTGAATTAAAGGAATTGAAAGCTCAGTTGCAAGAGTTGACGGATAGAGGTTTCGCTCGACCGAGTTTCTCACCTTGGGGTGCATCAGTATTGTTTATGAAAAAGAAGGACGGAACCATGAGGTTGTGCATCGACTATCGTCAGTTGAATAAAGTGACAATAAAGAATAAATATCTGTTACCGCGTATTGATGATTTGTTCGATCAGCTGAAGAGAGCCACAGTGTTTTCAAAGATAGATTTGAGATCGAGTTATTATCAGTTGCGAGTTCGAGACTCAGATATACCTAAAACTGCTTTTAGAATGAGATACAGTCACTATGAGTTCTTAGTGATGCCGTTTGGGCTCACTAATGCCCCTGCGGTATTTATGGACTTGATGAATCGGATTTTCAGACCTTATTTGGATCGGTTTGTAGTTGTGTTTATCGATGACATTTTGGTCTATTCGCGAGATGAAACCGAACATGCTGAGCATCTGAGATTAGTGTTGCAGATTTTACGGGATAAACAGTTATATGCTAAGTTTAGTAAATGTGAGTTCTGGTTGAGAGAAGTTAGCTTTTTGGGTCATGTGGTATCCGCATCGGGTATTCGAGTTGATCCGAGCAAAATTTTGGCCGTACTTAACTGGAAGCCTCCAAGAAATGTTACTGAAGTTCGAAGCTTTTTGGGACTTGCTGGTTACTACAGATGGTTTGTAAAAGGTTTCTCGATGATAGCTACACCAATGATGAAGCTACTTCAGAAAGATATTAAGTTCTAATGGTCAGAAAAGTGCCAGAAAAATTTCGATCAACTAAAAACGCTTTTCACGGAAGCCCCAGTGTTAGTGCAGCCTGAATCCGGTAAAGAGTTTGTTATTTACAGTGATGCATCCTTACATGGGCTGGGTTGTGTATTGATGTAAGAAGGTCGAGTTATAGCTTACGCATCGAGGCAATTGAAGCCACATGAGAAAAACTATCCGACTCATGATCTCGAATTAGCTGCCATAGTTTTTGCTTTAAAAATATGGCGACATTATTTGTTCAGAGAAAGATGTCATGTATATTCGGATCATAAAAGCCTCAAATATTAATGATCAAAGAGAATTGAATCTACGACAAAGACGTTGGCTTGAATTGTTGAAAGATTATGATCTTGTTATTGACTATCACCCGGGAAAGGCTAACGTGGTTGCCGATGCTTTAAGTCGCACGTCCCTGTTTGTCTTGCGCGCAATGAATGTACACCTGTCCGTTTCATCCGATAATGTGTTAGTAGCAGAATTAAAAGTCGAACCATTATTGATTCATCAAATACGTGAATCCCAGAAAGTCGATGATGAATTGGTTGCTAAACGAGATGAATGTGCTTCTAATGTGGAATCAGAGTTTCAAATAGATGACAACGATTTTTTGAGGTTCAGAAGTCGATTGTGTGTTCCAAGAAATTCAGAACTTATTTCAATGATTTTAGATGAGGCTCATAGTAGCCGAATGTCAATCCACCTGGGTAGTACGAAAATGTACAACGATCTGAAACGTCAGTTTTGGTGGCATAGTATGAAACGAGACATTTCTGATTTTGTTTTGAAGCGTTTGATATGTCAACAAGTGAAAGCGGAACATCAAGTGCCTTCAGGGTTACTTCAGCCAATCATGGTACCTGAATAGAAATGGGATCGAGTCACGATAGATTTTGTATCTGGGTTGCCATTGCCATCAAGCAAGAAAGATGCGATCTGGGTTGTTGTTGATAGATTGACAAAGTCGGCTCATTTTATTTCCGTACGTACGAATTATTCACTTGACAAACTAGCAGAGTTGTACGTTTCTCAGATCGTGAGGTTACACGGGTACCTATTTCTATTGTGTCAGATAGAGATCCGAGATTCACATCGCGATTCTGGAAGAAGTTGCAAGAAGCATTGGGTACCAAGTAACATTTTAGCACCGCTTTTCATCCTCAGACTGATGGTCAATCCGAGCGGATCATTCGGATACTCTAGGATATGTTGAGATGTTGCATCCTTGAGTTTAGTGGTTCATGGGAACGATATTTGCCTTTGATTGAATTAAACACAACAATAGTTTTCAATCAAGCATTAAGATGGCACCTTACGAGGCTTTGTATGGTCGTAAATGCCCAGATACACCGTTGTTTTGGACCGAGCTTAGTGAAAATAAAATCTTGGGGTTGATTTGGTTAAAGATCTTTGAGCGTAAAGTAAAAGTAATCCGTGAAAGTCTAAAAGCGACGGATGATCGTCGAGTCGTGCACGCGGATTTAAAGCGGAAAGACATTGAATATCAGGTAGGAGACAAAGTGTTTCTTAAAGTTTCACCTTGGAAAAAGGTGCTCAGATTTGGCCGGAAAGGCAAATTGAGTCCGAGGTTTATTGGACCGTATGAGATATCCGAACGAATTGGGCCAGTTGCATACAGATTGATTTTACCCCCTGAACTTGAAAAGATTCACAACGTTTTTCATGTCTCGATGCTTTGACATTATAGATCTGATCCATCGAACATACTTAATCCCTCTGAGGTTGAAATTCAATCTGATTTGACTTACGAAGAAGAACCGGTTTGTATTCTGGCTCGTGAGGTGAAAGAATTACGAAATAAGAAAATCTCATTAGTAAAGGTACTGTGGCTTAAACACGGGGTTGAAGAAGCTACTTGGGAACTTGAATACTCTATGAAAGATCGATACCCTAACTTATTCACTGGTAAGATTTTCGAGGACGAAAATTTCTTATGTAGGGGAGAGTTGTGACAGCCCTAATTTGACCCTAGTCAGAAAATGGTTTCAGGACCACAAAACCGAGTTATAAAAATAATTATAAGTTATATTTTATGTTTATGATGTGATTAAATGCACGTGTGAAAGTTTCAAGCTTTGATTTGATCATTTTCATGTGAATTTATTTAATAGGACTTATGTGTGACACTTTTGAACTGTGATAGGTTAATTTTATAATGGTCTATTAATGCATGTGTTGAAAAGAATGGTTTTGCATGTTAAATTACCCATTTTAGATAGTGGCCGGCCATGTTATTAGTTAAAATATAATATATAAACTTTCTATTAACATTATTTTAGTTAAATGGCTTAATATCATGGAATAATAATAATTAAAAATACAAAGTGGGTAAAAAAAACAAGGTGTTCATCTTGTTCTTTCTAAGCCGAATGTAAAGAAGATTTGGGGAGAAAAACCATTCGATCATCTTAGGTTTTCATTAAGGTAAGAAGTTTATGTTAATTCTTGAAATTTTAGTTAATTTTGAGTTAGTTACCAAGTTCTTTTTGTAACCCATGTTAAATTTTTGATTTTGGGAATGATTAGAACTTTCGGCCATAGTAGCTAATAAAGGGCATGGTTGTTGTTTCATGCTAATTTAGATGAATAATGGTAGATAGGTGTTTGAACTAAACAATTGATCATATGGATGCATTAGATGCTAAGTGGGAAGAATCGGCTATCATGTTTGATGCTATTGCCGAGTATGAATTTGTTTATATTTGAGTAATGTATGTGTTTTGAGTTGATAGAATGAAAAGAATGCTTAAAACGTGTTAGAAACAATTAAGTGTTAAATTAAAGTTTGCTAAATTACCATTGTGTTTGTCGAATATGTGCTTGATTAAAGAAGAGTTTGTTGAAGAATGTATGTGAATATGGTAAGTGTATTCGGCTTAGTGAATAAATGATATGAAAATTATGGAATTGATTTTTGAATATGTGTATGTATGACCAAGTATATTCGGCCACATAAGTAATATAAGTACATGATGTTATATTATGATTATTGAGCTTATGTATATGGGTGCATGTATATTTGGTCATATAATGACGTTTTGGTTTTGAAAGTTGAATGATAAATTGTTATCTTAATTATATGAGCATTCGGCGAAAGTAGCATTTGTGTATGTATTATTTATGAAATTTGCAAGTTTAAGACTAATTGTGGTAATGATAATATAATATACAATGAGTTTGATATGTGATTGTCGAATGTGAATAATAAGTAAACATTATTGGTCAAAATATTAAACACCTTATTTATATTTATTAAGCTCAAGAGCAAGGGGAATCAGAGTTGGATAGGGGAAAAGGGAAAGCAATAGAGTAGTCAATCCACAACCGTTCCAATATACCGAGGTAAGTTCGGATAGTCACATTTAGTACATCTTGATAATGTCTTGATATGTGAGTAATAACTGTACTATGCTTAATTGATATAATGATATAAGTATGATATATAGATTGAGTATATGGTATATAACCGAACGGATAATAGAAGTTAGGCTGAGACAAATAGATGGTTATGTGATCTTGCGTATAAGTGTCGAACCGATGTTATATTGAAAGTATGTTTTCGTTGAGTGCTCATACTCAAATAAAGAAAATGAAGTACAAATATGATATGTTAATTGGGCCGAATTATCATATGGTAAATATGTTTAGCTCTCGATATAATATATGTATCCGGACTTAAAGTTCCATGCAGCTTCGTCTTTGGTAATAGATATCAAGGTTAAATCGCAGCTTCGTGCTAGTAATAGATATCGGGTTAAATCCCATGAGCTTAGTCTTTGGTACTATATCAGGACTTAAAGTTCCATGAGCTTGGAGCTAGTAACTGGATTTGGGTTTTTGAAACCTAGCAGGCTTAATGCCGGTAATTCGAATGAGATTACAAATTTAGATGTTTAAAGTAAACTATTATCGAATATGTATGATACATGGTAATGACCAGGTACGTATTATATACTGTTATATGAATTGATTTCAAAGAGAGTCATTAGTATCAAACAACGATATAGTTATGTGAATGATTAATAGATCTATGAATAGAAGAAATGATCTATTCGATCGATGTTTGCCATTATATGAAAATATGTGAATTAAATTAGTTATATGATCCATAAAGTAAAGTGAAGCATGTGCTGAAAAATTTCCTTGTGTATTTACATACAGCTAATAGTCTTTTTGTGTGCTATACTTGTGTAAATTTGGCCTAGTGATTATAATTAGAATACGAATTTAGTAATATTCATTGTTCGATCTAAATAACATGTTTTAATTGTTGAAATGGTTAAAACTTACTAAGCCTCGAAGGCTTACTCTATTTCTTATTTCTCTGTTTTATAGATTGTCGATTTTGGCCACCGTCTCGAGGATCGTCAGCAGTTCTTCATACTATCAATATTTTTGGTACAGTTATATTTTGGACTCGATATGGCATGTATAGGTTAAATTTGTTGACAAAATATGTTTTGTAATTGTAAATATTTTGGCCATATGAAAATGGCATGTATATAACTCAAAGTTTGGTATGTGTTCAGTTCGATTTTTGCTTTTATTGCTAAATTTTGTGAATGAAAAAAAAAATTTAATGTTTAGCTCGGTAATATCTTAGCCTAAACCAGCGATCGGACTTTGGCTAGGGGTGTTACACGAGTAACCATGGATTTTGTATCAGAGTTGCCTTTAACGCCAAAGAAAAAGGATGTCGTTTTAGTTGTGGTCGATAGACTAACAAAGTTGGCACATTTTATACCGGTGTGTACCGACTACTCACTTGAGAAATTAGTTGAATTGTATGTTTTCGAGATTGTAAGACTTCATGGAGTACCCTTGTCAATTATTTTGAATAGAGATCCGAGATTTCCCTCGCAGTTTTGGAAGAAGTTACAAGAGGCGTTAGGGACGAAACTAAATTTTAGCACTGCTTTTCACCTGGAAACTGAAGGTCAGTCAGAAAGAGTGATTCAGATCCTGGAAGACATGCTACGGTGTTGTGTTCTCGAGTTTCAAGGCAGTTGGGAAAGGTATTTACTACTGGTCGAATTTGCCTACAACAATAGTTATCAGTTAAGTTTGAAAATGGAATCTTATGAGGCTTTGTATGGGCGTAAATGTCAAACGCCCTTATATTGGACTGAGCTTAGAAAGAGTTAGATTCACGGGGTTGACTTAGTCAAAGAGAATGAAGAAAAGGTTAAGGTGATTTATGATTGTTTAAAGGCCACTTCGGATAGATAGAAATCTTGCGCAGGTCTAAAACAAAAAGAAATTGTGTTTCAAGTCTGTGATAAGGTGTTTTTGAAAGTATCCCCGTGGAAGAAGGTTCTTCGATTTGGCAGGAAAGGCAAATTAAGCCCACGATTTATTGGACCTTATGAGGTGACTGAGAGAATTGGACAGGTAGCATACAGTTAGCATTGCCATTAGAGTTAGAAAAGATACATGATGTATTCCATGTGTCTATGTTACGTCGTTACCCTTCTGACCCCTCGCATGTGATCTCACCGACAAAGGTTTTAGCTTAGATATGACTTATGGCGAAGAGCCGGTTAAGATTTTGTCTCAAGAGGTTAAATAGTTAAGGAATAAGAATATAGCACTCGTGAAAGTTTTATGGCATAGACATGGAGTTGAAGAGGCACGTGGGAAACTGAGGAGGTTATGAGAGAACAATACCCAAACTTATTCGCCGGTAAGATTTTTTGGGACAAAAATCCCTAAGGGGGAGAATTGTAACAGCCTAATTTTGGGCCTAGTCGGAATAGTGGTTTTGGGACCACAAATCTGGAGTCAAAAAATTTATTTTTATTACTATTTTGGTGTCATAACATGATTATATAAGTACATGAAAATTTTGGCGGATTAATTTTAGCGTTTGAAAGCTTAATTTTGAAAAAGGACTAAATTGCATAAAGGGCAAAAGTTTTATTTCATTACCTAAGGGTGTTAAATAGCTAGAGAACCAAAATTTAATGTCTTTAAAGAGCAATTAGACCCCCTCAAAGAGGCATAGCCGGCCATAGGGATAAGGAAAATCAATAGGTCAAATGGTTAGGTAAATTGATGACATAATTTTGTCTAGAATAAAATAAAGAGAAAAATGTTGTCATCTTTTTTTTACTCTTCCTTCTTCCACTGATTCTTTTCCTCCAAGAAATAGCCACGGGAGCTTGAAACTTTCAACCACTTATTTCTCTCTCAAGTAAGTGTTTTAGATGCCTATTTTTGATAATTTTGGTACTTTTGGAACCCTTGTGGTATAAGTTAGCTAATGGGGAGACTATTTTGTGAAATGGTTAATAGTCTAGGGATTTGCTATGAAAGAATTTGTAATGTTTGCTGAGTTTTTATGGAAGAATATGAATTGTGATTGTGAAATAAACAACTTTTGAAAAGTGATTTTCATAGAAAACCCCTAAAAGGGACATTTTGTACAAGTTATAAAATAGTTTGTAAATGTGTGAAATAGAGGGAATTTGAGGTTGTCATAAGAGTAATTAATGGTCGATTAGTGTAACATCCCTTACTCGTACCCAAGACCGGGACCAGGTACAAGGTGTTACCAGACATGTACTCAAACATTTTCGGGAAATACGAATTATGAAATTTCGTTCCAAGTCAAAACCATTCAAACAACATCTCAATGAGCCTATTATGGGCCCACAAGGCCCTAAACAAACACTGAGAATGGTCTAGGACCAAACCGATGACCTGAGAAAATTTCTAGGTTAATGCCTCACACACCCATGTGAAGGCATTGCACACGCCCGTGTGCTTTGGGACACGCCCGTGTCCCCTATCCGTATGGAATTAATTGAAGTTATTTTCTACTTCGAACCTATAGGGGTTTCACACGGCCTAGACACGCCTGTGTGGTCACCCATGTCCAAAAACTCTAGCATTCTATTTAGGACGTCAGCATGCAATTAGGGACACACGGCCAAGACACACGCTCGTGTGTTAGGCTATGCCCTCCACACGATTGAGACACACGGCCGTGTCTCCACCCGTGTGTTTACTACCATGCATTCTGACTTTAAAGTTTTCGGTGCAAGGGACACACGGCCATACCACACACCCATGGGGCGATCTGTGTGCCACACACGGCCTAGGAACACGCATGTGTGTCTACCCGTGTGGACCTTTTTAGGCTATTTCCCAACCCTTTGGTCACCCTCTAATATCCATTCACACTTATAGACTCCAATAATATCTAACTTGGCCCAAATATGCTCAAGTTATACCACATGTCAACCTCATATCATTGGTTTTACATGTGCTAGGTTATCTTTTTTGAATTAAGGATTACAGTTTCATCAATCACATTTTGGACTTGGCTCATTTTATAACTCATTGCCTATTTGTGACCCAACCAATCCCAAGTGATTTGGCCACATTTCACATGTCCATTCATAATATACTACAATTAACAATCACATAAACATTTCAAAATATAAACTTGCATAATTTGTAGGGTTACAACCTACACCAAGATAGGCCATATTCCAATGCCATATACAAAATGAATAAACATATCATTCAAGCCCTTACATTGGCTAGCCAAATGACACATATAACAAAATAACCAAAATACCTATACATGCCATTATCACAAGATAAAAGTTTCTATATACCAAGTAGGGCAAGTTGATAGTGTGTTGACTCTCCAACTGTCTTGTAATCTTTACGAGTCCTCGAGCTCTATAAGATAAGAAAAAGAGAGGGGTAAGCATTTACATGATTAGTAAGCCCAAATCACTGGAAAGCAAACTTACTGATTAATTAGCATCTAACTATATTAGGCAACAAAACCAACAACAGTGGAATGGTTTCCCTATCGCATGCACTCAATCAACAAGTTAGTCACATAACAATGCATCATGTAATTAATCTTAGATGAGCTCATTGTAACACTCCAAATTTTGGCCTAGAAGTATTGGGCCTTGAGTATGGGTCCGTAAGAAGGTTGTATATAAGTATTTAATTGTGTAAAGAAATGACACAATTAAATGTCTACCTTGGTGGTTAATGGCCTTGAGAAGTGTTCGAGAAATCTTGGGTTCAAACTTGGGCTTTAGCAAAAATTTTGATATTAAGTGAATAAAACCCTAGATGCTTGGATGATGGCCTTTTAAATTATTGTGTTAAATAAATGACACAAGGAACATGTGGTCTAGTGGTTGTGGCGTCCTTCAGGTCGCAAAGGAGCCTGGGTTCAAGTCTTGGCTCCTACAATTCATTTTGGTTTTTCTCTTAAGTGAATCTGGACGCTGGAACATATGTCTTAAAGTTGATTATGGATGTTCTTATCACACAGAAAGCCTTGTAGTGGAGTGGCAAGGTGGCATGTTGTGTAACTGTGAGGTCTGAGGTTCAAGTCTTGGGATGCACAGTGGAGTATTTATTTTGCTATTTGAGTTGTGAAGGAGGTGGAGTTGGACTGAAACTCTGTGGTTGAAGTGGTCATAAGAATGAGGAATTTTCGTAATTGTTGAAAGTAATCCCACACCGGAAAGCTAACATGAGAATTGGTATAACACCCTCTACCCGTATCCTTTGACGGAATAGAGTACGAAGCATTACGGAATAGTACGAAACACTTACAGATAATTTAAATATATTTTCATAACAACTTGTCTCGATTTCATACTATTTCATACTTTAGTGAGTAAAGCTTAAATATGAAATAGTATGAAATCGAGACAAGTTGTTATAAAAATATATTTAAATTATCTATAAGTGTTTCGTACTACAAGGTAATGCTTCGTACTCTATTCCGTCAAAGGATACGGGTAGGGGGTGCTACAATTGGTGAGAAGTTGGCTTTAAATAGAGCGAACCATATGAGTTGGGAGGAAGACTGAATGCAAGATGTGCCAAGGTTGGTAATTGTGGACTTCAGCCCGTTCTCATAAACAGGTGTGTACTTCGCACTACTATAGTTGTAGAACGGCAAATGCCAGTCACACGGCGATGGCAGCCACACGAGTGTGCGAGTGCATGTATGGGAGCTTTAACGTGATGGTTGAGGCCATCATGAGTGCTCTCGTAGGCTTAGGTTGCTTTGGGCCACGATAGGCCGGGATGGGCCATGTGGGCCCAATGGGCCCATGGGCCCAAGTGGGTAAATTGTATGATTGTATAGTAAAAATTGGATTGGACTATGTGAATCTCATATCTGTAGGTTAGTATTACGGAAATACCCCTGTAGGGTAGAATTACAAAAATACCCCTGTAGGGTAAAATTACCGATATACCCTCAACTTGTAAAATTACTGAAATACCCTCGACCTGTAAAATTATCGAAATACCCTCGACTTGTAAAATTATCGAAATACCCTTAATTTGTAAAATTACCAAAATACCCCTGGTTTGGAAAATTACCGAAATACCCTTGATTTGGAAAATTACCAAAATACCCTTGATTTGGAAAATTAAAGAAATATCCTTTATTTACAAAATTATAGAAATACCCTTGATTTTCAAAATTACCGAAATACTCTTGGTTTGAGATTTACCAAAACACCCTTGTAGGGTGAAATGACTAAAATACCCCTAATAGGTAAAAATATCGTTCTGCCCTCTAGGGTATATGACTCACTGATAATACAATTTGATTGATTTGACTATGTTCTGACCGAGAATGTATGACTGTGATTGGACTGTTGTGACTGTAATTGGTATGATTTTTGTATGCTGTGTGTATATTTGCTGTATTCATATAATATTATGTTGCACATGGGTGGAAATTATGGAACAGAGGAAGTATGTGAGGACCGCATGGTTGCTTGACGATCGTGGATCCACCGATTGAGGATCGCATGGTTTCCTAACGATCGTGGATCCACCGATTGAGGATTGCATGGTTACTTGACAATCATGGATCCACCGATTAAGGATCGCATGGTTGCTTGACGACCGTGGATCCACCAGTTTCTTTTAAGCCCAATATATGATTACTAACGACTCTGTAACGATCATATTTACCCAAGGCTATTTGCCGGCTATATTACCATCGCTGATGGCTATGTGCCTAACATGGTACAGCTACCTATGGCTTAAAGCAAATTATTCTGATTATGGCTTTGCGCCAACCTACATATGGCTCTGTGCCAACCTGATTATGGATGTGTGCCAAACGTATTTGCCTAAGGCTATGTGCCAATATATGATTATTGATGACTCGGTGTCGATCACATTTACCTAGGGCTGTGTGCCGATAATGTTACTCTAGTTGATGGCTATGTGTCGAACTTATTACAGTTATTGATGGCTTTATGCCAATTATAATACCGCTACTGAAGGCTTAAAGCCGTATATATGCTAGCAGCTTACTGCAATGAAGGTAGTACCGCAACTAGACTACCATTGATGTGTATCGGATGAGTGGGTCGATAGTTATATCCCCACATGATGTGTACCGGGGGACGGAGTTGGTGTATAGAGATTGGATGGGATGGGTTAGCATACATTTTTGCATTATGCAAATGGTTTGATTCTGACAAGGGCTGAGACCCAAGTGATTTGTAATGGGCTATGGCCCACGTATGCTCTAAACTGGACTGTACTGTTAGCGTTAAAGGGCTCGCATCAATTTCTATTTTTATTTTTCAGATATCGATCGTTATTACCCTAGTAAGGGGATTACACACTGAGTTTTCGTAAACTTACCCCATTTATTAACTGTGCAGGTAATCCCCAGTGTTAGGTGTGTGACAGCCCTATTTTGACCGTAGTCGGGAAGTGGTTTCGGGACCACAAAACTGAGCCGTAATAATAATTAACCGTTATATTCCATGCTTATTGTGTGTGTACTTGCATGTGTGAAAGTTTCATGCTTTGATTTTGTCATTTGTATGTGAAATTTATAAGATAGGACCCATGTGATAAAACTTGAAAATGTCATAAGTAAATTTTAAAGTGCCAAATAATGCATGAATTGTGACATGGGGGACTTGCATGTCAAATGGACCAATTTGAGTTTAGTGGCCGGCCATAGTGATGGTTGATAGATAATTTATACTTTATTTAAGCATTTTAATAGGTGATGGCATAATATTGAAAATAAAAGAATTAGGAAAATAACAAAATGTTGAAAAGAACAAAGTTTGTCCATCTTTGTTCTTCATAGCCGAATGTAAGAAAGCAAATTGGGGAACAGGAGCTCATGAATGTTCGGTCACTTGGGGAAGAAACATCCAAGGTAAATTCATGATAGTTGCTTCTATTTTGATGTTTATGAGATCTTTTCTTGAATTTACCTTAACCCATGAAGTATATTTTGTTCATTTGGTTGTATTGTGAGCATTTTTTCTTGATTGAAATGAAGGATATGGTTGTTGTTTCATGTTCTTTTGATGAATAATGTTAGATAGGTGAAGTTGAGCTAAACAAATTAAGCATATATGGACATTAGATGCTAAGTAGGAAATCGGCTAATAGGTTGGGTGTACTATGGCCGATTGTGGACTATGATAAAATTTAGTAAGGTATGTGCTTTAAATGTGTTATGAACTATTACAGGTTAAGTTAGGTTGAAGCTTGGTAAAATTGAATAATTGTGGCTTAAATTTCTTAATGGCAATTGGCTATTATGGTGAAATGCAAATGTTAATATTTAGTTGCTAGTGTTTATGTGTGTTAGCCGAAATTGAACTTGAATAATGATTTGAGCACAATGTGTTGTATTGATATCATGCTTAAGTGAATTTATAGATATATATGATGAAATTGATTGGTGAGATACATGCTTAAATAATATGTACGCCAAGAATGTGTGAAAGAGTGAATTGGTAATAATCTACTTGGGACAACAGCAGTAAGGTGATATTTGGAAAATCACCATAAATTGTAGGAGTTGAGTTAGAAGCTGAATAAATTATGTAATTAAAGCTTGATGAGTCTAGTTTCTTATGAAAGAAACTGTAAAAGTAAAAGAATTACCGATCATGAGATATTTTAAGTAATGTGGGACAGAGTCAAAATCACTTCTAGATTCCCTGTTCTGTTTTTATAAAATCATTATAAAATGTATAAAAATGGTAATATGATAAAATTTATATTCTTAGACTCCTTAATGAGTCTAGTTTAAAATGAAATAAACGAGAACATATTTTGAATTCTGTACAATGAGAAATTTATTTCGTAGTGTAGAATGGTCAGATTTGTCAAACAGTGAAACAAGGGAAATTTTAGGAAAAATCTGGTATTGATTGGCTAAACTAAAAATTATGAAAATTTTATGGATAAAAGATAACTGAGTCCATTTTCAAGGAAAATTTACGGCAATTGATTTGGAGTTTCGTAGCTCTAGTTATAAATAATTTAATGACTGTTGCTCAGGAAGTCAGCTTATAGTAAAATTGTGATTATATTGTAAACATTGATAAAAATTTGCTAATGAATTGCTTATTGATTTCTTATAAGCTTACTATAATCTGTATGTGTGAAAGTCAAATATATATCTATTATATTCTGAAAGTAATACTTGAATAGTCGAATAATGACTAGTTTAAAATTTATTGAATTAAAGCTCAAGAGCATAGAGGGGCAACCTCGGATAAGGGAAAAGCTAAAGTCACGGAATAGCCAACCCAAAATTTGTTCAGAAAGATACAAGGTAAGTTTTGAGTAACCGTCTTTGGTATAAAATTGATGATGCCTTGACATGTATATACTATATGAATTTTGATCTTTTTGGTTCTATTTGAATTAAGTTGAGTGGTAAATAATCTAAGTGTATGACCTATAGTTGAATGGTCAATTCAGGTTAAGCTTGATTGATGAAAGGTACGTGTGATATTTATACATGATTTTAAACCGAAATGAAATAATGGTGTTCATATGAAGCTCATGTCCGAATGTAGCCAATGGCTACTAATAATGTGAAATGTTCTATAAAATGTGTTAGAATACAATTAAAAAGACATGATATTTGATGTGGATATCCGGGCTTAAAGACCCGCAGGCTTTATGCTGGAATTGTATCCGGGCTTGAAGACCCGCAGGCTTTATGCTGGAATTGTATCCGGGCTTAAAGACCCGTAGGCTTCGTGTTGGAATGATATCCGGGTTAAAGACCCCCAGGCTTGTGCTAGACATGTGTTTCGAGGCCTAAGACTTGACAGAACCGATGCCAGTAAGTTAAGTAAGATTACGACATTGAATATCCGTGTTAGTAAGTATTATATATATTTTACCTGCTAAGGTACGTATTATGTACTCATATGTGAATTGACTTCAAAGTGAATTATTAGTATCGAAGAATGATATATATATATATGTGTATATGTGTGTGAATGAATACTGTATTTAAGAATAAGAGTATGACTTATTCGGTCAATGTATGTCATTGTAAAAGCATGTGACTTAAAGAAATTTTATGAGCCATATAGTATAGTGAAATATGTACTGAAAAAATTTCTCGTGTATTCATGTATATATATATATTCGGCCAATAGGTTTTATAACTATTGTACTTGTGAGTTTTCGGCCAAGTGATCTACAATTTGAATTTGGGTTCTTGTGATACTTAATGTTCGATTTTAAATAACACGTTTTAATGAAAGCTTACTCTGTTCCTTATTTCTTTGTTTTATAGATTGTTGATTTTGGCCATGGACTCGGGGATCATCAGCAGTTCATCATACTATCGATCTTTTTGGTACAATTAAATTTTGGCCTTGGTATGGCATGTATAGGTTAGGCCGGTGACAGTTATGTTTTGTATTGTAAATATTTTTGGTCATATGAAAATGGCATATATATAATTTAAAGATCAGTATGTATTTAGCTTAATTTCTGTCTTTGTTGATTGATTATGTGAATGAAAAATTAAATGTTTGGCTCGGTAATACCTCATAGCCTAAACTAGCGATCGGACTCGGGCTAGAGGTGTTACATTTTATTGGTATCAGAGCCAGGTTTAGTCAATTGTAGGACTAACGTAGAGTGTTTGAGTCTAGCTATACATGCCATATAGTATTAATATGATAGTATGATGAATTCTGACAGTTAAAAATATGTGTTTTCGTATAGTAATGGATCCTGATCCCAATTGAGTAGTAGCTGATGATGTTGAAAGTGTAGCGCCTGTTCCCGCGCATGGGACAGCGCCGGTGGACTCTCAACCTATTACAAGCAATCAGAACGATGAGGCTAGACAGGCTTTTTATAGTGTGATGAATGATTGGTTCAACCAATACATTCGAACTAATACGGCTGTTCCACAACCCCCACTCCCAAATAATACACCCCCTGCACCTATGATACCTCCGGTAACTGATCAGACGAGGTTAAATAAGCTCCCGATAGACAGAATCAGAAAGCACGGGGCTACTAAATTTAAGGCTACAGATAGCGATGATGCAAAGCAAGCTGAATTTTGGTTGGACAATACTATCCGAGTATTTGATGAACTATCTTGCACACCTGATGAATGCCTGAAATGTGCCATATCTCTGCTACGTGATTCTGCCTATTATTGGTGGAATACATTGGTTTCTGTTGTGCCCAAAGAACGGGTGACGTGGGAATTTTTCCTAATTGAGTTCCGAAAAAGGTATATCAGTCAGAGGTTCATCAATCAGAAATGAAAAGAATTTCTTGAGCTTAAACAGGGTTCTATGTTAGTTACTGATTATGAACGGAAGTTTGTCAGACTTAGTAGATATGCTCGGGAATGTGTATCATCTGAGGCTATTATGTGTAAACATTTTGAAGATGGGCTGAATGAAGATATAAAAATGTTTGTTGGCATTCTTGAAATACGAGAGTTTGTAGTACTTGTTAAGCGAGCTTGCAAAGCCGAAGAGCTCAGTAAAGAGAAAAGAAGAGCTAAAATGGGAACAAGAGAGTTCCGTAAGAGATCTTCGGGAAAGCCCTTCCAGCAGTCACCGAAGAAATTTAGAGATGATTCAGGCCGATCTAAAGACACTTCGGGCTTTTCCAGACTAGACCGTGATCGACCCCCTGTGAGTACGTGAGTCACTTCAGTTGCTAGTGTTGGAAACGATCATCGGGATAGGACTGAGTGCAAGTATTGTGGGAAATGGCATTTGGGAAGTTGTAGATTTCATGACCGCTCCTCTTATAAGTGTGGATCAGCTGACCACTTCATCGAGGATGACCCGAGACTGTCTGAACAGAATGTAAACCAGAGTGGGAAACCGAGTACTACTACAGCACAAGGTAGACCACCTAGGAATACGGGGAATACCAGTGGCGGTCAGAGAGGGCCTAGAGATGTTACAACCAGATCCGAGGCTCGTGCTCCTGCTAGAGCTTATGCTATACGTGCGCGCGAGGATGCTTCTTCGCCTGATGTTATTACCGGTACTTTCACTCTTTTTGATACTGATGTGATTGCATTGATTGACCCTGGTTCTACTCATTCATATGTATGTGAGACTTTAGCATCCAGTAAGACTTTAATTGTTGAGTCTACTGAGTTCGTAATTCGAGTTTCGAATCCCTTGGGTCGATATGTGCTTGTCAACAAGGTGTGTAAGCAATGCCCCTAGTAATCCAAGGTTCCTGTTTTTCGGCCGACTTGATGCTTTTACGTTGATGAATTTGATGTTATTCTCGGTATGGATTGGTTGACCGTACATGATGCAGTTGTGAATTACAAAAGGAAGACCATTGATTTGAGATGTGCAAATAATGAGAAAATCCGAGTTGAGTCTACTGACTCGAACAGATTGCCAGCAATAACATCCTCGATGTTGGCTTAGAAATATGTAAGAAAGGGGTGTGAAGCATATCTTGTGTACGTACTTGATAGCAAAGAGTCAGAAAAGAAACTCGAATCAGTGCCAGTGGTTTGTGAGTATTCAGATGTTTTTCCTAAGGAATTACCGGGATTACCACCTGTTCGAGAGGTAGAATTTGGCATTGAACTTGTACCTGGGACTACACCAATTTCGATAGCTCCGTACTGTATGGCACCAACGGAATTGAAAGAATTGAAAACTCAGTTGCAAGAGTTGACGGATAGAGGTTTCGCTCGACTGAGTTTCTCACCTTGGGGTGCACCAGTATTGTTTGTGAAAAAGAAAGACGGAACCATGAGAATGTGCATCGACTATCGTCAATTGAATAAAGTGACCATAAAGAATAAATATCCGTTACCACGTATTGATGATTTGTTTGATCAGCTGAAGGGAGCCTCAGTGTTTTCAAAGATAGATTTAAGATCGGGTTATTATCGATTCATGAGTTCGAGACTCGAGATATACCCAAAAGCGCTTTTTCGAATGAGATACGGTCACTACGAGTTCTTAGTGATGCCGTTTGGGCTCACTAATGCCCCTGCGGTATTTATGGACTTAATGAATCGAATTTTCAGATAGTATTTGGACCGGTTTGTGGTTGTGTTTATAGATGACATCTTGATTTATTCATGCAATGAAACTGAACATTCCGAGCACACGAGATCGGTGTTGCGATTTTACGGGATAAATGATTATATGCTAAGTTGGTAAATGTGAGTTCAAGGTTGAGAGGAGTTAGCTTTTTGGGACATGTGGTATCCGTGATCGGGTATTCGAGTTGATCCGAGCAAAATTTTGCGCAAGATTTGACCGAAACCTCCGAGAAATGTTATTGAAGTTCGAGCTTTTGGGACTTGCCGATTACTACAGCATTTAATTTGTAAAAGGTTTCTCGATGATAGCCACACCAATGTGAAACTACTTCAGAAAGATGTTAAGTTTGAATGGTCAGAAAAATGTCAGAAAAGTTTCGATCAATTGAAAACTTATTTGACTGAAGCTCTAGTGCTAGTGTAGCCCAAATCTGGTAAAGAGTTTGTCATTTACAGTGATGCATCCTTACTTGGGCTGGATTGTGTGTTGATGCAAGAAGTTCGAGTTGTAGCTTACGCATCGAGGCAATTGAAGCCGCATGAGAGAAACTATCCGACCCATGATCTCGAATTAGCTGCCATCGTTTTCGCTTTGAAAATATGGCGACACTACTTGGTTGGAGAGAAGTGTCATGTTTATTCAGATCACAAAAGCCTCAAATATTTAATGACTCAAAGAGATTTGAATCTATGACAAAGACGTTGGCTTGAGTTGTTGAAAGATTATGAACTTGTTATTACTATCACTCGGGAAAGGCTAACGTGGTTGCCGATGCTTTAAGTCGTAAATCACTGTTTACTTTGCGAGTGATGAATGTACATCTGTCCGTTTCATCCGATAGTGTGTTAGTAGTAGAATTAAAAGCCAAACCATTATTGATTCATCCAATACGTGAAGCCCAGAAAGTCGACGATGAATTGGTTGCTAAACGAACTGAATGTGTTTCAAATGTGGAATCAGGGTTTCAAATTGATGATGACGATTGTTTGAGGTTCAGAAGTAGATTGTGTGTTCCAAGAAATTCGAAACTTATTTTTTTGATTTTAAGCGAGGCTCATAGTAGCCGCATGTCAATCCACCCGGGTAGTACGAAAATGTACAACGATCTGAAACGTCAGTTTTGGTGGCCTGGTATGAAACGAGACATTTCTGACTTTGTTTCGAAGTGTTTGATATGTCAACAAGTGAAAGCGGAACATCAAGTGCCTTGTGGTTACTTGGTGATCATGATACCCGAATGGAAATGGGATCGAGTCACGATGGATTTTGTATCTGGGTTGCCATTGTCGTCAAGCAAGAAAGATGCGATCTGGGTTGTTGTTGATAGACTAACAAAGTCGGCTCATTTTATTCCTGTACATATGGATTATTCCCTTGACAAGCTAGCTGAAATGTATTTTTCTCAGATTGTAAGGTTACACGGAGTACCTATTTCTATTGTGTCGGATAGAGATCTGAGATTCACATCACGATTTTGGAAGAAATTGCAAGAAGCATTGGGTACCAAGTTGCATTTTAGCACTGCTTTTCATCCCCAGACTGATGGTCAATCCGAGCGGATAATTCAAATACTCGAGGATATGTTGAGATGTTGCATCCTTGAGTTTAGTAACAATAGTTTTCAATCAAGCATTAAGATGGCACCTTACGAGGCTTTGTATGGTCGTAAATGCCGTACACCGTTGTTTTGGACCGAGCTTAGTGAAAGTAAAATCTTCGGGGTTGAATTGATTAAAGATGCTGAGCAGAAAGTAAAAGTAATCCGTGAAAGTCTAAAAGCAGCTTCAGATCGTCAGAAGTTGTATGCGGATTTAAAGCGAAAAGACATTGAATATCAGGTCGGAGACAAAGTGTTTCTTAAAGTTTCACCTTGGAAAAAGGTGCTCAGATTTGGCCGTAAAGGCAAATTGAGTCCGAGGTTCATCGGGCCATATGAGATATCTGAACGAATTGGCCCAGTCGCATACAGATTGATTCTACCCCCTGAACTTGAAAAGATTCACAACGTTTTTCATGTCTCGATGCTTCGACGTTATAGATCCGATCCATCACACATAATTAATCCATCAGAGGTTGAAATTCAATCTGATTTGAGTTATGAAGAAGAACCGATTCGTATCCTAGCTCGCGAGGTGAAAGATTTGTGAAACAAAAAGGTTCGATTAGTAAAGGTGTTATGGCTCAAACATGGGATCGAAGAAGCTACTTGGGAAACCGAGAGCTCTATGTAAGAACGATACCCAAATCTATTTATTGGTAAGATTTTCGGGGACGAAAATCCCTAAAGGGGAGGAGAGTTGTGACAGCCCTATTTTGACCCTAGTCGGGAAGTGGTTTTGGGACCACAAAACCGAGTCATAATAATAATTAACCGTTATATTCCATGCTTATTGTGTGTGTACATGCATGTGTGAAAGTTTCATGCTTTGATTTTGTCATTTGTATGTGAAATTTATAAGATAGGATCCATGTGATAAAACTTGAAAATGTCATAAGTAAATTTTAAAGTGCCAAATAATGCATGAATTGTGATATGGGGGACTTGCATGCCAAATGGACCAATTTGAGTTTAGTGGCCGGCCATAGTGATGGTTGATAGATAATTTATACTTTATTTAAGCATTTTAATAGGTGATGGCATAATATTGAAAATAAAAGAATTAGGAAAATAAAAAAATTGTGAAAAGAACAAATTTTGTCCATCTTTGTTCTTCATAGCCGAATGTAAGAAAGCAAATTGGGGAAGGGGAGCTCATGAATGTTCGGTCACTTGGGGAAGAAACATCCAAGGTAAATTCATGATAGTTGCTTCTATTTTGATGTTTATGAGATCTTTTCTTGAATCTACCTTAACCAATGAAGTATATTTTGTTTATTTGGTTGTATTGTGAGCATTTATTCTTGATCGAAATGAAGGATATGGTTGTTGTTTCATGTTCTTTTGATGAATAATGTTAGATAGGTGAAGTTGCGCTAAACAAATTAAGCATATATGGGCATTAGATGCTAAGTAGGAAATCGGCTAATAGGTTGGGTGTACTATATGGCGATTGTGGACTATGATAAAATTTAGTAAGGTATGTGCTTTAAATGTGTTATGAACTATTATAGGTTAATTTAGGTTGAAGCTTGGTAAAATTGAATAATTGTGGCTTAAATTTCTTAATGGCAATTGGCTATTATGGTGAAATGCAAATGTTAATATTTAGTTGCTAGTGTTTATATGTGTGTTAGCCGAAATTGAACTTGAATAATGATTTGAGCACAATGTGTTGTATTGATATTATGATTAAGTGAATTTATAGATATATATGATGAAATTGATTGGTGAGATACATGCTTAAATAATATGTATGCCAAGAATGTGTGAAAGAGTGAATTGGTAATAATCTACTTGGGACAGCAGCAGTAAGGTGATTTTGGAAAATCACCATAAATTGTAGGAGTTGAGTTAGAAGTTGAATAAATTATGTAATTAAATCTTGATGAGTCTAGTTTCTTATAAAAGAAACTGTATAAGTAAAAGAATTACCGATCATGAGATATTTGAAGTAATGTGGGACAGAGTCAAAATGACTTCTAGATCCCCTGTTCTGCTTTTATAAAATCATTATAAAATGTATAAAAATGGTAATATGATAAAATTTATATGCTTAGACTTCCTAATGAGTCTAGTTTAAAATGAAATAAACGAGAACATATTTTGAATTTTGTACAATGAGAAATTTATTTCGTAGTGTAGAATGGTCAGATTTGTCTAACAGTGAAACAAGGGAAACTTTAGGAAAAATCTGGTATTTATTGGCTAAACTAAAAATTATAAAAATTTTATGGATAAAATATAAATGAATCTATTTTCAAGGAAAATTTACGGCAATTGATTTGGAGTTTCATAGCTCCAGTTATAAAAAATTAAATGACTGTTGCTCAGGAAGTCAGCTTATAGTAAAATTGTGTTATATTGTAAACATTGATAAAAATTTGCTAATGAATTGCTTATTGATTTCTTATAAACTTACTATAATCTGTATGTGTAAAAGTCGAATATATATGTATTATATTCTGAAAGTAATACTTGAATAGTCGAATAATGACTAGTTTAAAATTTATTGAATTAAAGCTCAAGAGCATAGAGGGGCAACCTTGGATAAGGGAAAAGCTAAAGTCACGGAATAGCCAACCCGAAATTTATTCAGAAAGATACAAGGTAAGTTTTGAGTAATCGTCTTTGGTATAAAATTGATGATGCCTTGAAATGTATATACTATATGAATTTTGATCTTTTTGGTTCTATTTGAATTAAGTTGAGTGGTAAATAATCTAAGTGTATGACCTATAGTTGAATGGTCAATTCGGGTTAAGCTTGATTCATGAAAGGTACGTGTGATATTTATGCATGATTTTAAACCGAAATGAAATAATGGTGTTCATATGAAGCTCATGTCCGAATGTAGCCAATGGCTACTAATAATGTGAAATGTTCTATAAAATGTGTTAGAATACGATTAAAAAGACATGGTATTTGATGTGGATATCCGGGCTTAAAGACCCGTAGGCTTTATCTTTGGAATTGTATCAGGGCTTAAAGACCCATGAGCTTTATCTTTGGAATTGTATCCGGGCTTAAAGACCCGCAGGCTTTATGCTGGAATTGTATCCGGGCTTAAAGACCCGCAGGCTTCGTACTGGAATGATATCCAAGTTAAAGACCCGCAGGCTTGTGCTAGACATGTGTTTCAAGTCCTAAGACTTGACAGAACCAATGCCAGTAAGTAAGATTACGACATTGAATATCCGTGTGAGTAAGTATTATATATATTGTACCTGCTAAGGTACGTATTATGTACTCATATGTGAATTGACTTCAAAGTGAATTATTAGTATTGAAGAATGATATATATATATGTGTATATGTGTGTGAATGAATACCGTATTTAAGAGTAAGAGAATGACTTATTCGGTCAATGTATGTCATTGTAAAAGCATGTGACTTAAAGAAATTTTATGAGCCATATAGTATAGTGAAATATGTACTGAAAAAATTTCTCGTGTATTCATGTATATATATATATTCAACCAATAGGTTTTATAACTATTGTACTTGTGAGTTTTCGGCCAAGTGATCTACAATTTGAATTCGGGTTCTTGTGATACTTAATGTTCGATTTTAAATGACACGTTTTAATTGTTTGAAATACTTAAAACTTATTAAGCCTTGAAAGCTTACTCTGTTCCTTATTTCTTTGTTTTATAGATTGTTGATTTTGGCCACCGACTCGGGGATCATCAGCAGTTCATCATACTATCGATCTTTTTGGTACAATTATATTTTGGCCTTGGTATGGCATGTATAGGTTAGGCCGGTGACAGTTATGTTTTGTATTGTAAATATTTTTGGCATATGAAAATGGCATGTATATAACTTAAAGATCAGTATGTATTCAGCTTAATTTCTGTCTTTGTTGATTGATTATGTGAATGAAAAATTAAATGTTTGGCTCGGTAATACCTCATAGCCTAAACCGGCAATCGGATTCGGGCTAGGGGTGTTGCAAGGTGGATCGGTGTCGTAGAGGGACTCGGAGATGACCACACATCTGCACATGTTTTTCTATTTCGTTTATTTAGTTAAGCCCTTTGGTTTTTTGTTTGGGTTGTAATAGGGCCTCTTTATTTTCTTTCTTAACTTTTCATTTGGGAAAATTTATTTACTATGTTTGATATTTGTTAGAAGTAGATCGTGGTTTTCAAAACATTACGTTTTCATAACTTAACTTTTAAACATCATATTTTCGTAAATCGATTACTTTTAGAATTAGCTTCAGCAAAGTAAAAAGGAATTTTGGAAATAAAATTAAGAAGTTTTCAATGTACTATGTTTTGAATAAGAAGGGTTTCTAATGAAAACATGGTTTTCGAAAAACACTTCAATGTGACACGCCAAATTCAGGTCTAACTTCTGGGCCGGGTTTGAGGGTTACACTCATCGTTCAACATTTCCATTTATACGTATCTCATATTATCTCGTTAACTTTCTTAAATATCTCGATGGATTATCCATTTACCGTCAAGTCATAAGAGCGATCATTTCATGTATGCACTCCCGTGAACCTCACATCTTAAGGCGGGACTACCAGTCCAGGCTAAATCCCCCGTAATATAAACTCATGGAGTGATGTCGGGATTACCAGTCCAGGCTAAACCCCTTATAGTGACAAACACCCTTAATGAGCTCAGATCTGAATTACCAGTCTAGGCTAAATTCAGACCCTAATTGGATTACCCGTCCGGGCTAAATCCTTAATGCATACATATTCTTCGAGAGGCTCGATCACTCAAGGAACACCTTTCCAGGCTAGATCCTTTCTATATTGAGATCAAAAAATTACTCGCCCGGGCTAAATCCTCTCTGCAACACATGCAGGACCTCAAGTCACATGTAAATCATGGTTTATCTATCGAATTTCCTTTTTTAACCTCAACCGGGACATTTATCAACATGTCATTATTAAGGATACATTTCACGGATGTTCATGCTATCATCAAATGCACTTATCATAAATTCATAAATCCAGCAATTAAGCATACTATGAGTTTACTTTAAGTTATCCGAACTTACCTGGCACTCGTTCCAGTATTGTGTTTCGGTTATTCCGAAACCTTTTGTTTTCCTCGATCAACCTCCAAAATTTGTTCCTCGAGGTCTATAACAATAAAAATGAATCATTAATACCTTACATTATTCTTTTCGAGCCTAAATTCCACCCCCAGACAAAATGACCGTTTTGCCCCTAACCTTTCACATTATTTACGATTTAGTCCCTAGGCTTGTATAATGAAATGCATGCAATTTCTACCTTACCCAAGCCTAGCCGAATGTTCTTTCCTCTTATTGCAGCCCACATTTTTCCATTATTTCTCATCTTTCTACCCATTTTTACAACTTTTACAAAATGGTCCCTAAGGCCATTTCAATAAAAAATCACTTAATAAAAGTTTTTTACCATCTTTTAAACTTTCATATTCCTCCATAAACCATCAAAAGACAAGTAACTCATGCATGGGTAAATTTCTAAACATGATCCCTAGCATGAAATATGGGTAGAAATAGAGAGAGTAAGTTATCAGGATCTCGAAAATACAAAAAACATTAAAAACGGGGCTTGGGAGCACTTACTATTGAGCTTGAAAATGTTGAAAACCCTAGCTATGGAGAACCCCAAATTTTCGGCAGCAACATGGAGAGAATGAGCTGAGTTTTGGCTTATTTTTCCCATTTTATTTCATTAATTTTCCAAATGACCAAAATGCCTTTAAGCCCTTTCTTTGAATTTTCATCCATACATGCCCATTTTTGTCCAAAAACTTAGAAATTTGACAAATTGCTCTTTAAGACCTTCTAATTAATAATCTAAAGCAATTTCATACAAATTGTTTCTAGAATCCAAGTTTTACAATTTATTCAATTTGGTCCTTATTTTCCAATTAGACACCTTACTCATAGAATTTCTTCATGAAACTTTAACACATGCATATTCTCATATTCTAGACCTCATAATAATCATAAAATAAATATTTCAATGTTGGATTTATTGTCCCAAAACCACTGTTCTGACTAGGCCCTATTTCGGGATGTTATATTTCTCCCCCCTTAGGGACTTTCGTCCTCGAAAGTCTTACCAGTAAACGGGTTTGGATGTTGGCTCCTCATGGTTTCTTCTGGCTCCCATGTGGCCTCTTCCACACCGTGTCGATACCATAAAACTTTTACCAAAGTTGCATCTTTATTTCTCAACTGTTTAACCTCACGAGCCAAAATCTTGACCGGTTCTTCACCATAAGTCATGTCCAGTCTAATTTCAATCTCAGTTGGTGAAATTACATGAGAGGGGTTTCATCGATAATGCCTTAACATAGTTACATGAAACACGTTGTGAATAATTTCCAGTTCGGGTGGCAACGCCAAACGATAAGCTAATGGTCCAACTCTTTCAGTGATCTCATATGGTCCAATAAATCGCAGACTCAGTTTGCCTTTCTGGCCAAATCTCAATACCTTTATCCATGGAGATACTTTCAAGAATACTCTATCTCCTACTTGAAATTCAATTTCTTTTCTTTTCAGATCAGCATATGACTTTTTCCTATCCGAAGTGGCTTTTAAACAATCACGTATCACTTTAACCTTTTCTTTAGTTTCCTTGATCAGATCAACTCCGTGAATCTAACTTTCTTTGAGTTTCTTCCAGTACAATGGAGTTTGACACTTCCTGCCATACAAGGCTTCATAAGGCACAATCTTTAAACTCGTTTGAAAACTATTATTGTAGGAAACTCTACCAATGGCAAGTACTTTTCCCAGCTACCCTGAAATTCAAGGATGCAACATCGTAACATATCCTCAAGGATCTGAATCATCTGCTCAGACTGACCATCAGTCTGTAGGTGAAAAGCTGTACTAAAACTCAATTTTGTGCCCAAGGCTCCTTGTAACTTTTTCCAGAATCTCAAAGTGAATCTCGGGTCTCTGTCTGAAATTATCGATAGCTGTACCCCATGTAATTTCATAATCTCAGATATATACAAGTCGACCAACTTATCAAGTGAATAATCTGTCCTTACCGGAATAAAATGAGTTGACTTTGTCAACTTATCCACCACAACCCATATAGCATCTTTCTTTTTCGGGGTCAAAGGCAATCTTGTCATAAAGTCCATAGTAACTCTATCCCACTTCTATTTGGGGACCATCACGGGTTGTAACAAACCTGAAGGTACTTGATGTTCAGGTTTGACTTCCTGACATATCAAGCATTTCGATACAAATTCAGAGATGTCTCTTTTCATGCTGTTCCACCAGTACATTTTCTTCAAATCATTAAACATCTTGGTACTTCCCGGATGAATAGACAAATGGCTATCATGTGCTTCTTGAAAAATCCTCTAAATAATTTCATCGTTTCTCGGTATGCAAACTCTGTCTCTAAACATCAAACATCCATCAGAACTAATCTGAAAGTCTGATTTAATGCCCCACTCACATTGAGCTCTTTTAGCTTGCAGGTCACTATCATTAGTTTGAGTGTAACAGTCTGGTTTTGACCCTAATCAGAATAGTAGTTTTGAGACCACATATCCGAGTCAAAAAAATATTTTAATATTATTTTTTTCGTGCCTATTATAAGTGAATTACATGTCTGAAAGTCTCATGTGAAAATTTAGCTATTTGTGTGCTTAATTTGCAAAAAGGACTTAATCGCGTAAAATGCAAAAGTTGTGTGCTAGATGTTAAAAGTGCCTATACGACTTGGATTTATAATTGTGAAGTCCTTATGTTGCAATTGGACCATTAACATGGTTAATGGACATTAATGGCCTTAATATATGTGTTTTGATAATGTTTTTATTAAGGTTAAAAATGGTAATTGATAATTCATGTTATTATTAACTTAATATACATGAAAATGGCCATTATAATCCTTGTTATTGTCAAAAATACAAAGAAAATAAAAGATAAAGAAGCTTTAAGGGTTCAGCTAGGTTAAAGCTCAATTGAGGTATGATTTTTGATCGGTTTTTGATAATTTTTACGTTTTTGTAATCGTTGCTTCGTATACTATTGAACCTATGCTTCAATTTCTAATTTTGGTGATGATTTTGAAATATGCCATTGATGAAACTATGAGTTTTGTGATGCTAGTTGATGAATTATGGAAGCTTGATGTTGGGTTTAAATGTTTTGTCTTTGAATTTTTGATGAAATTGAGTAATTTGGGCTAAATTGTAAAAATGTTATTTTGAGGGACTAAAATGGGATATAAATGAAATGTATAGACTTGTATGAGAGCTAGGTGAATTCGGCTAAGCTTGTGTACAAGCAAATTTTATGTATTTTATGACTTTGTGAATTTGTGAATTAGGGACTAAAGTGTCGAAATGTGAAAATATGAGGGTTATTTTGTAAAATGCCCTAATTGTGTGTATATGGATTGTTTTCAATGATTTAGTGAATAAAAGGGTTAATTTTGAATACTTATAGATCAAGAAAAGAGGAATTCTGACTTAGACCGAGGGAAATCGAAGGTTGTAGAATAAACAGTTCGAGTCGACAAATTCCGAGTACGAGGTAAGTTTGTACTTAAAATAGGATATTAAGTAGGTTTTGATGCTTTTATTATACATGGATTGTATATAATTGAATTGGACGAATATGATGATGAATCAAAAGTACTTGGCACTAAGTGTGCGATACCAACTTAGCTTCAGTTAGTTGAGATGGCACTAAATGTGCGGAATTGTTCTAGCTTCGACAAATCTTTAAGCACTAAGGATGCGGATAATTAAAGCATTGGTGATTATCGAAAAGTTTAAAGTATTCGAACAAGAGGCGAGATTGAAAACAGGGCTTGGGAGCATTTATTATTGAGCTTGAAAATGTTGAAAACCCTAGCTATGGAGAACCCCAAATTTTTGGCAGCAACATGGAGAGAATGAGCTGAGTTTTGGCTTATTTTTCCCATTTTATTTCATTAATTGCCAAAAGACCAAAATGCCCTTAAGCCCTTTATTTGAATTTTCATCCATACATGCCCATTTTTGTCCAAAAACTTAGAAATTTGACAAATTGCTCTTTAAGACCTTCTAATTAATAATCTAAAGCAATTTCATACAAATTACTTCTAGAATCCAAGTTTTACAATTTATTCAATTTGGTCCTTATTTTCCAATTGGACACCTTACTCATAGAATTTTTTCATGAAACTTTAACACATGCATATTCTCATATTTTAGACCTCATAATAATCATAAAATAAATATTTCAATGTCGGATTTAAGGTCCCAAAACCACTGTTCCAACTAGGCCCTATTTCAGGATGTTACAATTAGGCTTGGCTAATAAGGAAATTCGATAAAAATTGATTTTTGAGCCTAGGGGTAAAATGGTCATTTTGTGAAAACCTAGGGACAAAATGGTCATTTTGCCCAATTATAAATTGTTGAGTACCTAGATTTATATGCTGATTAAATGAGTGAATTTTATTATTTTAGATCAAGAAATATAAAATCCAAACCTAGATCGGGGGAAGGCCAAGCAAGTAGATTAAAATCGGCTAGTCACCTACATTTTGTAATCCGAGGTAAGTTGTATGTTAATAATGCAACTATATTGTTATGATGTATGATTGAATTGATATTGCATAAGTTGTTTTGATTGTGAATGTGAGTATGCATGTTGAGAAATTAATGTAACAAAGACTCCCGGTTGAACATTAGGAATAGATTTGGATATTCATGCCATGACATTGGGTGATATGTGTGCTAGTGTAAGACTTGTCTGGGACATGCATCGGCCACATTATGAGAGCCAGTGTAAGACCATGTCTGGGACATGGCATCGGTATTGAGACGAGAGCTAGTGTAAGACATGTCTAGGACATGCATCGGCCTCGAGATATACAAGTTAGTGTAAGACCTGTCTGGGACATGGCATCGACACCGATAGATGACAGCCAGTGTAAGACCTGTCTGGGACACGGCATCAGCCTCGATATATGAAAGTTAGTGTAAGACTTATCTGGGACATGGCATCGACTTTGACGTGCTAACCAGTGTAAGACGATGTCTAGGACATGGCTCAGCATCTATTCCCATGTTTGGGGCTGTTGAATATCCTACAGTATTCCAAATAGTTCAACAGGAGATTTAGGGTATATATCAAAATAAGAGAACTCATGACCATGTGATGAGTGATACAGGTACCTAAATGAGAGTTTCGAAATACGAGCTTCAATTACGTTTTATGTTTAATAAGGAAGGAAAATGAGTAAGTTATGGTTATGACCACTTGTGTATTTCACATGATGTATGAGATGTGAACTCGATATATGCTATGTGAATTGTATGTGATAGTGATGAGTAAGTTGTGTTTAGGTTCATTTGTGTATTATGAACAAATTATGAAATGTTGTGAGTATGTGGTAGTATGGTAAATTGTTGTTGTATATTTACATGCGACTTACTAAGCTTTATGCTTACTCCCTCTCTGTTCCATTTTCTTATAGTGCCCCCTGATTAGCTTATGGATAATGGACATTGGAGACACCGATCACACTATCAGTCAAAGCATTTGGTATAGTTAGTCTTTTGCTATTTTGAGTATGGCATGTATAGGGACTTAGACTTTTGTGTCATTGTTATATTGGTCAAATGTGTTGGCTTGGGATGAACACTTCATTTTGAATAAAGCCTTGGATAATGGCTAATATTCATTATTGATATATGCAAATAATGATAACTTTATGAATGAGTGAATTGCATGATTGAACTAGCGCCTATTGTGGCTGATTAGACCTTGTATTGTTGTGTAGATAGGTTATGTTAGGTGGTGGTGTAGGTTGGTGCATGTAAGGGTGGCATAAAGGATTGGAAAATAGCCTTGTTTCACCCACACGGACAGCCCTATGGGCGTGTTGCACGGCCATGTGTCCCCTGCACATTAAATTTACAAGTCAGTATGCATGGTAGTAAACACACGGGCAGAGACACAACCCTGTGTCTCAGTCGTGTGAAGGGCACAGCCTAGCACACAGGCGTGTGCCTTAGCTGTGTGACCCTTAAGGGTTGCAGACGTCAGAAACAGAATGTCCAGGTTTATGGACACGGGCTGAGACATGGGCGTGTTGAGGCCATGTGAAAAGCCCTGTAGGTTCGAATTGAAAATTAAATTCACACGATTAAGGGGCACGGGTGTGTCCCTATATGCTTAGGCCATGTGAGTCGCATGGGCCTTCAACACAACCATGTCAAGTTAACCACACGAGTGTTTCGCCCTTCTCACACGGGCGTGTGCCCCTGTTTCAAGTGCCATTTATCAGAATTTCCTATCGGACTTGTGTAACATCCCGAAATAGGGCCTAAACGGAACAGTGGTTACGAAACCACAAATCTGAGGTAGAAAAATTTATTTTATTATTATTTTGAGGTCTATGATATGTTTGCATGATTGTGTGAAAAGTTCGTGAAGAAATTCTATGCATAAAGTACTTAATTTGAAATTAGGGTCTAAATTGAATAAATTGCAAAACTTGTGTTCTAGAAGTATTTTGCATAAAATTGAATTAGAATATTAATTAGGAGGTCTTAAATAGCAATTTGACCAATTTTAAGTTCATGGACAAAATTAGGACATGGAAGGAATTTTTGAAAGTTTAGTAGTAAGGGCATTTTGGTCATTTAGGGTAAAATGAATTAAAATACAAAATTAAAAGCCAATTTTGCTCATCTTCTTCATGGAGGCCGAAATTAGCATGGGGGAAGCCATGGCTAGGGTTTTCAAGCTTTCCAAGCTCAATAGTAAGTGATTCCAAGCCCCGTTTTTAATGTTCTTTACGTTTTTGGAATCCCTGTGAGCTCGATTAAGCTTATGCTAGTAATAATTCAACCTAGAGTTCATATTTGGAAAAATACCCATAGGTGAAATTTGTGTATTTTGGTGTTTTATGATAGAATATGAGGTTTTAAATTATGTTAGACAATTTGTACTACTCGGTTTTAAGCAAAAACGAGTAAAAGGACTTAATTGGTAAAAATACCTAATAGTCATAAGTGCTTGTTAGAGTATGAATTTGATGCTGCCATAGAAGGGAAAAATGACCAGCATGTCATGAAACATAAGAAAATAGGCTGAAGTTTAATTTACGAGCTTTGGGGCAAAAGTGTAAATATGCAAAGTTTAGGGGCAAAATTGTAATTTTGCCAAAATATGATTTTGAGTCAATTTGAATAATGTGAGTCCTAATTAGACTATATTTTAAATGATAGAGCAAGGAAAACTGAAATTCGGGCTAAAATGGAGAAAATACCAAGTTGTGGACGAAATGGTAAAAGTAGCTATTTTTGCATACGAGGTAAGTTTCTGATGAAATAAATGCAATATTCTTTTATTTTACATTATTATTGTAAATTTCAGCATTTATATACTTATTTTATGAGAATATTTGAAGTCGAATTAAAAGCGAAGTGACAGAGAAAAAGCATTAGGAAGCCCCGTTTGAACCTTAGGAATGTTAGGATATTGGGGTTGATGGGACAGACAGACAGACAGAATGAGCCATGTAAGTCCATATCGGATATATGGCTTTGGAGACAGGAATGAGCCATGTAAGCCCATATTATATATATATGGCATTGGAGACAGGAATAATTCATGTAAGTCCATGTCGAAGACATGGCATTGGCGAGATATTGATAGACAGAACGACCCAGTATCCTTAGTATTCCGAGTGGTTCAATGGGTCATTGTACACGTTAAATTACAGTGAATTATCAGCAAAAGGGAAGGTAGATTATATTTATGAATAGTGAAAGGTCGAAGTAAGAAAGAAGGTAAGTAAGTAAAGAAGAAGATAGAAAATGAGAAGTAAAGAAAGTTTATGAGGCTAGGTGACATTATGTATAATCATTCATTATGCTGAATGTTGTAATTTATTTGCTTGTAAGCTTACTAAGCCTAGTGCTTACTCTCTTTATTTTCTTTTTCTTATAGTTTTTATCAAGCCACTCGGGGATCGAAGGAAACGTCGGAGACCCGATCACACTATCGAAGAAATCACATTGGTATAGTTAGACGTTTAGTTTTGTGTATGGCATGTATAGGAACTTGGTTTCTTTGATATGATATGATCAATGAATGATGTGTAAATACTTGCTAGTGATTAGCTAATAGAATGGCTGATGATATACATGTTTAATTGTATGTATGAATAAGTAGTAACTATCACATGAAAACTAAGAAAAATGTGAAAGTAACTTAAAAACAGATTCAAGTATCAGAAATAATGTGATTTTGAAAAATCACTAAAAATCGTAGAGACATGGTTTAATGGTGAATAATATATGAAATTAAAGCTTATTATGTCTATTTTCTTATGGAATAAGAAAAACAGGTAAAGGTATTATATTTTATGAGATATCTGAGTTTTAGTGAAACAGGGTCAGAGAAAATTCTAGATCCCCTGTTTCAAATTTGGAAATTCACCATAAATTTTAAAAAAATAATTAGGTGGTGTAATTTATATGGTTAGAATACTTATTGAATCTATTTTTAATATAAACAAACGATATAGTTATATTAATTTTGTATAGGGAGAAAAGTGGTTCGTAGTAAGTAGAGGTCAGTGCAGTCGAATTCTAAAACAGGGGTAACTTCAACTAATAAACTGTACTAATTGGCTAAGTCAAAAATTATAGAAAAAAATTAGTAGATAGATATATGAGTATAGTTTCAGGAAAAATTTACGGATCTTAATTTTGAGTTTTGAAACTCGAGAAATGAATTTTTAAGCAGCTATGACGCAGAAAAATAGTTTATTCCGAAAATTAAAATAAGTGGTTTAGAGTTGTTTAAAAGGTAAGATAAGTTTAGTAACACCTCAAGCTTGACTCCGGTGACGGTTTCGGGCGTGGGGGCGTTACATTTATTGGTATCGAGCAGGTTTAGTCGGTTCTCGGAGCAGATTAGTGTGAGTAAATGTCTAGCTATACATGCCATACCTGTATTTTGATAGTGTGACGACTCCTGACGATTTTTAAATATTTTGTTTTATTGTAATGGATCCTGAGCGAGCTGGTGATGATGATGTAGAAACTAATGCGCCTGCTCCGCGAAAGGGGTAGCGCCATCTGAGAATAGGCCAGTAACAGTTAATCAGGGAGGAGTGACTCGAGAAGCTCTCTTCCAAGCTTTGAATAATTGGTTTGCCGAGTTCGTTCGCACGAATCCGGTGAGTTAGACCTCCACCCCTCATGACTCTCAAAGCTACCCATGTAGCTCAAGCTCCCCTGATCCACAGTACAATGATAAGAGAAAAGCCACCGATTGATAGAATCGGGAAACAAAGGCGTAAGAGTTCGAGTAACAAAACATGATGATGCAGAAAGAGCAAAATTTTGGTTAGAAAATACTATCGAGTCTTTGATGAATTATCTTGTACACCCGAGGAATGTATGAAATGTGTAATATCACTTCTTAGAGACTCACCTACTACTAGTGGAAGACACTTGTATCGCTTGTACCAAAGGAGAGGATCACTTGGGATTTCTTTTCGGGAGGAATTTCGTAAAAAGTACATCGATGTGGGTTTATTGACCGTAAGAGAAAGGAATTCTGGAATTGAAACAAAGGAGCTACTGTGTTCTCCAAGATAGATTTGAGATCCGGATACTATCGGGCCATGAGTTAAAGAGTCGATGTCCCAAGACTGCTTTTCCGGACTAGGTGAAGGTATTAAGGTTGATCCGAGCAAGATTTCAGCCATTGTTGATTGGAAGCCTCCTAGAAATGTATCGGTTAGAAGTTTTCTTGGTCTTTAGGATATTGTAGAGGATTTTCCATAGCTACCCCGTTGACAAGATTTCGCGAAAGGATATCAAGTTTGAATGGATCGAGAAGTGTCAACAGAGTTTTGACAAGTTAAAAGCATCGTTGACTAAAGCTCCTGTTTTTAGTACAACCGAGAACTGTAAGGAGTTTGTGATTTACAAGTGATGATGCGTCCATGAATGGACTTGGTTGTGTACTTATGCAGAAGGAAGGTAATTGCTTATGCTTCTAGACAGCTAAAGCCACATGAGAAGAACTATCCGACACATGATTTAGAGCTAGTTGCCATTATTTTTGCGTTGAAGATTTGGAGACATCATTTGTACGGTGAGAAGTGCCACATATTCACCGATCACAAAAGTTTGAAATTGAAGCAAAGAAGATGGCTAGAGTTGATTAAAGATTATGAGCTAGTGATTGATTATCACCTGTGGTATGTGTGTACAGAAGAATGATGAGCTTATTCGAAAGATCTTACAGAAGCACATAGTAGTTTTTTTTTTTTGTCTATTCATCCAGGTAGTACAAAGATGTATAATGATTTGAAGAAAATGTACCTTGGTGGGTAGGAATAAAAAGGACATTTGAGTTTGTTTCTAGATGTTTAATCTGCAACAGTAAAGGCCGAACATCAGGTACCTTTCAGTTTATTGCACTGTGCTAGTCCTCGAGTGGAAATGGAATCGAGTTATTATAGATTTTGTGACAGATTGCCGTTTACACCAAGAAAGAAAGATGCAAGATGGGTTGTGATTGATAAGTTAACGAAGTCGGCTCATTTTATCCCAGTTCGTATGGATTTTTCACTTGACAAGTTGGCCGAGTTGTATATTTCAGAGATAGTCAGACTACATGGGGTAGACGAGGCTACATGGGAACTCGAAGAGGCTATGTGAAAACAAGACCCAAATCTCTTCACGAGTAAGATTTTTGGGACGAAAATCCCTAAAGGGGGGAGAAATGTAACATCCCGAAATAGGGCCTAAACGGAATAGTGGTTGCGAAACCACAAATCTGAGGTAGAAAAATTTATTTTATTATTATTTTGAGGTCTATGATATGTTTGCATGATTGTGTGAAAAGTTCGTGAAGAAATTCTATGCATAAAGTACTTAATTTGAAATTAGGGACTAAATTGAATAAATTGCAAAACTTGTGTTCTAGAAGTATTTTGCATAAAATTGAATTAGAATATTAATTAGGAGGTCTTAAATAGCAATTTGACCAATTTTAAGTTCATGGACAAAATTAGGACATGGAAGGAATTTTTGAAAGTTTAGTAGTAAGGGCATTTTGGTCATTTAGGGGTAAAATGAATTAAAATACAAAATTAAAAGCCAATTTTGCTCATCTTCTTCATGGAGGCCGAAATTAGCATGGGGAAGCCATGGCTAGGGTTTTCAAGCTTTCCAAGCTCAATAGTAAGTGATTCCAAGCCCCGTTTTTAATGTTCTTTACGTTTTTGGAATCCCGGTAGCTCGATTAAGCTTATGCTAGTAATAATTCAACCTAGAGTTCATATTTGGAAAAATACCCATAGGTGAAATTTGTGTATTTTGGTGTTTTATGATAGAATATGAGGTTTTAAATTATGTTAGACAATTTGTACTACTCGGTTTTAAGCAAAACGAGTAAAAGGACTTAATTGGTAAAAATACCTAATAGTCATAAGTGCTTGTTAGAGTATGAATTTGATGCTGCCATAGAAGGAAAAATGACCAGCATGTCATGAACCATAAGAAAATAGGCTGAAGTTTAATTTACGAGCTTTGGGGCAAAAGTGTAAATATGCAAAAGTTTAGGGGCAAAATTGTAATTTTGCCAAAATATGATTTTGAGTCAATTTGAATAATGTGAGTCCTAATTAGACTATATTTTAAATGATAGAGCAAGGAAAACTGAAATTCGGGCTAAAATGGAGAAAATACCAAGTTGTGGACGAAATGGTAAAAGTAGCTATTTTTGCATACGAGGTAAGTTTCTGAGAAATAAATGCAATATTCTTTTATTTTACATTATTATTGTAAATTTCCAGCATTTATATACTTATTTTATGAGAATATTTGAAGTCGAATTAAAGGTAAGTGTGAGAGAAAAAGCATTAGGAAGCCCGTTTGAACCTTAGGAATGTTAGGATATTGGGGTTGACAGACAGACAGACAGACAGAGAATGAGCCATGTAAGTCCATATCAGATATATGGCTTTGGAGACAGGAATGAGCCATGTAAGCCCATATTATATATATATGGCATTGGAGACAGAATAATTCATGTAAGTCCATGTCGAAGACATGGCATTAGCGAGATATTGATAGACAGAACGACCCCAAGTATCCTTAGTATTCCGAGTGGTTCAATGGGTCATTGTACACGTTAAATTACAGTGAATTATCAGCAAAAGGGAAGGTAGATTATATTTATGAATAGTGAAAGGTCGTGTAAGAAAGAAGGTAAGTAAGTAAAGAAGAAGATAGAAAATGAGAAGTAAAGAAAGTTTATGAGGCTAGGTGACATTATGTATAATCATTCATTATGCTGAATGTTGTAATTTATTTGCTTGTAAGCTTACTAAGCCTAGTGCTTACTCTCTTTATTTTCTTTTTCTTATAGTTTTTATCAAGCCACTCGAGGATCGAAGGAAACGTCGGAGACCCGATCACACTATCGAAGAAATCACATTGGTATAGTTAGACGTTTAGTTTTGTGTATGGCATGTATAGGAACTTGGTTTCTTTGATATGATATGATCAATGAATGATGTGTAAATACTTGCTAGTGATTAGCTAATAGAATGGCTGATGATATACATGTTTAATTGTATGTATGAATAAGTAGTAACTATCACATGAAAACTAAGAAAATGTGAAAGTAACTTAAAAACAGATTCAAGTATCAGAAATAATGTGATTTTGAAAAATCACTAAAAATCGTAGATACATGGTTTAATGGTGCATAATATATGAAATTAAAGCTTATTATGTCTATTTTCTTATGGAATAAGCAAAACAGGTAAAGGTATTATATTTTATGAGATATCTGAGTTTTAGTGAAACAGGGTCAGAGAAAATTCTAGATCCCCTGTTTCAACTTTGGAAATTCACCATAAATTTTAAAAAAATAATTAGGTGGTGTAATTTATATGGTTAGAATCCTTATTGAATCTAGTTTTAATAGAACAAACGGTATAGTTATATTAATTTTGTATAGGGAGAAAAGTGGTTTGTAGTAAGTAGAGGTCAGTGCAGTCGAATTCTGAAACAGGGGTAACTTTAACTAATAAACTGTACTAATTGGCTAAGTCAAAAATTATAGAAAAAAATTAGTAGATAGATATATGAGTATAGTTTCAGGAAAAATTTACGGATCTTAATTTTGAGTCTTGAAACTCGAGAAATGAATTTTTAAGCAGCTATGACGCAGAAAAACAGTTTATTCCGAAAATTAAAATAAGTGGTTTAGAGTTGTTTAAAAGGTAAGATAAGGTTAGTAACACCTCAAGCTTGACTCCGGTGACGGTTTCGGGCGTGGGGGCGTTACAACCTGAGTTGGTCCTAAGTGGTTTTTCAAGGGGTGTTTCGTGCCTCATAGGCCCATATTAAATTCGATCGAGTTTTTATGACTCGAAATGATTGTATGTATGTGTTTAAGTCAGGTAAGGCCTCGTGCTTGATCCTGGCCTCGGACCCTGGTAAGGGGTGTTAAATTTCTTACAGGACAAATCGGGAGCTAAAGATGCATATTTGAGCTAAACTAATGACTATATCGCAAAACCAAGACACCGATGTCGTAGCATTGAAGAAAAAAGCAAAAACAGAGTCCTAGAGTGAAACTGGCTTCAGTGTCGTGACATCGTCGCTGCTATGTTGTGACACTAGATCTGATGTTGCAACACCATAGGCTTATGTTGCAACACCACTTCTGCGCGGCCCAAAAACCCTTGCACGTGACAATTGAGTTTTTTAAGGCCATTGGGAGTACTTTTCCTAGTCAAACTCTAAGTACTTCAAGGATAGTTTGGGAACTTTAATATTCTGAGTTTAGACTATATAAAGGACATTGTAATTAGTTTAAACACACAATTGGAGAGAGACAAAAATTATTCTTAGGTTTTTATTTTGTGCTTAGTTTCTACTTTGTTTATTTTATGTTCTTGTAATCAGAAGATCCTATTCTAAAGTGATACTTTTGCGAGCGAAGATTGTTCCAGAGATTGTTTTGGCTATGTGACGAGGTGGCTTATAGTATAAACCATCCACCTATCCCTTTGTTACAGAGTGTTATATTGTTAGAACTATTAGTCACCTACAGGGGATAAGTCCTTTGCTGAGGTTGATACTAATGTGCAAGAGCATGGTGGTAGCGCAGAGGGGAGGGGAGGGATGTTTGGGGGAATGGGATCCTTGGGTCGCTTCTACTAATGCCTAGCCTGATCGATGTCCATTTGATCACCCTTTATGAAGTGATGGACCATTTTATATAACCAAGACTATAACACTCCTAACCCATATCTATCGCTAGAATAGGGTTACAGAGTATTACCGTAAAAACATAACTTTAAAACATACATCTCATACATAAATGTAAATATAGCATAAATCATTCATATACATGCATATCATCCCTTAACCGAGCCTTCGAGGCCATAAAAACACTTTAGAAATAATTCGGGACTAAGTTGGAAAAGAATTGAACTGCACGGGTCACACGGCTGTGTGGCCAAGCCGTGTGACTCACACCACTGAGACACATGTACATGTCTCAGGCCATGTAACAATCGAAATAGGGACACACAGCCGTGTCCTAGCCCCTGTCTGTGCCTGTGTAACTTTCAAAATGTCCATACATGCCCGTGTTCCAGGCCATGTGCTAGGCCGTGTAACATCCTGACTTGCATGCCTTAAATCCTAGAGGGGACACACGGTTGTGTCGCATGGTCATTTGTCACACACAGCTGAGCCACAAGCCCATGTCTTAGGCTATGTAGACATGAAATTTGCCAAAATCAAGCCATTTCCATCACCAAAGCAATGATGTACCTAAAAGCAATTTGTGCCAAAACTCAAAGCACCAAACCCTCACTAAAACTTGTATGAATTGACCAATTCAATAGACCAAAATCATTCAACCAATCTACCATGTAAGGCACCTCAAAAGCATAATCTTACCTAAACATGTACATACTTAACCACATTTCATTCATACACATCCAGCTCATTTCCATCTCAAAACATACCATATCTTGACCTATACCATTTCAACAAAATCTCACTATTTGAACCATACCATTCATGCATCACAAACATTAAAATGACACAATTCAACCATTACCAAAATGGTACCAAAACAATCAACAGATACATACCAAAATCAACATCTAAGTATTAAACTAAACATCAAACAGAAGTCCACTTATACATGCCATTATAACCTTGGCCAAAACATAAAAAAATATTGATATAATCGCTAGATAATGTGATAGATCTTCGACGAGCTTCCAAACTAATCGAGCTTCTGATTATCTATAATACATAAGAAAGAAAACTATGTAAGCACATAATGCTTAGTAAGTTTGTAAACATGAACATAACTTACAATTTCAATTCATAACATAAAGATTAAGTATGATATAATCCAACCAAATCAACAATACATGTTAGTGCATTCATTAATTCACTTAAATTAACATAAAATAAGTCATTATACATGAATATATTTAATTTTAACTCATCATTTTCATTAACATAAGTATACTTCCATTGAAGCTTACCATTTCAATCCTTTTCATAATACATGGTTTAGTTCATTTGAACACTTATCGTTCCTTTCCTTTTCATGCCCCTTGAACCATTTAGAATAATATCGGATACGCAGGAAAGCTCACACGAAGTGTGCTAAACATATAACTATAACCTTTCTTTTACATCATTGCTCACACAAGCTGTGAAACGGGCCTGCTCACATGAGCTGTGGAGTATCCACAACAAATGTAGGACCTCAGCCATCAGTAGGACATTCAAGACCAACACCCAAAACATGAAAACCCTAATGACATGTCATTTGCATCCTATGAATCCCTAAGGTTCAAATGAGACTCGATAATCATCATGACATCATTGGATATACATCATATGAGTACATGGCAAATAACACATTAACATATAGATCATTATAACATTAAAATGAATTTAATCATACAAACTTATCTTGACAAATAAAGCATAAAAATGTAGTCGATCAATCCGAGGCTTTCACTTTTCCCCGATTTAAATCTGTACGAGGTCTATCTTGATCTAAATAGATAAATTCAATTCATTTAATACTCTATTATTAAATTCAGTCCATATTTCATATTTTTATAAAATTATTATTTTTCCCCTAACATTTTAACTTTTTATAATTTAGTCCCCAAGCTCATAAATTGAAATTTAAGCATTTTAATCCTCATCTTATGCTGGCTAAATTCACTAAGGACCTATATCAATTCATGCAAACCATCGTTTCACAATTTCTCCATAAACTTTTATCATTTTTACAAATAAGTCCTTAAATGACAATTTCATCAAAAATCACTTTACAAAACTGGTTCATGTATCATCAAGGACTCATAATCTAGCATTAAACATCAAAACCATTCAAAAATCATTCATGGCACAACTCTAAACCTTTAACACTTTTACAATTTGATCCCTGGGCTAGCTAGATTAAGCTACAATGATCCTAGAAACATAAAAATCATTAAAAATGGGACGAAGTTACACTTACATGAAAGCTAAACGAGTAACTGAAGCTTTAAACCCTAGATATGGGTTCTCCTTCATCAATTTTTGGTAGAAATAAAAGTTAAAGAAGATGATACATTTGTTTATGATATTTTACTTTAAATTATTTATTAATTTACTTTATTAATCTTTTATTTTAACTTAAAAATAACTTAATTTGTGTCCATAAAAGTCCACTAACTAGTTACATGGTCTAATTACCATATAAGTCTACTCACATTTAAGTTTCATAGCTATTTAACACTTTTAGCTACTAGAACTCCACTTTTGTAACTTTAACGATTTAGTCCTTTTTACTTAATTAAGTATGCAAACATCAAAATTTCTTAATGAACTTTTTATACGACCCTACTAGCATCCATAGACATTAAAATAATAAAATTGTAATTTACTCATCAGATTTATGGCCTGAAAACCACTGTTACGATTTCACTAAAAACATGTTGTTATAGAGATAGCTTTTCTAAAGGGTTTCCAATGATATGAAATTGAATAAATTTATGTATAGTTCCAACCAAGGAGTCTTGAATAGCCAGAACATCATAAACGCCTTTCGTGATCATAGTTGTTGCATTAAACATCTTCATGAAATCTCTGAGGCTTCATTCTCTTTTTGTTAGATGAACATGATATAGGATGTGTAACACCCCTAACCCATATCTGTCGTTGGATTAGGATTACGGAGCAATATTATACAATCAAAAACATTTAAACTTAACTTCATTCAATAACATAAACAAATCATAAACCAATCATATACAAACATACCGTCCCTAAATCGATCCCTTGAGGTCCTAAAAATACCATAGAAATGATTCGGGACCAAATTGAAATCATTTGAAAATTCTAGGAAAAAGTCATGAAAATTTGGAAATAAGGGTCACACGGCCGTGTGCCTCATAGGGCTGAGACACATGCCCAACTAGGGACACACAACCGTGTCCCAGCTCATTTCCTCAATCTTGTAACTCTTTAAGTAGGGTTAGACAGCCATGTCACATGCCCATGTGCCAGGCCGTGTGACTCTCTAAGTTCTCCCACATGCCCGTCTGCCAGGTCGTGTGCTAGGCATATAACTCATTGACTTGCATACAAAGGAACTCTTAGATGACACACGGCTGTGTCGCTAGGCCGTGTGCCACACACGGCTAACTCACACGTCTGTGTCTCAGGCCGTGTGGACCTAAAATTAACCTAGAATTAAACCATTTCAATACTATATCATGCTTAACTTCTCAAACCATTCATGCACACATTAAAGAGACTTAAACATTATCGAAACATACACCAAAATTCCATTCAAAGGCACCTCAAATGCATATAACAAAACTTACCTAAACATATAAATTTTAGCACTTTTCAATCATAAAATTCTAGTTCAAAACTTACCAAAACATGCCACAAACTTGAACATTATCATACCATTTGAAATTTACCAAAAGAGCCACTCAAAACATGTATAATGAGATAACCAAAATGACACAATTTAACAAGGAATCAAATGGTGCCAACCAAGTTAACTTCCACAACTTATACATGCCAAATCCACAAATAAACATTCAACAAAATGCTATTACAATTCACCTTATACATGTTATTATAAACCTTGGCCAAAACATTCAAAAAGTATTGATATATTTATTGGATAGTGTGATAAATCTCCGACAAGCTTCCAACCAAATCGAGCTTCCAATAATCTATAAAACATAGGAAATAAACTACATTTCATTTGCATAACGTAAATAGCATAAGTGTAATACCAACTAAAACCATAAGCTTTGCATAAAGCCTATACAACATTATCAAATTCTCAAGTTACTACATTTTTACATGGTTTAAATGAATTCATCCATAAACAAGTAACTTACACATGTATTCGCATCATTTAGATCACCATTCCTTTTCATAAGTTCATGATACATTCCATTTGAACACTTACCATTTCATTTTCTTTTCATACCTGTTCAACCATCTAGAATTTCATCGGATACTAGGGAAATCTCACACAAAATGGCCTTTACATATAACCTTAACCTTTCCTTTACATCATTACTCACACGAGCTATAAAATAAAGCTTGCTCACACGAGTTGTGGGTCAGAATGTAAGCTACACGATGTTATTCACATGAGCTGTGGAGAATCTGCAACAAATGTAGGACCTTAGTCATTAGTAGGACATTCAAGACCAGCACCCAAAACATGAAATCCCTAATCACATGTCATTTGTACCCGATGAATTCCTAATGTTCAACCAAGACTCGATAACCATCATAGAATTGATTGGTTTATATATCATTCAATTCACATTATAAATAACATAATAACATACAATTTAAATAGCATCAGTACGATAATCGTTCATATGAACTTACTTTAACGACTACGGCGTAGAAGTTAAATCGAGCTAATCCGAAGCTTTAGCTTTACCTCAATCTAGGTCTGTATGTGGTTTATCTTGATCTAAATAGACAATTTCAATCAATTTAATAATTATAATGTTCAATTTAATCCACATTTCATATTTATGCAAAATTACTATTTTGCCCCTAAACATTTTAACTTTTCACAATTTAGTCCTTAAGTTTATAACTTTAAATCTAATCATTTTAATCTCAACCCATGTTAATCAAATATGCAAGGAACCTTGAAACAACTCATATTTATCATCATTTCACAATAAAACCCTAGAATTCATACCTTTAACAATTTAATCCCTAATTTCCAAAATTCATCAAAAATTACTTTACAAAACTTATTCATTTTTCAACCAAGATTCATAATCTATAATTTAACATCAAGAAAATTCAAGAATATTCATGGTATAACCCTCAACCTTCAACAGTTTTACAAATTAACCCCCAGGCTAGCTAGATTAAGCTACACGAACTCAAAGCACATAAAAATCATTAAAAATAGGGCTTAAAAAAACTTACATGGACCAAAGGAAGCTTGGTCTAACCTAGCCCTATCTTTCAATTGTCGAGAAGCATACACTATCACTTTACCTTCTTGCATCAAAACACAGCCTAAACCGTTTAATGAAGCATCACTATAAACTATAAATTCTTTGCCAGACTCTGGCTGAACCAACACAGGTGCCTCAGTTAACAATACTTTCAATTGTCTAAAACTTTACTAACACTTCTCAGACCATTCAAACATGACATCTTTTTAAAGTAGTTTCGTCAACAGCATAGCAATCATAAAAAATCTCTTGACAAATTGTAACAGTTTAGTTTAGACCCTAGTCGGAATAGTAGTTTCAGGACCACATATCCAAGTCAGAAAATATTTAAATATTATTTTCTATGTTTATGATATATGAATTAGCATGTGTGAAAGTTTCGTCTAAAAATTTTATCGTTTGTGTGCTTAATTTTGAAAAAGGACCTAATCGCGTAAAATGTAAAAGTTGCCTGCTGTTTGTTAAAAGTGCCTATTTGATTTGGCTTTATAAATGAGAGGTCCTTATGTGGTTATTATGCCATTTACATGGTTAATGGTCATATATGGCTTTATTACAAATGATTTTTATATGTTTTAATAAAGGGCAAATTTGGTATTTGATTAATAAATATAAGTTAAATAAAACAAAGCTTAAAATAAGCTCATTTTCATGCTCATCAACCGAAAATCACAAGTAAATGAAAAGAAAAGGATATCTAGGGTTCGGTTAAGGAAAATCTTGATTAAGGTATGGTTTTTGTTCAGTTTTTGATAATTCCTACGTTTTTGTAATCGTTGCTTTGTATACTATCGAACCTATGCCTCAATTTCTGATCTTGTTGATGATTTTGAAATGTGCCATTGATGAAACTGTAACACCCCTAACCTGTTTCCATCACCGAACTGGGTTACGAGGTGTTACCAGATAGAACACCTATTCAAAACTTTACATGCATATACTTGTTCGCTTTTATAAACCATTCATTCCATCATCTTTATTTTGTTAAGTTCATCTATATTTTTCTTTTATAATGCATGATTCAATATAACACCATAAACTTTCCCTATTCATACATAGCCGAAACACATCATAAATCATCATCAAGTTAATCAAAATAATTACATATGTATTCATCTTATAATAACCATATCATACGATTTGGTCCAACAACCCATAACGCTATCTCAAAATTATATACTACGATCATATACAAAATGCCAAATTACAAATAATCACTTATATATATATACCTTAATCAAACCACCCAATACACATAATCAAACTTTGCTATGAAATTTCAAAACTCAAAACATATGTATATATATATATCACATGTAACTTTATAACCAAAACGAATTAAACCTTAACTAAACATAACCAAATTCAAACTTAGTAGTTAAGCCATATTCGCATGGCTGAAATTTACATATATAAGTTCAGACAAAATACATATTAGCCTATACATGCCGTAATGTTCACTTAAGATCAATTAAGAAGAGGGTACCAAAACGTTACAGGCTGGTGTGATGACTTCGACGATGGTCCCGAGCATACAAAATGGATCAAAGAAATCTAAATAGGCGACAAGTAAACACACCAAATGAGTATTCAAGTTAGTAAGTCGTAAGCAATATAATACAGACCATTAACATGAGATCATAAGAAAAATAATGTATAATCAACTATTTTCGCCATACAGAGCTATGCCACAATTTATTGAGATTATCGATCCAGCTACAAGTCAAGTCTTGCTATTCAACCAATATCAAAATAACCAGATTATTTAAAACCTTTTTTCAAAGTATGAAACAATGATGAACTAGATGGATCCATGCATATACGTTTCATGTCTCAAATTCGATATTTCAGTTAATAGCTCTTACACTTTATTCTATCCCTGCACTTATTGTATCCTCAACCGATTTCACATATATAGTGCTATTCAAATCCGCACACTTAGTGCCATGCTAAACCGCACACATAGTGCCTTAGAAATTCACTCATGTATTGACATTCAGTTCAGCACACATAATGCCATTCAATTTCCGTACACATAGTGCCATTCAAATCCGCACACTTAGTGCCAATGTTATTTCATTATATTAAGGCAATTTATTTAATTCAAATAGCATATACGGCCACATATATAAATATATATCACTCCAAAAAAATATCTAACAAAAGAAATTCTTTCATGATACGCTAATACCATTTATGTATAAATGAATCAACCTTACAATTGCTTATGGACTTACCTCGTTTTGAATAAAACGATTCTAATCGGCTACTCGATGCTCTTCGCTTTGCCCTTGCTTGATTCCCCTCCTTTAAGTTCTTGAGCTTGACATAAATAGATTAACTAGTTTAATCGCCTTGCTAGTTATTATATCCAATAATATTAACTATTTTATATCACAAGAACCACATGGTACAAATTTTGATCTTTCTACCTTATGCTATTAAGCTATTCGGCTATCAACCGCCTAATATCACTTTATTAACAATAGTCCAATAAATACTTCAATTACACACATATATAAACACATATATATTTGTATATATATACGGCAGCCACCCTTGCTAATTAGTCACATATATAGTTTAATGATTTTCACTACATTTTACAACCGTAATTGTTCAAGACATTAAAACTTCAACAAATATTCATCTAATGCCTCAAGGCCGAATGCATTATCACTTCCCAAATTAGCATTATCTCAAAGATGTTTACTTTCAAATATACATGATCATGAATCAATGTAACACCCCTAGCCTGAGTCCGATCGCCGGATTAGGCTATGAGGTATTACTGAGCTAAACATTTAATTTTTCATTCACATCTATAAACAAAAAAAAAAAAACAGACATCTAGCTAAATACATACTAATCTTCGAGTTATACATGCCATTTTCATATGGCCAAAATAATTACAATTACAAAACATATTTTGTCAACAGCCTAACCTATACATGCCACATCGAGACCAAAATATAACTGTACCAACAAAATCGATAGTATGATGATCTGCTGACGATCCCCGAGCCGGTGGCCAAAATCAACAATCTATAAAACAGAGAAATAAGAAATAGAATAAGAATAAAGCTTGTCATTTAAATCAAACATTGAATATCACAAAACTCATATTCTAATTGTAATTCACTTGGCCGAACATACACAAGTACATTAGTTATAAAACCTTTTTGGCCGAATATATATATATGTGAATACACAAGAAATTTTCAGCACATATTTCACAATACTATATGGCTTATACAAATACTTTAAGTCACATAATTTCATATAATGACATACCTTAATCGAATAGGTCAGTGTATTATTCTTAAATACCGAATTCATCCACACACATATATATATCGTTCTTCGATACTAAAAAAAAATCACTTTGAAATCAATTCACTTATGAGTACATAATGTGTACCTTAACATGTAAAATATATATATTACTTACTCGACGATGGTTACCACGGATATTCAATGTCGTAATCTTGCTTAACTTACTGGCATCGGTTCTGCCAAGTCTTAGAACTCGAAACACATTTCTAGCACAAGACTGCGGGTATCTAACCCGGATACCATTCCAGCACGAAGCCTGCGGGTCTTTAAACCCTGATACAATTCCAGCATATAGCCTGCGGGTCTTTAACCCGGATGCCAATCCATCACAAAGCCTGGGGTATTTAAACCCAAATACCAATCCAGCACGAAGCCTGCGGGACTTTAGCCCGGATACATTTCCATTGTCTTGCATATTTATTCACATGTTAACACATTTCACATAACCTATCACATTAGTAGTTCAATTGCTTCATTGGAATATAAGCACAAAATGTACACCATCATTTTCATTTTGTTTTAAAAATCATACATACAAATCACATATACCTTTCATCAATCAAGCTTAACCCGAATTGACCATTCAACTATTGGTCATATACTTAAATTATTTACCACACATCTTAATTCAGATAGAACCAAAAAGATAAAAAAATTCATCTAGTATATACATATCAAGGCATCGTTAATTTTATACTAAAGGGATTACTCAAAACTTACCTCGGATATTTTGAACAGTTACGGATAGGCTACTCGATTGCTTTCTCCTTTCCCCTATCTGATTTAGACCCTCTTTGCTCTTGAGCTTAATTAAAAAAAATAGATTTATTTAATTACTTATTCAAGTTTACTTCTTAGTAGTCATATTTGACAATTATATGTAACTCCAATACATTTTATATTTTATAAAATATGCCATGACTCAATTTCATGCTTATTTAATCTTTATCTAATTCGCATGCACAAATAAAGATTTACATAACTTATTATGCTACCTTATACATGAATTCAACCATAATATATACGAATATCAACTTATTATGATTCATTTCAAACTAATTAATAGGCAACCGTTCATATATTTCCCCAAAGTAATATTCAAACATTATATCCAATGAACCACAACTATCGAGTGTTTAACTTATAATCGGACATATGATATTACATGTATGTCATAAGCTGATTACCAAACCTATTACTTCAATTCATGTACAAATCGAATAGAATAATCCTTACGTGAACTATTAGCCAACCTTATCAAATGGAAAAATATGCTTAAGATACCCTATATATATATATAAGTGCATAGTTACCATGTTACCAATAATTATTTTCTAGCTTAGTTGCCGAACCAATATACAAAACTCATGTGCTAAACAGCTCATCAATATTACCTATATATATATATATATATATATATATATATATATCCAATTCATTTCTCATCCATTCGGCTAGCTAAGTAAATGTCATGACACATTATCAAATAACCTTATGGCCACAAAGCATGCTCATTATTTACCATTTCCAAAACAATTCACAAGCTAATTTATACAATCAAAACAAGTCAATAATAAACCACAACCTAATCACATCCACCAGTCACATTTACCTTACTTAAACTGAATTAGCAAGCACATATAGTCCTTGGCTAAATATCACTAAACACAAGTCAACAATAGTCTTAATATTTATCACCTTATATATATCATTAGCAAAAGAAAAATGGATTAATCATGCATATATACTACAAAAGCCGAATATAAAAATTTTACCTATGCATAACATTACTTACATTCCAATACTCATATTATTCAAAATAAAACTCTTAAAAGTTATGCACAAAGCCGAACCCTAAGATGATCAAACCTCAAATTCATTCATTTCAAACACCCAAACAGTATTTGTTCAAGTCATTAAGCAAATCTATGTTCGGCTATTGTACACATGAGTATTAAAAATTTATAACTTAACTAACTCAAACCTTTCTCTTCAACAATTCTTCATAAAACATAAAGACCATAATCCAATCTCCTCCCTTAATAACCAAAACCGAATGCTCAAATCATCACCCAATTTCAAAATTTTTACATGGGCTAAGTATGAAACTAGCTAATTAACTTAAAACAAGCTTAAATTTTCAAAAACTAACATAATTTACTAACCTTCCTCAAGCTTAAAATGACCGAAAATCTTGCCCCTTTTTTTTTCTTCAATTTGGCCAAGAAGAACCAAAATGAAGCTTTGTTTTCATCACCTCTTTTTCTCTTATTTTTTTATTCATTCATATTATAAAATATAAAGCCATTTCACTAATAAATAATACATATATTCTAAATAAAACCTCATCATGGCCGGCCATTACACAACAAAAATAGATATTTGACATGCAAGTCCATTCTTTTTGTACCATGCATTAATAGGCCACTTTAAAATTAACCTAACACATTTCACAATTGTCTCACATAAGTCCTATTTAATAAATTTCACATACAAATGACAAAATTAAAGCATGAAACTTTCACACATGCATGTACACATACAATAAGCATAGAATATAACGGTTAATTATTTTTATGACTTAGTTTTGTGGTTCCGAAACCACTTTTTGACTAGGTCAAATTAGGGCTGTCACAACTCTCCCCCACATAAGGAATTTTCGTCCCCGAAAATCTTACCAGTGAATAAGTTAGGATATCGATCCTTCATAGAGTCTTTCAGTTCCCAAGTAGCTTCTTCTTCACTAATGTGATTTTCTTGTTTCGTAGTTCTTTTATCAAAATATGAACTGGTTCTTCTTCGTAACTCAAATCAGATTGAATCTCAACCTCTGATGGACTAATTATGTGCGATGGATCGGATCTATAACGTCGAAGCATTGAAACATGAAAAACGTTGTGAATCTTTTCAAGTTCAGGGGGTAAAATCAATCTATATGCAACTGGCCCAACTGGTTCAGATATTTCATACGGCCCGATAAATCTCGGACTCAATTTGCCCTTACGACCAAATCTAAGAACCTTTTTTCAAGGTGAAACTTTAAGGAACACTTTGTCTCCGACCTGATATTCAATGTCTTTTCGCTTTAAATCCACATACGACTTCTGACGATCTGAAGTTGCTTTCAGACTTTCATGGATTACTTTTACTTTCTGCTCAGCATCTTTAATCAAACCAACCCCGAAGATTTTACTTTCACAAAGCTCAGTCCAAAACAACGGTGTACGGCATTTACAACCATACAAAGCCTCGTAAGGTGCCATCTTAATGTTTGATTGAAAACTATTGCTGTAAGCAAATTCAATCAAAGGTAAATATCGTTCCCATGAACTACCAAACTCAAGGATGCAACATCTCAACATATCCTCGAGTATCTGAATTATCTGCTCGGATTGACCATTAGTCTCGGGATGAAAAGCAGTGCTAAAATGTAACTTGGTACCCAATGCTTCTTGCAATTTCTTCTAAAATTGCGATGTGAATCTCGGATCTCTATCCGACACAATAGAAATAGGTACCCTGTGTAACCTTACAATCTGAGAAACATATAATTTAGCTAGCTTGTCAAGTGAATAATCCATACGTACGGAAACAAAATGAGCCGACTTTGTCAGTCTATCCACGACAACCCATATCCATCTTTCTTGTTTGACGACAATGGCAACCCAGATACAAAATCCATCGTGACACGATCCCATTTCCATTCGGGTATCATGATCAGTTGAAGTAACCCTGAAGGCACTTGATGTTCCGCTTTTACTTGTTGACATATTAAACACTTCGAAACAAAGTCAGACATGTCTTGTTTCATACCAGGCCACCAAAACTGACGTTTCAGATCGTTGTACATTTTCGTACTACCCGGGTGGATTGACATTCGGCTACTATGTGCCTCTCTTAAAATCATCGAAATAAGTTCTGAATTTCTTGGAACACACAATCAACTTCTGAACCTCAAACAATCGTTGTCGTCTATTTGAAACTCTGATTCCACATTAGAAGCACATTCAGCTCGTTTAGCAACCAATTCATCGTCGACTTTCTGAGATTCACGTATTTGATGAAGCAATAAGGATTTGGCTTTCAATTCTGCTACTAACATACTATCAGATGAAACAGATAGGTGTACATTCATAGCTTATAAGGCAAACAGTGACTTGCGACTTAAAGCATCGGCAACCACGTTAGCTTTTCCCAGGTGATAATCAATGGCAAGCTCGTAATCTTTCAACAACTCAAGCCAACATCTTTGACGCAGATTCAAATCTCTTTGAGTCATCAAATATTTAAGGCTTTTGTGATCCGAATATACATGACACCCCTCTCCAAACAAGTAGTGTCGCCATATTTTCAAAGTGAAAACGATGGCAGCTAATTCAAGATCATGGGTCGGATAGTTTTTCTCATGCGGCTTCAATTGCCTCGACGCGTAAGCTACAACTCGACCTTCTTGCATCAATACACAACCCAGTCCAAGTAAGGATGCATCACTGTAAATGACAAACTCTTTACCTGATTTGGGCTGCACTAGCACTGGAGCTTCAGTCAAATAAGTTTTCAATTGATCGAAACTTTTCTGACATTTTTTTGACCATTCAAACTTAAAATATTCCTGAAGCAGTTTCGTCATTGGTGTGGCTATCATTGAGAAACCCTTTACAAACCATCTGTAGTAACCGGCAAGTCCCAAAAAGCTCCGAACTTTAGTAATATTTCTCGGAGGCTTCCAATCGAGTATGGCTGAAATTTTGCTCGGATCAACTCTAATACCCGATGCAGATACCACGTGTCCCAAAAAGCTAACTTCTCTCAACCAGAACTCACATTTACTGAACTTAGCATACAACTGCTTATCTTGTAAAATCTGTAACACTAATCTTAGGTGCTCGGCATGTTCGGTTTCATCGCATGAATAAATCAAGATGTCGTCTATAAATACAACTACAAATCGGTCCAAATACTATCTAAAAATTTGATTCATCAAGTCCATAAATACCGCAGGGGCATTAGTGAGCCCAAACAGCATCACTAAGAACTTGTAGTGACCGTATCTCGTTCTAAAAGTAGTTTTGGGTATATCTGAGTCTCGAACTCGCAACTGATAATAACCTGATCTCAAATCTATCTTTGAAAACAATGAGGCTCCCTTCAGCTGATCAAACAAATCATGAATATGTGGTAACGTATATTTATTCTTTATTGTCACTTTATTTAATTGACGATAGTCGATGCACATTCTCATGGTTCCGTATTTCTTTTTCACAAACAATACTGGTGCACCCCAAGGTGAGAAACTCGACCGAGCAAAACCTCTATCCGTCAACTCTTGCAACTGAGTTTTCAATTCTTTCAATTCCATTGGTGCCATACGATACGGAGCTATTGAAATTGGTATGGTATCAGGTACAAGTTCGATGCTGAATTCTACCTCTCGAACGGGTGGTAATCCTGGTAATTCCTCAAGAAAAACATCAGAATACTCACAAACCACTGGCACTAATTCAAGTTTCTTTTCTGGCTCTTTGTTATTAAGTACATACGCAAGATATGCTTCACACCCCTTTCTCATATATTTCTGAGCCAACATCGAGGATAATATTGCTGAAAATCTATTCAAGTCAGTAGACTCAACTCGGATTATCTTATTATTTGCACACCTCAAATCAATGATCTTTCTTTTGCAATTCACAACTGCATCATGCACGGTCAACCAATCCGTGCTGAGTGCACATCATGTGTACAAGAAAGCTACAAGATACTATGTAGTGGCTAGGTCACATGTGTGATACGGGATGTATCCATGTAGACAAGAGAGCTATGGGAGAGATAAATGTAGCTAGGTCGCATGTGTGATTCCAAGTGAAGGACACCATGTAGACAACAGAACTACGAGATAAATTGACTAGGTCGCATGGGTGGTACTAGGTGTTCTCCATGTGTACAAGAGAGCCAAATTAAATGAAATGTGAAAGTGGGGCTGTGTGCTGAAACCATCAAGTATCGAGAATTGATCCGAATTGTTCAACGGGATGGCTTTGTGGTGACATTGTAATCATGGGCCTATACTTGTGATGTATGAAAAGTGGTGAAAATGATTTGTGATATATATAAGTTAAAATGAGGTTAATACAAAGAAAGTGTGAAAGAGTGAATTAGCACTAAAACTGTTTTGGGACAGTAGCAGTGACGTGATTTTGAAAAATCACCAAAAATAGTGGAAATTTAATTAGAGGCTTAATGAGATGTGAAATTAAAAATTAATGAGTCTATTTTCATATAAAAGAAACGGAGCAAGTAAAGGAATTCTATGATTTGAGATATTTATAATTGTGTGTGACTTGCTCAGAATGACTATGTGATCCCCTATTCCAACTTTGAAAAATCATTAAAAATAGTACAAAACAATTTAAGAAATATAGTTTATATGCCTAAATTCCTTATTGAGTCTAGTTTTAAATGAAATAGGTTTCCTGGTCATTTGAATTGTGTACTGGGAGAAATTCAATTCGTAGTGAATAGAGGTAAGATCAGTCGAGCTGTGTAACAGGGGAAAATTTAACTAATAAACTGGACTAATTGGCTAAACCAAAAATTTTAGGAAAAAATTAGTAAGAATTATTATGAGTCTAGATTTAGGGAAATTTTACGGATTTGAATTTTGAGTTTTGTAACTCGAGTTATGATTTATTTAGTGATCATGACGCAGGAGGGACAGCTTGATCAAATTGAAGTAAATAATGAAATTCAAATAAACATATATGATATATTTGAGTTATGTTGTAAACATATTAGATTCTTTATTTGTTATTTATATACTTACTTACTAAGCTATAAGCTTACTTTCTTTTCTCTCGTTTGTCTTATAGTGTCATTCGGCTAGCTCAGGAGTTAGAGATAGTTGAAGATCCGCCCGCACTATCAATACTTTTGGTATTTGAACTCAACATTTTGAATTATGGCATGTATAGTAGACTTAGTTATTTTGTTACGTGTCATAATTGCCTAGGTTTAAAATATTAATTATAGTATCAAACTAATCATTTTGTACGAAGCCTTTGAAATTGGCTTGTATTGTTAATGGCATATGTTATAATGATTCATGATCAAATTGCACGTCATATTTTTGTCTCAGTTTTATTTAATAGTATGTATTATAATTTGTTAATATATCGTACCCTATTCCGGCGACAGATACGGGTAAGGGGTGTTACAAGTAATAACATCAGGCGAAGAAGCATCCTCGCGTGCGCGTATAGCATAAGCTCTAGCAGGAGCACGAGCCTCGGATCTGGTTGTAGCATCTCTAGACCCTCTCTGACCACCGCTAGCATTTCCCATATTCCTAGGTGGTCTACCTCGTGCTGTAGTAGTACTCGTTTTCCCACTTTGGTTCACATTTTGATCGGATAATCTCGGGCAGTATTTGATAAAATGATCGGCTGATCCACATTTATAACAGGAGCGATCATGAAATCTACAGGTCCCCGAATGCCATTTTCCACAATACCTGCACTCGGTCCTATCCCGTCGATCATTTCCAACACTGGCAACTGAAGTGGCTCGTGTACTCACTGGGGGTCGATCACGGTCTCGTCTGGAAAAACCCGAAGTGTTCTTTGATCGGCCTGAATCATCTCAAAATTTCTTCGATGATTGCTGAAAAGACTTTCCTGAAGATCTTTTACGAAATTCTCCAGCTCCGACATCAGCTTTTCTTTTCTCTTTACTAGGTTCTTCGGCTTTGCAAGCTCGTTCGACAAGTACTACGAACTCTCGTATTTCAAGAATGCCAACAAACATTTTTATATCTTTATTCAGCCCATCTTCAAAATGTTTACACATAATAGCCTCAGACAATACACATTCCCTAGCATATCTACTAAGTCTAACAAACTTCCTTTCATAATCAGTAACTGACATGGAACCCTGTTTAAGCTCAAGAAATTCCTTTTGTTTTTGATCGATAAACCTCTGACTGATATACTTTTTTCAAAACTCAGTCTGGAAGAATTCCCACGTCACTCGCTCTGGGTACAACAGATACCAATGTATTCCACCAATAATAGGAAGAATCACGTAGCAAGGATATAGCACACTTCAGGCATTCATCGGGTGTGCAAGATAGTTCATCAAGTACTCGAATAGTGTTGTCCAACCAAAATTCAGCTTGCTCGGCATCGTCGCTGTCTGTAGCTTTAAATTTAGTAGCCCCGTGCTTTCGAATTCTGTCAACCGGGGGCTTTTTCAACCTCACTGATCAATTACCGAAGGTATCGTGGGTGCAGGGGGTTTATTAGTCAGAAGTAGAGGTTGTGGAGCAGCCGTGTTAGTTCAAATGTTTTGGTTAAACCAATCATTCATCACATTATAAAAGGCTTGTCAAGCCTCGTCATTTTGATTGCTCGCAATAGGTTGAGAATCCATCGGCGTTGTCCCGTGTGCGGGAGCAAGTGCTACACTCTCTACATCATCAGCTACCGCTCAATTGGGATCAGGATCCATTACTATATGAAAACACATTCCAACTGTCAGAAATCATCACATTCCAACTGTCAGAAATCATCCAAATTTTCTAAGTTTCTCAACTAAGTCCTTCTATGAAAATTCACATTTCTTAGACTAAATCAAAACATCAAATTTGCACACATACACTATCACACATAGAATATATGTAGTTAAATTTAAATTAAATTTTTATGACTCAGTTTTACGGTCCCGAAACCACATTTCGACTAGGGTCTAATTAGGGCTGCCACAACTCTCCCCCACTTAAAATTTTTCGTCCTCGAAAATCTTACCAGTAAATAAATTCGGATAACGTTCTTTCATGGAGTCTTCGAGCTCCCAAGTAGCTTCTTCAACCCATGCTTAAGCCATAGTACCTTCACTAATAAGATTTTCTTATTTCGTAGTTCTTTTACTTCACGAGCCAAAATGCGAACCGGTTCTTCTTCGTAACTCAAATCAGCTTGAATCTCAACCTCTGATGGATTAATTACGTGTGATGGATTGGATCTATAACGGCGAAGCATTGAAACATGAAAAACGTTGTGAATCTTTTCAAGTTCAGGGGGTAAAATCAATCTATATGCGACAGGCCCAATTCGTTCGAATATTTCATACGGCTTGACGAATCTCGGACTCAATTTGCCCTTACGGCCAAATCTGAGCACCTTTTTCTAGGGTGAAACTTTAAGAAACACTTTGTCTCCGACCTGATATTCAATATCTTTTCATTTTAAATTCGCATACGACTTCTGACGATCCGATGCTGCTTTCAAGCTATCACTAATCACTTTCACTTTTTCTTCAGCCCCTCTAATCAGATCAACCCCGTATATCTTATTTTCACTGAGTTCGGTCCAGTATAGTGGTTTGCGGCACTTACGACCATACAAAGCTCGTCTGGTGTCATTTTAATGCTTGACTGGAAGCTATTGTTGTACGCGAATTCAACCAAGGGTAAATATCATTCCCACGAACCACTGAACTCGAGAATGCAACATCTCAACATATCTTCGAGTATCTGAATAACTCGTTCAGATTGACCATCTGTTTGGGGATGGAAAGCTGTGCTAAAATGTAACTTAGTACCCAATGCTTCATGCAATTTTCTCCAGAATCGAGATGTGAATCTGGGGTCTCTATCTAAAACAATAGAATTAGGTACTCCATGCAATCGAACAATTTAGGAGACATATAATTCTGCCAATTTATCGAGCGAGAAATCCGTACGGACAGGGATAAAATGAGCAGACTTCGTCAATCTATCAACAATAACCCAGATTGAGTCTTTCTTACTCTGCGTCAATGGTAAACCAGATACGAAGTCCATCGTCACTCGATAACATTTCCATTCGGGTATCATGATCGGCTGAAGTAATCCCGAAGGCACTTGATGTTCTGCTTTCACTTGTTGACATATCAAACACTTCGAAACAAAGTCAGAAATGTCTCGTTTCATACCAGGCCACCAAAGCTGACGTTTCAGATCGTTGTACATTTTTGTACTACCCGGGTAGACCGACATTCGACTACTATGAGCCTCGTTCAAAATCATTAAAATAAGTCTCGAATTTCTTGGAACACATAATCGACTTTTGAACGTCAAACAATCGTTGTCGTCAATCTGTAACTCTGATTCCATATTTGAAATACATTTAGCAAGTTTAGCAACCAATTCATCGTCGACTTTCTGGGATTCACGTATTTGATGAATCAACATTGGTTCGGCCTTTAATTCTACTATAACACATTATCAGATGAAACAGACAGGTGAACATTCTTCGCTCTCAAAGTAAACAGTGATTTACGACTTAAAGCATTGGCAACCACGTTAGCCTTTCCCGGGTGATAGTCCATGACAAGCTCATAATCTTTCAACAATTCGATCCAACGTCTTTGTCGCAGATTCAAATCTCTTTGAGTCAACAAATATTTGAGACTTTTTTGGTCCGAATATACATGACACCTCTCTCCAAACAAGTAGTGTCGCCATATTTTCAAAGCGAATACAATGGCAGCTAATTCGAGATCATGAGTCAGATAGTTTTTCTCATGCGGCTTCAATTACCTTGACTCGTAAGCTACAACTCGACCTTCTTGCATCAACACACAACCTAGCCCGAGTAAGGATGCATCACTGTAAATGACAAACTTTTTACCGGATTCGGGCTGCACTAGCACTGGAGCTTCTGTTAAATAGGTTTTCAATTGATCGAAACTTTTTTGACATTTTTCTGACCATTCAAACTTAACGTCTTTTTGAAATAGTTTCGTCATTGGTGTGGCTATCATCGAGAAACATTTACAAACCGTCGGTAGAATCCAGCAAGTCCCAAAAAGCTCCAAACTTCAGTGACATTTCTCGAAGGCTTCTAATCGAGTTTGGCCTAGTTTTTGCTCAGATCCACTCGAATACCCGATGCGGATATCACATGTCCCAAAAAAACTAACTTCTCTCAACCAGAACTCACATTTACTGAATTTTGCATATAACTGCTTGTCTCGCAAAACCTGTAATACCAATTTCAGATGCTTGGCATGTTCAGATTCATTGCGCGAATAAATCAAGATGTCATCTATAAACACCAATACAAACCGATCCAAATACTATTTAAAGATTCGATTCATCAAGTCCATAAATACCGCAGGGGCATTAGTGAGCCCAAACGGCATCACTAAGAACTCGTAGTGACCATATCTCGTTCTGAATACAGTTTTAGGTATATCTGAGTCTCGAACTCGCAACTGATAATAACCCGATCTCAAATCTATTTTTGAAAACACTGAGGCTCCCTTTAGCTGATCAAACAAGTCATCAATAGGCGGTAATGGATATCTATTCTTTATTGTCACTTTATTCAACTGACGATAGTCGATGCACATCCTCATGGTTCCGTCTTTCTTTTTCACGAATAATACTGGTGCACCCTAAGGTGAGAAACTCAGTCGAGCAAAACCTCTATCCGTTAACTCTTGCAACTGAGTTTTCAATTCCTTCAATTTCGTTGGTGGCATACGATACGGGGCTATTGAAATTGGTGTGGTACCAGGTACAAGTTCGATGCCAAATTCTACCTCTCGAACAGGTGGTAATCCCGGTAGTTCCTGAGGAAAAACATCTGAATACTCACAAACCACTGGTACTGATTCAAGTTTCTTTTCTGACTCTTTGCTACCAAGTACGTACGCAAGATATGTTTCACACCCCTTTCTCACACATTTCTGAGCCAGCATCAAGGATATTATTGCTGGAAATCCGTTCAAGTCACTAGACTCAACCCGGATTATCTCATTATTCGCACATCTCAAATCAATGGTCTTCCTTTTGCAATTTACCACTGCATCATGTACAGTCAACCAATCCATACCGAGAATAACATCAAATTCATCGAACGGTAAAAGCATCAAATCAGCCAAAAAATAGGAACCTCGGATTATTAGGGGGCATTTCTTACACACCTTGTCGACAAGCACATATCGACCCAAGGGATTCGACACTCGAATTACGAGCTCAGCAGACTCAACAGGTAAAGTCCTACTGGATGCTAAAGTCTCACATACATATGAATGAGTAGAACCAGGGTCAATCAAAGCAATCACATCAGTATCAAAGAGAGTGAAAGTACCAGTGATAATATCAGGGGAAGATGCCTCCTCTCATGCACGGATGGCATAAGTTCTAGTAGGAGCACAAGTTTTAGATCGAACAGCCGTATCGGGAGTCCCTCTCTGACTACCACCTCTGCCTCCTGAATTTCTTGGTGGTCTATCTCTAGTTGTCGCGCCACTCGACCTCGTACCTTGTATCTTATTCTTTTCATCAGATTCCGTGCAATCTCGAATAAAATGATCCCGTGATCCACATCTATAACAGGCCCTGTTAATAGACTTACCCCAACATTCACCTACATGTCGTCTTCCACATTGTGGGCATTCAGGTTTTTCTTGTCGAGTGTTACCAGCACTAGCAACTGAAGTAGCTCGAGAGTCCATTGATGGTACCTCCCTAATAGAAATTCCTGCACTCGTCTTTGATCTATTAGTATCGTCTCTGAACTTCTTTGCAGCCGAGAAAGAAGTTTTACCCGCCGATCTTTTACGAAAGTCTCTAGCTTCGGATTCAACTTTCTTTTTCTCCTTTCCAAGCTCTTCAGCCTTGCAAGCTCATTCAACTAATGTTACGAATTCTTTTATTTCTAAAATACCCACCAGTAGTTTTAATCTTCTTTCAATCCTTCTTCAAATCTTTTACACATGGCAACTTCATCAGCTACACACTCCTAAGCATATCGACTGAGTCTTACAAACTCACGTTCGTATTCGGATACTGTCAAACGGCCTTGTTTAAGCTCTAAAAATTCTTTACGCTTTTGATCGATGAATCGTTGACTAATATACTTCTTACGAAACTCCATCTGAAAGAAATCCCAAGTAACTCATTCTTTCGGAACAATAGAAATTAGGGTTCTCCACCAATAGTAGGCCGAGTCTTGTAATAAGGATATGGCACACTTTAGACACTCATCAGGTGTGCAAGACAGCTCTTCAAAAATGCGGATGGTATTATCAAGCCAAAACTCGGCCCTTTCAGCATCATCAGTAGCTGTGGCCCGGAATTCCTCAGCCCCGCGCTTCCTAATCAAATCAACAGGAGGTTTACTCGGTCTCAAAAGATCAGAAGTTGATGGCGGTATAGGCACCAAAGAAGGATTATTTAAATTCAGAAATGGTTGAGTAGCCGGGTTTGTTCGGGCATCTTGTGCAACGCACTCATTCATCATGGTAAAGAAGGCTTGCTTAGTCCCATCATCCTGACTACTCGTAGATGGTTGAGGTTCAACAGCCGTCGTACCTTGCGCATGAGCAGGCGCTACACTCTCAACGTCATCCGCTATGGTTCTCTCTGGATTGGGTTCCATTTACTAATCAAAACAATAATTTCAACCGTCAGAAGTCATCACACTATCATATACTAACATTAAGGCATGTATAGCTAGACTCACATGCGCTACGGTAGTCCTAGAACTGACTAAACCGTAGCTTTGATACGAATAAAATGTAACACTCCTAACCTGTTTCCATCACTGAACTGGGTTACGAGGTGTTACCAGACAGAACACCTATTCCATACTTTACATGCCTATACTTGTTTGCTTTTATAAACCATTCATTCCATCATCTTTATTTTGTTAAGTTCATCTATATTTTTCTTTTATAATGCATGATTCATTATAACACCATAAACTTTCCCTATTCATACATAGCTGAAACACATCATTAATCATCATCAAGTTAATCAAAATAATTACATATGTATTCATCTTATAATAACCATATCATACGATTTGGTCCAACAACCCATAACACTATCTCAAAATTATATACTATGATCATATACAAAATGCCAAATTACAAATAATCACTTATATGTATATATACCTTAATCAAACCACCCAATACACATAATCAAACTTTGCTATGCAATTTCAAAACTCAAAACATATGTATATATATATCACATGTAACTTTATAACCAGAATGAATTAAACCTTAACTAAACATAACCAAATTCAAACTTAGTAGTTAAGCCGTATTCGCATGGCTGAAATTTACATATATAAGTTCAGACAAAATACATATTAGCCTATACATGCCGTAATGTTCACTTAAGATCAATTAAGAAGAGGGTACCAAAAAGTTACAGGCTGGTGTGATGACTTCGACGATGGTCCCGAGCATACAAAATGGATCAAAGAAATCTAAATAGGCGACAAGTAAACACACCAAATGAGTATTCAACTCAGTAAGTCGTAAGCAATATAATACAGACCATTAACATGAGATCATAAGAAAAATATTGTATAATCAACTATTTTCGCCATACAGAGCTATGGCACAATTTATTGAGATCATCGATCCAGCTACAAGTCAAGTCTTGCTATCCAACCAATATCAAAATAACCAGATGATTTAAAACCTTTTTTCAAAGTATGAAACAATGATGAACTAGATGGATCCATGCATATACGTTTCATGTCTCAAATTCGATATTTCAGTTAATAGCTCTTACCTTTATTCTATCCATGCACTTATTGTATCCTCAACCGATTTCACACATATAGTGCTATTCAAATCCGCACACTTAGTGCCATGCTAAACCGCACACATAGTGCCTTGGAAATTCACTCATGTATTGACATTCAGTTCAGCACATAAAATGCCATTCAATTTTTGCACACATAGTGCCATTCAAATCCGCACACTTAGTGCCAATGTTATTTCATTATATTAAGGCAATTTATTTAATTCAAATAGCATATACGGCCACATATATAAATATATATCACTCCAAAAGAATACCTAACAAAAGAAATTCTTTCATGATACGCTAATACCATTTATGTATAAAAGAATCAACCTTACAATTGCTTATGGACTTACCTCGTTTTGAATAAAACGATTCTAATCGGCTACTCGATGCTCTTCGCTTTGCCCTTGCTTGATTCCCCTCCTTTAAGTTCTTGAGCTTAACATAAATAGATTAACTAATTTAATGGCCTTGCTAGTTATTTATATCTAATAATATTAACGATTATATCACAAGAACCACATGGTACAAATTTTGATCTTTCTACCTTATGCTATTAAGCTATACGGCTATCAACCACCTAATATCACTTTATTAACAATAGTCCAATCAATACTTCAATTACACACATATATAAACACATATATATTTGTATATATATACGGCAACCACCCTTGCTAATTACTCATATATATAGTTTAATGATTTTCACTACATTTTACAATTGTAATTGTTCAAGACATTAAAACTTCAACAAATATTCATCTAATCCCTCAAGGCCGAATGCATTATCACTTCCCAAATTAACATTATCTCAAAGATGTTTACATTCAAATATACATGATCATGAATCAAACTCAACTTATAAGCCAACATCACTCATTTGGTCGATTATATAAAATCAAAGATAATATCACAAATATGCATACCTATATAGCCGAATGTGCAAAATCAAATTCAACATCACCTATGTACTTAATTAAATGGCCGAATATACAATGTCAAATATAATATCATTTTTATTTCATTTAAACACATAGTTTCATCTCATGAACACTTTGACCGAATTCTCCTAAACTAGCATAGCTTCACATCTATTTATATCATCATATAAATCCACATATATATATATATATCTAGCTAAATTTTCTTTCACCTTTCTACTATTTCCATTCACAACATCAAAAGCACCATTCTCTTAGCATTTACCCCATCTAACCTTATACCCATTTAGTCACCTAATTAAGTAGAATATCAACATATGAGTTATAATAAGACATTGAATACTAACTAGATTTTCATAAAGTTTAATAGAATTAACATGAACCCTACCTTAATCAACCCTTAGGATGGCCGAATATCCTTGAGAATTTCCTCCTTCTTTTTCCTAGGTTACGGCATTTGCAAGAGGAAGAAGATGAATACTCTCTCTCTCCTTTCTTCTTTTATTCATCTTTTTCTATTAATTAATTTATTTTATTTAGTTATTTTAACTAGTAGCCAATATAAATTATAATAAATTCAACTTAGTGGAAGAAGCATCATTACTTGGCCGGCCACTACTTGAATTTTTGGCAATTTGACATGCAAACCCAAGCTTTCACACTTTGTAATTATTTAATCCTTACAATTTACCTATCAAAATTTTTTAAGTTTCTCAACTAAGTCCTTCTATGAAAATTCGCATTTCTTAGACTAAATTAAAACATCAAATTTGCACACATACACTATCACACATAGAATATATGCAGTTAAATTTAAATTAAATTTTTATGACTCAATTTTACGGTCCCGAAACCACATTCTGACTAGGGTCTAATTACGGCTGCCATAGAACCCGTGGCTCAATTTTTGATTTTGTTGATGATTTTGAAATGTGCCATTGATGAAACTATGAGTTTTGTGAAGTTAGTTGTTGATATATGAAAGTTTGATGTTGGGTTTATATATTTTGTCTTTGGATTTTTTATGATTTTGAGTAAAATGGGCTAAATTGTGAAAATTGTAAATTGAGAGACTAAAATGTGAAATAAATGAAATGTGTGGACTTGAGTGAGAGCTATGAATATCCAGCCAAGCATGAGTATATGCAAATTATGTGTATTTTGTGATTTTGTGAATTAGGACTAAAGTGTCAAAATGTGAAAATGTAAGGGCTAGTTTGCAAATTGCCCTAAATATGTGTCTATGGATTGTTTTGAATGAATTTGTGATTGAATAAGTTAAATTTGAATTTCTTTAGATCAAGAGTTAAAGAAAACAGAATTAGATCAGGGAAGGTCGAAAGTTGTCGAGTAACCGATTCCATCCATCCGAATTCGTACGAGGTAAGTCAATATACAAATAAGCTTGTTTGAATTGAATTATTATTATCCATTTGATATTGAATTGTGATGAATGAATGTCTGAGCTAAATACGAGCTATCCGGGAATGTATTGACAAAGTTCTGACGTTTGAAAAGCCCCGTACGAACCTTAGGAATAGTTAGGATGCATATGTCATGACAGAGGATTTTTTATATCAGTTCTGTGTGTAAGACCACGTCTATGATGTTGGCATTGACTTCTGTTTTGCGTGTAAGACCATGTATAGGACATTGGCATCGTATCTGATTTCGTGTAAGACCTTGTCTGGGACAGTGGCATCGATGTTTGATTACATGTAAGACCACGTCTGGGATGTTGGCATTGTATATATACTTTCTGATCTATCCCCGTATCCTTATGTTTTTGAACGGTTCAAACAGGCATTCTGAGAAAAATGAATAAATTTGAGAAAGCATATTCGATTCAGGTATGTTTGCTTTGTATAGTCTATTTTAAAATGAAAGGTAAGTACATGAAGATGAGATTTGTGATAGCATTTGTATACTAAGTATAAATGATTTGATGATACTTGTTTGCTTTGAATGATATGTTTATTTGTATATGGCTTACTAAGCTTTTGAAAGCTTACTTTGTGTGTGTTTACATTATTTTATAGATATCGAAGCTACTGTGAGCTCGGGGATCGTCGAAGATTGTCACTGCACTATCAAACCTCATTTTGGTACTTTAAAAATGCATATTTTAAAAGTATGGCAAGTATAGGTTGGAAGTTGTGGAATTATGTTTTGTGATGTATATATTTAGCCATGTGATATGGCTAGTTTGTGCTTGAACTTATAGTTTGATAATGGTATATGATATGTGATGTTAATGTACAATTGTGGTATGTTTTGGTTGGCCAAAAGAAATGGTAATTGTTGAGAAGTTTGGTAAGTTTGAGCATGAGGTTTAATGATGTATTGATCATATGTTTAGGTATGATATTAGTTTCAGTTTTGGTATGAATTGAGTAGCGAATTGAGAATGGAAATGATTGGTAATGTTATAGCATGAATTATGTATGGTTTGGCATAGATATTGGCTGAAATGATTGTGCATATATGCTTGGTTTGGTGCTTGTAGGTTGACCCAAATTGGGATGGCAAATTGGCTATTCAAATGGCCTATTTTTGTCTACACGGGCAGAGACACGGGCGTGTGTCTCAGCAGTGTGCGACAGACGGTCACGTTACACGTCCGAGTGTCCCCTAGGGTACCCTATGAATTAAAGTTAGTTTACCCTCCAGTTTTTACATGGCCTAGACACACGAGCGTGTCTATTGGTCATGTGTGGCACATAGGCTAGCACACGGGTGTGTGGTTGGCCGTGTGGCCAAGTCAGTAACCTCCCTAATTTTCATAATGCCTGGCATACGGGCGTGTCTTGTGGCCGTGTGGATGAGTCAGTATGTATGCCCTGTTTCGTCATGGCCTAGACACACGGGCGTGTCTAATATCGTGTGAGGCACACAGCATGTTCCCACGGGCGTGTGACCGTTTAAAAGTTGAAATTTTTTCTAAGTTCTGAAACTTTCATATGTTATCAATATGGTCCTGAACTTATGATTTAGACTTTATATACTCATTTTAAATTAATATTGGATATGAATAACTTATGTTTATTGGAATGAGATGATATTTGTTATATGATTGTTCTGAACTAAGTTATAAGTCCGGTAATGCCTCTTAACCTATTCCGGTGACAGTTATGGGTTAGGGGTGTTACATTTTATTGGTAAGTCTGGTAATGCCTCTTAACCTATTCCGACGAAGGTTACGGGTTAGGAGTGTTACATTTTATTGGTATCAGAGCTATGGTTTAGCCGATTCTAGGACTACCATAGCGTATGTGAATCTAACTATACATGCCATATTTATGAACTGTAATAGTATGATGAATCCTGACATTGAAATGTTCTTTTATATAGCAAATGGATCCTGAAAGAGCCGTAGCGGACGATGTAGAAGGCAATGTGCCTACTCTTGCGCAAGGGACGGCACCATCTGATTCTCGACCGGCTACGAGTAGCCGTGATGGTGAGGCTAGACAAGCCTTCTATCAGATGATGAATAATTGGTTCACCCAATATATTAGAACCAATCCGGCTGTACAATAACCTCCACCCCCGGTTAATTCCCCGCAAGCTCCTGCTATGCCATCAGTGAATCCGATTCTATTAAGTAAGCCTCCAGTAGATAAGATTAGAAATTATGGGCCTGAAGAGTTCCGTGCTACATTGAATGATGATTCTGAAAGGGCTGAATTCTGGTTAGAGAAGACAACACGAGTGTTTGATGAATTATCATTAAATCCTGAAGAATGCATAAAATGTGTCGTTTCCCTTCTGAGAGATACGGTGTACTAATGGTGCAAGACTTTGACATCCGTGGTTTCGAGTGAACGGGTTACTTGGGATTTCTTTCAAGCTAAATTTCAAAAGAAATATATCAGTCAGAGATTCATTGACCAAAAACATAAAGAGTTTCTCGAACTTAAAAAAGGCCGTATGTCTGTTACAGAATATGAGCGGGAATTTGTAAGGCTGAGTCAGTATGCTCATGAATGTGTATCTTCTGAGGCAATAATGTGCAAAAGATTTGAAGAAGGTCTGAACGAGGATATTCGTTTGTTTGTCAGGATTCTGGAAATCAAAGAATTTATTGTGCTTGTAGAATGAGCATGTAAAGCTGAAGGTCTCAGGAAAGAGAAAAGAAAAGCTGATTTTGAAGCTAGAGAAGTGCAAAAGAGATCATCAAGCAAATCATTTCAGTCTGCATCAATGAAGTTCAGAGATGATAATAGCCGTTCCAAGGCTAATGTGGGACATTTGAATATAGATCGTGCTAGATCGCAGCCAAACTTTAATGCTCCAGCTTCATTTGTTGCCAGTGCTGGAAATGCTAAATCTGATTGCCTTAAGTGTAAGCATTATGGTAAAAGACATCCCGATAATTGTAGACTGTATGATCGGGCTTGTTTCAGATATGGATCGTTAGACCATTTTATCCACGATTGCCCTGAATCTGTTGAACATGAAAGTGTACAAAATTCGAGACCAAGTGGTAATACATCTCGTGGTAAACTTGCCAGAAATACGGGAAATGTGAATGGTAGTCAGAGGGAAACAAAAGATACAACTGTTAGATCCGAGGCTCGTGCACCTGCCAAGCCTATGCTATCCGAGCTCGTGAGGAAGCTTCGTAGCCAGATGTGATTACGGGTACATTTGCTCTTTATGATACTTCTATGATTGCTTTGATAGATCTTATATCAATACATTCGTATATATGTATGAACTTAGTGAACAATAAGACATTGCCTGTAGAGTCTACTGAATTTGTAATTAGAGTTTCGAACCCCTTAGGTAGATGTGTTCTAGTTGATAAAGTCTGCAAAAGTTATCCGTTAATGTTTTGAGACACTTATTTTCTGGCTAATCTGATGCTGTTACCTTTTGATGAGTTTGATATAATTCTGGGTATGGATTAGTTAACTTTGCATGATGCTGTTGTGAACTGCAAATGAAAAACTATTAATTTGAGATGCAAGAATGATGAAATAGTCAGAATTGAATCAAGCGATTTGAATGGATTGCCTGCTGTTATATCTTCGATGAAAGCTTTATGTATTGTGAGAAAGGGTTGTAAAGCCTATTTTGCATATGTGATTGATTCAAGAGTGTTAGAAAAGAAAGTTGAATCAGTGCCTATTGTGTGTGAGTTCCCTGATGTATTTCCTAAAGAACCTCTAGGATTACCTCCGGTTAGAGAAGTTGAATTTGGCATTGAATTGGTACCTGGTACTACTCTAATTTTGATAGCTCCGTATAGAATGGCTCCGACCGAATTAAAAGAATTAAAGTCTCAGTTGCAAGAGTTGACTGATAGAGGATTTGCAATACCGAGTTTCTTACCTTAGAGTGCTCCAGTTCTATTCGTAAAAAAGAAAGACAGTATGATGAGAATGTGTATAGATTATTGTCAATTGAACAAAGTGACTATAAAAAATAAGTATCCCCTGGCCGAATTGATGATTTGTTTGATCAGTTGAAAGAAATTGTTGTGTTTTTGAAAATAGATTTGAGATCAGGCTATTATCAGTTGCGAGTAAAAGAGTCAGGCATTCTGAAACTGCTTTCAGAACAAGGTGCGACCACTATGAATTTTTAGTATGCCTTTCGGATTGACTAACGCACCTCCTATTTTTATGGATTTAATGAATAGAATTTTCAGACCATATTTATATCAATTTTTGTTGTATTCATTGATGACATATTAATTTATTCACGTGGTAAATCCAAGCATGCTGAGCATCTGAGAATAGTGTTACAGACTCTGCGAGATAAACAGTTGTATGCGATGTAAAGTAAATGTGAATTATGGCTGCCAGAAGTTGGTTTTCTGGGTCATATTGTAACAGCATCTGGTATCCGAGTTGATCCGAGCAAAATTTTAGCTATTCTGGATTGGAAACCTCTAAGGAATGTCTCTGAAGTTTGCAGTTTTCTAGGACTTACTGGTTATTATAGAGGATTCGTAAAAGGCTTTTCTATGATTGCGACTCCGTTGACAAAGCTGTTTCAAAAAGATGTTAAATTTGAGTGGTCAGAAGAGTGTCAGAATAATTTCGATCAGTTGAAGACTTTGTTGACTGAAGCTTTAATTTTAGTACAACCCTAATCGAGTAAAGAATTTGTGATCTATAGTGATGCTTCATTGATCGGTTTGGGATGTGTTTTAATGGAAGAAGGAAAAGTCATTGCTTATGCTTCGAGACAGTTGAAGCCACATGAAAAGAACTATCCGACGCATGACCTTGAGTTAGTCGCGATTGTGTTTGCTCTAAAGATTTGGCGCCACTACCTATTCAGTGAAAAATGTCATGTATATTCTGATCATAAGAGTTTGAAATATCTGATGACCTAGAAAGATCTGAATCTGCCAAAGAGAAGATGGTTAGAACTGCTAAAAGACTACGAACTTGTGATTGGTTATCATTCGGGAAAAGCAAATGTTGTTGCTTATGCTTTGAGTTGAAAATCATTATTTGATTTACGGGTGATGAATGCTCATTTGATTCTGTCCAGTGATGGTTCAATTTTAGCTGAATTGAAAGCAAGACCTATGTTCTTACAGCGGATTATCGATGCTCAAAAGATTGATAATGAGATTTTATCTAAAAGAGCTTAGTGTGATTTAGAGTCTGATTCAGAATTCAGAGTTGATAAATATGATTGTTTGAGATTTCGAGATCAAATTTTTGTTTCGAGAAATTCAGAATTAATTCAGATAATTTTGAGTGAAGCTCACAGTAGTCGGGTTATCTGTGCATCCGGGTAGTACGAAAATGTATAATGATCTGAAACAGTACTACTGGTGGTCCAAAATGAAAAGAGATATCTCTGACTTTGTTTCTAAATGTTTGATCTGTCAGCAAGTTAAAGCTGAACATCAAGTGCCATATGGGTTGTTACAACTGATTATGGTTCCTGAGTGGAAATGGGATCGAGTGACAATGAACTTTGTTTCAGGATTGCCCTTGTCTTCAATAAAGAAAGATGCAATCTGGGTTGTAGTTGATCGATTAATGAAATTAGCTCATTTTATTTCAGTTCTATCTGAATACTAACTTGATAAGTTAGCTGAGTTATACATTTTCAATATTGTGAGATTGCACGGTGTGCCATCATCTATTGTATCAGACAGAGATCCGAGATTCACATCACAATTCTTGAAGAAATTGCAAGATGCTCTGGGTACTAAATTGCACTTTAGTACTGCTTTTCATCTGCAAACGGATGGTTAATCCGAGCGGATTATTCAAATACTCGAGGATATGTTGAGATGTTGAACTCTTGAGTTTGAAGGTTCGTGGGAACAATATCTGCCTTTGATTGAATTTGCTTATAATAACAGTTTTCAGTTGAGCATTAAAATGGCACCCTACGAAGATTTATATAGTCGCAAATGCCATACACCTTTGTATTGGAGGGAGCTCAGCGAAAATAAGATCAACGAGGTTGATTTGATAAAAGAAACTGAACAGAAAGTAAATGTGATCTGAGATAGTTTGAAACTAGCTTCCGATCGTCAGAAATCTTATGCGGATTTGAAAAGAAGAGACCTTGAATTTGAGATCCACAACAAAGTGTTTTTGAAAGTATCTCTGTGGAAGAAAGTACTTCAGTTCGGTAGAAAAGGCAAATTGAGTCCGAGGTTCATCAGGTCATATGAGATTACCGAAAGTATTGGGCCGGTAGCATATAGATTATTGTTGCCACCAAAGCTAGAAAAGATTCATAATGTGTTTCACATATTGATGCTTCGATGATACAGATCTGATCCTTCGCATGTGATTCCTCCGTCTGAGATTGAGATTCAGTCCGATATGACTTAAGAAGAGAAGCCGATCCGTATCTTAGCTCGCGAGGTTAAAGAACTATGAAATAAGAAAATTTTGTTAGTAAAAGTGATGTGGCATCGACTCAGAATTGAAGAGGCCACGTGGGAGCCTGAAGATGCTATGAGACAGCAATATCCGAATCTGTTCAATGGTAAGGATTTCAGGGACGAAAATCCCTAAGGGGGAGAATTGTAATAGTCTAGTTTAGACCCTAGTCGGAATAGTGGTTTTGGGACCACATATCCGAGTCAAAAAAACCTTTAAATATTATTTTTTGTGTTTATGATATATGAATTAGCATGTGTGAAAGTTTCGCCTGAAAATTTGATCATTTGTGTGCTTAATTTTGAAAAAGGACCTAATGCGTAAAATGTAAAAGTTTCCTGTTGTTTGTTAAAAGTGCCTATTTTATTTGGCTTTATAAATGAGAGGTCCTTATGTGGTTATTATGCCATTTACATGGTTAATGGTCATATATGGCCTTATTACAAACGATTTTTATATGTTTTAATAAAGGGCAAATTTGGTATTTGATTAATAAATATAAGTTAAATAAAACTAAGCTTTAAATAAGCTCATTTTCATGCTCATCAACCTAAAATCACAAGTAAAAGAAAAGAAAAGGATAGCTAGGGTTCGGTTAAGGAAAATCTTGATTAAGGTATGGTTTTTGTTCAGTTTTTGATAATTTCTACATTTTTGTAACCGTTGCTTAGTATACTATCGAACCCGTGCCTCAATTTTTGATTTTTTTGATGATTTTGAAATGTGCCATTGATGAAACTATGAGTTTTGTGAAGTTAGTTGTTGATATATGAAAGTTTGATGTTGGGTTTATATATTTTGTCTTTGGATTTTTGATGATTTTGAGCAAAATGGGCTAAATTATGAAAATTGTAAATTGAGGGACTAAAATGTGAAATAAATGAAATGTGTGGACTTGAATGAGAGCTATGAATATTCAGCCAAGCATGAGTATATACAAATTATGTGTATTTTGTGAATTTGTGAATTAGGGACTAAAGTGTCAAAATGTGAAAACGTAAGGACTAGTTTGCAAATTTCCCTAAATATGTGTCTATGGATTGTTTTGAATGAATTTGTGATTGAATGAGTTTAATTTGAATTGATTTATATCAAGAATTATAGAAAACAAAATTAGATCGGGGAAAGTCGAAAGTTATTGAGTAACCGATTCCATCCATCCGAATTCGTACAAGGTAAGTCGATATACAAATAAGCTTGTTTGAATTGAATTATTATTATCCATTTGATATTGAATTGTGATGAATGAATGTCTAAGCTAAATACAAACTATCTAAGAATGTATCGACAAAGTTTCGACAACCGAAAGGCCCCGTACGAACTTTAGGAATAGTTAGGATATAAATCTCATGACATAGGATTTCTGATATCTGTTCTGCGTGTAAGACCATGAGACGACAGAAATGTGCAAGTGTACACAATCTCAACAAGTAATAAAGTGACAAGTAAATGTCGAGTTATCGTTCCCACATGGACTATGAAAAGAATTATTTATGAATGCTATTTAAAACACTTTGGTGAGGAAACATATTTTGTTTGAAGAAGGTGATTAAAAACTACGATTTTAAACTAAGAAAAACAAATAAATAAATCTCAAATGCACAATTTCAAAATACGATTTAATCAAGATGACATAATTGTGTTGATTTAATTACATTTCTTTAACTTAGAATTATTAAACTCATGCTTACATTGTTACGAATAAATTCCCGGCAACTCGATAATCTGCTAACTTATGAACATACTCACTTACACAAATCCATTCATCTATTAACATATCCCTATGTTAATCCAAACGATTAAATAGATTTAAATAAGCAAACATGTTATGGCACATACGTACTTATTAAATTGAACTAATCTCTTGCATATCCCTATGTCAATTCAAACGATAATTAAATCTAATAGGCACATAAAAGACTATGTGAGGAAACAAGGTATCTTTACCTTGAAACAGTTTAATTACAATAATGTTGCAAGTTATGCAAGGCAAGTGTATCGCCAGATACATTGCTAATTTAACCTTCAGCTACCTTAGAAGAATAAACATGCACTGATTAAATACTGTGTCCATTAATTACAATTTCAATCCGTTTAAATAATTAATTCATTAGTTACCTAACAATTATAATGCAAGAATAACTTAGGCATGGTTTTACTTAATCAAGCATTTTACCTAGGCCTATAATAGCATAAACACAACTTTAATAATTCAAGTAGATGAAATGCAATCAAACCAACATGAATTAAATTCAAGCTAAACTAATTAAATTAACCATTCCAACAACATAAATATTCATAGATATGTTCATCATAACAACAACAAAAATTAAAGAGATAAGGAACAAGAATAAAATTCGATGTTTTTCCGTGGCTTGACTAAGTTGCTCCGTTCTTCCTTCTTTGTTGTCTTCACCAATCAAGGCTTTTATGAACTTCAATTTCTGCTCCAAAATGGCTGAAGAAGAACCCTTTCCCAAGGGGAAAAATCAGCACAAGAGCAAGGGGCTTAGAATGGGAAAACGAGAGGAGAAAGTGAGAGAGGAGAGAAGAGAGAAGAGATGTGAGTAAATGATGGATGAATGAGAGATGCTTTGAATGATCAGCCAAGGGGGTTTTTACAGCTAAATGTGGCACCTAAAATTTTCTAAAAATAGCAGCCAAAGAGCCACCCCTTGGCCGGCCATCTATGTGGCAAAGTTGATGGCTTCAACATTGCTAAATATGGCTTGGGGCAAATCTTCAAAGCCACTAATTATGGAGGGGCTTGAATGCAACTTTGACAAGTATTCAAGGGATTATTTTCAAGCTTAATTAATCATCTAATAAGCTGATTTACGTCAGCATATGGACGGTTTTGGGCTGCCCAATCCTTGGCTGGTTCAATTCAATCGGTTTGGTTCAACTGGACCATTTTTTCCATAATTAATTAATAATAATTTATTTAACCCAAATTAAATTGGGTATAAATTAAAATTAATTATATTATGAATTAATACACATAATTGGACCGCCTTAGGCTGGAAATTAATTTGCCTCAATACTTCAAATTGCTTCTCGGTTTTGTGCTTCACGCAGTGTCTACCGAGCCATTTTTCACTCTTTGTGCAAATCTATCGAAAATAACCAAAATTCATCAAAAATAATTATAAATTAACTAAATTTCAACAAGTTCATATCTTAAGTGAACTCTAATTATTTTATAAAAATTAATTATTTTTCAACAAGAATTTAACCGAAATTGCATGAATTTAAGTTAAAAAGGGTATGAAAAAGTGTGTAAACTTTTGTGTTTCCAAACCACGTCTATGACATTGGCATCGACTTCTATTTTGCGTGTAAGACGATGTATGGGACATTGGCATCATATCTGATTTCGTGTAAGACCCTATTTGGGACAGTGGCATCGATGTTTGATTACATGTAAGACCATGCCTGGGACGTTGGCATTGTATATATACTTTTCGATCTATCTGCATATCATTATGTTTCTGAATGTTTCAAACGGGCATTCTGAGAAAAATGAATAACTTTGGGAAAGCATATTCGATTCAGGTATGTTTGCTTTGTATAGTCTATCTCAAAATGAAAGGTAAGTATATGAAGATGAGATTTGTGATAGCATTTGTATACTAAGTATAAATGATTTGATGATACTTATTTGCTTTGAATGATATGTTTATTTGTATATGGCTTACTAAGCTTTTGAAATCTTACTTTGTGTGTCTTTGCATTGTTTTATAAATATTGAAGCTACTGTGAGCTCGGGGATCGTCGAGGATTGTCACCGCACTATCAAACCTTATTTTCGTACTTTCAAAATGTATATTTTAAAAGTATGGCATGTATAGGCTAGAAGTTATAGAATTATGTTTTGTGATGTATATATTTATCCATGTGATATGGCTAGTTTGTGTTTGAACTTATAGTTTGATAATGGTATATGATATGTGATGTTAATATGCAATTGTGGTATGTTTTGGTTGGCCAAAAGAAATGGTAATTGTTGAGAAGTTTGGTAAGTTTGAGCATAAGATTTAATGATGTATTGATCATATGTTTAGGTATGATATTAGTTTAAGTTTTGGTATGAATTGAGTAACAAATTGAGAATGGAAATGATTGGTAATGTTATAGCATGAATTATATATGGTTTGGTATAGATACTGACTGAAATGGTTGTCCATATATGCTTGGTTTGGTGCTTGTAGGTTGACCCAAATTGGGGTGGCAAATTGGCTATACAAATGGCCTATTTTTGTCCACACAGGTAGAGACACGGGTGTGTGTCTCAGCCGTCTGTGACACACAGTCATGTTACACGGCCAAGTGTCCTCTAGGGTACCCTACGAATTAAAGTCAGTTTACCCTCCAATTTTGACACTGCTTAGACACACGGGCGTGTCTATTGGTCGTGTGTGGCATACGGGCTAGCACACGGGCTTGTGGTTGGTCATGTGGCCAAGTCAGTAACCTCCCTAATTTTCACACGGCTAGGTACACAGGCGTGTCTTGTGGCCGTGTGGACAAGTTAGTATGTATGCCATGTTTCACCATGGCCTAGACACACGGGCATGTCTAATGCCATGTGAGGCACACGGCCTGTTCACACGGGGTGTGACCTTTTAAAAGTTGAAATTTTTTCTAAGTTCTGAAACTTTCATATGTTATCAATATGTTCCTGAACGTATGATTTAGACTTTGTATACTCGTTTTAAATTCATATTGAATATGAATGACTTACGTTTATTAAAATGAGATGATATTTGTTATATGATTGTTCTAAACTGAGTTATAAGTCCGGTAAAGCCTCTAACCTATTCCGGCGATGGTTACAGGTTAGGGGTGTTACATTTTATTGGTAAGTCTGGTAATGCCTCTTAACCTATTCCTACGACAGTTACAGGTTAGAGGTGTTACACAAATATTTTATAATATTTAGCTAAACCGAGAAAACTTCTGACCTCTGACACAGTTTTTAGAGGTTTCCAATCTACTATAGCTGAGATTTTACTCGATCAACTCTAATATTGTCTGTTGATACCACGTGTCCCAAAAATCCAGCTTCTTGGAGCCAGAACTCGCATTTGCTTAACTTAGCGAACAACTATTTTTTACGTAAAGTCTGCAAAACAATTCTCAAATGCTAGGCATGCTCTGTCTCATCTTGTGAATAGATCAAAATGTCAAAAATGAACACAACAACGAATTTATCTAAGTAAGGTCTGAATATTTTGTTCATCAAGTCCATAAACACAATGGGTGTATTGGTCAAACCAAATGGCATAACAAGAAATTTATAATGTCCGTACATGGTCCTGAAAGTAGTCTATGGCACATCTAAGTATTTAATTTGGAGTTGAGAATATCCAAAACGAAGGTCAATCTTTGAAAACACTGTCGTACCTTTCCACTAATCAAACAAATCATCTATACATGGTAAAGGATATTTGTTCTTGATTGTGACTTTATTGAGTTGTCGGTAATCAATACGTAATCGCATAAACCTATCCTTTTTCTTATCAAACAAAACAAGAGCACCCCAAGGAGAAAAGCTTGGCTGAGCAAAACCCCTATCTCTCAACTCTTGTAACTATGCTTTCAACTCTTTTAATTATGTAGGTGCCATTTTATATGGAGCTATCGATAGAGGTTTTCCCGGTACTAATTCAATAGCAAACTCAACCTCTTTGATAATTGGTAACCCTAGTAATTCTTCTGGGAATACATCTGTGAACTAACATACAATTGGAACCGATTCTAGTTTCAATTTTGAAACTCTGGAGTCAAATATATAAGCAAGATATGCTTCATAGCCCTTTCTAACATATTTTTGTGTCGTTATAGCTGAGATAACATTAGATGTACCATCCAACCTATCTGATTCAATTCGGATCCTTTCACCATTCTGAAATTTCAACACGATATACTTTCATCTACATGTCACAATAGTATCATGTAGAGTTAACCAGTCTATACCCAGAATCACATTAAACTTATCAAAGGGTAATAACATCAAATCAGCCAGAAAGTTGCAACCTGAATCTTCAAATGATAGTTTTTACAGGCTTTATCAATTAATGAAACTAACCTAGAAGGTTCACTACTTTAACCACAAATTCAGTAAACACAAAATGTATTTTCTTATCTAACTCTAAAGTTATGCGTACATATGAGTGCGTTGACCACCGGTCAATTAAAGCATTAACATTAACATCAAAGACAGAGAATGTACTAGTGACCACATTAGGTGCTGAAGCTTCCTTTCAAGCACGAAACGCATAAGCCCTAGCTGGTGCCCGTGCCTCAGGTCTAGCAATAGAATATTTCGTTCCACCTCGAGTATGTTACCCTCATTTCCAGTGTTATGAGCTAGTCACCCTCTCGCAGCTCGAACGAGTATTTTGAGCCTTGATAAACCGTAATTTATACTTATTTTTACCCCATGCTTAATGTATTTTATGGATGATTTTTCCTTAGAATTAGTGAATTCGATGCTCCTAATGCCTTAATTTCATGTTTTATACTTAGTTAAGCATAGGAGAGCAAAAGGAACGAGAAACGGGCCAAAAATGGAGAAAATGGGCCAAAGTACGAAATCAACACGGCCTGGACCTCCTCACACGGTCGTGTCAATTTGGTAGTATCGAAGCACGACTCACACGGGTAGAACACACGCCCGTGCTAATTTAACAGGCTCGAACACGGCCTGAAGTAATCGCACATGGGCGTGTCCCTACCGAGCCTAAGTTGAGTCCAATATTAAAAAGGCCACTTTTGAGGGTTCTTAGGCATTCCAAAGCCTATAAATACACCCCAGAGGAGGAAAAAAAGGGAGGCGGAGAATAGGGAGTAAGAAATGACTCCAAGGAAGCCAATTGATCCATCTCAGAAGCCGGATTCACCATCAAGACTGAAGATCTCTCCTCAATTTCCTTTCAAAAGTTTTGGGTTTTCTTTATGTTTTGTATTCTTTATTATTCTGAGATATTTTCCTTTTTAGTTATGAATAGAACCCCTAAATACCTAAGGGGATGAAACTTAAGACGAATCCTGTTATTATTTTCTGAATCATATGATAAATATTTAACTTGTTCTTAATTATGTGTTCTTAATTCTTGATTTGGTATTTCAAGATATCATTTCAAGCTAATGCTCTTAGTTGGAGGAGGAATAGACTCTGACTAAGAGTAACTTTGTCATAATTAAGTGGAGTTGATTGCACGCCTAGAGATAGGGTGACAAGATTTTGTCGGATTAGGGTGAAACCTAATAAGGGAGTCTATAGATCGAGTTAATACAACCCTGGGGTGTTAATTAGAGAAAAGTCTCAGTTATTCAACCTAGAGATCAGACATTATTAGCCTTGAATAGGGATAATAACATAACTTAAGGATTTCTACGGAACAAGTTAAATGAATAAATTATCTGGTTCGGAGCCAGAATAATAAGTAAAAGTCTAGGTGGATTTTTCCTTAGGTGTTTTCCTAAATCAATCGTTTTTTTTCCAAAGGTAATTTCCCAATTCTATTTTCTGCAATTTTTTAGTTTAGATAATTAGTTAGTTAAAAAAAAAACCCCTTTATTTCTTAGGCTAGATAATAAAAAGACAGCCATTACTAGTACTTTTATTCCTTTGGGTTCGACAATCCGGTCTTGCTAAAGCTATACTACTGTTTGATAGGTATACTTATAACGCCCTAATTTTTGAGATTTTCGAGATTTCTGTAATTTTTGATGAATTTTAGAATTTCTGTGTTTTGACTGTATAGTGTAGGTCTGAGTATATTAGTGGGCCTCTAGAAGGCCCAAGTCTAAGTTAAAACCTGGTAGTTTTAACAAATTTTAATTTTAAAGGAGAAAGGGTTCTGGTGTTTTGGGCTTTTAAGATTTAATGGGTGAAATAAGCCACAGGAAGACCTGTGGCAAAGTGGCATGTGAAGCCACATAGGTGCTTGGGGAGTGGCATGTAGATGTTTAGGGGGAGCTAGGGTTCATGTCACAAGGAAAGCAAATTGAGATGTTAATTTTTGTGAACAGAAAGGGGATGTGATGGAACTCAAGTGAAACTCTGCCAGGAAGAGGTTGAGCTGTTTAGGAGATTATGTGGTAGCCCTAATTAGACCCTATTCGGAATATGGTTTTGAGACCGTAAAACCGAGCATAAAAATTTAATTTAAATTTAACTGCATATATTCTATGTGTGATAGTGCATGTGTGCAAATTTGATGTTTTAATTTAGTCTAAGAAATGTGAATTTTCATAGAAGGACTTAGTTGAGAAACTTAGAAAATTTTGATAGGTAAATTGTAAGGATTAAATAATTACAAAGTGTGAAAGCTTGGGTTTGCATGTCAAATTGCCAAAAATTCAAGTAGTGGCCGGCCAAGTAATGATGCTTCTTCCACTAAGTTGAATTTATTATAATTTATATTGGCTAATGGTTAAAATAAACTAAATAAAATAAATTAATTAATAGGAAAAGCTGAATAAAAGAAGAAAGGAGAGAGAGAGTATTCATCTTCTTCCTCTTGCAAATGCTGTAACTTAGGAAAAAGAATAAGGAATTTCTCAAGGATATTCGGCCATCCTAAGGTTGATTTAGGTAGGGTTCATGTTAATTTTATTAAACTTTATGAAAATCTAGTTAGTATTCAATGTCTTATTATAACTCATATGTTGGTATTCTACTTAATTAGGTGACTAAATGGGTATACGGTTAGATGGGGTAAATGCTAAGAGAATGGTGCTTTTGATGTTGTGAATGGAAATAGTAGAAAGGTGAAAGAAAATTTAGCTAGATATATATATATATATATATATATATATATATATGGATTTATATGATGATATAAATAGGTGTGAAGCTATTCTAGTTTAGGAGAATTCGGTCAAAGTGTTCATGAGATGAAACTATGTGTTTAAATGAAATAAAAATGATATTATATTTGACATTGTATAATCGGCCATCTAATTAAGTACATAGGTGATGTTGAATTTGATTTTTCACATTCGACTATATAGGTATGCACATTTGTGATATTATCTTTGATTTTATATAATCGACCAAATGAGCGATGTTGGCTTATAAGTTGAGTTTGATTCATGATCATGTATATTTGAATGTAAACATCTTTGAGATAATGTTAATTTGGGAAGTGATAATGCATTCGACCTTGAGGCATTAGATGAATATTTGTTGAAGTTTTAATGTCTTGAACAATTACGGTTGTAAAATGTAGTGAAAATCATTAAACTATATATGTGAGTAATTAGCAAGGGTGGTTGCTGTATATATATATACAAATATATGTGTTTATATATGTGTGTAATTGAAGTATTGATTAGACTATTGTTAATAAAGTGATATTAGGTGGTTGATAGCCGAATAGCTTAATAGCATAAGGTAGAAAGATCAAAATTTGTACCATGTGGTTCTTGTGATATAAAATCGTTAATATTATTGGATATAAATAACTAGCAAGGCGATTAAACTAGTTAATCTATTTATGTCAAGCTCAAGAACTTAAAGGAGGGGAATCAACCAAGGGCAAAGCGAAGAGCATCGAGTAGCCGATTAGAATCTTTTTATTCAAAACTAGGTAAGTCCATAAGCAATTGTAAGGTTGATTCATTTATACATAAATGGTATTAGCGTATCATGAAAGAATTTCTTTTGTTAGGTATTCTTTTGGAGTGATATATATTTATGTATGTGGTCGTATATGCTATTTGAATTAAATAACTTGCCTTAATATAATGAAATAACATTGGCACTAAGTGTGCAGATTTGAATGGCACTATGTGTGCGGAAATTGAATGGCATTATGTGTGCTGAACTGAATGTCAATACATGAGTGAATTTCCAAGGCACTATGTGTGCGGTTTAGCATGGCACTAAGTGTGCGGATTTGAATAACACTATATGTGTGAAATCGGTTGAGGATACAATAAGTGCAAGGATAGAATAAAGTGTAACAGCTATTAACTGAAATATCTAATTTGAGACATGAAACATATATGCATGGATCCATCTAGCTCATCATTGTTTCATACTTTGAGAAAAGGTTTTAAATCATTTGGCTATTTTGATATTGGTTGGATAGCAAGACTTGACTTGTAGCTGGATCGATAATCTCAATAAATTGTGGCATAGCTCTATATGGCGGAAATAGTTGATTATACATTATTTTTCTTTTGATCTCATGTTAATGGTCTGTATTATATTGCTTACGACTTACTGAGTTGAATACTCATTTGGTGTGTTTACTTGTCGCCTATTTAGATTTCTTTGATCCATTTTGTATGCTCGGGACCATCGTCGAAGTCATCACACCAGCCTGCAACGTTTTGGTACCCTCTTCTTAATTGATCTTAAGTGAACATTACGGCATGTATAGGCTAATATGTATTTTGTCTGAACTTATATATGTAAATTTCAGCCATGCGAATATGGCTTAACTACTAAGTTTGAATTTGGTTATGTTTAGTTAAGGTTTAATTCGTTTTGGTTATAAAGTTACATGTGATATATATATACATATGTTTTGAGTTTTGAAATTGCATAGAAAAGTTTGATTATGTGTATTGGGGTGGTTTGATTAAGGTATATATATATATAAGTGATTATTTGTAATTTGGCATTTTGTATATGATCATAGTATATAATTTTGAGATAGCGTTATGGGTTGTTGAACCAAATCGTATGATATGGTTATTATAAGATAAATACATATGTAATTATTTTGATTAACTTGATGATGATTAATGATGTGTTTCGGCTATGTATGAATAGGGAAAGTTTATGGTGTTATAATGAATCATGCATTGTAAAAGAAAAATATAGATGAACTTAACAAAATAAAGATGATGGAATGAATGGTTTATAAAAGCGAACAAGTATATGCATGTAAAGTTTTGAATAGGTGTTCTGTCTGGTAACACCTCGTAACCCAGCTCGGTGATGGAAACAGGTTAGGGGTGTTACATTTTATTGGTATCAGAGCTACGGTTTAGTCGGTTCTAAGACTACCGTAGCACGTGTGAGTCTAGCTATACATGCCTTAATGTTAGTATATGATAGTGTGATGACTTCTGACGGTTGAAATTATTGTTTTGATTAGTAAATGGAACCTAATCCAGAGAGAACCATAGCGGATGAAGTTGAGAGTGTAACGCCTGCTCATGCGCAAGGTACGGCGCCTGTTGAACCTCAGCCATCTGCGAGTAGTCAGGATGATGGGGCTAAGCAAGCCTTCTTTACCATGATGAATGAGTGGATTGCACAATATGCCCGAACAAGCCCGGCTACTCAACCATTTCCGAATTTAAATAATCCTTCTCCGGTGCCTATACCCCCATCAACTACTGATCTTTTGAAACCGAGTAAACCTCCTGTTAATTTGATTAGGAAGCGCGGGGCCGAGGAATTTTGGGCCACAGCTACTGATGATGCTGAAAGGGCCGAGTTTTGGATTGATAATACCATCCGCGTTTTTGAAGAGCTGTCTTACACACCTGATGAGTGTCTAAAGTGTGCCATATCCTTATTACGAGACTCGACCTACTATTGGTGGAGAACCCTAATTTTTATTGTTCTGAAGGAACGAGTTACTTGGGATTTCTTTCAGACGGAGTTTCGTAAGAAGTATATTAGTCAACTATTCATCGATCAAAAGCGTAAAGAATTTTTGGAGCTTAAACAAGGCCGTTTGACAGTATCCGAATACGAACGTGAGTTTGTAAGACTCAATCGATATGCTCGGGAGTGTGTAGCTGATGAAGTTGCCATGTGTAAAAGATTTGAAGAAGGATTGAATGAAGATTTAAAGCTATTGGTGGGTATTTTAGAAATAAAAGAATTCGTAACACTAGTTGAACGAGCTTGCAAGGCTGAAGAGCTTGGAAAGGAGAAAAAGAAAGTTGAATCTGAAGCTAGAGACTTTCGTAAAAGATCGGCGGGTAAAACTTCTTTCTCAGCTGCAAAGAAGTTTAGAGACGATACTAATAGATCAAAGACGACTGCAGGAATTTCTATTAGGGAGCGACCATCAACGGACTCTCGAGCTACTTCGGTTGCTAGTGTTGGTAACACTCGACAAGAAAAACCAGAATGCCCACAATGTGGAAGACGACATGTAGGTGAATGTTGGGGTAAGTCTATTAACAGGGCCTGTTATAGATGTGGATCGCAGGATCATTTTATTCGAGATTGCACGGAATCTGATGAAAAGAATAAGATACAAGGTACGAGGTCGAGTAGCGCAACAACTAGAGGTAGACCACCAAGAAATTTAGGAGGCAGAGGTGGTAGTCAGAGAGGGATTCCCGATACAGCTGTTCGATCTGAAACTCGTGCTCCTACCAGAGCTTATGCCATCCGTGCACGAGAGAAGGCATCTTCCCCTGATATTATCACTGGTACTTTCACTCTCTTTGATACTGATGTGATTGCTTTGATTGACCCTGGTTCTACTCATTCATATGTATGTGAGACTTTAGCATCCAGTAAGACTTTACCTGTTGAGTCTACTGAGTTCGTAATTCGAGTGTCGAATCCCTTGGGTCGATATGTGCTTGTCGACAAGGTGTGTAAGAAATGCCCCCTAATAATCCGAGGTTCCTATTTTTTGGCCGATTTGATGCTTTTACTGTTTGATGAATTTGATGTTATTCTCAGTATGGATTGGTTGACCGTACATGATGCAGTGGTAAATTGCAAAAGGAAGACCATTGATTTGAGATGTGAGAATAATAAGATAATCAGGGTTTAGTCTAGTGACTTGAACGGATTTCCAGCAATAATATCCTTGATGCTGGCTCAGAAATGTGTGAGAAAGGGGTGTGAAACATATCTTGCGTACGTACTTGATAGCAAAGAGTCAGAAAAGAAACTTGAATCAGTACCAGTGGTTTGTGAGTATTCAGATGCTTTCCTGAGGAACTACCGGGATTACCACCCGTTCGAGAGGTAGAATTTGGCATCGAACTTGTACTTGGTACCACACCAATTTCGATAGCCCCGTATCGTATAGCACCAACAGAATTGAAGGAATTGAAAACTCAGTTGCAAGAGTTAACGGATAGAGGTTTTGCTCGACCGAGTTTCTCACATTGTGGTGCACCAGTATTATTCGTGAAAAAAAAAGACGGAACCATGAGGCTGTGCATCGACTATCGTCAGTTGAATAAAGTGACAATAAAGAATAGATATCCATTACCGCGTATTGATAACTTGTTTGATCAGCTAAAGGGAGCCTCAGTGTTTTCAAAAATAGATTTGAGATCGGGTTATTATCAGTTGTGTAAGGCCCCCACGCCCGAAACCGTCACCGGAGTCAAGCTTGAGGTGTTACTAAACTTATTTTACCTTCTAAACAACTCTAAACCACTAATTTTAATTTTTGGAATAAACTATTTTTCTGCATCATGGTTGGTTAAAAATTCATTTATCGAGTTTCAAAACTCAAAATTAAGATCTGTAAATATTTCCTGAAACTAGACTCATATATCTATCTAGTAATCTTTTTCTAGAATTTTTGACTTAGCCAATTAGTACAGTTTATTAGTTAAAGTTACCCCTGTTTCAGAATTCGACTGCACTAACCTCTACTTACTACGAACCACTTTTCTCCATCTAAAAAATTCATATGACTATACAGTTTGTTTCTATTAAAACTAGATTCAATAAGGATTCTAACCATATAAATTAAACCACCTAATTATTTTTTTAAAATTTATGGTGAATTTCTAAATTTGAAACAGGGGATCCAGAAATCGCTCTGGTAGTATTTCACTAAAACTCAGATATCTTATAAAATACAAAACCTTTACCTATTTTGCTTATTCCATATGAAAATAGACACAGTGAGTTTTAATTTAATATATTATTCACCATCAAACCATGTCTCTACGATTTTTAGTGATTTTTCAAAGTCACATTATTTCTGATACTTGAATCCATTTTTAAGTTACTTTCACATTTTTCATAGTTTTCATGTGATAGTTACTGCTTAATCATACATATTATTAAACATGTATATCATCAGCCATTCTATTATCTAATCACTAGCAAGTATTTACACATCATTCATTGATCATATCATATCAAAAGAAACCAAGTTCCTATACATGCCATACACAAAACGAAACGTCTAACTATACCAATGTGATTCCTTCGATAGTGTGATCGGGTCTCCGACGCTTCCTTCGATCCCCGAGTGGCTTGATAAAACTATAAGAAAAGAAAATAAAGAGAGTAAGCACTAGGCTTAGTAAGCTTACAAGCAAATAAATTACAACATTCAACATAATGAATAATTATACATAATGTCACCTAGCCTCATAAACTTTCTTTACTTCTCATTTTCTACCTTCTTCTTTACTCACTTACCTTCTTTCTTACCCGACCTTTCACTATTCATAAATATAATCTACCTTCCCTTTTGCTGATAATTCATCTGTAATTTAACGTGTACAATGACCCGTTGAACCACTCGGAATACTAAGGATACTAGGTCGTTCTCGCTCATCAATATCTCGCCAATGCCATGTCTTCGACATGGACTTACATGAATTATTCTGTCTCCAATGCCATATATATATCTAATATGGGCTTACATGGCTCATTCCTATCTCCAAAGTCATATATCTGATATGGACTTACATGGCTCATTTCTGTCCTGTCCTGTCCTGTCAACCCCAATATCCTAACATTCCTAAGGTTCAAACGGGGCTTCTTCGCCTTTAATTCGACTTCAAATAGTCTCATAAAATAAGTATATAAATGCTGGAAATTTACAATAATAATGTAAATAAAAGAATATTACATTTATTTACTGTAAACTTACCTCGATACAAAATGTGACTAAACTTTACAATTTAGTCCTTTACTTTTTCTTTTCCCCGATCTACTCCCGAATTTCGCTCTTCTTGATCTATAATAGCAAATTTAATTTATTTAATATTCACATTTATCAAAACAGTCCTTTACTCAAACTTTGGAAAAATTACATTTGTGCCCCTAAACTTTTGCATATTTACACTTTTTCCCCAAATCTCGTAAATTAAACTTCAGCCTATTTTCTTATGTTTTATGACATGCTAATCGTTTTTCCCTTCTATAGCAAAATCAATTTCTCACTCTAACATATACTTATGACTATTAGGTATTTTTACCGATTAAGCCCTTTTACTGCGTTTTACCTAAAAAACCGAGTAGCACAAGTTGTCTAACATAATCTAAGACCTCATATTCTATCATAAAACATCAAAATAAACTCTTTTCACCTATGGGTATTTTTCCAAATATGAACCCTAACTTAAATTATTGCTAGCATAAGCTTTATCGAGCTACTGAGACTCAAAACGTAAAGAACATTAAAAAGGGCTTGGAATCACTTACTATGGAGCTTGAAAGCTTGAAACAAACCCTAGCTATGGAGAATCCTTGAAATTTTGTGCTAATGAAGAAGATGATGAATTTTGTGTTATTTTTTCCCTTTTTATTTCATTTAATATCTAAATGACCAAAATGCCCTTCCTTATTAAACTTTCAAAAATTCCATCCATGTCCTATTTTGTCCATGAACTTAGAAATTGGTCAAATTGTTATTTAAACCCTCATAATTAATATTCCAAAGCAATTTCATACTAAAAACTTCTAGAATGCAAGTTTTGCAAATTATTCGATTTAGTCCCTAATCTCAACTTAAGCACTTTATGCATAGAATTTCATCACGAAATTTTCACACAATCATGCAATCATATCATGAACCTCAAAATAATAATAAAATAAATTTTTCTACCTCAAATTTGTGGTTTCACAACCACTGTTCCGTTTAGGCCCTATTTCGGGATGTTACATTTCTCCCCCCTTTAGGGATTTTCGTCCCCGAAAATCTTACCTGTGAAAAGATTTGGGTACTGTTTTCGCATAGGCTCTTCAGGTTCCCATGTAGCCTCGTCTACCCCATGTCTATTCCATAGTACTTTCACAAGTTCAATACTTTTTTTCCTTAATTGCTTTACCTCTTGAGCTAGAATCTTTATCGGTTCTTCACCGTAAGTCATGTCTGGCTGAATCTCAACCTCTGTCTGAGAAATCACATGTGACGGATCTTAACGATAACGACGTAGCATAGACACATGAAATACATTATGAATCTTCTCTAACTCAATCGGCAAAGCTAACCGATATGCTAATGGTCCGACTCTCTCAATCACTTCAAACGGTCCAATAAAACGTGGACTTAGTTTGCCTTTCTTGCCAAATCTGAGAGCTTTCTTCCACGGGGATACTTTCAAAAAAACTTTTTCACCAACTTGATACTCAATCTCTTTTCTCTTCAAATCTGCATACGACTTTTGTCTGTCTGAAGCTGTTTTCAAGCAATCTCTGATGGTTTTACTTTCTCTTCTGTTTCCTTAACTAGATCAACCCCGTAAATCTGATTTTCCTTAAGCTCTGTCCAATAAAAAGGTGTGCGACATTTACGTCCATACAAAGCTTCATAAGGTGCCATCTTCAAACTCGACTAATAACTATTATTGTAGGCAAACTCTACTAATGGTAAATATTTTTGCCAACTGCCTTGAAATTCCAGTACACAGCATCTAAGCATATCTTCAAGTACCTGAATAACTCTCTCTGACTGACCGTCGATTTGAGGATGGAAAGCTGTACTAAAACTCAACTTTGTGCCCAAAGCCTTCTGTAATTTTTTCCAAAACCGTGAAGTAAATCTTGGATCTCTATCTGAAATGATCGATAATGTTACCTCGTGTAGTCTGACTATCTCTGAAATATACAACTCGGCCAACTTGTCAAGTGAATAATCCATACGAACTGGGATAAAATGAGCTAACTTCGTTAACTTATCAATCACAACCCATATTGCATCTTTCTTTCTCGGTGTAAACGGCAATCCTGTCACAAAATCCATAGTAACTCGATCCCATTTCCACTCAGGGACTAGCACATGCTGCAATAAACCTGAAGGTACCTGATGTTCGGCCTTTACCTGCTGACAGATCAAGCATCTAGAAACAAACTCTGAAATGTCCCTTTTCATTCCTACCCACCAGTACATTTTCTTCAAATCATTATACATCTTTGTACTACCTGGAAGAATAGACAAAAAACTACTATGTGCTTCCTGTAAGATCTTTCGAATAAGCTCATCATTCTTCGGTACACATACCCTGTCTCAGAACATCAAACAACCGTCAGAACTGATCTAAAAATCTGACTCTATATCTGACTCACACTGATCTCTTTTGGCTAACAACTCACTATCATTTTTTTGAGCTTCAAAAATTTCTTCAAGAAACATCGGTTTAGCTCTCAACTCAGCTAAGACAAAACCATCATCTGATAAGGCTAGACTAGTGTTCAAAGCTCTTAATGCAAATAAAGATTTCCTACTCAAAGCATCAGCAACAATGTTTGCCTTACCTGGGTGATAATCGATCACTAGCTCATAATCTTTAATCAACTCTAACCATCTTCTTTGCCTCAAATTCAAATCTTTTTGAGTCATCAAATATTTCAAACTTTTGTGATTAGTGAATATATGGCACTTCTCACTGTACAAATGATGTCTCCAAATCTTCAACACAAAAATAATGGCAACTAGCTCTAAATCATGTGTCGGATAGTTCTTCTCATGTGGCTTTAGCTGTCTAGAGGCATAAGCAATTACCTTCCTTTCCTGCATAAGTACACAACCAAGTCCATTCATGACGCATCACTTTGTAAATCACAAACTCCTTACCGGTTTCGGTTGTACTAAAACAGAGCTTTAGTCAACAATGTTTTTAACTTGTCAAAACTCGTTGACACTTCTCATCCATTCAAACTTGATATCCTTTCAAAGCAATCTTGTCGTGGGGTAGCTATCATGGAAAATCCTCTACAAATCGTCTATAATATCCGGCAAGACCAAGAAAACTTCTAACTTCTGATACATTTCTAGGAGGCTTCCAATCAACAATGGCTGAAATCTTGCTCGAATCAACCTTAATACCTTCACCTAAGACAATATGTCCAAGAAAACCAACTTCTCGTAACCAGAACTCACTTTTGCTGAACTTGGCATACAACTGATTATCTCTCGAATCAGAAATCGTTCTCAAATGCTCTGCATGCTCAGTCTCATCATGAGACTAAATCAAGATATCATCAATGAACACAACTACAAACTTATCCAAGTATGGTCCGAAAATTTGGTTCATTAAGTCCATGAAAATGGCAGGAGCATTAGTCAAGCCAGATGGCATCACAAGGAACTCATAATGACCATACCAAGTCCGGAAAGCAGTCTTCAGGACATCTGACTCTTTAACTCGCAACTGATAGTATCCGGATCTCAAATCTATCTTGGAGAACATAGTAGCTCCCTTCAATTGATCAAACGGATCATCAATTCTAGGCAATGGATACTTGTTCTTTACTGTTACCTTGTTAAGTTGCCGATAATATATGCACAATCTCATTGATCCATCTTTCTTTTTCACAAATAACACTGGTGCACCCCATGGTGAACTACTGGGTCTTACAAAGCCTTTATCTGTTAATTCTTGCAACTGAGCTTTCAATTCTTTCAATTCCAACAGAGCCATTCTATAAGGAGCAATAGAAATGGGCGTGGTACCTGGAATCAATACCAAACTCAACTTCTCTAACAGGAGGTAAACCTGGTAGTTCTTCCGGAAACACATCGGGAAACTCACATACCACAGGCACTGATTCAACACACAAATGCAAGATAAGCTTCATACCCTTTTCTCAAACATTTCTGAGCAGACATAACAGAAATTATGGGAAATGAACTATCTGACTCTTCTGAATTAACCCGAAGAATTTCACCATTTTCACACTTCAACTCAATGAATTTCTTTCCACAATTCACTATCACATCATGTATAGTCAACCAATCCATACCAAGAATCACATCAAACTCATCAAATGGCAATAGCATGAGATTGGCCGGAAAACAGTAGCCTCTAATCATCAAAGGACAATTTCTACATACTTTATCTACTAATACATGCTTGCCTAATGGATTCGATACTTTAATCACAAATTCTGTAGATTCTATAGGCATACTTATACTAGGCATTAATTTCTTGCAAACATATGAATGAGTTGAACTCGGATCAATCAAAGCAATGACATTAATATCATGTAGAGAAAATGTACCCGTAATCACATCGGGGAAGGATGCCTCTTCGCGAGCACGGATAGCATAAGTCCTTGCAGGGGCTCTAACATCTGGTCTCACAGCCGAATCTCTTGAGGTACCTCTGTTACTTGCTCCTACTCCCGGTTGCCTCGGTGATCTGCCTCTAGTAGGAGCATTTTCGGATCTAGCACTCTGTGTTACCTCTTGGTTAGCCACCTCTGGACATTCTCGTACAAAATGATTTGGAGCACCACATTTATAACAAACATTTTTGCCTGTCCGACAAGGACCATAATGAAGTCTACCACACCGTGGACACCCTGATCTACCCTGTCCAACATTTCCTACACTCGCAATGAGATGGTGGTCGAGCCTTGATCCTTAAATCTGCTACCTCTATTCTCGACTAGAATACCCGGTGAGAAACTAGATCTCGTAGAAAACTCCTTTGGCCTTTTGGATGTAGCCCTGAATGACCTACTCATCCTGTCTCTTCTTTGTATCTTGTGTCTCTGTCTCAACTTTGCCTTTTCTTTTTATGACTCCTCCGCCTTATGTGCTCTCTCAACTAAAATAACGAACTCTTTTATTTCTAGGACACCCACCGACATATGATATTATCATTTAACCCATCCTCAAACCTTTACACATGATAGCCTCTGTGGACACACATTCTCGAGCATATTTACTAAGCCCGACAAATTCGTGCTCATAATCGGGCCACCAATCATATTACCTTGTTTCAATTCCAGAATTCCTTTCTCTTCGGTCAATAAACCTCGACTAATGTACTTTTACGAAATTCCTCCCTGAAAGAAATCCCAAGTGACCCTCTCCTTTGGTACAATTGATACAAGTGTCTTCCACTGATGGTAGGTGAGCCCCTAAGAAGTGATACTACACATTTCATACATTCCACGGGTGTACAAGATAATTCGTCAAAGACTCTGATAGTATTTTCTAACCAAAATTTCGCTCTTCTGCATCATCATCTTTTGTTGCTCGGAACTCTTCGCCCCTTGTTTCTGATTCTATCAATCGGTGGCTTTTCTCTTATCACTGCACTCTGGATTGGGGAGCTTGAGCTACATGGGTAGCCCGAGAATCATGATGGGGTGGAGGTCTAGCTGCCGGTTAAATGCATTTAACGAACTCGGTAAACCAATCATTCAAAGCTTGGAAGAGAGCTTCTCGAGTCACTCCTCCTTGATCAACTATTACTGGCCTATTCTCAGATGGCGCTGCCCCTTCGCGAGGAGCAGCGCATTACTTTCTACATCATCATCACTAGCTCGCCGGGATCCATTACTATAAAACAAAATATTTAAAAATCGCCGTGAGTCGTCACACTATCAAAATACAGTGTATGGCATGTATAGCTAGACTTTTACTCACACTAACTGCTCGAGAACCGACTAAACTCCGCTCTCGATATCAATAAATGTAATGCCCCCATGCCCAAACCGTCACTGAGTCAAGCTTGAGGTGTTACTAAACTTATTTTACCTTTTAAACAATCAGTAAACCACTAATTTTAATTTTCGGAATAAACTATTTTTCTGCGTCATGGTTTCTTAAAATTCATTTCTCGAGTTTCAAAACTCGAAATTAAGATCCGTAATTTTTTCCTAAAACTAGACTCATATATCTATCTACTAATGTTTTTATATAATTTTTGACTTAGCCAATTAGTACAGTTTATTAGTTAAAGTTACCCCTATTTCAGAATTTGACTGCACTACCCTCTACTTACTACGAACCACTTTTCTCCCTCTACAAAATTCATATGACTATACAGTTTGTTTCTATTAAAATTAGATTCAACAAGGATTCTAACCATATAAATTAAACCACCTAATTATTTTTTTAAAATGTATGGTGAATTTCTAAAGTTGAAACAGGGGATCTAGAAATTGCTTTGGCCCTATTTCACTAAAACTCAGATATCTTATAAAATACAAAACCTTTACCTGTTTTGCTTATTCCATATGAAAATAAACACAATGAGTTTTAATTTCATATATTATTCACCATCAAACCATGTCTCTACGATTTTTAGTGATTTTTCAAATTCACGTTATTTCTGATACTTGAATCCATTTTTAAGTTACTTTCACATTTTTCATAGTTTTCATGTGATAGTTACTGCTTAATCATACATGCTATTAAACATGTATATCATCAGCCATTCTATTAGCTAATCACTAGCAAGTATTTACACATCATTCATTGATCATATCATATCAAAAGAAACCAGGTTCCTATACATGCCATACACAAAACGAAACGTATAACTATACCAATGTGATTCCTTCAATAGTGTGATCGGGTCTCTGACGTTTCCTTCGACCCCCCAGTGGCTTGATAAAAACTATAAGAAAAAGAAAATAAAGAGAGTAAGCACTAGGCTTAGTAAGCTTACAAGCAAATAAATTACAACATTCAACATAATGAATAATTATACATAATGTCACCTAGCCTCATAAACTTTCTTTACTTCTCATTTTCTACCTTCTTCTTTACTCACTTACCTTCTTTCTTACCTGACCTTTCACTATTCATAAATATAATCTACCTTCCCTTTTGCTGATAATTCACTGTAATTTAACGTGTACAATGACCCGTTGAACAACTCGGAATACTAAGGATACTAGGGTCGTTCCTGTCTATCAATATCCTTCCAATGCCATGTCTTCGACATGGACTTACATGAATTATTCCTGTCTCCAACGCCATATATATATCTAATATGGGCTTACATGGCTCATTCCTGTCTCCAAAGCCATATATCCGATATGGACTTACATGGCTCATTTATTCTGTCTGTCACCTCCACAACCCCAATATCCTAACATTCATAAGGTTCAAATGGGGCTTCTTCGCCTTTAATTCGACTTCAAATATTCTCATAAAATAAGTATATAAATGCTGGAAATTTACAATAATAATGTAAAATAAAAGAATATTGCATTTATTTACTGTAAACTTATCTCGATACAAAATGTGACTAAACTTTACAATTTAGTCCTTTACTTTTTCTTTTCCCCGATCTACTCCCGAATTTCGCTCTTCTTGATCTATAATAGAAAATTTAATTTATTTAATATCCACATTTATCAAAACAGTCCTTTACTCAAACTTTGAAAAAATTGCATTTTTGCCCCTAAACTTTTGCATATTTACACTTTTGCCCCAAATCTCGTAAATTAAACTTCAGCCTATTTTATTATGTTTTATGACATGCTGATCATTTTTCCCTTCTATAGAAAAATCAATTTCTCACTCTAACATATACTTATGACTATTAGGTATTTTTACCGATTAAGCCCTTTTACTCGTTTTTACCTAAAACCGAGTAGCACAAGTTGTCTAACATAATCTAAGACCTCATATTCTATCATAAAACATCAAAATAAACACTTTTCACCTATGGGTATTTTTCCAAATATGAACCCTAACTTAAATTATCGCTAGCATAAGCTTTATCGAGCTACTGAGACTCCGAAAACGTAAAGAACATTAAAAACGGGGCTTGGAATCACTTACTATGGAGCTTGAAAGCTTGAAACAAACCCTAGCTATGGAGAACCCTTGAAATTTCGTGCTAATGAAGAAGATGATGAATTTTGTGTTATTTTTTCCCTTTTTATTTCATTTAATATCTAAATGACCAAAATGCCCTTCCTTATTAAACTTTCAAAAATTCCATCCATGTCCTATTTTGTCCATGAACTTAGAAATTGGTCAAATTGTTATTTAAACCCTCCTAATTAATATTCCAAAGCAATTTCATACTAAAAACTTCTAGAATGCAAGTTTTGGAAATTATTCAATTTAGTCCCTAATCTCAACTTAAGCACTTTATGCATAGAATTTCATCACGAAATTTTCACACAATCATGCAGTCATATCATGAACCTCAAAATAATAATAAAATAAATTTTTTTACCTCAGATTTGTGGTTTCGCAACCACTATTTCGTTTAGGCCCTATTTCGGGATGTTACAAGTTGCGAGTTCGAGACTCAGATATAGCTAAAACTACCTTCAGAATGAGATATGGTCACTACGAGTTCTTAGTGATGCCGTTTGGGGTCACTAATGCCCCTGCAGTATTTATGGACTTGATAAATCGAATCTTTAGACAGTATTTGGATCTGTTTGTAGTGGTGTTTATAGATGACATCTTGATTTATTCGTGCAATGAATCTGAACATGCCGAGCATCTGAAATTGGTATTACAGATTTTGCGAGACAAGCAGTTATACGTGAAATTCAGTAAATGTGAGTTCTGGTTGAGAGAAATTAGTTTTCTGGGACAGGTGATATCCACATCGGGTATTCAAGTTGATCTGAGCAAAATCTCAGCCATACTCGATTAGAAGCCTCCGAGAAATGTCACTGAAGTTCGGAGCTTTTTGGGACTTGCTGGATACTATCGACGATTTGTAAAGGGTTTCTCGATGATAGCCACACCAATGACAAAACTACTTCAAAAAGATGTTAAGTTTGAATGGTCAGAAAAATGTCAGAAAAGTTTCAATCAATTGAAAACCTATTTAATAGAAGCTCCAGTGCTAGTGCAGCCCAAATCCGGTTAAGAGTTTGTCATTTACAATGATGCATCCTTACTCGGGCTAGGTTGTGTGTTGATGCAAGAAGGTCGAGTTGTAGCTTACGCGTCGAGGCAATTGAAGCCGCATGAGAAAAACTATCCGACTCATGATCTCGAATTAGCTACCATTGTATTCGCTTTGAAAATATGGGGACACTACTTGTTTGGACAGAGGTGTCATGTATATTGGGACCACAAAAGTCTCAAATATTTGATGACTCAAAGAGATTTGAATCTGCGACAAAGACGTTGGCTCGAATTGTTGAAAGATTATGAGCTTGTCATTGACTATTACCCGGGAAAGGCTAATGTGGTTGCCGATGCTTTAAGTCGTAAATCGCTGTTTACTTTGAGAGCGATGAATGTTCACCTATCAGTTTCATCCGATAATGTGTTAGTAGCAGAATTAAAGGCCGAACCAATATTGATTCATCAAATACGTGAATCCCAGAAAGTCGATGATGAATTGGTTGCTAAACAAGCTGAATGTATTTCAAATGTGGAATCAGAGTTTCAGATTGATGACAACGATTGTTTGACGTTCAAAAGTCGATTATGTGTTCCAAGAAATTTGGGACTTATTTTAATGATTTTGAACGAGGCTCATAGTAGTCGAATGTCGGTCCACCCGGGTAGTACGAAAATGTACAACGATCTGAAACGTTAGCTTTGGTGGCCTGGTATGAACGAGACATTTTTGACTTTGTTTCGAAGTGTTTGATATGTCAACAAGTGAAAGCGAAACATCAAGTGCCTTCGGCATTACTTCAGTCGATCATGATACCCGAATGGAAATGGATCGAGTGATGATGGACTTCGTATCTGGTTTACCGTTGACGCAGAGTAAGAAAGACTCAATCTGGGTTATTGTTGATAGATTGATGAAGTCTGCTCATTTTATCCCTGTCCGTACGGATTTCTTGCTCGATAAATTGGAAGAATTATATGTCTCCCAAATTGTTCGATTGTATGGAGTATCTAATTCTATTGTTTCAGATAGAGACCCCATATTCACATCTCGATTCTGGAGAAAATTGCATGAAGCATTGGTTACTAAGTTACATTTTAGCACAGGTTTCCATCCCCAAATAGATGGTCAATCTGAACGAGTTATTTAGATACTCGAAGATATGTTGAGATGTTGCATTCTCGAGTTTAGTGGTTCGTGGGAACGATATTTACCCTTGGTTGAATTCGCGTACAACAATAGCTTCCAGTCAAGCATTAAAATGGCACCATACGAGGCTTTGTATGGTCGTAAGTGCCGTACACCACTATATTGGACCGAACTCAGTGAAAATAAGATATACGGGGTTGATCTGATTAGAGAGGCTGAAGAAAAAGTGAAAGTGATTAGTGATAGCTTGAAAGCAGCATCGGATCGTCAAAAGTCGTATGCGAATTTAAAACGAAAAGATATTAAATATCAGGTCGGAGACAAAGTGTTTCTTAAAGTTTCACCTTGGAAAAAGGTGCTCAGATTTGGCCGTAAGGGCAAATTGAGTCCGAGATTCATCGGGCCGTATGAAATATCTGAACGAATTGGGCCTATCGCATATAGATTGATTTTACCCCCTGAACTGGAAAAGATTCACAACGTTTTTCTTGTTTCGATGCTTCGACATTATAGATCTGATCTATCACAAGTAATTAATCCATCAGAGGTTAAGATTCAAGCTGATTTGAGTTACGAAGAAGAACCGGTTTGTGTTTTGGCTCGTGAAGTAAAAGAACTACGAAATAAGAAAATCTCATTAGTGAAGGTACTGTGGCTTAAGCATGGGGTTGAAGAAGCTACTTGGGAGCTCGAAGACTATGAAAGAATGTTATCAAAATTTATTTACTGGTAAGATTTTCGAGGATGAAAAATTTTAACTGGGGGAGAGTTGTGGCAGCCTTAATTAGACCCTAGTCGGAATGTGGTTTTGGGACTGCAAAACTGAGTCATAAAAATTTAATTTAAATTTAACTGCATATATTCTATGTGTGATAGTGCATGTCTGCAAATTTGATGTTTTAATTTAGTCTAAGAAATGTGAATTTTCATAGAAGGACTTAGTTGAGAAACTTAGAAAATTTTGATAGGTAAATTGTAAGGATTAAATAATTACAAAGTGTGGAAGCCTGGGTTTGCATGTCAAATTGCCAAAAATTCAAGTAGTGACCGGCCAAGTAATGATGCTTCTTCCACTAAGTTGAATTTATTATAATTTATATTGGCTAATGGTTAAAATAAACTAAATAAAATAAATTAATTAATAGGAAAAGATGAATAAAAGAAGAAAGGAGAGAGAGTGTATTCATCTTCTTCCTTTGCAAATGCCGTAACCTAGGAAAAAGAAGGAGGAAATTCTCAAGGATATTCGGCCATCCTAAGGTTGATTTAGGTAGGGTTAATGTTAATTTTATTAAACTTTATGAAAATCTAGTTAGTATTCAATGTCGTATTATAACTCATATGTTGATATTCTACTTAATTAGGTGACTAAATGGGTATACGGTTAGATGGGGTAAATGCTAAGAGAATGGTGCTTTTGATGTTGTGAATGGAAATAGTAGAAAGGTGAAAGAAAATTTAGCTAGATATATATATATGTGGATTTATATAATGATATAAATAGGTGTGAAGCTATGCTAGTTTAGGAGAATTCGGTCAAAGTGTTCATGAGATGAAACTATGTGTTTAAATGAAATAAAAATGATATTATATTTGACATTGTATATTCAGCCATCTAATTAAGTACATAGGTGATGTTGAATTTGATTTTGCACATTCGGCTATATAGGTATGCACATTCGGCCAAATGAGTGATGTTGGCTTATAAGTTGAGTTTGATTCATGATCATGTATATTTGAATGTAAACATCTTTGAGATAATGTTAATTTGGGAAGTGATAATGCATTCGGCCTTGAGGCATTAGATGAATATTTGTTGAAGTTTTAATGTCTTGAACAATTACGGTTGTAAAATGTAGTGAAAATCATTAAACTATATATGTGAGTAATTAGCAAGGGTGGTTACTGTATATATATACAAATATATATGTGTTTATATATGTGTGTAATTGAAGTATTGATTGGACTATTGTTAATAAAGTGATATTAGGTGGTTAATAGCCGAATAGCTTAATAGCATAAGGTAGAAAGATCAAAATTTGTACCATGTGGTTCTTGTGATATAAAATCGTTAATATTATTGGATATAAATAACTAGCAAGGCGATTAAACTAGTTAATCTATTTATGTCAAGCTCAAGAACTTAAAGAAGGGGAATCAAGCAAGGGCAAAGCGAAGAGCATCGAGTAGCCGATTAGAATCGTTTTATTCAAAACCAGGTAAGTCCATAAGCAATTGTAAGGTTGATTCATTTATACATAAATGGTATTAGCGTATCATGAAAGAATTTCTTTTGTTAGGTATTCTTTTGGAGTGATATATATTTATATATGTGGCCGTATATGCTATTTGAATTAAATAAATTGCCTTAATATAATGAAATAACATTGGCACTAAGTGTGCGGATTTGAATGGCACTATGTAAAAGGAAATGGAATGGCATTATGTGTCTTTGAAATCGAATGTCAATACATGAGTGAATTTCCAAGGCACTATGTGTGCGGTTTAGCATGGCACTAAGTGTGCGGTTTTGAATAGCACTATATGTGTGAAATCGGTTGAGGATACAATAAGTGCAGGGATAGAATAAAGTGTAAGAGCTATTAACTGAAATATCGAATTTGAGACATGAAACGTATATGCATGGATCCATCTAGTTCATCATTGTTTCATACTTTGAAAAAAGGTTTTAAATCATCTGGTTATTTTGATATTGGTTGGATAGCAAGACTTGACTTGTAGCTGGATCGATAATCTCAATAAATTGTGGCATAGCTCTGTATGGCAGAAATAGTTGATTATACATTATTTTTCTTATGATCTCATGTTAATGGTCTGTATTATATTGCTTACAACTTACTGAGTTGAATACTCATTTGGTGTGTTTACTTGTCGCCTATTTAGATTTCTTTGATCCATTTTGTATGCTCGGGACCATCGTCGAAGTCATCACACCAGCCTGCAACGTTTTGGTACCCTCTTCTTAATTGATCTTAAGTTAACATTATGGCATGTATAGGCTAATATGTATTTTGTCTGAACTTATATATGTAAATTTCAGCCATGCGAATATGGCTTAACTACTAAGTTTGAATTTGGTTATGTTTAGTTAAGGTTTAATTCGTTTTGGTTATAAAGTTACATGTGATATATATATACATATGTTTTGAGTTTTGAAATTGCATAGAAAATTTTGATTATGTGTATTGGGGTGGTTTGATTAAGGTATATATATATAAGTGATTATTTGTAATTTGGCATTTTGTATATGATCATAGTATATAATTTTGAGATAGCGTTATGGGTTGTTGGACCAAATCGTATGATATGGTTATTATAAGATGAATACATATGTAATTATTTTGATTAACTTGATGATGATTAATGATGTGTTTCGGCTATGTATGAATAGGGAAAGTTTATGGTGTTATAATGAATCATGCATTATAAAAGAAAAACATAGATGAACTTAATAAAATAAAGATGATGGAATGAATGGTTTATAAAAGCGAACAAGTATATGCATGTAAAGTTTCGAATAGGTGTTCTGTCTGGTAACACCTCGTAACCCAGTTCGGTGATGGAAACAGGTTAGGGGTGTTACAGATTGGGTAAGGAGAAGATAAGGGAGAAAATTTAGGAGCTGACCAAGGAGTGTGGTATTGGCCAAATGTTGGACTCTTGAAGAGCAAGAGTTGGCCGGCCAAGGGTCTCTGGTATAGGTAAGTTCGGCTAGGTCTCTGAAGTAGGAATTTCAGCATTAGGGAAGTGTTGTGTCGTTTTTGTGTAAGTTCTCCATTGGGTTTCAGTTTAGTTTTCTTTTGGCTTGCCCAATTAGGGGTTGTGCTTAGGGTTTCTCTCATTTTTCCCTTTCATTCTTGTTAGTAGCCGAAACTTGGGAACCACCTAACTCCCTGTGCCGTCCTCCATAACCGAATACTACTTCCCCTTCTCACTTTTCCTTTCTTTCATCTTTCCTTTTCCCCATAGCCGAACCCAAACTCTTCTTTCTTCTGTTTCTTCCCTTATTTTCCTTTCTTCATTGTTTCTCAATAGGCCGAATCTTGCCATAGCCGAACTTCTTTCTTTTTCTTCTTTAAAAAGCCGAAACCTTCATATCTGTGGTATAGGAGGCCGAATCTTTGGTTACTTGAATCTGTCTCATCTTGTAACTATGGTGGATCGGAGTTAAGATCAAAGATAGGAGCACTCTGCTGGGCCGAACAGCTATTGGTAAGTTTGTCGAATAACTTTCGTTAGTAATTTATAATTTAAGGTAAAAACCAAAACCCCTTAAGGGTGGCTAACGTTTGGACTAAGGGCATTGTTGCCTCTTTCTTTCTAGTTGTGTATGCGTTAGCGTGGACAAGGGGGCGTACAGCGAAGGGCCTGAAGACCAATTTAGTTGGATCTCTAGATCTAATCCATATTTCGGCAAAAAGGTAAGAACTCGAGGGTCTAAGGCAGTGTTGGCCGAATATGGTAGGGGGATAAGTACGTAGTTTGCTTTCGATATTTAGACTGATGTGTTAGTAATCCAATTGTAGGCAGCTCGTGTGTGGATCTTGCCAACGAACCGTTACAAATCAGGTGTGTAAACGACACACTCATAGACTAGATTGGCAAAACCCAAAATGCCGAAATGCCAAAAAGCTGACATTTTGTGAACTTGCGAGCGTGCGAATGCTCATGAGATAGTTTGTTTGCGAATCTCGATAATCTCAAGTGGTAAGATTGTAGAGTGCGCAATTTTGTGCACTACGGTATATTTGGGCTTAATGGGCCGAAATCGGGTTAATGGGCCAACAGGCCCACTTCAGTAAAAACTCTCGGTAACTATTTTTATTAATACGTTAATGGCTGTAATATGCATGAAAACCCTAAAATAGATAATTTACTAAAATACCCCTAAGTATGAGAATTACCATTATACCCCTAGGTGCAAAATGACCGTTATGCCCCTAAGGTTAGTTATGACTGAAATGCATGATAATCTGATTCTGTATGTTGTATGCCATGACATGTATGTCTGTTGCATAGGATATGGGTTATGTTGATGGAGGAAGCGTTCTGGTGGCGATGCCACAAATATCTGTTCTGGTGGCTCTGCCACAAATATCTGTATCTGATGACTTTGTCACACTATCTGTTCTGGTAGCCATGCTGCAAATTCTGTGGCGTGTAGCGGATGGGTGGGTCGAGTTCTCTCCCCACATGGTGTAAGGTTGGTACGGGGGTGTATACGGTTGGATATGGGTTGGGTTTCTGCATATATGAAATATCTGTTCCGTCTCTATTATGGACCTATCGGCTCCATTCTGAACTCTGTTTCGGGCTAAGGCCTAACTTAATCTATTTTTGTGGTTTGAGCTGATTTAGACTATGGTTGGGTTATTTTACACACTGAGTTTCCCAAACTCACCCCTTATTTTCATCCATGCAGGTAATCCCCAACCATAGTGGGCTTGGAGCTGTGAGGGATTTAGAGTGGCCACACGTTCTGCAAATTCAGTTTTTTTCTGGTGATTTGGACAGCTTTTTATTTACTTTAACAGTTTGGGTTTTAAGTTGTAATAAGGCCGCTTTAATTATTCTTAATTTTTTTAATATGTTTGCTAGAGTAGATATGATATTATTTTAATCATTGGAAATGAATAGTTTTAGGGCGCGTTTTAAAAAAAAGTTACCTGATTTCAAAATATCGCTATAACAAAGCAAAGCTTTCACCTTACGAAAATGTTTTCAAAATTAATAACCTTCTCAAACGATTTTAAACGAAATAGTTTCCATGAAAAATCACACAATTAAAGTGTGGCAATGGTGGTGTGTATGTCTAGGATTGAATTCGTGGAGAGCTTGGTACTTAAGCAGTCTAATTGACTCACCTCCTCTTTTCTGGCATCCTACCTGGTGCACAACTTCCATTCACTTTAATCTATAACGAAGATATTCTTTAAACACTAGAATGACTTTAGAAAAAACATGACTTTTCTAGTAATGTTTCAATGTGACACGCTGGATTCAGTCGTAACGTCTAGGCCCGGTTTAGGGTGTTACAACACTTGCCTACGTCGTGATAATAGTTAGTTTCAAAAGCGACTAATTATAAATTTATAAAACTTATCACAAAAAATAACGATCAAGTTTTTGGCGCTGTTGCCGGGGACTAAAATATTAGGAACACTCAATTTTTATTACTTTAGCCATTTATTTTTCTTGCGATTTAATTTTATTTTAATTTACTAACTTTCTTTTTCTTTCTGGCAGGTTCTTATAGTTTATGACTAGATGTAACCTGTTAGGACCTCTTTTTTTTTACGAAGAAATTGATCGTACAGCTCGTAGAAACCAACGAGAAATCAGGCAAAGCTTAAGATACACAGAAGAAGAACAGCAGGATGATATCTCAACTACAACAGAGGAGATGGCTAAAAATCAAGACAATTAGCTACCTTCAGCAATACCCGTTGAATTAGCAAATCAGAATCCTGCTCCTCGTACTATGTATGATTATGCTAAACCTAATTTAACAGGAACTGAGTCAAGTATAGTTAAGCCTACTATTGCTGCAAATAATTTTGAACTGAAACCTAACACGATTCAAATGATATAGCAGTTTGTTCAGTTTGATGGTTTGCAGGATGAGAATCCCAACACTCACTTGGCAAATTTTCTGAAATTTTGTGACACTTTCAAAATTAATGGCATTTCTTATGATGCCATTTGTCTTCAGCTATTCCCTTTTTCACTGAGGAACAAGGCTAAACAGTGGTTGAACTCGTTACCACGAGAGTCCATCACTACTTGGGAACAAATGACCGAAAATTTTTTATTAAAGTATTTTCCGCAGGCTAAAATGGCTAAGTTACGTAATGATATCTCTTCTTTTGTGCAGATGGACTTAGAAACTCTTTACGATACATGGGAGAGATACAAAGACTTACTGCGAAGGTGCCCTCACCATGGGTTACCTCTATGGCTACAAGTTCAAACGTTCTACAATGGTGTGAATCCCTCAACAAGACAGATGATTGACGCAACCGCTGGTGGAACCATCAACAACAAAACACCTGAAGAGGCTTACGAATTTATTTAGGAGATGTCCCTGAATAACTATCAGTGGCAAGTCATGAGGACTAAGCCAAAGAAAATAGCAGGCGTTTATAACGTCGACTCAGTTACTATGCTATCAAATCAGGTAGAACTTCTAAATAAAAAGATTGATGGTTTACTTGGATCTACGCAGGTTCACCCAATAATACGATGTGAAGCGACTGGAGGTGGATCGAGTAATCCAGAATATCAACCCTATGGCCACAACATGGAGAACGAGCAATTAAATTATATGGGTAATAATCCTCGATCTCAAAATAATCCTTACAGTAATACCTATAACGCAGGTTGGAGGAATCACCCAAACTTCTCATGTGAAGGTCAAGGAAATCATAGACCACCACCACCACCCTCAGGCTTCCAACAACCACCTTATCAACAAGAGAAAAAATGAACCTTGAGGAGATACTATCCAAATTCATCTCGGTGTCAGAAACTTGTTTCTAGAATACTGAGATAGCACTAAAAAATCAACAAGCATCAATCCAAGGACTCAAAACTCAAATAGTCCAGCTGTCTAAACTAATTTTTGAACGACCACAAGTTTGCCAAGTAATACTGAACCTAACCCAAGGGAACAACTCAACACAACTAATATTCAAGCTAAAGAAGGATTCATTGAGCCTGAGCCAGAATCAATGCAAGAAACTATGGTGAGCAAAGGTAAAAGTGAGGTAAGTCATAATGAAAACAAAACGGTGAGTGTAGAATATAAACCTCGTGTACCATACCCTAACGCGACGAGGAAAGACTGCTTAAACGAACAATTCGGCTCCTTAAACTTTTGAAAAAATTACATATTAACTTACCATTTATTGAAGCTCTCTCGCAGATGCCAAATGCAATGAAATTTTTAAGAGAGCTTTTAGCAAACAAATGAAAGTTGGACAAGGCGTCGTATGTGGAGTTAAACACAATGTGCTCAGCTATTCTACAGAATAAGCTACCTCACAAATTGAAAGATCCAGGGAGTTTTACAATTCCTTGCTTAATCGGTAGTTTAGATGTTAATAATGCATTAGCTGATTTAGGGGCAAGCAGTAACGTCATGCCTTACAAAATGTTTAAGCAACTAGGTCTTGGGAAACCCAAACAAACTAGGATGAGCATTCAATTAGCTGATAAAACTATAAGATTTCCTAGGGGTATTATTGAAGATGTCCTAGTTAAAATAGATAAATTTATATTTCCCGTTGATTTCGTTGTTCTAGACATAGAGGAGGATAACAACACCCCTTTGATTTTAGGGAGGCCCTTTTTAGCAACTGCTAAAACAATTATTGATGTTGGCACAGGCGAGCTCACACTTCGTGTAATATCCCGAATTAGGGCCTAATCAGAATAGTGGTTTTGTGACCACAAATCTGAGATAGAGATAATTATTTTATAATTATTTTGATGTTTATGATATGATTGCATGATTGTGTGAAAATTTCGTGATGAAATCCTATGCCTAAAGTGCTTAGATTGAAATTAGGGACTAAATCGAATAATTTGTAAAACTTGCATTCTAGGAGTTTTTAGTATGAAATTGTTTTGGAATATTAATGAGGATGTCTTAAATAGCAATTTGACCAATTTCTAAGTCTATGGATAAAAATTGGACATGGATGGAATTTTTGGAAAGTTTAGTAGTATGGGCATTTTGGTCATTTAGTTATTAAAATGAATTAAAAACAAAATTAAAAGCCAAATTTTGTCCATCTTCTTCATTAGGATGAAATTTCAAGGGTTATCCATAGCTATGGTTTGTTTCAAGCTTCCAAGCTCCATAGTAAGTGATTCCAAGCCCCGTTTTTAATGTTCTTTAAGTTTTTGGAATCCCGGTAGCTCGATTAAGCTTATACTAGCAATAATTCAACCTAGGGTTCATATTTGGAAAAATACCCATAGGTGAAATTTGTGTATTTTGGTGTTTTATGATAGAAAATGAGGTTTTAAATTATGTTAGACAGCTTGTACTACTCGGTTTTAAGCGAAAACAAGTAAAAGGGCTTAATCGGTAAAAATACCTAATAGTCATAAGTATATGTTAGAGTGTGAATTTGATGTTACCATAGAAGGGAAAAATGATCAGCATGTCATAAAACATAAGAATAAGGGATGAAGTTTAATTCCCGAGCCTAGGGGCAAAAGTGTAATTATACAAAAGTTTAAGGGCAAAAATGTAATTTTGCTAAAGTTTGTATTAAATGCTGTTTTGATGAATGTATGTATTAAATAAGATTAATTTGGCATTATAAATCAAGAGAAACGAGATTCAAGTCGCGATCGAGGGAAAAACAAAGTTTACGAAGAATAGGCTCGATTGCTAATAATTTTGTACCGAGGTAAGTTCATGTGTAAATGTAGTAACATAATTCTCATTTTAATTAACTTAATGATATTTATATGATATGATGATTATTATCATTAAAGTTATTTATATGGTATGAAGATTTTTATCATGAAATATTATGCTTTGTGGTTATTATTGAGTAATATCCAAACTATGTTTACTACTTGATAAATATGAATTTCTACTGAGTGTCGGTTTCAATATTCCATGGAAGATGGCAAAGATATGTGATCGAGGAAAAATCCCGTTTGAACCTTGGGAATAGATTAGAATACAAGTGACATGTCACTAGGATATTGAGTTCCGAACTCGTTGAGTTGAGTCCGAGTTCGTGAGATGTAACTAGGCATCCGAGCTCGTTGAGTTGAGTTCGAGTTCACTTATGGATGCGAACGCTCGAGCTCGTTGAGTTGAGTCCGAGTTCACTTATGGGCGGGTTACATGGTAGCTTGGCTACATAAGTTCCGCAGGCTGTTGAGTTTGTCTAGCTGCGGGTATGGCTCTTATGTTCATGAGATCCGCGTATTCGAATTATATTCCGATGTGTTCAACGGGTGAATCTTAAGTGAATAAGAAGAAGGCCTAAAATGAAGGTAACATATTGGTAAGTGTGGTAATGAGAAAATTTGACAGGTATGTGCTTAAACCCTCGGGTTGAGAACTTGGTATGATGAAATCGTACAAAGATATTAAATACAAATGAAATATAAATGTCTTGGAATTGTTTATGCAAATAATGTTTTTGTGGGATTGTGTGATTATGTTACTTGCTATTTGCATGTGAACTTACTAAGTATTTGTGCTTACTCTCTCCTTTTTCTTTCATTATAGTTTTGACAAGCCGGCTTGAGAATCGGGATAGGTCAAAGACTCGTTCACACTACCCGAAGGCCTAAATTGGTAAAATGGCTTGTGTGTTTTGAATGTGGCATGTATGGCAAAATACTCACTTTGTGTAAATGATCTTATGACATGGCTATGGTTTGGCAAGAAAAGGGTTTGTAAATGATTAGCCATTGGGATGGCCAATCTAAGTCATATTTGATGTTATGTATGTTTAAAATGCTATTTAGTCCATGAAAATCCTTAGTAAAGTGAAATTTGCCATAAAACAGAATCTGGCAGTAGCAGTGATGTAAATTTGAAAAATCACTAAAAATAGTAGAAATGGAATTAAATGATGAGTAAGTAATGAAATTGAATATTTATGAGTCTATTTTCATATGGATATAAAAAAAGGTATATGAATTATATTTTATGAGATATTTGAATTTTTGTGAAATAGGGTCAGAGTGATTTCTGGATCCCCTGTTTTGACTTTAAAAATTCATAATAAATTGTAAAAAAATAATTAGAAGTCACGCTTTATGTGTACACATTTTTATTGAGTCTAGTTTTAAGATAAACAAACATCATAGACATTGAAATTCTGTACAGAGAGATATCTGATTCGTAATACACAGAGGTTAGAGCAGTCAAACCCTGAAACAAGGGAGACTTTAACTATTAAACTGTATTAATTGGCTTGACCAAAAATTCTAGAAAACAATTATCAAATAGATATATGAGTATAGTTTCAGGTAAAATTTATAGAATTAGATTTTGGGTTTTAGAACTCAGGATATGAATTTTTAAGCAACTGTGACACAGATTGCTAGCTTGACTGGAAATTTAAAAAAAAAATTGTTTAAGCGGTTTAAGTAATGAATTAAGTCTGTTAACACCTCGTGTTTGAATCCAGAGATGGTCTCGGGTACGGGGCATTACGTTTGGTGGTATCAGAGTAGGTTTAGTCGGTTCTCAGACTAATGTGTTGTATGTGTGGGGTTTGCTATACATGCCATATATATAAATTATGATTGTGTGATGACTTCTGACCTTTTAAATAATTTTTTTTATAGTAAATGGATCCCAATCTAATTGCAGCTGATGATGTAGAGAGTAATGCACCAGCTCCGGCTGAAGGGGCAGTGCCAACTGAAAATCCACCTCCTACTATCGGTCAAGGAGGAGGAGAAAGGGCTCGGGAAGCCTTTCTCCAGATGATGAGTGCCTGGTATACTGAGTTCGTTCGTACGAACCCGAATGCACAACCTCCCCTACCTCCCCCGATTCCTCAACCTGTACCCCCGATGCCTCAAGGTGTAGATTTGATGAAATTTCACAGAACTCCAGTTGACAAAATCCGTAAACAAGGGACCGAAGAATTCAGGGTAAATATTGATGATGATGCCGAGAAAGCAGAGTTTTGGCTCGAGAATTCTATTCGAGTATTTGATGAATTGTCTTGTACACTTGAAGAATGCTTGAAATGTGCTATATCATTGTTGAGGGATTCAACTTATCATTGGTGGAAGAGATTGACTTCAGTAGTACCGAAAGAGAAAGTAACTTGGGAGTTCTTTCAAGAAGAATTTCGGAAGAAATATATCAGTGAAAGATTTATTGATCAAAAGCGTAAAGAGTTTCTTGAATTAAAGCAGGGAACATGTGATTCATGAATACGAAAGGGAGTTTGTCAGGTTGAGTAAGTATGCTAGAGAATATATTCCTACAGAAGCTAAAATGTGCAGACGATTTGAAGATGGACTCAATGAAGAAATCAAAGTATTTGTTGGGATTCTTGAATTAAAAGAAATGGTAGTACTAGTTGATCGAGCTTGCAAGGCTAAAGAACTACTTAAAGAGAAGAAAAAGGGAGAGGCTGAGACTAGAAATTTGTAGAAAAGACCGACGAGCAGTTCATTCTCATAGAAATCCAGAAAATCTAGAAATATGAATCCTCGTTCACAGGTTTCGGCTGGACAATCATATGGAAATTTTAAAAAGAAAAATGTAGGTCCTAAATCTCGGACTACTACTGCGGCTAGTGTGGGAAATACGAGATTTGTTAAGCCCGAAAAGTGCCGTGGTGTGTGTGGTAAAATCATTTTGGCCCATGTAGAGCGAATGAATGTTTTGAGTGTGGTTCTCCGGATCATTTTATTAGAGATTGCCCGAGAGAGAGTAGAGAAAGAAAAATTTGAGTGTAAAAAAGTGGTGCTGGACTGAGAGGAAGGTATTCGAGAAAAGTGGAAATGAAGCAAGCGATAAAAATGTAGCAGAGATTCAAAGACTAAATCAAGCAAGGGCTCCAGCTAGAACTTATGCTATCTGAGCACGTGAAGATGCTTCATCACCCGATGTGATTACTCGTATATTTTCTCTTTATGATGTTAATGTTATTGCTTTGATTGATCCCGGTTCTACTCATTCATATGTATGCATGAAACTGGTGTTTAGTATGAATATACCTGTTGACAACACAGAATTTATGATTAGAGTGTCGAATCCGTTAGGCAAATGTGTGATAGTTGATAAAGTATGCAAGAAATACCCTTTAATAAGTCGAGGTCATTACTTTCCGGTCGACTTGATGTTATTGCCATTTGATGAATTTGATGTTATTTTAGGTATGGATTGGTTGACATTGCATGATGCTTTTGACAACCCTAATGTGACCCTAGTCGGAAAATGGTTTCGAGACCATAAAACCGAGTCATAAAAATAATTAACTGTTAAATTTTGTGTTTATTATATGTGTACATGCAATTGTGAAAATCTTATGTTTTGATTTTGTCATTTGTATGTGAAAATCTTAAATAGGACTTAAGTGAGACATTGTGAAATGTGATGGGTAATTTCTAAGATGACCTATTTATGCATGTTATTAAAAAGGTGGACTTGCATGTCTAATTAACCTTTTTAAAGATAGTGGCCGGCCATGATAATGACTAACTCATAATATGTGCATTTTATTTTAATTATTTAATTTGTTTATTAACATTTTAATATACAAAATGAATTAATGGAAAAAGAATTAAGTGAAAATTGGGTGAAAAAAACAAAGCTTCGCCTTTGTTTCTTCTTGGCCGAATTGAAGGCAAGAAAAGGGAGAAAATTTTCGGTCAATTGAAGCTAAGAAAGGTTAGTGAATGGTGTTAAATTTTCTTGAAATCTAAGCTTGTTTTATGTAATCATCTTGTTTACTACTTAGCCCATGCTAAAATTTTTAAGTTGTGGAGGATAGAGGGAGCATTCGGCTATGGGTATTAAAGAAAGAATTTGATAATTTCCTTTAAGTTTTGATGATGAATGTGTTGAGAAAAGAAATGGATCTTGTTAAAAATAAGAATTTTAATACTCATATATGTTCTAGAAAAAATATATATATATATATATATATGTATATTTGATGTCATGAACAAATGTTATTATGATGTTTTTGAATTGAGTAAACTAGACATTGGAACAATTGAAGATTCGGCATTGCTCATGATGCTTTATTTAGAATGTGATTTTTAAATATTATGATTATTGGAATGTAAGAATATGTGTGCTTAGTCATAGGAGTTTGATATGAAACTTTGTTAGGATTGAGTAAGGAATAGCCGAATAAGCTATAGGCTATGCAAGGATAAATTTTGTATATAAGTTGTGTATGTGACTTTAATAGTTAATAGCATTCAGCATTATTATTGTATATATATATATATATATATATATATATTCGATCTTTAAAGAAATAGATGAAATTGAAATGTTTCTAAGACTTATCAAGTCGTTGTAGCCATTGCCGAATGTAGGTTGATTAAAGGAAATTTTCAAATACGGATTATGTATATGTATGTGAATAGGATATTTAATAAAAATTTCGGCAAAATGGGTTAAAGGGTTAAGTTATAAGAATTTTAGGTACCATACACATTTAGACATTAAGGTTATATGAACTTGGACTATGTGAGATAGGTGTTAAGTAATCTAATTAATTGATATGCAAAATTGGTCATTGTTTGGCAATATGGTAACCTAGGTGTAACTAGCTACATTTGATCATGAGATGGAATTTGAATATGAAAGTTAATTGTTAGAAGCTAAGGCCGAATGGGATATATAAGATATTAAAGCATGCTATAAGTAACTCATTGGTATGCATGTATTTCTATTCATTGTGTGAGCTTGTGAAATGGATGTATGATAGATAAATTGTGTGCTTAAAGTGAGGTGTTAAAATAATTAGATAAATGGTTGATTTCATTATTGAGTATAAAAGTTAGGAGCTTTAAATTTTCCTTTGATGTTCAAAATGATTAAATAAATTTATTTGTTTAAATTTAAGCTCAAGAGCTAAAGGGATCAAAATCAGATAAAGGAAAGGAGAAAGCAACCGAGTAGTCTATCCGTAATTATCCAAGCATACTCGAGGTAAGTCTTTGAGTAATGGAATTTAGCTTATGTTTAGATACGAAATTATATAATTATGAGTGCGATAAATAATTTATGACCTAGTGGTTACGCTTGCGTTACATGACCAAATAAAAATAAGTAGAGTATTCGTTTGTGTAGCCGTATGATAATAGAAAGCTTCGGGATAATGAAACGGGATAATGTTATTTGTTTATGATTAGTGAACTGATAGCGATATAGTTAGTAAGAATGCTGAAATTGTATTCGAGTATCAAAGTGATATTTAAATGTGCATATATGTGTGAATGTTAATCGAGGTTTAAATCCGAGCTTGGTCTCGAAGGGCTTTGAGCAGTGTTATAACCGGACTTAGTTCGGAAGGGCTTTAAGCCAGCGTCATAACCGGACTTAGTTCTGAAGGGCTTTAAGCCAGCGTCATAACCAAACTTAGTTCCGAAGGGCTTTGAGCCAGCGTTATAACCAAACTTAGTTTCGAAGGGCCTTCAAGTCAGCGGCATAAACCGAGCTTGGTCTCGAAGGGCTTCTGAGCCAGTGCTAAGATTCGGGTTTAGTTCAGAAGGACGTCTATGCCGGCCTAATAATTGGGTTGATAAACTGTAAGTATGCGTAAGAGAAATTATATAATACATGTCAAATTAATTTCAAACACATGTGCGACTTACTGTGAAACGATCAAGTAAGTAACTTACTTTCGTTGAGAAGATGATTAATTGTTTAATTTAGTATTACGAAAGTCGGTAAGTATGCTTAGACCGTTGTTTTAAATCCTTTGAACGTTTATGATTTGATTAGAATGTATGAGTACTGAATTAGACAAATCCAACATCACTAGTATGATATGTATGTATATATATATTCATGAGATTTGCATGAAAATTTGAGACGAATGTATTCGGCTATAAATGAAAATAGATGGATGTATTGATTTCACCTTTATGATATGATCGATAAAGAAGTACTTTAGTTATGTTTAGATTCGGCCAAGGGTTGATTCATATAGACTTGACATTATTATGCTAATCTTCTAGATGATTTCATTACTTAAAGCTTACTAAGCATAGAAATGCTTATTCTTTTGCTTTGATTCTCTGTTTTATAGATTTTTGCTCGTCATCCATCAGATTCGGGAGTTTCAAAGTCGAAATCGACCACACTATCTAAGCTTTTGGTACACTTTTGATGAAATTTTGATAATGGCATGTATAGGATTGACTTTGTAAATTGACCTGGTATCTTTTGGTGATGTATATATGTATAGCCATGCGCAAATGGCTTATTAAGTTAACATGTGTTTTTCATAAGTAATGTAGGTGTTTATGGATGTGATCGATAATACTTGAATGTTTTATTTATATGGATGATATTTAGAAAAGAAATTAAGGCTTATTTAGCAACATTCCTTACCCCTCCGGCGACGGATACAGGCGAGGGGTGTTACATTTTAATTGGTATCAGAGCTACGGTTTAGTCGATTCTAGGACTACCGTAATGCGAATGGGTCTAGCTATACATGCCATTATGTGTTTATTTGATAGTGTGGTGATTTCTGACAGTTAAAAATGCGTTTATGTATAGTGATGGATCCCGATCCCAATCGAGCGATAGGTGATGATGTTGAGAGTGTGGCACCTGCTTCCGCGCAGGGGACAGCCCCGGTGAACTCTCAACCTATGGCTAGTAATCAGAACGATGAAGCTAGGCAAGCTTTTTATAGCGTGATGAATGATTGGTTCAATCAGTACATTCGAACTAACACGCACTGTTCCACAACCCCACTCCCGACCAATACACCCGTGCGTCAGCAGTACCTCGAACCGATCGAGATAAGGTTAAATAAGCCCCGATTGATAGAATTCAAAGCACGGGGCTTAACGAATTTAAAGCAACGGACAGCGATGATGATGAACAAAGTGAGTTTTGGTTGGATAACACCATCCGGGTACTTGATGAACTTTCTTGCACACCGATGAATGCCCGAAGTGTGCTATCTCTTTGTTACGTGATTACGCCTATTATTGGTGGAATACGTTGATTTCAGATTGTACCAGAGAGCGAGTAACTTGGGAGTTTTTCCAAAGCGAGTTTCGGAAGAAGTATATCGGCCAGAGATTTATTGATCAAAACGGAAAGAATTTCTTGAACTTAAACAAGGTTCCATGTCGGTTCATCGATTATGAACGAAAGTTTGTGAGGCTCGGTCGGTATGCTCGAGATGCGCGTTTCTTGAGAAGATGTAATGTGTAAACGTTTCAAAGAGGGACTGAACGAAGATATAAAGCTCGTTTGTTGGCATTCTAGAAATCGGAGAATTTGTAGTACTTGTTGAGAGAGCTTGCAAAGCCAAGAGCTCGAGAAAGAGAAAAGAAAAGGCGATATGGGAGCAAGAGAGTTTCAGAAAGATCTTGGAAAGCCCTTTCATCAATCATCGAAGAAGTTTAGAGATGATCCAAGCGAGATCTAAGAATACTTTGAGTTTTTACGGGACGGGATCGTAATCGACCTCCTATGAGTACACGAGCTACCTCTTTTGCAGTGTTGGCAATGATTGTCAGGACAGATCTGAGTGCCAGCATTGTGGCAAGTGGCATTCGGGAAGCTGTAGAGTTCGTGACCGCTCCTGTTTCAAATGTGGATCGACTGATCATTTTATCAAAGATTGCCCTAGATCGTCTGAACAGAATGTGAATCAGAGTGAGAAACTGAATAATACTACAGCAAGAGGTAGGCCCCCTAGAAACCCGGGGAACGCTAGTGGCGGTCAGAGAGGGCCTAAAGATGCTACCACCAAATCGGAGGCTCGTGCTCCTGCTAGAGCTTATGCTATACGCGCACGCGAGGATGCTTCTTCGCCAGACGTTATTACCGGTACTTTTACTCTCTTTGATACTGATGTAATTGCTTTGATTGACCCTGGTTCTACTCATTCATATATATGTGAGACTTTAGTATCCAGTAAGACTCTACTTGTCGAGTCTACTGAGTTTGTAATCCGAGTGTCAAATCCCTTGGGTCGTTATGTACTTGTGGACAAGGTGTGTAAGAAATGTCCCCTATTAATCAGAGGTTCCTGCTTTCCAGCCGATTTGATGCTTTTACCGTTTGATGAATTTGATGTTATCCTTGGTATGGATTGGTTGACTGTCCATGATGCAGTTGTGAATTGCAAAAGAAAGACTATTGATTTGAGATGCGCAAACAATGAGATAATCTGAGTTGAGTCTACTGATAGGATCGGGTTACCAGCAGTTATATCCTCGATGTTGGCTCAAAAACATGTGAGAAAGGGGTGTGAGGTATACCTGGCGTACGTATTTGATGACAAAGAGTTAGAAAAGAAGCTTGAATCAGTGCCAGTGGTTTGTGATTATCCGGATGTTTTTTTCGAGGAATTACCGGGGTTACCACCTCTTCGGGAGGTAGAGTTTGGCATTGAACTTGTACCTGGGACTACACAGATTTCTACAGCTCCGTATCATATGGCACCAACGGAATTGAAAGAATTGAAAACTCAGTTGCAAGAGTTGATGGATAGAGGTTTCGCTCGGCCAAGTTTCTCACCTTGGGGTGCACCAGTATTGTTTGTGAAAAAGAAGGATGGAACCATGAGATTATGCATCGACTATCGTCAATTGAATAAAGTGACAATAAAGAATAAATATCCGTTACCGCGTATTGATGATTTGTTCGATCAACTGAAAGGGGCCTCTGTATTTTCGAAGATAGATTTGAGATCAGGTTATTATCAGTTGAGAGTTAAAGACTCAGATACACCCAAAACTGCTTTCAGAACGAGATATGGTCACTATGAGCTCTTAGTGATGCCGCTGCGGTATTTATGGATTTGATGAATCAGATTTTCAGACCATATCTGGATCGGTTTGTAGTTGTGTTTATCGATGACATTTTGGTCTATTCGAGAAATGAAACCGAACATGCTGAGCACCTGAGATTAGTGTTATGGATTTTGCGGGATAAGAAGTTATATGCTAAGTTCAGTAAATGTGAGTTTTGGTTGAGAGAAGTTAGTTTTTTGGGTCATGTGGTGTCTGCATCGGGTATTCGAGTTGATCCAAGTAAAATTACAGCCATACTTAACTGGAAGCCTCTGAGAAATATTACTGAAGTTCGGAGCTTTTTGGGACTTGCCGGTTATTACAGACGTTTTGTAAAGGGTTTTTCGATGATAGCCACACTAATGACAAGACTACTTCAGAAGGATGTTAAGTTTGATTGGTCAGAAAAATGTCAGAGAAGTTTCGATCAACTGAAAACTTATTTAACTGAAGCTCCAGTGCTAGTGCAACCCGAATCTGGTAAAGAGTTTGTCATTTACAGTGATGCGTCTTTGCTTGGGCTGGGTTGTGTGTTGATGCAAGAAGGTCGAGTGGTAGCATATGCATCAAGACAGCTGAAGCCGCATGAGAAAAACTATCCGACTCATGATCTCGAATTAGCTGCAATTATTTTCGCTTTGAAAATATGGCGACATTACTTGTTTGGAGAGAGGTGTCATGTATACTCGGATCATAAAAGCCTCAAATATTTGATGACTCAGAGAGAATTGAATTTGCGACAAAGACGTTGGCTCGAGTTGTTGAAAGATTATGAGCTGGTCATCGACTATCACCCGGGAAAGGCTAACGTAGTTGCTGATGCTTTAAGTCGTAAATCACTATTTGCCCTTTGCGCGATGAATGTACATCTGTCTGTTGTATCTGATGATGTGTTAGTAGTAGAATTGAAGGCTAAACCACTGTTGATTCATCAAATTCGAGAAGCTCAGAAAGTCGATGATGAATTGGTTGCAAAACGGGCTGAGTGTTTCGAACATGGAATCAGAATTTCAAATTGATGATGACGATTGTTTGAGGTTCAAAAGTCGTTTGTGTATTCCAAGAAATTCAGAACTCATTTCGATGATTTTGAATGAGGCTCATAGTAGTCGAATGTCAATTCACCCGGGAAGTACAAAAATGTACAACGACCTGAGACGTCAGTTTTGGTGGCATGGTATGAAACGAGACATTTCTGATTTTGTTTCGAAGTGTTTAATATGTCAACAAGTGAAAGCGGAACATCAAGTGCCCTCGGGATTACTTCAGCCGATCATGATACCAGAATGGAAGTGGGATCGAGTCACAATGGACTTTGTGTCTAGATTGCCCTTGTCGTCAAGTAAGAAAGATGCGATATGGGTTGTTGTTGATAGATTGACAAAGTCGGCCCATTTTATCCCTGTACGTACGGATTTTTCCCTTGTCAGGTTAGCTGAAATGTATGTATCCCAGATTGTAAGGTTACATGGAATACCCATTTCTATTGTGTCTGATAGAGATCCGAGGTTCACATCGCGATTTTGGAAGAAATTGCAAGAAGCTTTGGGTACCAAATTCCATTCTAGCACCGCTTTTCATCCTCAGACTGATGGTCAATCCGAACGAACAATTTAGATACTCGAGGATATGTTGAGATGTTGCATCCTTGAGTTTGGTGGTTCGTGGGAACGATATTTACCTTTAATTGAATTCGCTTACAACAATAGCTTTCAATCAAGCATTAAGATGGCACCTTACGAGGCTTTGTATGGTCGTAAATGCCGTACACTGTTGTTTTGGACCGAACTTAGTGAAAGTAAAATTTTCAAAGTCGATTTGATTAAAGATGCTGAACAGAAAGTGAAAGTAATCGGTGAAAGTCCGAAAGCGACTCTGGATCGTCGTGAAGTCGACGCAGATTTGAAACGAAAAGACATTGAATATCAGGTTGGTGACAAAGTGTTTCTTAAGGTTTCACCTTGGAAAAAGGTGCTCAGATTTGGCCGTAAAGGCAAATTGAGTCCGAGGTTTATCGGGCCGTATCAGATATCCGAATGAATTGGACCAGTTGCTTACAGGTTGATTTTACCCCCTGAACTTGAGAAGATTCACAATGTTTTTCATGTCTCGATGCTTCGACGTTATAGATCTGACCCTTCACACATAATTAGTCCATCAAAGGTTGAAATTCAATCTGATCTGAGTTATGAAGAAGAACCAATTCGTATCTTAACTCGTGAGGTGAAAGAGTTGCGAAACAAAAAGTTTCCTTTAGTAAAGGTGTTATGGCTCAAACACGGGATCGAGGAAGCTACTTGGGAAACTGAAAACTCTATGAAAGAGAGATACCCAAATTTATTCACAGGTAAGATTTTTGGGGATGAAAATTCTTTTATGTGGGGGAGAGTTGTGACAACCCTAATGCGAACCTAGTCGGAAAATGGTTTCGAGACCATAAAATCGAGTCATAAAAATAATTAACTGTTAAATTCTGTGTTTATTATATGTGTACATGCAATTGTGAAAATCTTATGTTTTGATTTTGTCATTTGTATGTGAAAATCTTAAATAGGACTTAAGTGAGACATTGTGAAATGTGATGGGTAATTTCTAAGATGACCTATTTATGCATGTTATTAAAAAGGTGGACTTGCATGTCTAATTAACCTTTTTAAAGATAGTGGTCGGCCATGATAATGACTAACTCATAATATGTGCATTTTATTTTAATTATTTTATTTGTTTATTAACATTTTAATATACAAAATGAATTAATGGAAAAGGAATTAAGTGAAAATTGGTGAAAAAAACAAAGCTTCACCTTTGTTTCTTCTTGGCCGAATTGAAGGGAAGAAAAGGGAGAAAATTTTCGGTCAATTGAAGTTAAGAAAGGTTAGTGAATGGTGTTAAATTTTCTTGAAATCTAAGCTTGTTTTATGTAATCATCTTGCTTACTACTTAGCCCATGCTAAAATTTTTAAGTTGTGGAGGATAGAGGGAGCATTCGGCTATGGGTATTAAAGAAAGAATTTGATAATTTCCTTTAAGTTTTGATGATGAATGTGTTGAGAAAGGAAATGGATCTTGTTAAAAATATGAATTTTAATACTCATATATGTTCTAGCCGAAAAAATATATATATATGTATATTTGATGTCATGAACAAATGTTATTATGATGTTTTTGAATTGAGTAAACTAGACATTGGAACAATTGAAGATTCGGCATTGCTCATGATGCTTTATTTAGAATGTGATTTTTAAATATTATGATTATTGGAATGTAAGAATATGTGTGCTTAGTCATAGGAGTTTGATATGAAACTTTGTTAGGATTGAGTAAGGAATAGCCGAATAAGCTATAGGCTATGCAAGGATAAATTTTGTATATAAGTTGTGTATGTGACTTTAATAGTTAATAGCATTCAGCATTATTATTGTATATATATATATATATTCGGTCTTTAAAGAAATAGATGAAATTGAAATGTTTCTAAGACTTATCAAGTCGTTGTAGCCATTGCCGAATGTAGGTTGATTAAAGGAAATTTTCAAATACGGATTATGTATATGTATGTGAATAGGATATTTAATAAAAATTTTGGCAAAATGGGTTAAAGGTTAAGTTATAAGAATTTTAGGTACCATACACATTTAGACATTAAGGTTATATGAACTTGGACTATGTGAGATAGGTGTTAAGTAATCTATTTAATTGATATGCAAAATCGGTCATTGTTTGGCAATATGGTAACCTAGGTGTAACTAGCTACATTTGATCATGAGATGGAATTTGAATATGAAAGTTAATTGTTAGAAGCTAAGGCCGAATGGGATATATAAGATATTAAAGCATGCTATAAGTAACTCATTGGTATGCATGTATTTCTATTCATTGTAGTGAGAGCTTGTGAAATGGATGTATGATAGATAAATTGTGTGCTTAAAGTGAGGTGTTAAAATAATTAGATAAATGGTTGATTTCATTATTGAGTATAAAAGTTAGGAGCTTTAAATTTTCCTTTGATGTTGAAATGATTAAATAAATTTATTTGTTTAAATTTAAGCTCAAGAGCTAAAGGGATCAAAATTAGATAAAGGAAAGGAGAAAGCAACCAGAGTAGTCTATCAAGTAATTATCCAAGCATACCCGAGGTAAGTCTTTGAGTAATGGAATTTAGCTTTGTTTAGATACGAAATTATATAATTATGAGTGCGATAAATAATTTATGACCTAGTGGTTACGCTTGCGTTACATGACCAAATAAATAAGTAGAGTATTCGTTTGTAGCCGTATGATAATAGAAAGCACGGGATAATGAAGCGGGATAATGCTATTTGTTTATGATTAGTGAACCTGATAGCGATACTGATTAGTAAGAATGCTGAAATTGTATTCGAGTATCAAAGTGATATTTAAATGTGCATATATGTGTGAATGTTAATCGAGGTTTAAATCCGAGCTTGGTCTCGAAGGGCTTTGAGCCAGTGTTATAACCGGACTTAGTTCGGAAGGGCTTTAAAGCGTCATAACGGACTTATTTACGAAGGGCTTTAAGCGGCGTCATAATCGGACTTAGTTCGAAGGGCTTTGAGCCAGCGTTATAACCGAACTTAGTTTCGAAGGGCCTTCAAGTCAGCGGCATAAACCGAGCTTGGCCTCGAAGGGCTTCTGAGCCAGTGCTAAGATTTGCGTTTAGTTCAGAAGGACGTCTATGCCGGCCTAATAATTGGGTTGATAAACTGTAAGTATGCGTAAGAGAAATTATATAATACATGTCAAATTAATTTCAAACACATGTGCGACTTACCGTGAAACGATCAAGTAAGTAACTTACTCTCGTTGAGAATATGATTAATTGTTTAATTTAGTATTACGAAAGTCGGTGAGTATGCTTAGACCATTGTTTTAAATCCTTTGAATGTTTATGATTTGATTAGAATGTATGAGTACCGAATTAGACAAATCCAACATCACTAGTATGATATGTATGTATATATATATTCATGAGATTTGCATGAAAATTTGAGACGAATGTATTCAGCTATAAATGAAAATAGATGGATGTATTGATTTCACCTTTATGATATGATCGATAAAGAAGTACTTTAGTTATGTTTAGATTCGGCCAAGGGCTGATTCATGTAGACTTGACATTATTATGCTAATCTTCTAGATGATTTCATTACTTAAAGCTTACTAAGCATAGAAATGCTTATTCTTTTGCTTTGATTCTCTGTTTTATAGATTTTTGCTCGTCATCCATCGGATTCGGGAGTTTCAAAGTCGAAGTTGACCACACTATCTAAGCTTTTTGGTACACTTTTGATGAAATTTTGATAATGGCATGTATAGGATTGACTTTGTAAATTGACCTGGTATCTTTTGGTGATGTATATATGTATAGCCATGCGCAAATGGCTTATTAAGTTAACATGTGTTTTTCATAAGTAATGTAGGTGTTTGTGGATGTGATCGATAATACTTTAATGTTTTATTTATATGGATGATATTTAGAAAAGAAATTAAGGCTTATTTAGCAACATTCCTTACCCCTCCGGCGACGGATACGGGCGAGGGGTGTTACAATGCTATAATAAATTGCAAAGAAAAGGTTATAGAATTAAAGTGTGAAAGTGGTAAAATTTTGCGGGTTGAACCAGACAAATCAGAGGCATTATCTAGTATGATTTCTTCAATGTCGACTCAGAGATATTTGAGAAAGGGTTATGAAGCTTATTTGGCGTATGTAATTAATACAAAAGAAGTTGAAAAGAAAGTTGAATCAGTGCCGGTTGTGTGTGAATTTGCGGACGTATTTCTAGAAGAATTGCCGGGTTTGCCTCTAGTCAGGGAAGTAGAATTTGGTATTGATTTGATACCGAGAACAGCTCCGATCTCAATTGCTCCATATAGAATGGCACCAGTAGAGTTGAAAGAATTAAAGTCGTAGTTGCAAGATTTGACTGATAAAGGCTTTGTGAGACCGAGTTTTTCTCCTTGGGGTGCTCCTGTATTATTTGTGAAAAAGAAGGATGGTTCTATGAGGTTGTGTGTTGACTATCGATAGTTAAACAAGGTGACAATCAAAAACAAGTATCTGTTGCCAAGAATTGATGATTTATTTGATCAGCTAAAATGAGCGACATGGTTTTTAAAGATTGACTTGAGATCTGGGTACTACCAGTTACGAGTAAAAAAGTCGGATGTGCCTAAAACTGCTTTTAGAACAAGGTACGATCATTATGAATTTTTAGTTATGCCATTCGGGTTGACAAATGCTCCTGCTGTGTTTATGGATTTAATGAATCGCATATTTCGGCCATACTTGGACAAATTTGTTGTGGTGTTTATAGATGATATTTTAATTTATTCAAAAGATGAGACAGAGCATGTTGAACATTTGAGGATAGTTTTGCAAACTTTGAGAAATAAGCAGTTATATGCCAAGTTTAGTAAAAGTGAATTTTGGCTTTGGGAAGTTGGATTTTTGGGTCATATTGTTTCAGGTGATGGCACACGGGTTGATCCTAGTAAGATTTCAGCCATTGTTGATTGGAAACCACCGAAAAATGTAACCGAGGTTAGAAGTTTCATGGGGCTAGTATTGGGTATTATCGGTGGTTTGTAAATGGATTTTCTATAATTCTTTGCTCCTATGACTAGACTACTCAGAAAGAATGTTAAATTTGAATGGACGGAAGAATGTCAACAAAGTTTTGAAGAATTAAAAAGTTATTAATCAAGCTTTGAGTGTTGGTACAACCCGAATCAGGTAAAGAATTTATGGTGTATAGTGATGCTTCTCGAAATGGCTTAGGATGTGTACTTATGCAAGAAGGAAAAGTGGTCGCTTATGCTTTGAGGCAGTTAAAATCTCACGAAAGAAATTATCCGACTCATGATTTGGAATTGGCCGCTATAGTGTTTGCTTTGAAGATTTGGCGACATTACTTGTATGGTGAAAAGTACCGAGTATATACCGACCACAAAAGTCTTAAATGCTTAATGTTACGAAAAGATTTGAATTTGAGACAGCGAAGATGGTTGGAGTTATTGAAAGATTACGAGCTTGTTATTGACTACCATCCGGGAAAAGCGAATGTGGTTGCTGATACTTTGAGCAGAAAGTTACTGTTTGCTTTGAGAGCTATGAACACTCGGTTAAAGGTATTAGATGATGGTTCGATTCTAGTAGAGTTAAGAGCAAGACCGATGTTTTTACAAGAGATTTGTGAAGCTCAGAAGAATGACCAAGATTTGCAAGCCAAGAGAAAGCAGTGTGAAGTTGATACAGGATCAGATTTCAGAATCAGTTCTGATGATTGCTTGATGTTTAAGAACCGGATTTGTGTACGGAAAAATGATGAGTTGATTCAAAAGATTTTGTATGAAGCACATAATGGTTGCTTGGTAGTTCACCCGGGCAGTACGAAAATGTATAATGACTTGAAGAAAATGTATTAGTGGAATGGAATGAAAAGAGACATCTCCGAGTTTGTATCAAAGTGCTTAATTTGTCAACAAGTGAAAGCTGAACACCAAGTACCTTTGGGATTACTCCAGCCTATCATGGTTCCCGAATGGAAATGGGATTGGATTACTATGGATTTTATATCAGGGTTGCCGTTAACTCCGGGGAAGAAAAATGCCATCTAGGTAATAGTTGACAGACTGACTAAATCGGCTCCTTTTATTCCGGTACGTACAGATTATTCTCTTAATAAGTTGGCTGAATTGTATATCCGTGAGATTGTTAGACTTCATGGAACACCTTTGTCAATCATTTCGGATAGAGGTCCGAGATTTACTTCACGGTTTTGGTAAAAGTTGCAAGAGGCATTAGGTACAAAGTTAAATTTCAGCACTGCCTTTCATCCACAAACTGATAGACAATCAGAGAGAGTAATTCAGATTCTTGAAGACATGCTCAGATGTTGCGTATTGGAATTTCAAGGTAGTTGGGAAAGGTATTTACCGTTGGTAGAATTTGCTTATAATAATAGTTATCAGACGATTTTGAAGATGGCACCTTATGAAGCTTTGTATGGACGTAAATGTCGTACACCTTTGTATTGGACAGAGCTTAAGGAAAATCAGATTTACGAGGTTGATCTAGTTAAGGAAACAGAAGAAAAAGTAAAAGTCATCAGAGATTGCTTGAAAGCAGCTTCAGACAAATAAAAATCGTATGCAGATTTGAAGAGAAAAGAGATTGAATATCAAGTTGGTGACAATGTGTTTTTGAAAGTATCCCCGTGGAAGAAAGTTCTCAGATTTGGCAAGAAAGGCAAATTAAGTCCCCGTTTTATTGGACCGTTTGAAGTGATTGAGAGAGTTGGACCACTAGCTTATCAGTTATCATTGCCATCTGAATTACAGAAGATGCATGATGTATTCCACGTATCTATGCTACGTTGGTATCGTTCGGATCCTTCACATATAATTTCACCGACAGAAATTGAGCTATAGCCGGATATGACTTACGAAGAAGAACCGATTAAGATTTTAGCTCGAGAGGTCAAGCAACTAAGAAATAAAAGTCTTGCTCTCGTGAAAGTATTGTGGCAAAAGCACAGAGTAGAAGAAACTACATAGGAACCTGAAGAAACTATGAGAAACCAATACCCATACCTATTTACTGGTAAGATTTTCGAGGACGAAAATCCTTAAAAGGGGGAGAGTTGTAATATCCCGAATTAGGGCCTAATCGGAATAGTGGTTTCGTGACCAGAAATTCAAGATAGAGATAATTATTTTATAATTATTTTGATGTTTATGATATGATTGCATGATTGTGTGAAAATTTCGTGATGAAATCCTATGCCTAAAGTGCTTAGATTGAAATTAGGGACTAAATCGAATAATTTGTAAAACTTGCATTCTAGGAGTTTTTAGTATGAAATTGTTTTGGAATATTAATGAGGAGGTCTTAAATAGCAATTTGACCAATTTCTAAGTCTATGGACAAAAATTGGACATGGATGGAATATTTGGAAAGTTTAGTAGTAAGGGCATTTTGGTCATTTAGTTATTAAAATGAATTAAAAACAAAATTAAAAGCCAAATTTTGTCCATCTTCTTCATTAGGATGAAATTTAAAGAGTTCTCCATAGCTAGGGTTTGTTTCAAGCTTCCAAGCTCCATAGTAAGTGATTCCAAGCCCCGTTTTTAATGTTCTTTACGTTTTTGGAATCCCGATAGCTCGATTAAGCTTATACTAGCAATAATTCAACCTAGGGTTCATATTTGGAAAAATACCCATAGGTGAAATTTGTGTATTTTGGTGTTTTATGATAGAAAATGAGGTTTTAAATTATGTTAGACAACATGTACTACTCGGTTTTAAGCGAAAACGAGTAAAAGGGCTTAATCGGTAAAAATACCTAATAGTCATAAATACATGTTAGAGTGTGAATTTGATGTTACCATAGAAGGGAAAAATGATCAGCATGTCATAAAACATAAGAATAAGGGATGAAGTTTAATTCCCGAGCCTAGGGGCAAAAGTGTAATTATGCAAAAGTTTAGGGGCAAAAATGTAATTTTTCCAAAGTTTGTATTAAATGCTGTTTTGATGAATTTATGTATTAAATAAGATTAATTTGGCATTATAGGTCAAGAGAAACGAGATTCAAGTCGCAATCGAGGGAAAAACAAAGTTTACGAAGAATAGGCTCGATTGCTAATAATTTTGTACCGAGGTAAGTTCATGTGTAAATGTAGTAACATAATTGTCATTTTAATTAACTTAATGATATTGATATGATATGATGATTATTATCATTAAAGTTATTTATATGATATGAAGATTTTTATCATGAAATATTATGCTTTGTGGTTATTATTGAGTAATATGCAAACTAAGTTTACTACTTGATAAATATGAATTTCTACCGAGTGTCGGTTTCAATATTCCATGGAAGACGGCAAAGATATGTGATTGAGGAAAAAGCCCGTTTGAACCTTGGGAATAGATTAGAATACAAGTGACATGTCACTAGGATATTGAGTTCCGAACTCGTTGAGTTGAGTCCGAGTTCGTAAGATGTAACTAGGCATCCGAGCGAGTTGAGTTGAGTTCGAGTTCACTTATGGATGCGAACGCCCGAGCTCATTGAGTTGAGTCCGAGTTCACTTATGGGCGGGTTACATGGTAGCTTGGCTACATAAGTTCCGCAGGCTATTGAGTTTGTCTAGCTGCGGGTATGGCTTTTATGTTCATGAGATCTGCGTATTCGAATTATATTCCGATGTGTTCAACGGGTGAATCTTAAGTGAATAAGAAGAAGGCCTAAAATGAAGGTAACATATTGGTAAGTGTGGTAATGAGAAAATTTGATAGGTATGTGCTTAAACCCTCGGGTTGAGAACTTGGTATGATGAAATCGTAGAAAGATATTAAATACAAATGAAATATGAATGTCTTGGTGTTGTTTATGCAAATAATGTTTTTGTGGGATTGTGTGCTTGTGTTACTTGCTATTTGCATGTGAACTTACTAAGCATTTGTGCTTACTCCCTCCTTTTATTTCATTGTAGTTTTGACAAGCCGGCTTGAGAATCGGGATAGGTCGAAGACTCGTTCACACTACCCGAAGGCCTAAATTGGTAAAATGGCTTGTGTGTTTTGAATGTGGCATGTATGGCAAAATACTCTCTTTGTGTAAATGATTTATGATATGGCTATGGTTTGGCAAGAAAAGGGTTTGTAAACGATTAGCCATTGGAATGACCAATCTAAGTCATATTTGATGTTATGTATGTTTAAAATGATATTTAGTCCATGAAAATCCTTAGTAAAGTGAAATTTGCCATAAAACAGAATCTGGCAGCAGCAGTGATGTAAATTTGAAAAATCACTAAAAATAGTAGAAATGGAATTAAATGATGAGTAAGTTATGAAATTGAAGATTTATGAGTATATTTTCATATGGATTGAACAAAAAAGGTATATGAATTATATTTTATGAGATATTTGAATTTTTGTGAAACAGGGCCAGAGTGATTTCTGGATCCCCTATTCTGAATTTAAAAATTCATAATAAATTGTAAAAAAATAATTAGAAGTCATTCTTTATATGTAAAGATTTTTTATTGAGTATAGTTTTAATATAAACAAACATAATAGACATTGAAATTCTGTACAGAGAGATATCTGATTCGTAATACACAGAGGTCAGAGCAGTCAAACCCTGAAATGGGGGAGACTTTAACTAATAAACTGTACTAATTGGCTTGACCAAAAATTCTAGAAAAAAATTAGTAAATAGATATATGAGTCTAGTTTCAGGTAAAATTTACAGAATTGGATTTTGAGTTTCGGAACTCGAGATATGAATTTTTAAGCGACTGTGATGCAGATTGCTAGCTTGACTGGAAATTTTAAAAAAATAAATTGTTTGAGCGGTTTAAGTAATGAATTAAGTCTGTTAAAACCTCGTGTTCGAATCCGGTGACGGTCTCAGGTACGGGGCGTTACACTTCGTGTGGGAGACGAAACAATCACCCTTCAAGCCCGCAATTCTGGCATCACATCGAACATTGAAGGTAATTGTCCCCACCATTCTACTAAAACTGATATTATGACGTAACCTAATTTGCAGGAATTGAGTCTGAAAGAAGTATATGAGCCATGTTCAAGTAATAATAGAGGACCCATCCATGAAGAACGATGGCTGCAAATAGATGAGCTAGATGAATGGCGGACACATAAACTGAGAACACATGATAAACTAAAACTACGCCGGAACGAGCTCGATACCTCTCCAAATCAGCTTAAGGTTGGAGATAAAGTCTTACTAGATGCCGCAGATCCTCACCTTGTCACTACCAACCCGAATGAAGAAATCCCTCTTACGGTACTCAGTATTTTCCCATTCGGTACAGTCGAGGTAAATCATCCCAAGTTCGACACTTTTAAGGTAAACAACACACGTCTAAAACCTTATTTTGATGAGATTGATAGCAGAAATGAGGAGTATGAGCTCCTTAAACCACCATGACCATTCAACAGAGAGGTAAGTCGAGCTTAGACTATAAACAAGCGCTTCTCGGAAGGCAACCCAAGTACTAATAGTTTTCACTTATTCAAATTTTATTTAATTTTCAAATTTTTTATTTAGATCACTAACTGAATCTTTGAACACATGTCCACAAGGTACACATGGCCACACACACGGGCGTGTCTTAGGCTGTGCCTGTAACACGAGAATAAACACGGCTGTGTGATACAGTCATGTGAAAATAGAGTAAAAATTTTCCCAAAACACGGGATGCGATAAATTCCCACGGCCGTGTGAGCAGGCCGTGGGCAAACCTGTCCAATTGGCATGGGTGTGCGACACGCCCGTGCCTATCACCCGTGGTCAACACTGCTAAAACAAAACGGACGTGTGCAAAGACACACGGGCATGGGAAAAGCGAGCTACATCACACACGACCGTGCATTACGATCATAAAACCACACGGGCACGTGAGACAACCGTACCACTAACAAAATTAGACTATTTTCCTCATTTTTATTCTTAGTTACTTTTAATTGATTCACGTATTCTTTAAACGCGGCTTACCTTTATAATTATTATCAGGTTATTTTTTCCTCCGAATCAGGCCTTACCTCCAGCTCTATTGTCAAACCTCCATAACTCCAAACTAGGGAATTTATTCATTCAACACTCAGGAAGTTTCAATTCTCTCCCTATCTTATGGTTTTCTACTTTTTCATATATCTATCTTTGTACATTGAGGGCAATGTACATCTTAAGTGTGGGGGGTAATCATTTCATTATCCGAAAAATCCCTGAATATTGCTTTGGTCTCTTGTAAATCTCTCATATCATGTTTAGGTAAATTTTGATTGACTTATGATTTTTATTGATATGTTTTGAATTAAAACATAGGCATTGATGCATTGATTATTTAAACTTTAAGACATTAGAAAATTAAGCATGATAAGTTGACTTTTAAGAATTTAAAATTTTAGGTTGTTTCCTCAAGTTTTGGTATTATCTTGAATTGAATTCCACAGGTTTAAACATCAAAAAGCCATAATTTTTGTGAGATTTTTGAGCCTTTTGAGCATATATTAATTCTTTCATGCTCACTTTTATTATTGCTTTGAGTGCGTCAGTATTGAACTGTTATTCTAGAACTTGCCTGATTATGCATGTCAAGACCACACTATTTGATTTGATATGTCAAGATGATAAAGGCACTTAGGATTAACCCACTCATGCCATGAAAAGCCTACCTCCACTATTAACCCTTAGTAAACCCCTTTGAGCCTAATAAGCTGTTCCTTGTATTACCCTCAATATTAACCCTTAACCCATTATTGTTGAAATCCCTTAAATTAATTTGATCCCTATTTTTTTGAGAGATTTGATTTGAATAAATTGCTTAACTATGTCTTGTTCTTAATAGTAGTCTATGTTATTTGACTTGTTCTTAAAAAAAAAAACATGTATATATATTAGTAGTTATCTTTTGTTTGTAAGCTTCACTATTCAAATTCCATAGTCAGAGAAGAAGCCATGTTGTACGCAAGTGATGATTAAATATTTTTCTAGTTAAGTAGTTTTTCAAGTCAATCTCGATTCTAACATTTTCTTTGAACTTGTGACCACACCCCCTAACCAAGCCTCATTACAACCCTCTAAAGACCTTTTGATTGATGTATCGTCCCAATTTATAGTGGTGGAGATTTGATTTTCATGCAAGCCTATGGTAATAACTTTTCATATTGACTGATGAGTGCTAATTTCATTGTCCTTAAACACTTTGAGTGACTTGAGTGAATCCTTAGTAAGGATGTTAAACTCTATGTAATTTTGAATCAATGGTAACTACTTAGACGAAGGAAGATGCCTAAGTTTTTCATGATTAAATATTCAACTTGGAATGTTTGAAGCTTTAATGTTCTTTTAGTTGAATTCTCATTGTATAATTACTTATGAGTTAGTTTGAGATATTATTGATAGGAATTATAATTTGAGAGAAAAGAATTTTTAATTATGATTTGAGGATTTTGCTTGAGGACAAGCAAACGCTTAAATGTGGGGGTATTTGATAAACATCAATTTATACATATTTTTACCCCATGCTTAACGCATTTTATGGATGATTTTTCCTTAAAATTATGAATTCGATGCTCCTAATGCCTTAATTTCATGTTTTATACTTAGTTAAGCATAGGAGAGCGAAAGGAACGAGAAAAGGGCCAAAAACGGAGAAAATGGGCCAAAGTACGAAATCAACACAGCCTAGACCTCCTCACACACGTAGCTCACACAGCTATGTTAGTTTGGCAGTAACAAAGCACGACTCACACGGGTAGAACAGACGCCCGTGCCAATTTAACAGGCTCGAACACGGTCTAAAGTAATCGCACACGGACGTGTCACACGGGCGTGTCCCTGTCGAGCCTAAGTTGAGTCCAATTCGGAAAAGGCCACTTTTGAGGGTTCTTAGGCATTCCAAAGCCTATAAATACACCCCAGAGGAGGAAAAAAAGGGAGGCAGAGAATAGGGAGTAAAGAATTACTCCAAGGAAGCCAATTGATCCATCTCAGAAGCCGGATTCACCATCAAGACTGAAGATCTCTCCTTAATTTCCCTTCAAGAGTTTTGGGTTTTCTTTATGTTTTGTATTCTTTATTACTCTGAGATGTTTTCTTTTTTAGTAATGAACTAAAACCCTTAAATACCTAAGGGGGATGAAACCTAAGACGAATCTTGTTATTATTTTCTAAATCGTATGATAAATATTTGACTTGTTTTTAATTATGTGTTCTTAATTCTTGATTTGGTATTTCAAGATATCACTTCAAGCTAATGCTCTCAGTTGGAGGAGGAATAGACCCTGACTAAGAGTGACTTTGTCATAATTAAGCGGAGTTGATTGCACGCCTAGAGATAGGGTGACAAGATTTTGGCGGATTAGGGTGAAACCTAATAAGGGAGTCCATAGATCGAGTTAATGCAACCCTAGGGTGTTAATTAGAGAAAAGTCTCGGTTATTCAGCCTAGGGATTAGATGTTATTAGTTTTGAATAGGGATAATAACATAACTTAGGGATTTTTACGGAACAAGTTAAATGAATAAATCGTTCGGTTCGGAGCCAGAATAACAAGTAAAAGTCTAGGTGAGGTATTGTCCTAAATCAATCGTTTTTTTTTTTTCCAAAAGTAATTTCCCAATTCTATTTTCTGTAATTTCTTAGTTTATATAATTACTTAGTTAAAACAAACCCCCTTTATTTCTTAGGCTAGATAATAAAAAGACAGTCATTACTAGTACTTTTAGTCCTTTGGGTTCGACAATCCGGTCTTGCTAAAGCTATACTACTGTTCGATAGGTACACTTGCCTACGTCGTTATAATAGTTAGTTTCAAGAGTGATTAATTATAAATTTATAAAACTTATCACGAAAAATCACGATCAAGCCTTTTCTTTATCAAACCTTTCTGGGAAATCTGTAAGAAAATGATTGTAGGAACCACATTTAAAACACGACCTATCTTTCAATCTTTATTCACCGAAGTGTCATCTATTACATTGCTAACATTCATGCTTGTTATTCCTAATACTACCTACACTCGCTACAGATGTAGCCTGAGGTTTCCAACTCGAATGATGCTTTCCTTTATCTCTTCCAGAATAACCCACCAAAGCTGATGAACGACTATGGAATTCCTTTGATTTCTTTGATGGAGGCGAGAATGATTTTTGTAACAACCCATTTTCAGTGAAATCAGAACAGTGGTTTCGGGACCACAACTTCGAGTCAGAAAGAAAAAATATTTTAAAATTATTCCATGGTCTACATTATGATAGGAATGTTATACGAAAATTTTGATAAGAAAAATTTTACCGATTTCATGATCAATTATAGAAAGGACCAAATTGCATAAAAATACAAAAGTTGAATTCTAGTAGCTAGAAGGATTAAATAGCTATGGAATTCAAAACTTGAGGTCCTTATATGATAATTACACCATTAAGAAAAATTTAGTAGATATTTATGATTAATCATCTATGGAAAATTAGAAAAAGAAAAGGACTAAATTCAAAAGTGGAAAAATTAATGGATGATAAATAAATTAAATAGAATTATCATAATATTATTATCATCTTCTTCCCCAAAAATAAATGGAACCTTAGGAAAGAGAAAGCAATCTTTCTTGGTTTAATTGGGTAAGTAATCTTGTATCGTTTTTAGTAATTTTTATATTTCCGAGACGAGAACAGTTTAATCTATCTATTTTGGGAATTAATTTGTAAAGATATCAATGTATAGAAATTTTTCCATGGATGTAAATGCTAAAATTTTTAAATTTATGGTAGAAAATGAAAGGATGTTGATAGATAAGTAACTTTTGTAAAGTGAATTTTCATGAAATTGTGATTTAGGGACTAAATTTGTAAAAATGTAAAATTCATGGAAAATTTCTGGTTTTTATGAAAATATGTGCTGTAAATATTATATGTAAAAATTAGTTAGGCTTGGAATAAGAATTAAATTGCATGAGATTCATTTTTCGAGCCTAAGGACGAAATCGTCATTTATGAAAAGTATAGGGGCAAAATTGTAATTTTTCCTAGGATGTGAATTAAATTAAATTGAGTATGAAATGGATTAAATTGACATTAAATTCATTTATATAGATACGAAAAGACCTAAAACTGAGTTGGATCGAGGAAAACTAAAAGTTTTGGATTAGTAGATTCTCATATACGAACAAGTATCGAGGTAAGTTTGTGTAACTAAATTGTGTAGATTTATATGTTTGAAATAAATGTTGTATATGTGAATTGTATAAATGCCATGTATATGAAATTGATTGAATATCTAATAATGCATGATAAATGTTAAGTCCTGTTTGAACAAATGAAAAACAATGGATACAAGTTTCCTGTAATGGTTGTGGTCTTGCATATGTCACAGACATGTCATAGCTCGAAAGAGCATCCCGTATTAGCCCTCTCGAGTTTCCTGTATAAGGTTTTTGCGAGCTTCCCGTTATAGCTCTTCAGAGCATCCCGATAGATTGTGATCCTACATGTGTTGTGGATACACCTTAGCTTATATAAGTATCTCGATTATAGGCTCTTCATGAGCTTCCCGTTAAATTGGCTCTTTGTGAGCTTCCTGACAGTGCTCGCTTGAACTTCTCGATATCTGGCTATCTAGAGCTTCCCATTAAATGGCTCTTATTGAGCTTCCTGATAGGCTCTTCATGAGATTCCAGATATGGTTCTTTATGAACTTCCCGATTATGGCTCTTATGAGCTTCCCATTATATAGCTCGGATAAGCTTCCCGATAGGTTTTTTATGAGTTTCCAGAAATGGCTTTGTGTGAGCTTCCTGTTATAAGGCTCGAGATTGTGCTTCTCGATTATGTGCTCAAAAGAGTACCCCCGTATATGAATTGACGGATCAATGATAAGTACATCTTGTGTGTACTACCTGGGTATCCATCGATATTTCAATGATTCAATGGATAAAACTCTTGATATGAGAAAATATGAGAATAAAATGAATTATATCTTGAATATCCCTAAAATACTTGGAAATGGAAGTATGATGAGCTCATATCTATTTTCTTGATAATCATATAAAATTTCATGGCTAACTTGTTTGGTGTGAGCATGTGTCTAGGCAATTAACCATATAGTTTTGGATGCATGTCTATATGCTAACTTTAAATGAATATGATTGGTAAGTTAACTTAAGCATTTGAAATACTTACTTGGTTTTCTTTTCTTTCTTTTATAATGCTCGAAAGCTCGTAAAGGTTGGATTCGGTAGGAGCATCATCTCACTATCCTTCAGCTCGTTTTGGTATAAATAGAAAATTTATTTTGGTATAATGGCATGTATAGGTTAACTTGGCCAATATTGACATGTATATGGTTGTTTATAATCTAGCCATTGGAGTGGCTAGTAATGGTATGATTTGGTACATAATTATAAGGCTATAATATGTTTAACATATATGTGTGTATGGTATAGTTAAATTGAATTATGGTAAATTATATGTTTTCAGAAAAAGGTAAGTTTGGAAATACATGAATGTAAGTGTTAATATATCATATATAACTCTTGTGTTTGGCTTGGATAAGTTGTCTTGAATTGGTTGTTGAAAATGCTTAAGTGTTGATGTAGGTGCAAGGTAAAAAGGGTGAGAAATAAGGCTTGAAAAATGGCCTTATTTTGTCCACACGGGTAGACACATGAGCATGTGTATTGACCGTGTGTGACACATGGCCATGCTCACGGGCATGTGGTTTGGCTGTGTGTCCCATGTATCTTAAAAATTTAGATATAGAATGCTCAGAATTTGTCACACGGGTAGAGACACGGGCGTGCGTCTCAGCCATGTGTGACCCACAGCCTAGAACACAGGTGTGTGTCTTGGCCGTGTGAAACCTGCACCTAATTTTCAAAAATTAAGTTGACCACATGGCTCAGCACACGGGAGTGTGGCTGGCCGTGTGACATAAGTCAAAGAGTTACACGGGTAAGGACACGGGCTGGGACACGACAGTGTGCCTCACATCGAATGCCCACACAGCCTGAGACACGGGCATATCATTAGTCTGTGAACCACACGGCCTAGCCATACGGGCGTGTTCCCCTGCACATAAGAAAAAAACTTTAAGACTTCGCGAAAAATTTTATGTAATCTAGGTTTAGTCCCGACTCCATTCTAATATGTATTTTGGGCCTCGAGGACCCATATAAGGGACATTATGATTGATTTTCATAAATGAATAGTAAATTACATAAATTAATTGTAATTGAATTGAACACTCTGGTAATGCTCCATAACCCTATTTTAGTGATGGATACAGGTTAAGGGTGTTACAATTTTCCCATAAGTTGGTTCCCCATATCACGTGCTTTAGAATCTGCTTTTCCTTTTACCTTACTGAGTTCCCGGCCTTGTGTCCTCTATCGACTAAAACCACAAATTCTTTCAGCTCTAGTATCTTGATGATAACATGTTAAATTTGCATGATTTTGTGTGTTTAAATCAATTAATTCTTGAATTGATCCCTGCTAAATTAGTGATTTTATGCTTTAATCTTGTTAGGGATGCAATTGGGATGCTATGAGTCAAAAATGAGCTGAAAAGGACCAATTTGCAACACAGTCAATAAAGTGAGGCTGAATCTAAAATGTGGAAAAGGCTAAGGACTCATTAGATTTCTTTTGACTTTGTAAAAGCCAAAGTTAGAAAAAATCTAATTTTATCTTTTATTAAATTTTAATTACGTATTGGGTGGTTAAGCCAAATTTAGTAAGTGATATGTATATAAATAGGGCTTTAAGGTAGCTTGGAAGATAGACTTGAATTTGCTTGAGTAAGTAAATTAAAAACATTATTTTCTTCCAATTTAGGCGTCAGTAGCATATTGCTATACCATTTCCATTTCCTATTTTCTTTGCAAATTAGTTTAATTGCTTTCCAAATCCTTTCCATTTCCAACTTTCACCATTTTTCATTCAAATCCATTCCATAACCAACCAAAGCATGGTTAAATTCATGCTTCACTAAATACCAACTTAGCTTTAGGACCGTATTCCTTTCGGTCAAGAATCGTGAGATATGTACCCGTACTAACAGTCCTTCCAATTGGTATTCACATTTTTCCTAAGTATCGGGATTGATAACTCATCCCTTAAAGTTAAATTGAATTCAAATCAAGAAGTGCGCTGGGTTGGAGTCATGTTTGCGGACAGTTGGGGAAACGAGTCAATCGTGCTGTATTCGGATCTCCAAGAACAAATCAAAGGAAAAGTGATCAAGTTTAAGCGACTCGCGTGGTTGAGGTCATTAATCCGAGTTGGGTTTTTTAGAGTGCAAAGCTACCAAAATCTTGAATCGGGAACACGTGTATCTCGGTTAGATAATCGGTAAACATTGGTTTGCAGGTCATATCGGGACCAGCTACAAGAAGAATAATTGGCAGTTAGGACGTTCTTAACTACTATAACCAGCTTATTGTTTGGAGGAAAAAATTAATTTTTGAGGATTGATTCTAAATATGGAATCCACTAAGTATAGAGCTAAGGCTTATGATCTCTATTTACAAAATCTGAATTTATTTCCCAATTTAATTTATTTCCAATTTATTTAGTTGTTTAATTATGCTATTTCAATTATTTAATTTCTAAACATTTCAAAACTCCCCTGATTTATTTGTTTATTTTTTAGCAGGACTGTTTGGAGTTGCTGGCACTACAATTGCCACAGTTATTGACACAACAAAATTTTTTATCACAAGTTAAACTCAAAAGTTGATTATAAAGCCAATCCCTGTGGACTCGACCCTACTACCACTCTTTACTACTATCTAGAGTTATCTTAATTGTAGGAATTATTTTTGGTGGTTTCGACGCCCATCAAATTTTGGCGCCGTTGCCGAGGATTGAAGATATTTTTCTAATTTTTGTTTGTTTACCTTATGACTAGATTAGAACTGGGGTTTCTAGAGTGTGAACCAGAAATAGAGAAATTGGCTTGAAAACTGTGAAGAGAAGTTATTTGACGCTGTAAATGACCAAATCTCAGATTTGAAACCATATCTTACACCGAGAAAATTTTATCAATCGACGAACCAGACGAGAGGGCCGAACAAACTATATGCCAACTCACAGCAACACTGGATGAACAATAACCCTTATGTATAACCTATTCGGCGGGAGGAAGGCCATTCAAGTTGAAGTCTTTTTGATTCATTTACTACCCACCTTCCGTGGACTACAGAACGAAAATCCACACACCCATCTCAAAGAGTTTCATATGGTGTGCACAAGCATGAAGCCTCAGAGAGTAACCGAAGACTAAATTAAACTTCGTCCTTTCCTTTTCTCATTAGCCAACTCAGCTAGAGAGTGGCTATTTTATTTACCCTGGGGATCTGTCAACACATGGTCTAACATGTCTCGTTTGTTTGTTGACAGGTTCTTTCCTCCAACTCGAGCGGATGAACTAAGGATGGACATTGTAGGAATCCGTTAGAAGGAGACTGAATCGCTCTACGGTTACTGGGAGCGATACAAAAAGTCCTATTCAAGTTACCCACAACATGGACTAACTGAACAGTCACTCTTACAGTATTTCTACGAGGGGTTGCTCCCAATGGAAATGAAAATGATAGATGCTACAAGTGGAGAGGCACTTGTTAATATGACACCTCAGAGAGCGAGAGAGTTGATTTTTACCATGGCTACTAACTCTCAACAATTTTGACTGGCCACAAAACCCACGAGACGGGTTCATGGGTTAAGTTCTCTATCTTTAGAAGATAAAGTCGATAAGCTAACTAAAATTGTTTAAAAATTACTTACAGATAAAACGGGTCTAGCACGATTGTGTGAAATTTGCACTAAGCCAAACCACACAACGTACTCATGTCCAATTTTACATGAGGATTAGACAGAACAAACAAATGTTGTCGGGAACTTTCCAGGACCACCCCAAAGGTGATATGACCCCTACTCGAACTCATATAATGTGGGGTGGAAAGGTCACCCAAATTTAAGTTATAGGTCGAATCCTCAGTTCAATCAACCTTACCAACAAAGGCCACCTCCGAATCAACAATTACCGCCCCCAAAGTCATCTTTGGAAGCCATACTAGAAAGGCTAGCCATAGTATTGAGAAGTTCCAACAAAAAACTGACATGTGTTTGCAAGAGTTAGATTAGCAAGTGAACAAGCTTTGCATTCACGATTAGTCATTTGGAGTCCCAAGGTAAGCTGCCATTCCAAACTAAGCCTAATCCTCGACACAATATAAGTTTTATGACGTTGAGTAGTGGGAAGGTTTTGGAACCCGTACCTGGCATGAGTTGTGCCCACAACTCTGGTTGAGATGAGAAGAAACTTGATATAGAGGATCTAGTGGAGTTTCCACCATTAAAATCATTTGTAGTACCACGTCCATTTCCTGCAAGACTTGTCCAATGCAAGAAGGAGCGAGAAGAGAAGGAGATCCTCAACACCTTTCAAAAGGTAGAAATCAACATTCCTCTTCTTGATGTGATTAAGCAAATTCCATGATACGAAAGATTCTTGAAAGAACTATGCACGAGTAAGAGAAAGCTCCTGGGCAATGAAAAGGTGAGTGTCGGAGAAAATGTATCCGTCGTTTTACAAAGAAAAATACCACCTAAATGTAAGGACCAAGGTATGTTTTCCATATCTTGCAAAATAGGTAGTGTCGGTATTAAAAAGGCCATGTATGGCTTAGGCCCATAAATTAATGTTATGCCTTTTTCAATTTATAAACTACTTAATGCAGGTTCTTTAAAGGAAACAGGTGTAATTATCTAGCTTGCAGATAGATCTATAGTGCATCTGGAAGGAGTGCTGGAGGATGTTCTTGTTAAGGTAAACGAATTGATATTTCCTGCAAACTTCTACACTATCACCATTCTTGAGTACTGTGCAAACGAAAATTGATGTTTGGAGTGGAACACTTACCATGGAATTTGACAGTAACGTGGTTAGGTTTAATATTTATGAGGATATGAGACATCCCAGTGATAAGTTACAAACTATGCCTTACAGGAAAGTAGATCTCAATGTTAAGCAAGAGGAATTATTGCTGAACAAAAAACCAATACGTGAAGCTATCACGAAAGCCTCAAAATTTAAGTTCAAACCGTTTCCAGAACGTACAAGGATTCCAACAGAGAAAAATACAAACTTGAACAGAAAAGCTCAAAGACGCCTCAATCCACTAATGATAGGGGAATCTAGGAAGGGCTTCAAGGATAGTGGGTAAGGGTCGAAACCTTTCTGTAAGAACTTCCAAGTGCACAAGATGGAAAAATTAATTTTCAAAGAGCCAAACGGATAAGATTTTAGGTCGTTAGGCTAGCGACGTTAAACAAAAACGCTTTTTGGGAGGCAACACAAATTTATTTTAAATTTATTAAATTTATTGAATTTCAATTTAATTTGGATTAAAAATAAAATGAATAATAACCAAATTATTATTTAATCAGATTAATGTGTTATTTTCAGGTACGTAATAGAGGGTGTCAACTTTCCCAAAATCAGATATTGATGGTGGCGTGGGCACGACGTGCTAAATGTTGACAATTATTTCCCAACACCGATAACATCGTTAGAAAAATATGGGGAGTGTTCTTAACCTTTCTCTTTGCTTGCTGTTTGAGTTACTGAACTTTATGGCATATAAACATGCTTGAGGATAAGCATAGATTAAGTGGGGATTGAAAATGGTAAGTTTGCATGGATGATTGATTGATTTTTGCTGCATATTTCTCTCTTGTATATGTTAAATCTTATACTATATTTACTTGATAGTTTATTTGACATTAAGCCTCTAGTCTCATTACTTAGTCAATTTGGACAATTGGGTAATTTTTGAATTAAAGTGTTCTAGCATCTAGATTAATCGACATATATGTTTTAAAGTTGATATACGTAACTAGATTTTTCATAAAAATTGATTGTTTGAAAAAATATTTGCTTGTACAAAAATAAATAAATAAATAAAATGAAAAAAATTAATAAATAAATAAAGGCTCAAGTTATGAGTGAAAGTTTCGAAAAAGTGACCAAATTTAGTAACCAAGATGAGGTGCTTAGGTTGTCATCTCATATAGCATAAAAAGGTTCGAGTGACAAACCGAAAACTTACAAACATTCCGCTAACTGAACTTCCAAAGAATAAAAAAATAAAAAAGAGACTATTTGAACTAAGTAACAAGGGTAGGGTGCTTGGGTGTCATCCTAGTTCACGCAAAAAGGTTTGACCACGCCTAAAAAAAATTATTACTGCATGATTAATTAATAATGCCTTGCAAATTTTGGTTCAAACTCAATTTAGTAAAATGATTTAGTTCACATGTTTCAATTTTATGACACATGTTGATCAAACTAGGTATTTTAAGCATTTATTTATTTTTTTGCCTGTATTGTTTAAATTGATTATGGATGTGAAAAAGTGGCTTGATTTTTAATAAATTATTGAATCATTTCTGATGTTTGAAAGTACAATATGCTTGAGGGCAAGCATGAGCTAAGTAGGGGGATTTGATAACATGTTAAATTTGCATGATTTTTTTGGGTTTATATCAGTTAATTCTTGAATTGATCCCTGCTAAATTAGTGATTTTATGCTTTAATCTTGTCAGGGATGCAATTGGGATGCTATGAGTCAAAAACGAGCAGAAAAGGACCAATTTGCAACACAGTCAATAAAGTGAGGCCGAATAAAAAATGTGGAAAAAGCCAAGGACTCATCAGATTTCTTTTGACTTTGTAAAAGCCAAAATTATAAAAAATCTGATTTTTTTATTAAATTTTAATTATGTATTGGGTGGTTAAGCTAAATTTAATAAGTGATATGTATATAAATAGGGCTTTAAGGTAGCTTGGAAGATAGACTTAAATTTTCTTGAGCAATTAAATGTAAACGATTATTTTCTTCCAATTTAGGAGTCAGTAGCATATTGTTATACCATTTTCATTTCTTATTTTCTTTGCAAATTAGTTTAATTGCTTTCCAAATCCCTTCTATTTCTAACTTTCACCATATTTCATTCAAATCCATTCCATAACCAACCAAAGCATGATTAAATTCATGCTTCACTAAATACCAACTTAGCTTTAGGCTGGTATTCTTTCCGGTCAAGAATCGTGAGATACGTATCCGTTCTAAAAATCCTTCTAATCAGTTTTCACATTTTTCTTAAGTATCGAGATTGACAACTCATCCCTTAAAGTTAACTCAATTTCAAATCAAAAAGCACGTTGGGTCGGAGTTGTGTTTGTGAACAGTTGAGGAAACAAGTCGGCTATGATATATTTGGATCTCTAAGAACAAATCAAGGGAAAAGTGATCGGGTTTAAACAACCCACGCAGTTGAGGCTGTTAATTCGAGTTGGGTTTTTCAGAGTGCAAGGCTGCTAGAATCTTGAATCGGAAACGTGTGTATCTCAGTTAGATAATCGGTAAGCGTTATTTTGTAGGTTGTACCGGGACCAACTACGAGAGGAAGAATTTGCGGTTAAGACGTTCTTAACTGCTATAACCAGCTTATTTTTTGGAGGAAAAAATTAATTTTTGAGGATCAATTCTAAATCTAGAATCCACCGAGTCTAGGGCTAAGGCTTATTATCTCTATTTACAAAATTTGAATTTATTTCCCAATTTAATTTTTTTTCCAATTTATTTAATTTTTTATCTATGCTATTTTAATTATTTAATTTCTAAACATTTCAAAATTCCCCTGATTTATTTGTTTATTTTTTAGCAAGTCCGTTGGGAGTCGTTAGCACTACTATTGCCACGGTTATTGACACAACAAAATTTCTGATCACAAGTTTAATGTGAAAGTTGATTGTAATATCAATCCTTGTGGACTCGACCCTACTACCACTCTTTACTACTATCTAGAGTTACTTTAATTGTAGGAATTATTTTTGGTGGTTTTGACGCCCATCACCTAACTAGCAACTTAATATCTGTATTTAGACCGTTTACAACCCATGTGCACATGACAGCTTCAAATGGTATGTATTCTCAAGCATATTTGCTAAGTCGCACAAATTCTCTCTTGTACTCAGCTACTGACATGCGACCTTGTTTCAATTCCAGAAATTCTTTATGTTTCTTGTCGAGAAATCACTAACTAACATATTTCTTCCGAAACTTTATCTAAAAAGAATTCCAATATACACGATCCCTTGGTACTACCACAATCAATGTATTCCACCACTGATATGCCAAGTTTTTTAATAACGATACCACACATTTCAAACATTCAACCAGTGTACAAGATAAATCATCGAAAACCCTCACCGTGTTTTCTAACCAAAATTCAACTTTCTCTGGATATTCTTCAACTGTACCACAAAACTCTTCAGCCCTATATTTTTTTGATTTTATCAACTGGAGGCTTGCTAGTACGTATTTGATCCAAACCCTAAGGAACTATGGGGATCGGTTGCGGTACGAGTGGGGTGGAGGTCGTTAAGCCATTTTGTTCATTCTAACGAGCTCAGTAAACCACTCAGTCATCACCTAGAAGAAGGCTTCTTTAGCCTCTCCTCTTCGACCCTCAGACACAGGCCTACTACCACTAGAAGTTGCCCCATGAACGGAGGCTTGCGCATTACTTTCTACTTCATCAGAATCAGCTTGGTTGGATGACATCTTATCTATATGAAAACATAATTCAATTTGAGTCAGGACTTATCACATTATCACAGGTTATATAATGGCATGTATTTCTGGACTCCATACATGCTATGTTCAATCGGAGATTCAACTAAATTATAGCTCTGATAGCATAAAATGTAACACCCCTGACTCGTATTTGTCATCGGATTAGGATTACGGAGCATTACCGTAATCAGAAACATTGAAACTTAACTTTATTTAGTAACATAGACTGTAACACCCCTAACTCATATCTGTCACCGGAATAGGGTTACAGAGCATTACCAGAGTTTATAGAATATATATAGTTAATTCATGTAATTTACTAATCATATTCGAAATAAATCATATTGTCCCTTAAATGGTCCTTGAGACCCAAAATATATGTTAGAATCAAATCGGGACTGAACCAGAAACTCAAAGAATTTTTCACAAAATTTCAAAATTTTTCTTAGGTACAGGGAACACATGCTCGTGTGCTAGGCCGTGTGGCTCACACGACCAAGTAACACGCCCATGTCTTAGGCTGTGTGGGCATTTGATGTGAGGTCATGTCCCAACCCGTGTTCCAATTTAGGTAACTACTAACTTGGGTCACACGGCCACGCCACACACTTGTGTGCTAGGTCGTGTGAAGAATTTATTTTACATTAAGTAGGTGTAGGGGTCACATGGCCAAGACACACGCCTGTGTGTTAGGCCATCTGCCACACATGGCTTAGACACAAGCCCGTGTCTATACTCGTGTGAAAATACCTGGGCGTTATGTTTCTCAAATTTAAGGATGCAAAGGACACATGGCCAAACCACACGCCCGTACGCAAGACCGTGTGTCACACACGGCTGAGACACATGCCCGTGTCTACCTATTTAGATGAAAATAGGCCATTTTCAAAGCCACTTTTCTCACCCATTTGGTCTTCCACCTACAACCACATTTAAGCACATTCACCAACCAATTTAAGACATATAACCAAGTCAAAAACAAATTCCTATGCATGATATATCATGACATTGATTCAAATATCCAACTTACCTAATTGAGCAAATTCTTACTTAAGCATGTTTAAACCTATAATACCAACCATGCACACTTACATATCAAACATAGTATAATCTCATACATATACATTAACCATACTATCACTAGCCATTTCAATGGCTAGTTACATCCAAAACATTTCATTATTTGATCTGACTTAGCCTATACATACAATTATACCAAAAGTAGTTTTACTAATTATACCAAATTGAGTTGAAGGATAGTGTGATGAAGCTCTGACCGATTCCCAACCTTTATGAGCTTCCAAGCACTATAACACAAAGGAAAATAAACACAGTAAGCATATAACACTTAGTAAGTTCGTATAGTAGGAAATTAACTTACCAATCATGTTCATTTAAATGAACACTCATAGTACGTCCAAATCAATAAAATCAATAGCCTAACCACACATAAATCCTCATCAAGCATGTTAGTTATATAAATTCATATAATTACCAAGGAATATAGATGAGCTCATCAATATACCATTTCCACATACATGTGTTTATCATTTCAAGTTTCCAAGGAACATGTACATACCATATTTTGCATATCAAGTATTCTCATGATATTTCATCTTGAATTAATATTATCCCTTATCGGAAAGATACCCGTTGAATTATTTAAATCTCGATGGATACATGGGCAGTACACACAAAGTGTTCTATACAATAAATCCTTTAACTCATACTCAGGAGTGCTTATAAAGCACATGAATGGGAAGCTTATTCGGGCTAAAATAGGAAACTCATAAGAGTCATATTCAAGAAGCTCATGCGAGGTTATAACGGTTATCTCCGAAGAGCCATTAATCGGGAAGTTCAAGTGAGCCATATCAAGACACTCACAAAGAGCCAAATAACGGGAAACTCACGAAGAGTCATATAATTAGGAAAATCATAAGAGCTAAGGTGTGTCCACAACACATATATGATCACAACCTATCAGGACGCTTCGAATAGCTATAACAGGAAGCTCAAAAAAACCATCATACGGGAAGCTTAGGAGAGCTAATAACAGGACACACTTTTGAGCTATGGTGTGTCCAATACAAGAGCCCTGTATCTAATCGAATTTAATGTATCCAAATAGGATTTTATATTTATCGGACATTATCGAATTTATGATTAATCTCATAAACATAACAATTACACAATTCAACATTCACATATACAATATTTAATTCAAACATATAAATGTACACAATTTAGTTACACGAATTTACCTCGACACTTGTTCGTACATGAAAATCAACTAATCTGATACTTTTTGTTTTCCCCGATCCAATTTTGTATTAGGTCTATCCAGATCTATATGAGTAAATTTAACTCAATTTAATACAATTCATATTAATTTCAATCCAATTCACATCCTAGGCAAAATTACCATTTTACCCCTAAACTTTTAATTAATGACGATTTTGTCCCTAGGCTCAGAAAATGAAATTTATGAAACTTAATCCTTATTCCAAGCCTAGCCAAATTTTTCATATAATAAAAACAGTCCATGTATTTTACACCTTTATAATTTAGTCTCTAAATCACAATTTTATCAAAATTCACTTTATAAAAGTTGTTTATCTATCAACAACCTTTCATTTTCTACCATAAATTTCAAAATTTCAACATATTCATCCATGGTAAAATTTTTATACTTTGATAAGTTTGTAATTAATCCCTAAAATAGATTAGATTAGGTTATTACGATATCAAAAATGTAAAAATTACTAAAAACGAGACATAGTTACTTACCCAATTAAGCTTGCTTAACGTTTTCTCTGTTAGCTAAGGTTTCCATAGAAAACTTTTTGGGGATGAAGATGAAATAAAATGATATTAACTTATTTCCATCTTTAATTAATTCAATTTCTGATTTAGTCCTTTTCTTTTTCTAATTTTCCATGGATGAATCATCATAAATATCTACTAACTCCATTTAATGGTCTAATTGCCATATAAAGACTTCAAATTTTGAATTCCATAGTTATTTGATACTTATAGCTACTAGAACTCAACTTTTGCATTTTATGCAATTTGTTCCTTTCCACAATCAAGCATATAATCAGTAAAAATTTTCTTAACGAAATTTCCATATGTTACTCCTATAATAATGCAGACCATGCAATAATATTAAAATAAATTTTCTTTCTGACTCGAATTTGTGGTCCCGAAACCACTTTTTCGATTTCACTGAAAACGGGTTGTTACAACTCTTCCCCCTTAAAGAATTTTTGTCCTCGAAAATCTTACCAGTAAAAAGGTTCAAGTATTGTTTTCTCATTGTCTCCTCCGATTCCCAGGTAGCTTCTTCTATTCCATGTCTTTGCCAAAGAACTTTCACTAAAGCTAATATTTTATTTCTTAATTCTTTCGTCTCACGTGCCAAAATTTTGATTGGTTCTTCACCGTAAGTCATATCAAGTTGAATATCAACTGCTGTCAGAGAAATAACTTGTGAAGGATCTAACCGATACCGTCGCAACATAGACACATGGAAAACATTATGAATTTTGTCAAGCTCTGGTGGTAATGCTAATCGATATGCAATAGGTCCAATTCTTTCAATAACCTCATATAGTCTGATGAATATTGGACTTAATTTTCCTTTACGGCCAAACCAAATAACTTTCTTCCAAAGTGATACTTTCAAGAATACCTTATCACCAACCTGAAATTACATCTCTTTTCGTTTAAGATTGGCATAAGACTTTGACGATCAGAGACTACTTTCAAGCTATCTCGAATAACTTTCATATTTTCTTCAGTTTCACAGATCAAATCAACTCCGTGTATCTTTTTCTCACTGAGCTCTATCCAATATAATGGAGTTATACATTTACAACCATACAAAGCCTCATACGGTGCCATTTTAATGCTGGACTGATAGCTATTACTGTATGCAAATTCAACTAAAAGTAGATACTTTTCCTAGTTACCTTCAAATTCTAGTACGCAGCATCAAAGCATATCTTCTAAAATTTTTATTACATGTTCAAATTAACCATCTGTCTAAGGATGGAATGCGGTACTAAAATGTAATTGAGTACCTAGAGCTTCTTGTAACTTACTCCAAAATCGAGATGAAAACCAGGGATCTCTATCGGAAATAATAGAGACTAGTACCCCATGTAATCTAACAATTTCAGCAATACATAACTCAGCCAGTCTATCTAGAGAGAAATCCGTACATACCAGAATAAAGTGTGCAGACTTTGTTAAACGATCAACAATTACCCAAATAGAATCTTTCTTTTTCGGAGATACGGGTAATCTTGATATAAAGTCTATAGTAACTTTTTTCCATTTCCATTCTAGTACCGTAACTGGCTGCAATAATCCCAAAGGCACCTGATGTTCAGCTTTAACTTACTGACATATCAAACATTTAGATACAAATTCAGCAATATTTCATTTCATTCCTGGCCACCAGTACATCTTTTTCAAATCATTGTACATTCTGTTACTCCCTGGGTGAACAGACATAGTACCATCATGAACTTCATTTAAGATCTTCTGTATAAGTTTTGAATTCCTTGGTACACATATTCTACCTCTGAATAACAGACAACCAATAGACCCAATCTGAAATTTTGAATTAGAAATTGATTCACATTGTACCCGTTTAGCTTGTAATTCATCATCACTCTTCTGAGCTTCGCTGATTTATTGCAGGAATATCGATCTAGCTTTTAGTTCAACTATGATTGAACCATCATCAGACAAAGATAATCGGGTATTCATTGCTTGTAAAACAAATAAAGATTTTCTACTCAGAGCATTAGCAACCACATTAGCTTTTCTCGAATGATAATCAATAACTAGATCATAATCTTCCAATAACTTAAGCCACCTACACTGTCTCAAGTTCAAGTCTTTTTGGGACATCACATACTTCAAAATCTTGTGATTAATGAATATATGACACTTTTCACCAAACAAGTAATGCCGCCAAATTTTCAGTGCAAAAACAATGGCTGCCAATTCTAGATCATGTATCGAATAGTTCTTTTCATGTGGTTTTAGTTGTCAAGAAGAATAGGTGATTGCTTTACATTCTTGCATCAAGACACAACCTAAACCATTTAATGACGCATCGCTGTAAATTAAAAATTCCTTACCTGATTCAGGCTGAACTAGTACGAGTGCTTCAGTCAACAAAGTTTTCAGTCTGTCAAAACCTGCTGACATTTATCAGACCACTCAAATTTCACATCTTTCTACAACAAACAAGTCATTGGAGAGGCTATCATCGAGAAACCTTTTACAAACCTCTGATAATATCCAGCTAATCCCAGAAAACTTCTAACTTCAAACACAATTTTCGGTGGTTTTCAGTTAACAATTGCTAAAATTTTAATCGGGTCAACTTTGATGCCTTCAGCAGATACTATATGTCCAAGAAAACCAACTTCCCACAGCCCAAAATCACATTTACTAAATTTGGCATATAGTTGTTTCTCATGCAGTGTTTGCAAAAAAATTCTTAAATGATCATCATGTTCATTTTCATCTCGAGAACATACCAGAATATCATCAATAAATACCACCATAAATTTGTCTAGATACGGTTTAAAAATTCTATTCATCAGATCCATAAATACTGCAGGTGCATTAGTTAAGCCGAACTACATCACAAGAAATTCATAATGCACATACCTAGTTCTAAAAGCTGCCTTTGGTATATCTAAATCTTTCACCCGTAGATGATAGTAACCGAAATGAAGATCAATCTTTGAAAACACTGTAGCACCTTTTAACTGATCAAACAAGTCATAAATATGAGGCAGTGGATACTTATTCTTTATTGTGACTTTGTTGAGTTGTTTGTAATCAATACATAACCTCAACGACCCATCTTTCTTTTTAACAAATAAAACCGGTGCACCCCAAGATGATGAGCTAGGTCGAGAAAAGCCTCTGTCAGTCAGTTCTTGCAACTGTGCTTTCAACTCTTTTAATTCTGTAGGAGCCATTCTATAGGGTGCTATAAATATTGGTGTTGTCCCTGGAATAAGGTCTATAGAAAATTCCACTTCTCTGACCGGTGGTAATCTAGGTATTCTTCCGAAAACACATCAGGAAATTCACTAACAACTGGCACTGACTTAATTTTCGATTCAGATACTTTGGTGTCCAACACATATGTAAGATAGGCATCATACCCTTTTATGATATATTTCTGTGCTGATATGGCTGAAATCACATTAGACAGTTTGTCCAGTTTATCAGATTCAATACAAAGTAATTCACCATTCTAACATTTTAACACAATGTACTTCTGTTTACAATTTACCACTACATCATGCTGAGTTAGCCAGTCCATACCCAGAATTACATCAAATTTATCAAATGGCAACAACATTAAATCAACTAAGAAACAATAACCTCGTACCATTAAAGGATAATTTTTATAGATTTTATCTACCGTCACAAACTAGCCCGGGGGTTTGAAACTTTAACTACGAATTTAATGGACTCAATAGATAAATTTTTAACAGACACTAAATTCGTGCATAAGTATGAATGTGTTGAACCAGGATCAATCAAAGCAGTAATATCAGTATCAAGAAGAGAAAATGTGCCAGTAATGATGTCTGATGCAGAGGCATTCTCTCTTGCATGAATAGCATATGTCCTTACCGGTGCTCATGCTTCAGATTTGGCAGTTGAATCTTTTGTCGCACCTCAGTTACCACTGACATTTCTGGGGTGATGAGGTGGTCTACCTCTAGAGGCGAGGTTGCTTGGCTTTGAAGTCTGAACAATATCTTTTTCAGGTCTTTCCGGGCAATCTCTGAGATAATGTTTAAGAAAACCACACCTAAAACAAGCTCCGCTTTTCATATGGCATTCACCGAAATGCAATTTATTACAATGTTTGCATCTTGGTTTAGGACGTCCCACACTTCCTACACTTGTTACGGATGGGGACAGAGATCTTAGATTTGAGCATTGAATACTTCGGTCCTTACCAAGTACCCCGTAGATTGTAATAGAACGATCATGATATTTCTTTGATTTTTTTGAAGCTGATGATTGTAACTTTCCCATAAATATTTTACTTGAAGTTCAAGCTTCTATCTCTGCCTTCCTCTTTTCTTTAATTAGTTCTTCAGCTTTACGTGCTCGGTGTGTAACAGCCCGATTTTGAGCCTAGTCGGAATAGTGATTTTGAGACCACAAATTTGACGTAGGAAAATTTATTTTTATCATATTTTTATGGTCTACGATTTCACAAAAATGATTTTACGAAAATTTTGTTTGAAAATTTTGACGTTCAGGCACTCAATTTAGTCAAAAGGACTAAATTGTAAAAAGTACAAAACTTGAGTTTTATATGCTAGAGGTGTTCATTTTTTATGAAATTTTAAATTAGAGTCTTTAAATGGTAATTAGACCATTGGTTAATTTGTTTGACAACAATGGATATGAAATAGGTGAAGTAGAATATTTTAAGTTAGGGGCATTTTGGTTATTTAGTAATTAAATGATTAAATAAACAAAATAAAGGCCAAATTTTGGTCATCTTCAACCTCTTGGGTGAATTTTTGAAGACCATGGCTAGGGTTTTGTTCAAGCTTTCCAAGCTCCATAATAAGTCTATTCGTGCCCCATTTTTAATGATTTTCACGTTTTTGAAATCCTCGTAACAAGATTTACCTATTTCTACCCTTGATTTGAAGTAGGGTTCATGTTTAAAAATTTACCCATGTGTGACATGTGTGAATTTTGATGTTTAATGGAGGAATATGAATGTTTGTTGTGTGTTAAACAACTTTTACTAAGTAGTTTTCGGTAAAAATGCCTAAAAGGACTAATTTGTAAAAGTTATAAAATTGGTCATAAAAGTGTGATTTAGTGGAAATCTTGGGCTGCTATAGTTATTAAAATGATTTTACTAGGCTTGTATGTTAAATAAATTGAATGAAAATCACTTTACGAGTCTAGAGGCAAAAGTGTAAATATAACAAAGTTTAGGGGCAAAAATGTAATTTTACCATAGCATGATTTTTGGATCACATTGACTAATGTGACTAATAAATAGACTAAATGTGATATTATAGATCAAAGAAAACGAGGTTCGCACCTAGAATAGGGAAAAATGAGAAATTGACGGTTAGGTCCCTTTTTGCCATTTTGGTGTCCAAGTAAGTTCATTTGCAAATAATGCAACATTGACCATACTTTAAATCCCTTAATATTGCATGTATGGTAAGTGTATACATTTTTAATATGATGTTGTATCATGTGTTTATTGCCTAAATTTTATCATGAATCATGCTTTGATTATTCCATGAATAAGTGCTTGGTACTATATATGGGTATTGAAATTGGACGATACGAGCAAGTTAAATAGAAATGTGGTGTCAAAGAATCCATTTTAAACCTTAGGAATAGTTTAGGATATAAGTGACATGTCACTAGGAACTAGGTTATCTGAACTCATTGAGTTGTGGTCTGAGTTCATGATATATGTGACATCCAAACTCATTGAGTTGTGGTTTGAGTTCGTGATATATATGACACATGTTTTGGCATTCGGGTACTGGTCTCATGTATTCTACACGTGGTGCGGTAGTCTGGCATGTGTTGCGGATACCTAACAGCCTATATGAACAGACCTGTGAGTAGCTCGAAAGCGAGCAACATGTGATGTAAGGTACTATTGGCTACATATAAGGCACTTAGGTGCGAGCTTTCGATGTATTCGATAGTATTATGAGTGTTCAATGGGTAGTTCAGGAGAAGCCCAATGAGTAATCTTAATGATTGCATCAAGATGGTAAAGTAAATCATTATGGGCAAGTGGGCATAGGTAGGTACACTAAACTCATGAGAGTACCATGAGATATGATGAACTTGTGGTAAGAATATGCATATGTATATTTATGTGAAGAATAAGGTTGAGAAGTTGATAAAAATACAAGATTATGTTCAATATGTTAATTGTATGATTAATGCTTGTTTAAGTTGCATTTTTATTTGCATGTGAACTTATTAAGCTATAAAGCTTACCCCTTTTTTTTCCCAGCTTTTATAGGTTTATTCAGCTAGCTCGGGTTGGAGATCGTCAAAGATTCTATCACACTATCAAACTATCATTTGGGGTATAAGTGAATGTAAATATGTTAAGTCTATGGCATGTATAGGGACTTAGTCATTTTGTGTATATGTCATTATGATATGGCCAAATGTATTGGCTTGCAATGAATAATGATTGATTTGGTATGTAGCCATATAAGTTGGCTTATATTGGCTAATGGGTTGCAAAGTATATTAATTACTCATATGCCTATGCCAATGTCATTGTGTGATGTGGTTTATAATGGTATGTTAATGAAAGTTAGTACAAGGGAATCATGAAAAAGTAAAATTAGCATAAAAATAGTTTTGGACAGCAGCAGTAGTATAAATTTGAAAAATCACCAAACATTATGGAAATCAAATTAGAGGTTGAATAAAATATAAAATTAAATCCTATTGAGTCTAGTTTTACATAGAAGAAATAGTGTAAGCAAAAGAACTTCATTTTATGAGATATTTGAATTTTTCGAGACAAGGTCAGAATGATTTCGAGTTCCCCTGTTCTGAATTTGTAAAATCATTAAAAATTGTATAAAAATACTTGGTGGATAAAATTTATATTTTTAAATCCTTAATGAGCCTATTTTCAAGAAAAACAAACTAGAACATCATCCAAATCCCGTACTAAGAGATAATTAGTTTTTAGTGAAAAAAGGTCGAAACTGTCAAATAGCAAAATAGGGATGAATTTGAAGAATTAACTGTACTATTGGCTAAACCATAAATTCTAAAAATTTTATGCTAGGAATATATTCGAGTCTAGTTTCGTAAAAATGAAGTGGATCTTAGTTTAGAGTTCTTTAGCTCAAGATATAAATAATTTAGTGACTATGACTCAAGTGGATAGTTTTGTTATGAACAATAAATAATTGTTTTGATATGTTTAAGCCTTGATTATGGTTGTGTTGGTAGCTTAATTGTGCCATGTTAAGTGCCATTGAAAGCGCGTATGTGAGTGTGAAAATGAGGGTGGCAAATGGCTTGGTAAATAGCCATTTTCTTGGCCACATGGGCAGAGACACGTCCGTGTGTCTCAGCCGTGTGAAGGACATAGCCTTAGGACACGGGCATGTGACTTGGCCATGTGACCCCAAATTGTGCATGAAGTCATAAACAAAGAGTGACATGGGCTGAGGACACGGGCTTGTGTGACCACACGGCCTTCCCACACGGGCATGTTCCAAGCCACACGGGTGTGTGACCCCTATTTTGATGAAATTTTTTTTGAGTTTTCCAAAGTTCTCGATTTAGTCCCGAACCACCTCCAATGTATGTTTTGGGCCTTGTAGGCTCTTATAAGGGACAATTTGCATGTGGTTGAAAATTTTTAAATTGGGTTGGAATTTTATGGCCCGGTTTTGTATAATTGGTTATGTTTAAGTCCGGTAATGCCTCGTACCCTGTCCTGGTGATAAACCGTAATTTATACATATTTTTATCCCATAATTAACACATTTATGAATTATTTCTCCTTAGATTTGGTGAATTTGATGATTCTAATCCTTTAATTTCATGTTTTATACTTAGGTGAGCATAGGAGAGCGAAAAGAACAAGAAACAATGATAAAAGTTCAACAACCTCTTACAAATGAAAGCAAACAACTATTTATAGCCTAGTTCTTGGGGTAGCCGGATGGACATAAAACAATGCTTAAAGACTAAGTAAAATTCGGCTAGAAAATCCTAGAACAAACTAAAAGACAATCATTAAGTGACTAAGTCTAAATTCAACTACTTAGAACGCCACTGGGCATGCTTTGTGGAGAAGAAATTCAGCTGAATGAATGTGAAGCATGGAAGCTTAATAGCCATGTCTAGATTCGGCTAAGGAGAGGATGAATGGCAACCTTCATGCATGTTTTTTTTGGCCGAATGGTCACTTAGAAAAAATCAACCAGCATATGTCCATTGGTCTCCACGAAAAGGTGTATGGGAAGAAGGAAAATTCAGCAACTCATTTAAGTCGTCCATGCATGGTAAACACTTTAATAAATGCTATCCATGAACATGTCTTGGCCATGCACAAAACACCCACTTAAATGCTGCACATTAAATTCGTTTCTTACCCTGAACCTCTTTAATGGACGCCCCTTGCATGCTGAACAAGTCCTTAAATTCATCCCATGCTTGCTCCAACACCTCTTTGATTCAGTCAGCCATCATGCACCATAAATTCGGCTTCTTTAATGCTGATTCATTCATGTGCCTAAAAGCAATTTAATGAAGCAAATTAATTCATGTTAAACACATTAAATTCGGCACATTCAACCTGCAGCAAAGTTGAGACAATTTAAATTCATGGTTTTAATGACAAAACATATTAATAACATGTCTAAACAAGGACATATTTATGACCCACGTTTTAATGCTAGGACAACCGTTAAATTACATTTAGACAAATAAATAAAGCAATGACTAATTAATTTGTCTTAAACTTGACATATTAAATTCATGTCCTAAACTAAGACACATTAAAAACTTTATTTAATTATGTATTGATTTGACAAATTAAAATGAGCTAATTATTTTAAGCTAACCAAATAAACTAACTTAATTATTGCAGCAAATTAAAATGCAAGAAATTAAATAATTTCGAATCGCGCTCAAATGAGCTTGCGTCAAAACGAAATTAAATCGATAACAAGCTGAATTGAGCTGGACGAAGCTCGGGGAGCTAGAAACGATCTAGGATCAGCTTGCCAACATGTCACGGCTCGACTAAGGAGACTTGTTCGAAGAGGTTCGCTGGGCGCGCTCGCATCATTCCCCCCTCTTTTAGGCGACTTGTCCTCAAGTCGAACCGTTTGTCTAAAGGACAATATTTTTTTCTTGCTTGGTTTTCCTCGGTCGAATGGGACAAAGGATATCAAGCAAACCTAAAATTGATTCACCAATGGACAAGTTAACACATCACCATCATAAATAAGTAGAAGAGGGTTAAGACAATAAAAACCAATAGATAACCCGAATGTTGAGCAAAAGACGAATCTTATCTTACCGAATTGACTTACCAATTTTGGCAATGACAAGTGGAAAGTATTTAAATTCGGATGGTACATGTAGAATTTAGCCCAAAGGTCATATGGCAAGAATTTCATTCGTTCATAACATGGATACTTCACATTGTCACACAATTTCGATATGTCATCAATATAATCAATTGAACAAAATGGAAACAAGGAATGATCAATCACGCATCTTAACAAACAAGAATGAATTCCTTGTTTCAACCACAATATTCCAAATGGATCAAATCAAACCTCATTTTGCCGTATTCGATTAAATGGAATAATATGGCCACTATCCATAAAATCATTACTAACAACACCTAGTTCTTCTCTTTTTAAACAAAGTAAAGGCATTTCTGACTTATAAGTTACATGACGAAAGTTCAAATTTACCACGTTCTCGCAGATCAAACCTTCGCTCCTTAGCAAGGTAATGTAATCGATAATTTGAACTCAAACAAACCTGTAAAGGTGAAAAGTCAAAAAGACAATTCTTACTTTTCCAAATATAAGTTCCACATGAATGGAAAATGTCAAGGTCATCACGAAAAATGTACTTAAAAGGACAGGATAAAATGTTATTCAAGATGGAACGTCTGATTCAATTCCGGGATTAAAAATAAAATTTTCAGAATCAAAAACTTGGTTTTGATTTTGTAATCCAACCACATGCTTTATTTCCAAAAATAAAGATAAAACTCAAAGAAGATGAGAAGGTAAAAAAAAGTTACTTACAATAAGATCACAATGCTTACCTTTTCTTGGAAAAACTCGAAATGGCTTACTCCCGGCTTAAAGACTCAGTTTTGATCACTTATCCCAAATTGCAACAAAAATTTCATTTTCGCAGATAAGTCACAAAAATGAATCAAAGAGACTTTAAACTGACAAATACACAGGCATTCATGCTTCACAAATCCTAGTCGAACAAACAGTCCGAAACATGGAAATTTCGCATAGAGATTCAAAGTTTCTCTTGAAGAGCAAAATCAAACAGATCAAATATTTCATGCAAAAATCTTTTAACGCATATATCGAGCAAAGAAGTTGTGTTCATGCTACCTTTTAGAAATTCAAATCCATCACAAATCATTTGAATAGGCACGTTTAAACAGAAAGATGAATTCAAAGAATTTACATAGCCATACTTATCAAAATGTGAAAACCTTTTATCACATACAATCACAATTTGCACAGGATGAACCAATCCTACAAAATCAACAAAATTGCCGTTATAAAATATGTCATAAGACGGAATCTTCATGGCATCTTTTGAATCAACATCGTTAACATTAATATGTGAACAATAATTAGCCAAATCAAAAGATGGAAGTTTTTCAGAAGTTATGCCATCAAAATCTTTATGAATAATTTTTAAATCAGGCGCTTGTGATTCAATAAACAACAATTCCTTACCTTCCTTACCTTCGATTTCCAATGGGTGGTGGTCGTCCACGGACTTACCTTTTTCAAACAACTAAAAACGCCTCTCGTTTTGAAGGTATCGGAGTTGGATTTGGTCGCACGGACTTTTAGGAACCTGAAAAGAAAGATCACAAAAAGATCAAGCGGAAGTGTTAGTAGAAAGAATCCTCGCTTGCTCACTAACATCATTTTCACTCGATTCTATTTCTTCTGAATCACTCGTTTCTTTTATCTCAATTTCTTTTTCCACTCTTTTTTCTTGTTCACATTCTTTTTCTCTCTCAAACTCTTTTTCATTCTCTTTTTCAATCTCATTTTCTTTTTCTTTTTCTTTTTCTTTTTCTTTTTCAAAGGCTTTTTCAAGTTCTCTCAAGATTCGCTCATTTTCTCTGTTACTTGCCTTTTCCCTCTCTTTTCTTTTTATTTCGTTTTTTTTTCTTCTTTTACTTTTTCTTTTCTTTTCTTTATTTTCTCGTTACAAGAATGTACAAAAGAATCATGAGAATAGAGATCATGTTCGAAAGGCCAAGAACTATTTGCATGTGATTCACAATCAAAACTTCGTGTAGAACACTCCTTGAATGATTTCTTTGAAGTTCGGGAAGAAGTATATCTATCTCTTCGCACATTTTCTTGGAAGGAGTCAAAATCATAGTCACCTTCTTGTCGTCTCAAACTCCTTGATGAAAAATACTCTCGTTCGAAATCTCTTCTCGAATAGGAGTCATAGTATGAATCTCTTTGCCTCGAAGTCTATAGCGAGAAAGAATCACGATAGGAACTTTTGTTCAAGTAGTATTCGGCGGTATATCTCTATGGTGTTTTTGGTTCCATTTTTCGACTTGAAGAAACTCGATCACTTTGGTCTCGTTTTTCCAATCGATCTAGCCTCACTTGCAGTTGGCCAAACTCAGAATTCGCCATTCTTCGCATTTCTTGAACCAAGTATTGGAACTCCAACTCGGTAAATTCTTCACAAGACATCTTGATTACTAAAAGGAAAATATGTTAGATCAAAACAAAAATTTAAGTTCCTCACTACAAACCTTACGATTTCGCTTGGAAAGAAGAAGGAAAAAGTGACACTCTCGCTTGTGTTTTACACTCGATTGGTTTTTACCTCTTCTTGAATAGTCTCACACACTCGTGCCTTTTACCTCTCAACTTTCTCTCACAACTTCGTTTTCGAACTTGCCAAGGCATTATCGTAGGCTTAGGGGTCGGTTTCAAAATTGGGTAACAAAGGATAAAATATGAGGGGTTACGGGTTGGCTAAAAGAAAAAAAAATTCTCGGGTTTAAGTGTGGCGATGGGATAGGAAGTGAAAGAAAAAAAATGGAAGAATGACTCCAAGATCGGGGCTGAATTACAATAGAACAAGTTTTCACTTCAAAAATTTTTTTTTTGAATTTTTTTTCAAATTTTTTTTTAACTTGTATAACTTTTTTTTTCTTTTGTACTATATCAACAAACTAAATACAATAAGAACACTTCTGTACGCGATTTTTTTTTCTTCGGCTGCTTAGATTTTTGTTTTTATAGTAACAGCAACAAACTAATCAAAATGAGAAAACTTCGGTATACAAATTTTTTTCTATACTTTTTTCGGATCCTACTTACTTTCGTTCACTTGTACTATTCTCGAGATGATTTTGTCGTACGTACTTCTCGTTTGAGTAGCTCTGATACCAAATGATATGATCTGCCTCGAGATGAGTCTAGTCGTATGTGAGTTGCCCGATCGTCTACGAAGAAGTATCGTTCGGTTTGTTCAAAAGGATGTTTCAAGTAAATAACGTAGAAGCTATTCAAGGGGTTCAAAGATAGGGTTTAAAATATGAATATTAAAGGTTCAGTTTAAAGGAAGTAAGAGAATGGAAAGAAGGAACTCAAAATCAAGCACGATCCAATACTAGAGAGTATCAACCCAATCGCGTATATGCTTTTAAGGTGATCAAATGAAAGAAGATAAACCTCGACCCACTACTTATCAAAGTAAGAACCTTGGGATAGTTTCGAACACCACACTATGGATAGTGATAAGTTCGGGATAGATGAAAAATAGGTTGACGCCACTAAGCTTCCTAGATAAGCCAACAAGTCTTCAACGAAATTAGGGAGAAAAGTATCTCACCAAATAGTTTCATTAACGAGAAACAATAGTCAAAGTTCAACAACCTCTTACAAATGAAAGCAAACAACTATTTATAGCCTAGTTCTTGGGGTAGCCGAATGGACATAAAACAATGCTTAAAGACTAAGTAAAATTCGGCTAGAAAATCCTAGAATAAACTAGAAGACAATCATTAAGTGACTAAGTCTAAATTCAACTACTTAGAACGCCACTGGGCATGCTTTGTGGAGAAGAAATTCGGCTGAATGAATGTGAAGCATGGAAGCTTAACAGCCATGTCTAGATTCGGCTAAGGAGAGGATGAATGGCAGCCTTCATGCATGTTTTTTTTAGCCGAATGGTCACTTAAAAAATATCAATCAGCATATGTCCATTGGTCTCCACGAAAAGGTGTATGGGAAGAAGGAAAATTCAGCAACTCATTTAAGTCGTCCATGCATGGTAAACACTTTAATAAATGCTGTCCATGAACATGTCTTGGCCATGCACAAAACACCCACTTAAATGCTGCACATTAAATTCGTTTCTTGCCATGAACCTCTTTAATGGACGCCTCTTGCATGCTTGACAAGTCCTTAAATTCGTCCCATGCTTGCTCCAACACCTCTTTAATTTAGTCAGCCATCATGCACCATAAATTCGGCTTCTTTAATGCTGATTCATTCATGTGCCTAAAAGCAATTTAATGAAGTAAATTAATTCATGTTAAACACATTAAATTCGGCACATTCGACCTGCAGCAAAGTTGAGACAATTTAAATTCATGGCTTTAATGACAAAACATATTAATAACATGGCTAAACAAGGACATATTTATGACCCACGTTTTAATGCTAGGACAACCATTAAATTCGGTTTAGACAAATAAATAGCAGCAGCTAATTAATTTGTCTTAAACTTGACATATTAAATTCATGTCCTAAACTAAGACACATTAAAAACTTTATTTAATTATGTATTGATTTGACAAATTAAAATGAGCTAATTATTTTAAGCTAACAAAATAAACTAACTTAATTATTGCAGCAAATTGAAATGCAATAAATTTAATAATTTCGAATCGAGCTCAAATGAGCTTGTGTCAAAACGAAATTAAATTGGTAACAAGCTGGATTGAGCTAGACGAAGCTCGGGGAGTTGGAAACGAGCTAGGATCAGCCTGCCAACATGTCACGGCTCGATTAGGGAGACTTGTTCGAAGAGGTTCGCTGGGCGCGCTCGCATCAGAAGTAATTGCACATGGGGATGTCACACGGGCGTGTCCCTACCAAGCCCTAGCTAAGTTCTATTCGGAAAAAGGCAAGTTTGCGGACTTTTAGGCATTCTACAGCCTATTTAAACACCCTAGATGAGGACGGAGAGTAGGGAGCAAGGAATTACTCCAAGAAAGCCGATTGATCCATCTCAGGAGTCGAACTCATCATCAAGACTGAAGATCTCTCCTCAATTTCCCTTCAGGATTTTTGGGTTTTCTTTATGTTTTGTATTCATTATTCTTCTGAGATGTTTTCCTATTTACTAAGCCCCCTAAATACCTAAGGGGAATGAAACCTAAGACGAATGTTGTTATCATTTTCTGAATTGTATGATAAATAATTAACTTGTTCTTAATTATGTGCTCTTAATTCTTGTTTCAGTATTTTAGGATATTGATTCAAGTTAATGCTCTTATTTGGAGGATGAATAGTCCCTGTCTAAGAGTAACTTTGTCATAATTAAGCGGAGTTGATTGCGCGCCTAGAGATAGGGTGACAAGATTTTACCGGATTAGGGTGAAACCTAATAAGGGGATCCATAGATCGAGTTAATGCAACCTTAGGGTGTTAATTAGAAAGAGATTTCAATTATTCAACCTAGGGTTAGATGTTATTAGTCTTGAATAGGGATAATAACATAACTCAGGGATTTCTACGGAACAGGTTACATGAATAAATCGTCCGGTTCGGAGTCAAAATAACAAGTGAAGTTTAGGTGGATTTTTCCTTGGGTATTGTCTTAAATTAAGCGTTTTTCCAAAAGTAATTCCCCACTTCTGTTTTCTGTGATTTCTTAGTTTAGTTAATTAGTTAATTAAAACAAACCCTTTTATTTTTAGCCTAGATAATAAAAAGACAGTTAATATTAGTACTTTTAGCTCCTTTGGGTTCGACAATCCGGTCTTGCTAAGCTATACTACTGTTCGATAGGTACACTTTCCTACATCGTGATAATAGTTAGTTTCAAGAACGATTAATTATAAATTTATAAAACTTATCACGGAAAATCACGATCAAGTTTTTGGCGCCATTGCCGGAGAACTAAGATATTAGGAACACTCAATTTTTATTACTTTAGCCATTTATTTTTCTTGCAATTTAATTTTGCTTTTATTTTTTTATTTATTTACAATATTTTCTTTGTTTTTCTTCTAGCAGGTTCTTATAGTTTATGACTAGAAGAAACCCGTCGAGACCATTACTTTTTGACGAAGAAATCGATCGCACAACTCACAGAAACCGACGAGAAATAAGGTGAAGCCTAAGATACACAGAAGGAGAGCAAGAGGACTATATTCCAAATACAACCGAGGAGATGGCTAAAAATCAAGAAAATCCGCTACCTCCTGCGCTTGCTGCTGACCCAGTAAATCCGAATCAAGCTCCTCGTACTATGTATGATTATGCTAAACCTAATTTAACAGCAATTTGTTTAGTTTGATGCCAACATTCACTAGGCAAATTTTCTGGAATTCTGCGACACTTTTAAAATTAATGGCATTTTTTATGATGCCATTAGTCTTCGGTTATTCCCTTTTTTTGTTAAGGAATATAGCTAAACAGTGGTTGAACTCGTTACCACGAGGGTCAATCACTACTTGGGAACAAATGACCAAAAAATTTTTATTAAAGTATTTTCCGCCGGCTAAAACAGCGAAATTACATAATGATATTTCTTCCTTTGTGTAGATAGATTTAGAGACACTCTACAATGCATGGGAGAGATACAAGGACCTTTTAAGAAGATACCCTCACCATGGACTACCACTCTGGCTACAGGTTCAAACATTCCACAATGGCCTGAATCCCTCAACAAGACAAATAGTTGACGCAGCCGCTGGTGGGACTATCCATAATAAAACACCTGAAGATGCTTATGAATTTGTAGAAGAGATGTCACTGAATAATTATCAGTGGCAAGTCATGAGGACTAAGCCAACCAAAATAGTAGGCATTTATAACGTTGATTCGGTCACATTCTGTCAAATCAGGTAGAACTTCTAAACAAAAAGATTAATGGTTTACTTGGTTCTACGCAGGTACATCCAGTGATGAGGTGTGATTCAAGTGGGGGAAGCATACATACAGAATATCAACCCTTCAATCCTACAACCGAAGAGGAACAAGTCCACTATATGGGTAACAGTATCTCTAGATCTGAAAATAACCCATACAGTAATACCTATAATGTAGGTTGGAGGAACCACCCAAATTTCTCATGGGGTGGTCAAGGGAATCAGAGACCACCACCACCCTCAGGCTTCCATCAACCACCTTACCAATAAGAGAAAAAACCAAACCTTGAGGAGATGCTATCCAAATTCATCTCGGTGTCAAAAATTCATTTCCAGAATACTGAGACAGTGTTTAAAAATTAACAAGCATTGATCCAAGGGCTCGAAACTCAGATAGGTCAGCTGTCCAAACTAATTTCCGAGCGACCACAAGATAGCTTGCCAAGTAATACTGAACCTAACCCAAGAGAATAGCTCAATGCAATCAACGGTAGAAATGAGGAAGGGTTAGTTGCATCTGAATCAGAACCAAAGCAAGAAATTGTGGAAATCAAAGGTAAAGGTAAAGTAGGCCACAAGGAGTAGAAACTGGTAAGTGTAGAATATAAACCTCGTGTGCCATACACTAATACGACAAGGAAAGACCGCTCAGATGAAAAATTTGGTAAATTCCTTAAACTTTTAAAGAAATTACATATCAACTTACCATTTATTGAAGCTCTCTCGCAGATGTCAAACATAATGAAGTTTTTAAAGGAGGTCCTAGCAAATAAGCAAAAGTTAGACGAGGCGTCGCATGTGGAACTAAACGCAGTTTGCTCAGTTATTCTACGGAATAAGCTACCCAACAAATTAAAAGATCCAGGGAGTTTTACAATTCCTTTCTTAGTAGGTAGCTTAGATGTTAATAATACATTGGCTAATTTAGGGGCTAGTATTAACGTCATGCCTTACAAAATGTTGAAGCAACTAGGTCTTAGTAAACCCAAATAGACTAGGATGAGCATTCTATTAGCAGATAAAACTATTAGATTTCCTAGGGGTATTATTGAAGATGTGCTAGTTAAAATTGATAAATTTATATTTCCCGTTGCTTTCGTTGTTCTAGACATAGAGGAGGATAGCAACACTCCTTTGATTTTAGGATGTCCCTTTTTAACAACTACTAGAACGATTATTGATGTTAGCACAGGTGAACTCACACTTCGTGTGGGAGACGAAACAATCAACCTTCAAGCTCGCAATTCTGGTAACACATCAAAAATTGAAGGTGATTCTATAAACCATTCTACTAAAACTGACAATATGGTGCAACCTACTTTGCAGGAAATGAGTTCGAGGGACGGAAAAAGTGATCTATTTGTTGTCATTTATACAGCCAAAATATTATGATCATGATCATTAAGAATTCAACGGGACCCTTCCTCGCGAATCTGACAAAGAAAGAGGAGGCGGCCCCGTTGAGTTCTTACACTTTCATGCCTATAACTTAGTTCGTCTTCAAGCAACAATAAAGGACCAATTCATAAAGAACGAAGGCTACAAATCGAGGAGCTAGATGAATGGCGAACACATAAACTGAGAACACACGATAAACTAAAACTATGCCAGAACAAGCTCAATACCTCACCAAATCAACTTAAGGTTGGAGATAAAGTTCTATTAGATGTTGCAGATCCTCACATTGCCACTACCAAACCGAATGAAGAAATTCCTCTTACGGTACTTAGCATTTTCCCATTCGGTATGGTAAGTTATCCCAAATTTGGCACTTTTAAGGTAAACAATGCCCGTCTAAAACCTTATTTTGATGAGATTGATAGCAGGAATGAGGAGTGTAAACTCCTCGAACCACCATGACCATTCAATAGAGAGGTAAGTCGAGCTTAGAATATAAATAAGCGCTTCTCGGGAGGCAACCCAAGCACTAACGGTATTAACTTCTTTAAATTTTGGTACTTAACACCTAACCTACTAACTAAGCTCTTGAATATAGGTTTTCCACAACCACATGGCCAGGCACACGGGCGTGCTTTAGACCGTGCGAAAATAGGGCAAGGATGTTTCCCAAACAAGGGCTACAATAAATGGCCACTGCTGTGCGACATGGCCGTGGGTGATCCTGCCAAAACAACACGGGTGTGCGACATGCCCGTGTCTTAAAACCGTGGTTGAACCTGAGAAAATAGCACGGGCGTGTGACATGCCTGTGTCTAGCACCCGTGGTCAAAATTGTCAAATTAACACGGGCTTGGGCTCTCATACACGGGCGTGGAAGAAGGGAATGAAGCCAGACACGATCATGCGTCACGGCCGTATGCATCAGTACGCCCAAAGAACACAGGCGTGGGTTGTATGTCAGAGGCACCGAAATTCAAAAAAATGCAAAACACTGGGCTAAAATTAGAGCACACAGGCGTGTCCCCTAGCCGTGTGCCCCAAAATCTATAAATACCCTTCACTATTCATCATCTTCTTCACCCAAAATCCCAAACCCTAGCCACTGCAACTCTACACGCCCCCTCTGCTACGCCCGTGTGTCGCCTTCAACTCAAATTTTTGAAGCCCAAATGCCTCTTCCTAGCGTTTGTTTACTCTTTTCTCTTTTATTTACTGATTTCTAATGCTATTTATCATAGTAATCTACATTTTTCATGTTATTTCCATTTTTCTATCACTCAAATTTCATATCTAGAGTAGTTATCATCTATTTCATGTTAAAGTTTTTACTCATTACATGATTTTCCTGCTCCATTTGACTAGTTTAAAGTGAATATTCATGGTTAGGATAATAGAAATACTCATGCCTTTTGACATTTTTCATCAATAAAATATGTTACATTCATCCATTCTTTGTTTCCATAGAGTTCTTTGCCATTTTTATGAAACTCAAACTATTATCATGATACGAAATTATGCCATAAAATTGATTGTTTGGTTAGGTTTGTTAGTAGTTGTGGCTGAAATTTTTAGTTTTAATTTATGACTTTTTCCTTTTTTGAATTTGTTTATATTTTACCTTGTCCATTCATCAAGACGAAATAATGGTTTTGCTTGCAGGTATACCATGTCATCATCACGTGGAAAGAAGGTCGCCATCCTCGCTTCGAAGAAAAGGAAGGAAGCGTCATCCTCCTCGGGGCCTACCGCTGAAATTCGCCACCCCTTCCTACAATTTCCCATCGGACCCCAAGAAGTGCTTTTCTAGATACTTTGAGCCCGGCCCTTAGGTGTGGGCTGCTGTATCGACTGGGTCATGCTAGAACAAGTCCAACTGGCTAATACGATTCGAGCCCTTCTCACCACTGACCCATGGGACCTTTTCTTTGAGATCATCGAGCCGACGTATCTCAAGCTCATGATGGAACTATGCTCAACATTCCATCTTCAGACCGTAATGACCAACTATGATGACTCCGGCATGGTCCAATTTTGCCTCGGTGGCCTAGTCCGCTAGTTGAGCGTCCCAGAGTTTAGTTCAGCACTGGGCCTTTACACGAAGGGGTTCAAGGAGGAAAACGACCTCGATACCCTCAACCGCCACATCCATTATTCTCCCTCGAAGTGCTAGAATGCCCTCGTCCCTTGCTCGGCCACCTACGACCCCGGTCGCTCCAAGGCATTGGCTCTCCCTCCGTCCTTGAGGTACCTACATTCTATTTTATCTTACACTTTGACAGGGCAGAGAGAGACCACTGGCGTCCTCAACACTCACGACATCTATTTCTTATGGTGTATGTCGCATGGGCATGTTTTCAACCTTGCCTACTTCATCGCCCTCACTATTCGCCATCAGACGAAGCGACATCAGAAGGCGGTCATCTCCATTGGCCGCTATGTGACTAGGTTGGCTCGACACTTCAGGCTCCTCAACACCATGGTACAAGAATCCTCCCTTACCCTCATTGGCCAGATGTCTCCACAAGGCATCTCGAACATGCTAAGTATGAGGATGATTGAAAAGCGACGTGGAACCTACCCTCCTCAATATAGTCTCGCCTAATCAACCAAGGAGGAGGCCCCTGATGACATTACTGATGATGTCCCTCCACAGCACGAGAACCCACTGTCTCAGCCAGTTCATTCGGCGGCTTCATATTCTGACATCTCTGAGCACCTCACTCCATTCGAGCAGCAGTGTTTTCAGTGATTTGATAACATTGATGCTACTCTACAGCAGATTTGTTAGCACCTCCACATCTCATCGCCACCACCACCTCGCGAACCATCCGGCGATGATGATGTTGAAATATTTTGTTTTATCTTTATATTTATTTTTATTTGTCATTTTTCTTATTATTTTCACTTTTAACTTTTCATTTTATTTCCTTTTTGCTACTATTTTATATTTAGGTTTATAAATAAATTTTAATCTTGGCTAATTCTTTATGAGTAATTATTCTTCGTTATATCTCCTAAAAAGTTCCTGATTTTATCATAGTTATAAAGAGCTACAAAGCTCACAATTACTTAGGAACTTCAAACTCCACTGGAAAAGGTTCTCCATGACTGCCATGCCCTGCTCGATCATGAGATGTAATATTCTTTTGGCGCAGCACTTGTGGAACCCAACCTTTACCACTATCGGAGTATCCTCTTCCACTCTACGTAACTCCAAACTAGGGAGTTCATTCATTTAACACTCAGGAAGTTTCACTTCTCTCCCTATCTTATGATCTTATATATACAATTGCCACTAAATTTATCTTTGTACATTGAGGGTAATGTACATCTTAAGTGTGGGGGGGTAAATTATATCATTATCAGAAATCCCTGAATTTTTTCTTGTTCTCTTATAAATCTCTTATATCATTTTTAGGATGAATTTTGATGAATTTATGATTTTTATTGATATATCTTGAATTAAAACATAGGCACTCATGTATTCACTATTTAAACTTTAGAACATTAGAGAATTAAGCATGATAATTTGATTTTTGAGAATTTAAAAATTTAGGTTGTTTTTCCAAGTTTAGGTATTACCTTGAATTGAAATCTGCAGTCTTGTACATAAAAAAGCCATAATTTTTGTGAGATTTTGAGCCTTTAAAGAGCATCTATTATTTCTTTCATGCTTACTTTTATTATTGCTTGAAGGCGTCAATATCGAATTGTTATTCTAGAACTTGCTTGATTATGCATGTCAAGACCACACCATTTGATTTGATATGTCAAGATGATAGAGGCACTTAGGATTAACCCACTCATGCCATGAAAAGCCTACCTCCACGATTAACCCTTAGTAAACCCCTTTGAGCATAACAAGTCATTCCTTGTATTACCCTTAATATTAACCCTTAACTTATTATTGTTGAAATCCCCTCAATTAATTTGATCCCTATTTTTGTCGAGATTTGATTTGAATAAATTGCTTAGCTATGTCTTGTACTTAATAGTTAGTCTTTGCTATTTAACTTGTTCTTAAATATACATATATATACATATTAGTAGTGATCTTTCATTTTTGAGCTCAAGTGTTTAAATTCCATACTCTGAAAAGAAGCTCTGTTGTACGCAAGTGGTGATTAAATATTTTTCTAGTTAAGTAATTTTTCAATTCAATCTCGATTCTAACCTTCTCTTTCAGCTTGTGACCACACCCCCTAACCGAGCCTCGTTACAACCCTCTAAAGACCTCTTGATTGATGTATCATCTCAATTTATAATGGTGGAGATTTGATTTTCGTGCAAGCCTATGGTAATAACTTTTCATATTGACTGTTGAGTGCTACATTCATTATCCTTAAACATTTCGAGTGATTTGAGTGAATCTTTAGTAAGGATGTTAAACTCTGTGAGATTTTGAATCAAAGGTGATTATCTAAATAAGGGGAGATGCTTATGTTTTTCATGATTAAATACTCAACTTGGAATGTTTGAAACTTTAATATTCTTCTAGTTGAATTCTCAATGTATGATTACTTATGGTTTAGTTTAAGATATTATTGATAGGAATTATAAGTTGAGAAAAAGGAATTCTTAATTTTGGATTGAGGATTTTGCTTGAGGACAAACAAACGCTTAATTGTGGGGGTATTTGATAAACCCTAATTTATACATATTTTTATCCCATACTTAACACATTTATGAATTATTTCTCCTTAGATTTGGTGAATTTGATGCTCCTAATCCTTTAATTTCATGTTTTATACTTAGGTGAGCGTAGGAGAGCAAAAAGAACAAGAAACTGGCCAAAAACGGAGAAAATGGGCCGATGTGGGAAAACAACACGGCCTGGACTTCCTCACATGGACAGAATGCACACCCGTGCCATTCTAACAAGCTTGACCACGGCCTAAAACAACTTCAGTACAGGCGTGTTGATCTCTCAGCCTTGACCACGGCTTGAAGTAATCACACACGGGCGTGTCCCTACCGAGCCTTAGCTAAGTTCTATTCGAAAAAGGGCAAGTTTGAGGACTCTTAGGCATTCTAAATACTATTTAAAACCCTAGAGGAGGACAAAAAGGGGGACGGAGAGTAGGGAGCAATGAATTACTCCAAGAAAGCCGATTGATCCATCTCAGGAACCGGACTCATCATCAAGACTGAAGATCTCTCCTCAATTTCCCTTCAGGAGTTTTGGGTTTTCTTTATGTTTTGTATTTATTATTCTTCTGATATGATTTCCTATTTTGTTATGAACTAAACCCCCTAAATACCGAGGGGGACTGAAACCTAAGACGAATCTTGTTATTATTTTCTGAATTCTATGATAAATATTTAACTTGTTCTTAATTATGTGCTCTTAATTCTTGTTTCGGTATTTCAGGAAATTGATCCAAGTTAGTGCTCTTATTTGGAGGATGAATAGTCCCTGGCTAAGAGTAACTTTGTCATAATTAAGCGGAGTTGATTGCGCGCCTAGAGATAGGGTGACAAGATTTTGTTGGATTAGGGTGAAACCTAATAAGGGGATCCATAGATCAAGTTAATGCAACCTTAGGGTGTTAATTAGAAAGAGATTTAACTATTCAACCTAGGGTTGACGTTATTAGTCTTGAATAGGGATAATAACATAACTCAGGGATTTCTACGGAATAGGTTAAATGAATAAATCGTCCGATTCAGAGTCAAAATAACAAGTGAAGTCTAGGTGGATTTTTCCGTGGGTATTGTCTTAAATTAATCGTTTTTCCAAAAGTAATTCCCCACTTTTATTTTTTGTGATTTCTTAGCTTAGTTAATTAGATAATTAAAACAAACCCTTTTATTTTTAGGCTAGATAATAAAAAGACAGTTAATACTAGTACTTTTAGTTCCTTTGGGTTCGACAATCTGGTCTTGCTAAACTATACTACTGTTCGATAGGTACACTTGCCTACGTCGTGATAATAGTTAGTTTCAAGAATGATTAATTATAAATTTAGAAAACTTATCACGAAAAATCACGATCACCCAGCATCAGACACAGGTAAGGGGTGTTACATTTAGTGGTATTAGAGCTATTGTTTAGTCGATTCTCGGAGTAACATAGCATATGTGAGTCTAGCTATACATGCCATATTACTACTCGTGATAGTGTGATATCTCCCGACTCTGAAGAAATTATTTTGTTAAGACAGAGATAACTTCCCACCAGGCTATTTTCGATAATCCTAAAATTTATATTGAGATGATTGAAATGTGTTTACGATGTGTTGAGATTTGAAAAGGTTTGAATAGAAGTTCATGAATATGCATGTGTTGATGTACGAAATGAGATAACCATAAGTTACGAAATGCAGAAAAGTGAATTGAAACGAAGGTTTATGTTGTGATAAACCATCCATGTTTGTATGGCATGCATATGATGTTATGTGCCCAACAAATTTGATTAAGTGAATATGATAAGTAAACTTACCCAATAGACAGAATGTGTGTGTATGTACACTTGTTTGAATAATTCATAACTAGTATGTCCATATAGATGAATCTCATGTTTAATTGTAAAATTATAGAATATGTAATGTTTTGTTTCATGATTTTGTGGTGGAACCCTAAATATAATAATAGTATGAAAATTGAATTGAAAGATCAAATTGAGTAAAACACAGGAAATGAGTACGATCATTTGATGATGAATTGATGGATAAGACCATGGTTAGACCATGGCAAAGTATGGAATGTAAGACCATAGCCGGGCTATGGCATTTCAGTGAAAAGACCATAACCGCGGTATGGCATTGTGATACGTGTAAGACACTGGCAGGGCCATGGCAAAATATGTGTAAGGCCATAGTTTGACTATGATGTCAAGTAAACGACGTACTTAAACCCATAAGACGTTCTCTAATTTGACAAATATTGGTAAGTAAAATTGAAGTTGAGTGTTGGAATTTACTTAGATATTAATATTGAGCTCGAGTAAGTAAATTCATTGTTTGAGATTATGGATGACAGAAAACATTTGTAAAATGATTAAGTGTGATAATTTGCTTGAAGTAAACTATATGATTATGATGATATGACATTAATGATGAATGCTAAGTCATATGTGTGTATTTATGAGAGTCGAGTTAGAGGCTTTACGACCTCACCCCCTTACCAGAGTTGCGTTGTGATGAAAGTTCACGAGAATTATGTTGACTATGTTCATAAGTGGGAACTAAAGAGTTTGGTGATGAAATAATTAGTAAAGCTTATAGAGATGAGAATAGTTTGGAAAGTGAAAACAGTTTTGAAAGAGATATCAGATTATTTGAGAGATTATTCAGATTATACAATGTTATGGTTACAGAAGAAGTTAATCTCGGCTAATTAACTTATTCAAATATGATGTCTAGAATACTTATGTTGTAAGGATGCTAGTTAACTATGATGTTAGAAGAAAGCCCTGTTGGTCTGGTCAGTTCATGACCGGTATTTTCTTATCTTTCTTTGGAATACTATTCTATTATGTTTGGAATAAAAGTCAGAGGTGGAATTATAAGAGGCTATTCTTCTGTTTTTACTAGTTATTGTTCTGTTTTATATGCATATATGGAAAAGATGTTATCTCCGTTACAATTTATTTCAGAGCGTGTAAGCATTGTTTTCTTCTGGTTTTTTCTGAGGAATCATCAAGATCTTTATCATTTTCTTATGATTTATGTTATTGGATTTCTGGCATGGCATCGTATCTTGGATTTCTGTATTCTGGTTCTCCTCTCATTTTTAATTTGTGAATTACCAATTGTGACTCATCTTTAAAGTGTGTTCTTTGTTTTATGATAACTGTGTCTATTATGGTTGTATTTCTGAATCGATCACAAGAATATGGTAATCCTGATATTCAAATTTCTATAATTTTTGTGAAAGGAATTGACATCTACAATAGTATAAGTGGTGAAATCACAAGCTCCAATTTGTATGGGCTTCTTTTCTCAGGTAAGTTAATTAAAGTCAATTCATTCAATCAGGATATCTTTGTTTCTTTGAGTTAATATGATTGTAAAGGTCTTTGATAGCATGATGAGAGAATTTTGAAAGATTGTGTGTTTAAGTTGTTTTAATAGCACAAAGAAAGGAGCATTTTGTTATGTTATTATTTGATAGTCGAAATCGACTTGGTTGTTTTTATCAGAGTGTGTTGGTCAGTTGAAATGTGATTTGAGTTACATGTAGTTAAAGTATCCTCAGCTATGGTAATAAATTTTATGCATTCACGAGTGTATAGACAGGCAGTCTGAATGAAGAATTAATATTCTTGAAAGCATGATATAGAAAAATACCTATTAGATTTGTTTTAAATGGGTGATGTTATTCTGAATTAAAGCTATTCTGTTAATAAAGTTATCCCAACTGTGAAAGTTTGAATGGTCTGGGAATGTTAGCAAAGTTGAAGCAATTAAAGGAATTATTAACTGAAGCTCTGGTTTTGAGTTCAGTTTGAATTGTGTAATGAATTTATGATTTTTCAGTGATACACTAGTGAACGGATTAGAATGTGTTTTATTGCTAGAATGTAAAGTGATAGTTCATGCTCTCAGATGATTAATGTCACAGTAAAAAAAACTGTCCGACTAGTGATTTAGAGACGGCCACTTTTATGTCTGTGTTGTGAATTCGATGATATCGTGTGTTCGACAAAAAAAGTCATATGCTTCCTGATCCTAATGGTTTAAAGTATCTAATGTTATAGAAAAAGATCTGAAGTTTAAGACAGTGTTGATGACTTGAGTTATTGAAAGATTATGAGTAATTATTGATTAATCTTTGAGAAAGTAGAGATAGTTACAGATGCTGAATGGAAACATCTTTGTTTATTTTGTGAGTAGGTTACATGATTAACCTTATTTGATGATGGTCTGATTTTAGCCAAATAAAAAGCTAAAGTGATGTTTTCTTTGCAAGTTTGAGAAACTCAGAAATGTGTTAGTGAGTGATGAGCTAAATGAGTACAGTGAGGATCGACTTTTGACTCTAAATTTCAGGATTGACCAGATTCATGTTATTATTGTTCCGAGATAGAATTTGTGTACCGAAGAATTCGGGGCTGATGCAAACATTTTTATATAAAGTTCACAGTAGTGGCTCGTCTATTCATCTAAGAGTATAGATGGTGCAGCATATGAAGTTGATATTCTGGTAATTACGTATGTTACATGCTATTTGTGAGTTTGTGTTCAATGTCAATTTGTCAACAAGTAAAAGCCGAATTTCAAGAGGATTTAAGACTAATATAGTCAGTGATTGTGAGAGAGTAATAATGAAATAGAGTTACTATAAATTTCATATCGGGATTGTCTTTTGTCTTCGAAAAGGAAGATGTTATCGGATTGTGATTGATCATTCGTGTATAGATTTCTTATTTAACAATCCAGCCGAGCAAGATGTTTCTGGGATTATTCAATTATGCGAACTATAAGTCTCCATTATTTTGGATTGAGATCTGAGGGCTATATCCCAATTATGGAAAAAGCTACAGGAAATTATGAGTACGCAGTTGCATCTTGGCACTGTAATACATTTGTAAATCAGTGGTAAGTATGAGAGACTAATTTAAAACTTTGACGATATGCTCCAACACTGTGTGTTAAAGTTAAAAGGTTATTGGAGAGAGATATACAAGGCTAAAATCGATTTGTGATTCTGAGAACTTAGTGAATGTGTTTCATGAAAGCTAAAAGCAACTTCTTCTGGTAAGATTTTCGGGGATGAAAATTCCTAAAAGGGGGAGAGTTGTAATAGCTTGATTTTGGGTCTAGTCAGAACAGTGGTTTCAAGACCACAAATCCAACGTAAGAAAATTTATTTTTTTATATTTTTATGGTCTACGATTTCACGAAACGATTTCGTGAAAATTTAGTTTGAAAATTTTAACGTTCGGGCACTCAATTTAGTTAAAAGGACTAAATTGTAAAAAGTGCAAAACTTGAGTTCTATATGCTAGAGGTGTCCAATTGTTATGAAATTTTAAATTGGAGGTCCTTAAATGGTAACTAGACTATTGGTTAATTTGTTGGACAAAATGGATATGGAATAGGTGAAATAGAATTTTTTAAGTTAGGGGCATTTTGGACATTTAGTAATTAAATGATTAAATAAACAAAATAAAAGCCAAATTTTGGTCATCTTCAACCCCTTGGCCAAAATTTTGAAGACCACCATGGCTAGGGTTTTGCTCAAGCTTTCCAAGCTCCATAATAAGTTCGCTCTTGCCCCGTTTTTAATGATTTTCACGTTTTTAAAATCCTCGTAACAAGATTTACCTATTTCTACCCTTGATTTGAAGTAGGATTCATGTTTAAAAATTTACCCATGTGTGACATGTGTGTATTTTGATGTTTAATGGAGAAATATGAATGTTTTTTGTGTGTTAAACGACTTTTACTAAGTAGTTTTCGGTAAAAATACCTAAAAGGACTAATTTGTAAAAGTTATAAATTTTGTCATAAAAGTGTGATTTTGTAACACAAAAAGTTTTGGGCCTAGAAGTATTAGGTCTTGAGCATGGAAATAGTTAGGAGGCTGCACATAAGTATTTGGTCGTGCAAGAAAGTGACACAATTGCATGTCTATTTCAGTGGTTAAGTGTCCTAGGAAGAGTTTGAGAAGTCTTGGGTTCAAGCGTTGGCTTGAGCAAAAGTTTTTATTTTTAAATGAATAACCTCTTATCTCTAGTCAGTAGGCTTAAAAATAAATGTAGGTATTTTATGTCAGAAAGGGTCTGCTGGTCTAAGGGATAAGTGGCGTGTGACTGTAACTTGAGGTCTGAGGTTCGAGTCCTAGTATGCGCAATAAGGAGTTTTATTTTGCTGCTAGTATCGTGGGAGTGTCCTAGTTTAGCCAAAATTCCAAGAGAGTTGGTGGGAGTTCAAATTAGATGGTGGAGAAATTGGAAGAGAGTTTTGAGGAGTGGGTCAAGGGATTGGTAGACTATTTGAGTGATTTGGGGAGGAAAATTCAGGTTTTTGAAGTGTGGGAGAGTTAATGCTGAATTAGTATTCTGATCACTCAGAATTCGGCCTTGATGGGATTACTCTCTATTTCAGCTACTATGAGCATTTTGGGTTCTTTTCTGCACTTTTTGGTATTGCTCTTCTTTTCAGTACCCTACTGGCCGATTTTGCTCTTCTCCCTCTACTCTTGTAGTAATCGTTTTTCCCCTTGTTTCCTCTTCTTTGATCGAATGCCATTTTCCTCCCCCTTCTCAACTCTTTCGGGTTTCAACATTTCCCTTTCCTTGCACCTTGGTACTTTTGCTGAATATTTCTTCTCCTCTTTGCCTCTACTCTTTCTTTCACCCTCACTGTGCCGATTCTTTATTGCTCCCTGTCATTTTTTTGTGGTAACTACAACTATTCGGTTATTTTCTCTCTTTCTCTTTTTCTGTCTTATTAATAACTTTCATCTACCATCCCCCTTTGCTAGGGGTGTGTTGGTGCTTGCCTTCCCTCTACCTGTCGAGTTGGGCACTCATCTTAGGGATAGACTGATTGCTTCCCTTCTTTATAATCAGTTCGAATTTTTGAGAAGTGCTATATGTTGGTTCAAACTGCTTGTGCGAACAATATTGGCTAAGGTTAATAGGTTTCAGTGGGAGTGCAGGTGATCTATAAAGGGCCTGTAATCAATCTTCTGCAACGATAGAAGTGTGCAAAGTCTCAATCGTTCGATTAAGGCAAGTTCTAAGTAATAGCTTGGTTAAGTGTTATTAAAGGGATTATTTAATCCTATCGTTAAAGAGACTAATGGTATATTGTGTTTGAATCTAGGTTTGAAGCGCTTGTGGTCCAGTTGTACACTTTCGCATCAAGGTGTGTAAAAACACTGCCTTAATCGTAAAAATTGGCAAAAGCCAAAATAAGTAATCGTCAACGCTACACGGGCGTGCGCTCGCTCGTGTGGTAGTCCGTATGCCTAAACATGGGCGTATGATCGTTGAGTTCGCCATGAGTGATTTCATGGGCGGAGGTTGTAGCGGGCCATATTGGGCCGAAATGGGCCATGTGGGCCCCACAAGCATGTGGGCCCCACACGGGTAAACCGCACAAATGCATAGAAAATATTGGGTCAGGCTGTGTAATCCACACGGCCAAGGCCATTTCTGGGCTATGTGGGCCACACGGACGTTGGGCCCACAGTATGGGCCTTAGGCCCATTTTCACTGTTTGATTGTTAAGGTTGCACGGGTCGCTCGAGACGACTGTGGACCTACTGTTGGGTCGATAAGTTTACCTAGACCCCTATATGTGATAAAATGACTATTTTTTCCTTATATGGTAAGATGACTGTTTTGCCCCTATGTGATGTATATATATATTTGTGCATGTATGACCGTATTTCTTGCATGCTATTTAAACTGTAATGGATACATGTATGATTCTATGATACGACATGACATGATTGTATGATGCATTGCATGGCGATGGGTTTATACTGAATGGAGGAAGTGTACTAAAAGTCTTTAAGCCTAAATTACTGGCAGCCTAGTTGCATATTACTGCATAGTGCCGCAACCAGTGCTAACTTTGGAGTGTAGGGATGGGTGGGTTGATTATATCCCCACATGGAGTGTAGGGTTGGACAGAGTTGGAGTGTAGAGGTTGGATGGGTAGGACTTATATACTGTTTAAACTGTTATTGCACTGCTTAATGTTACTGTAATGGGCCAAGCCCAAACACTTGACTGTTTCTATATTGAGAGGGGCTAAAGCCCAAATTAATATTGTCACTATTACTAAAAAGGGCTTAGGCCTAGACTGTGCTTGTTTTCTGATTGTTTGCTTATATGGGATTACACAATGAGTTTTCATAACTCATTCATCTGTTTATTTTTACAGGTAATCCCCAGCCTTAGGCGGATCGGTGCTGCAAGGGACTCAAAGGTGGCCACACAACTGCACGTACTTCCATATTTGATTTTTAAATTATAAGTAATTTTATTTTGAGTAATTTTAATTGTAATAAGGCCTCTTTGGGTTTTATTTTTAATTTGGGTTTTTAGTTTACTTTGATTTATAACTACTAGCAGTAGGAAAAGACACGGGTTTTCAAAAAGATAAGTGTTTTTCAAAGATACCACGAACTCGCAACCTGTTTTAAGAACTTCCGCAAGAAATAACATTTTAAAATAAAAGTATAATAATGACTTTTTAATATTAATAACTTTTTGACAAACGATTCACATTTTGGAATACGAACGAACTGTAACGCCCCCACACCCGAAACCGTCACCGGAGTCAAGCTTGAGGTGTTACTAAACTTATCTTACCTTTTAAACAACTCTAAACCACTTATTTTAATTCATTTTACCCCTAAATGACCAAAATGCCCTTACTACTGAACTTTCAAAAATTCCTTCCATGTCCTAATTTTGTCCATGAACTTAAAATTGGTCAAATTGCTATTTAAGACCTCCTAATTAGTATTCTAATTCAATTTTATGCAAAATACTTCTAGAACACAAGTTTTGCAATTTATTCAATTTAGTCCCTAATTTCAAATTAAGTACTTTATGCATAGAATTTCTTCACGAACTTTTCACACAATCATGCAAACATATCATAGACCTCAAAATAATAATAAAATAAATTTTTCTACCTTGGATTTGTGGTTTCGCAACCACTGTTCCGTTTAGGCCCTATTTCGAGATGTTACATTTCTCCCCCTTTAGGATTTTCGTCCCCAAAATCTTACTCGTGAAGAGATTTGGGTCTTGTTTTCACATAGCCTCTTCGAGTTCCCATGTAGCCTCGTCTACCCCATGTAGTCTGACTATCTCTGAAATATACAACTCGGCCAACTTGTCAAGTGAAAAATCCATACGAACTGGGATAAAATGAGCCGACTTCGTTAACTTATCAATCACAACCCATACTGCATCTTTCTTTCTCGGTGTAAACGACAATCCTGTCACAAAATCTATAATAACTCGATTCCATTTCCACTCAGGGACTAGCACAGGCTGCAATAAACTCGAAGGTACTGATGTTCGGCCTTTACACGGTGACAGATCAAACATCTAGAAACAAACTCAAATGTCCTTTTTATTCCTACCCACCAAGACATTTTCTTCAAATCATTATACATCTTCGTACTACCTGGATGGATAGACAAAAAAAACTACTATGTGGTTCCTGTAAGATCTTTCGAATAAGCTCATCATTCTTCGGTACACATACCCTGGGTGATAATCAATCACTAGCTCATAATCTTTAATCAACTCTAGCCATTTTCTTTGCTTCAATTTCAAACTTTTGTGATCGGTGAATATATGGCACTTCTCACCGCATACAAATGATGTCTCCAAATCTTCAACGCAAAAATAATGGCAGCTAGCTCTAAATCATGTATCGGATAGTTCTTCTCATGTGGCTTTAGCTATCTAGAGGCATAAGCAATTACCTTCCCTTCCTGCATAAGTACACAACCAAGTCCATTCATGGACGCATCACTGTAAATCACAAACTCCTTACAGTTTCTCGGTTGTACTAAAACAGAGCTTTAGTCAATAATGCTTTTAACTTGTCAAAACTCGTTGACACTTCTCAATCCATTCAAACTTGATATCCTTTCGCAGAAATCTTGTCAACGGGGTAGCTATCATGGAAAATCCTCTACAATATCCGGCAAGACCAAGAAAACTTCTAACTTCTGATACATTTCTAGGAGGCTTCCAATCAACAATGGCTGAAATCTTGCTCGGATCAATCTTAATACCTTCAATTGAAACAACATGTCCAAGAAAACCAACTTCTCGTAACAGAACTCACTTTTGCTAAACTTGGCATACAATCGATTATCTCTCGAATCAGAAATCGTTCTCAAATGCTCGCATGCTCGGTCTCATCATGAGAATAAATCAAGATATCATCAATGAACACAACTACAAACTTATCCAAGTACGGTCGAAAATTCGGTTCATTAAGTCCATGAAAATGGCGGGAGCATTAGTCAAGCCAAATGGCATCACAAGGAACTCATAATGACCATACCTAGTCAGGAAAATAGTCTTCGTGACATCCGACTCTTTAACTCGCAATCGATAGTATCCGGATCTCAAATCTATCTTGGAGAACACAGTAGCTCCCTTGTTTCAATTCCAGAATTCCTTTCTCTTACGGTCAATAAACCTCGATGATGTGTACTTTTTGTAAATTCCTCCCGAAAGAAATCCCAAGTGATCCTCTCCTTTGGTACAACTGATACAAGTGTCTTCCACTAGTAGTAGTAGGTGAGTCTCTAAGAAGTGATATTACACATTTCATACATTCCTCGGGTGTACAAGATAATTCATCAAAGACTCGATAGTATTTTCTAACCAAAATTTTGCTCTTTCTGCATCATCATGTTTTGTTGCTCGGAACTCTTCTCGCCCTTGTTTCCGATTCTATCAACTCGGTGGCTTTTCTCTTATCATTGTACTGTGATTGGGAAGCTTGAGCTACATGGGTAGCTGAGAGTCATGAGGGGTGGAGGTCTAACTACCGGATTAAATGCACGAACAAACTCGGCAAACCAATTATTCAAAGCTTGGAAGAGAGCTTCTCAAGTCACTCCTCCCGATTAATCACATCGCCTATTCTCGGATGGCGCTACTTCTTCCAGCGAGCAGGGCATTACTTTCTACATCATCATCACCAGCTCGCTCGGGATCCATTACAATAAAACAAAATATTTAAAAATCGTCAGAGTCGCCACACTATCAAAATACGTGGTATGGCATGTATAGCTAGACATTTACTCACACTAACTGTTCCGAGAACCGATCGCTCTGATACCAATAAATGTAACTCCCCCACGCCCGAAACCGTCACCGGAGTCAAGCTTGAGGTGTTACTAAACTTATCTTACCTTTTAAACAACTCTAAACCACTTATTTTAATTCATTTTACCCCTAAATGACCAAAATGCCCTTACTACTAAACTTTCAAAAATTCCTTCCATGTCCTAATTTTGTCCATGAACTTAAAATTGGTCAAATTTCTATTTAAGACCTCCTAATTAATATTCTAATTCAATTTTATGCAAAATACTTCTAGAACACAAGTTTTGCAATTTATTCAATTTAGTCCCTAATTTCAAATTAAGTACTTTATGCATAGAATTTCTTCACGAACTTTTCACACAATCATGCAAACATATCATAGACCTCAAAATAATAATAAAATAAATTTTTCTACCTCGAATTTGTGGTTTCGCAACCACTATTCCGTTTAGGCCCTATTTCGGGATGTTACATGAACGTTTTAAAATCAGTGTTAGGATCACACAAAAGGATTAAATGGAAAAATAGGTTTTCAACGACATCACACTTTACGGACAACTCTTCTATGTGACAACATCAAATTCGACCATAAAGTCCATGTCGGGTTTGGGGTGTTACATTTAGTGGTATCAGAGTCAAGTTGCAAAACTCAGTTATGGATTTGGGTTTCTTTTAAAGCTTGGAAATTCTAAAAAGAACTGTTTCAAAGATTTGAAGTATTTTGAAATGTTTTACTGAATGTGTGGTACACCAAGTCCTTGGCACCAATTCTGTAAGTCTTCTAAAACTATTGTTTGTTTGAATTGAAATACTGAGACTACTGTAGGTAGTAGACTGTACTGAAATACTCTATTTAGGGTGAGCTAAAAACTGTAGTAAAACTGCGATCTGTGAGAACAAATTTTGCATTATAAACACTGGAACTATAAACTAATGCATAAAACTGTTAATAAAGATAAAACACAATTCAATAATGAGCACCAAAGGTACTCGCAAAAGGGGTACAAGAGGCCGCGACGGAGGCCGTGGAGGTACTCGAGTCGGGTCTTCAACAACTGGCCACACGCCTAATGTCGAAGCTAGGGAGGCGCCAGCTTTACCTATGACTGAGACTGGGTCTCATGATCATGCGGCTAGGGACGATGCACTATCCTAGTCTATCTATAGACTGTAAAGAAAACACTCAAGTTGAAGGTGGTAGTGTTTTGGAACTAGAGTGCGCAATGGAAGCGTAGAGGAGTATAGTCTGTGTTATGTAACTGATCTGGTAGTTGGAAATTTCAGGGACGAAATTTCTTTAAGGAGGGGTGAATTGTAACGCCCCAAATTTTGGGCCTAGAAGTATTAGGTCTTGAGCATGGGAACAGTTAGGAGGTTGCACATAAGTATTTGGTCGTGCAAGAAAGTGACACAATTGCATGTCTGCTTCAGTGGTTAAGTGTCCTGGGAAGAGTCTGAGACGTCTTAGGTTCAAGCCTTGGCTTGAGCAAAAGTTTTGTTTTTTAAATGAATAACCCCTTATCTCTAGTCAGTAAGCTTATAAATAAATGTAGGCATTTTATGTCAAAAAGGGCCTGTTGGTCTAGGGGATAAGTGGCGTGTGATTGTAACTTGAGGTCTGAGGTTTGAGTCCTGGAATGCGCAATAGGGATTTTTATTTTTAATTTGGGTTTTTATTTTTCTTTGATTTATAACTGCTAGCAGTAGGAAAAGATGCGGGTTTTCAAAAAGATAAACATTTTTCAAAGATACCACGAAAACGCAACCTATTTTAAGAACTTCCGCAAGAAATAATGTTTTAAAATAAAAGTATAATAATGACATTTTAATATGAATAACTTTTTGACAAACGACTCACATTTTGGAAGATGAACAAACGTTTTAAAATCAGCGTTAGGATCACACAAAGGGATTAAATAGAAAAATAGGTTTTCAACGACATCACACTTCTAACCTTTGAACTAGGGACACACTGTTGTGTCCCAGCCTGTGTCCTCGCTCATGTAACTCTCTAAGTAGGGTCACACGCCCATGTCACACGCCCGTGTTACACACCTGTGTACCAGGCTGTGTAACTCTCTCAGTTGCCCTACATGCCCGTGTGCCAGACCATGGCCGTGTAACTCACTAACTTGCGTACAAAGGAACTCTTAAATGACATACAGCTATGTTGCCAGGCTATGTGCCACACACAGCTAAGTCACATGCTCGTGTCTTAGGCCGTGTGGACCTAAAATTCACCTAGAATCAAACCATTTCAATACCATATCATGCTTAACTTCTCAAACCATTCATGCACATATTAAAGGGACCTAAACATTACCAAACCATACACCAAAATTCCATTTTCAAAGTCCAAACACAACTAACCAATATGTAATTCAAAGGCACCTCAAATGCATACAACAACACTTACCTAAACATGTAAATTTTACCACTTTTCAATCATCAAATTCTAGTTCAAAACATACCAAAACATGTCACAAACTTGGCCATTATCATACCATTTCAAACATACCATAAAAGTCACTCAAAACATGTATAATAAGATAACCAAAATGAAACAATTTAACAAGGATGATGATGCCAACCAAGTTAACTTCCCAAACTTATACATGACAATCATCAACTAATCATTCAACAAAATACTATTACAATTCACCCTATACATGTCATTATAAACCTTGTCCAAAACATTTAAAAACTACCGATATATTTGTTGGATAGGGTGATAAATCTCTGACGAACTTCCAACCAAATCGAGCTTCCGATAATTTATAAAATATAGGAAAGAAACTATGTAAGCAATTAATGCTTAGTAAGCTCGTATAAAACACAACTTACCATTTCATTTGCATAATGTAAATAGTATAAGTGTAATACCAACTAAAACCATAAGCTTAGCATAAAGCCTATACAACATCATCAAATTCACAAGTTACTACATTTTTACATGTTTCAAATGAATTCATCCATAAACAAGTAATTTACACATGTATTCACATCATTCAGATCACCATTCCTTTTTATAAGTTCATGATACATTGCATTTGAACACTTATCATTTCATTTCCTTTTCATACCCATTGAACCATCTAGAATTTCATTGAATACTCAGGAAAGCTCACACAAATGTGCCTTTACATATAACTGTAACATTTCCTTTACATCATTGCTCACGTGAGCTATAAAATGGGCCTGCTCACACGACCTGTGGGTCAGAATGTAAGTTAGACGATGTTGCTCACATGAGCTGTGGAGAATCTGAAACAAATACAGAATGTTAGCTATCGGTAGGACATTCAAGACTAGCAACCAAAACATGAAATCCCTAATAACATGTCATTTGTATTTTACAAATTCCTAAGGTTCAGCCGGGACTCGATAACCGTCACATCCTTTATTTGTTTATACATCGTTTAATTCACATTATAAATAACATAGTAACATAAAATTTAAATAGCATCAATATGATAATCATTCATACGAACTTACCTCGACGACTAGAACGTAGAAGTTAAATCGAGCTAATCCGAAGCTTTAGCTTTGCCTCGATCTAGGTTTGTATGTGGTTGACCTTGATTTAAATTGACAGTTTCAATCCATTTAATACTTATAATTTTCAATTTAATCCACATTTCATATTTATTCTAAATTACTATTTTATCCCCAAACATTTTAACTTTTCACAATTTAGCCCTTAAGTGTATAACTTTAAAGCTAACCATTTTAATCTCAACCTATGTTAATCAAAGATGCAAGGGACCTTGAAACAACTCATATTTACCATCATTTCATAATAAAACCCTAGAATTCATACCTTTAACAATTTAGTGCCTAATTTCTAAAATTCATCAAAAATTACTTTACAAAACTTGTTCATTTTTCAACCAAGATTCATAATCTATCATTTAACATCAAAAACCATTCAAGGACATTCATGGCATAACTCTCAGCCTCTAACAATTTTACAAATTTACCCCGGGTTAGCTAATTTAAGGTACAACGAACTTAAAACACAAAAAATATTAAAAACAGGGCTTGAAAAAACTTACATGCACCATAGGAAGCTTGGTCGAACCTAGCCCTATCCTTCAATGGTGAAATTCAATTGTGTAGTGTGAAATTGAAGAAGATGAATGCATTTTCTTAGGTTATTTTAGCTTTATTTACTTAATTACCTTTTTTCCCTTTAAAAATTTATCAAAATGTCACTAAAACCATGTCCATACACATCCACTAATCCATGTATTAGTATAATTACCATTCAAGTCCCTTTGCTTAAAATTTCATAGCCATTTGACCCTTTTAACTAATAGAACTTAACTTTTACCATTTTTACGATTTAGTCCTTTCCATTTAATTAACCATTTAAACATTAAAATTTCATAACGAAATTTTAATATGACCTTAATAAAATTCCATAAACATTAAAATAATAATAAAATAATAATTTACTCATCAGATTTGTGGTCCCAAAATAACTATTTTGATTTCACTAAAAACGGGTTGGTACAGGATGGGGACTACTACAGGGTTTTATTAGCTAAAAATATTCTCATAAATAATCTAGCCAACTGATTAAAGTTGTTGATGGATTTTTGGAGAAGTGACAGGTATCACAGTTGAGGAGTACTAGAATGGATCTTAGAGATAGCCCATCATTTCAAATTATCAGAAGCCTTGAGAATGTTCATGTGGTTGTTTTAGTGAACTGAATGGTCCGCTGAGTCACTCGCACCTGTATAAGACAACTTAAGGAACTTAAAAGAAACAAATAAGTTATGAGTCAGCATAGAAGGGGTTAAAGGTTCGTTGGCATAACTCCAAGAAACTTCATGAGACTTAAAACCCTTAGCTTTTGACAATAACTCCAATGAGGGCTTCAATTTGTTTTTCATCAGAAATAGCTTTGTTTCATGATTCCTACTCTAGACAATTGATAAGTTGAAGATCTTGTGCCACTTCATTATCATCACGATCCTTATTATCTTTACAGATAGTAGACTACGTTGTGCTTTCTTGTTCTAGTGTAAAAGGAAAATTGCCACCTTTGGAAACTTCTTTGGTTACACACAACTCTACGATCAATTGCTCATAAGAGATATTTTTTTGATCTAGAAGACGTTGACACTCTTGTTGTTTTTGGAACTAACACTGCTAAGCCAGGAGTTGTTCCTTAATGAGCCGCATCTTTTTTTATATTGTAGTAACATGGTGTTAAGGACTAGGTAGTTTTTGTTGTTGTTAGGAAGGTTGATTTGGAGGAACAACTACAACAGTAGACTGCGGTTGGGAAGCCAAACTAGAGAGAATTTGTTTTATAAGATTATATTTTGGATCTTGCAGTGTAATAGGAGATGATGGGGTGCTAGAAATTAAAGGAGAGGCCACAGTGGCTTGGTTGGCGAAAGGAGTATTAAGAACATTTAAGAGTTGGGTTAGGGCTTTCATGATGGACATGGTTGGGTGAGTTGATGTTCTGGTTTGGGTTTAGGGAAATTCAGTGTTAGTGGCATTATTGGCATTCATTAGAATGGAAAACTTGAAGGGTTGGTGTTATTTTTTTTTAATGTGGTCATTGGCAGCATCATTCTTGATTCTGAGACATTTTCAGTCAACTCTCATTGCACCAATTGTTTATACAATGATACAATAATAATAAGATCAAGACGGAGTAAGGAAGGCCAGTTCACCTAAAGAGGCTAAGAGTCTGAGCAGAGACAAGAGGATATGCTACTAGAGAAGATGACTACAAAGAGTAACTTTATATTATCAAAAGTTTGATCCCTTCTCCATCTTCCTTTATGGTATTTATAGGAGAGGTCCTCTTGTCCATTGGTATGATGTGGCAGGATATACATTTAGCCCCATAAAATTCGTAAAGGATAATCATATCCATATATCATCAGACTCAATCAATATGAGGTAATTATGGTTAAATAGACTCCTTATTGTCTTGGTAGCGACACCACACTAGGACAATGTTCACACTTAAACTCAGTTGGATGACTCCCTCGAGGTGGAATGGATGGTCATACTCAGAGGTAACGAGGTGGAGGTGGCCTGCTGAGATGCTATTTCAAAAGAAGTCAATGCAAAGGTCAACGATAGTGCTGACACATGTTTGAGTGGCGAAGAGATATAACAATACTAAATACAAAAATTATTTAACAAATTTTCCAAACAAATTTCTAAAGTTAATTAAATTATTATTTATCACTTTTTTATATGTTAAATATAGTATAATATAATATAGTTTGAAACACCTAAAAAATATGTTATATAATAAGGGAATAAATTATATTAGGATCATCCTAAAAAGTATAGTTTATAGGCACTAATAAAATAGTGTCACGCCATTAAATTTTAAAGATAACAAAGTATTATTATACAATAATCTATATCTAATATCTTCTCCAACTTAATTTAAATTTAATCAAATTAATTAAATAATTAATTTTTAAAATTATAAACAAACATATATTCTTCTTTTACAAATTTAATCATTTTTTTCATAAGTTAATATGTTTTATTTTTGTGCAACCAATTTTTTTTAAAATAGTATTTTTGGTACAATTTTTTTCATGTCATTGACACATAATTTTGATAATTATTTTACCATAAACTCTAAACCCTAAATCTTTAGCTTGAACCCTAAATCTCGAGGTTCGAGGTTTGGGTTTGGATCTAAGGTTCAAGGTTTGAGTTTGAATTTTGAATTTAAGGTTTAAGGGTTTGGAGTTACGAGTTACGAGTTTAAAATTTAGAGTTAAGGGTTTGGGATTCTAAATTTAGGATTTAGGGTTTATGATTCAATATTTGAGGTTTGGGGTTCAGAGTAAAAAAAATTACCAAAATTATATGTTTATGCAAGGAAAAAATTGCTGAAATGTTATTAAATAATTTGAAATGATCCATGAATAATGTGGTGGGGAGGGTCCATAAAATAATTTTTGTATGGATGAGTGTATAATAATAATTTCATGTCTTTAAATTTTAATGATATAGCAAAATTTTATTAATACTTCAAAACCCTAAAAAAACAAAAGTGTTCACACTCCACACCAATAAGAATGTTTATCTTCGAAGCTGGGATTTTAAAAGCATTCGTATTAGATTGTGCCCATTGTTTTAATATTTTTCCTATTTAAAAGAACTTTGTTAGTTGACTAAGCTAATTGGCCGTTCCCCAACAACAGTCAGCTACCACAACTCTTTTGGCTTGATTCGTCCTTTCGGCTATTGATCTGCTGATTACTATTTCTAATGGAATTCTAAACTAAGTGAGCTCATTGTGCATTTGTTCTGTTTAAAGTTATGAACAGCTTTTCGTAAGGGTAGGAGAAAAAAAAGAAGATTAAAACAAGGAACGAGTTTCACAACTGCACATAAAATGGTATTCTAGCTTGTAGCCTTCTAATGCTAATTTTCAAGGCAAAGAGCTAAATTTTGGCTTGCATATGATACAATTAAAAAAAAAGAGTAAAAGAAAGAAAAGCAAAGAATAACTACTAAGCTAATTCACCTATAACTATGTATGAAACCTTCGCGATCTACCGGAGTTATTATAGACAATATGGTTTCTTGCACCGGAGGAGGTTCCGACGAACTTGCCTGAGTACACCCAACAATCTTTTGGCATGTGTCGACCAGGCAGTGCCTGCATTTGGGGCAAGATGAATGGGCGCTTAGCCACTTATCAATGCACCGGACATGGAACCCATGGTTGCACTTAGGTAGAAGTCGCACGCGGTCACCTGCTGTAAAATCGGATAGACATATGATGCACTCAGAGTCCAAGCCGGGCAGCTTCAAGTCGGCAGAGTAGTTTACTGTTGGAAAGGTCTTCAAGGCTTTTCTCTTGACCCCTTTGTTTGCTAACCGACTAGAGGTGGTGGCTCCGGATTCTGAGGCTACTAAACTCGAGCACCTTAATGCACACCTGATGATGGAATTGAGTCCAAGTGAGCAAATAAGGGCACACAAGAGGACTGATAGAACCATAACAATGTTGGCATCGAAGCTGTTATTACGGGTGTACAGATCCGAAGAATTGTGGTGGATCTCAGGGCTTGGAGGGGATGCTGTAGTTGGTGTAAGCAACAACCTTCTAGAGTGGAATTCTCCAAGCAAACCTTGAAGAACTTGAGTGGGTATGGATATGGACATAGTTTTGGCAGGGTTAATTGTGAGTTTAAGATTGGGATTCTTTCTAGGAGGTTGTTGGACTAGGGGGCTTTATATATAGGAAAAGGTGGGAATTTGAATTTCTCTCTTTGACTCAACATAAAAAATAATATGAAATATGCACAGCACAAATACATACAAATGGAGGCTCTTAGGATAAGGTTTTCTTTGTAGTGAATTATAGTTGAGAATAATCTGAGGGTTTATACCACCGTCGGCACTTTATCTTTTATTTTATGTAGGATTACAACCATATAGTTACTCCACTGACTTTTGTGAAGCTCACCAAGCTTTCTTATCAAATAGGAAAAATCCCACTTTCTGCTGTAAGGAAAGTGCCACCTCGGCAGTTGGCTTTCACGATCATATCTTGAAATGCTCTGTTGGACCCATTTCTGCAAGAGCCAGGAAGGAGCCATTAAGCTTTTCCAGTGTTGAAATTAGTAGGAGGATATATTTCTCAATCCTAACGTTATTTCATCAACAGTACTCAACTCGAGGGGCATTTCAAACTTCTACCCAGACAAAGATTTTAATTTTTTTAAATACAAACTTTGTTCTAATGTACCAAAGCGATAAACATGCCAAAATATTTTTGAGTCAAGACTCCACTAAAAGCTATATTAATCCTTGTATCAATTCTCTTCAGCTTAATACGACAGTCATGAATTTATTTATTCCGTATATTGCTTTCATCGCATAGCCCTATCCTTGCTGGTTTTTGCTTCATCGTCTGTTGATTGTCATACTTACTGACGCATACAAATTTGGTAGCAGAGAAACAAATTGAAACTCGTAAGATTTCGAATTTTGTACTTCGATAGGATATCAAAACTACTGTTTGTTTTTGTTGAGATCCGACCCTCAACTTGTTGGAGTTTTTATCTTTTAGTTTTATCGAGAGTTTTAGTTGGTAAATAGAATGAGAATGTCTCGAAATACCCAAATTTCAAGTGGAAGCATTTTTCTCATAAATTACCAATATGTCAAATTGGTGACGGGAAACAAAATCGTTTCAGTTTTTACAATTCCCCTATTCAGGCATTCCAAGATGTTGTTATTCTATAAACTCATTAGAATTGGAAAAAAAAAAAAAAAAAAGCAAAATCTTAATCGGAAACAATGCGCTAAGGGTTTGAGCCCACAACAGATTTCAAGATATATGCAGAAGGTTTGACTGTTTACATTTTAATTTACACTAATGATTTTGGGTCTCAACCTGTAAGTCAGCCAAATGTAATATCATTTAAACGGTTTCATTTTCTGGCCCTAAATTCAGAAAAATCCTCCGGATTCATAGAGCCATTGTCATTTCATTCTCTTTTTTTTTTTTTTTTTTATCTTTTCTTTTTTATCTACAACTTTTGTTTTCGTCTTTTTAGAGATATGATATATGTACTGGGCGTCTTTTAATTGTCTATAATTAGCCATTTCGTAAAAATAAGATATGCAAAGGGACCCCTTAAGATTCCTTTCTGCCTTCTTTTGGTTTTCCCCACTTTAATAGCTATTGGTTTTATTTTCGACTATCTAATGCAAGTGGCTGGTTGATCGTAACCTAACAGAATCAAATTTCTACCTCCTTGTGTCTCTAAACTGAGGCAAAATTCATAAGGGATATTTTCTTTTTTCTTTTCTTTTGCTATTTAAAATAATTCAAGAGATCTTTGGTGAATTCTTTGCTATCTAATATTAAAAATCTAAATTGGATACTTAATGAAATTGATCACATCCCAAAAACTGGGTTAGTAGAAATTGGGTTAATGAACCGAAAGTGGTCACGACCGAATTTTTATTTAGATAATATTTTGCTCATTTGATAATAAATAAATATCAATTATAGTCATTGAGTAGTGGTGGAGCTGTTATTGATGATTTGAGCTCGAATCCCTTCACTCTCGTTAATTTTTATTTGGTGCAAATTTGTTTCAAACCCTTAGCAAATGTCATTCCATATTTTTATTTTATTTGCGCAAGTTTAAGAATAAGAAAGCGAGTAGTTTAGTGGTTATTAACTCCTTAGCTATCTTAGTGGTCTAAGGTTTAAGTTTTAATGTTCACATTCTTTTATTTAATTTTTTTACAATTTTTTTTTCATGTGATTTAAGTGCTTGCCATCCACCCCTTTTTCACCATAAATAAGTTGAGGGTTCATGTTCCCCTTTTTACTCCATGTCCCCCTCCCTTGTCATAACCTCACATCTTACCTATTTGCAAGATACATTGAACCTGACCAAGATTGACCAATCATTCCACACTTTCATTGCCGTCCATACTCCTTCTCCCTCTCACTTTCTTCCAATTTTCATTTCTATTCTCACATTTTTCTCTCCATTTTGGCCAACCACCACCGCCACTCCTTTAATCATCTTTTTTTTCCTCCACCATGACCCAAACGTTCTTCCGTCGTTCACCACCTCATGTGGCCGTTGCACCTCCACTCTTCTCATCTCCCTTCTCCCATTACCACCATGCACCACCGCAAGTCCTCCCCCTCTTCCACTTTTATTCTATTTTTCTTCACCTACTCCTTTCTTCCACTCTCCTTAGCCGACCCACATAACCCCACCACCATTGGACCGTCACTTAGCCATTGTCGGGCATAGCTCCTCCACTGCTAGACCGTCGTCGAGCTGCCGCTGCCGCTTCCGCCCCGGTTGACCAAAAATCTTTCTTTTCTTTTCTTTTCCCTCTTCTTGTGCCATTTCTCTTTTTAATTTAATCAAACTCTTTCTTTCATTGTAATGATCCTTTCTAGATCGCTCGATTTTCTAATAACGCTCCTCGATTTATTGATCGATTTGAATTAATCAAGTGTAAGTAAAGATCATTTTGGGTCGTAAAAACCCTTTTCCTTATTGTTTCCTTAACATGGCCGAATGGTATAGTTCCATGAGTCATAGTTATATTTTTTATTATTTATTTATGTACTATGGTACTAATACTACTCCTTATCATCTTGAAGGACCAAATGATAATCACAGGGGAGACCCCTAGTTTCGCATTGGAAATCATCTTTTCGAGAGTCCAAAACCATGGGATTCATCTTTTGAGTTAGGTCAAAGTGAGATCGTTATTAAGGATGTGGCAAATCAAATCTACAATATAAGGTGTGGGATCGTTACCATTTGTTTGTGTGATATAGTTATTTTATTACATTAATAATTAATTATATTAAAATATATGAATATACTAAATATTAATAACTCATCGAGATGGATACCAAGTAAGTGTTCTAACCAAGTGAAACTATGATCTACATGACAAGTGATACGCTTATGATTGTGGTTATGATATTTGTATAGATCTCGTGCCCATGATATGTGATGTATGGCTCATGTGTCATTTGTGATGATTTAAAAATGTGCAATTTATGTGTATATATGTATGAAAATCAAGATCTATAATATATTGTTAAAAGCATGCTAAACATGTTAAAGTGATTATTATGTGATAAGCGATTATAAGGGCATGTTTACATGCACAAGTGTATAAGTGATCTATACGTGTTATAAGTGAAAATAGCTATATCACATGCATGGGGTGGGATTTTGTGAAAGGAAGAAGTAGTGGCAGCATATCTGCAATTCGGTGCTGGCTTATCCACATCAGTGTTATCAGTGGCAGTTTATTTACAAATCAGCGGTTATTTATCTACAAATCAATGATAGTTTAACTGCAAATTAGTGGTGGCTTGTCTACAAATGGTGTTTTGATGGACAAGTTCTAGGGAAACTCGATATTTGGTGTGTAGTGGAAATGGGTAGGAAATTTTATAAAATGTGCATCGTTTTTAAAGTTTGCATCAATATGTCCATGCATAAGTATCAGTATTAGAACTTGTGATTATTATGATGATTGATATGATGAGATTGATACTTTGATATGTATGTGATTATATTTGTGTTGATCTCACATTGGGATTTTAAAGCTCACCCCTTTTTAATTCTGACTTTTTAGATAATAATCGAGGTTAGGACGGGCTCGGCTTACGAAGGTACTCTCGGTCAGTTTAAAAAAATATTATTTTGGTATTCGATATTTTGGAGATGTGTTTTTACTACTGTATACTTTTGCTTGGGATTTTCTTGTGGACTTTGGATTATTTTAATTTTTGATTTTTCTGCATAATTTAGGTTTTAAGATTATCATGTAAAAGATTGTGAAATTGACAATTTATAATGGATTTTTCATAAATAAGTCAAACAAGGCCCAACAAGGATGTTTTCAAAATTCAATATTTTGTTTTCGAAACTTAACACTATCCGCTCACAAAATTGATATTTTACTATATATATATATTAAATCTACATTTTGAAAATGAAAAATGAGTTTCAGATATGCAAATTATCCGCTACGATGTTTTAATTGAAGTACGACACCTTCTGAAAAAAATATCAAAACCTGAGTTTCCTAAAGATAAACAATTTCAAACAAAATTTGGTTTTTCTCAATAAGGACATTTTTAGCAACGACGATTTTTAATAGAAAATAGCTAAATGATTTTCTGAGCCATCAATATGGCCAATGTGAACTTCAAGACTCGGCCATAACATCTAGGTCGGGTTTAAGGGGTTACAAAATTAATGGTTGAAAATTTAACTCCAAACGCATTGTCGCTTGCTCTTACCCTCATGTTATTCTTCCTTTTTCTAATGATGCTTGGATTGTTTTGGAACACCGGAGGTAAGATTAAACTATGTTTAAACCAAGGGGTTTTTGTTTTCACTATCCAATTGCACTCTCGAATTTATTTCACTAACAATTAACTTTTAGCATAAAATGTTTCTCTCACCAAATTTGTGTATATATAAAAATCCCTTACCGAGTTAGTGTGCGATACCCTACACTTCATTCGGTCGTCGAATCTAAATGTGTGACGTCATAGTATGTTTCTAGAATAACTCTAATTAACACCACTTATAGTACCAAGTAACTTGACATTGAAACATAATAAATTCCTTACAAATCCAACTATACACATAAACATGTTTAATAAATGCCAAATGATATCATTTAATGCAACTAAGGATTAAACAAAATCAAGTATCGAGTTAAGATTTGAATCCAAACTTTAATTAACAAAACCCAACAATGTATATCGAGACAAAGAACATCATGTCTTGAGACAAACCTCCCTATTTTGCTATTTTTGCTTCGATGTGGTATTGTCTCGAGACATTGGGCTCTATGTCTTGAGTTGGACTTCTCATCTCTCGAGATGCACTTTTCTTGTTTTACTAATTTAGCTTTGATGTGAATTTGTCTTAAGACACAAACCACTTTGTTTAAAGACTTAAGCCATGTTGTCTCAAGTCTTGTTTGTTTAATCTCGAGACGAAAACCTGTGAGATGCACCAAATTGTTAATTTCATTCTTGAGCTCTTGAGAAACTATCATAGAAATGCATAAAATAATTTCGGGTCGTTTGTCTTTGTGATGGATGACTTGATCACTATTTGATAGTGATTGATTGTCACACCCGGATTTGTTAAGTACAGAGTTGTAAGGGGGAATTCACAGATTTAATTGAAAGGTTTTCTAAACCAGCGAGTTCTTTTTATAATTAGGGTTAATTAGCGGACTGATTTTGGAAAAGGTTGAGCTTTAACCACAGTCCTATTAATATTGAACTAAGTATGTAACCCCTTCAACTCGACCTAGACATTATGGTCGAATCTCAAAAATCACATTGGCCATGGTAACGATGCAAAAAATCATTTAACTATTTCTCTCAACAAATGTCGTTATTTAAAAAAATTCTTCATTTTGATTTGCTTGAGAAAAACCAATTAGTATCTACATGTTTTCTCTTGGAAAGAATTTGTAATGCCCTGTACCCGAGACCGTCGCCGGATTTGAGCACGAGGTGTTAACAGACTTAATTCATTACTTTAAATAGCTCAAAAAATTTATTTTTAAAATTTTCAGTCAAGCTAGCAATCTGCGTCACAGTTTCTTAAAAATTCATATCTCGAGTTCCAAAACTCGAAATCTAATTCCGTAAATTTTCCCTGAAACTAGACTCATATATCTATTTACTAATTCTTTTTATAGAATTTTTGGTCAAGCAAATTAGTACAGTTTATTAGTTAAAGTCTCCCCTGTTTCAGGGTTTGACTGCTCTAACCTCTGTGTATTACGAATCAGATATCTCCCTGTACAGAGTTTCAATTACTATGCTGTTTATTTCTAATAAAACTAAACTCAATAAGGAATCTGTACATATAAATCATGACTTCTAATTATCTTTGAAAAATTTATGGTGAATTTCCAAATTCAGAACAGGGGATCCATAAATTGCTCTGGCCGTGTTTCACAAAAATTTAAACATCTCATAAAATATAACTCATATACCTGTTTTGTTCCATCCATATGAAAATAGACTCATCAAGCTTCAATTCCATAACTTATTCATTATTTAATTCCATTTCTACTATTTTTAGTGATTTTTCAAATTCACGTCACTATTGCCATCTGAATCTATTTTATGGTAAATTTTACCCATTTCATGGTTCCCATGGATTAGCTAGCAATTTAGCATACATAACACCAAATATGATCATGATTAGCCATTCCAATGGCTAATCATTACCAAGAATTTCCATACCACTCAATAACCATATCATAAGACCATATATACAAAATGATTATAATGTTATACATGCCATACTCAAAATATACAAGCCATTATGCCAAGATGGTATACAGATAGTGTGAGCGTGCCTCCGACCGTTTACGATTTCTCGAGTGGCTTGTCAACACTACAAGGAATGAAAAGGAGGAGTAAGCACAAATGCTTAGTAAGTTCACATGCAAATAGCAAGTAACACACTATATCAAACAAACATAAACATCATTTGCATGATCATCACCAGAGACATTCATATCACATTTTCATTTGTCATCTTACCATATTGTTGTTATATCGAGTTTTCAACCCGAGGGTTAAGTACATACCTGTTCAAAGTATCCATTTCACAACACTTACCAATACATCCCTTTCATCTCGAGTATTCCTCCATTTGAGTAGAATTTTACCCGTTGAACACATCGGAATATAATTCGGATACATGGAAAGTTTGCACATAAGTGCCACATATGTAGGCAAGCTACCATGTAACCCGCCCATAAGTGACCTCGAACTTAACTCAACGAGCTCGGGCGTTCGTATCCATAAGTGAACTCGGACTCAACTCAACGAGCTTGGATGCCTAGTTACATCTCTCGAACTCGGACTCAACTCAACGAGTTCGGACATTCGCATCCATAAGTGAACTCGGACTCAACTCAACGAGTTCGGATGCCCAAATATCCCAGTGACATGTCACTTGTATCCTAATCCATTCCTAAGGTTCAATGGGACCTTTTTCCCATTCATGTGTCTCAACCATCTTCTACGGAATGCCGATACCGATACTCGATAGTATTTCTCATTTTCCAAGTATATCACATAATTTGACATATTATCAAACAATTATCACGAGTATAATATTTCATAATAATTATCATATCATTTAAATAACATAAAAATATTTAAAAAAATAACTATGTTACCAACATTTACATATGAACTTACCTCGTATGTGAAAATGGCTACTTTTACCATTTCGTCCACAACTTGGTATTTTCCCCATTTTAGCCCGAATTTTAGTTTTCCTTGCTCTATCATTTAAAATATAGTCTAATTAGGGCTCACATTATTCAAATTAACCCAAAATCATATTTTGGAAAAATTACAGTTTTGCCCCTAAACTTTTGCATATTTACACTTTTGCCCCAAAGCTCGTAAATTAAAATTCAGCATATTTTCTAATGTTTTATGACATGCTGAACATTTTTCCCTTCTATGACAACATCAAATTCTCACTCTAACACATAGTTATGAATAATAACAATTTTTACCGATTAAGCCATTTTACTCATTTTTGCTTAAAATCGCTTAGCAAAAGTTGTTTAACATAATTTCAGCCTTCATATCCTACCATAAAAAATCAAAATAAACACATTTCACCTATGGGTATTTTTCAAATATGAACCCTAGCTTAAATTATTGCTAGAATAAGCTTAATCAAGTTACCGGGATTCCAAAAACGTAAAGAACTTGAAAAACGGGGCTAGAACGGACTTACAATCGAGCTTGGAAGCTTTAAAAACCCTATCCATGGTTTCTCCTTGCTATATTCGGCCATGGGGTTGAAGATGAGCAAAATTGGCTTTTAATTTTGTATTTTAATTCATTTTACCCCTAAATGACCAAAATGCCCTTACTACTAAACTTTCCAAAAATTCTATCCATGTCCAATTTTTGTCCATAGACTTAGAAATTGGTAAAATTCTATTTTAGACCTCCTAATTAATATTTCAAAACAATTTCATACTAGAAACTTCTAGAATGCAAGTTTTGCAAATTATTCGATTTAGTCCCTAATTTCAATTTAAGCACTTTATGCATAAAATTTCTTCACGAAATTTTCACACAATCATGCAATCATATCATAGACCTCAAAATAATCATAAAATAATTATTTCTATCTTGGATTTTGTGGTCACGAAACCACTATTTCGACTAGGCCCAAAATCAGGATATTACAACTCTCCCCCCCTTTTAGGGATTTTCGTCCCCGAAAATCTTACCGAAAAAGTGGTCTTCACTTTTAATCTCATATTTGGTGCTGAAGAACTTTCACTTAGGCTGTACCTCCAATACATCTCTTTAATTTCTAATATGATCTGAAAGCTTACAGTCTCAACTCTCAGCTGTTCTTAAATTTTCAACCCTTCTCAGTTTCCCATAATATCATGACATAAAACTAGGATCTTAACTTGATTAATGGAGACCAGAATTCCAAGAAATTCAACAATCAAAGAGACCTGAAATTCCATGAATCTGATGAGTAGGAATTCATTCAATACCGATATGATTTATAGATTTCTTCAAACATTTAAGAATAGGATACATCACATTTTCCTCTTTCTGCCATAGAAATAATTCTGATATGGCCTCAAGAATAATCCTTCTCATTTCTATCCCAATATCAACATTGACAAGGATAATTTTGATAGCTCCCAATGCTCAGCTTTAACCTCTTTAACAACTCAGATTTTATGTAACATCGAATGCTCTAAACTATCACATTACCTCACTGTCTTGAAACACATCACAATTCATACAGCAGTACATTACTGAAAGTCAGGAAGTCTTTGCTCAATGTAGACTAGTCTAGTTCAGACGCTTCGGTTACCAATATTCTCATCTATCCGAACTCTGTCAACATGTAATAAACTTTTCAGCTTTCATAAGATGAAAACCTTATCATTCGTAGTGACTTTAACTAATATCCAACTCTTTCTAATAAATATACACTTCTCGTTCAGACTATTTACTCTTTTATCAGTACAAAAATGAAATTGTAACACCCTAATTTTGGGCCTAGTCGGAATAGTGATGTTGGGACCACAAATTCGAGATAGAAATAATTATTTTATGATTATTTTGAGGTCTATGATATGATTGCATGATTGTGTGAAAATTTCGTGAAGAAATTCAATGCATAAAGTGCTTAATTTAAAGTTAGGGACTAAATTGAATAAGTTGCAAAACTTGTATTCTAGAAGTTTTTAGTATGAAATTGCATTGAAATATTAATTAGGAGGTCTTAAATAGCAATTTGACCAATTTTAAGTTCATGGACAAAATTAGGACATGGAAGGAATTTTTGAAAGTTTAGTAGTAAGGGCATTTTGGTCATTTAGGGGTAAAATGAATTAAAATACAAAATTAAAAGCCAATTTTGCTCATCTTCTTCATGGAGGCCGAAATTAGCATGGGGGAGGCCATGGATAGGGTTTTCAAGCTTTCCAAGCTCAATAGTAAGTGATTCCAAGCCCCGTTTTTAATGTTCTTTACGTTTTTGGAATCCCGGTAGCTCGATTAAGCTTATTCTAGCAATAATTTAAGCTAGGGTTCATATTTGGAAAAATACCCATAGGTGAAATTTGTGTATTTTGATGTTTTATGATAGAATATGAGGTTTTAAATTATGTTAAACAACTTGTGCTACTCGGTTTTAAGTGAAAACGAGTAAAACGGCATAATCGGTAAAAATACTTATTGTTCATAACTATATGTTAGAGTGAGAATTTGATGTTGTTGTAGAAGAGAAAATGTTCAGCATGTCATAAAACATAGGAATAAGGGCTGAAATTAAATTTTCGAGTCTTGGGGCAAAAGTGCAAATATGCAAAAGTTTAGGGTCAAAATGCAAATTTGTAAAAATATGATTTTTGGACCCGTATGAATAATGTGACTAATTATTAGGCTAAATGTGATATTATAGATGAAGGAAATCGAGATTCGGGCTTAAATCGGGGAAAATACAAGGTTATGGATTAAAATAGTAAATTTATAGTTTTCGAATCGAGGTAAGTTCGTGTGTTAATAATAATGCAATACCATGCATGAATTGTAATTCTCTATTGATATGGCACAAATTGTATGATTTAATATGTTTAAGAGAAGTTGATGGATGGTATGTATGATATAAAAAAAAATGTAATGCTAGTTGTGTCATGTGAAATTGAATGGGATTATTGTTACAAGAATTGAGTGTTAAATTACTATTAAGCTGGGTTGTATGAATTGTTTTACGGTTGTACCTGATGAGATTTTGATAAGTTTGTACGTAAATAATTTATCGATTTATTTTATTTTATTTTATTATATTTTGTTATCATATGAAATGTGGCTACCTATAGATTGACTATTTCTTTGTAAATTGAAAATTGAAAAAGGACTATGAATAAATTTGTAACATATTGGAAATATGTTTGTTGGTAATTACTTGATTGGTGAAATTGTTAGAAAAAGAGAGAAATCCCGGTTGAACCTTCTGGAAAGATTGGATGATACAGATGGTATGTAGCTAGGTCACATGTATGGTCTTTGAGTGCACATCACGTGTACAAGACGACTACTGAGATATTATGATGTAGCTAGGTCACATGGGTGATACTATGTGTACACCATGTAGACAAGAGAGCTACGGGTATATGTAGCTAGGTCGCATGCGTGGTTCCGGTGAAGGACACCATGTAGACAAGAGAGCTACGAGATAAAGCGGCTAGGTCACATGGGTGATACTAAGTGTTCCCCATGTGTACAAGAGAGCCGAACTTTATGATGGGTGGAGCTATTTGCGGAAACCACCAAGTATCGAGGATTGATCCGAAGTGTTCAACGGGAGACTTATTATGTCTTGCTTTGTGAGTTTTGTGATGAATAAGTGCAGGAATTTGGTTATGTGAATAATGTGTTCATTAAGTGATCGGGTTGTGGTAAGGTTATAAACAATTAAGTTATACATGAGGATGATTTTATGGTGACCTTGTAATCATGGGCCTATACTTGTGATGTATGAAATGTGGTGAAAATGATTTGTGATATGTATGTTAAAATGAGGTTAATACAAAGAAAGTGTGAAAGAGTGAATTAGCAATAAAATTGTCTTGGACAGCAGCAGTTGCGTGACTTTGAAAATTCACTAAAAATTGTGGAAGTTGAATAAAAATGCAAATGATATATGAAAATAAATCTTAATGAGTCTATTTTCACATGAAAGAAACAGGGGAAGCAAAAGAATTCTATATTGTGTGATATTTGAATTATTGTGAAATAGGGTCTGAATGAATTCGAGATCCCCTGTTCTGACTTTAGAAATTCATCATAAATTGTACAAAACTTATTAAGAGTCATACCTTACATGCATGGATTCATTATTGAGTCTATTTTTAAGGGAAACAAAGGGCATGGTCGTTGGAATTCTGTACAGAGAGAAATTTGGTCTGTAGTACACAGAGGTCAGAGTAGTCATACTCTGAAACAGGGAGAATTTAACTAATAAACTGTACTAATTGGCCAAACCAAAAATTCTGAAAATTTTATGGGAGAAAGATATATGAATCTAGTTTCAAATAAAATTAACGAAACTAAAGTTGGAGTTTTGTAGCTTCAGATATGAATGATTTAGTAACTGTAACTCAATAACACAGCTTAACTGAATATATGTAATTGTACAATTATAGTGTTTTATCTTGAAAAGCATGGTAGTAATTGCTTATTATTTTCATATGAACTTACTAAGCGTAAAGCTTACCCATCCTCTCCATTTCTTTAGTATTGATAGGTCGGCTCGGGGTTGGAGATCATCGGAGGCAAAATCACACTATCAAACTATCATTTTTGGGAGAATTAATTCAAATATTGGAAATATCAAGTGAGTGGCATGTATAGGAAGTTGGTTTGTAATATGTATTTTTATTATGATTTTGATAAATGCGTATCGATCGCATTGAGTTATTGTATATGATTATGAGATGTGGTCCTTATCCATTATGGCTTATAAGTTTAATTAATCATGCTACGTCATATGTTTTGATGTAATGATATAGTTAGCTTTGTTTGTTATGCATGTGTTCGAAAAGTTTTAAATTAAATGAAATTTAATGGCCAGATTTTTGTCTATGTGTGTTGTTATATCCAGTAATGCCTCGTACTCTGCTCCGGCCTTGGATACGGGTAAGCGGTGTTACATTTAGTGGTATCGAGCTATGGTTTTCGGTCGGTTCTCGGACTAACCTAGCATGTGAAAAAGTCTAGCTATATATATGCCACGGATCTATGATAGTGTGATGTCTTCCGAGCGTGTATGAGGACCGTCTTGTTTAGAAGCAGGTACTCTCCAACCGAGCTGCACCGACCATGTTTAACGTGATGCAAAGGTAATTGAGTAAATTACGATTATAATAAGTTTAGATTGAGAAAGGTATGAATAAAAGTTTATAATATTTTAATACGAATAAAAATGTCATTGTCTGGTTGGACGTTGAATGTTGATGAATGACAATGATATTTTTTTATGAGATAAAGGATTATAATGAAATGAACTTATCTATGTTAAATTGTTTGGACTGAATTATATGATTGTAATGATATGTACATGATGATGCATGAAATGAAAGTTGTAATTGTGGTACAAGTATCTATGGTTGTTTGGCCTTATATGATGTCATGAGCATGACTTAACTTAATTAAATGAATCGATAAGTAAAGCTATCTAGAAAACATAGAATGTATGCATAAGTATATTGTCTAAATGGGACAATAGGAAAAATTTGTGTAAGCCAACATGAATGTTGCATTGCCTGAATGAATGACATGATTTTGATGGTGTTGCTATGATGATGGAAATTGTGTCATATGTGTATGTATAAGAAAGACGAGTTAGAGGCCCTACAACCCCTCCCTCTTATAGAAGTGGTGCTTATGATTGAATTTCATGAGATCCATCTTGAATAAGTTTCCGCTTGAAAATTTAAAGAGAGTTCGGTGATAGAATAATTATAAGTATAATTAGAGATTAAGAATGAATTGATAAGTAAAGACATAAGTGATAAAAGATCGGGTCTCAATCGATATGGTGGATTACTTCTCTCAAATAAGTCAATTATAATTAATGACTTCAATTGAGATATTTTGGTTACTTGAACTAATGCAATTGAGATGGTTTTAGTTAGCGTAATGAATGAACAGAAAAGATTCTTTGGAAATGTCATTCATCGATGATTAAGATCGACTCGAGTGTTCAATCGGTGTGAATTATTTATTTGAAATATTTCATGTGACAATTATGTCGGGATTATTTTTCTCAAGTCCGATAATAGAATTTTATTTGCATGCGGATAAAGGCAAATATTACGAGCGAGAAGTGTATATCTCTTAAAAAAGAAATTATATGAGTAAAAACCACTACGAATGATGAGGTTTTCATTTCGTGAAAGCTGAAAAGTTTATTACATGTTGGTAAAGTTTGAGCAGATGAGAATATTGTTAACTGGAATATACGAAATTTGGACTAGTCTGTATTGAGTAAAGACTTCACGATTTTTTTAGTAATGTCTTTGTTGTATGAATTGTGATGTGTTTCAAGACAATAAGGTAATGTGATAGTATAGAGCATTCGATGCCACAGAGAATCTAAATTGTTAATGGGGTTAAAGCCCAAAGATCGAATCTACGAATTATCTTTGCAGGATTGATATTAGAATGGAAATGAGAAATTAAAGAGATGTATTGGAAGCTTTGCACTGAGTTAAGGTACTTTATTATTGAGTATGAGATTGAGGAATCTAAGTCAAGACCACTTTTTCGGTAAGATTTTCAGGGACGAAAATCCCTAAAGGGGGGAGAGTTGTAACACCCTGATTTTGGCCCTAGTCGGAATAGTGATGTCGGGACCACAAATTCGAGATAGAAATAATTATTTTATGATTATTTTGAGGTCTATGATATGATTGCATGATTGTGTGAAAATTTCGTGAAGAAATTCAATGCATAAAGTGCTTAATTTAAAGTTAGGGACTAAATTGAATAAGTTGCAAAACTTGCATTCTAGAAGTTTTTAGTATGAAATTGCATTGAAATATTAATTAGGAGGTCTTAAATAGAAATTTGACCAATTTTAAGTTCATGGACAAAATTAGGACATGGAAGGAATTTTTGAAAGTTTAGTAGTAAGGGCATTTTGGTCATTTAGGGGTAAATGAATTAAAATACAAAATTAAAAGCCAATTTTGCTCATCTTCTTCATGGAGGCTGAAATTAGCATGGGGGAGGCCATGGATAGGGTTTTCAAGCTTTTCAAGCTCAATAGTAAGTGATTCCAAGCCCGTTTTTAATGTTCTTTACGTTTTTGGAATCCAGTGAGCTCGATTAAGCTTATTCTAGCAATAATTTAAGCTAGGGTTCATATTTGGAAAAATACCCATAGGTGAAATTTGTGTATTTTGATGTTTTATGATAGAATATGAGGTTTTAAATTATGTTAAACAACTTGTGCTACTCGGTTTTAAGTGAAAACGAGTAAAAGCAGCATAATCTCAGTAAAAATACTTATTGTTCATAACTATATGTTAGAGTGAGAATTTGATTATGTTGCAGAAGAGAAAAATGTTCAGCATGTCATAAAACATAGGAATAAGGGCTGAAATTAAATTTTCGAGTCTTGGGGCAAAAGTGCAAATATGCAAAAGTTTAGGGGTCAAAATGCAAATTTGTAAAAATATGATTTTTGGACCCGTATGAATAATGTGACTAATTATTAGGCTAAATGTGATATTATAGATGAAGGAAATCGAGATTCGGGCTTAAATCGAGGAAAAATACAAGGTTATGGATTAAAATAGTAAATTGCTAGTTTTCGAATCGAGGTAAGTTCGTGTGTTAATAATAATGCAATACCATTCATGAATTGTAATTCTCTATTGATATGGCATAAATTGTATGATTTAATATGTTTAAGAAAAGTTGATGGATGGTATGTATGATATAAAAAAAAAAATGTAATGCTAGTTGTGTCATGTGAAATTGAATGGGATTATTGTTACAAGAATTGAGTGTTAAATTACTATTAACTGGGTTGTATGAATTGTTTTACGGTTGTAGCTGATGAGATTTTGATAAGTTTGTACGTAAATAATTTATCGATTTATTTTATTTTATTTTATTATATTTTGTTATCATATGAAATGTGGTTACCTATAGATTGACTATTTGCTGTAAATTGAAAATTGAAAAAGGACTATGAATAAATTTGTAACATATTGGAAATATGTTTGTTGGTAATTACTTGATTGGTGAAATTGTTAGAAAAGAGAGAGAAATCCGGTTGAACCTTGAAAAGATTGGATGATCTGAGATGGTATGTAGCTAGGTCACATGTATGGTACTTGAGTGCACATCATGTGTACAAGAGAGCTACGAGATATTATGATGTAGCTAGGTCACATGGGTGATACTATGTGTACACCATGTAGACAAGAGAGCTCACGGATATATGTAGCTAGGTCGCATGCGTGGTTCCAGTGAAGGACACCATGTAGACAAGAGAGCTACGAGATAAGCGGCTAGGTCACATGGGTGATACTAAGTGTTCACCATGTGTACAAGAGAGCCGAACTTTATGATGGGTGGAGCTATTTGCGGAAGCCACCAAGTATCGAGGATTGATCCGAAGTGTTCAACGGGAGACTTATTATGTACTGCTTTGTGAGTTTTGTGATGAATAAGTGCAGGAATTTGGTTATGTGAATAATGTGTTCATTAAGTGATCGGGTTGTGGTAAGGTTATAAACAATTAAGTTATACATGAGGATGATTTTATGGTGACCTTGTAATCATGGGCCTATACTTGTGATGTATGAAATGTGGTGAAAATAATTTGTGATATGTATGTTAAAATGAGGTTAATACAAAGAAAGTGTGAAAGAGTGAATTAGCAATAAAATTGTCTTGGACAGCAGCAGTTGCGTGACTTTGAAAATTCACTAAAAATTGTGGAAGTTGAATAAAAATGCAAATGATATATGAAAATAAAGCTTAATGAGTCTATTTTCACATTAAAGAAACAGGGGAAACAAAAGAATTCTATATTGTGTGATATTTGAATTATTGTGAAATAGGGTCTGAATGAATTCGAGATCCCCTGTTCTGACTTTAGAAATTCATCATAAATTGTACAAAACTTATTAAGAGTCATACCTTACATGCATGGATTCCTTATTGAGTCTATTTTTAAGGGAAACAAACGGAATGGTCGTTGGAATTCTGTATAGAGAGAAATTTGGTTCGTAGTACACAGAGGTCAGAGTAGTCATACTCTGAAACAGGGGAGAATTTAACTAATAAACTGTACTAATTGGCCAAACTAAAAATTCTGAAAATTTTATGGGAGAAAGATATATGAATCTAGTTTCAAATAAAATTAACAAAACTAAAGTTGGAGTTTTGTAGCTTCAGATATGAATGATTTAGTAACTGTAACTCAATAACACAGCTTAACCTAAATATATGTAATTGTACAATTATAGTGTTTTATCTTGAAAAGCATGGTAGTAATTGCTTATTATTTTCATATGAACTTACTAAGCGTAAAGCTTACCCATCCTCTCCATTTCTTCAGTATTGATAGGTCGGCTCGGGGTTGGAGATCATCGGAGGCAAAATCACACTATCAAACTATCATTTTTGGGAGAATTAATTCAAATATTGGAAATATCAAGTGAGTGGCATGTATAGGAAGTTGGTTTGTAATATGTATTTTTATTATGATTTTGATCGTACGTATCAGTCTGCATTGAGTTATTGTATATGATTATGAGATGTGGTCCTTATCCATTATGGCTTATAAGTTTAATTAATCATGCTACGTCATATGTTTTGATGTAATGATATAGTTAGCTTTGTTTGTTATGCATGTGTTCGAAAAGTTTTAAATTAAATGAAATTTAATGGCCCAGTTTTTGTCTATATGTGTTGTTAAGTCTGGTAATGCCTCGTACTCATTTCCGGCCTTGGATACGGGTAAGGGGTGTTACAGAAATTCTATTATCAGACTTGAGAAAAATAATCCTGACATAATTGTCACATGAAATCTTTCAAATAAATAATTCACCATACCGACTGAAACTTGCGCTTTTATCACCTATGCCTTTACTGATGTCAAATCCTTACACAGAAAGTAGAAAAAAAATCCCAATACTAAAATCACCACATTACCAAGATCAAATTAGAAGTATAGTCATATTTGACATGATTATCACGAGCTGAAGAACGCACTTCGAACATGAGTCGTAATTGACAAATTATGGAACAAAGATAACAAGAAAACCGAATAAAGAAATCCAAGATAGAGAAACCCGGAATAAAGAAATCCAGAATAAAAAGATCCAGGATAAAGAAACCCAAGATACGATACTATGCCGAAGAATCGAAAACCAAACTCATAGAGAAAATATAGAATACCCCGATAATTCTTCAAAGAAAGAAAGTCCAAAAGAAAACATCATTTAATCCCACTTTGAAATCAAATATAACAAGATCAATATATCTTCCCATACATATATATCGGATGAAGCATCAAGTAGAAGAAAGCGTAATTATAATATCATATGTATTCTCTCATCAATTCTTATCAGACAAAATGAAATAGAATACCCGATGAAATAGAGCAATATAAAGTATAAACTAGTCAGACTACCAATGCTTTCATCCAACACCAGAATTAGAAGACATTCCCATATAACAAGAATTTCTTCAGAAGATCAATAGCCATAGAAATATTTCTGAGAACGGGTAAACACATAGAACATCTCAAAAGAGATTGCTAAATCATCCCGATCCATAGCTTGTCACATTCAGATAGTTCACATTTCAAATATCATTTCCCCAACTAGTTCTGCCGTCACAAATTTCATATTAAACCATTCACTAAAGAAGGCCAGTTTTGAATAAATTTCGATTTACACTTTTCTCGACCTTGCACCTGAGTAATTCGATTTGCCAAAGAGAATTCCTTCTCTAATTAGGACAGTGCATAACTCCAATAATCTTTACGTCAATCCGATACTTTCTGGCTCTAACTTTACTTATCAGCTCATTTTCAATCTCTCCGATCATACTTATAATTATTCTACCATGAAATCTTTAGATTCTCAAGCTGAAACTTATTCAATACAAATCTCATGAAATTCCATTATAAGTACCACTTCGGTAAGGGGGAGGGGTTGTAGGACCTCTGACTCGACATTTTATACATACACATATGACACAACTTCCATCATCATAGCAACATCATCAAAATCATGTCATTCATTCAGCAATGCAACATTCATGTTGGCTTACACAAATTTTCCCTCTTGTCCCATTTAGACAATATACTTATGCATACATTCTATGTTTTCTAGATAGCTTTACTTATCCATTCATTTAATTAAATTAATTCATGCTCATGACATCATATAGGGCCAAACAAACATAGATATTTGCATCACAATCACAACTTTCATTTCGTGCATCATGTACATGTCATTACAATCATATAATTCAGTCCAACAATTTAACATAGATAAGTTCATTTCATTATAATCCTTTATCTCATAAAAATTATATATCATTAGCATTCATCAACATTCGACGTCCAAATCAAGACAAGGACATTTTCATTCATATCATAATATTATGACTTTTATTCATACCTCTACTACTTTCTATTTATTCCGTTCATCTTATCAAGTAAGCCATATACACTACATCATATGAGCATTAAGCAAATATGGATATTTATCACATATGTATCATAAACTTTTATTCATACTTTTCTGAATCGAGACTTATCATAATCATAATTTTACTCAAATACCTTCACATAACATTGAACATTGTCGGCACAGCTCGGTTGGAGAGTACCGTATCTAAATAAGACGGTACTCATATGTGTCGGAAGACATCACACTATCACAGATCAGTGGCATGTATAACTAAATTTTTACGCATGCTAAGTTAGTCCAAGAACCGACTACACCTACTCTGATACCACCAAATGTAACGCCCCGTACCCGAGACCGTCGTTGGAGTCAGACACGAGGTGTTAATAGACTTAATTCATTACTTTAAACAGCTCAAACAATTTATTTTTAAAATTTTTAGTCAAGCTAGCAATCTGCGTCACAGTCGCTTAAAAATTCATATCTCGAGTTCCGAAACTCAAAATCCAATTCTGTAAATTTTCCCTAAAACTAGACTCATATAACTATTTACTATTTTTTTTTATGGAATTTTTGGTCAAGCAAATTAGTACAGTTTACTAGTTAAATTCTCCCCTATTTTAGGGTTCGACTGCTCTGACCTCTATGTATTACGAATCAGATATGTCCCTGTACAGAGTTTCAATGACTATGCTGTTTATTTCTAATAAAACTAAACTCAATAAGGAATTTGTACATATGAATCATGACTTCTAATTATCTTTGAAAAATTTATGGTGAATTTCCAAATTCAGAACAGGGGATCCAAAAATTACTCTGGCCCTGTTTCACAAAAATTTAAACATCTCATAAAATATAACTCATATACCTGTTTTGTTCCATCCATATGAAAATAGACTCATCAAGCTTCAATTCCATAACTTATTCATTATTTAATTCCATTTCTACTATTTTTAGTGATTTTTCAAATTCACATCACTCTATCTTTATCTGAATCTATTTTATGGTAAATTTTACCCATTTCATGGTTCCCATGGATTAGCTAGCAATTTAGCATACATAACACCAAATATGATCATGATTAGCCATTCCAATGGCTAATCATTACCAAGCATTTCCATACCACTCAATAACCATATCATAAGACCATATATACAAAATGATTATAATGTTATACATGCCATACTCAAAATATACAAGCCATTATGCCAAGATGGTATACGGATAGTGTGAGCGTGCCTCCGACCGTTTCTGATTTCCGAGCTGGCTTGTCAACACTACAAGGAATGAAAAGGAGGGAGTAAGCACAAATGCTTAGTAAGTTCACATGAAAATAACAACTATATAAGCAAACATAAACATCATTTGCATGATTATCACCGAGACATTCATATCACATTTTCATTTATCATCTTACCATATTGTTGTTATATCGAGTTTTCAACCCGAGGATTAAGTACATACCTGTTCAAAGTATCCATTTCACAACACTTACCAATAAGTCCCTTTCATCTCGAGTATTCCTCCATTTGATTAGAATTTTACCCGTTGAACATATTGGAATATAATTCGGATACATGGAAAGTTTGCACATAAGTGCCACATATGTAGCCAAGTTACCATGTAACCCGCCTATAAGTGAACTCAGACTCAACTCAAAGAGCTTGGGCTTTCGCATCCATAAGTGAACTCAGACTCAACTCAACGAGCTCGGATGCCTAGTTACATCTCTCGAACTCGGACTCAACTCAACGAGTTCGGACATTCGCATCCATAAGTGAATTCGGACTCAACTCAACGAGTTCGGATGCCCAAATATCCCAGTGACATATCACTTGTATCCTAATCCATTCCTAAGGCTCAACGGGACCTTTTTCCCAATCATGTGTCTCAACCATCTTCTACGGAATACCGATACCGATACTCAATAGTATTTCTCATTTTCCAAGTATATCACATAATTTGACATATTATCAAAAAATTATCACGAGTATAATGTTTCATAATAATTATCATATCATTTAAATAACATAAAAATATTTAAAATAATAACTATGTTACCAACATTTACATATGAACTTACCTCGTATGTGAAAATGGCTACTTTTACCATTTAGTCCACAACTTGGTATTTTCCCCATTTTAGCCCGAATTTTAGTTTTCCTTGCTCTATCATTTAAAATATAGTCTAATTAGGGCTCAAATTATTCAAATTAACCCAAAATCATATTTTGGCAAAATTATAGTTTTGCCCCTAAACTTTTGCATATTTACACTTTTTCCCCAAAGCTCGTAAATTAAACTTCAGCATATTTTCTTATGTTTTATGACATTCTGAACAATTTTCCCTTCTATGACAACATCAAATTCTCACTCTAACACATAGTTATGAATAATAACAATTTTTACCGATTAAGCCGTTTTACTCATTTTTGCTTAAAATCGCTTAGCAAAAGTTGTTTAACATAATTTCAGCCTTCATGTTCTACCATAAATTATCAAAATAAACACATTTCACCTATGGGTATTTTTCCAAATATGAACCCTAGCTTAAATTATTGCTAGAATAAGCTTAATCAAGTTACCGGGATTCCAAAAACGTAAAGAACTTGAAAAACGAGGCTAGAACGGACTTACAATCGAGCTTGGAAGCTTGAAAAACCCTAGCCATGGTTTCTCCTTGATATATTCGGCCATGGGGTTGAAGATGAGCAAAATTGGCTTTTAATTTCGTATTTTAATTCTTTTTACCCCTAAATGACCAAAATGCCCTTACTACTAAACTTTCCAAAAATTCCATCCATGTCTAATTTTTGTCCATAGACTTAGAAATTGGTAAAATTGATATTTTAGACCCCCTAATTAATATTTCAAAACAATTTCATACTAGAAACTTCTAGAATGCAAGTTTTGCAAATTATTCGATTTAGTCCCTAATTTCAATTTAAGCACTTTATGCATAAAATTTCTTCACGAAATTTTCACACAATCATGCAATCATATCATAGACCTCAAAATAATCATAAAATAATTATTTCTATCTTGGATTTTGTGGTCACGAAACCACTATTTTGACTAGGCCCAAAATCAGGATATTACAGAATTTGTCAAAATCGATTATCTTTAGAAAAACTCTAGTTTCGAAGGGTTACAGAAAACATCATGTTTCAAAACTGTCACAATGGAAAATATCTTAGCTAACTCTCCCTTGTTGATTTGAAATTGTAACTTTGACATGTCTTGTAAAATACCATTTCAATAAGCAAAAAATGTTGAGTTTCAAAATGAAGTTTTATTTTTGAAATATCAACATTGAGTTGAGTTGTCGATTGGGTTGAAAAATCCAATTTTTCTTACCAAGTTTATAAACTGATTTAGGAGATAGTTTTAAGAATTCAATTCAATCATGCATAATCATCTAAAACCCGAATATCAAATGAAATGTCCCAAACCACATTCCAAAAATGACAAAACAATCCCAAAATACCAAGTAATAAAGTGTGATAATTTATTTGAAAATACCTGAGTGCACGCCTGTAAGCTGAGCCCATGTCCTATCCTTGAATATTATCTGAAAAAAATCATAAACTTAAAAGGGAGAGCTTTTAAAGTCTAGTGTGCGTCAATTTTGTAACACCCCTCACCCATATACAACGCCGGAATAGGGTTACGGAACATTACCTAACTTATTTTGCAAATAACCATACATTTCACATACATTTTCAATTTTTAAATTAATCATTCAAAATCATTCACATTATCCCTAATACAAGCTTTCGAGGCGTTAAACATGCATTCGGGGTGGTTCGGGACTAAACCAATAACTTATGAAATTTTTGGAAAACTTAGAAAATTTTACAAAATACAGGGGACACACGCCCGTGTGGCCCAGCTGTGTGAGAAAGACATGCTAGTGTCACCGGCCGTGTGGACATTTAAAATGGGATTACATGGCCGTTTCCCAGCCCGTGTCTGACCCCGTGTAACTCTCTTACTTGGGTCACACGGCCAACCATACGCCCATGTGACTAGCCCGTGTGCCCTTTGAAATGGCCTCACACGCCCATGTGCCAGGCCGTGTCAAACCTGTAGGGTATACTTATGCCACATGGCCAAGTCACACGCCCGCGTGTTGGACTGTGTGGAGTATATTGACTTGGTTTCTAATTAAACACCAGGGTACACACAGCCGTGTCATCTGACCGTGTGTCACACAGGACTGAGACACGCATCCATGTCTCTGTCCATGTGGACAAAAATATGCTATTTACCAAGCCATTTTGCTCACCCAATTGTCATACAAAACCAATAAACACACCAAGTGAGTTATTAACTCAGTAAGTCCTAAGGAATTTCAATAATAAAATAATCTGATTATCTGCAAGGTAAAATTTAATTCAATACTTTTCAAATTCAACCATGATATCACAAGGAAATCTTATGTCACATACGTACCTTATGAATTTGGTACATACTTACCCGAATTCACTTTGTACTCCAACACCAATTATTCACAAATTTAAAATACCATGGTAAATGTCATATACAGATTATTAACGTATATATAAATGACATACAATGCCCAATTATTTAAATAAAGCACAAACCAAGCCGCTCCATCTATCAATCAAATCTCCAATCCATTTAGTATCATTTATCACTAATTTGTATCTTTGTTCAAATATATATATATACTAGTTGAGCCGATTACTTATCTCTTCTTTCTCTCTTCCCAAGCATTTTATATTAATACATAAAAATAGAATCAAATCCTATATCTAGTGTCCATGCACATTTCCTTTCTCCCAATTTAATGTTTAAATGAATTCTCATTTGCACAAGTAGTGCTCCATAATCGATATTGCACACTTAGTGCTCAATTTGAAAGTCCGCACACATAGTGGTCTTACTTATTCGCACACATAGTGCCATGTTTTCTCGCACACATAGTGTCTCATAGCCTTGCACACATAGTGCTGTATTTTCTTATCTATAACTATCACATTATCATAGATAGATCAATATTTCTACATTCGATTTTCAAGAACTCATACATACTATGATTTCTTATCTAACTTATTTTGTGTCATCTACGTACAATGTTAACTGTAACTTAAATTACCTAAGGACTTACCTTTTAGTCAGATGAACAACTCCGATCGGCTACTCAACCGTTTTTGCTTTCCTTTTGGCCGAACTTGGCTCCCTTTGATCTTGAGCTCCAACTCTAACTAAGCAAATAAAATAACTCAATCATCATAGCCCTAGTTTATATTCCTTCCTCATAGACACACACACACACACAGATTCAGTATTTGCCCACACATAATTTAAATTTAACCTTTAAACTCAATGCATATACTTCTCGTCTATTTCATTAATTCGATACATTACAAAAAAAATCAATTTCGGCAACTCACATTCCCAATTTTTTTTAATACTCAATAATCTGTCAATTAGTTAGCTAAGTCCATTTTCGGCTTGTATTCATTTAAATACTATCAAGCTCATATACTTCTAATTTCATGAGTTCAACATCTTAATGTCCATTGTATTCACTCAAATAATTTCAAATACATAAATTAAGTCACTCAAGCAAATCTTAATTTAAATTCGGCAAACACCCATACTAAACTATTTTAACCAAATTCTCCCTAATACTTAAACTAAAATATGCACATTAAACTTACTAAATTTTTATTATGCCTTTCACTCCTAGAACATAAAAATATCAATCTTATTCCTTCATCCATGTCTCGATCAATTACTCAAATTACCCATAAACATGAATTTTGCACTTTAACTTATCTACCATGATTCATAAAGCATTAACACTTATTTGCACCATTTCTCATAGAGGAAAGTAAATAAAACAATAATGAACATTTCATTTAAACCCCCTATGGCCGAATGCACAAGTTATTACCCAACTAATAATTCTACGAGTTTAACCTCATTCTCACATCTACTTATTCAATACAACATGAAAACAACCTCTAATTCCAACATACTGATACACGACTTAGTGCCCAAACCACCATAGAAATTTGATTTTCTTAACATGGCCAAGAAATGCATTTACCATTAACTTAAACATATAAGAATAAAATTTCAAAATCACTTCAAAACTTACCTCCAACTAGAAAAAGAAGGTGCCAAATTGATTTAGTGAAATTCCTCTTTTTCTTTCCTTTTGTTTCGGTTTCGCAAGAAGAAGAAGAAGATGAACACTATCTTTCAATTTCTTCTTTTATTCATCTTTTTATTTTTAATTCATTTTATTTAGAATGTTTTAATCACTTGTCAACATAATACTATAATTAATTTAAACTTAGTGGAGCGACATCATTACTTGGCCTGCCACTTAGTGTATATTGGGCATTTTGACATGCAAACCCAAACTTTCATACTATGAAATTATTTGGTCCTTACACATTTACCTAACATATTTTCTAAGTTTCTCAACTAAGTCCTTACAAGTGAAATTCACATTCATATGACTAAATTAAAACATCAAATTTTTCACACATGCACTATCACACATAGAAGATATGATTATTAATTTTTAATAATTTTTATGACTCAATTTTGTGGTCCCGAAACCACATTTCGACTAGGGTCAAATTAGGGCTGACACATTCGATATCACTATAAAACACGGAAAAGTAAACAGAATAAGTTATAAAGGTTAGTAAGCTCGTATAATAATAAACTCATCTTACCATACATACACAAATTAAGCAATTTAACATATCATGATATAATTCATATTGATACACAAACCTATCACAAATTCATTCACAAGGTTAGATATGAACTTCAAAATTTCTTCAATTCAATACTAATATTGTTCAAGTACATACATGTACCATCTCATATCAATCTCATGCTCATCCTATATCTAATATACCCATTGAACCATTCGGAATACTATCAGATACTCAAAAATATCGCACCCTAAGTGCCAACACATAGCCGAAGCTATCTCAATCTCATATCATATATAATGCTCACTCTCGAGTTATCAACGGATCTGCTCACATAAGCTGACGGTCATGATGTAACTACACGGTGCTGCTCATACAAGTTGATGAGAATCTGCAACACATGCCGAATAACTCAGCCACCGGTAGGGCGTACAGACTAGCACCCAAATCACATAACCCCTAATGACATGTCATTTGTATCCTATCTATTCCTAAGGTTCAACCGGGATTTAACGTTGCCGAATCTTCTTCAATTATATCTGCAAGGTTTTATTTACCAATAATTCAATAATAAAACATTTAAAACACAATTATACAAATGTTTATTAACATACGAACTTACCTCGAATGCAAACACGAAAAAATGAGTCGATTAGTCCAAAACCTTATTTTTCCCCCGGTCTAAATCTGAATTTTGCTTTTCTTGATCTATATAATATCAAATTTAACTCACTTAATCATCAATCTGTTCGATTTAGCCCAAAAATGCACATTATAGCAACTTTATACTTTTTCCCCTAATATTTCAATTTATTTACAATTTGGTCCTTATCTCATAAAAATACAAATTCATACCCATGCTAGCCGAATTTCTCTTGTTACCATAGCAACCCATATTTTTCATTTATTTCATAATTTACCCACAAAATTTTAACATTTCTCAATTTAATCCCGAAATGACAATTTTGTCAAAAATCACTTTACAAATGCTGTTTATCTAACAACAATCATACATTTTCTATCATCAACCATCAATATACACATAGATTTATCAATGGAAAAACCCTAAACCTTTAACAATTTTGAAAAATAGTCCCTGGGCTAGCTAGATTAAGCTACAATGATCTCAAAAACATAGAAATCACTAAAAACAGGACAAAAACCATACCTAATTGCAAGAAATAGGAATGGCCGAATGAAGAACCCTAGATATGTCTTCTTCTCATGCTATTTTTGTTTGTAAAAAGATAATGGAGATCACTTTTGTTTTATTTTAATTAACCTTAATTGTTAATTTACTTAATTAACCTTAAAACTTAATCAAAATTTCCATAATGCCAAGACAATATCATCCGCTATCTAATTAATAGGTTAATTAGCACATAAGGACCTCTAATTTAAGTTTCCATAGCTATTAAACACCTTTAGCTAATAGAACTCAAGTTTTACACTTTACGTGATTTAGTCCTTTCTATTAAATTGAGCACCCAAATGATAAAATTTCTTAACGAAAATTTCACACAGTCATGCTATCATGCTATAAACATTAAAATAATAATAAAATAAATATTTTGACCCCAGATTTATTGTCCCGAAACCACTATTTTGATTTGACTAAAAACGGGCTGTTACAACTCTCCCCCCTTAGGAATTTTCGTCCTTGAAAATCTTACCAGAAAAGAGGTTATGGTACTATTTTCTCATAGCTTCCTCGGGTTCCCACGTAGCTTCTTCAACCCTGTGATTTTGCCACAAAACCTTCACTAAAGCTATGCTCTTATTTATCAACTTTTTAACCTCTCAAGCTAAAATTCTGACTGGTTCTTCATTTTACGTCATATCAGGTTGAATTTAAATCTCTTCCGGAGAAATTACATGCCATGGATCTGATCAATACCATTGTAACATCGACACATGAAATACATTGTGAATCTTTTCTAACTCTGACAGTAAAGCTAGTCGATATGCCACTAGCCCTATTCTTTCAATAATCTCATATGGCCCGATAAATCGCGGACTCAATTTGCCTTTGTGACCAAATCAAAGAATTTTCTTCCACGGAGATGCTTTCAAAAATACTTTGTCGTTGATTTGAAATTGCATGTCTTTGTGTTCCAAATCCGCATACGATTTCTGTCGATATAAAGCTGCTTTCAAACAGCCACGAATTACTTTCACTTTTTCTTTGGTCTTTCTAACCAAATCAACCCCGTGAATCTTTTTCTCACTAAGCTCGGTCCAATACAACGGAGTTCGACATTTACAACCATACAATGCTTCATACGGTGGAATTTTTATGCTTGATTGAAAAATGTTGTTATACGCAAATTCAACCAACGGTAAATATTTCTCCCAGTTTCCTTCCAATTCTAAAACATAGCAACGAAGCATATCTTCAAGAATCTGAATTACTCTCTCAGACTGACCATCAATTTGCAGATGAAAAGCAATACTAAAGTCCAATCGTGTGCCTAAAGCTTCTTGCAATTTCTTCCAAAATCACGACATAAACCTCGGATCTCTATCAGAAATAATAAAAATTGGCACCCCGTGCAATCTAACGATCTCAGATATGTACAACTCAACTAATCTATCAAGAGAATAGTCTGTACGTACCAGAATGAAGTGTACAGACTTCGTCAGTCGATCAATGACAACCCAAATAGCATCTTTCTTTTTTAGAGATAGAGGTAATCCCGATACGAAATCCATCGTAACTCTATCCCATTTCCACTCTGGTATCGTCATAGGCTGTAATAATCTTGAAGGCACTTGATGTTTGGCTTTAACTTGTTAACAAACCAAACATCCCGACACAAACTCTAAAATGTCTCATTTCATACCCAACCACCGATACAATTGTTTCAAATCATTGTACATTTTAGTACTCCCCGGATGAACAGATAAACAACCACTATCTGCTTCGTGTAGAATTTTTTGAATAAGCTCGAGATTCTTTGGTACACATATTCTATCTCAGAACATTAAACAATCATCGGATTTGATCTGATAGTTTGAATTAGTAATGGACTCGCACTGTAATCTCTTAGTTTGCAATTTGTTATCACATTTCTGAGCTTCAGAAATTTGCTGAATAAATAATGGTTTAGCTTTTAACTCAGCTAAAATTAAACCATCATCAAACAAGGTTAACTGTGTGTTCATCATCCGTAAAGCAAACAAAGATTTTCTACTTAGAGCATCCACGACTACATTCACTTTCCCCGGATAATAATCAATCACTAACTTATTATCTTTCAGCAACTTGAGCCATCTTCGTTGTCTCAAATTCAAATATTTTTGAGTCATTAAATACTTTAAACTCTTGTGGTCAGTAAAGATATGGAACTTCTCACCAAATAGATGATGTCGCCAAATTTTCAATACGAAAACAATAGCGGCCAATTCTAACTCGTGCGCCGAATAATTCTTTTCATGTGGTTTCAACTGTCTAGAAGTATAAGCTATCACTTTTCCCTCTTGCACCAAAACACAACCCAAACCCTTCAATTATGTATCGTTATAGATCATAAACTCTTTACCCGGCTCAAGTTGAACTAAAACTGGTGCCTCAGTTAACAATGCTTTCAACTGTTCAAAACTCTATTGACATTTCTCGGACCACTCAAACTTTACATCTTTCTATAGAAATCTAGTCATTGATGTAGCAATCATCGAGAATCCTTTAAAAAACGCCGATAATAGCTAGTTAATCCCAGAAAGCTTTGGAATTCAGACACATTTCTTGGTGGTTTCCAGTCAACAACTATGAAAATCTTACTTGGATCAACTCGAATACCTTCTGCTGAAATAATATGCTCCAAAAATCCAGCCTCTTGGAGCCAAAACTCGCATTTACTGAATTTAGCAAACAACTGCTTATCTCTCAAGGTTTGTAATACGATTCTCAAATGTTCAGAATGCTCAGACTCATCTCAGGAATAGATTAGAATGTCAGCAATGAATACAACAACAAATATGTCTAAATACGGTCTAAAGATCCGATTCATCAAATCCATAAAAACTATAAGAGCATTAGTTAATCCGAAAGGCATAACAAAAAATTCATAATGCCCGTACCTTGTTCTGAACGCAGTTTTTGGTACATCTGAATCTTTAAATCGCAACTAATAATAGCCATCTCAGATCAATCTTCGAAAATACTATTGCTCCTTTCAACTAATCAAACAAATCATCAATTCTCGGCAAAGGGTACTTATTTTTAATTGTAACCTTGTTGAGCTGATAATAAGCGATACACAATCTCATGAACCTATATTTCTTCTTTATGAGCAACACTGGTGCACCCTAGAGCGAAAAACTAGGTCGCGCAAAACCTCTATCTGTTAACTCTTGCAACTAAGCTTTCAACTCTTTCAATTCCGTTGGAGTCATTCTGTACAAAGCTATCAATATCGGTGATGTTCCCGGCACTAATTCAATAGCAAACTTGACCTCTTTGATCGGTGGTTTCCCAGATAACTCCTCTGGAAACACAATCGGATATTTACAAACCACTGGTGCTGATTCAATCTTCGATTCAGACACTTTTGTATCCAGTACATACGCAAAGTAAGCATCACAACCTTTTCTCACATATTTCTGAGCTAACATCAACGATATCACAATAGGTAATCCACCCGACTTATTATGTACAATTCGAAGGATTTCATTATTCTGATAATTCAATTCAATGGTCTTTCGTCTACAATTCACGACATCATCATGTAGAGTCAACCAATCCATACACAGAATCACATCGAATTCATCAAATGATAAAAGCATCAAATTTGCTTGAAAACAGTAACCCTAAGTCATCAAAGGACAATTCTTGCAAACTTTATCAACTAGGACATACTTGCCTAAAGGGTTCGATACTTTAATCACAAATTCAGTAGACTCTACAAGTAAACTCTTACTAGACACTAAATTTATACAGATATATGAATGAGTCGATTCAGGATCAATCAAGGCAATTACATTAGTGTCGTAAAGAGAAAATGTACCGGTGATAACATCTAGTGATGACGAATCTCCGCGAGCGCGAATAGTGTAAGCTTTGACTGGTGCTCTAGCCTCAGATCTCACAGTAGAGTCCTTTGTTGCTCCTTTGCTACTAGTCATATTTCTCGTATTTCTAGGTGGTCTCCCTTTAGCAGCTATGTTGCTCGATCTTACATTCTGAAATTTATCTTTCTCAGCTAACTTATGGCAATCTCAAATAAAGTGATCTAACGAACCACATTTGAAACAAGCTTTATTATTCATCCAACAGTCCCCAAAATGTCATCGTCCAAATATTTGACACTCGGGTTTATTGTTTCTCACACTACCAACACTTGACACCGAAGTAGCTTCAGCTTTAAGACTCGAGTATTGCTTCCCACGATCTCTATCTGGATACCCGATTGAATCATTCGAACGAGTATATGAATCTCATGATTTCTTTGACAAAGATTGATATGGTTTACTCACCGACCTCTTTCTCGAATCTCTAACCTCGAAATCAGCTTTTCTCTTTTCTTTGCCAAGTTCCTCAACTTTCCAGGTTCGGCCAACTAGTACCACAAACTCTTTCAATTCCAAAATCTTAACTAACAATATGATATCTTCATTTAACCCATCTTCAAATCTTTTACACATAATTGCCTCTGTGGAAACACATTCTCGAGCATATTTACTAAGTCTCACAAACTCTCTCTTGTACTTAATTACAGACATTCGACCCTGTTTCAGCTCCAGAAACTCTTTGCGTTATTGGTCGATAAATCGTTGGCTTATGTATTTCTTTCTGAACTCGGCTTGGAAGAATTCCCATGTGACTCATTCTCTCGGTGCCACAGATACCAAGGTATTCCACCATTGATACGCAATGTCTCTCAAGAGTGATACGACGCATTTTACACATTCAGCTGGTGTGTAAGAAAGTTCATCAAATACTCAGATCGTATTTTTGAGCCAAAACTCAACTCTCTCAAGATCGTCATCACTAGCAGCCTTGAAATCTTCAGCCCCGTATTTTTATATTTTATCAACTGGCGGCTTATTCAATCGTAAATTTTCCAAACCTTGAGGAGCTACGAGAACCGATTGGGGAATAGATGGGGGTGGAGGTTGCTGAATAGCCGGATTAGTTTAAAAAAACTCAATGAACCACTCGTTCATCAGTTGAAAGAAGGCTTCTTTGGCCTCTCCTCCCTGACTACCCGATACGGGTCTCGACTCAGATTGAGCTTCTCTATGAATAGAGGCTGGCATATTACTCTCAACATCATGAGCCACAGCTCAACTGGAATCCATTTACTACATTTTAAACTGTCAAGAGATATCATACTATCACAGGTTATATATGGCATGTATAGCTAGACCCTCACATACACTACGTTAGTCCTAGAATCAACTAAACTTGGCTCTGATACCAATAAATATAACACCCCTCACTCGTATTCAACGCCAGAATAGGGTTATAGAGTAGTACCGAACTTATTTTGCAAATAACCATACATTTTACATACATTTTCAAATTTCAAATTAACATCATTCAAAATCATTCACATTCTCCCTAATACAAGCCTATGAGGCCCTAAACATGCATTCGGAGTGGTTTAGGACTAAATCGATAACTTTTGAAGTTTCTGGAAATCTTATAAAATTTTACAAAATACAGGGGTCACACGCCCGCATGGCCCGACCATGTATCTCACACGGCCAAAGACACGCCTGGCTGTATGGACATTTGAAATGGGATCACATGGTCGTGTCCTAGCCTTTTTCCGACCCCGTGTAACTCTCTGACTTGGGTCAGACGGCCAACCACACGCCCGTGTGACTAGCCTGTGTGCCCTTCGAAATGGCCTCACACACCCATGTGCCAGGCCGTGTGCTAGGCCATGCCAAACCTGTAGGGTATACTGACTTATGCCACACAGCCAAGTCATATGACAGCGTGCTGGACAGTGTGGAGCATACTGACTTGGTTTCTAATTAAACACCAAGGCACACGCGGCCGTGTCATCTGACCGTGTGTCACACACGGCAGAGACATAGATAGACGCCTATGTCTCTGCCCATGTGAACAAAAATTGGCTATTTACCAAGCCATTTTGCTCACCCAAATGTCATACACCTATACCAAACCAATTGACACAACACAAAGCATAAATGTAATATCCCCGAATAAGGGCCTAATCAGAATAGTGGGTTCGTGACCACAAATCTAAGATAGAAATAATTATTTTATGATTATTTTGAGGTCTATGACATGATTGCATGATTGTGTGAAAATTTCGTGAAGAAATTTTATGCATAAAGTGCTTAAATTGAAATTAGGGACTAAATCAAATAATTTGTAAAACTTGCATTCTAGAAGTTTTTAGTATGAAATTGCTTTGGAATATTAATGAGTAGGTCTTAAATAGCAATTTGACCAATTTCTAAGTTTATGGACAAAAATTGGACATGGATGAAATTTTTGGAAAGTTTAGTCGTAAGGGCATTTTAGTCATTTGGTAATTAAAAGAAATAAAAGGGGAAAATAAAGCCAAAATTGACTCATCTTTTTCATGGAGGCCGAAATTAGCATGGGGGAAGCCATGGCTAGGGTTTTCAAGCTTTCCAAGCTCAATAGTAAGTCCATTATAACCTCGTTTTTCAAGTTCTTTACGTTTTTGGAATCCCGGTAACTTGATTAAGCTTATGCTAGAATAATTCAACCTAGGGTTCGTATTTGGAAAAATACCCATAGGTGAAATTTGTGTATTTTGGTTTTTTATGATAGAATATGAGGTTTTAAATTATGTTAAACAACTTGTGCTACTCGGTTTTAAGTGAAAACGAGTAAAAGGGCTTAATCGGTAAAAATACCTAATAGTCATAAGTACATGTTAGAGTGAGAATTTGATGTTTCCATAGAAGGGAAAAATGATCAGCATGTCATAAAACATAAGAAAATAGGATGAAGTTTAATTTTCGAACCTTGGGGCAAAAGTGCAAATATGCAAAAGTTTAGGGGTCAAAATGAAAATTTATAAAAAAATGATTTTTGGAGCCGTATGAATAATGTGACTAATTATTAGGCTAAATGTGATATTATAGATGAAGGAAATCTAGATTTGGGCTTAAATCGGGAAAATACAAGGTTATGGACTAAAATAGTAAATTGCCGTTGCTGGATCGAGGTAAGTTGGTATGATAATAATACTGCAATAATGTTGTAATTTATATTTGAAAGTTAAATTTATTGAATTAATCGAATTATTTCAAATTAAATGTTATGGTGCTAAGTTTATGAATTGATTTAAAAATATGTCTATGGTACATGAAGTGCATTGAATTATCATACATAAATGTGATTTCTATGATTATGGATATTATGAGCAATTGTAAGTTCATATGATTTTTAATAATGCAATGTGTAATTTAATGTTATTGCCTTGATATTAAATGAGATGTAAGTAATATATCAATTTTACTTGTATTATGATATTTTATAATAATATTGGAAATATGTTTGTTGATAATTACTTGATTGGTGAAATTGTTGGAAAAGAGAGAAATCCCGGTTGAACCTTCGGAAAGATTGGATGATGCAGATGGTATGTAGCTAGGTCACATGTATGGTGCTGAGTGCACATCATGTGTACAAGAGAGCTACGAGACATTATGATGTAGCTAGGTCGCATGGGTGATACTATGTATACACCATGTAGACAAGAGAGCTACGGGATATATGTAGCTAGGTCGCACGCGTGGTTCCAGGTGAAGGACACCATGTAGACAAGAGAGCTACGAGATAAACTGGCTAGGTCACATGGGTGATACTAAGTGTTCACCATGTGTACAAGAGAGCCGAACTTTATGATGGGTGGAGCTATGTTCTGAAACCACCAAGTATCGAGGATTGATCCGAAGTGTTCAACGGGAGACTTACTATGTACTGCTTTGTGAGTTTTGTGATGAATAAGTGCAGGAATTTGCTTATGTGAATGATTTGTTCATTAAGTGACCGGGATGTGGTAAGGTTATAAACAAGTAAGTTATATTATGGTGACCTTGTAATCATGGGCCTATACTTGTGATGTATGAAATGTGGTGAAAATGATTTGTGATATGTATGTTAAAATGATGTTAATACAAAGAAAGTGTGAAAGAGTGAATTAGCAATAAAATTGTTTTGGACAGCAGCAGCGACGTGACTTTGAAAATTCACTAAAAATTGTGGAAGTTGAATAAAAATGCAAATGATATATGAAAATAAAGCTAAAGGAGTCTATTTCACATGAAAGAAACAGGGAAGCAAAAGAATTCTATATTGTGTGATATTTGAATTCTTCTGAAACAGGGTATGAATGAATTCGAGATCCCCTGTTCTGACTTTAGAAATTCACCATAAATTGTACAAAAATTATTAATAGCCATATTTTACATTAATGGAGTCCTTATTGAGTCTATTTTTAAGGGAAACAAAGGAATGGTTGTTGGAATTCTGTACAGGGAGAAATTTGGTTCGTAGTGCACAGAGGTCAGAGTAGTTGTACTCTAAAACAGGGGAGATTTTAACTAAAAAACTGTACTAATTGGATAAACCAAAAATTCTAGAAATTTTATGGGAGAAAGATATATGAATCTAGTTTCAAGGAAAATTAACGAAACTAAATTTAGAGTTTTGTAGCTTCAGATATGAATGATTTAGTAACTGTAACTCAATAACACAGCTTAACCTGAATATGTGTAATTGTACAATTATAATGTTTTATCTTGAAAAGCATCGTAGTAATTGCTTATGATTTTCATATGAACTTACTAAGCGTAAAGCTTACCCATCCTCTCCATTTCTTTAGTATTGGCAGGTTGGCTCGGGGTTAGAGATCGTCGGAGGCAAAATCACATTATCAAACTATCATTTTTGGGAGAATTAATTCAAATATTAGAAATATCAAGTGAGTTGCATGTATAGGAAGTTGGTTTGTGATATGTATTTTTATTATGATTTTGACCATACGTATCAGTCTGCATTGAGTTATCGTATATGATTATGAGATGTGATCCTTATCCATTATGGTTTATAAGTTTAATTAATCGTGCTATGTCCTATGTTTTGATGTAATGATATAGTTAACTTTGTTTGTTATGCATATGTTCGAAAAGTTTTGAATTAAATAAAATTTTATGGCTCGATTTTCGTCTATGTGTGTTGTTAAGTCTGGTAATGCCTTGTACCCTTTTTCGGCCTTAGATACGGGTAAGGGGTGTTACATTTAGTGGTATCAGAGCCGGGTTTAGTCTGTTCTCGGACTAACCTAGCATGTGTAAAAGTCCAGCTATACATGCCACTGATCCGTGATAGTGTGATGTCTCCCGATGCGTATGAACACCATCTTGTGTAGACAGAGGTACTCTCCAACCGAGCTGCACTGACAATGTTCAATGTGATGCAAAGGTGTTTGAATAAAATTACGATTATGATGAGTCTCGATTTAGAAAAGTATGAATAAAAATTTATGATATATATATAAGTGATAACACGTGAGATGAAAGGTCATGTTGTAATAAATATCCATACATGCTTGATGCTCATATGATGTAGTGTATTTGATTTACTTGATAAGATGAATGGGATAAATAGAAATTCGTAGAGGTATGAGTAAAAGTTCTTAATATTATGATATGAATAAAAATGTCATTGCCTTGATTGAACATTGAATGTTGATGAATGTCAATGATTTTTTTATGAGATAAATGATTATAATGAAATGAATTTATCTATGTTAAATTGTTTGGACTGAACTATGTGATTGTAATGATATGTATATAATGATGCACGAAATGAAGGTTGCGATTGTGATTTAAATATCTATGTTTATTTAACCCTTATATGATGTCATGAGCATGATTTGTTCAAGTAGATGAATGGATAAGTCAAGCTATCCAAAAAACATAGGATTCATGCATAATTATACTTGACTAAATGAGATAACTGGAAAGTGGGCATTAAACCAATATGAATGTTAGTTACTCGAAATGAATGACATGATTGAGATATGATTGCTATGATGAAAACTGTGTTACATGTATATGTATATGAGAGTTGAGTCAGAGGCCCTATGACCTCTTCCCCCTTATCAAAGTGGTGTTTTATAATGGAACTTCATGAGATTTGTACTGAATAAGTTTCTGGTTGAGAAACCAAAGAGTTCAGTGCTAGAATAATTATAAATATGATTAGAGATTGAAGAATGAGTTGATAAGTAAAGTCAAAGCTAGAAAAGTATCAGATTGGCATAAGGATTATTGGAGTTATGCACTGTTCCAGTTAAAGAAGAAATTTATTTTGATAAATCGAATTACTAAGGTATAAGGTCGAGAAAAGTGCAAATCAAAATTTATTCAAAACTAGTCTTCTTTAGTGAAAAGTAATATGAAATTTGTAATGACAGAAATAGTTGGGGAAATGATATCTGACTTGTGTAATATCTGAGTGTGACAGTTACGGCTGGACAGATTTTAGTAGTTTCTTCTAAGATGTTCTATGTGTTTATCCGTTCCCAAAAATATTTCTATGGTTATTGATCTTTTGAAGAAATTCTTGTTATATGGGGATGTTTTCTAATCCTGATGTTAGACGAAAGCATTGGTAGCCTGACTGGTTTATAATTTGTATTGCTCTATTCCTTCGGGCATTCTATTATATTCTGCCTGATAAAAAAAGATAAGAGAATATGTATGATACTATGATTTTGTTTCTTCTACTGATGTTCCATTTGATATGTATATATGGGAAGATACATTGTTCTTGTTGCATTTGATTCCAATGAGATTAAATGATGTTTTCTACTGGATTTCTTTTCTCTAAGGAATTATCGGGATCTTCTATATTTTCCTATGAGTTTGGTTTTTGATTTTCTGGCATAGTATCGTATCTTGGGTTTCTTTATTCTGGATTTCTTTATTCTGGGTTTCTCTATCTTGGATTTCTTTATTTGGTTTTCTTGTTATCTTTATTCTCAATTATGACTCATGTTTGGAGTGCATTCTTCAGCTCGTGATAATCATGTCAAGTATGACTATACTTCTAATTTGATTTGGGTAATGTGGTGATTTCAGTATTAGGATTTTTCTAATTTTCGTGTAAGGTTTGACAACAATAAAGGCATAAGTGATAAAAGTGCGAGTTTCAATCGGTATGGTGGATTACTTTTCTCAAGTAAGCCAATTATAGTTAATGTCTTCAATTGAGATATTTTGGTTACTTGAGCTAATGCAATTGAGACAGTTTTGATTAACGTAAGGAATGAATAGTAAAGGATGGCATGATGAATTGTTTTGTAACTAGAAGAAAGGATTATTTTGAGGCTATATCGGAATTATTTAAAGTAGTGGAAAGAGGAAAATGTGATAGTGAGTAGTAAACTAAAAGAGTACAGTGAGGATCGACTTCTGATGTTGAATTTCAGATTGGATCTGATTCATGGTATTATTATTTCGAGGCTTATACAGAAAGAATTGTATGAAGCTCAAGTGTAAATTTGCCTATTCATTCAGAGAGTAATGGCGTGTAATCTTGTAATTTGATTCGAGATGTTATTGGATTGTGATTTATTGATGATGAAAATCTGTATGATTATTTCGGAAGAGTGCAGGTCCCTTTGATTGTTAGATTTCTTGGAATTCTAGTCTCCATTAACCAAATTGAGATCTGGTTTTATGTCAAGGTGACAAGGGAAACGGAGAAGGGTTGAAAATTTAAGAACAATTTTGAGATGAGTCCGTAAGCTTTCAGAATATATGAGAAAATTAAAGAGATATATTGGAGGCACCGCCTGAGTGAAAGTTCTTCAGCACCGAAAGTCAAATTTAGGAATCTAAGTGAAGACCAATTTTCCGGTAAGATTTTCGGGGACGAAAATCCCTAAAGGGGGGAAGAGTTGTAATATCCCGAATAAAGGCCTAATCGGAATAGTGGGTTCGTGACCACAAATCTAAGATAGAAATAATTATTTTATGATTATTTTGAGGTCTATGACATGATTGCATGATTGTGTGAAAATTTCGTGAAGAAATTTTATGCATAAAGTGCTTAAATTGAAACTAGGGACTAAATCGAATAATTTGCAAAACTTGCAATCTTTAAGTTTTTAGTATGAAATTGCTTTGGAATATTAATGAGGAGGTCTTAAATAGCAATTTTACCAATTTCTAAGTCTATGGACAAAAATTGGACATGGATGGAATTTTTGGAAAGTTTAGTAGTAAGGGCATTTTAGTCATTTGGTAATTAAAAGAAATAAAAAGGGAAAATAAAGCCAAAATTGATTCATCTTTTTTATAGAGGCCGAAATTAGCATGGGGGAAGCCATGGATAGGGTTTTCAAGCTTTCCAAGCTCAATAGTAAGTCCGTTATAACCTCGTTTTTCAAGTTCTTAACGTTTTTGGAATCCCGGTAACTTGATTAAGCTTATGCTAGCAATAATTCAACCTAGGGTTCGTATTTGGAAAAATACCCATAGGTGAAATTTGTGTATTTTGGTGTTTTATGATAGAATATGAGGTTTTAAATTATGTTAAACAACTTGTGCTACTCGGTTTTAAGTGAAAACGAGTAAAAGGGCTTAATTGGTAAAAATACCTAATAGTCATAAGTACATGTTAGAGTGAGAATTTGATGTTGCCATAGGAAAAATGATCAGCATGTCATAAAACATAAGAAAATAGGATGAAGTTTAATTTCCGAACCTTGGGGAAAAAGTGTAAATATGCAAAAGTTTAGGGGTCAAAATGAAAATTTATAAAAAAATGATTTTTGGAGCCGTATGAATAATGTGACTAATTATTAGGCTAAATGTGATATTATAGACGAAGGAAATCCAGATTCAGGCTTAAATCGAGAAAATACAAGGTTATGGACTAAAATAGTAAATTGCCGTTTCTGGATCGAGGTAAGTTGGTATGATAATAATACTGCAATAATGTTGTAATTTATATTTGAAAGTTAAATTTAGTGAATTAATTGAATTATGTCAAATTAAATGTTATGGTGCTAAATTTATGAATTGATTTAAAAATATGTCTATGGTACATGAAGTGCATTGAATTATCATACATAAATGTGATTTCTATGATTATGGATATTATGAGCAATTGTAAGTTCATATGATTTTTAATAATGCAATGTGTAATTTAATGTTATTGCCTTGATATTAAATGATATGTAAGTAATATATCAATTTTACTTGTATTACGATATTTTATAATAATATTGGAAATATGTTTGTTGATAATTACTTGATTGGTGAAATTGTTGGAAAAGAGAGAAATCCGGTTGAACCTTGGAAAGATTGGATGATCTGAGATGGTATGTAGCTAGGTCACATGTATGGTCTTTGAGTGCACATCATGTGTACAAGAGAGCTACGAGACATTATGATGTAGCTAGGTCGCATGGGTGATACTATGTGTACACCATGTAGACAAGAGAGCTACGGGATATATGTAGCTAGGTCGCATGCGTGGTTCAGTGAAGGACACCATGTAGACAAGAGAGCTACGAGATAAAGCGGCTAGGTCACATGGGTGATACTAAGTGTTCACCATGTGTACAAGAGAGCTGAACTTTATGATGGGTGGAGCTATGTTCTGAAACCACCAAGTATCAAGGATTGAACCAGAAGTGTTCAACGGAGACTTACTATGTCTCGCTTTGTGAGTTTTGTGATGAATAAGTGCAGGAATTTGCTTATGTGAATGATGTGTTCATTAAGTGACCGGGATGTGGTAAGGTTATAAACAAGTAAGTTATACATGAGGATGATTTTATGGTGACCTTGTAATCATGGGCCTATACTTGTGATGTATGAAATGTGGTGAAAATGATTTGTGATATGTATGTTAAAATGATGTTAATACAAAGAAAGTGTGAAAGAGTGAATTAGCAATAAAATTGTTTTGGACAGCAGCAGTGACGTGACTTTGAAAATTCACTAAAAATTTTGGAATTTGAATAAAAATGCAAATGATTATGAAAATAAAGCCTAAGAAGTCTATTTTCACATGAAAGAAACAGGGGAAGCAAAATAATTCTATATTGTGTGATATTTGAATTCTTGTAAAACAGGGTCTGAATGAATTCGAGATCCCCTGTTCTGACTTTAGAAATTCACCATAAATTGTAAAAAAAATTTTAAGAGTCATATTTTACATGAATAGAGTCCTGATTGAGTCTATTTTTAAGGTAAACAAACGTCATGGTCGTTGGAATTCTGTGCAGGGAGAAATTTGGTTCGTAGTGCACAGAGGTCAGAGTAGTCGTACTCTGAAACAGGGGAGACTTTAACTAAAAAACTGTACTAATTGGATAAACCAAAAATTATGGAAATTTTATGGGAGAAATATATATGAATCTAGTTTCAAGGAAAATTAACAAAACTAAATTTGGAGTCTTGTAGCTTCAGATATGAATGATTTAGTAACTGTAACTCGATAACACAGCTTAACCTGAATATATGTAATTGTACAATTATAATGTTTTATCTTGAAAAGCATCGTAGTAATTGCTTATGATTTTCATATGAACTTACTAAGCGTAAAGCTTACCCATCCTCTCCATTTCTTTAGTATTGGCAGGCCGGCTCGGGGTTAGAGATCATCGGAGGCAAAATCACACTATCAAACTATCATTTTTGGGAGAATTAATTCAAATATTAGAAATATCAAGTGAGTGGCATGTATAGGAAGTTGGTTTGTGATATGTATTTTTATTATGATTTTGACCATACGTATCAGTCTGCATTGAGTTATCGTATATGATTATGAGATGTGATCCTTATCCATTATGGTTTATAAGTTTAATTAATCGTGCTATGTCCTATGTTTTGATGTAATGATATAGTTTGCTTTGTTTGTTATGCATATGTTCGAAAAGTTTTGAATTAAATGAAATTTTATGGCCCGGTTTTCATCTATGTGTATTGTTAAGTTTGGTAATGCCTCGTACTCTGTTCCGGCCTTAGGTACGGGTAAGGGGTGTTACAATAAATAGGCCTTCAAACCAAGCATAACCAAGCCTAATTCATGCTAAATCCATACCATCAAGCATAAGACACTTATGTGTCAAGATAAGTCAAACACTTTCATACCAAATTCATATTCATAAATCACCCTAATGGTGACTTTCAATTAAGCATCATTGTACCTAAAACCACAAGCATACCAATCTCAATTTATCAAACATATGATACACACATTACCAATTCACAAACTACCATTCACCACAAGAATTTATATACCAATTACCAAATGCAGAACAAAGGCCATTTGTATATATATATACATCACCAAATATACCAAAATAATCCAGCTCTCATGGCTATACATAAGACCAAACACTTAACATTTACAAGCCAAATCAAATGGCTAAATTCATTACCAGACCATAAACTAAAATGACCATAATTCCTATACATTCCATATAACCAAAAACATAGATTCAAAAGTACCAAAGTGATATGTAACAACTCAATTTTGGGTCTAGTCGGAATAGTGGTTTTGGGACCACGAATTCGACACAGAAAAATTTATTTTTCTTATATTTTTATGGCTTAAAATTTTATGGAATGATACTGTGAAAATTTCGTTCTAAAATTTTGACGTTTGAGCACTCAATTTAGCAAAAGGACTAAATTACAAAAACTGTAAAACTTGAGTTCTAGAAGCTAGAGGTGTCTAATTGCTATGAAATTTTAAATTGAAGGTCCTGAGATGGTAATTAGACCATTTGTTAAGTTAGTGGACAAAAATGGACATGAAGTAGGAGAAATTTTATGTTTTAAGAAAACGGCATTTTGGTCATTTGGTAATTAAATGAATTAAAAAGCCAAAATCAAGCCAAAATCTTTGTCCATTTTCCTCACCATAGCCAAATTTTAGAAATGGAAGCCATAGCTAGGGTTTGACCACTTCCAAGCTCGATAGTAAGTCTGTTCTAGCCCCGTTTTTAATGATTTTCATGTTTTTGAGATCCTTGTAACCTAATCTAGCTATTTCAAGGACGATTATGAAGTATTGTCAAAGTTTAAAATTTTACGCATGATAGAAATTTGTGTATTTTGATTTCTATTAGTAGAAAATACATGTTTGGTGTTAGATAAACAACTTTTACTAAGTGATTTTAGGTAAAAATGTTAAAAAGGACCTATTTGTAAAAGTTATAAAATAAGTAGTAAAAATGTGATTAAGTGGAAAATGTGGGCTGGTATAAGTATGAAAATGGTTTGGCTAGGCTTGGTAATGAAGAAATTGGATGAAAATCATTTTACGATCCTAGGGACTAAATTGTAAAAATGTGAAACATTAGGGGCAAAAATGTAATTTTTCCATAATATGATTTTTGGGATGAATTAAACAATGAGAATATTAAATGAGTTAAATTTGTTATTATAGATCAAGAAAAACAAGGTTCGGACCTAGATCGAGGGAAAAACAAAGTGTTTGACGATTAGGTCCAATTCTACTATTTTTGTACCGAGGTAAGTTTGTTTGTAACAACCCGTTTTTAGTCAAATTAAAACAGTGGTTTTGGAACCACAAATTTGAAGTTGAAATATTTATTTTATTATTATTTGAATGTTTACAACATGATAATATGTATGTGAGAAAATTTCGTAAAAAAAATTTATCGTTTAAATGGTTAATTTGATAAAAGGGAATAAATCGTGTAAGGTGTAAAATTAGGGCTCTATAAGTTAAAGCTGTTAAATAGATATGGAACCTTAAAGTAAAGGTCCTTATGTTGTTACTATACCATTTTTAATGTTGTGGACATTTATAAGCATAGAGTGGATGATTTAAATGGTTATTTACTAAGGTTAAATTGGTAATTTAGTTATTAAAAACAAATTAAGTAAAATATAACATGGATATCATCTTTTAATCTATCATCTTCAACTGATTATCAAAAGAAAAAGAAGCCATTTTGTTCATCTAGGGTTCGGTCACTTGAAAGCTTAATTGGTAAGTCGTTTTGACTCGATTTTTAATGGTTTCTATGTTTTTGAGATCATTGCTTCGTATTCTAGCTAGCTCGTACCTTAAATTTTGAAACTGTTAAAGATTGATTGTGTTGCCATTGTTGAATGCTTGAGTAACTTGATGATTTATGATAGATTTGGAAGGTTTAATGTTAGGTTAATAGCTTTTGTAAAGTGATTTTTGACAAAAATGTCAAAAAGGGGTTAAATTGAGAAAATGTAAAATGTGGTGGTTAAAAGTTTGAATAAATTAAAAATATGGGCTGCTAGTAACATGTATTAGATTTGGCTAAGCATGGGTTTGTACGAAATTGCATGAATTTGCAATTTTATGAAATAAGGACTAAATTGTGAAAAATGTGAAAGTTTAGGGCCAATATGTAAAATAGCCCTAATGTATATTTTTGATTAAATTGAATAAATATTTGATTAAATGATTTAATTTTGAATATATTTAGATCAAGAAAAATAGCATTCGGATCAGGATCGGGGAAAAACAAAAGTTATCGATTAATCGACTCGATTTGCTATTTTAATATTTGAGGTAAGTTCGTATGTAAGAAGCACTGTTATGGTTATGCTTTTAATGCTTTGTTATTGCATAAATTGTATATATGGGACTACAGTCATGTTCGACGACAAATCAGCTATATGTGGCACTTAGTGTGCGATTCGACATAGCTTCGGCTGTTTATGGCACTTAGTGTGTGATTCGACATAGATTCGGCTATATATGGCACTTAGTGTGCGAGATTGAGTGTAACGCCCCGAATTTTGGAACTAGAAGTATTAGGTTTTGAGTAGGGGTATAGTTTGGCAGTTGTACATAAATATTTAATTGTGCAAGTAAGTGACACAAATGCATGTCTGCTTCAGTGGTTAACTATCCTAGGAAGTGTCTGGGAAGTCTTAGGTTCAAGCCTGGGTAGGTGTAAAAAGTTTTTTTTTAAAAGGAATAAGCACTGTCTTTGGGCAGTAGGCTTTTAAATAAAATTAGGTAAAACATGACATAAAAATGCCTACTGTTCTAGAGGATAAGGGCTTGTGGAGTATGCTAGTGGTGTAAGGTTCGAATCCATGCTTATGCAAATGGAGATTATTTTTACTAATGGCCATGGGAGGAAGTTGTGTTTGACCAGAACACCAAAGGTTTGAACAGATTTGAATAGGGTTGTTGTTAGCAAAATTTAGGGAGTGGAAAGGGGGGATTTTTGGTTGTTGAGGCTTGTGAACAGGAGGAAATTAAGGAGAAAATCAAGCAAGTTCGAATTGGGAGAAGAGTTGGTGCCAAATAAGGATAGTATGCACCAATGAATTCGGTTTGAGGTAGAACTCAACTTTAGAGTGTGCATTAGTTTCGGTTGCCATTCACTTTTGTTGTTTCCTCTCCTCACTTTTGGTTTTTGGCAGTTTCTTTTCAGGTTTCTGCATTTTTGTTGCTAGTCAATTTCTACTAGGGGATTTTTCGAGTACTTTCATTCTGTCTACTTCAGTTTTTGTTTTTCTACCCCTTTTTCCTTAAAGATTGATTCCCCTTATTACCTTTTGTTTCGCCTAATACTTTCCTTTCTCCCTCAATCCATTCAGTTTTTGTGGGTTGATTCTCTTTTTTTTCCTCTTCCCCTTTCAACCGATTCCTTTTCTTTGATCTAGTGCTTCTCTTTCTCTGGTGGTGGCTTGGTCGAATATCACTCTTTCATCTACCCTCTTTGTGCCGAATTCTTCTTCTTTTTGACGATCTCTGTGGTAATTGCTTCTATTCGGTTTTCCCACTCTTTTCTTCTCTGCCGTATTTATAGTCCTCATCTAACACTTTCTTTTACTATCGACAATTGCTAGGGGTGTGGTTGTGCTAGCCCTTACCTCTATTGTATAGGATGATTGTTGTCGTGGAGATAGACCGATTGCTTTCCTTTGGTATATAAGTGGTCTTACGTTTTCGGTAAGTTATTTATGCTTAGTTCAATTCATGTGTGTGAGTAATATGATTAAGGCTGATAGGTTTGGGTGAAATGCAAGCGATCTTTAAAGAGCCTATAGTTAGTTACCTGCAACGAATGAATGGTGCAAGCCTAAATCGGTGATTAAGGCAAGTGATAATCCACCCTATTTTGATCAGTATTGAAAAGAGCTGTTAACTATATTATCAGTTGGTTAATGGAGTAGTTTGATCAAATGTAGGTCTTGATGTTCGTGGGTTGCACGCACTTTCGCAAACAGGTGTGTAATCACACTGCTATAAACAAAGATCGGCAAAAGCCAGAAAAGTGGACTAGTGACGTATATGAGCGTGCGCTCACTCGTGTGGCAGTCTGAACGAGTAAAGCATGAGCAGTGGATCGTAGAGGCCACCACGAACGATTTCGTGGGCTTAGGCCGTTTTAGGCCACGTTGGGTCTAAAGGGGCCCTGTGGGCCCCACATGGGTAACTCACATGGATGTGTGAAAAATATTGGGCCAGGCTGTGAAGTTTGCATGGCCAAGGCCATTTTTGGGCTTATTGGGCCACACGGGCGTATGGGCCCACATGGGCCGTAATATGGGCTTTGGGCCCATTTTCTCTATTTGACTGTTAAAGTTGCATGGGTCGTCCGAGACGATTGTGGACCTACTGTTGGGTCGGTAAGTATACCTAAACCCTTAAATTGGTAAAAAGACTGTTTTGTCCTCATGTGGTAAAATGACTAAAATGCCCTTACTTGGTAAATTGACTATTTTGCCCCTATGTGAGGTATTTATATATATGTACATGTATGACTGTATTTCAGCTTGCTATTTAAACTATAGTGGATACATGTATGATTCTATGACATGACTGTATGATGCATTGCATGGGGATAGGTTTATTATGATTGGAGGAAGTGTACTGCACTGGCAGCTCTACTGCAAATCACTAATGGCTCTAAGCCTATTATTCGCGACTTTTATCGCAAAAATCATTTAGTCTTTGCAACGGTGCTAATTTTGGAGTGTAGGGATGGGTGGGTTGATTATATCCCCACATGGAGTGTAGGGTTGGACGGAAATGGTGTGTAGAGGCTGGATGGGTAGGACTTGCATACTGTTTACTGTTACTATAATGGGCCAAGGCCCAAATATATGGCTGCTTCTGTATTGAGATGGGCAAAAGCCCAAACTGATATTGTCACTGTTTTTAATAAGGGCTTAGGCCTAGACTGTAATTTCACTGTATGTTTGACTATTTGTTTTTAAGGGATTACACACTGAGTTTTCATAAACTCACCCATCTGTTTTAACTGTATAGGTAACCCTTAGGCGGATCGGTGCTGCGAGGAACTCAAAGGTGGCCACACTACAGCTTACACTTCTTTATTTGATTTTTAATTTATAAGTAGTTCCATTTGGGTATTTTTATGTAATAAGGCCTCTATAATTTTCATTTTCGGGTTTATTTATTTTGATTTATATCTGCTAGTAGCAGGATATGGGTTTTCAAAAAGATAAATATGTTTTCAAAAATGTTACGAACACATAAATGGTTTTAAGAGCTACCATAAGAAAATAATGTTTTACAAGTAAGCACTAGTACGCAACTGTTTTAAAAAGCTTTCGCTATAGAATGGTTTTGAAAATTAATAACGTTTTTAAGTGGGTACTTTTTGATAATGACGCAAGTTTTAAAACCATCGTTTAGATCACACAAAGAGGCTAATTAAAGAATGGTCTTTTCAAATGATATCGCGCTTTACGAAAGACACTTCAATGTGACATCACCAGATTTGACCATAACATCCAGGCCGGGTTTGGGGTGTTACATTGAGATAGCTTCAGCTATATATGACACTTAGTGTGCGATTTGAGATAGCTTCGGCTATATATACACTTCAAATATGTATAAGCTTGTTATGGATTGGTACAGGTATCTACATGCATAGTATGAGTTCTAAATTGAAGAAGTTACGAAGTTTGCATATAAGCATATGAATAAGTATGTGAAAGGTTGTTAGTAATCATGAATTTCATGTTAATATGTGATTAGTTAAGTTCATATCATACGAGCTTACTAACCTATAAAGCTTACTTTGTTTATTTTTCATGTCTTATAGTGATTTCAAGGCTAGCTCGGAGTCGAGGATCATCGGAGACTACGTCACACTGTCCAACCATCACTTTGGTACTTTTGAGCTTATGGTTTGGTCCTATGGCACGTATAGGATATTGGTCATGTTGGTTATGTTTTGGTTTGTATATATATATATATATAGCCATGAGACTTGGCTTGTTTTAATATGTTTGAACCAAATGTTGGTACATATAAATATATGGCTTATGTTATGAATTCATGTAAAAGTGTTTTGAGTCAATGGATGAATATGTGAATGACTTATAATATGAGGTTTGTGAAATTGGTATCATGCTTGTGAATTGGTACAAAATGATATATGTTTGGTAAATGTTTAACTAGTTGAGTTGTATATGTATTTTGGTATGTTTTGATAGAGTAAGATTTGAAGTTATAAGCATGTTGGAATGTTGGTATTGGATATGGTATGAATTAGTCTTGATTGTGGCTAAATTGGATGTTTATTTAGACTTTGAATTTGTAACAGCCTGATTTAAACCCTATCCAGAATGATGGTTTCGGGACCACGAATTCGAGTTAGAAAAATATTTAAAAATTATTTTCTGTGTTTATTATCTGTGAATTTGTGTGTGTGAAATTTTCGCAATTTAATTTTGTCGTTTGAGTGTCTAATTAAATAAAAGAGCTTAATCGCGTAAAATGAAAACTTGATAGTTTAATATGTGAGGACCAAGTTGTTGTTGTCTTTATAATATGAAGCATTTATGATGTAATTAGGCCATTATTAATATAGGTGAACGGCAATGGACATAATTTATGTGAAAGTGTAATATTTTAACTAAGGTTAAATTAGTAAATTAGAAATATAAGTTAATATAATAAAACATAAAAGATAAAACAGGGTTTCATAATTTTTGTTCGTGATCGAAACATAAATAAGATAGAAAAGAAAAAGAAATCTAGGGTACGACCTTGTTCAAGCTTGATTAAGGTATGTGTTTAGCTTGGTTTTTGATAATTTTTACGTTTTTGAGATCGTTGCTAAGTTATCTACAAGACCCATGGTTGAATTTTTTATTTTGGTGAATATTTTGAATTATGCCATTGTTGAAATCTTGTTATTTTTGTTGTTTGATGGTAGAAAATAAAAGATATGTGATAGATTAACATGTTTTGTATTGGAATTTTTGATTATTTTGAGTAATTAGAACTAAATTGCAAAAATAATAATTTGAAGGACAAAAATGTGAAATAAATGAAATATATGGACTTGTATGAACACTAGGAACATTCGGCTAAACATAGGTGTATTGAAATTTTGCATAGTTTGTGTTTTGTGCAATAGGGACTGAATTGTGAAAAATGTGAAATGTCAGAGGCAGAAGTGTAATTTTCCCATTTATGTGTTTTTGGATGAATTCAATTGAATATTTGGTTAAATAAGTTTAATTTATATTAATTTATATCAAGAAAAGAGAAAATCAAATTTGGATCGGGGGAAAACTAAAGTTGTCGACTAGTTGTTCCGTTCCAGTTTTTTATCATCCGAGGTAAGTTTATAAGCAAACAAACGTACTTAATTTTAATTAAACGTGAATTATATATGCTGAATTGAAACATGTAAATATATATGTATTAGTTGAATGTGAATAAGATTTGCAGAAATATTTATGAATTCGTTTTGATCGAGTTACGACGTCCGAAAGCCTCGTATGAACCTTAGGAATAGCTAGGATACATATGTCATGACATAGGATTCCGATATGTGATGTGCGAGTAAGACCCTGGCATCAATATATGTGTGCAAGTTAGACCACGTTTTATACGTTGGCATCGATATGTGACTTCGATATATGTGTACGAGTAAGACCCTGTTTGTGATAGTGGCATCGATATGTGATTACATGTAAGACCACATCTGGGACATTGGCATTGTACGGTATATGTGATTATCCGAGTGTTCTATCCAATTTCAAATGGTTCATCAGGCAACGATAGGTTGTGATCGAATGTGCATAATGAACTAAAATGATCAGGTATGAATTGGTTTATTACCTACTTGAAATAAGGTAAGTAAGTTACTAATATTAACATGTGTGCTTTGTGAAGTATATTCAACCATTGTTATGTATAAGTATACAAGATCACATTTTGATTCAAGAGTATATGTGTATGTGTTCATATAATGATATTTAGCTTTGGAATCGAAAGATATTTTGTAAACATTTATATATGTGTATTCGGCCATAAGTAAATTTATATCCAACAGTATATGTTATACGTGAAATCTTAAGATTTTGGTTTAATATGATTATGTAAGTGTAATTAGATTCACTTTAAATGAATTATTCATGACATTGAATAGTTTATTTGCTTGTGACTTACTAAGCTATAAAAGCTTACTCTGTGTATGTATGTTTGTTTCTGTTTATAGATTTTGGATCAAGTTACGAGCTCAGGGATCATCAGTAAAGCCTATCACACTATCGACTGTCTTCGGTAATTTATAAGCTAAATTTTCAAACCTATGGCATGTATAGGCTGGATTGTACTTTTAAAATGTTTAATTTTGGTTGATGTAACCATGAGCCATGCAAAAATGGCTTAATACTTTGTTATGCTCGGATTTAATGTTTCGTTTGATGATGGTTACGCTTGGTCGTAAATTTGATGTTTTGGCCCTTATATACATTCATGTGAATCATGGTTGATTATAAAGTTAATGGTGGTATATACATTTGATCATGTTTGATTTTGGAGTTTGATATTATTTTTATGTGTTATATGCCTTGGGAATTGATGGGTGATTTTGGATTTGTATGTTTGGTGGATTCGGCTTTGGTATATGCATATACAAATATAAATATAAGATTGGGTGTTCAGTTTGATTAGGGTGTATTTTGATGTGCATGATAAATGGTATGTTATGTCTTAACGAATGAAACATTGATTTGATTATTAATGGATTAAAAATGATAATGATGTATGTGTATATTTGAATGTGCATTAGTATGTTGGTTCGGTTTGCAAGAAAAATGTATGTGTACATAAAGTGTTTGAATGGTTGGCTAATTCAGTATGGTTGATGAAGATAGATAATGAATATTTTATAAGATTATTTTGTTTAATATGGCTTGTACTAGGTATGGTAATAAAAGATCAAATTTTAGGTTTATTGAATTAGGATGTGCCATATTTATGAATCGGTAAGTATAATTATAATGTATCATTATGTCTTATTTAAAATGTCAATGTTATATTTGTGCTATTGAATATTTGTGGATAAAGTTGGAAAATGAAAGCTGATTTATGAATGTGGTACTTGAGTAGGATTAAAATGGCAAACTGTTTGGAAATTTTGATTAGTTCATTTGAGTAGTTAAATTGTTTGAGTTGATGACATATTTATATTCATTTATGATATGCAAATGTTGTTTTTAGGTAAACAAATGCTATTATGGAATATTTCATTTTTATGAAATTAAATGATGTATGTTTACTTTTATTAAGTATGTGTATAACATTTGAAAGATAATAAGAAATTTTACTTTTAAATTATTTGAATGTCATAAATGTTAAAGTATATATATATATACACATTAGATAGAAATGTGAAATGAAATTCACTTGGTTATAAGTTTATCATTAAATTTTAATGATTTCTTGTTATCATTGTTCAAATATAAATTTTTGGAATAATATGAATTGTTGAATCGATGCATATTAGTTTGTTTTAAAATTTTACTAGATAATTAATTTTGAAATGAGAGTCTGTTCTGAATTGTTTTATGATCGGTAATGCCTCGTAATCCATTTCGGCGATAGGTAGGGGTTAGGGGTGTTACAGAATTGGTGCCAATTTGGTTGTGTAGGTATATGCAAATTTGGGTGGCAGATTAGCTTGGTAAATAGCATATTTTTGTCCACACGGGTAGAGACACAAGCATGTGTCTTAGTAGTGTGTGACACACGGTCTTGTTACACGGTTGTGTGTCCCCTGATATTGAAATTGAAATGAAGTCAGTATGCTTCACATAGTCTCACACACGGGCGTGTGACTGGCGGTGTGGTACAAGTCAGTATACCCCCTAATTTGCACACAGCCTAGCACATGGGCATGTGACTTGGCCATGTTGTATAAGTCTGTATACCCTCTAGTTTTGGCACGGCCTAGCACACGGCCTGGCACACAGGTGTGTGCAGCCACTTCGAAGGGTACACGGGCTAAACACACGGGCGTGTGGTTGGCCGTGTGACCCAAGCCAGTAACCTCACTTGTTTGGACACGGGGTAGAACACGGGCTAGGACAGAGCCATGTGCTCCTATTTCGAATGTTTACACGGCCTGTGACACGGGCGTGTCTGAAGGTCGTGTGAGATACACAGCCTGGCTACACGGGCGTGTGTCCCCTCTTTTGAGAAAAATTTTACTAGGTGTTTGAAAAATTTCTCAAGTATCTGGTTTAGTCCCGAACCCCTCTCAATGTATGTTTAAGGCTCTTAGGCTCGTTTAAGGGACACTATGATTGTTGATGATTTTGTTGTATTTGAATTGATAATTGTTTATGAAATGTATGTTAAAAGTATTGTAAGTTCGGTAATGCTCCGTAATCCTATTCCGGTATTGAATACGTTTGAGCACTCAATTTAGCAAAAAGGACTAACTTGCAAAAAGTGCAAAACTTGAGTTCTAGAAACTAGAGGTGTCTAATTGCTATGAAATTTTAAATTGAAGGTCTTTAGATGGTAATTAGACCATTTGTTAAGTTAGTGGACAAAAATGGACATGAAGTAAGAGAAATTTTATGTTTTAAGAAAAGGGCATTTTGGTCATTTGGTAATTAAATGAATTAAAAAGAAAAAATCAAGCCAAAATCTTTGTCCATCTTCCTTACCATAGCCAAATTTTAGAAGGGAAAGCCATGGCTAGGGTTTGGCCACTTCCAAGCTCGATAGTAAGTCCGTTCTAGCCCCGTTTTTAATGATTTTCATGTTTTTGAGATCATTGTAACCTAATCTAGCTATTTGAAAGACCATTTTGAAGTATTGTCAAAGTTTAAAATTTTACCCATGATAGAAATTTGTGTATTTTGATGTCTGATGGTAGAAAATGCATGTTTGGTGTTAGATAAACAACTTGTACTAAGTGATTTTTAGTAAAAATATCAAAAAGGACCTATTTGTAAAAGTTATAAAATAAGTAGTAAAAGTGTAATTAAGTGGAAAATGTGGGCTGGTATAAGTATGAAAATGGTTCGCCTAGGCTTGGGTAATGAAGATGAAAATCATTTTACGAGCCTGGGGACTAAATTGTAAAAATGTGAAACATTAGGGGCAAAAATGTAATTTTTCCATAATATGATTTTTGGACTAAATTGAACAATGCAAATATTAAATGAGTTAAATTTGACATTATAGATCAAGAAAAATGAGGTTCAGACCTAGACCGGGGGAAAAGCAAAGTGTTTGACGATTAGGTCCAATTCTACTATTTTTGTACCGAGGTAAGTTCGTATGTAAATAATGGATTGATATATTTATGTTTTAAATGCTTTAATATTGCATGAATTGTGATTGACTCTCTGGATGTATTCGACAAAGTTTTGACAAGCGAGAAATCCCGGTTGAACCTTAGGAATAGAATAGGATACAAGTGACATGTCACTAGGAACTCATGTGTTTATGTGATCCGGGTGCTGGTCTCGTACGTCCTACCAGTGGCTGGGTAGTCCGACATGAGTTGCGAATACTTGACAGCTTGTGTGAGCAGCACTGTGCAGCTATGTCCTAACTGGCAGCTTGTGTGAGCAGGCCTGAGAATAGCTCGAAAACTAGTCTATATGTATTATGAGATATGAGGTAGCTTTGGCTACATATATGGCACTTATGTGCAAGATTTCCAAGTATCCGTTAATATTCCAAGTGTTCAACGGGAATGTCAAAGTTGAGAAAGATTATGGTTATGTTGCGAGTTGGTACAGGTATGTACGTAAATCTCATTCGTAATGAGCTCAATATGTGATGAACCCTTGGTAAGGTTGTGATTAAGTAAGCTATGACTATAAGATTTTAATAACATTCATGCTAATTTTCATCATGCTAATTGCATATTAAATGTGTAGTTATGATGCTTATTATTTGCATAGGAACTTACTAAGCTTTATACCTTATCCCCTTCCTTTCCATTATCTTAGTGTCACCAAGCTTGCTTAGGGATCGAAAAATCGTCAGAGATCCACTCACACTATCAACAATTATTTTAGTATCAATAGATTCAACATTTTGAGTTATGTCATGTATAGGGGACTTGGTCATTTTGTCATCTGTCATAATTGATTTGGCCAAATATGTTGGCTTATATTGGTTGAAAGCTCATTTTGTATAAGGCCATTTGAAATTGGCTACTATTGGTATAAGCAATTTATATGAAGATGCCTTTCCTGGATGTGGGAGTTTACATGATTTGAGTTGATAAGTTTGTGACGTTGTGTATGATAGATGGTAGCATGTGAATGATGTCTTGATGTCTTGGTTGTGGTTGATTTGGTTGTATGTATATGCTTGGATTGGTGCTATGTGGTGTTGTGTAGGTGTGTGCAAAAAAGGGTGGCAAAAAGGCTTGGTAAATAGCCTTATTTTTGTCCACACGGGTAGAAACACGGACGTGTGTCTAGGCCGTGTGTGACACACGATCTACCCCATGGGCATGTGTTCCGGTCATGTGTCCCCTGCACCCTAATTTTTGCAAAACAAAATGCCTAATATTGAGTACACGGGCAGAGACACAACCGTTTGTCTCAGTCGTGTGTGGGCCACGGCCTTGGACATCGGCGTGTGTCCCGAGCGTGTGAAGTCTGCACCTATTTAGTGAAAAATCATGAATTTTTAAATCGACCACACAGCCTAGTACACAGGCATGTGACTTAGTCGTATGTCTTCAATTTGTTCTTAGGTGACAAATAGAGAGTTACATGGGTTCGGGACACAGTCGTGCCCCATATCCACAAGGGCGTGTGACCCCTATTTAGTGAAAATTTTTCTATGTTTTGTAAAATTTTCTAAAGTTCTCAGTTTAATCCCGAACCACTTCCAAAGCGTATTTTGGGCCTCCTAGGCACGGTTAGGGACTTTATGATTAAATACAAAAATTTTTAATTTGGACGAAAATTCATGTCTCGGAAATGTATGTTTGCTTGAGTTTAAGTCCGTTAATGCCTCTTACCCTGTTCCGGCGTCAAATACGGGTAAGGGGTGTTACATGATAGCTTGATAGTGTGATGCAATCTCCGACGATTCCCAAATCTGAGCTAGCTTCGATATCACTATAAAACACAGAAAGGTAAACAGAATAAGCTGTAAAGGTTAGTAAGCTCGTATAATAATAAACTCATCTTACCATACATACACAAATTAAGCAATTTAACATATCATGATATAATTCATATTGATACACAAACCTATCACAAATTCATTCACAAGGTTAGATATGAATTTCACAATTTCTTCAATTCAATACTAATACTTTTCAAGTACATACCTATACCATCTCGTGTCAATCTCATACTCATTTGTATCTCTAATATACCCGTTGAACCATTCGGAATACTATCGGATACTCAGGAATGTCGCACCCTAAGTGCCAACACATAGCTGAAGCTATCTCAATCTCATTTCACATATAGTGCTCACTCTCGAGCTATCAATAGGTCTGCTCACACAAGCTGATGGTCATGACGTAGCTACGCGATGGTACTTACACAAGCTGATCAGAACCCGCAACACATGCCGGATAAGTCAGCCACCGATACGACATACGGTCCAGCACCCAAATCACATAACTTCTAATGACATGTCATTTGTATCCTATCTATTCCTAAGGTTCAACCGAGATTTAACGTTGCCGAATCTTCATCAATTATATCTGCAAGGTCGTATTTACCAATAATTCAATAATAAAGCATTTAAAACACAATTATACAAATGCTTATTAACATACGAACTTACCTTGAATGCAAAGACAACAAAATGAGTCAATTAGTCCAAAACCTTGTTTTTCCTAGATCTAAATTTGAATTTCACTTTTCTTGATCTATATAATATCAAATTTAATTCATTTAATCATCAATATATTCGATTTAGCATAAAAATGCACATTATAGCAACTTTATACTTTTGCCCCTAATATTTAAATTTCTTTACAATTTAGTCCTTATCTCATAAAAATACAAATTCATACAATTAAGTCCCTAGCCATGCTAACCGAATTTCTCTTATTACCATAGCAGCCCATATTTTTCATTTATTTCACAATTTAACCATAAAAATTCAACATTTCTCAATTTAATCCCTAAATGACAATTTTGTCAAAAATGACTTTACAAATGTTGTTTATCTAACAACAAACATACATTTTCTATCATCAAACATCAAAATGCACATAGATTCATCAATGGAAAAACCCTAAACCTTTACCAATTTTTCAAAATAGTCCTTGGGCTAGCGAGATTAAGCTGCAGCGATCTCAAAAACATAGAAATCATTAAAAACAGGATAAAAACCATACCTAATTGCAAGAAATGGGAATGGTCAAATAAAGAACCCTAGATATGGCTTCTTCTCATGCTATTTTTGGTTGTAAAAAGATAATGGATGATGATGATCACTTTTGCTTTATTTTAATTAACCTTAATTGCTAATTTACTTGATTAACCTTAAAACTTAATGAAAATTTCCATAATTGCTAAACCACCAGAATCAAAAACATGTGGCTGGGCCACTAAATAAGGTAGATAAGTTAAACTGCTAACACTTCCTCCATCATATCAAATCCCACCCCAGTGCATGCTATCAAATTAGTAGAAATATAGAATAGAAATATCATGCATACCTTTTAGATTTAATCATGCTTTCGAAATTATCAACACATAAAACATACATGTATACCCACATACTGAACACATAACAAATACCACATTCCAAAACTTACCTAAGCAGTATGGACCCCACGGAGGGTCTAATTATGAATTATAGATTTTAACAACCCTAGACGAACATTTTCAGAATTTAGGCCCACATGCCTGTGTATCCCACACAACCCAAATGGCTACATGACCAGCTCGTGTGATTCCACAAGCCTGTATGGGACACACAACCTACCTGATTTTGCCTATGTAATCGCACATGCCGTATGCACCGACTTAGCCGTGTGATGCACATTGGTTGTCACGCGACTTGCCACTCGATCGTGTGACGAACAATAGTATCAAATTTTCCATGCAATTTTCTAGATTTTTTTTTTAGATTTTTCATGGTGGTTTCGACTCAGAAACACACACCTTAATAATTTATAAGTATATTCATGAACCAGTAGTCTTTTACCAAAACTGACAACAGTCTTTTACCAAAACTGACAACTCACACATGTTAATCAACAGGATTTTTGCTAACCCTGATTGATCGAATTGATACCACCAACGTCAAAAAAGCCTTTAATACAAAAACAACTCCTACATGGTGAAACTACTTACCCTCGAACATAACAGTGACTTAAAATGATAACTTAATTCACCAGAGGTTCTACCATTTCACGATCTTCTCCTAATTACATCTAAACATTTAACCAAAAATCAAAGTCACTTCCATTAAAAAGAATAGGAAAAACCTTATAGAAAATCATTAGAAAATACTTACTTACAAATACAAAAAAAAAAAAAAATTGTGAAAGGGAGTAGAGGTTGAACCACACACCAAAGCATAGGGGAGAAATTGAAACAAAATAACAAAGGAATCAAGAACAAAATGAAAAATAGTCGTAGGTGAAAAAAAGAAAAACAAAGAAAGAAAAAAAAAAGAACGTGAAACAAGAATGGGAAACATGGGCGATTTGGGGGAAAATAAAAAATAAATAAAATAACATAATTAAAATCCCCTTTTTTCCTCACCATTTAATTTAAAAAAAACCAATAAAATGATTATGATAACAATCCACTAGATACTGATAACTACTCAGATTTTTGTACAAGAGTTTGAATTTAATCAAAACTTATCCACATGGATGGCACAAAGCATTGAAATAAAAACATTTCCACTTGCTCGCATGAAAACTCAAACACAGGACCAAAGGGTAAGTTGACTCCTTACCACTGAACCAACGGGTCATTTTTAACACAAGTTGAGCGAAAGTAGTACTTAAGTCAAATGAAAAGAGACATGGATAGGAAAAAAGTATATAACAAAATTTTCCAAGAGTGAGATTTGAACCCATGTCTTCAAACACATCCATGGCTCTCAGCTACTAAAGCATATACTTAACTTTGACAAAATTTTAACATATAAAAAACTCAAATTTTTGGGGTGTTACAAGTCACCCCCTAAAAGAAATTTTCGGCCTCAAAATTTACTTGATTCAAACAGATGTGGGTATTGCTGTCGAATCGAGTCCTCAGGTTCCCAAGTGGCTTCTTCATTGCCATGATTTTGCTACAAAACCTAAACCAATGAAATGGTCATCCTCCTTAAGACCTTAACCTCTCGGTCCAAAATTTGAATTGACTCCTCCTTAAAAGTTAAATTCGGTCTTACCTTAATCTCCCCAACAGACACAACTTGAGATGGATCAAATTGATATCATTTCAACATAGAGACGTGAAACACATCGTGAATACGATCGAACTCCAGAGGTAACTCCAATTGATAGGCAACTGACCCAACACATTTCAGAATCCGATAGGGCCTAATGAATCTTGGGCTCAACTTACCCTTACGTCCAAATTGAAGGACCCTTTTTCGTAGAGATACTTTAAGAAAAACTTGGTCACCCATCAATATCTCTCCTCTTTAGATCCAAATAAGACTTTGTCTATTAGAAGTTGCCTTAAGACGATCTTGAATCAGTTGAAACTTATCCATAGCCTCAGAAACTAGATCAACTAAAAATTTTCTCTCACTTAACTCAGTTCAACACAAAGGGTTATGACTATACAGAGCCTCGTAAGGTGCCATTTGAATACTAGACTGGAAGATGTTATTGTCCACAAACTCAGCCAGTGGAAAAAGCTCCTCCCAACTACCACGAAAGTCGATATCTGAATCACTCTCTCAGATTATCCATCGGCCTGAGGATGGAACACAGTATTGGAATCCAACCGAGTACCCAAAGCCTTATGAAGTTTTTTTCCAAAACCGAGAAGTGAAACGAGGGTCTCTATAAAAAATTATCGAGACCGAAACCCCATGAAGTCTAATGATCTCAGAAATATATAGCTTAGCCAATTTCTGCAAAGAATAATCAATCCTTACTAAAAGAAAATGAGCAGACTTGGTCAATTGATCCACAATGACCCAAACAAAATCCTTCTTAGTGGGTTTCAAGGGAAAAACATTAACAAAGTCCATAGTCACATGTTTTGTAACACCCCTAACCTGTATCCGTCGCCAGAGTAGGGTTACGAGCTATTACTGAACAATTCAAAACATAAAGCATTCATTCTCACAAATCATTCAACACAATCACAATGTCCCTTATAAGGGCCTACGAGGCCTTAAACATGCTTTAGAAGTGGTTTGGGACTAAACCGATAACATATGAAAATTTTTGGAAACTTAGAAAAATTTCAATCATACAGGGGTAAACAAGCCATGTGCCTCACACGCCCGTGTAAATAGGCCATGTGCCTCACACGGCTCCAGACACGCCCATGTCTCAGGCTGTGTGGAAACAGGGCATACATACTGACTTGTATCACACGGCTGAGGACACGCTCGTGTGCCAAGCCGTGTGAAAACTGGAGGGCATACTGACTTATGCAACACGGCCAAGTCGCACGCATGTGTGCTAGGCCGTGTGCCAACTAAAGGGTATGCTAACTTGTACCACCCGACTAGTCACACGCCCGTGTGTGTGACCGTGTGGAGCATACTGACTTCAATTCAATTTCATCATCAGCGGGCACACGACCGTGTAACATGATCGTGTGTCACACACGGCTGAGACACATGCTCGTGTATCTACCCATGTGGACAAAAATAGGCCATTTGCAAGGCCAATTTGCCACCCCAACTTTAATGTACCTACACAAGGCAAAATGGTACTATTTCATTGTACAATTAAGCAACCAAAATCATCAACCAAATGCACAATTCATACCATTATAATTTCACCTATTCCAAATCTCGAATAACTACAATTTATTTAGCCAAATACATGCCAAAACAATATCAAACAATATGGTTCATTTACCATAATTCACATAACCATTTGAGCAACTATAAATCATAACCACATTCATACCAAAACATACCAAAATAAGCCATCACTCATGGCTATATATATACAAACCAAAACATATACATTTACAAGTTATTTCTAATAGCCAAACACACATTAATATTAACAGCATTTACAAGCTAAATCTCATAGCTATGATCACAACCAAACTACCACATCTAGCTTCAAAAGTACCAACTTAGATGTTTGATAGTGCGATGATGTTCCTGACAACTCCCAGATCCGAGCTAGCCTTGATTCACTATAAAACATAGAAAAATAACACAAAGTAAGCTTCATAGCTTAGTAAGCTCTTATGATATAAACTTAACTAATTACAAATACAACATTCATCAATCTAAACATATTATCATGTACTTTATGATTACTAACAAACCTTTCACATGTTTATTCATAAGCTTATATACAAACTTTGTATCTTCTTAGATTTTAAGCTTATAATATACATGTACATACCTGTACCAATCCATAACAAGTTCATACATACATGGAATGCAATTGAATACTCAATATCTCACACACTAAGTGTCATACTCGATATCTCACACACTAAGTGCCATATATATAGCCGAAGCTATGTCGATTTGCACACTAAGTGCCACCAATAGTCGATTTATCGTCAAACATAACTATAGTCCTATGTATAAAATTTATGCAATATTAAAGCACTAAAAGCATAATTATTACAATGCTTAATATATACGAACTTACCTCGTATTCAGAATTGGCGAATCGAGTCAACTGCTCGATAACCTTACTTTTCCCCCAATCTAAATCTGAATTCTTTCTCTCTTGATCTATATGAATTCAAAATTAAATTGTTTAATCAACCATTCATTCAATTTAGTCCAAAACATACATTTAGGCCTATTTGTACATTAGCCTTTAAGCTTTCACACTTTTAACAATTTAGTCCTTATTTCACAAAACACAAAATTCACATAATTTCAATAAACCTAAGCTTGGAAAAATTATTTATATGTCTCTAGTAGCCCAAAACTTTCATTTATTTCACATTTCAACCACACAATTTGCACATTTCACAATTTAACCCCTATTATGCATTTTCATCAAAAATCACTTTACAAAACATGAAAAATCTATCATCAAGTTTTCATATTTCAACATTAAGCATCAAAGAACACATAGATTCAACAATGGAAACTCTCAAAATCTTTAACAGTTTTGCAAAATAGTCCTTGGGCTAGCTAGACCTAGCTGCAACAATCTCAAAAACGTAAAAATCATTAAAAATGGGGCAAAAATTGTACCTTAATGAGCTAGGAAAGCTTGGCCAAATGAAAACCTAACCATGGCTATCCATTCCTTCAAAATTTTGGCTAAGGAAGATGAACGAATAAAAATTTTATGCTTTTGTTTTAATTAATATAAACCATGTCCATTTTTGTCCACTTATGTTTCAAATGGTTTAATTACCATTTAAGGCCACCATATTTAAAAACCAAAGCTATTTGACACCTTTAACAAGTAGAATGCAACTTTTGCATTTTACGCGATTTAGTCCTTTTTTACAATTTAACCAACCAATCGATAAAATTAGCTCATGAAATTTCCACGCATATCAAATAACATATTGTAAATACCAAAAATAATATTAAAAAAAATTTGAAATTGAATCTGTGGTTTCAAAACCACTATCTCGATTTAGCTAAAACCGGGTTGTTACATGTTCCCATTTCCAAAGCAGAATCTTAATGGGTTGAAGCTAACCCGAAGGTAGTTTGTGCTTAGCCTTAATTAGCTAGCACGTTAAATAATGAGAGACAAAATCAGTTACCTCTTGTTTCAAACTAGGCCACTAGTATAATTTTCATAGATCTTGATACATCTTATTCCCACCGGGGTGTATAGTATAAGGGCTACTATGCGTTTCCCACAAAATAGATTACATCAACTTGTCGTAATTAGGCACACAAGCCCAACCTCAAAACACAAAACACCCTCAGTATTCAGCCCAAAATCAGAAGTTCTACCTTCTTCAACTAGTTGAAACCACAGAATCAAAGAATCATCCATTAACTGCTTACCCCAAATTTGATCAAACCAAGTCGGCTTAACTTGCAACTCGGCTAACAAATTTCGTGTGTAAAATGATGTGCGATTTTGTGCAAGTATACAGGTCAGTTCAAGTAATAAAGTGATGAGTGAGTATCGTTCCCATGAGGATCAAATTGAGGCACAAAATTGGTTAAGTTATTGTAATATGGTTAATATTATGGCAAGATTGACGAATAAGATGCTATGGTAAACTAAGGTAAGTATGTGATGATAATTCAAAGGAATGATGATGCATGCGATAGATGGAATTGATGAATAATTGGAAATGCTATAGAAAAAGTGAGCAAAAATGTAATGGCAATAACAAGAGTGATTATCTAAATAGAATGTAAACAAAGAAAGAAATAACTAAATAGGCTATGGCAAAGTGACTATGATAAAGAATAAGGATAGAGTGGTATTGATTCAGGTCTGAATTACCCAGAATCGACCCTTACTGTTAATAATGCCTTGGCAAAATCATATTTACTTTACTGCACATATGAGTTCTAAAATGGCCTGCATCTTAAGAGAGCAAAACCTTAAGTTCCCTTGCCTGTGTCTATAGGATCTTTAGATATCTTGCATGGGTTCCTTATGTATGATTGTGACTCTATGTCTAGAGCCAACTATAAGTGTCTATCGAGTACTTACTCATTTCATTTAATTTTAATCCTACCAATCCAACCCTTTTGGAATTAGAATCAATTTATAAGTATGTGAACAATTTTCTATGTCTAAAGATTGTTGCATTTTAATTAAGAAATAAGAACAATTAAATGAAATAGTAAAGTAAATTAGATATATATGACATCCATAAAAACAATTTAAGGTTTCATCAAAAGTAATCCCAACCCTATGAGATTTAGCTCATGGAATGGGAAATAAAATTCCAAACAAAAATATTATCCAACGTTGTGCTCAACTACTTCAATTCAATCTTTTAAAGGAACACTAATAGAAATAGTGGATGAACTTTGGAAACGGCTTTCACTTGCCTAGTTTACACTTCGGTAGGATAGTGTCCTGTGGTGGCTGAAAAGGACTACCTTCAAATTCTTTTCCTTTGCGCAGCTAAACCCTTATTCACGCTTAAGGATTTCTCCTAATTTTTTTTATCCACAATTTGTGAGGTCCCCTTCATCTGAATTTATAGATAGATTTGGCTAGGGTCAGCCAACAACTCGTGATTATCTTCTCCTCTTTCAGTTGGAGTAATCAAGGGGTGAGAAATTCCAATAATGTTATTCGATAAAATGTTGTGAGTGCACCACCTGGATGCAATCAGCCCATGCCACGGCAAAATGCTCAGGAAATTTTAGCTTCAAGTTCTTCATCTTTGGAAGCTCTATGGAAGGAATACATGGTCAAGAATGATGCTATCATTCAAAGTCAAGATACATCTTTAAGAGCTTTAGAAAATCAAGTGGGACAAATTGCCAAAGCATTAAGCTCAACACTGCAAGGAGCACTACTGAGTGATACCGAGTGATACTGAAAATTCACGATCTCAAGGGAAGGAATAGTGCAAAGCCATTACGCTTAGAAGTGGTACGCAACTACCAGGCATTGTTAATGACACCACTATTGAAGAAGGTAGTTTGGATTTCACAAATAAGAAAAATTCAAAACCAGTAGTGGAGCATGCTATAAAAGAAAAAAGTAACTAGAAAAATGTTGAAGTACATTCATCTTGTATTGCCAATAAAAATGCCATGGAAAAACAACCTCAACAAATGGAAGGAAGACCGCCGCCATCTTTTCCCCAACGTTTCCAAATATCTAATCAAGATTTTCAATTCAAGAAATTCTTGGAGGTCCTGAAGCAATTACATATCAACATACCATTAGTGGTAGCATTGGAACAAATGTCCAACTATGTGAATTTCATGAAAGATATCTTATCAATGAAGGGAAGGTTAGGGGAGTTCAAAACTGTTGCTCTCACTGAAGCGTGCACAACAATGCTGAAAAACAAATTGCCACCAAAACTGAAGGATCCAGGGAGTTTTACCATACCATGCTCTATTGAAAATCATTATGTAGGGAAATCATTAGGCAATTTAGGTGTAAGTATAAATCTAATACCTATGTATATTTTTAAGAAGTTGGGAATAGGGAAGGCGAGATCTACATCTGTCACCTTACAATTAGCTGATCGTTCATATGCACATCCAGAAGGTAAAATCGAAGATGTGTTGGTAAGAGTTGAAAATTTTATTTTCCCAGTAGATTTTATTATTCTAGAATGTGAGGCTGATAAAGAGGTACCAATCATACTTGAGAGACCATTTCTAGCAACTAGTAGAACATTAATTGATGTACAAAAAAGTGAATTAAATGAGAGTTAATGATCAACATATAACCTTTAATGTTTTCGATGCTATAAAGTATGCAGACACATATGAAGAATGTAACGCTGTTGAGATTGTTGACACAATAGTTCTGGAAGAATTTGCAGAATTTTATCACAATAATGCTAATGATGATGCAAACTCATTTGAGTTAAATGAAGCAAAAACGATTGAAGATCTTAGTGAACTGATGCAAGCTAAGCAAATTGAGAATGAAGCAAGGAGAAGTTTTGAATCATTAAATTTATTAGACCATTCTTATAAACCAACTCGACCATCCATAGAAGATCCTTCTACGTTGGAATTGAAGCCTTTGCCAAGTATGCTTACTTGGGAGATAACAACACATTACCAATAATTATCTCTACAGCATTGACATTAGATCAAGAGGTTGAATTGTTGAAAGTTTTAAAGAAATCTAAGAAGATATTGGAGTGGACGATTATGGATATCAAAGGAATTAGTCCAACAATCTGCATGCACAAGATATTACTGAAGGATTTCTATGGCTAATCTATCGAGCAGCAGAGAAGATTGAATCCCATTATGGAGGAAGTTTTCAAAAAGGATATTATCAAATGGTTAGATGCTGGAATTATATACCCAATTTCTGATAGTTCTTAGGTGAACCATGTTCAATGTGTAGGGGTGTTACTGTGGTAAGCAATGATAACAATGAACTCATTCCTACTCGTATTGTCACGGAATGGATGGTTTGTATCAAAAACTCAACAAAGCAATAAGGAATTACCATTTTCCTCTGCCATTTATCGACCAAATGTTAGATAGATTAGTCGGGAAATCCTTTTATTATTTTCTAGATGATTATTTGGGGTACAACCAGATTGCCATAGTTCCCACAGATTGCCAAAGCCCAATTCCTCTAAGCCCAAAATTCAGGGCATTACAACGAATGTCGTTTGGATTATGCAATGCCTCTGCAACATTTTAGCATTGCACGATGGTAATATTTTCAGACATGGTGGAGAAATTTTTAGAATTTTTTATAGATGACTTCTCGGTGTTTGGTGATACTTTTGAATATTGTTTAAAAAATATGGAGTTAGTTCTTTGGCAGTGTGAAGAAACCAACCTTGTTTTCAATCAGGAGAAATGCCACTTCATGGTCTGTAAAGGGATTGTTCTGGGACATAAAATTTTACAGCAAGGCATTGCGTCAACAAAACAAAATTTGAGGCTATTGAGAAATTTCCACCACCTTCCACAGTTAAAGGTATTCACATTTTTCTTGGCCATTCACGATCCTATCGACAGGTTACCAAAGATTTTTCAAAAATATCTAAACCTCTTTGTACATTGTTAGAACATAACAAATATTTCAATTTTGATGAGCCGTGCTTACAAGCATTTAAGGAATTGAAAAAGCGACTAGTCACAGCACCCATAGTCAAAGTACCAAATTGGACTTTACCTTTCAAACTTATGTGTGATGCTAGTGACTTTACCGTAGGGGCAGTACTTGGGCAAAGAAAGGACAAGGTATTTCATGGTATCTACTATGCAAGTCGTACGTTGATAGATTCATATCTAAGTTATACAACCACTGAGAAGTAGCTTTTAGGTATGGTATTTGCCTTCGACAAATTTAGAGCTTATTTAGTGAGCACCAAAGTTACAGTTTATACAAACCACTTTGTTATTAAGTACTTGGTGACCAAGAAAGACGCCAAGTCTAGATTAATTTGATGGATACTACTATTACAGGAATTTGATCTAGAAATTAGAGATAAGAAAGGAGTAGAAAATCAAGTGGCTGATCACTTGTCTCGAATTGAAGCAAGAAATGAAGACGGTAATATTCAGTGCATTCAGGATGGTTTCCTAGATTAGCAACTATTAGTTGCCATGGCATTATCGAGGTATGCCAATATTGTAATTTTTTTGGTTAGTGGATTGTTGCCACCTGAGCTCACCAATCAAAGACAAAAGAAATCTATCCATGATGCCAAGCAGTATTATTGGGCCATTTTTATTCAAACATTGTACAGATCAGATAATTCAGAGGTGTGTTTCGGATGACGAGATTCAAAGTATTTTATATCATTGTCATTTAGAACCATATGGAGGACATTTTGGGGGCATGAGAACTTTTGAAAAAGTTTTTCAATATGGTTTTTATTGGCAAAACATGTTTAAAGATGCTCATGAATTTTGTCAAGTCTGTGATCATTGTCAAAGAACTAGAAATATATTGAGGAGGAATGAAATGCCCTTGCAAACTACTTTAGAAGTGGAACTGTTTGACGTATGGGGAATTGATTTTATGGGTTCATTTCCACCTTCTTGGGGCAATGTATACATACTTGTAGCTGTTGATTATGTCTCCATGTGGGTTGAGACTGTTGCTTTTCCAACAAATGATGCCAAATCGATACTAAAATTTCTACATAAGAATATTTTTACTAGGGTTGGTACCCCTCATGCTCTGATTAGTAATGAAGGTTCACACTTTAATTGCAAATTAGTTGCTAAATGCTCTGAACAGGTATGGATTCAAACATAAAATTGCCATGGCATACCATCCTCGGACAAATGGACAAGCGGAAGTCTCTAATAGAGAGATTAAATAAATTCTGGAGAAGGTAGTCAATCCCACCCGCAAAGATTGGTCATCCAGATTGAATGAAGCTTTGTGGGCATATCGAACTACATTCAAGACACCATTGGGGATGTCACCTTTCAAGCTTGTTTATGGGAAACCATGTCATTTGTCTGGTGAACTTGAACATAAGAGATATTGGGCAGTTAAGAAATTGAATATGAATTAGATTGCTACCAGTACTAATTGCCTATTAGAGTTGAATGAGATGGAAGAATTTAGAGCATAAGCTTTTGAGAATGCCAAGCTGTACAAAGAAAAGACCAAACAATGGCATGACAATAAGATTTTGCCACGGCAATTTGCACCTGGACAACAAGTCCTGTTATTTAATTCTAGGCTTAAATTGTTTTCTGGCAAATTAAAATCTTGTTGGTTTGTCCCATTCGAGATAGTGCATGTTTATCGTCATGGAGCTGTAGAAGTTAAAGACGGCAAGACGGGTTCTACTTTCAAAGTTAATGACCAACAATTAAAGCATTACATTAGAGCTCCTATAATTCGTGTTAAAAATTCCATCACTTTTCGAACTACTTAATATTTCTCTCCTGTACTATTTTATTCATTTACTTTGTTTTTAATTTCTTTGTTTAGTTTATTCAATAAGTTTACTTAATTTTTATTTTCTTTTGTTGCAAGCACATTATGGAATGCCCCTAACTTGTAATTGTCATCGGAATAGGGTTATAGAGCATTACCGTAAATACGTGACTTTAAAACATAGCATAAATCATTCATTTACATGCATATCGTCCCTTAATTGAGCCTTCGAGGCTAAATTCAAAACGTTTGGAACGTTTAAGAAAAATTTAGAAATTTTGGATTGTAGGGGTCACACGGCCGTGTGATTCACACGGCTTAGACACACGCCCATGTCTCATGCCATGTAACATTTGAAATATGGACAAACAGTCATGTCCTAACCTATGTCCGTGCCTATGTAACTCTCTGAGTTGGGTCACATAGCCAACCCAAATGCCTGTGTGCCAGGCCGTGTAACTCTCGAAATGGCCACACACACCCGTGTTCCAGGCCGTGTGCTAGGCCGTGTAACAGCCTGACATGCATGCCTTAAATCCTAAATGGGACACATGACCATTTCACATGGCCATGAGTCACACATGACTGAGTCACATGCTTGTGTCTCAGGCCATGAGGACATGAAATTGGCCAAAATCAAACCATTTCCATAACAAAAGCAAGCATGTATCCTAAAGCAATTTGTGCCCAAACTCAAAGCACCAAAACCTTACCAAAACAACATGAATTGGCCAATTAAATAGACCAAAATCATTCAACCAATATGCCATATAAGGCACCTTAAAAACAAACATATAATCTTACTTAAACATATATATACTTGACCACATTTCATTCATACTCAGCTTGTAACAGCCCATTTTTGAGTCAAATCATAACAGTGGTTTTGGGACCACAAATCCAAATTCAAGATATTTATTTTATTATTTTAATAAGGTTTACAGCATGATAGAATTATTATGGGAAAATTTTGTTAAGAAATTTTACTATTTAAATGCTTAATTCGGTAAAAAGGACTAAATAGCGTAAAGCATGAAACTTGTGTTCTATTAGTTAAAAGTATCAATTAGCTGTAGAACCTTAAATTAAAGGTCCTTAAGTGATAAATAATCCAATTGTGGTTAGTGGATGATGATAGCATGGCAAATGGTGTAATTTTGAATTATTTTTAAGGTTAAAATGGTAAATGGTTAATAAATGTTATAATAATTAAAAAAAACATAATTTTTCATTATCATCTTCACTTAGCCGATTTTAAAAGAAAGAAAATTTTGCTTCTTAGGGTTTGGTCAATTGAAAACCAAATTACTAAGTGATTTTGACTCGATTTTTTATGATTTCTATGTTTTTGAGATCATTGCTTTGTAATCTACATAGCCCGTACCTTAATTTTTTAATTTGCTCATGATGTTGTAAAGTGCCATTGATGAATACATGAGTTCTTTGATGTTAATGATAGATCATGGAAGCTTGATGATGGTTAAACTAGTTTTGTAAAGTGATTTTTGACAAAAATGTCAATTAGGGATTAAATTGAGAAAATGTAAAATTATATGATTAAAAGTATGAAATAATGAAACATATGGGCTGCTAGTGGTATTTAGTAAACTTGGCTATCATGGGTTATGGCCTAATTGTGCAATTTTGCATTTTTATGTGTTAAGGACTAAATTACAAAGTAGTCAAAAGTCTAGGGGTAAAATTATAAATTAGCTAAAATGAATCTTTTAGGCTAAATTGAATTGAGTGAAAGTTTGAATGAGTTAATTTGGTATAATATAGATCAAGATAAGTCGAGATCAAGTTTAGATCGGGGAAAAGGAAAGATCGACAGTGTTTTACAAGCTAAACGAATTCAATGTGAGTCTATTTCTCATTTAGAATTTCATCTTGGAACTAATGATTGTTTAATATTCTAAAATAGATTATGTGTACCGAAAACTACTGAGCTTATTCAAAAAATCTTGCATGAAGCACATAGTAGTAACTTTTCTGTTCATCCGGGTAGTAACAAGATGTATAACGACCTGAAACAGTTGTACTGGTGGTCGGGAATGAAACGGGATATATCAGAGTTTGTATCGAAATTTTTGATTTGTCAGCAAGTCAAAGCTGAACATCAAGTACCATCTGGTTTACTGCAACCTGTAATGATTCCCAAGTGGAAATGGGATAGAGTTCGAATGGATTTTGTATCAGGATTGCCTCTAACTCTGAAAAAGAAAGACGCTATCTGGGTTATTGTTGATCGACTAATGAAATCTGCTCATTTCATACCGGTACATACAGATTACTCACTTGATAGATTAGCCTAATTGTACATTTCTGAGATTGTTCGGTTACACGGAGTGCAATTATCTATTATTTCTGATAGAGATTCAAGATTTATGTCCAAATTCTAGAAGAAACTGTAAGAAGCTCTAGGAGCAAAGTTGAATTTTAGTACTGCTTTTCATCCTCAGACTGATGGTCAGACTGAGAGAGTTATTCAGATTCTTGAAGACATGTTGAGATGTTGTATTTTAGAGTTTGAAGGTAGTTGGGAAAAATATTTACAGCTGATTGAATTTGCGTATAACAATAGTTTTCAAATGAGTATAAAGATTACACCGTACGAAGCTTTATATGGCCACAAATGTCAAACTCCACTATGTTGAACTGAATTGAATGAGAAAAAGATTCATGAGGTTGAATTGATCAGAGAAACTGAAGAAAAAGTGAAAACAATTTGCAACAGTTTAAAAGCAGCTTCAGATCGATAGAAATCCTAAGCAGATTTAAAACGTAGAGAGATTGAATTCCAAGTAGGATATAGAATGTTCCTAAAGGTGTCACCATGGAAAAAGATTCTCCGTTTCGGACATAAAGGAAAGTTAAGTCCAAGGTTCATCAGGCTGTATGAGATCGTTGAAAGAATAGGACCAATAGCATATCGACTTGCTCTACCGTTAGAACTTGAAAAGATCCATAATGTCTTTCATGTTTCTATGCTACGTCATTACAGATCTGATCCATCACATGTGATCTGTAACACCCCTATAACCCGTATCCGTCGCCGGAATGGGTTATGAAGTGTTACCAACCCAAAATACCACATTTGTACAATCACACAAATATAAGAACATTAGCTTTTAGATACATTCAAAAACTTTATACAAACATTCAAAAGATGCTATGTTCGCATGGCCCATATACAACAACATGTCAAAAATACCATTCACTTAAGTCTATTCTATACATGCCATACTAGCTTCAGAACATAGTAATACCAAATTGATAGATAGTGTGACGAGTTGCTGACGATCCCTTTTCGAGCAGATAACTGGAGTCAACAATCTATAAAACAGAGAAACGTAACAAACAGATTAAGCTTTCATAAGCTTAGTAAGTTTTAAGCAATGCAACAAATAAACTCAATTATACATAGATTATTCAATTTCTCAAGAGGTCATTTTCTAGATATATCACCATTTGGCCGAATATACACAAGCATATCATGCACAATTAGCATTCTTATTTCACTTAATCTGAATTCATATAGCACAAATAAATCGAATATTTTCACATACCTTTACACCTTGATCGAATGTATCATGATCATAAATATAGATACAACATTTATTCACATATGTATCACATTATACACTTATGATTCAATTCAAATCATACTCACATATAAACACATAATACGTACCTGGGCAATTTAACGTATTGAATGTATTCATTTGTCGGTTCTAACACGAGGTATCTTAGTTTTAGACTTTTATCAAATCACCGACATTTAGCCTGCTCGGTTTAAAACCCGAATTCATTCATTGGCATTTCGCCTGCTAGGCTCGAAGCCCGATATCATTTCACTGGCATTATTGCCTACTAGGTTTAAAACCCGAATTCATTCACCGGCATTTTGCCTGCTAGGCTCGAAGCCCGATATCGTTTCACCGGTATTACTGCCTGCTAGGTTTAAAACCCAAATTCATTCACTGGCATTTCGCCTGCTAGGCTCGAAGCCCGATATCGTTTCACCGGCATTATTGCCTGCTAGGCTCAAAGGCCCGGATAGTATCTGTACGATATTCAAATCAACAAGTTTCATATAACACAATCACACCAAATTAGGTACCAGCATCATTCGAACATATCATCCTACATTTTATTCACTTTTATTTCATTTCATCACTCACATTTATCATTTGATAGTTTACACGTAATATCTTACTCATATTCATCTAAAACTATCATTTGATCATAAAAGCATATCACATTTTACTTCCATTACAAATGTCATTCGGCCATATACATATATGACAAGTAATACTTAATTCTCATAATCTGTCATGTCATTATCGAATATTATTTACATTTAACTACTTAAAACTTACCTCGAATATTTTTGAACAGTCTCGGATCGGCTATTCAACTACTTTCTCTTTTCCCCTGTCCAGCCTTGGTTCTCTATGCTCTTGAGCTAATTCAAACAAAATTTAACTTATTAAAGTCCCATCATGCTAGCTTATGGCCGAACATGACAAGAAATTTAATAGGCTATTTAGCTACTTTTAGCTCAAATACAAAATGGTCATACACATTTTTTTTTAATCACATTAAGCAATTTAACATTTTCTCATGTACACCTTTATGACCGAATACATATATCAAATAAGTAAATTGCCTTAACTCATAATTCACATAGCCTAAGTACATATAACACTAATGACCAAATATGTACATTACTAAAATTCCTATGACTTAACCTATAACCTTCACAGCCGAATATTCATTGTATACTTAGTTCACATACACAAACACAAAACTCATAAGGCTTATCATATTTTCATATACATATCCTTACCATATAGCCGAATATATATATAGCTCATCAAATAGGTATTTATTTACGTTTCCCTTTTAACACATATTGATCAACTAGTCCATGCATTAGCCTTTGACACATTCGGTCATTAAAGCAATGACCTATTTAACATTCAAGCATTTTATACCAAAATTTCTCCCAAGGCTGAATTCATCTACAACCTTTAGTACATATGCAAAGTTTATATTAATATATATACACACACCATTAACCTAGTATCAATTAACTAAGTACTTTAAAATTTTTCTTCAACTAAGTAACTTATCCGAAAATAATAAGGGCAAATTTAACAAGCTTAACTAAGTAACTTATCCGGAAATATTAAGGGCAAATTTAACAAGCTTAACTAAGTAACTTATCCGAAAATATTAAGGGCAAATTTAACATCACTTCATCATAATATTTCATCATGGCCGAATGCTCCTTTTAAACCATTTATACATAAGTACCAATCCTCAAACTTAATTTATAACTATCTAAATCATTTAAAACATCCAACACCAAACTTTCTTTGCATTACATACTATAACCGAATGCCCAATCCAAGCAATTGAGGCACACATAGTTCTAATTTCAAAATTTAAACTTATAAACTCACAATCACATGGATTTTAACATTATAGTCTATCAAACTTCCATTCATCAATTTCTATCATAAAACACCATTTTTCGCAGTTTCCTATCATGACCGAATGCACAATTAACCAACATTTAACAAATTAATTCATGGGTTTAAAGTAGAACCAAGAGAGGAACTCAAAAATATGAATTTTCAACCAAACTACCATGAACATACCTTGAATTTTTCTTCCCCAAGTGACCGAATAGCTTCTTTTCTCCTATTTGTTTTCTTAAGTTTCGGCTAAGTGATAGAAAAGAGAAAAAAAATAAAGTTCACTTTGTTTTTTTCACCCCATTTTATGATATAAAATAATATATATTATTTTATACCATAATTTAAGTTATAATTTTAATATTATTAAGCACATGATGCATTAAACCAATCCCCACTACCGTCCACTTAAATAAAGTGGTAAAATAGACATGCAAATCCTCTACTTTAGTAATTTACAACATTAATTACTTGGACATTCACCTACCACATTATCAAAGTTTCTCAAACAAGTCTTTTTTAGCTAATTCCACATTCAAATGACAAAATTAATACTTTCGCACATGCACTTTCACATATAATAAGCATAGAATATAACATTTAATTATTTTTGTGACTCGATTTTGTGGTCCCGAAACCACTTCCCGACTAGGGTCAAACTAAGGCTGTCACATGATCTCTTCGATAGATGTTGAAATTCAACCTGATATGTCGTATAACGAAGAACCGATTCGGATTTTAGCTCGTGAAATCAAAGAGTTGAGAAATAAACGTATAGCTCTAGTGAAGGTTCATTGGCATAAACACAAAATTGAGGAAGCTATGTGGGAACCCGAGGAAGCTATGCAAAAATAGTACCCTAACCTTTTCATCGGTAAGATTTTCGAGGATGAAAATCCCTAAGGGGGAGAGTTGTAATAGCCCGTTTTTAAGTCAAATCGAAATAGTGGTTTTGGGACCACAAATTCAAAGCCAAAATATTTATTTTATTATTTTAATAAGGTTTACAGCATGATAGAATTATTATGTGAAAATTTCGTTAGGAAATTTTACTGTTTAAATGTTTAATTCGGTAAAAAGGACTAAATCGCGTAAAGCGTGAAACTTGTGTTCTATTAATTAAAAGTATCAATTAGCTATAGAACCTTAAAGTAAAGGTCCTTAAGTGATAAATAGTCCAATTGTGGTTATTGGATGATAATAGCATGGCAAATGGTGTAATTTTGAATTATTTTTAAGGTTGAAATGGTAACTGGTTAATAAATATTATAATAATTAAAACAAAAACATAATTTTTCATTATCATCTTCATTTAGTCGATTATGAAAGAAGAAAAGAAGAAAATTTTGCTTTTTAGGGTTTGGTCAATTGAAAATCAAATTGGTAAGTGATTTTGACTCAGTTTTGATGATTTCTATGTTTTTTAGATCGTTGCTTTGTAATCTAGCTAGCTCGTACATTAATTTTTGAATTTGTTCATGATTTTGTAAAGTGTCATTGATGAATACTTGAGTTCTTTGATATTCAATGATAGATTATGGAAGCTTGATGATTATTAAACTAGTTTTGTAAAGTGATTTTTGACAAAAATGTCAATTAGGGATTAAATTGAGAAAATGTAAAATTATGTGGTTAAAAGTGTGAAATAATGAAATATATGGGCTGCTAGTGGTATTTAGTAAATCCGGCTATCATGGGTTATGGCCTAATTGTGCAATTTTGCATTTTTATGTGTTAAGGACTAAATTGCAAAGTAGTCAAAAGTCTAGGGGTAAAATTATAAATTAGCTAAAATGAATCTTTTAGGCTATATTGAATTGAATGAAAGTTTGAATGAATTAATTTGATATAATATAGATCAAGATAAGCTGAGATTGAGTTTAGATCGGGGAAAAGAAAACATCGATGAATAACCGATAATTTTATCCGAGGATACGAGGTAAGTTCGTATAATTAGAATCAAACTTTTCTATACTTATAATTATTGAGATGAATATGTATAATTAAAATAATTGAAGTATGAATGTTTTCTTGATATAATGTATGTTACCGAGCCCTGTTTGAACTATATGAATTCATTGGATACTAGTGACATGATACTGACATTACCATTTTGGTCGAGCTCTTGCATTTGTTGCAGACTCACCACAGCTATTATGAGCTTATCAATATATTAGCTCGAAAGAGTTCACTGTTTTCATCTCATTGGAGGTTACTTTTTCAGCTCGTATGAGCTTACTGTTTAGCTCAATAGAGCTTACTGTTTCAGCTCAATAGAGCTTATTGCTCATCAGCTTAGGAGAAGCTTACTGATCATGGCTCAAAAGAGCATATATGATAATGAATTGACAGATTACCGCCATTGTTCGCTCAAGTATCCTTTGAAGTTCTAATAGGTTCAACGGGCCTAAATACTGTTTATACGAATAAGCTACGAGTTATAAGTGTTATTAATGTTATATGTATGATATGTGAATTTAGAATGATACAAGATATAGTATTAATGGATGGTTTCATGAAATTGTAAAATAACTAACATGTGATGTATATTTGTGATTAGGAGTTACTTAATCAAATTGTTGGCATTTTTAATGTTGCTTTGATTATGTGCAAATGGTAAGTTTAATTCTATACTATACGGGCTTACTAAGCTATAAAGCTTCTCTATTTTATTTTCTATGTTTTATAGAGGCTCGTTGCTTGCTTGTTTCGGACAAGTCAGAGAGGCACATCGCACTATCCAATTTTTGATTGATACTTTTGAATTTATGGATATGTAAATATGGCATGTATAGGCTAGTTTAAATGTTGCTAGATATGGTCACTTGAAAGTTATGCTTTTAGTATATTTTGTGCATGAGTTAAGCCATGTGATTTGGCTTATTTTGGTATCATATTTGGTTGTGTATAAGTGTTTAACTATGGCATGTTTTGGCAAGGTAATGATGGAATGAAATTATGCAAGTTAAGTTTTGATATGTAGTTGTTAAATGAATGGATTATGCATGATGTTGAATAGGTATTTGGGCATTGAAATGTTAGGTTTTGATATGGTTAATAATGTGCATTGAAATGGTTATCTTGGCTGCCTATTGAGTTGTAAAAATGTGGTTATCTGTGCTTATGAATGCTTGTGTTTATAGGGTGGCAAAATGGCTTTACAAATGGCCTACTTTTGTCCACACGGGCAGAGACACGGGCATGTATCTCAGTCGTGTGCGACACACTGTCATGCTGCACGACTGTGTGTCCCCTATGATACCCTTTCGAATTAAGTCATTATACCCTATAGTTTTGGAATGGCCTGATACACAGGTATATGTGGTTGTTTCGAAGGGCACACGGGCTAGACACATGGGCATGTGGTTGGCCGTGTGACCTAAGTCAGTATCCTCTCCAATTTTCACACGGCTTGACACACAGGCATTTCCTCGGTCGTGTTCCACAAGCCTATATGTATGCCCTATTTTCACACGGTCTAAGACACGGGCGTGTCTATTGGCCGTGTAATAGACACGGCCTGTTCACATGGGCATGTGACACTTGAAATGTTAAAATTTTTCTAAGTTTCTAAATTTTTCATATGTTATCGATTTAGTCACGAAAGCATGATTAGAACTTTGTATGTTCGATTTCAGTACAAATTGAATATGAATGAATGATATTTACTGAAATGAGATGACTTTTGATAAATGATTGTTTTGAATTGAGTTACAAGTCCAAGAATGCCTCTTAACCTATTCTAGCGATGATTACGGGTTAGGGGTGTTATATTTATTGGTATCAGAGCTACAATTTAGTCGATTCTAGGACTAACGTAGCGTATGTGAGTCTAGCTATACATGTCATATATAAAACTATGATAGTGTGATAACTCCTGGCGTTTTCAAATGTGTTTTTATATAGTAATGGATCCCGAACGAGCTGTAGCGGACGATGTAGAAAGTAACGTGCCTACTCCCGCTCAAGGGACTGCACCTATTGAATGTAGACCTGTGTCTAGTAGCCACGGGAGTGAGGCTAAAGAAGCCTTCTTTCAGATATTAAATGAGTGGTTCACACAGTACATTCGTACGAACCTGGCTATTCCGCAACCTCCACCCCTACCTGTTCCCCAATCTATCCCTGTAGTTCCTCAAGGTATTGATCCTCTGCGATTAAATAACCAACTGTTGATAAGATACGGAAACACGGAGCTGAGGAATTCAGAGCTACTGTTAATGATGACCCTGAGAGAGCCGAATTTTGGCTTGAGAACACGATTCGGGTATTCGATGAATTATCTTGCACACCTGAAGAATGTTTAAAGTGTGTTGTATCCCTGTTGAGAGACACCGTGTATCAGTGGTGGAATACCTTGGTATCCGTAGTTCTGCAAGAAAGAGTTACTTGGGATTTTTTTCAAGTTGAATTTAGAAAGAAATACATTAGCCAAAGATTCATTGATCAGAAGAGAAAAGAATTCCTTGAATTGAAACAGGGTCGTATGTCAGTTACTGAATATGAAAAAGAGTTTGTATGACTTAGAAAATATGCTCGTGAATGTGTTTCTTCTGAAGCTATAATGTGTAAAAGATTCGAGGATGGATTGAATGAAGAAATCAAAGTGTTGGTTGGAATTCTTAAGCTGAAAGAGTTTGTTGTTCTGTTTGACTGAGCTTGTAAAGCCAAAGAGCTTTGCAAAGAGAAAAGAAAAGTCGATTCTGAGGTTAGAGAGTCTAGAAATAGATTTACGAGCAAATCCCATCAGTCAGCATTAAAAAAATTTAGAGAATATTATCCTCGTTCTATGGCTTCTGCGACAATTTCTATTAGAGATAGAAATGTGAGACAATCAAGTTCTAAACCTCAGGTGACATCCGTTGCCAGTGTGGGAAATGTTAGAAATACCAGACCTGAATATAGACATTGCAATAAGCGACATTACGATGAATGCAGATTAGTGAGCGGAGCTTGCTTTAAATGTGGATCTTTTGATCATTTTCTCTGTGATTATCTAGAAAAGTTTATAGCTAAAAGAGAACAACTAGTGAAAGCAAGTAACACGGCTACTAGAGGGAGACCGCCCCGAAACACTAGAAATATGAGTGGTAATCAAGGTGCTACGAGAGATTCGACTGTGAGATCTAAAGCATGAGCACCTGCCAGAGCCTATGCTATTCGTGCACAAGAGGAAGCATCATCGCCAGACATTATTACCAGTATTTTTTTCTTTTAGATATTGATATAATTGCGTTGATGATCTTGGATCAGCCCATTCTTATATCTGTATAAATTTAGTGTTTAAAAAGAGTTTACATGTTGAGTCTATAGAGTTTGTAATTAAAGTATCGAATCCCTTAAACAGATCTATTTTAGTTGATAAAACTTGTAAGAATTGTCCTCTAATAATTCGAGGTTACTGTTTTCAGGCTGACTTGATGCTTCTACCATTTGATAAGTTTGATGTGATTCTTGGTATGGATTGGTTGACTATGCACGATGCGGTTGTAAATTGTAGACAGAAGACTATCAAATTGAAATGTAAAAATGATGCGATTTTTCGGATTAAGTCTGATGATTCGAATGAATTATCTATTGTGATATCGTCTGTGTTAGCTCAGAAGTATTTGAAAAAAGGTTCTAATGCATATCTTGCCTACGTACTGGATACAAAGGTGTTTGAATCAAATATTGAATCTGTACCTGTAGTTTGTGAGTTTTCGGATGTATTTCCAGAAGAATTACCTGGTTTACCTCTGATCAGAGAAGTTGAATTTGGCATTGAATTAGTAACGAGAACAACACCAATATCGATAACTCCATACAGAATGGCTCCAATAGAATTAAAAGAGTTGAAAGGTCAGTTGCAAGAATTGATAGCCAGAGGTTTTGTACAACCGAGTTATTCTCCTTGGGGTGCACCAATTTTGTTCGTGAAAAAGAAAGATGGTATGATGAGAATGTGTATTGACTATAGATAGTTGAATAAAGTGACTATAAAGAACAAATACCCTCTACCGCAGATTGATGATTTATTTGATCAATTGAAAGGGGCTACAATATTTTCAAAGATTGATTTGAGATCAGGCTACTATTAGTTGCAAGTCAAAGAGTTGGATGTGCCGAAAACCAAGTTCAGAATGAGGTATGGACATTATGAATTCCTTGTTATGCCTTTCGATTTAACTAATGCTCCTGCCATTTTTATGGACTTGATGAATCGAATATTCAGATAGTATTTAGACAGATTTTTTGTTGTATTCATTGATGATATTCTGATCTATTCACGAGATGAAGCTGAGTATACCGAGCACTTGAGAGTTGTGTTACAAACTTTACGTGATAAGCAGTTATTTGCGAAGTTCAGTAAATGTGAGTTTTGGCTCAAAGAGGTTGGATTTTTGGGGCATATATGTAACACCCCTAACACGTATCCATCACCGGAATAATTTAAGAGGCATTACTTAATCCGTAACACAATTCAAAATAATCGAATAACAAATATCATCTCATTGCAGTAATTATCAATCATTCACATTCATTAAGATCATAAAAGCGAGTATACAATACTTAAACATACATTCGGGACCAAATTGACAACACATAAAAGTTCTAGAACTTATAAAAATTTTCAAATTTTAAAAGGTCACACGCCCGTGTGAACAGGCCGTGTGACACGCCCATGTGTCTAAGCCGTGGCAAAACAAGGCATAGCTACTGACTTTCCCACACGTCTACAAGACACGCCCGTGTACCTTGGCCGTGGTCGAATCTGACTTAGGCCCCACTACTAGTCACACGCCCATGTTCTGATATGATCGCGTCCCGGAGTGCACCAAGTTTGAGCAAGGATTCAATGGTGCTGCCCCAAGGACCAATCACGCGAGCTCGAGCTAAACAATTCAAAGAGGCCATTTCAGCCTTAATTATCCAGTTGTGGGACGAGACTTTGGTTGGAGGAATAGAATGAGTTGGGACCAGCTCAATAAAGTTTCCTTGTAATATATTGCAAACCGATTTCTGCTCAATTCCAGCTCTTTAAACCGTTCCAACTAAATTGAAATTTTTTTATTTTTTTTTATTTTTCAGCATTGCATTTAGTTGCATTTAAATCCTTGCATTTAAGCATCTTAGTTTAATAATGAGTTGATGGTCATTAATTCAACTCATCTTAGTTTAATTAATTGAGTTTTTTATGAACTTGACTTAATAGATGCTTCTTTAAATAACTAGTTACTAGGATAATTTATTGATGCATGAGTTAAAGTTCATTTAATAATGCTTCTATTAATTAAACTAGTTGCTGGTATACATGATGCATAAGTGTTAGTTCATTTATTTAAGTTAGTTGTTAATTTGTTTTAAGTTTAATAAATGAATAAATGTGACGGTTACATATGTTAATTGCAGGTGACTTTTCAGCTCCCATCTATTATTATTAAAGGCTGTTATGCATTCAATAAAGTGACCTTTCAAGAAATTTCAGTTACAAAAGAGAGGGCTGTTACAAAGAAGATTTAACATATCATTTAAAAGAGTTTAAAGAGTGGATTATTGCTTCTTTAAATTTGGCAGCAAGCTCTTCAACTTCTAACTGTTTTGCTACTACAAAAGAATTAATTCAAGCATTCAAAACACCATTAAGGTGCTGGTGACTATTCGGTTAACCAAAGGACACTTCAATAGTCACTTTTCAAGCATTCAAGGTCAATTATGTAGCTGAATTGAAGTGAATTAAATGGTGGAGTTATTTGGTTCAAGAATTCCAAGAGACTTGAGCTTTATTCCAGCTTTTAAGATGAATACTTGTGACCATTCAACTAGCCTTTTCCTAGCCTTATAAATATGTGTGTAATCAGCTTTTTGAGGGGACTTTTTGAAATATTTTTGTTAATGATATACTGCCAAATTTGTGAGGCAAACTTTTCTCTGTTTTCGTTCAAAGATTTGTTGGCTACCTAGTGTTCTAGTTGTGTCATCCATTTTCTTTGTTGAAAACTGAACTTATCACTACTCGTAGTATGGCGTTCAAACATACCGAGGTTCCTATCTTGCTAGATAGTGGGTCGAGGTCACCTTAACCACTCTTAAACCGAACTAAAGGGCTTATAAGCAACGGGTCATTACCAAATTGGTATTGGTTCTTGTTTGCACTTTTGGTTCAATCCATTTTCTTTTCATACCATTTCGAACTAAAATAAATTCCTTCTTTCACATCCTACCCTTTTTCATACCATATTCTTAAACTAACTACTAAATTGTCAAACAACTTCATTCCATGCCAAATTCACTAAACTAAATTGTCAATTGCTTCTCGTAGATGATCTGGCATTTTTCATGCTACTCGACTCATCTTGTGGCGGATTGTATCATTTGGTATCAGAGCTAAAAAAATGAGGAGTACGAGCATTCGAAATTACTCCCGGGATATTCTGTGACTCATCAAGTAAGTTTGAAAAAAAACTGCAAAAAAAAATTTGAAATTTGAACATTTTTTTACCTCTTCTCCATTTTTCGATCCTGAAACTTTTACCCTCTCATCCATTTCCATCCTTGACCTTTTCGCCACATTATACCTGAATTATTTTCTTTCTTGTAAGCCTACCCAGTTTTAAATCACATCATCCTTTGTTACCCATTTGAAACCGACCACCTAGGCTAAGGTTAAGCCTTAGCGAATCTGCTTACGAAATCACGAGAAAGGTAAAGAGAGGTAAAAGGCACGAGAGTTGTGAGCGCAATAGAGTGGAAATAAAAGCCTATTCTCGAGCGTAAACACGAGCATGAGTGAAATTCCTCTTTCTTTTCAAGTGATCGTGAGGTTTTGTGTAAGGTTCCTTATTAAATTCAATGTCACAAAAAGTTGATCCTAACATGGAAGATCGTCCCGCACGACAACCTGTTCGCAACGTTCCGGATTTGAGCATGCAAGCTCTATTACGGGAGATGGAAAGACTCTTAGACCGAAGATTAAATCCTCTCGAAGATCACCTATTCCAAGTCAAAGCGAGAGAGCAACGTGAAAGACATCCTGAAGTAATCCAACCTAGACGGAAGAGACCAAACCAACAACGAGAAAAACAAAGAGCTCAAGATGATGATGTAAACGATCCTAGTGATCTTGAAAGCGATCAAGAGTCAAATGCAAGTAATCACCGGAGGGAACCACGACATCGAGATCAGAGACGTGAAGATGATGATCTTAAGAACATCAAGCTTTCAATACCACCATTCCAAGGTAGATCAGATCCGGAAGCCTATCTTGAGTGGGAAAAGAAGATCGAGTTAGTGTTTGATTGTCACAACTACTCTGAAAACAAAAAGGTGAAATTAGCAGCAATCAGATTCTCAGATTACGCCATGATCTGGTGGGATCAACTAACTACTAGTCGAAGACGCAGCGGAGAACGACCAATCTCTACATGGACCGAGATGAAGGCAGTTCTGAGGCGACGATTTATCCCTTCTTACTATCATCGGGAGTTGCACCAAACACTTCAAAATCTTACACAAGGAACCAAAAGTGTCGAAGACTACTACAAGGAGATGGAAATTGCGATGATTCGGCGGATGTCCAAGAGGATCCTGAAGCAACAATGGCACGATTTCTAGCTGGATTAAACCGAGACATAACGAATGTCGTTGAGCTTCAACAATACCTTGAAGTGGTGGACATGGTTCATATGGCCATGAAGGTAGAAAAGCAACTCCAGCGTAAAGGCCCAAGCCGAGGTTTTTCCACTTCTAACACATCCAAGTGGGGCCAAAGCTCGAGTAAAGGTTCTCCAACATTTCGGGGAAAGGATATCATAGCACCTCCGAAAACCAACAAGCCTAACACCAAAGTAAAAAAAGGCAAGGCACCTAAGGTTTCTTTCAATCGAAATCAAGATGTCAAATGTTTCAAATGTCTCGAGAGAGGTCACATAGCCAGCCAGTGCCCAAATTGAAGGACCATGGTGATTCGAGCCGATGGTGAAATTGAGATGGAAGATGAAGAAGAAAAAGAGTTTGAATCGGCTTCTGAAGCTGAAGAGGACTTGGAACAACCCGTAGAAGGCGAACTACTCGTTGTCAAAAGGAGTCTTGTCTCCAAAGCATGGATAACGACTACAACGGGAGAACATGTTTCATACCTGATGTCAAGTAGGAGGAAAAGTTTGCTATGTCATCATTGACAGCGGCAGTTGTACAAACGTAGCAAGTACGATGATGGTTGAAAAGCTTGGTTTGCCAACTACCAAGCATCCAAGCCCTTATAAACTTCAGTGGCTCAATGACAGCGGAGAACTTAAAGTGACCAAGCACGTACTCATTTCTTTCACCATTGGAAAGTATTCGGACGAAGTATTATGTGACATTGTTCCGATGCATGTGGGCCATCTACTCCTTGGTCGTCCGTGGCAGCTTGATTGACGAGTGCTACACGACGGGTATACCAATTGGTATACTTTCAAGTTTATGGGAAAGAATGTTACGTTGGCGCCGTTAACTCCCAAACAAGTTTACGATGACCAATTGAAGTTGAAGGCATCCGTTGAACAAATGAGAGAGAAAGAAAAAGAAGATTGTAAAAAAATAAAAAAAGAAAAAAATAAGAAAAAGAAAACAAAAGAGAGCGAAAAGAAAATCTGCAAAGAAGAAGAAGAAAAAGAAAAGGAAATTAAAAAAATGAGTGTCTTTGCAAAAGTTAGTGGTATTCAAAAAGCGTTAGTAATGAATCACCCTGCTCTTGTACTCAAGTATAAGAAAACCTTGTTTTCTACTAACGAATTACCCGACACCCTACCTTCTTCTGTTTTGTCTTTGTTGCAGGATTTTAAAGATATTTTTCCGGAGGAAGTCCCGAATGGTTTACCACCACTTTGTGGAATTGAACATCAAATAGATTTTGTGCCAGGAGCTACTATTCCAAATCGTCCTGCTTATCGAGCCAATCCGGAAGAGACTAAAGAATTACAGCGGTAAGTCAATGATCTGTTGGAAAAAGGCTATGTTCGCGAGAGCCTTAGTCCTTATGCTGTACTTGTTTTGTTAGTACCGAAAAAAGGCAAAACATGACGAATGTGCGTAGATTGCCGAGCCGTAAGCAAGATCACCATCAAATACCGTTATCCAATTCCTCACCTAGACGACATGCTTGATAAACTCAGCGGAGCCAAAGTATTTTCAAAAATTGACTTAAAAAATGGCTACCACCAGATTAGGATGTGAGAAGGAGACGAGTGGAAAACGGCATTCAAAACCAAGCATGGGCTGTATGAATGGTTGGTCATGCCATTTGGCCTAACCAACGCCCCCAAAGACTTTCATGAGGTTAATGAACTATGTGTTAAGGTCCTTTATTGGTAAGTTCTGTGCTGTTTATTTCGACGATATATTGATATATAGCAAGTCAGTTGAAGACCATGTAAGGCACCTTAAATCTATCTTGGAAGTTTTACGTAAAGAAACATTATATGCTAACCTCAAAAAGTGTTCTTTCTATTCTGATAAAGTTGTCTTTTTAGGATTTGTGGTTAGCGCGGAAGGTCTCGAAGTAGACCAATAAAAGATCAAAGCCATTCAAGATTGGCCAAGGCCAACGAGTATCACGCAAGTCCGGAGTTTTCATGGCCTAGCGAGTTTCTATCGACGTTTTTTTCCTAATTTCAGCACCATTGCGGCCCTTCTTACGAGCATCATTAAAAAGAACTCTGCTTTCTATTAGAATGATGAGCAAGAAAAGTCGTTTGTTAAAATTAAGGATTTTTTTACTAACGCTCCTTTACTTGCTCTTCTAGATTTCTCGAAGACCTTCGAGGTTGAATGTGATGCCTCAGGTATTGGAATTGGTGTTGTTTTGACACAAGAAGGACGACCTGTGGCCTATTTTAGTGAAAAGATTAGTGGAGCTGTACTCAACTATCTAGTATATGATAAAGAGGTGTACGCGCTCATACGAGCCCTTGAGACGTGGCAACATTATTTATGGCCAAAGGAGTTTGTTATACACTCTGATCATGAAGCTTTAAAGCACATAAAAGGTCAGCACAAATTGAATCAACGTCACGCAAAATGGGTGGAGTTTCTTGAATCGTTTCCTTATGTTATAAAATACAAAAAAGGTAAAGATAACATAGTGGCTGATGCGCTTTCGAGAAGGTACACTCTATTGTCATATTTAGACTCCAAAATTCTTGGTTTTACATTGTTAAAAGACTCTTACGCTAGCGATTCTGATTTTGGTAAGATCTTTGCTGCGTGCGAGAGTGGTGCATTTGAAAACTTTTACAGGTATTAAGGATTTCTTTTTAAAGAAGGTAAACTTTGCATTCCTTGTGGCTTTGTTAGAGATTTGTTAGTGCATGAGGCCCATAGTGGCGGACTTATGGGACACTTTGGAGTCAACAAGATGCTTACAACCCTTCAAGAACACTTCGATTGGCCGCGAATGCGCAAATATGTGGAACAAGTTTGCAATAGGTGTATAGATTGTAAAAAGGCTAAATCGAATGTTCAGCCACATGGCTTATATACGCCATTACCTATTCCTGAAGCTCCAGGGGTCGATATCTCCATGGACTTTGTTCTTGGACTACCGCGTACAAAAAACGGGGAAGGATTCTATCTTTGTGGTTGTCGATCGTTTTTCAAAAATGTCTCATTTTATTACTTGCACTAAAACTGATGACGCTGTTCATGTTGCAAATTTATTTTTCAGAGACATCGTTCGACTTCATGGTATTCCTCAGACTATTGTATCGGATCGTGATGTAAAATTTTTGAGCCACTTTTGGAGATCTTTATGGGGAAAATTAGGAACCAAACTATTATTCTCAACCACCAGCCACCCGCAAACCGATGGCCAAACAGAAGTCATCAATAGGGTATTGTCCACATTACTTTGGGCCATCATCCGTAAAAACTTGAAGTCTTGGGAAGATTGCCTACCACATATCGAATTTGCCTACAACTGCTCCGTTCATTCTGCTACCAAATTTTTGCCTTTTGAAATTGTATACGGTTTCAATCCATTGACACCTTTAGATTTAATATCTTTGCCTACTAATCGATTGATTCATGCAGATACAAAGAAAAAGGCTAACTTTGTTAAAGAATTACATCAAAAGGGTGCGAGCTAACATTGAGGCAAAAATTGAGTCTTATGTGCAAAACGCTAACAAAGGACGAAAACGAGTGGTCTTTGAACCCGAAGAGTGGGTTTGGGTTCACATGCGTAAGGAGCATTTTTCGGCTCAACGAAAATCAAAACTGTTGCCTCGCGGAGATGGTCGTTTTCAAATTCTTGAGCGCATAAATGAAAATTCTTATAAACTCGATTTGCCTGGTGAATTTAATGTTAGTTCAACTTTAAATGTGTCAGATTTAACCCCATTTGATGCAGATTTTGACTTGAGGACAAGTCATTTTGAAGAGGAGGGGAATGATATGATAGCGTCCCGGAGTGCACCAAGTTCGAGCAAGGATTCAATGGTGCTGCCCCAAGGACCAATCACGTGAGCTCAAGCTAAACAATTCAAAGAGGCCATTTCGGTCTTAATTATCCAGTTGTGGGACGAGACTTTGGTTGGAGGAATAGAACGAGTTGGGACCAGCTCAATAAAGTTTCCTTGCAATATATTGCAAACCGATTTCAGCTCAATTCCAGCTCTTTAAACCGTTCCAACTAAATTGAACTTTTTTTATTTTTTTTATTTTTCAGCATTGCATTTAGTTGCATTTAAATCCTTGCATTTAAGCATCTTAGTTTAATAATGAGTTGATGGTCATTAATTCAATTCATCTTAGTTTAATTAATTGAGTTTTTTATGAACTTGATTTAATAGATGCTTCTTTAAATAACTAGTTACTAGGATAATTTAGTGATGCATGGGTTAAAGTTCATTTAATAATGCTTCTATTAATTAAACTAGTTCTTTGGAATAAATGATGCATAAGTGTTAGTTCATTTATTTAAGTTAGTTGTTAATTTGTTTTAAGTTTAATAAATGAATAAATGTGTGATTACATGTGTTAATTGCGGTGACTTTTCAGCTCCCATCTATTATTATTAAAGGATGTTATGCATTCAATAAAGTGACCTTTCAAGAAATTTCAGTTACAAAAAGAGAGGGCTGTTGTTAAAGAAGATTTAACACATCATTTAAAAGAGTTTAAAGAGTGGATTATTGCTTCTTTAAATTTGGTGACAAGCTCTTCTTCAACTTCTAACCGTTTTGCTACTTCAAAAGAATTAATTCAAGCATTCAAAACACCATTAAGGTGCTGGTGACTATTTGGTTAACCAAAGGACACTTCAAGAGCCACTTTGCAAGCATTCAAGGTCAACTATGTAGTTGAATTGAAGTGAATTAAATGGTGGAGTTATTTGGTTCAAGAATTCCAAGAGACTTGAGCTTTATTTCAGCTTTTAAGATGAATATTTGTGACCATTCAACTAGCATTTTCCTAGCCTTATAAATATGTGTGTAATCAGCTTTTTGAGGGGACTTTTTGAAATATTTTTGTTAATGATATACTGCCAAATTTGTGAGGCAAACTTTTCTCTGTTTTCGTTCAAAGATTTGTTGGCTACCTAGTGTTCTAGTTGTGTCATCCATTTTCTTTGTTGAAAACCGAACTTATCACTATTCTTAGTGTGGCGTTCGAACATACCGAGGTTCCTATCTTGCTAAATAGTGGGTCGAGGTCACCTTAACCACTCTTAAACCGAACTAAAGGGCTTATAAGCAACGGGTCATTACCAAATCGATATTGGTTCTTGTTTGCACTTTTGGTTCAATCCATTTTCTTTTCTTACCATTTTGAACTAAAATAAATTCCTTCTTTCACATCCTACCCTTTTTCATACCATATTCTTAAACCAACTACTAAATTGTCAAACAACTTCATTCCATACCAATTTCACTAAACTAAATTGTCAATTGCTTCTCGTAGACGATCGGGCATTTTTCATACGACTCGACTAATCCCGAGGCAGATCGTATCATGTTCTTTGGCCTTGCGTGGGTCTGACTTACAATTTTAGGGTACCCCAAGGGACACACGCCCGTGTCTCTGCCCGTGTGGACAAAAATAGGCCATTTGGATAGCCAATTTGCCACCCCAATTTGGTCAGCCTACAAGCAATGAAAATAAGCATATCTGCACCACCATTGCAGCCAATTTCAACACCAAAATATAAACCATTCATATCATATAATAGTCACCCAAATCCATACTTATAAACCTTACCAATTCATGTCAAACATAAGGTAACATCATACCAAAAAATTTCCTTCCATACATCATTCAATCTCAAGTTAAACTTACCAAAACTTAATAATTAAAACATACCACAATTTCATATTAACATCACATACCATAAACCATTATCAACTATGAGTTCAAGCACAAATTAGCCAAATCACATGGCTAAGTATATACATCACAAAACATAATTCCACAATTACTAGCCTATACATGCCATACTTCAAAATATACATTTGCAAAAGTACCAAAATGAGGTTCGATAGTGTGGTGGCGATCCTTGACGATCCTCGAGCTTGTAGTAGCTTCGATAACTATAAAACAATACAGACACACACAAAGTAAGCTTTCAAAAGCTTAATAAGCTCATATTAAAAACATCAACATTATATAATATATGAAACGTCAACACATAAATACTTATAAAATTCTCAACTCATTCATCAATTCCATGCCAACATCATCCATATGTTCATATCAATTCAATAGACTTTTATGCATTTTACCATCTACCACATAGGTATTGTACTTACCTAAACATTCTCATATTCATTCGTTTTCATTCTCACCTTTTACCCGAATACTTTAAGACTTTCCAAAGATCACCAATGCTTTAAACATCTACACACTTAGTGCTTAAAGGTTAGCCGAAGCTAGAACGATTCTACACACTTAGTGCCATCTCAATTAACCGAAGCTAAGTCTGTATCGCACACTTAGTGCCAAATACTGTTGATTTATCGTTCCATTCATCTGAACCAAACATATATACAATCTATGTATAATCAAAACATCAAAATATACTTAAACATCATGCTTTAAGTACGAACTTACCTCGTACTCAGAATTTGTCGACTAGAATCGTTTACTCTACAATCTTCGACTTTCCTCAGTCTAAATCTGAATTCCTCTTTTCTTAATCTATATGTATTCAAAATTAACCCTTTTTATTCACCTATTCATTCAAAACAATCCATATACACACAATTAGGGCATTTTGCAAAATAGCCCCCATATTTTTACATTTCGACACTTTAGTCCCTAATTCACAAAATCACCAAATACACAAAATTTACTTACACACAAGCTTAGCCGAATTCTCCTAGAACTCATACAAGTTCATACATTTTATTTATTTCACATTTTAGTCCCTCAAATAATATTTTTACAAATTAGCCCAAATTACTCAATTTCATTAAAAATCCAAAGACAAAACATGTAAACCCAACATCAAGCTCTCATAATTCATCAACTAACATCACAAAGCTCATAGTTTCATCAATGGCACATTTCAAAATCATCATAAAAATCAGAAATTGAGCATGGCTTTGATAGTATACGAAGCAACGATTACAAAAACGTATAAATTATCAAAAACTGAACAAAACCGAACCTTTAATCAAGCTGGGAAGTAGCTAAATACCAAATTGTAAGAACCCTAGCTTTTCTTTCTTAAATTTCAGCAAAGATGAAGAAATAATGAGCAAATTTCGTGCTTGTTTTATTAATATTAACATAATAAACATTTTAATATTATAACCTTTGTTAAACTATTTTAAAATCACATAATGGATGGTTATTAATGTTCATTCAAACTTCCAAGGTTAAATAACCACATAAGGACCTCACAATTATAAATCCAAATCAAATAGGCACTTTTAACATCTAGCACACAGCTTTTACATTTTACGCGATTTGGTCATTTTTGCAAATTAAGCACACAAACAGTTAAATTTTCACACGAGATTTTCACACATGTCAATTCACTTATAAATAGCACAGAAAATAATATTAAAATATTATTCTGACTCAGATTTGTGGTCCCAAAACCACTATTCCAACTAGGGTCAAAATCAGACTGTTATAATATCGTTTTAGCTGACGGTATTAGAGTTGATCCGAATAAGATTTCTGCTATTATTGATTGGAAATCTCTAAGAAACGTGTCCGAAGTCTATAGTTTTCTGGGATTAACAGGATATTACTGAAGATTTGTGAAAGGATTCTCGATGACTGCGACACCAATGACACGACTACTATAAAAAGATGTGAAGTTTGAATGGTCAGAAAAATGTCATCAGAGTTTTTAACAATTGAAATTACTTGTAACTGAAGCACCAGTTTTAGTACAACCTAGATCGGGTAAAGAGTTTGTGATCTATAGTGATGCATCGCTAAACGGCCTGGGATGTGTTTTGATGCAAGAAGGAAAAGTTATAGCTTATGCTTCCCGACAATTGAAATTACACGAAAAGAACAATCCGATGGATAAGTTAGAGCTGGCTACGATTGTATTCACATTGAAGATTTGGCGAAAATACTTATGTGGTGAAAAATTCCACATTTATACGGATCATAAAAGCTTGAAATATCTGATGTCATAAAAGGATTTGAATTTACGACAACGAAGATGGCTTGAATTATTCAAAGATTATGACTTTGTGATTGATTATCACCTGGGAAAAGCTAATGTTGTTGCTGATGCCTTGAGCCAAAAATCTTTGTTTACATTACGAGCAATGAATACACAGTTGATGATTTGTGATGATGGATCAATATTAGCTGAGTTAAAAGCTAAAGTGGTATTTTTTCAAAAAATCTGTGAAGTTCAAAAAGATGACAGTGTTTTACAAGCTAAACGAATTCAATGTGAGTCTATTTCTGATTCAAAATTTCATATTGGAACTAATGATTGTTTAATATTATGAAATAGAATATGTGTACCGAAAAATACTGAGCTTATTCAGAAAATCCTGCATGAAGCACATAGTAGTAACTTTTCTGTTCATCCGGGTAGTAACAAGATGTATAACGACCTAAAACGTACTGGTGGTCGGGAATGAAATAGGATATATTAGATTTTGTATCAAAATGTTTGATTTGTCAGCAAGTCAAAGCTGAACATCAAGTACCATCTGGTTTACTACAACCTGTAATGATTCCCGAGTGGAAATGGGATAGAGTTTCAATAGATTTTGTATCAGGATTGCCTCTAACTCCGAAAAAAAAAGACGCTATCTAGGTTATTATTGATCGACTAACGAAATCTGCTCATTTCATACCGGTACGTACAGATTACTCAATTGATAGATTAGTAGAATTGTACATTTCTGAGATTGTTCGGTTACACGGAGTGCCATTATCTATTATTTCTGATAGAGATCTGAGATTTACATTGCGATTCTGGAAGAAACTGTAAGAAGCTCTGAGAACAAAGTTGAATTTCAATACTGCTTTTCATCCTCAGACTGATGGTCAGATCGAGAGAGTTATTCAGGTTCTCGAAGACATGTTGAGATGTTGTATTTTAGAGTTTGAGGGTAGTTGGGAAAAATATTTTCCGTTGATTGAATTCGCATATAACAATAGTTTCCAAACGAGTATAAAGATGGAATCGTACGAAGCTTTATATTGCCACAAATGTCGAACTCCACTATACTGGACTGAATTGAATAAGAAAAAGATTCACAGGTTGAATTGATCAGAGAAACTGAAGAAAAAGTGAAAACAATTCGCAACAGTTTAAAAGCAGCTTCAGATCAATAGAAATCCTAAGCAGATTTAAAACGTAGAGAGATTGAATTTCAAGTAGGAGATAGTATGTTCCTAAAAGTGTCACCGTGGAAAAAGATTCTCCGTTTCAAACGTAAAGAGAAGTTAAGTCTGAGATTTATCGGGCTGTATAAGATCGTTGAAAGAATAAGACCAGTAGCATATCGACTTGCTCTACCGTAGATCTTGAAAAGATCCATAATGTCTTTCATGTTTCTATGCTACGTCATTACAGATCTGATCCATCACATGTGATCTCTCCGATAGATGTTGAAATTCAACCTGATATGTCGTATAATGAAAAACCGATTCGAATTTTAGCTCGTGAAATCAAAGAGTTGAGAAATAAACCTATAGCTTCAGTGAAGGTTCTTTGGCATAAACACAAAATTGAGGAAGCTATGTGGGAACCCGAGAAAGCTAAGTGAAAATAGTACCCTAACCTTTTCAACGGTAAGATTTTCGAGGATGAAAATCCCTAAGGGGGAGAGTTGTAATAGCCCGTTTTTTAGTCAAATTAGAATAGTGGTTTTGGGACCACAAATTTTGAATCAAAATATTTATTTTATTATTTTAATAAGGTTTACAGCATGATAGAATTATTATGTGAAAATTTCGTTAGGAAATTTTACTATTTAAATGTTTAATTCGATAAAAAGGACTAAATCACGTAAAGCGTGAAGCTTGTGTTCTATTAGTTAAAAGTATCAATTAGCTATAGAAACTTAAGGTAAAGGTCCTTAAGTGATAAATAGTCCAATTGTGGTTACTGGATGATAATAGCATGGCAAATGGTGTAATTTTGAATTTTTTTTAGGTCAAAATGGTAAATGGTTAATAAATGTTATAATCATTAAAAAAAAAAACATAATTTTTCATTATCATCTTCACTTAGTCAATTCTAAAAGAAGAAAAGAAGAAAAATTTGCTTCTTAGGGTTTGGTCAATTGAAAATCGAATTGGTAAGTGATTTTGACTCGATTTTTGATGATTTCTATGTTTTTTAGATCGTTGCTTTGTAATCTAGCTAGCTCGTACCTTAATTTTTGAATTTGTTCATGATTTTGTAAAGTTTCATTGATGAATACTTGAGTTCTTTGATGTTTAATGATAGATTTTGGAAGCTTGATGATAGTTAAACTAGTTTTGTAAAGTGATTTTTGACAAAAATGTCAATTAGGGATTAAATTGAGAAAATGTAAAATTATGCGATTAAAAATGTGAAATAATGAAAGATATGGGCTACTAGTGGTATTTAGTAAATTCGGCTATCATGGGTTACGGCCTAATTGTGCAATTTTGTATTTTTATGTGTTAAGGACTAAATTGCAAAGTAGTCAAAAGTCTAGGGGTAAAATTATAAATTAGGTAAAATGAATCTTTTAGGCTAAATTGAATTGAATGAAAGTTTGAATGAGTTAATTTGATATAATATAGATCAAGATAAGCTGAGATTGAGTTTAGATCGGGGAAAAGGAAACATCGACGAATAGCCGATAATTTTATCCGAGGATACAAGGTAAGTTCGTATAATTAGAATCGAACTTTTCTATACTTATGATTATTGAGATGAATATGTATAATTGAAATACTTGAAGTATGAATGTTTTATTGATATAATGTATATGTTACCAAGCCCTGTTTGAACTATATGAATTCATTGGATACGAGTGACATGATACTGAGGTTACCGTTTTGGTCGAGCTCTTGCATTTGTTGTAGACTCACCATAGTTCGTATGAGCTTACCAATATATTAGCTCGAAAGAGTTCACTGTTTTCAGCTCATTGGAGGTTACCTTTTCAGTTCATATGAGCTTACTGTTCAGCTCGATAGAGCTTACTATTTATCAGCTCAGGAGGAGCTTATCGATCATGGCTCGAAAGAGCATATATGATAATGAATTGAAAGATTACCGACATTGTTCACTCGAGTATCCTTTGAAGTTCTAATAGGTTCAACGGGCCTAAATATCGTTTATACGAATAAGCTACGGGTTATAAGTATTAATGTTATATGTATGACATGCGAATTAAGAATGATACAAGATATAGTATTAATGGCTGGTTTCATGAAATTGTAAAATGACTAACATGTGATGTATATTTGTGTTTAGGAGTTACTTAATCAAATTGTTGGCATTTTTAATGTTGCTTTGATTATGTGCAGATGGTAAGTTTAATTCTGTATTATACGGGCTTACTAAGCTATAAAGCTTACTCTATTTTCTTTTCTATGTTTTATAGAGGCTTGTTGCTCGCTCGTTTCAGACAAGTCAGAGTTGCACATCACACTATCAAATTTCCAATTGGTACTTTTGAATTTGTGGATATGTAAATTTGGCATGTATAGGCTAGTTTAAATGTTGTTAGATATGGTCACCTGAAAGTTATACTTTCAGTATATTTTGTGTATGAGTTAAGCCATGTGATTTGCCTTATTTCGGTATCATATTTAATTGTATATAAGTGTTTAATTATGACATGTTTTGGCAAGGTAATGATGGAATGAAATTATGCAAGTGAAGTTTTGATATATAGTTGTTAAATGAATAGATTATGCATGATGTTGAATAGGTATTTGGGCATGTAAATGTTAGGTTTTGATATGGTAAATAATGTGTATTAAAATGGTTATGTTTGCTACCTATTGAGTTGTGAAAATTAGGTTATCTATGCTTATGAATGCTTGTGTTTATAGGGTGGCAAAATGGCTTTACAAATGGCCTATTTTTGTCCATATGGGCAGAGACACAGGCATGTGTCTTAGCCATGTGTAGCACACGGTCATGCTGCACGGCCTTGTGTCCCTTGGGATACCCTTTCGAATTAAGTCAGTGTACCCTATAGTTTTGGCACAACCTAATACACGGGCGTGTGTGGCTATTTCGAAGGGCAAACTGGCTAGACACACAGGTGTGTGGTTGGCTATGTGACCTAAGTTAGTATCCTCTCCAGTTTTCACACAGCCTGGCACACAGGCGTGTCCTCGGCCGTGGAGCACAAGTCAGTATGTATGCCCTGCTTTCACACAGTCTAAGACATGGGTGTGCCTATTGGCCGTGTAAATGCACACGGCCTATTCACAAGGGCGTGTGACACTTGAAATGTTGAAATTTTTCTAAGTTTCTAAATTTTTCATATGTTATTGATGTAGTCCCGATGGCATGATTAGAACTTTGTATGTTCGATTTGAGTACAAATTGAATATGAATGAATGATATTTACTAAAATAAGATGACTTTTGATAAATGATTGTTTTGAATTGAGTTACAAGTCTGGTAATGCCTCTTAACCTATTCCGGCGACGGTTATAGGTTAGGGGTGTTACACAGCTAGCTCATTTCCATATCAAAACATATGATATCTTGGCCTATAGCATTTCAAAAAAATCTCACCTTTTGAACCATACCATTCATGCATCAAAAACATTAAAATGACACAAATTAACTATTACCAAAATGGTACCAAAACAATCAACATATACATACCAAAATCAATATCTAAGCATTCAACTAAACATCAAACACGAGTCCACTTATACATGCCACTATAACCTTGGCCAAAATATCAAAAACTACCAATACAATCTGGATAGTGTGATAGATCTCCGACGAGCTTCCAATCTGATCGAGCTTTCGATTAACCATAAATAAACATAGGAAAGAAACTACGTAAGCACATAATACTTAGTAAGTTTGTAAAACATGAACATAACTTTCCATTTCAATACTTAATATCAAGATTAAACATAGCATAATTTAACCATGAGCTTGGCACAAGCCTAGGCACCATCAACAACACATGTTAGCTCAATCAAACATAATTCACTTGAATTAACATAGGGTAAGCTATTTTTACATGAACATACTTCTTTTGAATGCATCATTTTCATGAACATAACATACTTTCATTGAAACTTTCAATTTCAATCTTTTTCATAATTTCATGATATAGTTCATTTGAACACTTACCTTTCCTTTCCTTTTCATACCCATTGAACCATTTAGAATATCATCAAATATTTAGGAAAGCTCACACGAAGTCTGCTAAACATATAATTGTAACCTTTCCTTTACATCGTTACTCACACGAGTTGTGAAATAGGCCCTCTCGCATGAGCTGTAGGTCTACACAATGCTGCTCACACCAGCTGTGGAGTATCTGTAACAAATGCAGGACTTCAGCCATCGATAGGACATTCAAGACCAGTACCCGAAACTTGAAAACCCTAATGACATATCATTTGTATCCTATGAATTCCTAGGGTTCAAATAGGGCTCGATAATCGTCATGGCATTTTTGGATATTCATCATTCAATTACATGACAAATTCAATACATTTAATTCTTCTATTATGCAATTCAGCCTATATTTCATATTTTACAAAAATTACTATTTTACCCCTAACATTTTAACTTTTTACAATTTAGTCTTTAAGCTTGTAAATTGAAATCTAAGCATTTTCATCCTCATTTCGTGCTAGCCAAATTCACTAGGGAGCTATATCAACTCACACAAATCAACATTTAACAAATTTACCATGGAATTTTACTACTTTTACAAATAAGTCCCTAAATGACATTATCATAAAAAATCACTTTACAAAACTTGTTTATTTCACAAAAAGGACTCATAATCTTTCATTAAACTTCAAGAATCATGCAAGAAAATTCATGGAAAAACCCTAAATCTTTAACAATTTTGCAAATTGACCCCGAGCTAGCTAGATTAAGCTACAATGACTTCAAAAACACAAAAATCATTAAAAATGAGATCAAAAATCACTTATATGCAACACTTGAACATAGCCGAACCTGCAAGCATTCTTAAATGGTGTTTTTTTTAACCTAGTTTCAGTGGACAAATGAACTAAAAAGATGATACCTTTTGTTTATGTTATTTACTTAACTTAATTATTAAATTACTAAATTAACTTTGCTTAATAACATTAAAATCACTTAATTTTGTGCCCATCTTTTTCCACTAACACTATAAATGGTCTAATTACCATCTATGTCCTTTCATTTTAAAGTTTCATAGCTATTTAACACCTTTAACTACTAGAACTCTACTTTTTCACCTTTCACGATTTAGTTCTTTTCACATAATTAAACATGCAAACATCAAAATTTATTAACGAAATTTTTATACGACCTTTCTAATATTCCACAAAAATTAAAATAATAAAAAAATAATAACTCTCTTGTTGGATTTGTGGTCTTGAAACCGTTGTTTCAATTTCAGTAAAAATAATTTGTTACACATTACGGCCCGGGTTTGTAAAAATCAACCCATTTAATAAATTAGTTACTTTTAGTTGAATAACTTTTTCTATTATTTTTCTTTTTCCTGCTAAATTTTTCATTTTTCTGTGTCAAGGCATAATTTTAGGTCAATCTTATCCCCTACGTCACTGCTATATTTTCTCTCGCATTTTACCCTAGTAGATTCACTTCTTTTCTAACTTACTTTTCGCTTCATCTTCTACACCCTTTCTGTTTTTACTCCATAAAACTATAAAGGTCTCATCTTTTTCATCTTACAGTTACTATTTTCTCTCCAATGGCTCGCCAAGCACCATCTCTTTTCCACATCTGTGCCTTAACGGACATTCTTTAGCAAAATCACAGAAGAAAAATATAACAAGAACATATGAAAGTGACCTTTTTGCATGGAAGAAGGTTTCCTTTTCCAAGATGTCACCTTTATGGGCTATTATGAAGCCATCTCATCTATAGTGGAGAAACATGGGTGGAAAATCTTCTGTCTCCATCCTAATGACATTCTCACTAAGGTAGTCAAAGAATTTTATACACATTTAACCTCTCCTAAAAATGCTTTCATCTATGTGTGTGGTGTCTCAGTGTTATTCGATGAAGACTCAATCAATGCACAATATGGGTTACTTGAAGGCCCTGATGAACACACTCAACTTGTGAAGAAAATGATAACTGAATGTAACGCCCTGAATTTTGGGCCTAGAAGTATTGGGCCTTGAGCGTGAGATCTGTTAGTAGGCGACTTATAAATATTTTAGTGGAGCAAGAAAGTGGCACAAATTGCATGTTTGGTGTGGTGGTTAAGTGAATTGGGTATGTTTGGGGATGTCTGAGAAGTCCTGGGTTCAAATCTAGGCTTTAGCAAAATTTTAGTTTTTCCCCTTAAGTGAACCATGGCTTTAGCTTGTAGGCCTTATAAATATTTGTGGGTAAAATGTGTCACAGAAAGAGCTTGTAGTCCTGTGGTAAGTGGCGTGTGGTAGTTGCTGAAGGTCTAAGGTTCAAGTCTTGGCAAGGTAAAAAGGAGTATTTACTTTGCTACTCTATCCATACGAGAAGAAAAAGTGGACTGGAACTCTGCAAGGTGGAATTTGAATTGGTCAAAGAGTTGATGGTGAAGCAAATCAAGGAGGAGATTAAGGAGGATTTTTAGAAGGGATAGACAGAGAAATTAAGGGATTTTGATGAGGGGAAGAGTTGTGGACATTGGTGGACATCAACTACTCTGGATTTCGGCTATAGGTAAGTTGTGGTCACTTCATTTTGAGTTTTTTTTGGCAAATTGTGAAGCTTTTCACTCTTCACTTCAGAAGTCGAGCTTTACTTTTCTTTTATACATCTTTTGGTAGGGTGATTCGATTCTTCTTTCCTCCCTTTCCAGTCTGTTGAATAGGCCTATTACCCTAGCCACTATTTCGGTTTTGAATAGGTACTTCTTGACTCCATTTTGCCTTTTCTTTTTCCCTCACTCTATTCCTCCTTGGCCGAATATACTCCTTCCTCTCTCTGACTCCAACATTACCCTCTTGACCGAATACCTCTGGCATTTGTGGCCATACTTCTCTTCCTCCCCTCTCAATCTGCTATTTTCTTCTGCTTAAACCGAATATCTCTTGTGTTAACTAGGCAACATTTGGATTGTGAGTCAAGGCTGATTATTGGTTAGTCTGTTCTTCTCTCAGGTTTGCAATTTCTTCTTTTTCTATAAGTCGAATATATCCTACTCATTCACACTTATTCTACCTTATGGCTGTCTCTTAACTCTATGGTTGCTGAACATTGCTAGGGGCATGATCTCTATAGCCAAGGGGGTTAGGCCGATTGTCCTTTCTTAGTGGGTAATCCTGTCGATTTACAAGGGATTATAATTTCTGATGAATCTGTTAGAGTGTTCTCAATACTTTGGTTTGGATTTTCCATGAATATGACTAATGGTGGATCGTTGTGAATCATAGGTGCTTTCATCTAGGAAGGGTGCGTCAGCAGTTTCATAAAATGTGTGTATGCACACACTGAGTAGACTGTAAAACGACAAATACCAAAAAGTCAAAAAGTTGAAACTTCGGCATTTGAGGCCTCACGAACGTGCCATCGCTAGTGTGGTAAATCGAGCCCACAGATCAGGGGCGATAGATTGTAGAGGCCACCAAGAGCGTTCTCGTGTACTAGGGCTGTTCTGGGCCTCGATGGGCCGTAATAGGCCGTATGGGCCCGATGGGCTCGTAGGCCCTATACGGATAAAATCCACGGTAAGTGACAAATAATGAACTGGGCTATGGTGTTCGCATAGCCGTGACAGAGGTTAGGCTAAATGGGCCACACGAGCATATGGGCCCACTTGGGCTGAGTAATAGGCCTTGAGCCCATTTACACCGTTTTGACCATCTAGGTTACTTGAGTCGCTCGAGGTGACGACAGACCATTTATGAGGTCGTAATCTGTACTGAGACCCCAAAATAAGTAAAATGACCAAAATACCCCTAAAGGGTAGAATGACTGTTTTGCCCCTCAAGGGTAAATGACTGATTTGTCTGTGATTTGTATGACTGATTTTTGTGCATGACACTCTGCATACATGACATACTGCTCGGGATTGGGATATTGTCATGGAGGAAGAAACTGTATTGGTGGCTATGCCATATATTTTGATATTAGCGGCTTTGCTGCGATTCTAGTTAATGCCGCAACTAGTGCTAACACTGTAAGTGTAGGGATGGTGTGGGTGATTTATTCTCCACAGGTAGTGCAGGGTTGGACGGAGGCAAGTGCAGGGTTGGATGGGTTATCATGCATTATTCATATGGGTTTAAAATTGAAATGGGCTAGGCCCAACTGATTTGATTTTGAGATGGGTTAGGCCCAATTGATACTGTGATGGGTTGAGACCCAAATGTTAATGAATTGGGCTTTGGCCACATAAATTCTGAATTGGACTGTTTTGTTACTGAATAGGGCTCAAGCCTAGATTGGTTCTAAATTCTATTTTTGGCTAACTGTTTCGATACAAGGGGATTACACAATGAGTTTTCGTAAACTCACCCCGTTTATTAACTGTGCAAGTAATCCCTAGCGTTAGGTGGATCGGTGTCGCTGAGGGACTCGTAGACGACCACACAACTGCACATGTTTTTCTATTTTGTTTATTTAGTTAAGCACTTTGGTTTTTGATTTGGGTTGTAATAAGGCCTCTTTATTTTCTTAACTTTTTATTTGGGAAATTTATTTAGTATGTTTAATATTTGTTAGAAGTAGGACATGGTTTTCCAAAACAATAATTGTTGTCAAACACTACGTTTCCGCAACATTTTCGAATTGGTTTAACGACTTAAATTTTAAACATCACATTTTCGTAAAACAGTTACTTTTAAAATTAGCTTCAGCAACTAAAAAAAAGAGAATTTTAGGAATAAAATTAATAATTTTTTAATATACCACGTTTTAAAAATAAACTAACGTAATTGGGATTTTACTCAAGATATTTTTTAAAATAAGAAGGGTTTTTAATGAAAACATGGTTTTCGAAAAACACTTCAATGTGACACACCAGATTCGGGCCTAACTTCGGGGCCGGGTTTGGGGTGTTACATTTAGTGGTATCAGAGCCAAGTTTTAAAACTCGATTGTGGAATGGGCTTTCAAATTTTGAATTTAAAAAAGTTTTTTCCACATATGTGATATGTTTGAGATAGTTCTTCTGAAAAGTGTGGCACATTGAGTCTCTAGTGCCGAATCCGTAAGTTTCTAAAACTAATGTTTGTTTTCTTTGAAAAGCAGTAGATAGAAATACTGTGATTTCTTAGATATTAGACTGTATTGTTACACTTAAAGTTAGAGTTTGTATTTATTCTATGTGTGTTCTGGAAATGGTATACATGTGATATCTATCCGCTTCGATGGATAGATGGTTTGGTGTGTGCTTGTATTATTAGGATCAGAGTGCGCAGTGAGAGCGTAGTGTGGTAGGCTAGGAGGTGCGATTGTTCTGATAGTTAGAAATTTCTTTAAGGAGGATTTATAACACCCCAAATTTTGGGCCTAGAAGTATCGGGCCTTGAGCGTGAGATCTGTTAGTAGGAGGCTTATAAATATTTTAGTGGAGCAAGAAACTGGCATAAATTGCATGTTTGGTGTGGCGGTTAAGTGAATTGGGTGTGTTTGGGGATGTTTGAGAAGTCTTGGGTTCAAATATAGGCTTTAGCAAAATTTTAGTTTTTCCCCTTAAGTGAACCTTGGCTTTAGCTTGTAGGCCTTATAAATATTTGTGGGTAAAATGTGTCACAGAAAGAGCTTGTGGTCCTATGGTAAGTGGCGTGCGGTAATTACTGAAAGTCTAAGGTTCAAGTCTTGGCAAGGTAAAAAGGAGTATTTATTTTGCTACTCTTGCCATATGAGAAGCAGAAGTGGACAGGAACTCTGCAAGGTGGAATTTGAATTGGTCAAAGAGTTGATGGTGGAGCAAATCAAGGAGGAGATTAAGGAGGATTTTTAGGAGGGATAGACAGAGAAAATTAAGGAATTTTGATGAGGGGAAGAGTTGTGGACATTGGTGGACATCAACTACTCAAGATTTAGGATATAGGTAAGTTGTGGTCACTTCATTTTGGTTTTTTTTGGCAAATTGTGATGCTTTTCACTCTTCACTTCGGAACCCGAGCTTTACTTTTCTTTTCATACATCTTTTGGTAGGGTGATTCAATTCTTCTTTCCTCCCTTTCCAGTCTGTCGAATAGGCCTATTACCCTAACCACTGTTTCGGTTTTGAATAGGTACTTCTTGACTCCATTTTGCCTTTTCTTTTTCCCTCACTCTATTCCTCCTTGGTCGAATATACCCCTTCCTCTCTCTGACTTCAACATTACCCTCTTGACCGAATACATCTGGCATTTATGGCCTTACTTCTCTTCTTCCCTTCTCAATCATGCTATTTTCTTCTACTTAAAACAAATTATCTCTTGTGTTACCTGGGCAACGTCTAAATTGAGAGTCAAGGCCGATTATTGGTTAGTCTTTTCTTCTCTCAGGTTTGCGATTTCTTCTTTTTCTATGAGCCGAACATATCCTACTCATTCACCCTTATTCTACCTTATGATTGTCTCTTAACTTTGTGGTTGCCGAATGTTGCTTAGGGCGCGATCTCTATAGCCATGGGGGTTAGGCTGATTGTCGTTTCTTAGTGGGTAATCCTGTCGATTTACAAGGGATTATAACTTCTGATGAATCTGTTAGAGTGTTCTCAATACTTTGGTTTAGATTTTCCACGAATATGACTAATGGTGGATCATTGTGAATCATAGATGCTTTGATCTCGGAAGGGTGCGTCAGCGGTTTCACAACAGGAGTGTATGCACACACTGTGTAACGCCCCAAAAATCATGAAATCCTGAACTTTCGTTGTTTTTGGTTTTGATAAAAAATTGTGCTTAACATTCCTAACCAATTGTTAATTATAGTAGGCCTTAGTTAAGGTTTGAGTTCGAACCTAGGGGGTAAAGGAAATTATGGATTAATTATTAAAAGAACCCTGATGGCAAGTAGGTGGGCTTTTGAATAAATGAAGGAAGAATTGGACACAAGGAAGCCTTGTGGTAGAGTGGCAAGTGGCGTCACATGCAAGGCAAGGAGGTAAGAAGTTTGAATCCCTCCTTGCTCAAAAGGGGGATTTATTTTTGCTTGAAAGATGGACAAAGGTGGCGTTGGATTTAAACTCTGTAGGGAGTGATAAGAGGAGAAATTTGAGGAAAGGATCAAAGGGTTATTAGGGAGAAAAATGAAGAGATGAGGAGTGAGGAAAAGGTGGTGCCGAATTGGGAATTTGGGCTTAGGAAATTCGCCTATAGAGGCTATTTATAGGTGCCGAATGGGAGGTTACCAGGCTAATGCCGAATTCTCCTTCACCTTGTTGCCAAAAACCCTTTTTCCTAAAAGCCGAAAACCTTAGTTTTCTATTTTTTCTTTGTGTCGATTTCCCATATTCCTCTACTCAATTTTCTTTGATTCAATTTTGGTTCAGTCGACTTCTTCTTCCCTCTTCCCTTGGTGCCAAATAATCTTTTGATGCCATACAAAACTCAAGGGCCAAACACCTCTTTGGCCGAATAAAGTGAGAGACTTTGGTAAGTGTTCTTGATCTTAGTTGGCCGAATGGTCATAGTTAAGGAAAGGGGGACTTGTGTTGGATACAAGTCACTTGTTATTCTGATTTTAATAATTAAGATTGGTGCAAATCTAGGAGTTGATTGTGGTTAGTGATTAAAAAAGAGGCTGTTATAACTTGTCGTGCAAGGTAAGGTGAAAGGTGATATTTTAGTTTTGGTAAGGATATGTATTAAGCATACGATTAATTGAAGGGTGATATCAATTGTAGGTTCGGGGCTAAGGAAATCGCAGCATGCTTTATTACCAGGTGTGTACATACACTGCACATACTAGTAGATTGGCAAAAGCTGAAATGCCAAAAAGCCGAAAGTTTGGCTACGATAGTCTTGCAAGTGCGCGAACACTCGTAAGGGGGAAACCGATAGGTTGTCTGAGGACTCATGGGCGATTCCATGGACTTGGGCTGTGACTTGGCCAACCGGGCCAAAATGGGCTAAATGGGCCCGATGGGCTGTTGGCCCCATAATAGGACAAAGTTGATAATTTATGCTATGTGATGGAAAATCGTATGTGAACATGACTGTAAATGTGAATTGGGCCTAATGGGCCACATATATGAGATTGGGCCTAATGGGCCATATGACAGGGATTGGGCCTAGTGGGCCATATACAGGTATGTTGATTTGTCTGGCCTTTGTATAAGGTTTTAGGCCTAGTATATAATGACTGCATAAAACCTAATTAACTTATTGAGGTCGTGGACAAGTCATTGGGTTAAGATGTGGCAACGAGTATATGCATGTCTAGGATTGGATCTAGGGGGAGCTTGGAACTTAAGCAGTTTTAATGACTCACCTCCTCTTCTCTGGAATCCTACCTGGTGCATAGTATTCGTTCATCTTAGCTCTCGGGATTTGTTAACGGGCCAAGGTAAGTAGAAACCCGTAGTAAAAGAAAATTACCAAAATGCCCTAAGGGCAAAAATGACTAAAATACCCCTATGTGTTGAGTGTAAGATTTATGATTGCTACATGCATTCATATGCATTCATATGATATCCTGTTTAGGTTGCATATGGGTTGGGATTTATGGAACAGAGGGAGTATATGAGGGTTGCATGGGTGCTTGACAACCGTGGATCCACCGACGGCTTTTAAGCCCAATATGTGATTGGTAGCTTGCTGCAACTTAGGTAGTTCCGTAACCAGGCTACCATTGATGTGTATCAGTTGGGTGGGTTGATATTTATATCCCCACAGGATGTGAATTGGGGGACGGAGCAGAAGTGTACCGGTTGGATTATTGGGGTGGGTTGCACTGTATTGCATTGCATGTATGTTGTATGGTGATTGATGAATGCTTGTTTCTCGTCGAGGATTGTACACACTGAGTTTTCGTAAACTCACCCCTTCTTTTATTTTTCTCAGGTGATGCTCAGTAGGAGGTTCGATGTTTGGAGGGACTCTGAGGTGGCCGATTAGCAAGACAACTTGGATTTGTTTTTCTTTTAAAACATATAAGTTTCTTAAGTGATTTTCAGTTTGGATTGTAATAAGGCCTTCCCTTTTGATTATTTGGATTATGATTGTTATGCGTTGTAATAATGGGAAGTTGAACACAGTTTTCTAAATCATAATATGTTTTCTATGTTTCCGCAACTAAATTTTTAAATGATAAGTTTTCTTAAATCAAATAATTCAAACAAAGCTTTCGCTACTGAAAAGAGATTTTACAAAGTAATTGAGGTTTTCATTTTAATGAAGGGTTTTCAATGGAAACAAGGTTTTCACTAAAACACTTCAATGTCACACGCCAGATTTGGCCATAAGGTCTAGGCTGGGTTTGGGGTGTTACACACTGAGTAGACTGTAGAACGGCAAATGCCGAAAAGCCAAAAAGCCAAAACTTCGGCGTTTGAGGCCTTACGAGCGTGTGATCGCTAGTGTGGTAAATCGAGCCCACAGATCAGGGGCGATAGACTGTAGAGGCCACCACGAGCGTTCTCCTGTACTAGGGCTATTCTGGGCCTCGATAGGTTGTAATGGGTCATGTGGGCCCAATGGGTCATGGGCCCCACACGGATAAAATCTGCGGTAAGTGACAAATAATGAACTGGGCTATGGTGTGCGCATAGTCGTGACTGAGGTTGGGCTAAATGGGCCACACGAGCGTGTGGGCCCATTAGGGCCGAGTAATGGGCCTTGGGCCCATTTACACCGTTTTGACTGTCTAGGTTACCTGAGTCACTCGAGGTGACGGCAGACCATCTATGAGGTCGTATTTTGTACTGGGACCCCAAAATGAGTAAAGTGACCAAAATACCCCTAAAGGGTAGAATGACTGTTTTGCCTCTCGAGGGTAAATGACTGATTTGTCTATGATTTGCATGACTGATTTTTGTGCATGACACTCTGCATACATGACATACTACTCGGGATTGGGATATTGTTATGGAGGAACAAACCGTATTGGTGGTTGTGCCACATATTTTGATATTAGCAGCTTTACTGTGATTCTAGTTACTGCCGCAATCGGTGCTAACACTGTAAGTGTAGGGATGGCGTGGGTGATTTAATCCCCACAGGTAGTGCAAGGTTAGACAGAGGCAAGTGTAGGGTTGGATGGGTTATCATGCATTATTCATATGGGTTTGAAATTGAAATGGGCTAGGCCAAACTATATTGATTCTGTGATGGGCTAGGCCCAATTGATACTATGATGGGTTGAGACCCAAATGTTAATGAATCGAGCTTTGGCTCACATAAATTCTGAATTGGACTGTTTTGTTACTGAAAATGGCTCAAGCCCAGATTGGTTCTAGATTCTATTTTTGACTGACTGTTTGAATGCTAGGGGATTACACATTGAGTTTTCATAATCTCACCCCGTTTATTAAATGTGCAGGTAATCCCCATCATTAGGTGGATCGGTGTTGCTGAGGGACTCGAAGACGACCACACAACTGCACATGTTTTTCTATTTCATTTATTTAGTTAAGCACTTTGGTTTTTGATTTGGGTTGTAATAAGGCCTCTTCATTGTCTTAACTTTTTATTTGGGAAATTTATTTAGTATGTTTAATATCTATTAGAAGTAGGACATGGTTTTCCAAAATAATAACTGTTTTCAAACACTACATTTTTGTAATATTTTTGAAATGGTTTAGCGACTTAAATTTTAAACATCACGTTTTCGTAAAACAGTTACTTTTAAAATTAGATTCCGCAACAAAAAAAGGAATTTTGGGAATAAAATTAATAAATTATCAATGTACCACGTTTTAAAAATAAACTAACGTAACAAGGATTTTACTTAATTTTTTTTTAAAATAAGATGGGTTTTTAATGAAAACATGGTTTTCGAAAAACACTTCAATGTGACACGCCAGATTCGAGCTAACTTCTGGGCTGGGTTTGGGGTGTTACACTAAAGGACTCAACCAACTTTTGACATATTTATGTGTAGAAGGAACGACATGGACAGTTTCTCGAAATGATTGCTACATCATCGACTATGTAACTTTGAAGCCTCAATGCATGGTATGGTATCATTTCATTAAATCTCGTCTTAGCCCTTTTACGTACAACTCTACTATTTCCAAGGACCTCATGTTGTTGTTGCACTCAAGTATGACTGGAAGAAAGATAAATGTTGGCAAAATTATTTTCCGAGAAGTCCACCGCTATGCACAAAAGAAAGTCAGTACCTTAAACTTTTTATTGATCATTACAAAGGTTCCTACTCAAGCAAATAAAGACAAAATCCCCAATAAATGAACCATAACCAAGCAAATTGCCCTAAGATTTTTAGGGGAGGAAATGCCAAAGCATCCTGGCTCTACATCCACAGCTTCTCCACCTATGACTACTGATACTGCCCCATCAACATCTTACATTGACTTTGAGTAGAAAGTGATTGATGCTCTTGAGATGTTGCAATAATAATTTCAGATGTTGGAAAAACAACTATTGAGGATAGTCACTGATCTTGGCTGAGCTCAAGAAAAATGGCTCTATCTTGGGGATATGTCAGACGATGGGACAAAGCCATTAAGAAATCTCTTTAAAAAAACTTTACCCGGCCTATTCCTACATTCTATGTTTTTCCTAAAGAATAGTTGTTAGAGCTAGAAGATGATGATAAAGATGAAGAAGAAGCCACTGTAGAGATGAAGAACATAGAAAAAGAGGGGAGGCGAAGAAAACTAAATCTTTGCATGTTGAATTTGATAAGGATGTAGCTGATATGACTCAAACTTCTGCACCTGCTACACTGCCACTATACCAAAATCCATTACACCTATGACCGAGCAAGAGCGTGCAATTCATCAATTGCTTGATGATCTCACAAAATTAGATACGGATGATGAACAAGAGGTGCCAATTAACCAGCTAAAAAGTAAGCGCTACAAAAAAAAACTACTGGGAAATCAGTTCGAGATGATGTTGGTGAAGTGGAAAGGAAGCAGCGGTACAAATGCGCTGCCAGAAAATTAACCCAACCTAGTTAGAGTAACCCAAATTCCTTCCAAGCTTTTGTTTTTATTTTCATTTGCAATTTTTTCATTTTTATAAAATATGTTTCATGCATTCATATTTTGTTGTCATTGCATTTTTTTTTGTAAGTTGTTATTTTTGCATTTTTTAATGTTTCATTATTCATGCATTGAGGACAATGCATCCTTAGGTTTGGGCGTGTGTCGTGTTGTAAATATAGTATGTAGTATATATATATGTTTTAATATTCATGCATCTTGTCATTCATTTCTCCATTACATACAAATGCCAAGTAACTGCCAGACTATGAAAAGTATATTGTTATCTATGATATTCGATGAGGATAATAATTCTTCAATAAAATTAGAAAATTGTGATGGGTGAATAGGTATGTTCACTCGGATAGTTGGGTAAAAATTGGTTCCTAAAAGTAGAATGCCCTATTTATAATTGTAATTAGTCTATAGTAGGATTCTTTTAATACATTTAGGAATTCTTAAATGAAAATTCAGTAAACTGGCAGTGTGTAATAATGAATATCATCGCAAAATGATAAGAACCACTCCAATGTTTGAAAATGTTGAGTAGATCAATAATACTTTGTTTTCTCCATCGAATTATTGATCAAACAAATAAGTTCAAATAAGACTGAGTAAAAATAAAAATATAAAAAAAATTGAGGGGCACTCCACTGTAGTAATAGGCTGATTAGCTATGGAGGTAGTTGTTTGCTCCATCCATCTTTTTAATGAAAAGCCTTAGCTTCATGAGTAAGTTACATTCAAATTGTGGCATGATGTAGTACCAGGAAATCTAATGTATGCTCCATTGAGATTGTCAAGTAAAGAAACCATGTGACAGGATGAATTCCTTAGAAAAAAATAATGTTTGTAATTAAAGTTTTGAAATGACAGAATAAATGAATTCCCTACAAAACTTGAATCAATTTTTTGTTTTAATAGAAGACTGCTAAGAATGGAGGTATAAAATATACGGCAATTGGTTTAGCAGTATATATGGTAACTTTGTGTTATGGCAAATTCATGCAGTCATGCATATTCATACATATTTTGCTTGAGGACAACAATAATTCAGGTTTGGGGGTGTGATAACTCTTGAAGAGAGTTATATTTCAGGTCTCTAGATTGAATTAATTGTTTGTAATTAAGTAAATATGTTTGCATTTTTAGGATATGTTTAGAACATTGCATAAGAAAGCTTGGATTGTGCTATAAATGCCATTAATTGTTACTGGGGAAGAAGGTGTTGATTATTGTTGGCAACAGGTGCAGGATGAAGAAGAAAAGAGAGAAAGGAGAAAAAAAATGAAGGAAGTGAAATATTTCTATGCAAAAATGTTGGTTACATTGCCATCAAGAATGCCATGGAAATTCTAGGAAGATGATGCAACACTAAGTCCACGTCACTCTCAACTAGCTGTACTTGTACTAGATAAACCACCTTGAAAAAAAGGAAGCAAAAGGTGTGTGATGAGAGGGAGGGACTTACCCTATAAAGGAGGAAAGAGAAAAGATGCAAGGAGATGAGGATTTTGGGGAGAGCAATTGGAGAGCAATTTTTCTCTCCATCAAATTCTTATGGAAAATTTTAAAGAAAAGAGAGGAGAGCATAACAGCTTACAGAGCAAATATCACAGATGAAAGGAAGGGGAAGAGAAATCTACCCTAGGTTTTGCATCAAGTCTCAATATTAAAGTGAAAGCTAGAGTAGCGAGAGCTTCCTGCAGCTCTGCCTTTCTTTTCTAATTTGAACTTTGTGATTCATAAAATTGAATGATGATGTTGAATGGTTTTATTTTGGATTTGAATGTCCAATCCATGAGGTAAATCTCATTGGGTTGGAATTTTTTAGGTGAATTTTAACTTTCTTTAATACCCATGGTTTGATTTTAAGTAGATCACTATTTCATTCGATTTGTGATTATTTTAAATACATGCATGCAAGCTTTAGAAATAGATGATTGTATGGTATGTTGCTAGATCTGATTTAGTTCTAAAGAGATTAAATAAATTGGATTATTATAGATTGATACAGGCGAGTATTTGAAATTGCAACACTCTAGACGTAGAAGTTGCGCTCTGTACAGGGAAAGGAAGAATAGTCTGGATATCATTCTTGAGTTCTGTAGACATGCAAAAACTCAGACTGGTAGCTTAAAGTCTGACTCTCGAAAGAAGCAAACTGTAGTGGTGAATCCCTGAGAAGTAGAATGGTCAAGATTTTGCCATGGCATTATTAGGATATATAAATAAAACTTGAGTAATTCCAACCTTTATCAGTCAACAATACAAATCTTCCCCACTTATTCTTTGAGAATTGCCGTAGCATTTCAATTGCCCTAACATTTTTTTCATTCATAATTGATTTTATTAATCCATTCATTAATTCTCTTCATCAATTTGTTATTTGTTTCTTTTGCACAGCTTAATTAGTCATTTTCATAGTAATAACATAACCATTTCTTTAATCAATCTCGATCGGTGTGGAGACGATACTCACTCATCACTTTATTACTTGATTTGACGTGCATACTTGCACATTCACATTACACATTCACACGCGACAGGTGCCAAAAACATGTCACGAGTAAAATGATGTGTGATTTTGTGCAAGTATAGACGTCGGTTCAAATAATAAAGTGATGAATGAGTATTATTCCCACAAGGATCAAATTGAGGCATAAAATTGGTCAAGTTATTAAAATATGGTTAATGTTATGGCAAGACTGATGGATAAGATGTTATGGAAACTACGGTAAGCATGCAGTGATAATTCAAAGGGATGATGATGCATACGATAGATAGAATTGATAAGTAATTGGAAATGCTATGGCAAAAGTGAGAGCAGAAATGTAATGGCAATAATGAGAGTGATTATACGAATAGAATGTAAACAAATAAATAAACAAGTAAATATGACGTAGCAAAGTAACTACGATAAAGAAAAAAGATAGAGAGATATTGATTCAGAAGGTCTGGATTACCCAAAATCGACCCTTACTGTCAATAATGCCTTGGAAAAATCATATATACTTTACTGTATAGAAAAGTTCTAAAATAGTTTGCTTTTCACGAAAGCAAAACCTCAAGTTACCTTGTCCGTGCCTATAGGCTCTTTAGATATCTTGCATGGGTTCCTTCTGTATGATCGTGACTCTATGTCTAGAGTCGACTTCAAGTGTCTATCGAATACTAGCTCATTTCATTTAATTTAATCCAACCGATCCAACCCTTTTGGAATTAAAATCAATTTATAAATATGCAAGCAGTCTTGTCTGTCTAGAGATTGTTGCATTTTAATTAAGAAATAAGAACAATCAAATGAAACAGTAAAGAAAATTAGATATATACTGCATCCATAAAAATATTTTAAGGTTTCATCAAAAGTAATCCCAACCCTATGGGATTTAGCTCATGGGCTGGGAAATAAAATTCCAAACCAAAATATTATCCAACATTGTGTTCTACTAATTCAATTCAATCTTTCAAAGGAAATCTAATGGAAATAGCAAAAGGACTTTGGGAAACAACTTTTGCTCGCCCAGTTCACACTTTGATAGCACAACGTCCTGTGATGGCTAAAAAGGGCTGCCTTCAACTTCCTTTCCTTTACGCAGCTGAACCCTTATTCACGCCTAAGGATCTCTCCCACTTTTTTTTGTCATTTGTGAGGTCCCCTTCATTTGCTTCTATAGATAGATTAGGCTAGGTTTGGCTAACAGCTTGTGATTATTTTCTCCTCTTTTAGATGATTTATCTAGTACAAGTTTGAAACTGAGCTGGGACTATTGTGGGAAAAATGTTGAATCTTCCTGGCATTGCCACGGCATCCGTGCTGGCAAACTATTTGCACTTTGCCCTGACAAGACTCACTCCTTTGTTTCCTCGTTCCAAAACCTGTTCCTGCCACACAAAAAGCTCCACCGCAATCAATTAAAAGCACCTAACTCTAACATAGTCCAAGTCCTACTGCAATATTAAAAATGCTAACTAAAATGACCTAAAATGCAACAAAATGTACTTAAGTACAAACAATTAGATAGGTCTAAAGGCATCAAATATAACTCTTTTTAAGAGTTATCAATAGGCTTCCATCATCACACAAACTTAGGTGAGCAAACATCACCCTTAAATCAGACATCAATCTACGACTAAGTGTAACACCCCTAACCCGTATCTGCCGTCGGACTAGTGGTAAAGGCATTACCGTGCAAAATGGAACAATTAACATACATTTAATAAGCATCTTAACATCACAATTCAAACATTAATATTAAGTCCCTTATATAGGTTATCAAGACTTTAAACATGCATTAGAAAGGGGTCGGGACTAAACTGAACACATACAAAATTTTTCCAAAACTTAAACTTTTTTCAAACAAGTACAGGTCACAAGCCCGTGTGAACAGGCCGTGTGCTTCACACGGCATTAGACACACCCGTGTGTCGACACTGTGTCAAAACAGGGCATACATACTGACTTGCTCACACGGCCACAAGACACGCCCGTGTGTCTTGGCCATGGTTGAGCCTGACTTGAGTTACACGGCTAACCACACGCCCGTGTGCCTTGGCCGTGCTCGAGCTTGACTTACAATTGTAGGGTACCCCAGGGGACACATGGCCGTACAACATAGCCGTGTGTCGCACATGGACAAAAATAGGCCATTTGAATAGCCAATTTGCCACCCCAATTGGGTCAATCCTACAAGCACCAAACCAAGCATATTGGCACAACAATTTCAGCCAATTTCTATACCAAACTATACATCATTCATACCATAACATTATTAAACATTTACATGTTCATTTCACATAGCAATTCATGCCATTCCCTTAAATCCAAAAACATACCAAAACTTATAATTTCATGGTCTTAAACATATGACCAAAACTTATCAAACTTACCATTTCTCTTAACCATTCATGAACATATCAAATAGATCATATTACCTCACATTTCATATACCAAAGTCATATCATAATCACAACCATACCAAGCCATATCACATGGCCAAATATATACATCACAAAACATAATCAAAACACTTTTAGCCTATACATGCCATACTTTATTATATACATTTTCAAAAGGGTACCAAAAATAAGATTCGATAGTGTGGTGACGATCCTTGACGATCCCTGAGCTCATAATAGCTTTGATATCTACAAAACAATGCAAATACACACAAAGTAAGCTTTCAAAAGCTTAGTAAGCCATATACAAGTAAACTTATCATTTAAAGCATATACATATCATCAAATTACTTATACTTTGGAGCCAAACACCAACACAAACCTCATATTCATATACTTAGATCATAGATCATCATTTGCACATATACTTACCTTTCATTTTCAAATATAGTACACAGTTAGAACATACCTGAATTGGATACATATTCTTTTATTCATTCATTTTCGCAGAATGCCCGTTGAACTGTTCAGAAATGTAAAGATACACGGATAGCTCGAAAAGCCTATACAATGCCAATGTCCCAGACGTGGTCTTACATGCAATCAAACACCGATGCCAATGTCCCAGACAGGGTCTTACACGAAATCAAATACGATGCCAATGTCCAAGACATGGTCTTCCATGCAAAATAGAAGTCGATGCCAACGTCCCAGACGTGGTCTTACACGATAACACATATCAGAATCCTATGTCATGACATATGTATCCTAACTATTCCTAAGGTTCGTACGGGGCTTTTCAGACGTCAGAACTTTGTTGATACTTTCTCGGATGTTTCATTTTTCTCAACTCATATATTAATTCATCATAGTTCCATGGAAAATAAGCAAAAATAAACCATTTCAAATACATTTATTTGTATATAGGCTTACCTCGTACGGATTCGGATGGACGGAATCGGTTACTCGATAACTTTCGACTTTCCCCGATCTAATTTCGTATTCTTTAATTCTCGATCTATATAAATTCAAATTTAACTCATTCAATCACAATTTCATTCACAACAATCCATAAACACATATTTGGGCAACTTACAAACTAGCCCTCACATTTTCACATTTTGACACTTTAGTCCCTAATTCACAAAATCACAAAAATACACATAATTTGCATATACTCATGCTTGGCTGAATATTCATAGCATTCATACAAGTCCACACATTTCATTTATTTCACATTTTAGTCCCTCAATTTACAAATTTCACAATTTAGCCTATTTTACTCAAAATCATCAAAAATCCAAAGACAAAACATATAAACCCAACATCAAACTTTCATATTTCATCATATAACAACATAAAGCTCATGAATTCAACCATGGCACATTTCAAAATCATCAACAAAATCAGAAATTGAGACATGGGCTTGATAGTATTCAAAGCAACGATTACAAAAACATAGAAATTATCAAAAACCGAATAAAATCCATACCTTAATCACCAAATCAATGTGTCAAACCCTAAAACTCTTTTTCTATTTTCTTTTCTTGTATTTTTGGCCAAGATGAACATAAAATGAGCTTATTTTCATGTTTTATTAAATTAATAACTTTTAACTCACCATTTACTAATTTACCCTTTTATAAACCATTATAAATTCATTTAATGGAAGGTTATTTAAGTCCATTAACATTATCAATAGACAAATAACAACATAAAGACCCTTGCTTTAGAAAGCCAAATCAAATAGGTACTTTAACAAACCGAAAGCTACTTTTACATTTTACGCGATTAGCTCCTTTTATCAAATTAAACACACAATTGATCAAATTTTCATAAGAAACTTTTACACATGCTAATTCACATATCATAAGCACGGAAAATAATATTTAAATATTTTTCTAACTCGAATTTGTGGTCCCAAAACCACTATTTCGACTAAGGTCTAAACCGGACTGTTACACTAAGAGCTTCGACCATAATATTGGCCTTACTAGGATGATACTCAATGGTGTTGTCGTAGTTCTTAAGCAACTCAATCCATCTACGTTGCCTAAAATTCAAATCCTTTTGAGTAAGGAGATACTTGAGGTTTTTGTGATCAGTGTAAATGATACACCTTTCCCCATAAAGATAGTGCCTCTAAATTTTTAAAAGAAACACAATCGTAGCCAACTCAATATCGTGCATAGGATAGTTGCTTTCGTGAGACTTAAGCTGTCGGGATCATATGTCACTACATTACCATCTTGCATCAAGACACAACCCAACCCAACCTGATGTGAGAAGCATCACTGTATACCACAAACTTTTTACCAGATTTAGGCTAGATCAAAATGGGTGCCTAATTCAAAATATATTTGAGCTTTTCAAAGCTTGATTGCTACTCATCGGTCCACAAAAAAGGTGTGTTCTTACATAACAACTTATAACAGAGGCACTGAAGTGCACATAGAGGCACGAATGTGCAATCAGAGGCACTGAAGTGCAAACCTGTACAAGTGTGCGTTCAAACCCTATTGGCATGCCAATCGTATCCTAATCGATTACTAAGTTCAAATAGGCACTTAGTAGAATTCTTAACATTATAACTCAGAGGCACATCCACAATATCCATACACATGCTATAAATCAATTACATTCATTTCAATATCAACTAGCCATATTATACACTAACTGCCAAATACTCAATTCTCATATGTACTTAATTATAACCATTTTATAATATCAATTTAATATCATAATTCAATTTGGATACAATTTAACCAAATCATAATATCACAATTTATATAAATATATAAATATATTTATCTATACTATGAACTTACTTACAATCTGCTTTTGGTTAATTCACAGGGACTACTCCATAATTTTCCCCTTTTCACAATTATTGTCTTTTTTACTCGGTTCTTGATCTATATAGTAATTAAATTCAATTTATTAAATTCACATACATTAAAAACTCAATTTAATGCATGCGACCCATCATTATTTACACATTTTTCCTAAACTTTTACACTTCTCACAAATTAGTCCCTAATCCCAAAATTTCAAATTTATCCAAATTTCGCAATTCCCCAAGCAAACAAAATTTCTTCCTATGCTAGAATAGGCCAAATTATTCACAATTCACAAAAATTCCATGAAATTTTAAATATTTTATCAATTTAATCCTTTAACTAAAACTATTAAAAACCATTTAATAACCTAATTCTAATCAAAAATCAATACTTCAATTTCATCAAGAATAGCAAAGATTCATCAATGACAAAATCCAAAATCTTTAACAATCTTGAAAATGAAGGTTCGGGTTAGTTAGACCTAGTTGCAACGATTTCTAAAACATAAAAATTACAAGAAACGTGTTTAAAATGGAGTTACATGCAAGGAGTTGATGATGCCCTAACCTTCAGCTCCAAAAATGGTTTTCATTCACTCTAATTTCAGAAGCCAACTTCTTCTTAGGAAGATGATGTTTTATTTTACTTAAGTTTAATTTTGATTAATTATAATTTTACACTTATAATAAACATACATTTTAACAATTTAAAAGTCCAAAACCGTCCATCTATACTCACTATGGTTTAATTACTACCTAAGTCATCCCTCATTTAATAATTAATCCATCCAATCATTGTAATTCAATAACTAATAAGTTTTATGTCTTTTACAATTTAGTCGATTTTATTCAATTAACTGACCAAATATTAAAATTTCTTCACCAAAATTTAATACGACTCTAATGTAACTCCATAATCATTAATTAAATAATAAAACATGATCTCACTTGTCAAAAACCACCATTCCCGACACCACTGAAAAATGGGTTTTTACAACTTCCCCCTAAGAAAATTTCATCATTGAAATTTATTACCTGAAAATAGGTTTGGCTACTATGATTTCATTGATTCTTCTGTTTCCTAGTAGCTTCCTCAACTCTATGCTTATTCCACAATACTTTAACTAGCGGAACATTTTTATTTCACAACTCTTTCATTTCCTGAGATAAAATTCTCACCAGTTCTTTATTATAAGTCAAATCAGGGTGTAACTCAATTTTATCTGTAGTCAAATACATGCGATGGATCACAACAATAACATCTGAGCATCGAAACATGAAAAATATTATGAATTCTATCAAGTTCCAAAGGTAATGCCAAGTGATACGCTATGGGTCCGATTCTTTCTAGAAATTCGTACGATTTGATATATCTGAAACTGATCTTTCCTTTTCTATTGAAATACAACACTTTCTTCTAGGGCGAGACTTTTAGAAACACTTTCTCACCACTAGAAAACTCTATGTCTTTACGTTTCAAATCGGCATAAGATTTCTGCCAATCAAATGCAGCCTTCGAATTATCTCAAATAATTCAGACTTTTTCTTCAGTTTCTCGAACTAATTTAACTCCAGCTAACTTTCTTTCATTCAATTCAGACCAAAATAACAAACTTGTACATTTACGCTTGTATAAAGCCTCATACAAAATCATTTTTATGCTCCACTTAACTACTATTAAAAGAGAATTCAACTAATGAAAAATAATTTTCCCAGCTGCCTTCAAACTAAACAATACAACACCGTAACATATCTTCCAAAATATGTATGGCTCTCTCAATTTGACCATCTATTTGCAGATGAAAAGCAGTACTAAAATTCAATCTGGAGCCTGAAGCCTCATATAGCTTACCCCAAAATCTAGAGGTAAACCTCGGATCACTATCAAATATAACTGACAAAGTACGCTATGTAATCTCACAAATTCTGAAACATATAGTTCAACCAATTTCTCAAGTGAATAATTAGTTTGAATAGGTATAAAATGAACTAATTTCATTAACCTGTCAATGATAACCCAAATCAAATCTTTTGTTTTAGTAGTCAACGATAACCCAAAAACAAAATCCACAGTGATACGCTCCCACTTCCACTCTGGAAGCATAATTGGTTATAACAAACTCAACTGAACTTGATGTTCGCCTTTCACCTGCTGACATACCAACCATCTGGAAACAAACTCTATTATTTTATGTTTCATACAAGGAAACCAGTAACATTGTTTCATATCATTATACATTTTGGTACTCCCACGGTGAATCAAGTAAACACTATTGGGAGCTTCATTCAACATCTCTCATTTCAACCTATAATCATTCGGTACACACAATCGATTTCAAAAATACAAAAAATCATCAACCTCGATAAAAAATTCAATCTTCTGACTACTTTTCACTAATTCGAGCCTTGACAACAAATCTGGATTAGTCTTCTAAAGTTCTTGAATTTTCAATAAAAATATCAGCTTTACAATCAACTCAGCCAAACTAGAACTATCATGTTTTAATGTCAAGCTCGCATTCAAAGCTCTCAAGGCAAATAAAGATTTTTAGCTCAAGGCATCCGCGACAATATTAGCTTTCTCGAGATGATAATCAATTACTAAATCACAATCTTTTAGTAATTCAAGCCACCTACGTTGACTTAAATTTAGTACTTTTTGAGTCATCAGGTATTTCAAGCCTCTATGATCGGTAAAAATATGACATTTCTCACCTATAACAACCCTATCTCGTCTCCATCGTTGGATTATGGATACGGAGCATTACCGAACAATACAGAAAATAAAAATTTCAAAATAGAATCAATTATGCAAATTAATGTTAACATTCAATAACTTAGTCTAATCATAGCAACAATACACTTACGGACCTTAAATAGGCCCTAAATACAGTTTGAAAATAATCTGGAATCAAATCGAAACAAATTAGAAAATTTTAGAAAAACATGAAAATTTTGGAAAATAGGGGCCGCACGATTTGCGACTAGGTTGTGTCGCCAAGTCTTGGGGCATAGCCTAGACTGTGTGAACATTCGAAGTCTAGACACATGGCCATGTCCCATCCCGTGTGAGTATTCATAATCAGGCCACACGGTCATATCACAAGTTGTGTGTCAAATCATGTGTATATTCAAAATTGGGTCACACGGTAGTGTCGTAGGCATGTGCCAAATCATGCCACAAACTATTTTGAAACACACGACTGTGTCGCAAGCCATGTCTCAGATCGTGTGAGACGTGCACCTAAAAAAATATTGACACACTGCCATGTAAAGTGGACGTGTGTGGCACATGCTTGTGTGATAGCCCGTGTCCTAGGCCCTATACAGCATAAGTTTCCCCTAAAACAAGCCATTTCAAAGCCAAATCTTGCCCACCATGATACACTAATTCTAAAACCATTCACATGATCAAAATACTCATCAACCACACTAAAAACATACCAATTTCATCCAGCTACAAACCCAAACAATGTGCCTTTATTGACACCACATTTCAATTAACAATTAAACATGCATCCAATCTTAATATATTCATACCATTCATCCAATCAATCATCAAGAGAAATAACAACATCATCTTCACTACTTGATACCACATAATAGCATAAGTACCATCACAACATGACTTGATCACATATTTCCAAAACAACCAAAATTTCAATTCATAAACATGACTTTACATAAACAAGCATTAGCAAACAAAGTTTAAATTAATTCCAACATTCACAAAATAACATCCTCTATACATGCCACATATAACCACCAACCAAGACTTCAAAAATCTACCGATGATAGATGATAATATGTGTGAGCTCTGACGAATCAATCAATATGCTCCAAAAGTTCAAAATCTAAAGAAAATAACAACAATGTAAGTAGGTGAATTACTTAGTAAATTTCCACAACTTAACAAATAACTTACCTTATTTACTTAAATGTTAATTCACATAGGAAATACATTAATCTTATCACAACAAGTCTAACAAATTCATGTCAGAAGCATTTAACAATACATATAATCCAATTTCAAAATTCCCCTATTTCTTATAAATAGTTTTGTATTAATTAACTTTTCCTTTTCAATGGATATTTATAAAAGTATTCAAATACATGAGTCCAGAAATAGATAATGCTCCTAAGAGCTAATAAGATGCAAAATAAATGTGTCAGGTTACCCATCCAGTCTAAACTAATGACATCACAGACAAACTAGCCTATCAGGGCTAGGTATACATGTAAAACGAAAACGGATTACCAATCCAGGCTAAGTTTGATTCACATGTACATCTGAGTCCGAAACACATGCAGGAACTCAGTTCAAATCTAAAATTTAGACAGAAATCTCATGTAAGAATCTTTTACTCGATCCATTGAAATTATTCCAAATATTCAACATAATTAACATAGATCCATTTGATTCAAAAATTTTGAAAATATATATATATGAACATCAACATAAACATTTAGTAACAAATAATAACCAAAATAACTGTTGAAAATTACCTATTGAGTGATTCAACTAATAGCGACTAGTCGGCGATTTTTGCTTTCCTCATACGTCCTCCACAAGTTAAGATTCTTGATCTAGAATATAATATAATATAATCCATTCAAACCTCATAAATACTCAAGTTATACAATTACATCTGTTTTTGTCATATTTACAATTTTACCCTTAAACTTTCCTTTTTATACAATTTAGCCCTTAAACTTTAAACTATCAAATTGAACACAAATAAGCTTAATTCAAGCTAACCAAATTTCCTATATTCCATGAACAACCCATAAATTTCCTTATTTCATAACATTTTCATGAATTTTTAATAATTGAACTATCAAGTCCCTAATCATCAAAATCACTAAAACTAATTAACAAAATATCATTATTTAGCTACCAAGCTTACTAAACTATCACAAAACTTCATCAAACATATAAACTCAACAATGGCACATATAAAACCATTTGAACAACTTTTCAAAATAACACCCGGATTAGTTGGACCTCGTTGTAACGATCTCAAAAGCATAAAAATTACTAAAAACGGACAAAGAATTGAATCACTTGCAATCAATTAAGCTTCGTCAATTCTTCAAACTTCCATAACCATGGAGTTTCAGTTTTCATAAAAATTAAAATAAGAAAGAAGATGATATATTTCATCTTTTGTTTTAGTTTAATAACATTGATTTATTAATTTACTAGTTTACCCTTAAAATTAAGCATATTTTCTTATAAAACACTACCAAAACTGCCCACTACATTTCTAAATGGAATAATTATCTTTTAAATCTTTTAATAACTCTTCCATATCCATTCAACATATTTAATTCATAAATACTAACTTTTGTAACTTTTATGATTTGGTCCATTTTACTCAACTAGTTAACTAAACAGAAAAATTTCTTACTCGAATTTTTATACGACATTATAATAACCCTATAACTAATAAAATAATAACTCGCTAATCAGAATTGTGGTTCCAAAACCATCAATTCTGGCACCACTAAAAAATAGGGTATTACATCACCACGTAAATAACGTCGCTAGATTTTCAAAGCAAACACAACCGCTGCCAATTCTAAATCATGTGTCCGATAGTTCTACTCGTGAGGCTTCAACTCGCTCGAGGTGTAAGTAATCACTTTCCCGTTCTATATCAATATGCAACCCAAACCACAAAGGGACGCATCACTATAAACAATAAACTCTTTCCCTGTTTCAGGTTGAGTTAGAACTAGAGCTTCAGTTAACATGTTCTTCAACTAATCAAAACATTTTTGACATTTATATAATCAAATAAAATTCACATCTTTTTGCCACAGTTTGGTCATTGGGGAAGCTATAATACAAAAGTTTTTAACAAAATGCTGATAATATCCTATTAAGCCCAAAAAACTACGAACCTCAGAAACATTCTGTGGAACTTCCCATTCGATAATCACTGATGTTTTATTCGAATCAACACTAATTCCATAAGAAAAAATTTTGTGACCCAGAAATGCAACTTCTCGCAACCAAAATTCACATTTATTGAATTTCGCATACAATTATTTTTCATGCAGAGTTTGCAATACAACTTTCAAATGCTCGGCATGATCTAACTCGTTTAGCGAATATACCAGAATATCATCAATGAATACCACAACAAACTAATCTAAATACGGTTGAAATAATCGGTTCATCAAGTCCATAAATGTAGAAGGAGCATTAGTCAAACCAAACAACATTACTAAAAACTCAAAATGTTTGTATCGAGTTCTAAATACAGTCTTTGATACATCAGATCCTTAGCTCACAACATATAATATCTGAATCACAAATCAATTTTTGAAAAAACTGTAGCTGCCTTTAACTGATCGAACAAATCATCAATACGGAGCAACATATATTTATTCTTGATGGTAACCCAATTCAACTGCCAATATCTATGCATAATCTCATCAACCCATCTTTCGTTTTTACAAACAGAACTGGTGCACCCCAAGGCAACACACTCAATCAAATGAAACCACAGTCTAAAAATTCTTGCAAATATGCTTGCAACTCTTTCAACTTAGTAGGAGTCATTCTTTACAGTGCTATTAAAATTGGAGATATTCCCAGCACAAATTCTATTATGAATTCAACTTCCTTATTTTTTAGTAACCCTGGTAGTTCTTTGGGGAAAACATCGTTATACTCTTTAACTATCAGTACTTGATTGATTTTTTTATTATTCCACTCACGAATCGAGGATATATGCCAGATAAGTTTCACACCCTTTTTTGATCAACTTTTGATTTGGCAATGCCAAAATCACATTTTTTGTACAATCTATCCCATCAACCTTTACATAAATAAATTCACCACTCGAACATTTTAAACTAACTTACTTCCTTCGACAGCTAATTATTACATCATTTCCAAAAAACCAATTTATCCCCAAAATAAGATCAAAATCTTCAAATGGTAATAGCATCAAATTAATAGAAAAGTCATAACCTCAAACTTTTAGTAGACATTAACCCAGTGGATCTGTTACCTTAATTGTATAATCAGTTGACACAACATGTAAATTCTTTTTTTCTACCAATGCAGTGCATATATATGAGTGTGTTAACCCAGGGTCAATCAATGCATATATGTACCAATATCAAAAACAGAGAAAGTACCAGCAATAACATCTAGAGTAGAAGCTTCTTAATGAGCTCTAATTGCATATACTTTAGCAGCTACTCTAGTTTCAGATCGTTTAGTTGTATCACTAACTTTTCCTTGACTAGTTGTAGCATTTCTATAATTTCCAAGTCATCTACCTCTCTGCGAAGTAGCTTCAAGCATGGCAGTCTAATTTTTTGAGTCATAATGTCGTTTTGGACAATCTCTGAGAAAATGTTCAGGATATCCACATTGGAAACAACTTCCTAGCTTCGCTTGACATTCACTGAAATGTTTTTTACCATATTCTTCACAAATAGTCTTCTTTACATTTCTCACACTACCTATACTAGCAGTCGGTGAATTAATAGACCTCAAATTACTCTATTTAGGTCTATCTCTATCAGTGAACCTTGAAGGAGCGATTGATCGATTAGCATCATTTTGGAACTTCTTCGATGGAAAAGTCTAAGCTGATTTGGATGGATCCTCTTTTACTGAAGCCTCGAGATCTCAAATTAGACTATCTTTTACTTTTACAAATGTCTTCCACTTTTTGAGCACGTCCTAAGAGCTCCACAAATTCACATAATTTCAATACTACAACCGATATTCAGATTTTATCATTCAACCCATCTTCAAATCTAATGCATATCTCCTCTTCACTTGATACAATATTACGGCCAAACTTTCTTAACTATACAAACTCCCATTCATACTTAGCTACTGATCGATTCCCTTGTTTCAACTTGAGAAACTCTTTCTCTTTCTTGTTAAGATACAATCGGCTAACGTATTTCTTCCTGAAAGAAATCCCAGTTAATACGGTTAATAGAAATCATTGTGGTTAAATATCCCATCATGGTTATGCTTCATCTTTTAACAACGAAACTGCACATCTTAAACAATCTTTAAGTGTACACATCATTTCTATAAATACTCTCTCCGTATTCTCTAACTAGTATTTGACTTTTGAAGGATCATCATCAACCTTACCCTTAAATTCTACAGCTCCACATTTTTAAATTTTATCTACCGAAGGGTAGAAAATTACAGTAGGCACAAGGTTTTGAGGATATAAAGGTGTCGAAGGATGCACAGTAGGGGGCCAAGGTTGCGAAGTCACAAGGTTGGCTTGCTTAAACTTGTTAAACCAATGTTTCATCATGCCATAAAATATACTTTCTGTTTCATCACCAAAAGATTGTGGAACTGATGCACATTTATTTGCTTCCAGGTTCGAAGCTTGAACATTACCATCCGCTTCATTAACTACAACTCGATTTGATTTGGTCGACATTTTTTATCTATAAGAAAACACAATGTTAGAATGGTTCAAAAGCATCACACTATCGCAGTCATATGTGGCATGTATACTCTAGACTCTTTACACGCCACGTTAGTCCTAGAATCAATTAAACCGTAGCTCTAATACCACTAAATGTAACACCCCTATCCCGTATATGTTGTTCAATTAGGGTTACGAACTATTACCAAGCAAAAGAGAACATTTAACTTGACAACGGAAAAAATTATACAATTTAATACTAACATACAATAATTGAATCTAATCATGGCAAAAGTATACATATGGTTCTTTAATCGAGCCTACAGGACCCTAAAAATAGTTTGGGAACATTTTGGGATCAAATTGAAACAAATCAAAAAAATTTGGAAAATCATGAAAATTTGGGATATAGGGGTCATATGGCTATGTGACATAGCCCAGACCAGTGAACATTCGAAGTCTGGACACATGGCCATGTTCCACCCCTTGTGTCTATCGATGTGTATATTCGAAATAGGGTCACACGATCATGTATCAAACCATATGTGTATTCAAAGTTGGGTCATGTAGCCGAGTCGCAAGCCGTGTGTTAAACCGTGCTACATACTAACTTGAAACACATGGCCGTGTCACAGGTCATGTCTTAGACCGTACGAAACCTGCACCTAAAACAATAAAAACACAAGGCCGTGTACAGTGACTGTGTGTGGCACACAACCATGTAACAGCTCGTGTGCTCCATTTTTAACCCTTAAATCAAGTCATTTGAAGCACCAATTCTTGAACAAGAAGGTATATCATAACTATCCTATTTCACATGGTTAAAAGCACATTCAAAACACCAACTAATGTTAAATATCCATCCATCCTATGTCTAACCAATATGCCATTAAAAGGCACCTCAATCCACACACCAAATTCAATTCAAGAACAAAGTTACAAATAAGAAATAAGCTTTAATCATCCATGCCTAAACCCATCAATAAAAAATTTACCAAAGATATGGTCATTCAAAACAAAACTACCCTTTCAAAACATTACCTCTTAACATATATATATAGGGCACTAAAGAGTAACTTAACAAAAAACAACACAAGTACACTTCCAAATTCAACCACATTAACTAGTTATAACAAGTTTACTTAACACTTTACATACCAACAACTTAACAGCATATACATGCCATATCCTAAAAAGATAAACAAAAACTACCAACAAGGTTGGATACTGTGTTCTCCAAAATGATCCATCCAGTCAGTTCACAAAATGCCAACTACAAAAGAGACACAAATGAAACAAATAAGCTTAAAAAGCCTAATAACTCCATAGCATATATACCATTTAACTTACCTGAACCAATATAGATAAAAAAAGAAGAAGATAAATTTCTAATTCATGATATCCAAATGCAAGATCAAACCGCATCACAAAAGATATTAGGGTTCTTGAGCTTTGAATATTCGGCACTTGCAAGCCTCAATTAGGTATGTGTTTTTTTATCAGTTTTTGATAATTTTTACGTTTTTGTAATCGTTGCTTAGTAATTTATCAAGCCCATGTCTCAAATTCTGATTTTGTTGATGATTTTGAGTTGAGCCATTAATGAAATTGTGAGTTTTGTGTTGTTAAATGATGAATTATGAAAGTTTGATATTGGGTTTACATGTGTTGTCTTTGGATTTTTGATGAAATTGAGTATTTTGGGTTAAATTGTTATTTTGAGGGACTAAAATGTGAAATAAATGAAATGTATGGACTTGTATGAGAGCTAGGAGAATTCAGCTAAGCTTGTGTACAAGCAAATTTTGTGTATTTTGTGATTTTATGAATTAGGGACTAAAGTGTCGAAATGTAAAAATGTGAGGACTATTTTGTAAAATGCCCTAATTGTGTGTATATCGATTGTCTTGAATGATTTAGTGAATAAAAGGGTTAATTTTGAATACTTATAGATCAAGAAAAGAGGAATTCAAACTTAGACTGAGGGAAGTCGAAGATTGTAGAATAAACATTCGAGTCGACAACTTCAAGTACGAGGTAAGTTCATACTTGAAGCATGATGTTTAAGTATGTTTTGATGTTTAGATTATACATAGATTGTATATATGTTTATTTTGGATGAGTATAACAACAAATCAAAGATATTTGGCACTAAGTGTGCGATTGAAACTAGCTTCGGCTATTTAAGGCACTAGGTGTGCGATTTAAATTAGCTTCGGCTATATGAGGCACTAAGTGTGCTATACCGACTTAGCTTCGGCTAACTGAAATGGCACTAAGTGTGCGGAATCATTCTAGCTTCGGCTAACCTTTATAGCACTAAGTGTGTGGATGTTTAAATTACGAATAATGTACGGAAGTCTTAAAATATTCAACGAGAGGTAAGAATGAAAGTGAATAAGTACGGGAAGATTCAGGTATGTGTGATACCTAAGTGGTAAATGATATTATGTATGTGAATTTTAATGAATTGGAATGAACATATGGATTGAAGATGTGTAAATACTTATGGGTTGATGTTTATGTTTTATATACTGTTGATGATTTTAGTACGAGCATACTAAGCTTTGGAAAGCTTACTTTGTGTGTGTTTGCATCATTTTATAGATATCAAAGCTACTGTAAGCTCGGGGATCATCAAGGATCGTCACACTATCGAACCTCATTTTGGTACTTTTGAAAATGTATATTTTGAAGTATGGCATGTTTAGGCTAGTAGTTATGGAAGTATGTTTTGTGATGCGTATACTTAGCCATGTGATTTGGCTAAATTGTGCTTGAATTCATATTTGATAATGGTTTATGGTATGTAATGTCAATATGCAATTGTGGTATGTTTTAGTCGTTAAGTTGTGATAAGTTTAGCTTGAGATTGAATGATGTATGGAAGGAAATGTTTTAGCATGATCTTATCTCATGTTGGCATGAATTTGGTAAGGTGTATGAGTAAGGACTAGGGTGATTATTATATGATATGAATGGTTTATGTTTTGGTGTTGAAATTGGCTGAAATGGTGGTACAATTATGCTTGTTTTCTTTGCTTGTAGGTTGACCAAATTAGGGTGGCAATTTGGCTGTTCAAGTGGCCTATTTTTGTCCACACAGGCTGAGACATGGGCGTGTGTCTCAGTCGTGTCCGACACACGGCCATGTTGCACCGTCGTGTGTCCCTTGGGGTACCCTGCAATTGTAAGTTAGACCTGAGCACCAAAGCACACGGGCGTGTGGCTAGCCGTGTGGCCAAGTCAGGCTCGACCATAGCCAAGGCACACGGGCGTGGCTTGTAGCCGTGTGGGCAAGTCAGTAACTATGCCTTGTTTTGCCACGGCTTAGACACACGGATGTGTCTAAGGTCGTGTGAGGCATATAGCCTGTTCACACGGGCGTGTGACTTTTTAAAAGTTGAAATTTTTTTATAAGTTCTAAAACTTTTATATGTTATCAATTAGGTCCCGAATGTATGTTTAAGTATTTTGTACTCGTTTTTATGATCTTAATGAATGTGAATGATTGAGAAAAACTGTAATGAGATGATATTGGTTATTCGATTATTCTGAATTGTGTTATGGATTAAGTAATGCCTCTTAACCTATTCCGGCGATGGATAGGGTTAGGGGTGTTACATCACACATCTCTCTCACACATCTTTTCTCACATCTTTCTTTTTTCTTTCCCTTCTAGTTGCTTTCCAATTTTATTTCTTCCCTTGCCAATTTTTCCCTCTAGAAAAAGAGCTAGCACACCCTTGGAGCAATAGCAATCAAGTGTTTGTGAAGGCCTTGGATCGACTAAACAAGCAAAGAGAGAGGACTGCACTAGTTTGTTCAATTAAATAAAATCATGCCTATGTTTGCATTTTAATTGTAAGGTAACAAAAGAATTAATTATTAATCGGATTAAAATTATAATTAATTGACACAGTTTTTAATTGGTGCATTTTTAATCTTCTAATATAGTTGAGGGTTAAATTAGTGATGGTATTAAACAATACTTTAGCCTGCATAACTTGTAAGATTAAGTTGATTAAATTATTTCGATATAGGAATATATTGTTACCTCAATTTGTCTTATACTTGCTTATGAAAATTGATTAATTATTTGAATTGACATAGAAATATGTTTAAGATATTAATTGATTTAGTAAGCATGTATGTGCATTAGTTAACAAAAAACTAAGTTGCCATGAAATTATTTGTAACAACATGAACATAGTTTTAATTATTCTAAATTAAAAAATTAAATTGATCTAGTACATTTTTTTCATATTGATTAAACCTTATTTTTTTAGAAATCGTGCATTGGAATTTTATTTTCTTAGTTAAATAGTTTTAGTTTTAGATCACATTTTCAAAACAACATATTTTTCATCACCAAATTGTTTAATTTTACATTTCATTACTATTTTCTTACACAGTCCCTATGGGTATGATAACTCGACATACTAGTCACTTTATTATGTTAGAGTATGCCTAAAGACCAATCATGAGATGATTGTAATCACATACTCGTTTTACCTTGTTTGTTAACATAAGGCATTGTCATTATTATTTAAGTTTCTTTTTCAGTGTATATAAATAAACTGATCAATAATAAAGTCCTAAGAATAATATGATTATTCTTAAAAGGTTCTTAGTCAAGTATTATTATGGGCTTGGACAATAATAATGCATTGAGACTAACGTGCAGTTGATTGATGACAAAATATTGTTATTGACATAGGGATGTCAAAATCAATCCATGAGTATGTGCTAGAGAACAACATACTAGACTGACCTGCTACGATTATGTTTCTTAGTTTATTATGGTAATAGTCACAAATATTACTCATAGTGATAACTATGTATATGATCCTCAAACTTGAGATCATCATTTTTCCAACATAATGAGTCGTATATTTTGATACAGTCAAACGTCTACCATAACAGGTTGTACTACAAAGACTGATGTTGGATATACCATAATCCATGTAGTGGGATAAGGTTGATCAAGATAGGATTTATCCTTCCTAAATGGGAGCAATATCTTAGGCCTATTGATGGAGTGAGACTAGAAATGCAAGCTCATGTTCGAATAAGTTGATATGAGATATCTTTTTTTTTTTAATTGTAGTTTACTCAAAAAATCAAGAAATATGATATTGTACTATACAAGTGTGACTATTTCATAACTTGTGTCCAATTTGGATATTAAGGATAAAAGGATATAATACATGAAAAATTATCACAGATAGGTTATATTGAATCACGACTTCTTCTAACTTGGATGGCAATGATGCAACGCTAGATGTCACTCATTACTTGCAATGTTAGAGAAACATTGTAGTATTACTACCAACGTTACAAGAGCCTACAGGGTCAAACCCTATAGTTGAAACGAATAGAATCCAAATTCATTTGGTATTGTATTTAGCTGTCACATGAATTAATTTAATTTGATAGTTAAATATTAAACGCATTATCTGTACAAACTTGTTGTACACAAATAGAGAACAAATAATATAACCTTTTTCTTGACTTTCCATTTGTTTCTCTAATAATTAGGGACTAATCTTGATTTTATTTTTTGAAATACAATATCAAAGAAAATAAAAGGAAAAAAGTGCCTAAATGTGTTAGGGTTACCCAAAAAATAGGTCTAGTAGTCATTTTCAAAAACTCTCTAAAAAGTTCAAGAGGTTGTTTTGTGTCTTGGAATTGACATCTCTATAAGGGATCCTATCAACAATGCTATCTGTCACTTTTGAGAGGTATAATTTTCAACCTTTGTTTAACTGGATCCATTCTTCGTAAATGGATCCATGGTTGTGGATTGCCGAAATATTTTTTCTGTGTGTCACGGGGCGTACCAATGGTCCCAACATATTGTTACAATTGTGAACACTTGCACATTTATGTCGTTTTATATGTATAGCTACATTTTGTACTTGAGCCATGGTGGTATTTAATTGTTGGATTTTTTGGTAATGATTTATAACTTGTTCGTGATGGTGCCAAAATGACATATTGGTTAGGAACTTAGGAATTGTAACGCCCCCACGCCTGAGACCGACGCCGGAATCCAGCTTGAGGTGTTACCGAACATAATTTATCAATTTAAGTACTTCGAATCATTTGTTTCTACATTCACAGCTTTCTAGCTATCTGCGTCACAGTTACAAGAAAAATCAAATCTCGAGTTACGAAACTTGAAATCAAGATCCATAAATTTTCCCTAAATATAGACTCATATATATATTTACTATTTTTTTTTTCTAGAATTTTTGGATGGGCCAATTAGTACAGTTTATTAGTTAAAATCTCCCCTGTTTCAGGGTTCGACTGCTCTGACCTCTGTGTATTACGAATTAGATATCTCTCTATACAAAATTTCAATGACTATGAGGTTTTTTTCTCTTAAAACTATACTCAATAAGGAATCTGTACATGTAAATAACAACTTATAATTATTTTTTTAAAATTTATTATAAATTTTTAAAGTCAGAACAGGAGATCCAGAAATCATTCTGGCCCTATTTCACAAAAGTTTAAATATCTCATAAAATATAATTTATATTCCTATTTTGTTCAATCCACATGAAAATAGACTCATTAAGCTTCAATTTCATAACTTACCCATCATTTATTTCCACTTATACTATTTTTAGTGATTTTTCAAATTCATGTCATTGCAGCAGCAATATTCTGTTTTAAGGCAAGTTTCATCTTTCCATGAATTTTTTTATGAACTAGAGAACCTATTAAACTTCCATGATATCAAACATGATCTAATTATCCATCACCATGACTTATCAATATCAAACATTTTCTCAACCAAACATGGCCATATCATAAAATTATTTACACAAAATAGGTACATTGCCATACATGCCATACTTAAGTTTTACAAGCCATTTACCAATAGAAATCCTTCGGATGGTGTGATCGAAACTTCGACCTGTCCCAATTCCTGAGCTGACTTGTTCAAAACTACAATGAATGAAAAGGAGAGAGTAAGCATAAATGCTTAGTAAGTTCATATGCAAATAACAAGTAACATAACAATACAATTATACCAAACAACCTTAGCATGGCATCACCAAAACATATATCACATTTCTAAACATCATTCATCATCTTACCACTTGATCGTCGTTGTATCTATTTTCAACCCGAGGGTTAAGTACATACCTGTCCAAAGTGCCCATTTCACAACACTTACCAAAACGTCACTTGCATCTTAAGTGTTCTTCCATTTCATAGAAATTTTCACCCGTTGAACACATCGGAATATAACTCGGATACACGGATAATTTGCACATAAGTGCCACATACGTAATCAAGCAATCATGTAACCTGCCCATAAGTGAACTCAGACTCAACTCAACGAGCTCGGGCGTTCGCATCCATAAGTGAACTCGGACTCAACTCAACGAGTTCGGATGCCTACTTACATCTCACAAACTCGGACTCAACTCAACGAGTTTGAACATTCGCATCCATAAGTGAACTCGACTCAACTCAACGAGTTTGGATACTCAACAATCCTAGTGACATGTCACTTGTATCCTAATCTATTCCTAAGGTTCAAACGGGCTTTTTCCCTCGATCTGACATTAGCCATCTTCCACGGAATATCGGAACCGATACTCGATAGTAAACATAATTTGCATATTACTCAACATTAACCACAAAGCATAATATTTCACGATAAAAAAATTAGCATATCATATAATTAACATCAATAACTTAAAAATAACAATTATGCTACATTATTTACACATGAACTTACCTTGGTACCAAAATATAAAGATTTTGCAATTTAGTCCACAATCTTTTCTTTTCCTCGATCGCGACTTGATTCCCGTTTCTCTTGATCTATAATACCAAATTAATCTTATTTAATACATACATTCATCAAAACAGCATTTAATACAAACTTTGGAAAATTACACTTTTGCCCCTAAACTTTTGCATAATTACACTTTTGCCCCTAGGCTCGGGAATTAAACTTTATCCCTTATTCTTATGTTTTATGACATGCTGATCATTTTTCCCTTCTATGACAATATCAAATTCACACTCTAACATGTACTTATGACTATTAGGTATTGTTACCGATTAAGCCCTTTTACTCGTTTTCACTCAAAACCGAGTAGCACAAGCTGTCTAACATAATTTAAAACCTCATATTCTATCATAAAACATCAAAATACACAAATTTCACCTATGGGTATTTTTCCAAATATAAACCCTAGGTTGAATTATTGCTAGCATAAGCTTAATCGAGCTTCTGGGATTTCAAAAACGTAAAGAACATTAAAAACGGGGCTTGGAATCACTTACTATAGAGCTTGGAAGCTTGAAACAAACCCTAGCTATGGAGAACCCTTGAAATTTCGTCCTAATGAAGAAGATGGGCAAAAATTGGCTTTTAATTTTGTTTTTAATTCATTTTAATAACTAAATGACCGAAATGCCCTTACTACTAAACTTTCCAAAAATTCCTTCCATGTCCTAATTTTTGTCCATGAACTTAAAATTGGTCAAATTGCTATTTAATACCTCCTAATTAATATTTCAATGCAATTTCATACTAAAAACATCTAGAATGCAAATTTTGCAACTTATTCGATTTAGTCCCTACTTTCAATTTAAACACTTTAGGCATAGAATTTCATCACGAAATTTTCACACAATCATGCAATCATATCATAATCATCAAAATAATTATAAACTAATTATTTCTCTCTCAGATTTGTGGTCAGGAAACCACTATTTCGATTAAGCCCTAATTTAGGATATTACAACTCTTCCCCCCTTTTAAGGATTTTCGTCCTCGAAAATCTTACCAATAAATAGGTGTGGGTATTGGTTTCTCATAGTTTCTTCAGGTTCCCATGTAGTCTCTTCTACCCCATGCTTTTGCCACAATACTTTCACGAGAGCGACACTTTTATTTCTTAGTTTCTTGACCTCTCGAGCTAAGATTTTAATCGGTTCTTCTTCGTAAGTCATATCCGGTCGTAGTTCAATTTCTGTCGGTGAAATTATATGTGAAGGATCCGAACGATACCGACGTAGCATAGATACGTGGAACACATCATGAATCCTCTCTAATTCAGGTGGTAATGCTAGTCGATATACTCTGGTCAAACTTTTCAATTATTTCATACGCCCAATAAAACGCGGACTTAACTTGCCCTTCCGTCCAAATCTAAGGACTTTCTTCCATGGAGACACTTTCAAAAATACCTTATCACCAACTTGAAACTCGATTTCTTTTCGTTTCAAATCCGCATAAGATTTTTGTCTATCTCAAGCGACTTTCAAACAATCTCGAATCACTTTCACCTTTTCTTGGTTTCTTTTATTAGATCAACTCCATAAATCGATTTTCCTTGAGTTCATCCAATACAAAGGCGTTCGACACTTACGACCATATAATGCTTCATAAGGTGCCATTTTCAAACTCGTCTGATAACTATTATTATAAGCAAATTCTACCAACGGTAAGTACCTTTCCCAACTGCCTTGAAATTCCAATACGCAACATCTGAGCATGTCTTCAAGAATCTGAATTACTCTCTCTGATTGCCCATCAGTTTGTGGATGAAAGGTAGTGCTGAAATTTAACTTTGTACCTAATGCCTCTTGTAACTTTTGCCAAAATCGTGAAGTAAATCTCAGATCTCTATCCGAAATGATTGACAAAGGTATTCCATGAAGTCTAACAATCTCACGGATATACAATTCAGCCAATTTATTAAGAGAATAATCCGTACATACTGGAATAAAATGAGCCGATTTAGTCAGTCTGTCAACTATTACCCAGATGGCATCTTTCTTTCCTGGAGTCAATGGCAACCCTAAAACAAAATCCATAGTAATCCGATCCCATTTCTATTTAGGAACCATAATAGGCTGAAGTAATCCTGAAGGCACTTGGTGTTCAGCTTTCACCTGTTGACAAATTAAGCACTTTGATACAAACTCGAAAATATCTCTTTTCATTCCACTCCACCAATACATTTTCTTCAAGTCATTATACATTTTCATACTGCCCGGATGAACCGCCAAACAGCCATTATGTGCTTCATGCAAAATCTTTTGAATCAACTCATCATTTTTCGGTACACAAATCCGATTTTTAAACATCAAGCTACCATCAGAACCGATTCTGAAATCTGATCCCGTATCAGCTTTACACTGTCTTTTCTTGGCTAGAAAATCTTGATCATTTTTCTGAGCTTCAGAAATCTCTTGTAAAAACATCGGTCTAGCTCTTATCTCTGCTAGAATCGAACTATCATCTGACATTTTCAACTGAGTGTTCATAACTCTCAAAGCAAACAACAACTTTCTGCTTAAAGCATCGGCAACCACATTCGCTTTTCCCGGATGATAATCAATAACAAGCTCAAAATCTTTCAATAACTCCAACCATCTACGCTGTCTCAAATTTAAGTCTTTTTGTGACATCAAGTATTTAAGACTTTTGTGATCGTGATATACTCGGCACTTTTCACCATACAAATAATGTCGCCAAATCTTCAAAGCAAATACCACATGCAACCAATTCCAAATCGTGAGTAGGATAATTCCTCTCATGAGGTTTTAATCGCCTCAAGCATAAGCCACCACTTTTCCTTCTTGCATGAGTACACACCCCAAGCCATTTAGAGAAGCATCACTATACACCACAAATTCTTTACCTGATTCGGGTTGTACTAACACTGGTGCTTCAGTTAATAACTTTTTCAATTCATCGAAACTTTGTTGACATTCTTCCATCCATTCAAATTTAACATCCTTTCGGAGTAGTCTAGTCATAGGAGCAGCAATTATAGAAAATCCGTTTACAAACCGCCGATAATACCCAGCTAGCCCCAAGAAACTTCTAACATCAGTTACGTTTTTCGGTGGTTTCCAATCAATAATGGCTAAAATTTTACTAGGATCAACCCGTATACCATCATCTGAAATAATATGACCCAAAAATCCAACTTCCCGGAGCCAAAATTCACTTTTACTAAACTTAGCATACAACTGCTTATTTCTCAAAGTTTGCAAAACTATCCTCAAATGGTCAGCATGCTCTGTTTCATCTTTTGAATAAATTAAAATATCATCTATAAACACCACAACAAATTTGTCCAAGTATGGCCGAAATATGCGATTCATTAAATCCATAAACACAGCAGGATCATTTGTCAACCCGAATGGCATAACTAAAAATTCATAATGACCGTACCTTGTTCTAAAAGTAGTTTTAGGCACATCTGACTCTTTTACTCGCAGCTGATAATACCCAGATCTCAAGTCAATCTTTGAAAACCATGTCGCTCCTTTTAGCTGATCAAACAAATCATCAATTCTCGGCAATGGATACTTGTTTTTGATTGTCACCTTGTTTAACTGCCGATAATCAACACATAATCTCATAGAACCATCCTTCTTTCTCACAAATAACACAGGAGCACCCCAAGGTGAAAAACTCGGTCTTACAAAGCCTTTATTGGTCAACTCTTGCAACTGTGACTTTAATTCTTTCAACTCTGTTGGTGCCATTCTATATGGAGCAATCGAGATCGGAGCTGCTTCTCGGTATCAAATCAATACCAAATTTTACTTTCACATTTGGAAGCAAACCCGGCAATTCTTTCGGAAATACATCGCAAATTCACACACAAGCGGCATCGATTCAACTTTCTTTTCAACTTCTTTTGTGTTAATTATTATACGCCAAATAAGCTTCATAACCCTTTCTCAAATATCTCTGAGCCGACATCGAAGAAATCACACTAGACAATGCCTCTAATTTATCTGATTCAACCCGTAGAGTTTCACCGTTTTCACACTTTAATTCTATAACCTTTTCTTTGCAATTTACTATAGCATCATGCAATGTCAACCAATCCATACCCAAAATAACATCAAATTCATCAAACGGCAACAACATCAAGTCGGCCGGAAAGTAATGACCCCAAATCATTAAAGGACATTTCTTGCATACTTTATCAACTATCACACATTTGCCTAACGGATTCGACACTCTAACCATAAATTCTGTGTTCTCAACAGGTATATTCATACTAGACACCAGCTTCATGCATACATATGAATGAGTAGAATCGGGATCAATCAAAGCAATAACATTAATATCATAAAGAGAAAATGTACCGGTAATCACATCGGGTGAGGAAGCATCTTCACGCGCTTTAATAGCCTAAGTTCTAGCAGAGCTCTTCCTTCGAGATCTTACACGGTGCATCTCTGGCTACATTTCTACCGCTTGCTTCACTCCACTTTTCTCGGATACCTTCCCCTCAAGTTTGCACCACTAGCTTTTACATTCTGAAATTTTTCTTTCTCAGCTCTCTCTGGGTAGTCTCTAATAAAATGATCCGGAGAACCACATCGAAAACATTCATTTGCTCTTCACGGACCAAAATGATTTCTACCACATCGCTGGCACTCGGGTTTAACAAATCTCGAGTTCCCTACACTAGTCTGTAGAAGTATTCTCGAGATTTAGGACCCACATTCTCGCTTCTTAAAATTTCCATATGATTGCCAAATTGAAACTTGGGAACGAGGATTCATATTTCTTGACTTTCAGGGTTCTTTGTGAAGGTGCCTTACTCATTAGCCTTTTCTTCCAATTTCGTGTCTCGGCCTCTACCTTTCTCTTCTCTTTAAGTAGTTCTTCAGCCTTGCAAGCTCGATCAACCAATACTACCATTTCTTTCAATTCAAGGATCCCGACAAATACCTTAATGTCTTCGTTGAGCCCGTCTTGGATCGGTCGACACATCTTGGCTTCAGAGAAACATATTCCCTAGCACACTTACTCAATCGAACAAACTCTCTTTCATATTCTCGAGATTGTCATATTACCTTGCTTCACTCAAGAAACTCTTTACATTTCGATCAATAAATCTTTCACTAATATATTTCTTGAAACTCTTCTTGAAAGAATTCCCTGAGTTACCCTCTCTTTCGGTACCACCAGAAATTAAAGTCTTCCACCAATTATAGGCTGAATCTCTCAACAAAGATGTAGCACATTTCAAACATTCTTCAGGTGTACAAGATAATTCATCAAATACCCGGATAGAATTTTCAAGCGTAACTCTGCTTTCTCTGCATCATCATCAATATTTGCTCTAAATTCTTGACCCCTTGTTTACGAATTCTATCAACAGGTTTCGTGAAATTTTATCATATCCACTCCTTGAGGCATCGGAGGCATAGGTTGAGGAATTGGAGGAGGTGGGAGAGGTCGTACATTTGGGTTCGTACGAACGAACTCAGTGTACCATGCACTCATCATTTGGAGAAAGGCTTCCCGATCCCTTTCTCCTCCTCCCTAACTAACAGTAGGAGGTGGGTTTTCAGTCGGCGCTGCCCCTTCAGCCGGAGCTAGCGCATTACTCTCTACTTCATCTACCACAGCTGGATCGGGATCCATTTACTATATAAAAATCATTTAAAAGGGTCAGAAGTCGTCACACTATCACAATTTATACATATGGCATGTATAGCAAAAATCTGTACATACAACACGTAGTCCGAGAATCGACTAAACCTACTCTGATACCACCAAATGTAACGCCCCCATGCCCGAGATCGATGCCGGAATCGAGCTTGAGGTGTTACCGAACATAATTTATCAATTTAAGTACTTCGAATCATTTGTTTCTACATTCACAGCTTTCTAGCTATCTGCATCACAGTTATAAGAAAAATCATATCTCGAGTTACGAAACTTGAAATTAAGATCCGTAAATTTTACCTAAATCTAAACTCATATATCTATTTACTAATTTTTTTCTAGAATTTTTGGATGAGCAAATTAGTACAGTTTATTAGTTATATTCTCCCCTGTTTCAGGGTTCGACTGCTCTGACCTCTGTGTATTACGAATCAGATATCTCTCTATACAAAATTTCAATTACTATGAGGTTTGTTTATTTAAAACTAGACTAAATAAGGAATCTGTAAATGTAAACAACAACTTATAATTATTTTTGTAAAATTTATTATAAATTTTTAAAGTCAGAACAGGGGATCCAAAAATCATTCTAGCCCTGTTTCACAAAAGTTTAAATATCTCATAAAATATAGTTTATATCCTGTTTTGTTCAATCCACATGAAAATAGACTCATTAAGCTTCAATTTCATAACTTACCCATCATTTAGTTCCATTTATACTATTTTTAGTGATTTTTCAAATTCATGTCATTGCTGCAGCAATATTCTATTTTAAGGCAAGTTTCATCTTTCCATGAATTTTTTTATGAACTAGATAACCTATTAAACTTCCATGATATCAAACATGATCTAATTATCCATCACCATGACTTATCAATATCAAACATTTTCTCAACCAAACATGGCCATATCATAAAATTATTTACACAAAATAGGTACATTGCCATACATGCCATACTTAAGTTTTACAAGCCATTTACCAATAGAAATCCTTCGGATGGTGTGATCGAAACTTCGACCTGTCCCAATTCCCGAGCTGACTTGTTCAAAACTACAATGAATGAAAAGGAGAGAGTAAGCATAAATGCTTAGTAAGTTCATATGCAAATAACAAGTAACATAACAATACAATTATACCAAACAACCTTAGCATGGCATCACCAAAACATATATCACATTTCTAAACATCATTCATCATCTTACCACTTGATCGTCGTTGTATCTATTTTCAACCCGAGGGTTAAGTACATACCATCCAAAGTGCCCATTTCACAACACTTACCAAAACGTCACTTGCATCTTAAGTGTTCTTCCATTTCATAGAAATTTTCACCCGTTGAACACATCGGAATATAACTCGGATACACGGATAATTTGCACATAAGTGCCACATACGTAATCAAGCAATCATGTAACCTGCCCATAAGTGAACTCAGACTCAACTCAACGAGCTCGGGCGTTCGCATCCATAAGTGAACTCGGACTCAACTCAACGAGTTCGGATGCCTACTTACATCTCACAAACTCGGACTCAACTCAACGAGTTCGAACATTCGCATCCATAAGTGAACTCGACTCAACTCAACGAGTTTGGATACTCAACCATCCTAGTGACATGTCACTTGTATCCTAATCTATTCCTAAGGTTCAAACGGGCTTTTTCCCTCGATCTGACATTAGCCATCTTCCACGGAATATCGGAACCGATACTCGATAGTAAACATAATTTGCATATTACTCAACATTAACCACAAAGCATAATATTTCACGATAAAAAAATTAGCATATCATATAATTAACATCAATAACTTAAAAATAACAATTATGCTACATTATTTACACATTCGCATCCATAAGTGAACTTGGACTCAACTCAACGAGTTCGGATGCTCAACCATCCTAGTGACATGTCACTTGTATCCTAATCTATTCCTAAGGTTCAAACGGGCTTTTTCCCTTGATCTGACATTAGCCGTCTTCCACGGAATATCAGAACCTATACTCGATAGTAAACATAATTTGCATATTACTCAACATTAACCACAAAGCATAATATTTCACGATAAAAAAAATCAGCATATCATATAATTAACATCAATAACTTAAAAATAACAATTATGCTACATTATTTACACATGAACTTACCTTGGTACCAAAATATAAAGATTTTGCAATTTAGTCCACAATCTTTTCTTTTCCTCGATCGCGACTTGATTCCCGTTTCTCTTGATCTATAATACCAATACATAGATTCATCAAAACAGCATTTAATACGAACTTTGGAAAATTACACTTTTGCCCCTAAACTTTTACATAATTACACTTTTACCCCTAGGCTCGAAAATTAAACTTTATCCCTTATTCTTATGTTTTATGACATGCTGATCATTTTTCCCTTCTACGATAATATCAAATTCACACTCTAACATGTACTTATGACTATTAGGTATTTTTACCGATTAAGCCCTTTTACTCGTTTTCACTCAAAATCGAGTAGCACAAGTTGTCTAACATAATTTAAAACCTCATATTCTATCATAAAACATCAAAATACACAAATTTCACCTATGGGTATTTTTCCAAATATAAACCCTAGGTTGAATTATTGCTAGCATAAGCTTAATCGAGCTTCCAGGATTCCAAAAACGCAAAGAACATTAAAAACGGGGCTTGGAATCACTTACTATGGAGCTTGTGTAAATCCCGAATTAGGGCCTAATCGGAATAGTGGTTTCGTGACCACAAATTCGAGATAGAAATAATTATTTTATAATTATTTTGAGGTTTATGATATGATTACATGATTGTGTGAAAATTTCGTGAAGAAATTCTATGCATAAAATACTTAATTTGAAAGTAGGGACTAAATCGAATAAGTTGCAAAACTTGCATTCTAGAAGTTTTTAGTATGAAATTGCATTGAAATATTAATTAAGAGGTCTTAAATAGCAATTTGACCAATTTTAAGTTCATGGACAAAATTAGGACATGGAAGGAATTTTTGGAAAGTTTAGTAGTAAGGGCATTTTGGTCATTTAGTTATTAAAATGAATTAAAAACAAAATTAAAAGCCAATTTTTGTCCATCTTCTTCATTAGGCCGAAATTTCAAGGGTTCTCCATAGCTAGGGTTTGTTTCAAGCTTTCAAGCTCCATAGTAAGTGATTCCAAGCCCCGTTTTTAATGATTTTTACGTTTTTGAGATCCTGATAACTCGATTAAGCTTATGTTAGCAATAATTTAACCTAGGGTTTATATTTGGAAAAATACCCATAGGTGAAATTTGTGTATTTTGATGTTTTATGATAGAATATGAAGTTTTAAATTATGTTAGACAACTTGTACTACTCGATTTTAAGCAAAAACGAGTAAAAGGACTTAATCGGTAAAAATACCTAATAGTCATAAGTGCTTGTTAGAGTGAGAATTTGATGTTTCCATAGAAGAGAAAAGTGATCAGCATGTTGTAAAACATAAGAATAAGGAATAAAGTTTAATCCCGAGCCTAGGGGCAAAAATGTAAATATGTAAAAGTTTAGGGGTAAAATTGTAATTTTGCCAAAATTTGAGTTAAGGATTAATTTGATAATGTGAGTATTAAATAAGCTAAATGTGTTATTTTAGATCAAGAAAGACGTGGAATCGACCTCAATCGAGGAAAAGAAAAGATTGTGGACTAAATTGCAAAATCTTTGTATTTTGGTACCAAGGTAAGTTCATGTGTAAATAATGTAGTATAATTGTTATTTGTAAATTATTGATGTTAATTATATGATATGCTGATTTTTATTATGAGATATATGCTTTGTGGTTATTTTGAATAAAATGCAAATTATTTGTATTATTTGTTAAATATAAAGTGCTACCGAGTATTGGTTTTGATATTTTACGGAAGATGGCAAGGATATGTGTTCGAGGAAAATCCCGTTTGAACCTTAGGAATAGATTAGGATACAAGTGACATGTCACTAGGATGGTTGAGCATCCGAACTCGTTGAGTTGAGTCCGAGTTCACTTATGGATGCGAATGTTCGAACTCGTTGAGTTGAGTCCGAGTTCGAGAGATGTAACTAGGCATCCGAGCTCGTTGAGTTGAGTCCGAGTTCACTTATGGGTGCGAACGCCCGACCTCGTTGAGTTGAGTCCGAGTTCACTTATGGGCGGGTTACATGATTGCTTGATTGCATATATGGCACTTATGTGCAAGTTATCCATGTATCCGAATTATATTCCGATGTGTTCAACGAGTAAAGTTTTACTCAAATGGAGGAACATTCGAGATGTAAAGAGACGTATTGGTAAGTGATGTGAAATGGATATTTTGGACAGGTATGTATTTAACCCTCGGGTTGAGTATTGATACAATCATGATAAGGTAATAAGATGATGAAAAATGATTAGAAATGTGATATGTGTTTTAGTGATGCATGCTAATGTTGATTGGTATGAATGTTTGTTATGTTACTTATTATTTGCATATGAACTTACTAAGCATTTATGCTTACTCCTTCCTTCTTACTCATTGTAGTTTTGGACAAGCCAACTCTCGAGAGTCGGGATAGGTCGAAGGCTCTACCACACTATCCGGAAGACTTTTGGTAAATGGCTTGTAAATTTAAGTATGGCATGTATAGCAATATACCTATTTTGTATAAATGATCTTACGATATGGTGATGGAATGGTTGAGAAAATGTTTGACAATGATAAATTATGAAAATGGTTAGTTTAGATTATGCTTGAGGTTAAGGAAAATTATTAAGATACTTAGTGCATAAAAACTCATAAAAGGGATGAAATTTGCCATAAGCAGAATACTACAAAGAACATTCGACGTGAGTTTGAAAATTTATTAAAAATCATAGAAATTGAATTTGGTGAAATTTAAGCTTATTATGTCTAGTTTCACATGAAACAAATGATACAGGTAAAGGAATTATATGTTAAAATATATTTGAATTTTAGTGAAACAGGTCGTAGCAGTTTTCAATTCCTGTTCCAAATTTAGAAATTCACCATAAATTGTAAAGAAATAATTAGGTGGTTTATTTTATATCCTCAGAATCCTTATTGAGTCTAGTTTTAGTAGAAACAAACCTCATAGTCATATGAATTTTGTACAGAGAGAAATGTGGTTCGTAGTAAACAGAGGTCAAACCAGTCAAGTCCTGAAACAGGGGTAACTTTAACTAATAAACTGTACTATTTGGCTCAACCAAAAATTATAGAAAAAAATTAGTAGATAGGTATATGAGTCTAGATTCAAGGAAAATTTACGGATCTTAATTTCAAGTTTTGTAACTCGAGATATGATTTTTCTTGTGACTGTGACGCAAGTAGCTTAAAAGCTGTGAATGTAGAAACAAATAATCCAAAGTTCTAAAAATGTTAAATTAAGCTTAGTAACACCTCATGCTCGACTCCGGCGATGGTCTCGGGCGTGGGAGCGTTACATTTAGTGGTATCAGAGCAGGTTTAGTCGGTTCTCGGGCTACGTGTTGTATGTACGGATTTTGCTATACATGCCATATGTATAAATTGTGATAGTGTGACGACTTCTGACCTTTTTAAATTATTTTTTTTATAGTAAATGGATCCCGATCCAGCTGTGGCAGATGAAGTAGAGAGTAATCGCGCCACTCCGCTGAAGGAGGCGCTGATGAAAATCCACCTCCTCTGTTGGAGGGAGGAGGAGAGAAGGGGTCGGGAAGCCTTTCTCCAAATGATGAGTGCATGGTACACTCGAGTTCGTTCAGATGCAACCCAAATGTACAACCTCCCCCACCTCCCCCAATTCCTCAACCTGTACCCCCGACGCCTCAAGGTATGGATCTGATGAAATTTCACAGAACTCTAGTTGATAGAATTCGCAAGCAAGGGGCCGAAGAATTTAAAGCAAATATTGATGATGATGCCGAGAAAGCAGAGTTCTGGCTTGAAAATTCTATCCGGGTATTTGACGAATTATCTTGTACACCTGAAGAATGTTTGAAATGCGCTATATCTTTGTTGAGGGATTCAGCTTATAATTGGTGGAAGACTTTGATTTCGATGGTACCGAAAGAGAAAATAACTTGGGAATTCTTTCAAGAAGAGTTTCGGAAGAAATATATTAGTGAAATATTTATTGATCAGAAGCGTAAAGAATTTCTTGAGCTGAAGCAAGGTAATATGACGGTTGCAGAATATGAAAGAGAGTTTGTTCGATTAAGTAAGTATGCCAGAGAGTATGTTGCTACAGAGGCCAAGATGTGCCGACGATTTGAAGACGGGCTCAACGAAGACATCAAGGTATTTGTTGGAATTCTTGAATTAAAAGAAACGGTAGTATTGGTTGATCGGGCTTGTAAGGTAGAAGAATTATAAAGAAAAGAAAAGGTAGAGGTGATACTAGAAATTGGAGGAAAAGACCGATGAGCGAGTTCATTTTCACAAAGAACTGGAAAGTCAAGGAATATGAATCCTCGTTCCCAAGCTTCACTGGGCAATCATATGGGAATTATAAGAAGCAAAATGTGGGTCCTAAATCTCGGACTACTTGGCGCGACGGTGTAGGGAACTCGAGATTTGTTAAACCTGAGTGCAGGCGGTGTGGTAGAAATCATTTTGGTTCGTGTAGAGCAAATGAATGTTTTCGATGTGGTTCTCGGATCATTTTATTAGAGATCGCCTTGAGAGTGAAAAGAAAAAATTTGAATACAAAAATAAGTGGGGCGAGATGCGAGAGGAAGATATCCAAGAAAAGGCGGGAGCGAAGCAAGCGGTAAGAATGTAGCTGAGGATGCACCAGTTAGAGACTGAAGGAAGGGCTCCGGCTAGAACTTATGCTATTAAAGCGGCGTGAAGATGCGTCCTCACGATGATGATTACGGTACATTTTCTCTCTATAATGTTAATGTTATTGCTTTGATTGATCCGGTTCTACTCATTCATATGTGTGCATGAAATTGGTGTCTAGTATGAATATACCGTTGAGAACATGAATTTATGATTAAAGTGTCGAATCCGTTAGGCAAATGTGTGATTGTTGATAAAGTATGTAAGAAATGTCCTTTAATGATTCGGGATCATTACTTTTCTCGCCGACTTGATGTTGCTTTGCCGTTTGATGAATTTGATGTTATTTTGGGTATGGATTGGTTGACATTGCATGATGCTATAGTAAATTGTAAAGAAAAGGTTATAGAATTAAAGTGTGAAAACGGTGAAACTTTGCGGGTTGAATCGGATAAATCGAAGTATTGTCTAGTGTGATTTCTTTAATGTCGGCTCGAGAGATATTTGAGAAAGGGTTATGAAGCTTATTTGGCGTATGTAATTAATACAAAAGAAGTTGAAAAGAAAGTTGAATCGATGTCGGTTGTTGTGTGAATTTGCGGACGTATTTCTGAAGAATTACCAGTTTGCCTCGATCGTGGAAGTAGAATTTGGTATTGATTTGATACCAGGAACAGCTCCGATTTCGATTGCTTCGTATAGAATGGCACCAGCAGAGTTGAAGGAATTAAAGTCATGATTGCAAGAGTTGGTGATAAAGGTTTTGTGAGACCAGAGTTTTTCACCTTGGGGTGCTCCGTGTTATTTGTGAAAAGAAGGATGGTTCTATGAGGTTGTGTGTTGATTATCACCAGTTAAACAAGGTGACAATCAAAAACAAATATCCGTTGCCAAGAATTGATGATTTATTTGATCGGCTAAAAGGAGCGACATGGTTTTCAAAAATTGACTTGAGATCAGGTATTACCAATGCGGGTAAAAAGAGTGGACGTGGCTAAAAGCGCTTTTAGAACAAGGTATGGTCATTATGAATTTTTAGTTATGCCATTCGGGTTGACAAATGCTCTCTTTGTGTTTATGGATTTAATGAATCGCATATTCCGACCATACTTGGACAAATTTGTTGTGGTGTTTATAGATGATATTTTAATTTATTCAAAAGATGATCTGAGCATCTTTGAGCATTTGAGGATAGTTTTGCAAACTTTGAGAGAGATAAGTAGCTGTATGCTAAGTTTAGTAAAAGTGAATTTTGGCTACGGGAAGTTGCATTTTTGGGTCATATTGTTTAGGTGTGATGGTATACTGGGTTGATCCTAGTAAAATTTCAGCCATTGTTGATTGGAAACCACCAAAAATGTAAATGAAGTTAGAAGTTTCTTGGGGCTAATTTGGGTATTATCGGCGGTTTGTAAATGGATTTTCTATAATTGTTGCTCCTATAACTAAATTACTCAGAAAGGATGTTAAATTTGAATGGACGGAAGAATGTCAATAGAGTTTTGAAGAATTGAAAAAGTTATTAACAGAGGCACCAGTGTTAGTACAAACCGAATCGGGTAAAGAATTTGTGGTGTATAGTGATGCTTCTCTAAATGGTTTGGGGTGTGTGCTCATGCAAGAAGGAAAAGTGGTGGCATATGCTTCGAGACAGTTAAAACCTCATGAAAGGAATTATCCTACTCACGATTTGGAATTGGGCTGCAGTGGTGTTTGCTTTGAAAATTTGGCGACATTATTTGTATGGTGAAAAGTGCTAGGGTATATACCGACCATAAAAGTCTTAAGTACTGATGTCACAAAAAGACTTGAATTTAAGACAATGAAGATGGTTGGAGTTATTGAAAGATTACGAGCTTGTTATTGATTATCATCGGAAAAGCGAATGTGGTTGCGATGCTTTGAGCGAGAAAGTTGTTGTTTGCTTTGAGAGTTATGAACACTCGGTTGGAAGTGTCGGATGATGGTTCGATTCTAGCAGAGCTAAGAGTAAAACCGAAGTTTTACAAGAGATTTTGAAGCTCAAAAAGATGATCAAGATTTGCAAGCCAAGAGAAAGCGAGTGTGAAGTTGATACTGAGTCGATTTTGAATTGGTTACGATGGGTGCTTAATGTTTAAAGATCGGATTTGTGTACCAAAGAATGAGGAATTGATTCAAAAGATCCTACAGGAAGCACATAGTGGTTATTTCTCGATTCACCCGGGTAGTACAAAAATGTATAATGACTTGAAGAAAATGTATTGGTGGAATGGAATGAAAAGAGATATATCAGAGTTTGTGTCCAAATGCTTAATTTGTCAACAGGTGAAAGCTGAACACCAAGTGCCTTCGGGATTACTTCAGCCTATTATGGTTCCTGAATGGAAATGGGATCGGATTACTATGGATTTTGTTTTGAGGATTGCCATTGACTCGGAAAGAAAGATGCCATCCGGGTAATAGTTGATAGATTAACTAAGTCACTCATTTTATTCCTGCGATGCACGGATTATTCTCTTAACAAGTTGGCTGAATCTGTATATTAGAGAAATTGTTAGATTACATGGAATAACATTGTCGATTATTTCAGATAGAGATCCAAGGTTTTTACCTCACGGTTTTGGCAAAAATTGCAAGGCGCGTTAGGTACAAAGTTAAATTCGAGATCGCTTTTCATCCACAAACCGATGGACAATCGAGAGAGTAATTGATTCTTGAAGACATGCTCGGATGTTGTGTATTAGAATTTCAAGGAAGTTGGGAAAGATATTTGCCGTTGGTAGAATTTGCTTACAACAATAGTTATCAAATGAGCTTGAAAATGGCACCTTATGAAGCATTGTATGGTCGTAAGTGTCGAACGCCTTTGTATTGGGATGAACTCAAGGAAAATCAGATTTATGGAGTTGATCTAATAAAAGAAATCAAGAAAAAGTGAAAGTAATTCGAGATTGTTTGAAAGTCGCTTGAGATATTGTAAATCTTATGCAGATCTAAAATGAAAAGACATTGAATTTCAAGTTGGTGACAAAGTATTTTTAAAGGTGTCTCCTGGAAGAAAGTCCTTAGATTTGGACGGAAGGGCAAATTAAGTCCAGTGTTTTATTGGGCGTATGAAGTAATTGAAAAAGTTGGACCCAGTAGCATATCGGCTAGCATTACCACGAATTAGAGAAGATTCATGATGTGTTCCACGTATCTATGTTACGTCGGTATCGTTCGGATCCTTCACATGTAGTTTCACCGGCGTAAATTGAACTACAACCGGATATGACCTACGAAGAAGAACCGATTAAGATTTTAGCTCGAGAGGTCAAACAACTAAGGAATAAAAATGTTGCACTTGTGAAGGTGTTGTGGCAAAGGCATGGAATAGAAGAAGCTACATGGGAATCAGAAGAAACTATGAGAAATCAATACCCACATCTGCATTTCACAGGTAAGATTTTCGAGGACAAAAATCCTTAAAGGGGGGAGAGTTGTAATATCCCGAATTAGGGCCTAATCGGAATAGTGGTTTCGTGACCACAAATTCGAGATAGAAATAATTATTTTATAATTATTTTGAGGTTTATGATATGATTACATGATTGTGTGAAAATTTCGAGAAGAAATTCTATGCATAAAATACTTAATTTGAAAGTAGGGACTAAATCGAATAAGTTGCAAAACTTGCATTCTAGAAGTTTTTAGTATGAAATTGCATTGAAATATTAATTAAGAGGTCTTAAATAGCAATTTGACCAATTTTAAGTTCATGGACAAAATTAGGACATGGAAGGAATTTTTGGAAAGTTTAGTAGTAAGGGCATTTTGGTCATTTAGTTATTAAAATGAATTAAAAACAAAATTAAAAGCCAATTTTTGTCCATCTTCTTCATTAGGCCGAAATTTCAAGGGTTCTCCATAGCTAGGGTTTGTTTCAAGCTTTCAAGCTCCATAGTAAGTGATTCCAAGCCCCGTTTTTAATGATTTTTACGTTTTTGAGATCCTGATAACTCGATTAAGCTTATGTTAGCAATAATTTAACCTAGGGTTTATATTTGGAAAAATACCCATAGGTGAAATTTGTGTATTTTGATGTTTTATGATAGAATATGAAGTTTTAAATTATGTTAGACAACTTGTACTACTCGATTTTAAGCAAAAACGAGTAAAAGGACTTAATCGGTAAAAATACCTAATAGTCATAAGTGCTTGTTAGAGTGAGAATTTGATGTTTCCATAGAAGAGAAAAGTGGTCAGCATGTTGTAAAACATAAGAATAAGGAATAAAGTTTAATCCCGAGCCTAGGGGCAAAAATGTAAATATGTAAAAGTTTAGGGGTAAAATTGTAATTTTGCCAAAATTTGAGTTAAGGATTAATTTGATAATGTGAGTATTAAATAAGCTAAATGTGTTATTTTAGATCAAGAAAGACGTGGAATCGACCTCAATCGAGGAAAAGAAAAGATTGTGGACTAAATTGCAAAATCTTTGTATTTTGGTACCAAGGTAAGTTCATGTGTAAATAATGTAGTATAATTGTTATTTGTAAATTATTGATGTTAATTATATGATATGCTGATTTTTATTATGAGATATATGCTTTGTGGTTATTTTGAATAAAATGCAAATTATTTGTATTATTTGTTAAATATAAAGTGCTACCGAGTATTGGTTTTGGTATTTTACGGAAGATGGCAAGGATATGTGTTCGAGGAAAATCCCGTTTGAACCTTAGGAATAGATTAGGATACAAGTGACATGTCACTAGGATGGTTGAGCATCGAACTCGTTGAGTTGAGTCCGAGTTCACTTATGGATGCGAATGTTCGAACTCGTTGAGTTGAGTCCGAGTTCGAGAGATGTAACTAGGCATCCGAGCTCGTTGAGTTGAGTCCGAGTTCACTTATGGATGCGAATGCCCGAGCTCGTTGAGTTGAGTCCGAGTTCGCTTATGGGCGGGTTACATGATTGCTTGATTGCATATATGGCACTTATGTGCAAGTTATCCATGTATCCGAATTATATTCCGATGTATTCAACGGGTAAAGTTTTACTCAAATGGAGGAACATTCGAGATGTAAAGAGACGTATTGGTAAGTGATGTGAAATGGATATTTTGGACAGGTATGTATTTAACCCTCGGGTTGAGTATTGATACAATCACGATAAGGTAATAAGAAGATGAAAAATGATTAGAAATGTGATATGTGTTTTAGTGATGCATGCTAATGTTGATTGGTATGAATGTTTGTTATGTTACTTATTATTTGCATATGAACTTACAAAGCATTTATGCTTACTCCTTCCTTCTTACTCATTGTAGTTTTGGACAAGCCAACTCAGGAGTCGGGATAGGTCGAAGCCTCAGTCACACTATCTGGAAGACTTTTGGTAAATGGCTTGTAAATTTAAGTATGGCATGTATAGCAATATACCTATTTTGTATAAATGATCTTATGATATGGTGATGGAATGGTTGAGAAAATGTTTGACAATGATAAATTATGAAAATGGTTAGTTTAGATTATGTTTGAGGTTAAGGAAAATTATTAAGATACTTAGTGCATAAAAACTCATAAAAGGGATGAAATTTGCCATAAACAGAATACTACAGCAACACTGACGCGAGTTTGAAAATTTATTAAAAATCATAGAAATTGAATCTGGTGATGGATTATGTATCAAGTTTAAGCTTATTATGTCTAGTTTCACATGAAACAAATGATACAGGTAAAGGAATTATATGTTAAAATATATTTGAATTTTAGTGAAACAGGGTCGTAGCAGTTTCTGAATTCCCTGTTCCAACTTTAGAAATTCACCATAAATTGTAAAGATATAATTAGGTGGTGTATTTTATATCCTCAGAATCCTTATTGAGTCTAGTTTTAGTATAAATAAACCTCATAGTCATATGAATTTTGTACAGAGAGAAATGTGGTTCGTAGTAAACAGAGGTCAAACCAGTCAAGTCCTGAAACAGCGGTAACTTTAACTAATAAACTGTACTAATTTGCTCAACCAAAAATTCTAAAAAAAAATTAGTAGATAGGTATATGAGTCTAGATTCAAGGAAAATTTACGGATCTTAATTTTGAGTTTTGTAACTCGAGATATGATTTTTCTTGTGACTGTGATGCAAGTAGCTTAAAAGCTGTGAATGTAGAAACAAATAATCCAAAGTTCTAAAAATGTTAAATTAAGCTTAGTAACACCTCATGCTCGACTCCGGCGACGGTCTCGGGCGTGGGAGCGTTACAGTTTGGAAGCTTGAAACAAACCCTAGTTATGGAGAACCCTTGAAATTTTGTCCTAATGAAGAAGATGGACAAAAATTGGCTTTTAATTTTGTTTTTAATTCATTTTAATAACTAAATGACCAAAATGCCCTTACTACTAAACTTTCCAAAAATTCCTTCCATGTCCTAATTTTTGTCCATGAACTTAAAATTGGTCAAATTGCTATTTAAGACCTCCTAATTAATATTTCAATGCAATTTCATACTAAAAACTTCTAGAATGCAAATTTTGCAACTTATTCGATTTAGTCCCTACTTTCAATTTAAACACTTTAGGCATAGAATTTCATCATGAAATTTTCACACAAACATGCAATCATATCATAATCATCAAAATAATTATAAAATAATTATTTCTATCTCGGATTTGTGGTCACAAAACCGCTATTCCGATTAAGCCCTAATTCAGGATATTACAGGAATGATGGTTTAAATGATGTTTTAGTATGTTTTCTCATGCATTTTGATTAGGTCTAAGGAATAGTATGAAATGCATATATTGTATATGTAACACCCATAACCCGACGTCGTTATCAGATTAGGGTTGCAAAGTGTTACTAAGCAAAACAGGTCATTTCACGACATTTCAAAACAAATATTCAAATAATTTATAAACATACAATAAATAGTTCAATTCATGGTACAAATACTTTTTCGGCCTTAAATTGGGCTTATGAGGCCCTAAAATAGTTTAGGAACAAACTGAGATTAAATCGAAACAAAACAAGAAATCTTAGAAAAAATTAAAAATTTATAAAACAAAAGTCACACGATCGTGTAGCCAGGCCATGTGACATAGCCTAGACCATGTGAATATTTGAAGTCAGGACACATGGTCTTGTCCCAAATTGTGTGCCTGCCCGTGTGAAAACTCAAAATAGAACCACACGGTCATGTCGCAACTCGTGTGTATATCGAAATTGGGACAATCAGTCATGTCGCAGGTCGTGTGCCAACCCGTGTAACCAACTGGTTTGGCTCACACAGCCGCGTGCCAACCTATGTGAATATTGCGCTTAAATTCAATAATTTCACATGGCCGTGCGTAGCAACCGTGTATACCATTTTGACCTCTAAGAATAATGGAAAGTAAAGTGTGGTTTGGAATATGCATATAAGATATGTTATATACCTTGGTGTAATTTAATGCTTTATTATGGAAAACTTATAGGTATAGTGATGTTAGTTAGAATGGCATATTTGGTATCATTTGGAAATATTGGTATGTCTTGGTCAGTAAATTAAGTGACATGAAATGATGCAAAATGATTTACCTTGTGAATTGGTATTTTGGGTACCAAATTGTTGAGCTTGATAATTGACCTACATGATAGGTTGTGGTACAATTATGCATATATGTATTTGGTCATTTAAGTAAGTTTGAATACATGGTTGACATGTTTTTAAGTTGTCATTTGAGGTGCCTAAGGGAATATTGGTTGTTTCTAATGATATTACATGTTTTAAACTTGATCTTGGCTAGTTTTAGATGTCTATTTATGACTTGGTTATATACAAATTGTTGTGTTTAGGTTGGTACTAAATTGGGTGAGAAATGTAGCTTGGAAAATTGCTATTTTCATCCACACGGGCATGTGTCTTAGCCGTTTGTGACACACGACCAAGAGACACGGCGCATTGTATCTTTTATAAAGTGCAAATCAGTATGCTCACACGGCCTAGCACATGGGCATGTGGCTTGGCCGTGTGTCACAAGTCAGTGAGTTATACAAGTGGAGACACGGTCGTGTGTCCTTATTTTGAATGCCCACATGGCCTAACATACGGGTGTGTCTCTTGGCCGTGTGAGTCACACGGTCGTATGACCCTTACAGCTTTGAAATTTTTTAATGTTTTCCGAAAAATTCTCAGAGTATCCGATTTAGTCCCAACTTGTTTCTAATGTGTATTTTGGGCCTCGAGGGCTCGTATAAGGGACAATATTCATGATTTAGATTAGTTTCTGACATGAATATTATATGATATGAAATGTTTGAAAATTCTATCTATTTGATCTGTAAACTCTGGTAATGTTCTATAACCCTGTTCCGGCGATGGATACGGGTTAGGGGTGTTACATCTTCTTCCTTAAAGATGACTCTTTTATTCTTTTTTTTCTTAAATATTAAATATTAAATGTTGATTGTTGGTTGTTGGTTGTTGGTTGTTCTTCTTAAGTAAACAAGAAGTTAAGGATTATTAGGAATAGACAGACGATGTTCCATCTCCTAGTAAGTCTAGTAACTCTGCATTTTAAGAGTAAGGATGTTGTAAAGTATATAGATAGTAAGATATGAATAAGAACTCTGCATGGGGATTTTCTATAGATGAAATGTTAGCAATCTGTCTGTAAATGGGTATTAATGTTGAATTCATGTTCTTTAAGTAGTGTTACTGCTGGTTCAAATTGGATGTCTGAGTTTGAAGCTGATAGCTGTAGTAGGTGAATCTCAGGTGAGTCTCTAATGTTAACTCCTACAAGTCTTTTTAGAATAGTCTCTTGTGAATGATGTTCCAAAAATGGTGAATAAGTACCTAAATGATTACATAAAATAAATATGTATTCTTGATACAGGTCCTTGTGAGTCTAGACTATAATGAATTGTGTGTATGGGTGCATGTAATTCTATGAAGTGCTTATGTCTGTACTCTTGAAATACGTACTATGAGATGTGATTGTGTTGATGTGTATGAAGCATGCATTGAAGTATGATTTGGTTAAGAAAATGAGTTAGTCTACCTAAATGTGTTTACATTAGATGTGTGATATGTGACTGGAAATGTTTGGGAATAGGGTGTATCTGAGTATGGAGAGGTTGAGATGTGAGTTTAGTCATCGCGATGGTATTTGAAGAAGTCCGTCGGGATAGCAAACACAATTCTGATATGAAAATTCTTAAGAAAAGTCCATGGTCATTTCACATTCTGAAAAAAGCGGATGAGCCATATTTATTGATTGGGGTTCTCTATGTGTCTTAGGGTGATGATAGGAAAACCTCACACGATTTGAGTTTAGGCAAATCTATATCGCAAACACGACAGTTCATGGGGTGCGTAGGTGTAACATCCCAAAATAGGGCTTAGTCAGAATAGTGGTTTTGAAACCACAAGTCTAAGGTCAAGAAATTATTTTAATATTATTTTATGTGTTATAGCATGATTATATAAGTGCGTGATAATTTTGGTGAATTAATTTTGGCATTAGAGTGCTTAATCGCGAAAAAGGACTAAATCGCATAAAGGGAAAAAGTTTTGTTTTAATAGTTAAAGTGTCAAATTGCTAGAGAACCTTAATTGGGGGACTTTAAAGTGAAATTAGGCCATTAAATAAGTGATGGCCGGCCATAGGGGGAGCAAAAGAGTTGAAAAGTCAAAATTTGGTATGGTTGGTATTTGATGACATAAGCAAACACTAATAAAATAAAACAAAAGTAGCCACCCTTCTTCTCCATCTTTCTTCATCGAAAATACTAGAAAAAATAAGGGTTTGGAAGGTTGAAATTTCAGCAAACTTTTCACCCTAACAAGTGATTTAGATGCTTATTTTTTATAATTTTTGTACTTTTGGAACCCTTGTAGCTTAATCTAACTAATGAGGGGACTATTTTGCAAAATGGTTGAAAGTCTAGGGTTTTACCATGAGAATATTCATGTTGTTTTCTACATTTTTATGTAAGAAAATGAATCTTAGTTGTGAAATAAACAACTTTTGTGAAAGGTGTTAGCATGAAAACACCTAAAAGTAGCATTTTATAAAGTTTGTAAAATAGAGAGTAAATGTGTGTAATAATTGAAATATTGAGTTGCTATAGTTATGAAAATGGTTCGGCTAGGCTTAAAGAGTAAGAAAATTGAATAAAAATCATTTTACAAGCCTAGGGGCAAAAGCATAATTTTGGCAAAGTTAAGGGGCAAAATTGTAAATTTTCCAAAATATGATTTGGGGTCAATTTGAATAATGTAAGTCCTAAATGAGCTATATTTGAAATGATAGATCAAGGAAATCGAGATTCGGGCTTAAATCGAGATAATACAAGGTTATGGACTAATGGTAAAATTGTCGCCTTTGTATTCGAGGTAAGTTTGTATGACTAAATAAGCATATTATCCATGTCATTGTTAATATACTTGAATCTATCTTGCTTCAGTTGTATTGAATTATATGTTGATGATATTGAGTATGATGAAAGTGATGCCAAAAGTTAATAACATTCACGTGATGGTAGAATGCATTAGAAATTCAATGGAATATGATATCCCATAGAAACGAGTAAGTCGTATGTAAATAATATAACTACATCATTATTACACGTATTTGAATAGATATAGCATAAATTGCTTGATTGTGGAAATGATTATGTATGATGAGAATTGATGTAGAGGAACCTCCTGGTTGAACCTTAGGAATAAACGGATATTCATGCCATGACATTTGGGCGATATGTGTGTGCTAGTGTAAGACATGTCTGGGACATGCATAGGCATTGAGACGAGAGCCAGTGTAAGACATGTCTGGGACATGCATCGGCTATGAGATGTGTCAATATAAGACCATGTCTAAGACATGGCATCGGCACGAATATGTAAGAGCTAGTGTAAGACCATGTCTGGGACATGGCGTCAGCCTTGATTTTGATAGTCAGTGTAAGACCATGTCTGGAACATGGCATCGACTTGATGGATAAACCAGTGTAAGACCATGTCTGGGACATGGCATCGGCATTATACCCTATGTTTAAGGCTTAGTGAATATCCGATAGCTTTCCGAATGGTTCAACGGTGAGAGTTACGGTTTAAGCTAAATGATAAAGGTTATGACCATATTGTGAGTGGTACAGGTACTTACATGATATTGATGAGATGTGATTTCAGTTCATGTTATATAATTAGTAAGGAATGAATATGAGCATATTGAGTAACACAGGTATGTATGCCAAGCTCATGAGAAATGATTTCAGTTTATGATGCACATTTAGTGAAGATGTAAATAGGTAATTCATGCTTATGAGAATGATTTTGTTATGACTTTGTGATTATAGGTCTATACTTATTATGTATGAATATGTAACCTTACCAATGTGGTGAAAATGAATTAATATGGTGTGATAAATGTAGTATCGTTAATTTACACTAAAATAGTTTTAGACAGCAGCCATAGCCCGCCATTAAAAATCCACCAAAAATTGTGGATATTGAGTTAGAGTCTGAATAAAATATGAAATTAAAGCCTAATGAGTCTAGTTTAACATAGAATAAATAATGTAAGCAAAATAGTTTCATATTATGATATATTTTAATTTCTGTGAGACAGAGTCAGAATGAATTTGAAATCCCCTGTTTTGAATTGAGAAAATCATTGAAAATTGTAAAAAAATGGTTATGAGTTATAATTTATATTCTTAGAATTCTTAATTACTTTATTTTCAATAGAAATAGATGGGAACATCATCTGAGTCCCCTATTATGAGATAATTAATTTTTAGTGAAGAGGGGTTAGAATTGTTAGACAGCGAAAAAGGGTAACTTTAAGGAATAAACTATACTAATTGGCTAAACAAAAAATTCTAAAAATTTTATGGTAAGAAGATGTGTGAGTTTAGTTTCAGGGAAAATTATAGAAACTTAATTTGGAGTTTCGTAGCTCCAGATATAAATAATTTAGTGAATATGACTCGAGAAAATAGCTTGACTAGAACATGAGTGAAAATGCAAATAGGGTTGTATTACCATGAGAAGCAAGTTGATAAATTGCTTATTATTTTCATACGGTCTTACTAAGCTATAAAGCTTACTCCCTTCCTTTCCTTTCCTTTAGTGTTTTCAGGTTAGCTCGGGGTTAGAAATCGTTGGAGGCAGTATCACACTATGAAGTCGCTATCTTTGGAATAATGAAGCATATATTAGAAATTTCAAGTGAGTGGTATGTATAGGGATCTAGTTGATTGACATGTATTATTTTGCTTTGGCCAAATGTGTTGGCTTACATTGAGTTATATATACATATGGCCATGAGATGTGGCTCATATTGATTATCGCTTGTAAGCCTAGCTATTCATGTCATGTCTAATATTTATAATGCAATTATGTTTGTTTGCCATGCATAGTTAGTAATATGACATGTGTGTTGGATGTATGCTCTATGACCACCTGAGGTGGTCATAACCATATAGTAATTGCACGTTATAAACACAATGTGATAATGATTGAACATGAGTGCTTGATGAATAAGTTGGTAACCATAGTATAATGATAAAAGTGGTCATCAAAATGAAAAGTCTTATGAATGTGAAATAAGGAGTCTAGACTTGGTATTGCATGAGTAGAAGCATTACTTGTAAGAGGACATGTTAATGTTAAGGATATGTCTTAATAAAGAGTGTTTAATCACTAAAATGATGCCATGATTTGCGATTTTGATGTGCATAAGTTTGTAAAAGATTATGGGTAACATGAAAGCTTGGAAAATAGCCTAAATGTTGGCCACACGAGTTGAGACACTGCCGTGTGTCTCAACCATGTGAGGGACACGGCCTGGAGACATAGGTGTGTGGCCCGGCCGTGTGGTTTGATGTGCATGCTGATGTCATAAATAGAAAGTTACACGACCTGAGGACACAGGTGTGTCCCTATGCCCACACGAGCGTGTGACCCTGTTTCATGGGAAAATTTTCTAAGTTTTCCTGAACTTCTTAAAGTTCTCGGTTTAGTCCTGAATCGATTCCGATGAATGTTTTGGGCTTCGTAGAACCAAATAAGGGACGACATGCATATGTTTGAAAGGTTTTGAATTAAAAGAGATTTTATGGCTTGGTTTTTGATGAATGTGTATGTTTAAGTCTGGTAATGCCTCATACCCTATTCCGGCATCGGACATGGGTAAGGGCTATTACACTAGGTGGCATTTCGAAAACCTTTATGGCATATTCTGATTTGGCCTTTATGGCATTCTAATATGGCCTTGGTGGCACATTCTGTTAGCCTTTATGGCATTCTGCTAGCCTTTGTGGCGTACTCTATGTATTGCCTTTGTGGCATATTATGTATCTCGCCTTTGTGACGTATTCTGTCAGGCCTTAGTGGTGTACTTTGATAAGTCTATGATATGTTATGTTGAAGCTTTAGTGTGAAAAGTTTTTTGATAAAACTGAATATTTTAATGAATTTTTGAATTAAAATTGCTTGCTCATGTTTTGTTTAATTACTGTAGCATACCGTAACCTTAATCCGATGATGGAGATAGGTGAAGGGTGTTACATCTAGAAGGTAGATGTACAATGATAAACCTCTCATAATTAGTAGTCAACACTTGAAAGAAAGAATAAGAATTGAACTGACCAGTGTTTACAAATGAAAATAAGAATAACAAAGAAAAATGATTGGATTTTTGTTCTTGATCTTTGTAAGCTTGTTCTATTTCTTCATATGCCATCTCATTGATTTTTAGATGTTTGGATCAATTAGAGGGAATTTATTACCATTGAGAGCATTTATTTCTTGCATTTAATATAATCTGCAAGTCTATGTCTTGAGTCAAGTATTCATTGTCTCGAGACATAAATAATAAAATATGATAGTTGGAGCATATTGTATTGAGACAATACATGTATGTCTTGAGACAATAAGGGATAGGTCTTAAGACAAATACACAATTGTCTCGAGAAATGGCTCTCATGAAGCAACCCTTAGTTTCGATGTTATCTGTCTCAAGCCAAACATGCTTATGTCTCACAACATGGCCTATTGTCTCGAGACTAAAGTTCCTTTAAGCATATTTTACATTCAAAGTTCTCAATCTTGAGACAAATGATCTTGTGTCTCAAGACACTACTGGTAAATTTAAATTTTAGGCTTAGAAACATTTTTATGGACTTGGGGTACTCAAAAACTTTTGTAAAATATCAAAGTCATTTAAAAGACTTTTACCTTTGTGTTTGTAACACTTGAAAATAGATTTAAATATAATCAATGTAAATTGTGCAAATTTGATTAAGGGAATATAGAATTAATTTTGTTATATCGAAACATTTGAAAATTAAAACTAACATTTTTGTATTTTATACTATGAATCATACATGTATCTTATGTTGTTAAATAGAAATAAAATTTAAAAATCTCAAATTAAGCTTAAATATCTAAAGTTTAAAACCTAATTTAAAATAAATAAAATTAAGCTCAAATTTTAAAATGGGAAATTTAGCTAAAATATAAAAAATGAAACCTAAAGTTCAACATTTAAAATCTAGGGATCTAAAAATCTATTTTTTTTTTTAAAAAAAAGGTATTAAAATCTAAAGAATATGAAAAATAACACCTAAATTGGAAATTGACATTAAAAAAGAAAAAAAACCCTCAAATGTAATTTAAAACTTAGTAGTTAGAAATCTAAATAAAAGTCTAAAATTGATAAAAACTTAAATCTAAAATCTAAAAAAAATAAATACAGATAACCTAATTTAAAACTTAATATATATATATACACATACACATAGACATAGATAATATATATAACCTGAGATCTAAAATCTAAGACAAACTTGAGTTAAAAATCTAATTTTAACTTAAAATCTAAAATTTATAAATAAAAAAACTTGTTTAAAATTAAATATTTAAGTCTAATATATAAAATCTTAAAAGGATCTCATTGAAAACCAAATATTTATAATCTAAAATTAATTTACAACCTAATATTAAAGCCTAATATTTGAAAATATTTAAAAATTATGACTTAAAGCCAAATATTTAAAATCGAAAAAAAAAACTAATTTACAATCTAATATCTAAAATCTAGGAAAATTCTAAGACTCAAATTAAACCCAGAAATTCCAATGACATAGTCTAATCAAATAAATCCTAAATATGAAAATTTAAATTCTAAATTTAAACTTATTAACCAAAAATCTGGAATCAGAAGAACAAATCACAAGAGATAATATCATTTTTTTAAAAAAATAAAACAAAGAAGAACAATAAGTGAAGTAAATAATAAAAAAAGGATGGGATAATAAACATATAATGGGACGAAATTAAAAGGTCAAACATTATAACAAAACTATATGGAAAAATGAAAATAAATTTAAAGGTACATGAATAAGAAAAATAAAATAAAATAAAAAAGGAATGTTGAATAAACCCTTAATTTAAAATCAAATTTGAATTAAAATAAATATGAAATTTAAATCTATAAAATAAAATAAATAGGTTTACTAAAATTAAAAGGTTTAATGTTTTGAAATAAAAAGGATGTGAAAACAGAGAGACTTATTGAGCAATTATTTTTCTTGAAATTCTCAAAATCAGGACCAAATGGAAGATATTTGTTAAGGTGCAAGGACTGATATTTTTAACTAAAAAGGCGAAAGCCCTCTGATGGCGGAGCTAGCCGGGATAGAGCAGAGAAAACAGAGGAAAGAAAGGTTGAATTTCAGGAAAAAAAATTGAAAGAAAATAAATATTATTTGCGAGTTTAAAAATTAATTTGGATATTTAAGAAAAATAATTTGGATTTTAAAAATTATGAAATAGCAACAAAAATTTATTTTTGTTAAATTTTGCAAAAAAATTGGATTTCTAAATATCCAACTCATGCAATTTTTTTAAAAAAATTAAATTAAATTAAATTAGAAACAAATTAATATTGTTTCTTTAACTTAATTAAAAACTAAAATTACTTTAGAAACAAAATAGATTAGTTTTAATTTAATTAAAACCGAAATTAAATCGAAATCCAACTTAATTTACTTTAAAACCTTTAAAATTTAAGCCCTAATTAATTCTAAAGCTCAATTTATTAACAATTAACTTTTAGATCAAACTAAATATGGCCAAAAACAGAAATTTATACCAAGTAAGTTATTTTTATGCTGAAGTCTGAACTGTAAGTTTTTAACTAAATTAAATATCTATCTTTGTGTGTATCACAATTTAATATTTATAACTTTTTAATTGATTTAATATTATAAGTCAATTAACATCAAGTCAAAAGGAAAATTATTAAAATATTCTTTTATGTACAAATTAAATTATAGTATTATAAAGGTCTCTTTGAACTTCACCATGTCATTGTTGGAACATTGAAGCTATGAATGAAAATTTTGGTGACTTCGTAACTTTTGTCCTTTACATTTGATAGCCTCCATGAAAATAGTGTGATTATAACCGAAAAAGTTATTAACATTATGGTTGGATCTTGATTGCCTGTATGATATTTTTTCTTTCAATTTTTTTTTTTTTTTGATGTGAGAAAATTGAATAAATCAACTACATAAGACAACCATTATCTTTATCTTCTTGTAACAAATCAGTAACTTCTTCAGGAGCTTCATCAAAAACTTGTAAGCTTGATCTCCAGCTCAGACCGAGTTTAGCAAGACGATCTCCCACCAAATTACGGTTTCTTGGAATATGTTTAATCCTCCATTTTCCTTCTGCCTTCATTATGCGCTGAGTCCTTCTGAGAACAGTAATCCTGAATTCCTCCAAATCCAAGCCAGACAAGACTTGAGCAACTTCAAGACTATCAGTCAAAATCAAAATTTGCCTGAAGCCCTTATTAAGCAAAATGAGTATTCAATCAAGGATACCCCAAACTTTAGCTTCAAATGGAGAGCAAACTCCTAAAAAACGAGAGAATCCCACTATCCAGTTTCCTTCATAGTCTCTAGGCACGCCCCCTGAAGCAGCATATCCAGAATCTTTGGCCATAGCTCCATCCGTGGATAGAAAAACCCAAGATTTATCTGATATATTAGCTAACTTCGGTCTGATATTATTCCTTTTAATAACTCCCATATGTGCTTCGTATTGTCGAGCCCAGCAACTAGAGTTCTTGACCACCTCAGTTGTTGGCCAGGAAAGATTCTAGAAAATAAACAGGTTTCTATTTTTCCAGATACGCCACGCAATTAATCCAAATAAACACGACCAAGAGAGTCCACTATCCTGTAACCTTTCATGGAAACAAAGGTTAAGTGAAACCCAAAAAGGAAAAGGAGAAGAAAAGAACCTTTGTTTAAGTTGGTCTAGAAGTACAATCATCCACACTTCCTTCGTAAAGGAGCAGTCTCGGAGGGCATGAGCCAAGTCTTCATTCGCATTTCCACATAAAGCACACGAAGTACAATGGCCAATCCACCTTCTCACACGCTCCGTGTTGGTAAGTAATCTTTGTTGAAACACTAACCGGAGAAAGACTCTTACTCTTTGAGGTCCCGGATATTTCCAAATAGCCTTCTATTGATTATTAGAAGGATTCCATGCAGGCTCTTTCAAGGCCTAATAAATGCTACGAATCGAAAAATCTCCTGAGGTTGACTGAGCCCAAATTACCCTGTCTGAACCAGACTCAAGATGTGGGGGAGGAATACTAATGATCTTACAAATTACATCTTCAGGTAGCCAAACTCAGAACATCTCCAAATTCCAGCTTCCATCTAAATTGACAAATTCCCTAAAACGACAATTTAGATCAAGATTAGTATAAGAAGGAATTTTAGATATTAAAATACCCATACCTGGAATCCAAGGATCCTTCCAATATCGAACAGTAGCACCATCTCCAATAGACCAAATAAGGTTATCTCAGAATAACGGCCAAATCTTAGAAAGGGATCTCCATAACTAGGAGCATTGATTCCTGCTAATCGATTCTGGGAGCTGCTCTTTCCATCTATACTTGGAGCGAAGAACCCTAACCCAAAGGGCATCGCTATTAGAAACAAGGCTAAACCCAATTTTCATGAGAAAAGACTTATTTTGATCATCTAAATATCTGAATCCAAGACCACCTCGAGCTCTAGGCTGACAAATAGAGTTCCATCCTACAAGTGACATTTTGGAATGTCCCTCAGTACGACCCCATATAAACTGTTCGACCAGCTTCTCAATCTCTAAGCAACGCCTCTCGGGATCATCATCAACTGCATAAAAAAATTGGGAATAGAAAGAAGGACTGACTGTGCCAAAGTGATTCTCCCAGCCATAGATAACCTCCTTGCATCCCAACTCTACGATTTCTGCCGACTTTATCCACAACAAAGCTCAACGTATATTTGGTAACCCTCTCATGAAGGAGAGGGACACCCAAATACTTACCTAAATTCTGAACTTCCTGAAAACCGAAAATTTGAATAATGTTATTTCGGATATCTTCTGGAGTGGTCTTGGAGAAGAAGATATTACTCTTCCTAACATTAATTCTGTGGCCTGAGATTTCACAAAACCGATTAAGGATGGACTCTAACAACCTTGATTGATCATGATGCGCTTTGCTAAAAATAACTAGGTCATCAGTAAAAAATAAGTGTGAGACCGGAGGGCCATTCCGAGATAGCCGAATAGGATCCCAATTATCGACCTCCTTCTCCGTTCAAATAATATGCCCCAACCAATCCATGCAAAGAACAAACAGATACAGCGATAGTGGACATCCTTGATGAATTCCTCTAACCGGTTTAAACTTGCGAGTAGGTATTCCATTCTAGAGGATCTGCATTGAAGACGAAGATATGGCTGACATAATTACTTTCTGCAAAAAGGTAGGAATCCTAGCCACCTTTAACGAGGAAGCAATGAACTCCCAACTAACTCTGTCGTACGCTTTCTCCAAGTCTAACTTTATGGCCATCCAATCTTTCCCTTTCCACTTACACCGCATTGAATGAATGACTTCTTGTGCAAGGATGATGTTATCTGATATATTCCGACCAGCTATGAAACCAGCTTGTTCCTATGAGATCAAAAATTGGAAAAATCACTTTAAACCTGTTAGCGATTACTTTCATAACCAACTTGTACAGCATCGAGCATAAGCTGATAGTTTGGAATTGGCTGAAATCTTCGGGGTTCTCTTTTTTAGGAATAAGAACAATCAGTGTATTATTCAGCTCCTGTTTAATCTGTCTTCTAGCAAAACTTCTTTGACCCATTGGCACACATCACTGCCAAGAGTATCCCACTGACTTTGGAAGAATAGAGTATGGTACCCATCACTGCCAGGAGCTTTAAGGGGCGCCATATCAAATAATGCCATTGTGATTTCCTCATTGGTGACATCAGCTTCCAAAAAGGCAACCTCTGAAATGGAGAGTCTAGAAAAAGCAAAATTGGGCATACCCCTAAAAGCAGAGGGGATCTCACCATAAAGTCCTTCGAAAAATTCCACCGCCTTAGCTTGCAAGATATCTTGATAAGAGCACCAACCTCTACCATCTATACATAAAGTAGAAATACGGTTGAATTTCCTTCTCATGATCGTGCGATTATGATAAAACTTTGTGTTTCTATCTCCTAGATGAAGCCAGTCACAACGAGCCTTCTGTCTCCATAGTAAGTCTTCATGATCAAGGACATTTTTCAACTCATCTCGAACTTCCAACTCTTTCTGAGCTAACTGATTAGATAGAAAGTGTCCGATGGCCTTTTGGATATTATTTAGCGAACGCATAAGAATTCGCTTACGAGCACCCAAAAAACCATACACATTCTTGTTCCAGAGTTTAACCGAAGAAGTAAAATTATTAAGAGAATCAACCATATTACCTGCAAAACTCCACTTTTCTTTAACAAAGGTGGGAAAAGTGTTATGGTGCGTCTATCTTGCTAAGAACCAGAAAGGTCGTCCTTTAGAAGTACCAAAGTTCGGGTTAGTGGAAAGTAAGAGAGGTCGATGATCCGATTTAATACGAGGAAGATGTTGAACTAAACAATGCGGAAAACTTATCATCTATTCATTATTTGCAAGTGCTCGATCTAATCTAACAAAAGTACTGCCTCGTTGCCAGGTAAAGGGGGTCCCACAAAACCCTAGGTCCTGCAAAGCACAAGAGCCAACAAAGTTACTAAAGAATTCACACCGTTTCCCTATATTAAAGGGACTCTCTTATCTGAGGAAGATAAAATAGCGTTGAAGTCTCCCATGATATGCCAAGGGGTAGTTTGGGTTGGGGAAACAAAATGTAACCGTTCCCAAAGGAGCTTCCGTTTCGTCCTGTCAGGGCTACCATAAACAAAAGAAATAAGAAAAGACTTGTTAGTACTAAACATATCAACCTGAAGAAAAATAAATTGAGAATGGCTCTGAATAATATGAATTCGGACAGAGCCCCTCCATCCCACCCAAATGCCTCCTGAGAAACCAACGGCTTCAACCTGATGAGAAAAGTTAAAGCCCAATTGCTCAATAATAAAACTGGCTTTTTTACCGCTTACTCTTGGTTCAACCAAGCAGATTATATCTGGGCTATGTTCCGAATTATATCAATGAAAAGCTCGTATGAATTTCCTGCTAGCACACCCTTGACAGTTCCATGAAAAAATTTTAAGGTTAGGATCCATCAAAATATATTATGTAAAAAAAAAATAAGACAAAACACTAAAATTGCAAAAGCTCATAAAACAAAATATAGAGGCCAACAAATTTTAACAGCCTTACTATCCAGGGGTATTTAACCCCTCCATTTGCTTAACAATTCTGGTTAGCATTTCAGACTTAACATTATCCTCGGTGATAGCCGAAATGTTCTCAACCAAAAGTTTCATGGACTTCCTTAGAGAAACACGATTAGAGCCATGGTTTTTGAACTGCACATTACTACCATGAAGGCTCTTATTCTGCTTGCTACTTTTCCCTCTAATTCTCATCCCCTTGCCCGAATCAAAATTTCCTAGCATAGCCGAGGAACTGCTTGTGGGTAAATGTTCTTTATTTTTTAAAAAAAACCACCGCCGAATGCCTGCCGGAATCTAAGCTTCCTACGTCCACCACCACCTCTCTTCTGTCCGTCTCCTTTGAAGATGAATTTGGACGGTGTATTTCAGGCTCCTTGGCAGCTTGTAAATCCCCTCCTACGATGACCTGCTCAAAATTGGACTCTACCGCTGCAAGGATTCGACTGCTTTTACCAGCTTCAACAGCACCCTACTGAACTTTTGTCTGGCCCTTATTGTCCACAAGTGTCCAGGCCTATATAGGCGAAACCACCTCAAGGCCCAAATCATTGGTAAGGGCGTTTGATCCCTACATTATACCCTTAGAGTTTGTGTGGGTTGAAATGTGACCCAGAGATAAATCTTTATTCTTTTTGATAATCGGGCCTGAAACATTTTTAAGACCCAACTCTTTATTTTTACTGTTGCTATTTTCCTTATTAAAACCAGCTTGACCATTAATTTGGCTTCCCAATTCTTTCCTTCGGTGATCCTTAATTAAGATACCTTTTCTTTTGGATTTTCGCAAATCAGTCATATTCCTATTTTATGTTTCTCTGATTAAATCTATATTCTATAGGCTTCTAAATCGGGAGCCATCATTATCTCTCTCTTGATTTTCGGTTAATTTCAGCATATTGTCCCTAGATTTGCGCCTTGATTTTCTTTCGACAATCATCCAAGATCCGAATTTACCATCTTCCTTCTTCGATTCTACAACGTTCATCTTTTGATTTTCCGATTCCGTCACAAGTGAGTCTCTGTTCGTCTCAACCGTAGGCTCAGAAGTTTTGAATTTACAGATGTTATCAACGTGCCCTACCTTCCACAATGAAAACAAATTGTAGAAAGGGATTCATATTCTACCTGTTGTTTCCGACCATTAATCAGTATTTGAGATACCAATGGTTTTTCTAAGTTGACATACACCGCCATCCTAGCAAATTTACCCCTCGCCCTACTATCGGTGTTCATGTCTAACTTGACCACTTTACCCACCAATTCTCCGGTTTCTAAAATGATTTTGCGATTGTACAAATAATTGGGTAACGCAGGGAACCTAATCCATGCCATCACTACACTTGGGTACGCCTGTGAAGAATCGAAAGCCATCGTCCATGGCTGAACAGTCAAATACTAGCCAAAGATAGTCCACGGACCTTCAGAGAGTGCCTTTTCGCAGTCCTGTTTATTTTGGAATTTGACTAAAAAATAGCCATTCTCAATATCCATCATATGGATAGGGGCTATGGGTCTCCACATGCTGTAAATTTTATTCTGCAAAACCGAAAAACCAATGTTACGGCCTAAGAGTTTTAAGATCACAGTGTTATCCATACCCTGAAGGAGGATTTGATGAATCCGATCTGAGAACGTAATGGATGACATCCCATTCACCACAGATCTCTAAATGTCCCCCTCCAAAAAGTCAATAACCTCTTTTTCTTCGGAACCATTGAAGCCTTCCTTTGAGGAATGACCGATCAACAAGTCTTTCCAAGAAGTAGGCGGATCAGAGGACAGCTTGATCACCATGTCATTGCTCGTCTCTTCCTTTTTGTCTCTGAATCTAACCTTCTTGGGAATTATCTCCTCTACGGTGGAATTTCCATGATCAGTATTTTCACATAGAGAATTCGCCATCTTTTTCCCTGTTTAACCTTTTTTACTATTATAATAATGTAGTTAAAACATATATTTTTTTTCAAATATTATTTTATACTAATATTTATGTAAAATTTGTTTGTGGTAGTTCTTCATATCGTTTGGCAGCTGCTTTAGCGCTCTCTTCGGCTATTCCAAACATTTCCCTATCCTTGGTAGATGTCAAGTTTAAGGTTATGCATATATCAACTATAATAAAATAAAATAAAAATTACAGCAAAAATATCAGCCAATAGATCGTGGAATAGGATTACCGAAAAAGAAGGAGAATGCAATTTTTTGGAGGATCAGAGATTAGTCCATCTCCACCAACACCAACGACGACGACGGGGAACAATGCCCACATGATCTACATATTCAATCGGAATGGAGTGTGCTTGCTTTACAGGGAGTGGAATCGCCCTCTCCACACTCTCAATCCCCAACAAGATCACAAGCTCATGTTCGGTCTCCTTTTCTCCCTCAAATCCCTTGCTGCCAAAATGGATCCCACCAGGTCTCTCTCTCTCTCTCCCCCTTTTTGGTATTACTTTTTTTTTAAAATAAAATTTTAATTGTTGAGGACACGCAGCGCTGACAAGGGAAATTTAGGGGTCCCTCAGTTGCCAGGTCAAGGTTGTTCTTTCCATAGCTTCCGTACTAATACCTACAAACTTAGTTTCATGGAAACTCCTTCTGGGATTAAGGTTTTTTTTTTTTTTTTTTTTTAAATAAAAACTTTCCTATTATGTTTCTACTTTGTTATGGTGGTTTAATTTAGATGTTGTATTCTAAAGAGTTCATGACCAATTTTTATTTGAATTTAACAAGATAACATTGCATGTTATTAAGCATATGTTTGGATAGAAGGTGAGATTTAATAAAAAGAAAAAAAGTGATGGTAATGGTTTAAAATCAAGGAGGGTGTATCTGCTATGACATCCAAATGCACCCTAAGAGGTAGAAACAATTCAATCTGCAATTTGCATCCAAATGCACCCTTCATTTAGAAATGTTTCGTTGGGTTCAATTTGATGTGTTTGAAGTTTTGCGTAACTAATGAATGGGCCAAATGTTGTAGATTAGATGATCATTGTTGCTTCAACTTCAATGATTCCAAATGGAGCTGCAAGTTACAAGATTGGGCGGTTTCAGATTGTGGTTTCTAGTAATTTTGGAGGACATAGAATTATCTTTTCCATGAAAGCCCTGGAACTTACTTTCCTTAATATTGTTGAACTTTCGTTATGCTTTCTGCTAGGGATCTTCCCTGTTGCAGTAGCACTTAAATTTAATACAAAATCTACAAAGAATTAAGAGTTTTTATCTTAAAAGTTATTCTATAGGGTCATCTCTGCTATTGCATGTTGAAATGTATATGTGCTTATTTCTCAAAATTTACTAATTGAGCAAGTACCAAGCAATCTTTAAAGCTTTAGATTATTTGAAAATTAAAATAATTGCATTCTAGCGTATGACTTTCTTGACTGACTAATGCCCATTATTGTATTTTTTTAGCAACATTATTTATTACCACTACATTGATGCTTGGGAATAATGTTTCATGTTTGTCATAGAAATTCTAACTCTGCCGCTCTATTTGTGTTTTGATGGTGCAGTTTATATTGGTTACTAATCCTAGGACTAGTGATCTTCGTGAAACACTCAAGTATATTTATAACTTGTATGTTGAGTACGTTGCGAAAAACCCACTCTATACCCCTGGAACTCCAATCAGGTAAACAACTCCCTTTCTTTTCCTAGAGTTCTTTGCAATTCCATGCTTATTTTTTTAGGACAGCTGATGATCGTTCCTGTTGAATGCCTGCTTTTACTTTACATATTTTGTTGTCTCTGCGAATTTAAGTTTCTCAGTATTTAATTTCGTTGAATACTAACGAATAATTGCATCCCCAGTACTTTCAAAGTTATTAACGTTTGCGTTTGAGAATACTTATAAAGTTTGGAAAAAGTGATTTTCAAAATGATTATGAAGAAAATGTGTTTTCTTATTGTTAAATGTTTGGTCTTATTGTCAAAATAGATTATGAAAAATAAAGTGTTAATTTTAGACTTTGAGGTTGGACAGTGAAAATTTTGTTAATTTTATTCATATTCATTAATATTATGATAGATTAAATATAAATTTCAGATATTATTTAAGCAATTAATATAATTTGTTTGTAAACCTTAATTTTGAATATATTTTAGATTAATATTTTTTAGATATAAAATTGAAAACAGACACAATTCTTACAAATTTAAGTTTATAATGTTGTATATTTGATATAAATTTCAAAAAGAAAATTAATTTGATATAATATTTGCAATTTAGAGAGCATTTATTTTATGGAAAATGACTTACATAAAATGTTTTTTACATTTTCATGTGTTTGTTTAATGGAAAACATGGTTAATGGAAAATAACCTTTTAAGTCAGCTGAAAATAAGTTTATTTTCCTTAAATTGACTTATCATTTTGAAAGCGGAAGTCATTTTTATTTTATATAAAAATTAACTTAATTAAACCTAATATTTTTATATTAATAATAACTTTTCGTAAAATTTTTTAAAATTGTTAAAAGGATTAAAACATTTGTTAAACATTTGTACTTAATTATTTATATTTAGCAATATAATAAAGAATTTATATAATTTATATTTTAAAAAATTATTTAATGTTAAATTTTATTTTATTAATTAAATTGTAAATAATATTCTTAATATATTATTAAAATGTATTTATATTAATATATTAATAATAAATATATTACAATTTATAAATATTTAATAATAAATATTTTATAGTATAAAATAAGAAATATTTATTTATATAAATATGATTAATTTTTTAAATCGTGTTGAATTTCATTTATTCCTCTTAATTTTAGTGTCTCACTATTGACTGACATATGTAATATATGTAATTTAAATTAAGATTTAATTAGACATTGTTTATTTTTAAGTTTTATATTATATTAATTATTATAAAATAAATTCTTATTGTCAAAAGAAAATATTTTGGAACGAATATACTATGTTGTATTTGTTTCACTAAGAACGATTGTTAGAAAATAATTACAAAAAAAGAAAATACCAAATAATAAAAAATATCTTATGTAGAATCATCTAAACATGAGAAAAAAATTATATTTTTCAGAAATCAATCCATTTTTTAGTAAATATTTTACAATAAGGGTGTATTTTTATATTTTCACATGCTCCGCAAAAGTTAAAAGCGTCTAATTTCATTTTTCTTCACTGAAACCGATTTTAAAAGTAAAAATAAAAATAAAAAATTGCATGGTTTAATATTTTTTTCCCGTCAAAAAATGTGCTTTTGGACAGTCAAAATATTGATAAACGACCCTAGTTTAGCAGGCACTTGTGACATATTTTGTGCTTGTAGCTCTTATCTTTGAGGTTTTTTTTTGTTTTTTTTACATTTGAATGGGACGCACAACTTCTTCAAGACAAAGTTATGATATTTGTTTAGTTATAATGTTATGACTCTTCAATTTATTTGGAAATATTTGTGCATGTTGTTTGTATATTTAACACACAAATATAAAGATATAACCTCTTAAGATATTCTAAATATTAAAAATAGATTTAATTATACTTACATTGGACTTATACCTTATTAATATGTGTATTGGACATTTATATCCAAGTGCAAGTAATTTAGCTCTTTTAGGAACTTGCTCTGTCCTTTTTATATCCTGGGTTGATTCTAATAATTACTTTGTTGGTGGGCAGTTATACAGTAATGAAATTGACTAAGATAACGATTATTAGCATACAGTTAAGCCACATGCCCCCAATAGGTAAGTTACATGTGAATGGTCCCTGAATTTGATGACAATCTCATTATTGATATCAATGTAGTCTGGTTTCTCCTAATTAACTATTATTGATATGGTTAGTAAAATAGTATCTTCAGCCGAGTGCTAGAATGCATCATTCTAGGACATGTTACGTCCCACTCTCCCTCTAATTTTTTAATTATTTGTTATATTATGTTTTTTAATGAAGAGGCCAATAAAGTTATTTTGTTAGCTCAATATTGATGCTCTAATCACAAAGTTAAAAGACTGTAGTTATTTCGCATGGTCAATATTCAATCGTCTTTGTCATCATTTCTAAAAGAAATTTTTTTCTATGTGCACATGAATTTTTTTTTTCTTATTGCAGTTGTGAGTTATTTAATACGACTGTTGACCAACACGTGAGGAGCTTTTAGTAGTCATCTCTTTTTAAATACTTGTTTAATACTAACGCTAGTTTTTAACTATGCTATTTTTGTTTTTCTATGAAAAAAGCTCATCGGAATAGCCAATTCTGTGGGATATTCAATTGAGTTTTAATAAAAATACCTATCTTGTCCCTAGGGCTATAAATGAAACGAGCTTGAACGAATAAATCTTTATTCATGTTTGTTTATTTATTTTTAAGTTTGTTCGTGTTCAGTTTGTGTTCTTTAAGAATTTTAAATTTTTATTCATGTTCATTTAGTTAAAATTATGTATGTTCATATTCGTTTATTTAATGTCCACGACCATGTTCATTTAACTTAATCGAACATGTTCACGAACATTAAATGAACATGATCATGAACATATAATTGAACATGTTCACGAACAATGTTAATAAATAATAAACAAACAAACAATAAATACATACATACACACATATACACGAACATGTTAATCGAACACTTTGTTCATTTACATCTCTATATTTTTATAAGAAAATATCATTAATAAATAAACAATCATAAATAAGCTTATAAACGAGCTGATAAATGAGTTTGTTCGTGAACATAAACGAATCGAACACGCCTCTGTTCACGTTCGTTCGTTTATTAAATAAACATAAAAATTTTATTCATAGCTGATAAATGAGTTTGTTCGTGAACATAAACGAATTGAATACGCCTCTGTTCATGTTCGTTCGTTTATTAAATAAACATAAAAATTTTATTCATACTCATTTATTTAACTTAATAAACGAACATAAATAAACATTATATGAACAGTTCATGAACAATTCATCGAACTTATCATTTTCACCCTTAGTTGTCCCTAATTTATCCCATGCTTTGATAATAAAACTAGAGTCATAATTTCCTAGAGAGCTGATCAATGTAATTATAGGTTTAAGAGGGGTATTTATGGGTGATTAGCTATAGTTCAAGCTTAATCTACTATAACCACAAGAAATGTATTAGGGGACAATCACCGTATATGTACATTTTATATTTTACATCAAAAGTTGTAATTAAATTATAAAACTAAAATTATATTTGAGAATTGAATCATAACATTTAATATAAATATTTTATTCAAAATTAAATCTATTTTTCTTATTTTTTGTGTTATTTTTTCTATAATATTTGAGTTATTTATATTTGTATTATAATTTTTCATACACTATGATTTTATATCTAGATTATTATAAATTTACATGTACATTTATATTTTGTTTCATGCATGTAATTTTGAAATGTTTATGCATGCGAGTCATATTCCTATTTTATTTTTATGTGTGTTAGATCATGTTTTTGTATAGTTTAATATTGTGATATAATTCAAAAAGTAATTTGTTTGTTGATGTCATATCCTAATTCATAATCTATATATTGCATTGATTCAATTTAAAGAAAATATTATCCATATCACATTATAATTATTTTTTATGTGTAAAATATTATAAATTTATAAATTTTTATATATTAATTATTAATTTTAAATAAAAATATTTATTTAAAAATTAAAATAATATATTATTATATCATATTTAAACAATTAATTCGACTTTCCAAAACAAAGCAAGCATATTCTAGCACACATTAAATTGAACTGTTAACCAGTGATTAAACATTGATTAGATCAGGGGCGAAGCTAGGGGGGCTAGCAGGGCCTCGGCCCCCTTAAAATGTAAAATTGTTATTTAGGCCCTTAAATTTTTTTAAAAATTTTAAATTAGTAAAGGTAAAATTGTACTTTAGCCCCCTAAAATTATAAAATTCAATTTAATCATTTATAAATTATAAAGATATAGACTATAAAAAATTAAAATTTCATCCGACCCCCCTAAAAAATTGTTTTGACTTCGCGCCTTAGATTAGATGAAAATATTATTGTATCTTATGCTATAAATCATACACGTATCTTATGCTATTTCACGTAGAATTTTCATATATAAATATATTTGTGTGTTTTTCTGTTATTGTCAACTGAACTATTAGATATTTGCAAAGAATGATTAAATTTAGGCTTTTTATTATAATTATACTATATATTATATGCTCATTGAATTGATGACATTTGAATAATGATGAGAATAATTTTATTTTATAAAGTAAATTATATTATTTAAAAAAATCATTTTATATATTTTTATATAAAAAAATAGAAAAATATGTAAACATAATAGGATTTAAACACAAAACTTTATAAACTTCAATATTTGTACATTGCAATTAAACCAAAATCTTATTTATTATTTATATTGATTTTTATAAATATATTTGCTACAATTTTATTTTTCACCTATATCTTGGGCGTGTTGTAAAATACAAGTACCAACTTTGTTAGGAAAATACTAAAACACCCTCTTACAAGCAAAGTAAGTTATATTATTATAATGCTATTTTCTTTTTTTACCTTTTCACATTTTATAAGTCAATAAACACTCAATTATTATAAGATTTGAACCTATGATACATAGATTTTAAACATTTAACTTTACCATTCAAATTAAAGTACTGTTAATTTTTATATAAATTTTTAATAAATATATTTGTTATATAATCTTTTCACCCACATGAGTGTGTCATAATTTAGTAATTATTAAATATAATTATTATCAATAATTGATTTTTATATATTTTAGAGTTTCTTATTATATGTTTAAATCAAATTCAAAATATATGTCTACCTTCAAAATATAATTGATATTAATAATATTTTCCCCCAGTACAACTTCATGTTCATCAAATATATGTCTACCTTTTACACCAGCATAGCTTTATATACCTATAACATATTCAAATATGTTCATCCCACATAATTAGATTAATTTATTTTCAAAATCATCAATACCATCTATGCAAAATTAACGATTAAGACTCCAACTACTATCGACCAACTTAGATACAAGCCAACGTTTAGCATACAAACACTAGTTAGAGATGAGATGGAGGACTTAGATACTACCGAAGAGTCTTGAGCTATCCAAACCTCTTCATCACTTACGCATGGAAACAAACAAATTCACAAATTGAGCAAAAAAAGCTCAGTAATACTAGCATTATTTGAATTCAATATAACAAAGCATTAACTAATCAAATATTTCAATGAAACTTCATTATAAACATCAAAATCAATTCAAATTAAATAAACTAGTTCACTACATTATATCATGTTACCTTGAGTCATTTAACCAATCAAACCAATAATATTTCTTTCCTTTTCACATTAGTCATCATAATCCATTATTTTTCACGTATAAGTACATAGTGTATCTCATAAATATGAATCCAAGATGTTAATAAGTCACAACTCATTGTACACTTTCTTATCATGTTACTGTCACATTTCTTGTGACACGGCACATCCAACTCGACCGTTGGACACCACATTCATTGCCTGAGTGATACGGCCAAGACTCGATGTAACACCCTTATCCCGTACCCGTCACCGGAGGGATTAGGAAGTATTACAAAACCAACACGAAATCTCATTTAACACTATATAATAATTCCTAAGTTCAACTCATAACAAAAATATATTAAAACGAAGAATTGAATAACAACCACACATATACATTAATTACATGAAATACGAATAATGACTTAACAAGCCATTTTCGCATGGCTATACAAAGATGTATTACCAAAAAGATACCTAGTTAGTATCAAAAGTTCATCCTATACATGCCATTAGTAAAGTTTAACTACAAAAGTACCAAATGGGCTTAGATAGTGTGGATGACTTCAACTTTGAACTCCCGATAACGATAGCTAACGAGCAGAATCTATAAAACAAAGAATTTAAAGCAACAAAGTAAGCATATGGATGCTTAGTAAGTTCTAAGTAATACAAGTAATTTAAAACTTATTAATTAAACCAAGTACTTGAAATCACATACAAATTTATATTATATGCCGAAAATACATACTTATATATGAGCAACAATGTCTTTTTCATAGATAAAGGTTACCTTGGCCGAATGCTTAAATAATTAAATGAATAACTTATCTTTCAAAATTTTTTTTTTTGCCAAAATGTCATTATAAAATCAAGTATGCCTCCACTCATATATACGAGCTCATGAACTAAGATACAACCTCATATACACACTCTTATAATATGACCAAATATGTAAGATCATATATAACTACATTCAAAAATCATTATATCAATAATCATTTATATTGTTTCATTCACATGTAAATATATATATATATATATATATATATGTATCAAACTTTGATACTAGCAATTCACATGGAAATTAATTCAAATATGAGCTTGTAATACATACATTAGCATGTAACTGTATGGTATTTAAACAACTATGTTTACCGCAGATGTTCGAAAATTAAAATCTTACTTACACGACTGTCATCGATTCTGTTAAATCTTGGAGCTCAGAATACATTGCCAACAAGGGCCTGCGGACCTTTGCCCTGATATTTTCTAGCACGTAGCCTGCGGATCTTAAGTCCGGATAATTTCTAGCATATAGCCTGCGGACCTCACGTCCGGATAGATTCTAGCATATAGCCTGCGGACCTTACGTCCGGATAGATTCTAGCATATAGCCTGCGGATCTCACGTCCGGATAGATTGTCTCACTATACGTATTGTTATTCATATTTCAACTCCCCATTTTTATAATCAAAATCACATATTCGTAACATTATCACAGTTTAATTCAAAGGACTCTCTCTAATTGTCGCATACACACATTAGTTAATAAACAATTTTATTCAAGTGCAAACCAACATTTTTGATTCACCTATCACATTCTTATAGACATCATCAATTAAGTTTAGTAGAGGAGACTACTTAAAAACTTACCTTGGTATATTGAAACGGTAGTAGGTTGGCTACTCTATTGCCTTCTCCTTTCCCTTGTCCGACTTCGATCCTCCTTGCTCCTTAGCTTAATTAATACAAATAGATTTGTTTAATATCTTAACCCATATTGTTTACTCATAATTCACATTCGGCAATCACATAAAAATTTCAATATGTATTAATATTTATAATTATGCCATAATTCAACTTCATACTTATTTGTAACTGAAAATGGTAAGAACTCATCAAGCCACGATAGTCATTTATAACTCAAACTCAAAACAATTATATAACACTAGTAGCCGATCATTCATCTTAGACTAATTTCGTATACATAAGGAAAACTCACATAGTTTACTTCGTTTCCTTATACACTAGTGTAGCCAATGTAATCATTGCCAAATAGATCATATGTGTATAACACTACTCATTTACATATACATTACCTATCAACATTCTCAATCCTTAGCTAATACCGATTGTCTATATAAGTCATAATTATCTTCTTTGCATATAACAACTTTCCAATTCAACTTAATGAAAAATATACATCAAAATCTAAGACCGAATTTGAAATTTCCATAATCAGCACTTGCTATAAAATAATTAGGTCACAATTAATTAATATTACCTAGCTTAGACCTAGATTAGTAAGCATCTAAATTATTTAAAACATTCAACACAACTCAACCTTATAAACACATATTCGGCTAGGAAGAAAGATTGATAATTTAACAACCTTAGCTTAACATATAATTTGTTGTAACACATCTTTAAGCATTCTTTTATTCCATCAACTCAAAACACATTCATCACTCACAATCTAAATTCATGTTCGGCAATGGCCTCTAATATAGTGACCGATTCTTCTCAACTAGCACCTAGTGTACACACATGATTATTTACTTGATTCAAACACCTATCCATCAAAAATTCATCCAATTTAACAAGAACAACAACCACATTCCTTGTTATCTACCATGACCGAAACCCATAAACATTCACCAAATATCAAAAATTTAACATGGGTCCAATAAGAAACTTAGAAATTTACTAGGATTTAACTAAAATTTCAAAAATTAACCAAAACTTCTTACCTTAATTAGGACTAAGATGACCGAAGGATGTTCTTCCCCTAACCTTCTTTCACATTCGGTTCTTCAAGAAAAGATGAATACTTGGTTTTTGTTTTGTTTTCTTTTTTATTTATTTTATTTCTTTTACATAAAATAATAACCATTTAACTAATATTTAATGCATATTTTTAATATATTTCATCATCATGGCCGGCCACTATGTATAAAAAGGAGTATTTGACATGCAAAACCATTATTTCCAATACATGCTTTAATAGGTCCTTATAGATTAACCTATCATATTTCAAAAGTGTCACACATAAGTCCTATTAACTAAATTCACATGCAATCGACTAAATCGAAGTTTAAAACTTTCACACATTCACATTCACACATAATAAACATAAAATATGACGACTAAATATTTTTATGACTCGGTTTTATGGTCCCGAGACCACTTTCCGACTATGGTCAAATTAGGGTTGTCACAACTCTCCCCTACATAAAGAATTTTCGTCCCCGAAAATCTTACTAGTGAATAAATTTGGGTATCTCTCTTTCATAGAGTTTTCAGTTTCCCAAGTAGCTTCTTCGATCCCGTGTTTGAGCCATAACACCTTTACTAAACGAACCTTTTTGTTTCGTAACTGTAACGCCCCCACGCCCGAAACCGTCACCAGAGTCAAGCTTGAGGTGTTACTAAACTTATCTTACCTTTTAAACAACTCTAAACCACTTATTTTAATTTTCGGAATAAACTGTTTTTCTGCGTCATAGCTGCTTAAAAATTCATTTCTTGAGTTTCAAAACTCGAAATTAAGATCCGTAAATTTTTCCTGAAACTAGACTCATATATCTATCTAATAATTTTTTTCTAGAATTTTTGACTTAGCCAATTAGTACAGTTTATTAGTTAAAGTTACCCCTGTTTCAGAATTCGACTACACTGACCTCTACTTACTACGAACCACTTTTCTCCCTATACAAAATTAATATAACTATACCGTTTGTTTATATTAAAACTAGATTCAATAAGGATTCTAACCATATAAATTAAACCACCTAATTATTTTTTTAAAATTTATGGTGAATTTCCAAAGTTGAAACAGGGGATCTAGAATTTTCTCTGACCCTGTTTCACTAAAACTCAGATATCTCATAAAATATAATACCTTTACCTGTTTTTCTTATTCCATAAGAAAATAGACATAATAAGCTTTAATTTCATATATTATTCATCATCAAACCATATCTCTACGATTTTTAGTGATTTTTCAAAATCACATTATTTCTGATACTTGAATCTATTTTTAAGTTACTTTCACATTTTTCTTAGTTTTCATGTGATAGTTACTACTTATTCATACATACAATTAAACATGTATATCATCAGCCATTCTATTAGTTAATCACTAGCAAGTATTTACACATCATTCATTGATCATATCATATCAAAAGAAACCAAGTTCCTATACATGCCATACACAAAACTAAACGTCTAACTATACCAATGTGATTTCTTCGATAGTGTGATCGGGTCTCCGACGTTTCCTTCGATCCCCGAGTGGCTTGATAAAAACTATAAGAAAAAGAAAATAAAGAGAGTAAGCACTAGGCTTAGTAAGCTTACAAGCAAATAAATTACAACATTCAGCATAATGAATGATTATACATAATGTCACCTAGCCTCATAAACTTTCTTTACTTCTCATTTTCTACCTTCTTCTTTACTTACTTACCTTCTTTCTTACGACCTTTCACTATTCATAGATATAATCTACCTTCCCTTTTGCTGATAATTCACTGTAATTTAACGTGTACAATGACCCGTTGAACCACTTGGAATATTAAAGATACTAGGGTCGTTCCTGCCTATCAATATCCTGCCAATGCCATGTCTTCGACATGGACTTACATGAATTTTTCCTGACTCCAATGCCATATATATATCTAATATGGGCTTACATGGCTCATTCCTGTCTCCAAAGCCATATATCGATATGGACTTACATGGCTCATTTCTCGTCTCTGTCTGTCCCACAACCCCAATATCCTAACATTCCTAAGGTTCAAACGGGGCTTCCTAATGCTTTTTCTCTGTCACTTCGCCTTTAATTCGACTTTAAATATCCTCATAAAATAAGTATATAAATTCTGGAAATTAACAATAATAATGTAAAATAAAAGAACATTGCATTTATTTATCAGAACTTACCTCGTATGCAAAAATAGCTATTTTTGTCATTTAAATCCACAACTTGGTATTTTCTCCATTTTAGCTTGAATTTCAGTTTTCCTTGCTCTATCATTTAAAATATAGTCTAATTAGGACTCAAATTATTCAAATTGACCCAAAATCATATTTTGGCAAAATTACAATTTTGCCCCTAAACTTTTGCATATTTACACTTTTGCCCCAAAGCTCGTAAATTAAACTTCAGCCTATTTTCTTATGTTTCATGACATGCTGGTCATTTTTCCCTTCTATGGCAGCATCAAATTCATACTCTAACAAGCACTTATGACTATTAGGTATTTTTACCGATTAAGTCCTTTTACTCGTTTTTGCTTAAAACCGAGTAGTACAAGTTGTCTAACATAATTTAAAACCTCATATTCTATCATAAAACACCAAAATACACAAATTTCACCTATGGGTATTTTTCCAAATATGAACCCTAACTTAAATTATTGCTAGCATAAGCTTTATCGAGCTACCGGGACTCCGAAAACGTAAAGAACATTAAAAACGGGGCTTGGAATCACTTACTATTGAGCTTGGAAAGCTTGAAAACCCTAGCCATGGCTTCCCCCATGCTAATTTCGGCCTCCATGAAGAAGATGAGCAAAATTGGCTTTTAATTTTGTATTTTAATTCATTTTACCCCTAAATGACCAAAATGCCCTTACTACTAAACTTTCAAAAATTCCTTCCATGTCCTAATTTTTTCCATGAACTTAAAATTGGTCAAATTGCTATTTAAGACCTCCTAATTAATATTCTAATTCAACTTTATGCAAAATACTTCTAGAACACAAGTTTTGCAATTTATTCAATTTAGTCCCTAATTTCAAATTAAGTACTTTATGCATAGAATTTCTTCACGAACTTTTCACACAATCATGCAAACATATCATAGAACTCAAAATAATAATAAAATAAATTTTTCTACCTCATATTTGTGGTTTCGCAACCACTGTTCTGTTTAGGCCCTATTTCGGGATGTTACAGTAACTCTTTCACCTCACGAGCTAAGATACGAATCGGTTCTTCTTCATAACTCAAATCAGGTTGAATTTCAACCTCTAATGGACTAATTATGTGCGAAGGGTCAGATCTATAACGTCGAAGCATCGAGACATGAAAAACATTGTGAATCTTTTCAAGTTCGTGGTGAGAATCAATGTGTGGCGATCGCCCAATTGCTCGAGATATCTCATACGGCCCGATAAACCTCAGACTCAATTTGTCTTTACGGCCAAATCTGAGAACCTTTTTCCAAGGTGAAACCTTAAGAAACACTTTATCACCGACTTGATATTCAATGTCTCTTCGTTTCAAATCTGCGTACGACATGACCCAAAAAACTAACTTCTCTCAACCTTTACAAATCTGAAGTAGTTTCGTCATTGGTGTGGCTATCGTCGAAAAACCTTTACAAATCGTCTGTAATAACCGGCAAGTCCCAAAAAGCTCCGAACTTCAGTAATATTTCTCGGAAGCTTCCAGTTAAGTATGGCTGTAATTTTACTCGGATCAACTCGAATACCCGATGCAGACACCACATGACCCAAAAAACTAACTTCTCTTAACCAGAACTCACATTTACTGAACTTAGCATATAATTGCTTATCCCGCAAAATTTGTAACACTAATCTCAGGTGCTCAGCATGTTCGGATTCATCTCTCAAATAGACCAAAATGTCATCGATAAACACAACTACAAACCGATCCAAATATGGTCTGAAGATCCGATTCATCAAATCTATGAATACCGCAGGGGCATTAGTGAGCCCAAATGGCATTACTAAGAACTCGTAGTGACCGTATCTCGTTCTGAAAGCGATTTTGGGTATATCTGAATCTCGAACTCGCAACTGATAATAACCCGATCTCAAATCTATCTTCGAAAATACAGAGGCTCCCTTAAGTTGATCGAACAAATCATCAATATGCGGTAATGGATATTTATTCTTTATCGTCACTTTATTCAACTGACGATAGTCGATGCGATCTCATGGTTCCGTCCTTCTTTTTCACAAACAATCGTTTGGTGCACGTGGTGAAGAACTCGGTCGAGCAAAACCTCTATCCGTCAACTCTTGCAACTGTGCTTTCAATTCTTTCAATTCCGTTGGTGCCATACGATACGGAGCTATCAAAATTGGAGTGGCACCAGGTAGTAGCTCGATGCCAAATTCAACCTCTCGAACAGGTGGTAATCCTGGTAACTCCTCAGGAAAAACATCTGAATACTCACAAACCACTGGTACTAATTCAAGTCTCTTTTCTGACTCTTTACTATCAAGTACGTACGCCAGATATGCTTCACATCCCTTTCTTACATATTTCTGAGCCAACATCGAGGATATTATTGCTGGCAATCCATTCAAGTTAGTAGACTTAACTCGAATTATCTCATTATTTTCACACCTCAAATCAATTGTTTTTCTTTTACAATTCACAACTGCATCGTGAACGGTCAACCAATCCATACCGAGGATAACATCAAATTCATCAAACGGTAAAAGCATCAAATCGGCCGGAAAGTAGGAACCTCTGATTACTAAGGGACATTTCTTACACACCTTGTCAACAAGTACATAACGACCCAAGGGATTTGACACCCGAACTACGAACTCAGTAGAATCAACAGGTAAAGTCTTACTGGATGCTAAAGTCTCACATACATATGAATGAGTAGAACCCAGGTCAATCAATGCAATCACATTAGTATCAAAGAGAGTGAAAGTACCGGTAATAATATCTGGCGAGGAAGCATCCTCGCGTGCACGTATAGCGTAAGCTCTAGCAGGAGCGCGAGCTTCAGATCTGGTTGTAGCATCTCTAGATCCTCTCGGACCGCTACTAGCATTCCCCGCATTTCTAGATGGTCTACCTCGAGCAGCAGTAGCACCCGGTTTCCCACTCTGATTTGCATTCTGTTCAGACAGTCTCGGGCAATCCTTGATAAAGTGGTCAGCTGATCCACACTTATAACAGGAGCGGTCATGGAATCTACAACTTCCTGAATACAATTTACCACAATACTGGCACTCTGTCCTGTCCCGACGATCATTCCCAACACTAGCGACTGAAGAGACTCGCGTACTCACAGGGGGTCATTCACGATCTCTTCTAGAAAAGCCCGATGTATCTTTAGATCTGCCTAAATCATCTCTAAATTTCTTCGATGACTGCTGAAAGGGCTTTCCTGATGATCTCTTACGAAACTCTTTTGCTCCCATATCTGCTTTTCTTTTCTCCTTACTGAGCTCTTCGGCTTTGCACGCTCGTTCAACAAGGACTACAAATTCTCTAATTTCTAGAATACCAACATACAGTTTTATGTCTTCGTTCAGACCATCTTCAAACGTTTACACATTACGACACGAAGAAACACATTCTCGGGCATACCGCTAAGTCTCACAAATTTTCGTTCATAATCGAACTAGACATGGAACCTTGTTTAAGTTCAAGAAATTCTTTCCGTTTCTGATCAATGAACCATTGACTGATATATTTTGTTCGAAACTCGATCTGGAAGAATTCCCACGTTACTCGCTCTCTGGGAACAACGGAAACCAATGTACTCCACCAATAATAGGTAGAATCACGTAGCAAAGATATAGCACACTTTAGGCATTCATCGAGTGTGCAAGAGAGTTCATCAAATACCCGAATAGTGTTGTCCAACCAAAATTCAGCCTGTTCAGCATTATCGCTGTCTGTAGCTTTAAATTCAGTCGCCCCGTGCTTTCGAATTCTGTCAATCGGGGGTTTATTTAACCTCGTCTGGTCATTTACCGGAGGTATTATAGGTGCAGGGGGTGTATATTCGGGAGTGGAGGTTGTGGAACAGCCGTATTGATTCGAATGTATTGGTTGAACCAATCATTCATTACACTATAGAAAGCCTGCCTAGCCTCATTATTCTGATTACTTGCAACAGGTTGAGAGTCCTCCGGTACTGTCCCATGTGCGGGAGCAGGCGCTACACTCTCAACATCATCAGCTACCGCTCGACTGAGATCGGGATCCATTACTAAACAAAAACACATTTTTAATTATCAGAAATCCCCACACTACCAAATAAACACATAATGGCATGTATAGCACGACCCACTCGTATTACGGTAGTCCTAGAATCGACTAAACCGTAGCTCTGATACCAATAAAATGTAACACCCCTATCCCGTACCCGTCGTCGGAGGGATTAGGAAGTATTACAAAACCAGCACGAAATCTCATTTAACACTATATAATAATTCCTAAGTTCAACTCATAACAAAAATATTTAAAACAGTAATTGAATAACAACCACACATATACATTAATTACATGAAATACGAATAATGACTTAACAAGCCATTTTCGCATGACTATACAAAGATGTATTACCAAAAAGATACCTAGTTAGTATCTAAAGTTCATCCTATACATGCCATTAGTAAAGTTTAACTACAAAAGTACCAAATGGGCTTAGATAGTGTGGATGACTTCAACTTTGAACTCCCGATAACGATAGCTAACGAGCAGAATCTATAAAACAAAGAATTTAAAGCAACAAAGTAAGCATATGGATGCTTAGTAAGTTCTAAGTAATACAAGTAATTTACAACTTATTAATTAAACCAAGTACTTGAAATCACATACAAATTTATATTATATGCCGAAAATACATACTTATATATGAGCAACAATGTCTTTTTCATAGATAAAGGTTACCTTGGCCGAATGCTTAAATAATTAAATGAATAACTTATCTTTCAAATTTTTTTTGCCAAAATGTCATTATAAAATCAAGTATGTCTCCACTCATATATACGAGCTCATGAACCAAGATACAACCTCATATACACACTCTTATAATATGACCAAATATGTAAGATCATATATAACTACATTCAAAAATCATTATATCAAAAATCATTTATATTGTTTCATTCACATGTAAATATATATATATATATTTATCAAACTTTGATACTAGCAATTCACATGGAAATTAATTCAAATATGAGCTTGTAATACATACATTAGCATGTAACTGTATGGTATTTAAACAACTATGTTTACCGCGGATGTTCAAAAATTAAAATCGTACTTACACGACTGACGTCGATTCTGTTAAATCTTGGAGCTCAGAATACATTGCCAACAAGGGCCTGCGGACCTTTGCCCGGATATTTTCTAGCACGTAGCCTGCAGATCTTAAGTCCGGATAATTTCTAGCATATAGCCTGCGGACCTCACGTCCGGATAGATTCTAGCATATAGCCTGCGGACCTCACGTCCGGATAGATTCTAGCATATAGCCTGCGGATCTCACGTCCAGATAGATTGTCTCACTATACGTCTTGTTATTCATATTTCAACTCCCCATTTTTATAATCAAAATCACATATTCGTAACATTATCACAGTTTAATTCAAAGGACTCTCTCTAATTGTCGCATACACACATTAGTTAATAAACAATTTTATTCAAGTGCAAACCAACATTTTCGATTCACCTATCACATTCTTATAGACATCATCAATTAAGTTTAGTAGAGGAGACTACTTAAAAACTTACCTCGGTATATTGAAACGGTAGTAGGTTGGCTACTCTATTGCCTTCTCCTTTCCCTTGTCCGACTTCGATCCTCCTTGCTCCTTAGCTTAATTAATACAAATAGATTTGTTTAATATCTTAACCCATATTGTTTACTCATAATTCACATTCGGCAATCACATAAAAATTTCAATATGTATTAATATTTATAATTATGCCATAATTCAACTTCATACTTACTTGTAACTGAAAATGGTAAGAACTCATCAAGCCACGATAGTCATTTATAACTCAAACTCAAAACAATTATATAACACTAGTAGCCGATCATTCATCTTAGACTAATTTCGTATACATAAGGAAAACTCACATAGTTTACTTCGTTTCCTTATACACTAGTGTAGCCAATGTAATCATTGCCAAATAGATCATATGTGTATAACACTACTCATTTACATATACATTACCTATCAACATTCTCAATCCTTAGCTAATGCCGATTGTCTATATAAGTCATAATTATCTTCTTTGCATATAACAACTTTCCAATTCAACTTAATGAAAAATATACATCAAAATCTAAGACCGAATTTGAAATTTCCATAATCAGCACTTGCTATAAAATAATTAGGTCACAATTAATTAATATTACCTAGCTTAGACCTAGATTAGTAAGCATCTAAATTATTTAAAACATTCAACACAACTCAACCTTATAAACACATATTCGGCTAGGAAGAAAGATTGATAATTTAACAACCTTAGCTTAACATATAATTTGTTGTAACACATCTTTAAGCATTCTTTTATTCCATCAACTCAAAACACATTCATCACTCACAATCTAAATTCATGTTCGGCAATGGCCTCTAATATAGTGACCGATTCTTCTCAACTAGCACTTAGTGTACACACATGATTATTTACTTGATTCAAACACCTATCCATCAAAAATTCATCCAATTTAACAAGAACAACAATCACATTCCTTGTTATCTACCATGACCTAAACCCATAATCATTCACCAAATATCAAAAATTTAACATGGGTCTAATAAGAAACTTAGAAATTTACTAGGATTTAACTAAAGTTTCAAAAATTAACCAAAACTTCTTACCTTAATTAGGACTAAGATGACCGAAGGATGTTCTTCCCCTAACCTTCTTTCACATTCGGTTCTTCAAGAAAAGATGAATACTTGGTTTTTGTTTTGTTTTGTTTTTTATTTATTTTATTTCTTTTACATAAAATAATAACCATTTAACTAATATTTAATGCATATTTTTAATATATTTCATCATCATGGCCAGCCACTATGTATAAAAAGGAGTATTTGACATGCAAAACCATTGTTTCCAATACATGCTTTAATAGGTCCTTATAGATTAACCTATCATATTTCAAAAGTGTCACACATAAGTCCTATTAGCTAAATTCACATGCAATCGACTAAATCGAAGCTTAAAACTTTCACACATTCACATTCACACATAATAAACATAAAATATGACGACTAAATATTTTTATGACTCAGTTTTATGGTCCCGAGACCACTTCCCGACTATGGTCAAATTAGGGTTGTCACACTCGAGACTCACCTAGAGCTGACATGGATCCTATTGAGCTACCATTGGGGCTGACAACCCGAGCTCGAGCTAAGAGATACAAAGGGGTTGTTTTGACTTTAGTTGATCTAGTATAGGGTGAAACTGTTGCGGGGCTCATCGAACGTTCTTGGACAAGTCAATTGAGCATGCTTTACAACCTTCTACAAGTTCATTTAGCTCGTTCCTAGCTCATTGAGCTCATTTCTAGTCATTTAACTTTTGCGTTATTCTGCTGGAGTAAACATTTCATTCAGTCTTAGTTAATTAGTTAATATTTTAAGTATTAATTATGTTATGATTTGAATAACTTAATTAAGTGTTTTAATTATGTCTTAGTTTAAGTACTTATTAATTAGTTGTTTTAATGTGTCTTAGCTTAAGACAAATTAAATTTGTCTTAGCTGAATTTAAGTTGTCCTAGCTGCTGAATTTAAGTTGTCTTTAAGTTGACTTAGTTGAATTTAATTTGTTTGTAGGCACATGCATGGACAACATTAAGGAAGGTGTGCTGATGATTACTCTCCTCCAAACCAACTCTTCGTGAACAGTAAGAGCCAAAGTGAGCTGCTAATTTCTCTTCCTAAGCAGCCCCATCGTGTATATCAACAGCCACAAGTGTTTTCACACTTGTTTAAATTGGCTGGAGGTTCTTTTCACACACAAGACCATTCGGTTTTGAGCTTTCACACTTCAAGGGTTGCTCACATTCGGTTGAATCAATTGCAAGGCTATTGAAGTGCCCAAGTTGACATTTAAGGCTCAAGACTATTCGGCTATTCAAAGAAGCTCCTTAAAGGCTGTTCACACCTCTTGGCCGATCATATCCAGCTCCATTTAGCTCCACATTTACTTCAATTAAGGTAAGCTGACTTATGAGACTACAAGGGATGTTTGGGAAGGTTTAAGGAATTTTCAACTCAATTAAGCTGAATTAAGGCTGTCCATTTAGTTTACTTAGTGTCTATTCGGCTAGCTATGTTTTTGAGCTATAAATATGAAGCTCATTTGTTGTAATTTAGACTTTTGACACCTTATATGTTTAATATATCTTTTGTGAGTTTATTCAGCTCTTATTGTTCGTTTAAGACTCAAGTTGACTTATCTAGCCTTACTAGTGGCGTCTACCTTGTTTCTTTGTGAACTTATCACTCCTTGAGTGTGGCGTTCAACCCCGATACCTTTGGTTCCTATCTCTTAATAGACAGAGGGTCAAGGTCCTATTCCTATCATCTATTCATCTTAAGTGTCCTAAAAGATTCGGGTCAATACTCATCTACACTATTGGTTCTTTCTTAACCTTAAGCTCAATCGTTCCATCCAAATTACCAATCTTAAAAATCACCTTAACTCTTTTTTTGGCCGAACCATAACCTTAACCAATCTTAAACCTATTCGAAAACCCTTGTTTAAAAGCTTATACTTAGCCAACTTCAATTAAACTCAAAGTAGAACGATACTTCTCAATTTTACAATTGGGCACATTCACGACTTGAAATTAACAACGAGCACGAGATTGCATCATTTGGTATCAAAGCTAGTTAAAATCGAGGAGTACGGACGTTCGAGCATTCCCAAAGTAAGTTTTTGAAAAAAAATTTCGTGAATTAAAAAAAAAAGGTTATACAAGAAAAGTGCAAATACAAGTGTATTGAATTTATATATTGAAAAAAAAAGGGGTTGTTTTGAAAGTGCTCAAATTTCTTCCTGATCTTCAAAGTTCAATTCTACCAAAAACAAACCATTTCACCACACTAGAGTACCTTATTCTTCTATTTCAGCCTACCCAACACTGAAACAACATCTACCCTTGCAAACCCTTTTGTAGCCGACCCACAAGCTTGCTTATAAGTCTAAACGAGTCCTTCACGAACTTAGAGAGGAGAATTGAGTGGAAAAAGGCATGAGAGTAGTGAGCTCATTAGAGAGTAGAAAAGCCAATATATTGAGTGCAAACACGAGTGTATCATCATCTATTCTTTTCTTCGCGAGTGAACTGTAAGGATTTGTGGTGAGGATTAATGTAACACTCTTAACCCGTATCTGTCGTCGAATTAGGGTTAAAGGCATTACCAGAAAACCGGAACATTTTGCACATAATTCATATACATCATCCATAATCATTATCAAACATTATCATAGAGTCCTTTATATAGGTCATTGAGACCTTAAACATGCATTTGAAAAGGGTCGGGACTAAACTGAGCTCATACAAAAATTTTTGAAACTTAAACATTTCTCAAAGATGTACAGGTCACAAGCTCGTGTGAATAGGCCGTGTGCCTTACACGGTATTAGACACGCTCGTGTGTCTAGGCCGTGTCAAAATAGGGCATAGATACTAACTTGCTTACACGGCCACAAGACACGCTCGTGTGCCTTGGCCGTGGTCGAAACTGACTTGGGTCACACGACTAGCCAAATGCCCGTGTTTCGTTGGCTGTGCTCAAGCCTGACTTACAATCTTAGGGTACCCCATGGGACACACGACTGAGACACACGCCCATGTCTTTGCCCGTGTGGACAAAAATAGGCCAATTGGAAAGCCAATTTGCCACCCAATTTGGGTCAAACTTACAAGCATCAAACCAAGCACATTTGCACTATAATTTCAGCCAATTTCAATACCAAAACATAAACCATTCATGACATAACATTATCAACCAATTTCATGTTCATATCATCTACCAATTCATGTCATTCCATAAATAAAAAACATACCAAAACATATGGTTTCATAATCTCTAATCATATGATCAAATCTTAAGCCAAAACCTTACCAAATTTCATACTAGGCAAATTCCAAGACTTACCAAATTGACCAACTCTCTTGGCCATCCATAAACACATCACATAAGCATAATTTGCATCACATAACATATGCTAAAATCAAACCATAAGTTCAACCTCAAACTAGCCATATCACATGGCAAGTTATATACATCACAAAACATAATCACATACTTCTAGCCTATACATGCCATACTTCAATATATACATTTCCAAAAGGTACCAAAGTATAGTTCGATAGTGTGGTGACGATCCTCGATGATCCCCGAGCTCCCAGTAGCTTCGATATTTATAAATAGTTAAAAAACACATAGAGTAAGCTTTCAAAAGCTTAGTAAGCCATATACAAATAAACTTTTTATTCTAAACATGTAGACATTATCAAATTACATATACTTTAGCCAATAACCAAAACAAACCTCTTGTTCATATACATATCACATATTCTCAAATCATTTGCACATAGAACATATATTCACATGCTTAGATTATATATCATCATTTGCATATATACTTACCTTTCATTCTCAAACATAGCATACAATTCAAACGTACCTGAATCGGATACACATCTCATATAATCATTCGTTTCTCAGAATGCCTGTTGAACCGTTCGAAATCATAAGGATACGCGGATAACTCAGAAAGCAAATACAATTCCAACGTCCCAGACGTGGTCTTACATGTAATCAAACATCGATGCCACTAACCCAGACAGGGTCTTACATGAAATCAAGCACGATGCCAACGTCCCAAACATGGTCTTACACGTAAATTATAAGTCGATGCCAACGTCCCAGACATGGTCTTACACGAATACACATATTGGATCCTATGTCATGACATATGTATCCTAACTATTCCTAAGGTTCGTATGGGGCTTTTCGGATGTCAAATTTTTGTTGATACTTTCTCAGATATCTCATATTCAACTTTCATATTATCATTCATCATAATAAAATGTTATATATACATGAATAAATCAATTCAAATACATTTATTTGTATATGACTTACCTCGTACGGATTCAGATAGACGGAATCGGCTACTCAACGACTTTCGACTTTCCCCGATCTAATTCTATTTTCTTTAATTCTAGATCTATATAAATTCAAATTTAACTCTTTTATTTACCAAATCATTCAAATCAATCCAACAACACATATTTAGGGCATTTTACAAATTAGCCCTCACATTTTTACACTTTAACACTTTAGTCCCTAATTCACAAAATCACAAAATACACCAAATTTCTTTAAACATATGCTTGATTGAATTCTCTAGTACTCATACAAGTCCACACATTTCATTTATTTAACATTTTAGTCCTTTAATTTAGAAATTTCACAATTTAGCCCATTTTACTCAAATTCATCAAAAATTCAAAGACAAAATATACTAACCCAAAACATATCTTTCATTTACTAACATCTAACTTCATAAAGCTCACAACTTCATCAATGGCTCAACTCAAAATCATCAAAAAAATCAAAAATTGAGACATGGGCTTGAGAGTATACAAAGCAACGATTACAAAAACGTAGAAATTACCAAAAACTGAACAAAACTCATACCTTAATTTTAAACTCAAAGTGCCAAAAACCTAAAACAAGAATATGGATTCTTCTTTCTTTGTGAATTCGGCAAAATGGATGACAATATGACTAAAATTATGTTTTGTTTTATTTAATATATGTTTAATATACCAATTACCAAATTACCCTTTAATAAACCATTATAAAATCACTTAATGGATGTCCATTAATGTCCATTAACCTTATCAATGGGTTAATAACAACATAAGGACCTTTCATTTACAAAGACATATCAAATAGACACTTTAACAATTAGAATGCCACTTTTACATTTTACGCGATTAGGTCCTTTTTGCAAATTAAGCACACAAACGATTAAATTTTCATACGAAATTTTCACAGATATCAATTCACATATAATAGGCACAGAAAATAATATTAAATATTTTTATGGCTCGGATTTTTGGTTCCAAAACCACTATTCCGACTAGGGTCTAAACCAGACTATTACAATTCTCCCCCCTTAGGGATTTTCGTCCTCAAAGATTCAGATATTGTTGTCTCATAGCCTCTTCGGGCTCCCACGTAGACTCTTCAATACCGTGTTGATGCCACATCACTTTTACTAACGAAATTTTCTTATTTTGCAGTTCTTTAACCTTGCGAGCTATTAGACGAATTGGTTCTTCTTCGTAAGTCATATCTATAATGCCCCAAAAATCTCGAAACCCAAAAATCCTGAAATCTCAAACTTTTTTAATTTTCAATTTTGATAAAAATCATGTTTAATATTCCTAGCTAAGCGATAATTTTAGTAGGTCTTAGTTAAGGTGTGAGTTGAATTAAAGGGTAGAAGAAATTATAATTTAATTATTAAAAGCATCAAGGATGGCAAGTAGTTGGGCTTTTAAATAAAGTTAGGGGAAAATAGCATCAAAAAGGCCTAGTGGTAGAGTGGCTAAATGACGCCACATAGGGTGTAGGGAGGTGGTGTTAATAGCTAGCAAGGAGGTCCAAGGTTCGAATCCTAGCTTAGTGTTTTTAGAAGTTTAATTTTGGCCTTCTAGAAGGATGGTAGTGGCGTGAAAGTGAACTTTAGGGGAAGTGTTCAGGAGAGAAATTTAAGGAAGGGATTAAGGGGTTATTAGGGAGAAAAACGATGAGATGGGAAGGGGAAGTGATGGAGCCGAATGGGGAATTGGGCATAAGAAAAATTCAGCTATAAGGCTTATAAATAAGTGCCGAATGCTAGGGTATGAAGCTAATGTCGAATTTCCTCCACCCCGTTACCAGAAACTCTTTTCTCTAAAAGCCGAAAACTCTCTGCCTTCTTTTCTTTTTTCTTCTTCCTTTTACCGAAATCTATTTCTTCTCCACCTTATTTTTGACTTTTCTTTCTTTTCCTTGGAGTCTAATAACCCTCTTCTGCCATACAAAATCATAAAGGGTTGAACCTCTTCGGCCAGATACCCTTGGTGCAATCACTACTCCTTCTGCTTTGGTCAAATCTGGTGTAAGCGTTGTTCTTCCAATCGGTTTCTTTGCTAAGTATCATATATTGTCCCTCACTCTTTCTAATCAACTGTGGTAGGGAATTAGTATCGAATCTCAGATCTTAGCTCATTGCCGAATTGCTCTTTAGGTATTGCAGTTTTGGTAAGTATTCCTCTTCCATTGACTAAGGTTGGCCGAATAGCCATAGGCAAGGTAAGGGACTTGTGTTGGATACAAGTCATCTACTATTAGGGTTTTAATAGTTAAGATTGGTACAGATATAAGGATACGTGATCAAGGAAAAGCGGTTAAGGATTGGGCTCAAGGTTTGGGCTAAGGAGATCACATCACGCTTACTTACCAGGTGTGTACATACACTGCACACATACTATGAATCGACAAAAGTCGAAATGCCGAAATGTCAAAATGTCGAAAAGCTAAAAGATTGGCTACGGTAGTCTTGCGAGTGCGCAAATACTCGTAAGGGGGAGACCGATAGGTTGCCTAAGGCCCATGGGCAATTCCATGGACTTGGGTTGTGAATAGGCCAAGTGGGCCGGAATGGGCTAAATTTGATAAACGATGCTATATGATAGGAAACTTGTATGTGAGCTTGAATATAATGTGATTTGGGTCGGATGGGCCATATAAATGAGATTGGGCCTAATGGGCCATATGAACGTGAATGAGGCCTGATGGGCCATATAAATGTGAATTGAGCCTGATGGGCCATATGAATGAGATTGGGCCAAGAGGGCCACGTGCATGTATGTAAGGGTTTTGGGCCTAGTATATGATAACCACATAAAACTTAATTAATATATATTGCGACCATGGACAAGTCATATGGTTAAGGTGTGGCAACGGGTATATGCATGTCTAGGATTGGATCTAGGGAGAGCTTGGTACTTAAGCGGTCTTAATAACTCACCTCCTCTTCTCTGGAGTCCTACTTGGTGCATAGTATTCGTTCATCTTAGCTCACGGGATTTGTTAATGGGCCAAGGTAAGTAAAAACCCATAATAAAGAAAAATTATCGAAATGCCCTTAAGGGTGATAATGACTAAAATACCCCTAAGTGTTGTGTGTAAGATTTATGATTGCTACATGCATTCATATGTATTCATATGATATCCTATTTAGGTTGCATATGGATTGGGAATTATGGAACGGAGGGAGTATATGAGGGTCGCATGGTTGCTTGACAACCGTGGATCCACCGATGGCTTTTAAGCCCAATATGTGATTGGCAGCTTGCTGCAACTTGGGTAGTTCTGCAACCGGGCTACCATTGATGTATATCGGTTGGGTGGGTCGATATTTATATCCCCACAGGTTGTAAAAAGGGGGACGGAGCAGAAGTGTACTGGTTGGATTATTAGGGTGGGTTGCATTGCATTGCATTGCATGTTTGATGTATGAAGACTTTTGAGTGCATGTTTTCGTCGAGGGTTGTACACACTGAGTTTGCGAAAACTCACCCCCTCTTTTATTTTATTTTCTAGTGATGCTCAGTAGAAGGTTCGATGTTTGGAGGGACTCTAGGTGGCCAGCTAGCAAGATAATTTGGACTTGTTTTTCTATTTAAAGCTTATCAGTTTCTATGTTATTAAGTACTTTTCAAATCAGATTGTAATATGGCTTCTACTTTATTATTATTTGGATTATTATTTTTTATGTGATGTAATTATAAAAGGTTGAACACGGTTTCTTAAACTATAGTATGACTTTTCTACGTTTCCGCTACTATATTTTAAAATGACATGTTTTCATAAAATCATATATTAAATAAGTAATTGAAAGGAGTTTTTCTTAAGTATAGTTAAGATATCTTTTATTTTAAAAAGGGTTTTCAATAAAAACACAGTTTTTGCTAAAACACTTCAATGTTATGCGCCAGATTCGGCCATAACCTCCAGGCCGGGTTTGGGGTGTTACAAAATCAGACTAAATCTCAATCTCAGATGGAGGAATCACATGCGAAGGATCAGATCTGTATCATTGAAGCATCGATACGTGAAACACATTATAAATCTTTTCTAGTTCAGGTGATAACAACAATCTGGAAGCAACCGGTTCGACACACTCAATAATTTTATAGGCCCGATTGTAACACCCCTAACCCGTAACTGTCGCCGGAATAGGTCAAGAGGCATTACCGGACTTATAACTCAGTTTAGAACAATCATATAACAAATATCATCTCATTTCAATAAACATAAGTCATTCATATTCTGTATGAATTTAAAACGAGTACACAAAGTTTAAATCATACATTCAGGACCATATTGATAACATATGAAAGTTTCAGAACTTAGAAAAATTTTCAACTTTTAAAAGGTCACACGCCTATGTGAATAGGCTATGTGCCTCACACGGCATTAGACATGTCTGTGTGTCTCGGTCGTGGTGAAACAGGGCATACATACTGACTTGTCCACGCGACCATAGGAAACGACCGTGTACCAGGCCGTGTGAAAATTAGGGAGGTTACTGACTTGGCCACACGGCCAACCACATGCTCGTGTGCTAGCCCGTGTGTCTAGGCAGTGTCAGAACTGGAGGGTAAACTGACTTTAATTCGTAGGGTACCCTAGGGGACACACGGCCGTATAACGTAACCATGTGTCACACACGGCTGAGACACACACCCGTGTCTCTGCCTGTGTAGACAAAAATAGGCCATTTGAATAGCCAATTTGCCACCCCAATTTGGGTCAGCCTACAAGAACCAAACCAATCGTATATGCACAACCATTTCAGCTAATATCTATTCCAAACCATACATAATTCATGCTATAACATTACCAATCATTTCCATTCTCAATTTGTTACTCAATTCATACCAAAACTTAAACTAATATCATACCTAAACATATGATCAATACATCATTAAATCTTATGCTTAAACTAACCAAACTTCTCAACAATTACCATTTCTTTTGGCCAACCAAAACATACCATAATTGGACATTAACATCACATATCATATACCACTGTCAAACTATAAGTTCAAACACAAACTAGCCATATCACATGGCTAAATATATACATCACAAAACATAATTCCACAACTTCTAGCCTATACATGCCATACTTTTAAAATATACATTTTCAAAGTACCAAAATGAGGTTCGATAGTGCGGTGACAATCCTCGATGATCCCCGAGCTCACAGTAGCTTCGTTATCTATAAAACAATGCAAACACACACGAAGTAAGCTTTCGAAAGCTTAGTAAGCCATATACAAATAAACATATCATTCAAAGAAAATAAGTATCATCAAATCATTTATACTTAGTATACAAATGCTATCACAAATCTCATCTTCATATACTTACCTTTCATTTTCAAACAGACTATACAAAGCAAACATACCTGAATCGAATGTGCTTTCTCAAAGTTATTCATTTTTCTCAGAATGCCCGTTTGAACCATTCGGAAACATAAGGATACGCGGATAGATCGAAAAATATTTATACATGCCAACGTCCTAGACATGGTCTTACATGTTATCAAACATCATTGCCACTGTCCCAGATAGGGTCTTACACGAAATCAGATACGATCCCAATGTCCCAAACATGGTCTTACATGTAAAACAAAAGTCGATGCCAACGTCAGAGACGTAGTCTTACACGCATAACAGATATCAGAAATCCTATGTCATGACATATGTATCCTAACTATTCCTAAGGTTCGTACGGGGCTTTTCGGATGTCAGAACTTTGTCGATACATTCTCGGATAGCTCATATTTAGCTCAGACATTCATTCATCACAATTCAATATCAAATGGATAATAATAATTCAATTCAAACAAGCTTATTTGTATATCAACTTGCCTCGTACGAATTCGGATGGATGGAATCGGTTACTTGACAACTTTCGACTTTCCTCGATCTAATTCTTTTTTCTTTAATTCTTAATCTAAATCAATTCAAATTTAACTTATTCAATCAAAAATTCATTCAAAACAATCCATAGACACATATTTAGGGAAATTTGCAAACTAGCCCTTACATTTTCACATTTTGACACTTTAGTCCCTAATTCACAAAATCACAAAATACATATAATTTTGCATATACTCATGCTTGGCCAAATATTCATAGCTCTAATTCAAGTTCACACATTTCATTTTAGTCCCTCAATTTAAAATTTTCACAATTTAGCCCATTTTACTCAAAATCATCAAAAATCCAAAGACAAAAACCCAACATCAAAATTTTATATATCAACAACTAACTTCACAAAACTCATAGTTTCATCAATGGAACATTTCAAAATCATCAACAAAATCAGAAATTGAGGCATGGGTTCGATAGTATACTAAGCAATGATTACAAAAACCTAGAAATTATCAAAAACCAAACAAAAACCATACCTTAATCAAGATTTTCCTTAGCCGAACCCTAGCTATCCTTTTCTTTTCTTTTACTTGTGATTTTTGGTTGATGAGTATGAAAATGAGCTTATTTTAAGCTTTGTCTTATTTAACATATATTTATTAATAAAATATTAAATTTGCCCTTTATTAAAACATATAAAAATCATTTGTAATAAGGCCATATATGACCATTAACCCTGTAAATGGCATAATAACCACATAAGGACCTCTCATTTATAAAGCCAAATAACATAGGCACTTTTAACAAACAGCAGGAAACTTTTACATTTTACGCGATTAGGTCCTTTTTCAAAATTAAGCACACAAACGATCAAATTTTCAAACAAAATTTCAGCTGGAATACCGGTACCCCCAAGGCGCAGTAGAAAAATAAAATTCTGGCAATGCAAACTATGGATCCATGTGCGAGGAAAGAATCAGGAAAAAATATATATTATGATAATGTTTTGAAATTACCGAAACTTCAATCTGAGTAGACAGCGACGCCTTGGCAACGAGAATTCAGAACCACTATCGAATCAAGTTGCAACTTTTTCAGATGCCGACCTCTACGTAATCCACCCAATTGACAATGAACGGAAGAAGTCCCCAAAAATGTTTTAGAGGATTTTCTTTACTTGACGGCTGCTAGACCACTCAAGCTAGGTTTAAGGTTTTATTTATATCTAACTCCTCTTTTTAATTGGTATATTTATAACGAATCTTAATTCACAAAATTTTAAAATAAATAAATATAATAATGCTTTAACCGAAAATTATAATTACATTAATTATAACAAAGATTTCGATAAACTATATTTATTTAAATTTATATACGAACCAAATTCATATATTAATAGAATTATGTTCTCATTATGTGTACAACATCCTTGTACATATAATATATTCGATATTTGATTGCCCAATTAAATTAATTCTATAATTAATTTAATTCATGTGACAACCAAACACAATACCAACTATGTTTTATTCCGATCATCTCAACTACATGGTGTGACCCTGTAGGCTCTTCTAACGTTAGCAGTAATACTAGAACGGTTCTAATGTTACATACAATGAGTGGCATCTAGCAATGCATCATTTCTACCTAAGTTACAAGAAGTCATGATTCGACATAACCTTTTGTGATTTACCTTTCATGCATTAATCCTTAAGTCCTTTATCTCTGGAATGAACACAAGTCATGGAATAGTCACACTTGCATAGTCCATCTCATGTTTCTTGATATCTTGAGTAGACTATGATATACAAATAAGTATGACATTTCATATAAACTTATTTGAGCATGGCCATGCATTTATAGTCTCACTCAATGGCCTAAGATATTACTCCCATTATGTAGGAGGGACTTATTCTATATTGATCAACCATATCCCTCTACATAGATTGTGGTATATCCAACATCAGCCTTTATAGAACAACCAGTTACGGTGTACATTTGACTGTATCAAAATATACAACTCACGATGTTGGGATAATGATGATCTCAAGTCTGAGGATCATATACATATTAATCACTATGAGTAATGTTGTGACAATTACATAATAATCTAAGAAACATACTCATAGCGGGTTAGTACAATATGTTGTTCTCTAACACACATATTCATGCATTGATTTTGACACTCCATATCAATGACAACTCTTTATCATCAATCAACTACATGTTAGTCTTAATGCATTATTATTGTCCTAGTCAACAATAATACTTGACTAAGGATCTTTTAAGAACAATCATATTATTCTCAGGACATTATTATAAAACAATTTATTTATACAAACAAAAAAGAAACTGAAATAATAATGGAAACGCCTTATATTAATAATGGAAACGCCACATCACTTTTACTAACAGAATTTTCTTATTTTGTAGTTCTTTAACCTTACGAGCTAAGATATGGATCGACTTCTCTTCTTAAGTCATATCAGACTGAATCTCAATCTCAGACGGAGGAATCACATGCGAAGGATCGGATCTGTATCGTCAAAGCATCGATATGTGAAACACATTATGAATCTTTTCTAGCTTTGGTGGCAAAAACAATCTTTATGCTACCGGCCCAATACGCTTGGTAATCTCATACGACCCGATGAACCTCAGACTCAATTTGCCTTTTCTACTGAACTAAAGTACTTTCTTCCATGAAGACACTTTTGAAAAACACTTTGTCGTCGATCTCAAATTCAATGTCTTTTCTTTTCAAATCTGCATAAGATTTCTAAAAATCGAAAGTTGCTTTTAAACTATCTCAGATCACTTTTACTTTCTGTTGAGTTTCTTTTATCAAATCAACTCCGTGAATCTTATTTTCACTGAGCTCCATCCAATACAAAGGTGAATGACATTTGCGACCATATAAAGCTTCGTAGGGTGTCATTTTAATGCTCGACTGAAAATTGTTATTATAAGCGAATTCAATCAAAGGCAGATATTGTTCCCACGAACCTTCAAACTCAAGAATGCAACATCTTAAAATATCCTCGAGTATTTGAATAATCTGCTCAGATTGACCATCCGTTCGCAGATGAAAAGTAGTACTAAAATGCAATTTAGTACCCAGAGCATCTTGCAATTTCTTCCAGAATCGTGATGGCACACCGTGCAATCTTACAATATCAGAAATGTATAAATCAGCTAACATAATAAGTGAGTAATCAAATCAAACCGAAATAAAATGAGTTGATGTCGTCAATCGATCAACTACAACTTAGATTGTATCTTTCTTTCCCGGAGATAGGGGAAATCCCAAAACAAAGTCCATGGTCACTCGATCCAATTTCCACACAGGAACCATAATCGGTTGTAACAACCCAGATGGCAATTGATGTTCAGTTTAACTTACTGACAGATCAAACATTTAGAAACAAAGTCAGAGATATCTCTTTTCATTCCGGACCACCAGTAATACTATTTCAGATCATTATACATTTTTGTACAACCCAGATGCACATATAACCGATTAATATGAGATTCACTAAAAATTATTTGAATTAATTTTGAATTTCTCGAAACACAAATTCGATCTCGGAATCTCAAACAATCATCTTTATCAACTCTAAATTCTGAATCGGACACTAAATCAAAATGAGCTTTTTTAGCTAAAATCTCATTATCAATCTTCTGAGCTTCGATAATCAGCTGTACGAACATAGGTCTTGCTTTCAATTCAGCTAAAACTGAACCATCACCGGACAGAACCAAATGAGCATTCATCACACGTAAAGCAAACAATGATTTTTGACTCAAAGCATCCGCAACAACATTTGCTTTTCTTGAATGATAATGAATCACAAGTTTGTAGTCTTTTAGTAGTTCTAACCATCTTCTCTGTCACAGATTTAGATCTTTCTGAGTCATCATATGTTTCATGTAACACCCCAAACCCGGCCCAGACGTTACGGTCGAATCTGGCATGTCACATTGAAGTGTTTTAGCGAAAACCTTGTTTTCATTGAAAACCCTTCCTTAAAATGATACATCTTAGTTACTTTGTAAAATCTCTTTTCAGTTGTGAAAGCTTTGTTTAAAACATTTGATTTAAGAAAACTTATCATTTAAAATTTTAGTTGCGGAAACGTAGTATATAAAAACTATGGTTTAGAAAATCCATGTTCGACTTCTCATTATTACAACACATAAAATTAATAATCCGAATAATAACAAAAAGGGGAGGCCTTATTACAATCCAGACTAAATTACTTATTAAACTAATAACTTATATGCTTTTAAATCAAATCCAAGTTGTCTTGCTAGCTGGCCACCCAGAGTCCTTCTGGACATCGAACCTCCTACTGAGCATCACTTGAGGAAAATAAAAGAGGGGGTGAGTTTTCGAAAACTCAGTGTGTACAACCCTCGACGAGATACAAGCATTCATCAATCACCATACAACATACATGTAATGCAATGCAGTGCAACCCACCCCAATAATCCAACAGGTACACTTCAGCTCCCTCCCCTGATACACATCCTGTGGGGATATAAATTTGACCCACCCAACTGAAACACATCAATGGTAGCCTAGTTGCGGAACTACCTTCATTGTAGCAAGCTTCCAATCACATATTGGGCTTAAAACCCGTCGGTGGATCCACGGTTGTCAAGCAACCATGCGATCCTCATATACTTCCTCCGTTCCATAATTCCCAACCCATATGCAACCTAAACAGGATATCATATGAATGCATATGAATGAAGCAGGTATACATGTAACATCCATAAATCTTACATTCCACACATAAGGGTATTTTAGTTATTTTTGTCCTTAGGAGCATTTCGATAATTTTCCTTTATTACGGGTTTTTACTTACCTTGGCCCGTTAACAAATCCCGTGATCTAAGATGAATGAATACTATGCACCAGGTAGGATTCCAAAGAAGAGGAGGTGAGTCATTAAGACTGCTTAAGTACCAAGCTCTCGCCAGATCCAATCCTAGACAGGCATATACCTGTTGCCACACCTTAACCCTATGACTAGTCCACGGTCTCAATAAATTAATTAAGTTTTATGCAGTCATCATATACAAGGCCTAAAACCACTTACAAAGCCCAGACAAATCAACATACTTGTATATAGCCCACTAGGCCCAATCTCTTTCATATGGCCCATTAGGCCCAATCACATTTATGTGGCCCACTAGGCCCAAATCACATTCCTATGACCATTAGGCCCAATTCACATTTACAGTCATGTTTACATACAATTTTCCATCACATAGCATCAATTATCAATTTTTACCTATTGTGGGCCCAACGACCCATCGGGCCTATTTAGCCCATTTTGGCCCAGTTGGCCAATTCATAGCCCAAGTACATGGAATCAACCATGGGGCCTCAGACAACCTATCAGTTTCCCCCTTACGAGTGTTTGTGCACTCGCAAGACTACCGTAGCCTAACTTTCGGCTTTTCAGCATTTTGGCTTTTCGAGATTTTGGCTTTTGTCGATCTACTTGTGTGTGCAGTGTATGTGCACACTTGGTAATAAAGCGTGCTGTGATCCCCCTTTCCACGAACCTACAACTGATATCACTCAATGATTAATTACATAAACCTATCGATTACTTTACCCAAAAGCCGAAGTCTCACCTTAACCTTACCTGAAACGCCAAGTCTTAATAACTTTTTCTTTGAACACTAATCACGTGTACTTCTCAGATCTACATTAACCTTTATCGTTAAAACATAATGGGTGATTTGTATCCACCATATGTCACCCTTTTCACTAAAGCCTATTCGGCCAACCCTCATCAAATGAAGAACACTTACCAAAGTCTCTCACCTGAGGAGCAAATCGGCAGGGTTCCAAAAGACTGGAATTCGATACTAATCCTACCAAAATTGATTAGAAGAAGTGAGGAATAGAGTATTCGATACTTAGCAAAACCGATTGGAAGAACCAAAACACTTACACTAGAACTGACCAACTAGAAAAAGTAGTGGCGGCTCCAAGGGTATTCGGCCAAAGAGGTGTTCGGCCCTTGCGATTTGTATGGGAAAAAGGGGTTATTTGGCACCAAGGGAAGAAGAAGTCAGCTAGACTAAAAGTGAATCAAAGAGAATTGAGTAAAGTGAGAATGGAAAATCGGCATAAAGAGAAGGAAAGAAGATCAAGGGTTTTTGGCTTTTAAATCTTGAAGAGAAAAAAGGGTTTCTGGCAACAAGGTGAAGGAGAATTCGGCATTAGCCTGGCAACCACACATTCAGCACCTATATATAACCTTTATAGCCAAATTTCCTATGCCTAAATTTCTATTTTGGCTCCACCACTTCTTTACTCCTCATCTCCTAGTTTTTCTCCCTGATAACTCCTTAATCCCCTCCTTAACTTTCTCCTCTTATCACTCCTTACAGAGTTCATATCCAATGCCACCTCTGTCCATCTCTTAAGAAAAAATAAATCCCTCTTTTGAGCAAGGAGAGATTCAAACCCAAGACCTCCGACACTAGCAACATGCCACTTATCCCCTAGGCCATCAAGCTCTTTTCTGTCTAATTCTTCCTTCATTTATTCAAAAGCCCACCTACTTGCCATCAAGATTCTTTTAATAATTAAACTATAATTTCCTTCACTTCTTAGTTCTAACTCCAAAACTAATCGAGACCTGCTAACACATAATTAACACTTAACCGGGAATACTAAGCATAAATTTTTTTATGAAAATCGAAAAAAAGAAAATTTAGGATTTTAAAATTTTTGGGGCGTTACAACTCTACCCCCTAAAGGAAATTTCATCCTCGAAATTCCTAACTACTAACATAGACTACCACACCACACATTCGCTGCGCACTCTAATTCCAACTTAGGTAAATAACACATTATTGGTAAGTACATACCATTATTCACCTTTAGAGCGTCTCCTTCCTCTTGATGACGTGCTGCATAGACCAAAGCTGGCTGCCTCGACTTAGCATGACCAACACCTCTGCCCGGTGCTCCACGACCCAAATCGTTTCCACCCCTGGCCTGTTCACGACCTCTCGACTGTTGCTGACCACCCCTCGGTGGCTGCACACCACCTCGGTCCATGACTGGCACCTGAGTTGACGTTCTAGGGCAATTCCTGATCCTATGCTCCACGGATCCACAAACTAGACAAGCTCCCGTCCTCTTCCAACACTCGCCTACATGACCTTTCCCACAATCAGCACAAGGTGGCACCCCTGGATTAACAGCAAGGGGCCCTGTTCTAATTGGCCCAATAACTGTGGCCCTAGCCTTAGGTCTCTGATTGACACTAGGAGTCTCAACCTCCCTTTTATCCTTACGCCTTTCTTTTTCCCGATTTAGGTGCTCAGTGCGCTTTACCTCCTCCGCTATCTTTGCTTTCTCTACCAACTCCGAGAAAACTCGCTTCTTTTGTGGAGCTATCAATACTCTGAGGCTATCTCTAAGTCCACCCTCAAACCTAATGCAACGCTCATAGTCCGTTGCCACCATAACTCTTGCATACCTACTAAGGCGTAGAAATTTTGCCTCATACTCTGCCACAGATTTGTTTCCCTAGGTCAAGTTTAGGAACTCCTTTCTTCTAGCATCCACATAACTCGCACCTACATACTTCCCTTGAAACACAGTTTTGAAGAAATCCCAAGTGACCTGCTCAGGTTGGGTGCCCTCTTTCACTGTCAGCCACCACTGGTAAGCTTCTTCCCTAAGCAGTGACACTGACCTTTTCAGCTTTTGTTGGGTGAAGCACCCAAGTCCTCCATTATCCTTTTAGTGGCTTCCAACCAAAGATTCACCACGTTAGGAGCCACACCAGGCACGCCCTTAAAGATCTCAGCCCCATTTGAACGAAGCCACTCCGGAATGGACCCTCGATTTCCTGTGCCATTATTGGGCCCTGGGACCCTTTCCAAAATTCTCAGCATTGCCTACGACAATGCATCTTCCCCCGCGGCCTGATCATACGGTCCATTCCCAGCCACAGGTGAGGCCGGAGCCTCTTCTACTCCAACATTGGGCATGTGGCCCGATGCCGATGATTCAGTCCTAGCACTTCCACGGCCTCGGCCACGGCTTCTTGCACCTCTCGTAGCACTCATCATCGATTCACGTATTTTTTGGATTAAAAATTTTATGAAGTTTTAGTTAGTTTCCTTGATTAAACTGATGTTTTATGAAAGTATTTAAATAGAAGATTGTTTCCGAAAATCCTCTACAGTTTCAAGATCCTACGGGCTTCAGTTCCATTCTAACATAATCATCCAAAGTAGCCCTCTAACTATCTACTGTATAACAATTTAACCAGGCCTAAGAACAAAAGAACTTACTTGGTTCAACGTCGGAGACTCGTTGTGCCACTCAGCAAGACTTCCCTTTTTTCTAAAACATTATTATTCAAAAGAAAAACCAAGTAATAAGGCCCACTTCACAGCTAGAGTTTTGCAACCGAGCTCTGATACCACTAAATGTAACACCCTAAACTCGGCCCAAATGTTATGGCCGAATCTGGCGTGTCACATTGAAGTGTTTTAGCAAAAACCTTGTTTTCATTGAAAACCCTTCCTTAAAATGATATATCTCAGTTACTTTGTAAAATCTCTTTTCAGTTGCGAAAGCTTTGTTTAAAATATTTGATTTAAGAAAACTTATCATTTAAAATTTTAGTTGTGAAAAAGTAGTATATAAAAACTATGGTTTAGAAAATCCATGTTCGACTTCTCATTATTACAATGCATAAAATTAATAATCCAAATAATAACAAAAAGGGGAGGCCTTATTACAATCCAAACTAAATTACTTATTAAACTAATAACTTATATGCTTTTAAATCAAATCCAAGTTGTCTTGTTAGCTGGCCACCCAGAGTCCCTCCATACATCGAACCTCCTACTGAGCATCACCTGAGGAAAATAAAAGAGGGGGTGAGCTTTTAAAAACTTAGTGTGTACAACCCTCGATGAGATACAAGCATTCATCAATCACAATACAACATACATGCAATGCAATGCATGCAACCCACCCCAATAATCCAAGCAGACACTTCAATGGAGAGTCTTGTTCTCACGAACTACCTTCATTTGCGAAGAAGTCGCCAATCACATATTGGGCTTAAAAGCCGTCGATGGATCCACGGTTGTCAAGCAACCATGCGACCCTCATATACTTCCTCCGTTCCATAATTCCCAACCCATATGCAACCTAAACAGGATATCATATGAATGCATATGAATACAGCAGGTATACATGTAACATCCATAAATCTTACATTCCACACATAAGGGTATTTTAGTCATTTTTGCCCTTAGGGGCATTTCAATAATTTTCCTTTATTACGGGTTTTTACTTACCTTGGCCCATTAACAAATCCCGTGAGCTAAGGTGAACGAATGCTATGCACCAGGTAGGATTCCAGAGAAAAGGAGGTGAGTCATTAAGACCGCTTAAGTACCAAGCTCTCCCTAGATCCAATCCTAGACATGCATATACCCGTTGCCACACCTTAACCCTATGACTTGTCCACGATCTCAATAAATTAATTAAGTTTTATGTAGTCATCATATATTAGGCCTAAAACCACTTGCAAAGCCCAGACAAATCCACATACCTGTATATGGCCCATTAGGCCCAATCTCTTTCATATGGCCCATTAGGCCCAATCATATTTATGTGGCCCATTAGGTCCAAATCACATTCCTATGGCCATTAGGCCCAATTCACATTTACAGTCATGTTCATTTTCCATCACATAGCATCAATTATCAATTTTTTCCTATTATAGGCCCAATAGCCCATCGGGCCCATTTAGCCCATTTTGGCCCGGTTGGCCAATTCACAGCCCAAGTCCATAAAATCGTCCATGGGGCCTTAGACAATCTATCGATTTCCCCCTTACGAGTGTTCGCGCACTCTCAAGACTACCGTAGCCAAACTTTCAGCTTTTCAGCATTTCGACTTTTCGGCATTTCAGCTTTTGCCGATCTACTTGTGTGTGTAGTGTATGTACACATCTGGTAATAAAGCGTGTTGCGATCCCTTTTCCATGAACCTACAACTGATATCACTCAATGATTAATTACATAAACCTATCGAATACTTTACCCAAAAGCCGAAGTCTCACCTTAACCTTACCTGAAACGCCAAGTCTTAATAACTTTTCCTTTGAACACTATTTACTTGTTCTTCTCATATCTGCATTAACCTTTATCGTTAAAACATAATGGGTGATTTGTATCCAACATATGTCACCCTTTTCACTAAAGCCTATTTGGCCAACCCTCATCAAATGAAGAACACTTATCAAAGTCTCTCACTTGAGGAGCAAATCTGCAGGGATCCAAAAGACTAGAATTCGATACTAATCTTACCAAAATCGATTAGAAGAAGTGAGGAATAGAGTATTCGATACTTAGCAAAACCAATTGGAAGAACCAAAACACTTACACTAGGACTGACTAACTAGAAAGAGTAGTGGCGGCTCCAAGTCTATTCGGCCAAAGAGGTGTTCGGCACTTGCAATTTGTATGGGAAAAAGGGGTTATTCGGCACCAAGAGAAGAAGAAGTCGGCTAGACTAAAACTGAATCAAAGAGAATTGAGTAAAGGGAGAATGGAAAATTGGCACAAAGAGAAGGAAAGAAGATCAAGGGTTTTCAGCTTTTAGATCTTGAAGAGAAAAAAGGGTTTTTGGCAACAAGGTGAAGGAGAATTCGACATTAGCCTGGCAACCACACATTCTACACCTATATATAGCCTCTATAGCCGAATTTCCTATGCCTAAATTCCCATTTCGGCTCTACCACTTCTTCACTCCTCATCTCCTAGTTTTTCTCCCTGATAACTCTTTAATCCCCTCCTCAACTTTCTCCTCTTATCACTCCCTACAGAGTTCATATCCAACGCCACCTTTGTCCATCTCTTAAGCAAAAATAAATCCCTCTTTTGAGTAAGGAGAGATTCGAACCCCAAACCTCTGACGCTAGCAACACGCCACTTATCCCTGGGGCTAGCAAGCTCTTTTCTGTCCAATTCTTCCTTAATTTATTCAAAAGCTTACCTACTTGCCATCAAGGTTCTTTTAATAATTAAATTATAATTTCCTTCACTTCTTAGTTTTAACTCCAAAACTAACTGAGACCTACTAACACATAATTAACACTTAACTGGGAATACTAAGCACACATTTTTCATCGGAACCGAAAAAAAGAAAATTTAAGATTTCGGGGATTTTTGGGGCGTTACATTTCAAACTCTTATGATCAGAATATACATAACATTTTTCACCAAACAGGTAGTGGTGCCAAATCTTTAGAGCAAATACAATCGCGACTAACTCAAGGTCATGCGTCGGATAGTTCTTTTGATGCGGCTTCAACTGTCTCGAAGCATAAGCAATGAATTTGCCTTCTTGCATTAAAACACATCCCAAACTGATCAACTAAGCATCACTGTAGATCACAAATTCTTTACCCGATTCGGGTTGTACTAAAATTGGAGCTTCAGTCAACAAAGTCTTCAACTGATCGAAACTGTTCTGACACTCTTCTGACCACTCAAATTTAACATTTTTTTGAAGCAGCTTTGTCAATGGAGTCGCAATCATAGAAAAGCCTTTTACGAATCTTCTATAATAACCAGCAAGTCCCAGAAAACTGCAAACTTCGAAGACATTCCTCAAAGGTTTCCAATCTAGAATAGCTGAAATTTTTCTTAGATCAACTCAGATACCAGATGCTTATACAATATGACCTAGAAAACCAACTTCTCGTAGCCAGAATTCACATTTACTAAACTTCGCATACAACTATTTATCTCAGAGAGTCTGTAAAGCTATTCTCAGATGCTCAGCATGTCCGGATTCATCACGTGAATAAATCAATATGTCATCAATGAATACAACAACAAATTGGTCTAAATACGGTATAAAAATTCTATTCATCAAATCCATAAATATAGCACGTGCATTAGTCAATCTGAAAGGCATAACTAAAAATTCATTGTGGTCGTAACTCGTTCAGAAAGTAGTTTTCGAAATGTCTGAGTCTTTTACTCGCAACTGATAATAGCCTAATCTCAAATCTATTTTCAAAAACACAACAGCTCATTTCAACTGATCAAACAAATCATCAATTTGGGGCAGGGATACTTATTCTTGATAGTCACTTTGTTCAACTGACGGTAATCTATACACATTCTCATCGTACCGTCTTTCTTTTTCACGAATAGAACCGGAGTACCCCAAGGTGAGAAACTCAGTCTAGCAAATCCTCTATCAGTCAACTCTTGCAACTGAAACTTTAATTCTTTTAATTCAGTTAGAGCCATTCTATACAGAGATATCGAAATCGGAGTAGCACTAGGTACCAATTCAATGCCAAATTCAACTTCTCTAAATGGAGGTAATCCCAGAAGTTCTTCAGGAAATACATCAGGAAACTCACACAGAACAGGCACTGATTCAACTTTCTTTTCTAACACTCTCGAATCAATCACATATGCAAAATAGGCTTCACAACCCTTTCTTACAATACTTAAAGCTTTGATCGAAGATATAATAGCAGTCAAACCGTTCAAATCACTTGATTCAATTTTGACTATTTCATCATTCTTGCATCTCAAATCAATAGTTTTCTGTTTGCAGTTCACAATAGCATCATGCAAAGTTAACCAATCCATACCCAGAGTTATATCAAACTTATCAAAAGGTAACAACATCAGATTAGCTAGAAAACAAGTGTCTCGAAACATTAACAGATAATTTTTGTAGACTTTATCAATCAGATTAGTTGAACTTTTTTGATGTAGACTGAAATGATTTGCCTGATGATCTCTTTCGCACTTCTCTAGCTTCAAAATCAGCTTTACATGCTCGTTCTACAAGCACAACAAATTCTTTGATTTCCAAAATCCCGACCAACAAATGAATATCCTCGTTCAGACCATTTTCAAATCTTTTACACATTAGTGCCTCAGAAGATACACATTCACGAGCATACTGACTCAGCCTTGTAAATTCCCGCCCGTATTCTGTAACAGACATAAAGCCTTGTTTAAGTTTGAGAAACTCTTTACGTTTTTAATCAATGAATCCCTGACTGATATATTTCTTCAGTAATTCAGCTTGAAAGAAATCCCAAGCAACCCGTTCATTGGAGACCACGGATGTCAAAGTCTTCCACCAATGGTACACCGTATCTCTCAGAAGGGAAACGACACATTTTATGCATTCTTCAAGATTTAATGATAATTCATCAAACACTCGTATTGTGTTATCTAACCATAATTTAGCCCTTTCAGCATCATCATTCGATGTAGCTCAGAACTCTTCGCCCCCATACTTTCTAATCTTATCTACCGGAGGCTTACTTAACTGAATCGGATTCACTGATGGCATAGTAGGAGCTTGCGGGGAATTAATTGGGGGTGGAGATTGTTGTACAACCGGATTGGTTCTAATATATTGGGTGAACCAATCATTCATCATCTGATAGAAGGCTTGTCTAGCCTCAGCATCACGGCTATTCGTAGCCAGTCGAGAACCAGATGGCGTCGTCCCTTGCGCGGGAGCAGGCGTATTGCTTTCTACATTATCTGCTATGGCTCTTTCGGGATCTATTTGGTATATAAAGGCACATTTCAATGTCAGGATTCATCACACTATCTCAGTTCATAAATATGACATGTATAGCTAGACTCACATACGCGATGCTAGTCCTAGAACTTACTAAACCATAGCTCTGATACTAATAAAATGTAACACCCCTAACCAGTAACCATCGCCGAAATAGGTTAAGAAGCATTACCGGACTTATAACTCAGTTCAGAATAATCATATAACAAATATTATCTTATTTCAATAAACATAAGTCATTCATATTCAATATGAATTTAAAACGAGTACACAAAGTCTAAATAATACGTTCAGGACCATATTGATAACATATGAAAGTTTCAAAACTTAGAAAGATTTTCAACTTTTAAAAGGACACACGCCCGTGTGAACAGGCCGTGTGCCTCACACGGTATTAGACATGTCCGTGTGTTTAGGCCGTGATGAAATAGGGCATACATACTGACTTGTCCACACAGCTGCAAGACATGCTCGTGTGCGAGGTCGTGTGAAAATTAAGGAGGTTACTGACTTGGCCATACGGCCAACCCCACGCCCGTGTGCTAGCTCATGTGCCACACACAACCAATAGACGTATGTCTAGGCCGTGTCAAAATTGGGGGGTAAACTGACTTTAATTCGTAGGGTACACTAGGAGACACACTGTCGTGTAACGTGACCGTGTGGTGCACATGGCTGAGACACACGCCCGTGTCTCTGCCTGTGTAGACAAAAATAGGCCATTTGAATAGCCAATTTGCCACCCGAATTTGGGTCAACCTACAAGGACCAAACCAAGCATTTATGCACAACCATTTTAGCCAATATCTATACCAAACCATACATAATTCATGCTACAACATTACCCATCATTTCCATTCTCAATTCGTTACTCAATTCATACCAAAACTTAAACTAATATCATACCTAAACATATGATCAATACATCGTTAAATCTTATGCTCAAACTTACCAAACTTCTCAACAATTACCATTTCTTTTGGCCAACCAAAACATACCACAATTGCACATTAACATCACATATCATATACCATTATCAAACTATAAGTTCAAACACAAACTAGCCATATCACATGGCTAAATATATACATCACAAAACATAATTCCACAACTTCTAGCCTATACAAGCCATACTTTTAAAATATACATTTTTAAAGTACCAAAATGAGGTTTGGTAGTACGGTGAGAATCCACGATGATCCTCGAGCTCACAGTAGCTTTGATATCTATAAAACAATGCAAACACACACGAAGTAAGCTTTCAAAAGCTTAATAAGCCATATACAAATAAACATATGATTCAAAGAAAATAAGTATCATCAAATCATTTATACTTAGTATACAAATGCTATCACAAATCTCATCTTAATATACTTACCTGTATATATAGTTATGAATAAGAGACACTCTAGAGTGGGTGTATGGTGAAATGGTAAAAAAGGAACACTCCAATGCAAGCATTAGAAAGATGAATCTGGCCAAAGGTTGTCCCTGCATTAGTGTGTGTCAGTGCAATTACGTACTCCCTAGGGGTTTGTTGCACTCCGTCGTTACTTCTCAAGAACAAGGGTATAGTACTTCAATGATATCCTTATTCTAAAAAAAAAGAGACATATATTGTACAATAAATGACGTATTGGTAGATAGAGTTTAAGATTTAAAGCATGATACTGGTTTTAATGAAGTTGCAATCTTATTCATTCATACTTATGTATTGTCGATGCAATATTCTATCATTTGAATATGACTCATTCATTGGGATTTTAAGTGATTCAAGTTGTCAGAATGATCATTTGCCTTAATGAATTCTTTTGTAGCTTTGCTAGTTTCTATTTTACTTGGGGACAAGTAAAAACTCAAGTTTGGGGGTGTGATTGTAGTAGAAAGAACATATGTTTTTCCCTACTTATTGGTTAATTTGTACCCATTTAGTTATCTTTAGTACATATTTTAGCATTTTCAGTTCAGTAAATTACATTTTATAACTCAGTGGATCTCAGCCTATTTATCTTTAATTTTATCATGTTTTAGTACTGATGTCACTGCATAAGTGTTTTTAGATTGCGCCTAGAATTGTTGCCGCACCTGACAGCTATCCAGATAACAACAAAGAAGTGTGAGTTGTCCAGTCCGATACAACTAACTTGTCCGTACAAAGGCAGCATGAGTCTGATGAAATGACTCCTATGCTGTTTGGATAAATATCAATATATTTACGTGAAAAAAAAGAGTGGGGAGAGGATAATTTTTCTTCAACCTTTCTTTTAAAGCTTTTTAGCTATGGTAGCTTAAATCTCCTAGGGGTGAACGAACGTGAACAAGATGTAGGTTAGCTCTTGACGAGGAGCCCTAAGTGCAACACAAGAGAGAGTTTAGAGATCAAGTAGACATTTTTTAAGAATAGTGCTCTCCACTTGTTTCTTTTGTATTTCTTTTCTAAAGGATGGTCATTACTTTATATTTCATGTTTTTATGGAAGTACACATGATTTCTGGGTTAAATGTTATTTTATTCAATCTTACTTATACTATTTAATCTTTGAGTTTGAATGTTTTTAGCATGGAAATGTTATTGCAGTCACTAACACTGGAAAGTGTAGCGGCAGTTCAAGCTAACAAGCATGACAACAGAAGTTGCTTGAGGATTAGTGGAATTCAATCCACTTATTCTTAATAGTGTTCCATTGCTAGCATCGGAAGGTATGGTTAATGTGCATGTTTAAATCTTAGATTAAATATAGAAGTTAAGCTTCATAAGATATGCATTGCAATTTAATGCATCTATAATCACCTATCCTTTTTACCTTGTGAGCACTTAGTATTCTGTTGAATATTCACATTGGGGATCCCAGTTTCTCACTATTATATTTTATCTTATTATTTTCAAGTTATTCTTTAGGAAATTCTTCATGAATAATATTAGCATATTCTTTGACTATTGACACTTGTTCAATTTTAGATTCAGTCACTTACAAATCAAATACGTAGGCTAAATAAGCTTCACATCCCTTTTTAATCAATTTTAGAGCTAACAGTGCTAAAATTACATTTGTAACACAATTGACTCCATCTGCCCTAACAAAAATAAATTCACCATTCAAACGCTTCAAACAAACTTGTTTCCTTTGGTAACTGACTATAGTATCATGCTTAGACAATCAATCTATTCCCAGAATGATATCAAAATCATCAAAAGGTAACAAAATCAAACTAGCGGGAAAATCGTAACCCCTAACTTTCAGTGGACAAAATTTACAAATCTAATTAACAAAAACACACTGACCCAGTGGATTCGTAACTTTGATAATATATTGAGTGAACTCAATAGGTAATATCTTTTTGTCTACTAATGCAGTGCATATATATGAGTGAGTTGATCCGAGATCAATCAATGCATATACATTAAAATCAAAGAGAGAGAAAGTATCTGCAATAACGTCTAGGGCAGTAGCTTTCTCGAGAGCTCTGATTGCATAGGCTCTAGCTAGTGTTCTCGCTTCAGATAGTTCATTCATCTTACTATTCTTCCTTCAACTAGGAGTAATGTTTCAAGCATTTCCAAATCGTTTGCCTCTCTGTGGGGTTGCTTCAGGCTTGTTTGATTGATTGCCAAAATCATTTTGCCTCTTGGGACAATCACAAAGGAAATGGTCAGTAGATCCACAACGAAAACAAGCTCCTAACTTTGATCAGCACTCACCAAAATGCTTTTTATTGCAATCATCACAAACAAGAATGTTGTACATTCCTTACACTTCCGACACTAGTCACTAGAGAATTGACAGACTTAAAATAACTTTACCTCAATTTGTCTCTGCCAGTGAACTCTAAAGAGGTAGCCGATTAATTTGTCTTATTTCTAATTTTCTTCTATAGAGATGTTTGTGCAGGTTTGAACGACCTTTTTTTGTTAAAATCTTAAAATCTTGAATCTGACTGTCATTTACTTTTGCAAATTTCTTCAATTTTTTGAGCATGTTTCGAAAGTTCTACAAATTCCCGTAACTTTAATGCTGCCACCGACATATGAATATCATCATTCAACCCGTCTTCAAATCTAATACACATTTCTTCCTTTCTTGATACTATATTACGAGCATATTTGCTTAGCTGTACAAATTCTTGTTCATACTTAGCTACAGACCGGTTCCTTTGTTTTAGCTCAAGAAATTCTTTCTTTTTCTTGTCAATGAACAACTGACTAACATACTTCTCATTGAATTTAGTCTGAAAGAAATCCTAGCTGATATGATCATTTGATGTCATTGAGCTTAAAGTGTCCCACCATAAGTACGTTTTATCTTTTAGTAGTGAGACATCACATCTCAAGCAATCTTCAGGAGTGCACATCAACTCCGCAATGACTCTCTTTGTATTCATTAACTAGTACTAAGCTTTTGTAGGATCATCATTCACCTTGCGTCTAAATTCTTCCGCTCTATATTTCTGGATTTTATCTAAGGATACTCGAGTAACAATCACAGCTATAGGATTTTGAGGACCGAAGGGTGCCGGAGGAGGCACAGTAGGGGGTGGAGGTGGCAAAATTCCAAGATTTCCTTGCTTGAATTCATTGAACCACTGGTTAATCATTCTGAGAAATACATTTTTCATTTTGTCACCAAAGAACTGTGATACCGATGCACTATTACTTGCTTTAGGGTTTGAAGCCCGAACATTACTTTTAGCTTCGTTAACTACAGGCCAGTTCGACTCAGCTAACATCTTGAATCTATAAGAAAATACAATATTAGAACGGATCAAAAGCATCACACTATCACAAGGTATATGTGGCATGTACATACTAAACTCTACTCTACTATATTAGTCCTAGAACTGACTAAATCGTAGCTCTAATACCACTAAATGTAATGCCCTTAACTCATCTCTATCGTCAGATTAGGGTTACAGAGCATTACTGTACAATTGGAAGCTTTTAAACATCATCTTATTTCATAACTTTAAAATACTATAAATCATTTATTCACATACATATCATCCCTAAATCGAGCCCTTGATGCCCTAAAAATAGCTTAGGAGTGATTCAGGACTAATTTGAAATAAAACAAGAGGTTTAGGAAAAAAAGTTGCAAAAATTAGAAATAGGGGTCACACGGCTGTGTGGCTAGGCCATGTAACTTTCGAACTAGGACACATAGTCGTGTCCCAACCCATGTCCTCATCCGTGTAACTCTCTGAGTTGAGTCACACAACCATGTCACACGCCCGTGTAACAGGCCGTGTAACTCTTTGAGTTACCCCACATTCCCGTGTGCCAGGCCATGTGCTAGGCAGTGTAACTCACAGACTTGTATCCTTTGAAATTCTCATATGACTCACAGTTCACACGGCTGAGTCACACACCTGTGTGTCATGCCATGTAAACCCAAAATTTACCTAAATTCGAACCATATCAAAACCATTTCATGCATAACCTTTCAACCCATTTAACCTCATTTTAAAGGGACTAAACATCACCCAAACACACATCAAAATACCATTTCAAGCATCCTAATTTAACTAACAAATATGCCATTCAAAGGCACCACAATTAACATCCAAACATAACATATCAAGACAAGCCAACAACACTTTAGTTCATGCATATAATCTAATTCAAAACACTTACCAAAACCTATCTCAAATAACCATTTTCATAACATCATAAAATTCCAACATGGAACCTTATATACAAGCATTTGGAAGTGCCCAAAATGACAATACTTGGTGAAGCATTAAAGTACACCAACCCAACATAACTTTCAAAGCATAAACATACCAAAACACCAATACAAAACATCCTATGCCCTTCAACCCCTTATTTATCTATATATAAATGCCACTACCCTAAGAGTCACAAAAACTACCAACTTAGATGGATAGTGTGGGCTGGTTGAATGATCCTTCCAAAGTGTTAGTGACGGTTATTGTAACACCCCAATACCAGGCCTAGAAGTTTTGACTGAATTTCAGAGGTCACATTGATCATCGAAGTGATTGTAGAAAAATTTTAGTTTAACAAACCGAAAAACATTGCAGTATATAAGTTACGTAAAATTCTTAGTTATATAATCCTAATATTTCAAAAGAAAATATAGTCCTAATGACACTTACGTATGTAAAACACAAAATTTCGTACCACATTTTTCAAAATAGTACTTACAATTCAATGTGTTTAATTATAAACAAAGAAATTATTAAAATACTATTAAAGCCTATTTTTAACCATGACTGTCTGAGACCTTCGCATACCGAGTCCAACATTAGAATTCAAAAATGTACCTGCAAGGGGAAAACTATGGGGTGAGCTACACGAGCTCAGTGTGAGCTCAAAATGTATCTAACAATGAAATTACATATCAAAAACCAAACAGTAGTTCGATAACGAAAAGTACATACATAGATCCGTAGAAACAAAATGCATACTTAGAACCAACGTCCCAAACAAACCTAATAGTCAAAGCACCAAATCACACACAGAATACTGATTAGATAAACCTACCAATGGGTCTATACAATAATACTTATCATTAGAATCCAAAATGTCACTATGCTAACACCTCAGTGTGCGCAGAATCAGTCATAAATATTATGACGAATAGACAGATTACAGACAAGTAACTCACATCCAGATGCATATGAATATAGTCAAGTGTTAAAACCCCACCCATCTAACCAAAAAACCTCTCTGTCCTCCCGATCACACCCCATAAGAGTTATTTAAGCTCATCCAACCAAACACACCACATAGGACCTCAAAAGGCCCATCCAACCCTACACATCATGTATGTAGACTAGGCCACTCTGATAGTAATATGCAGTTAGGCTGGCGTATATGTAGTACAGTGCATTGTGGTAAACCACTGTATAGACATGCTGCAATTTAAACTGCCAGATCATATAATAGTACACAGCAAAGCCGACGTACATGCAAACAGTGTGGTAAATCATTGTACTGGTATGTTGCAGTTAAATTGCCAGATCAGATCAGAACCAGTTTTACTTCTCTTTACAACCAACCCAAAAATTACTTTATGCAAGTGCATGTATCCTTACAATATCACAGAGCAATGAACACATCGACAAATAGTCAGAAAGAACCAGGCATGCACACACCCAACCAACTGGGTTCAGAATTAGATATCTAGCACAACAGTCACAAATAACACATAAGCCGAAGCCCAAATCAAAGTCTTCACTACCCTCACTAAAGCCTAGTCAATGGTCGGAACACACAGACACATTTTCAGATAAAAAACATACACAAAACTAAAATTGATGGCTTAGGGCCACAGGGCCATGTGCTTTGGCCGTGTGGGGGTCAACAAACCCGTGTGGGAGGAGGCACATGCTCATATGAGCCAGGGACATAGCCGTACGAATAGGTAGTGTAACTCTCTGTCCATTTGTGCTAAATTAAAGTACAAGGTAGACACGGCCGTATAAGGGTCTCATACGCCTATGTGCCCACCAGACACGGCCGTGTGTCCAAAAGACACACCTGTGTAAGATCCCTAAATCCCCAAATTAGCCATATGACTGTGTGGCCAGGCCGTGTGGTACCAAATCACTAAATCCCTAATTTTGAACCACACACGCCGATATGCCTAGGGGACATAGCTGTGTGAAAATCGACTAATTTCCCCAAATCAGCCACACGGCCGTGTGACACCTAATCTTGCCCGAAAACCCTAATTCCTAATTCCACATGGCCGTGTAGAAAGGCACACGCCCATGTGGCCACCCATGTGGTCACAAAACCACTTCAGAACAGGCCAAAATAGCCGTTTTAGCTGTCAAATTAGTCCCCAACCTTTGCAATAACAAGAGTATATTGGAATACGTAGTATTCCCCATACTTCCTCAACAACTAAATACCCAAAATCAACGGTTTAGAGCACAAACAAGAAACGTCAAAACAACAATTCGCAAATAAATTACATATGGTTTGAATCCCACATCTGATTCACGATCAATGGCGTCTAGACACTGACTCACGACAAAGGAGCAAAGCTCCTCGAAATCCACAAGCAAAACTATTTTCCAATAGAAGAAAAAGCAAAAGAAAAACCAAGGAGAGGAAGAGGAGAGTGTGAAAAGAAAAGCAGTAACCAAAAAAAAAATTTTTTTTTAAAACCTAAAACAAGTCTACTATTTAACAAAATAAAAATATTTCTCCAAAACACACACTTAAAGGTTTGAACACGTGACCTAGAGATACACTAACACACAACTAACCAGCAGACCAGTAGATCCATTCTCTCACTTAAAAGCACAACTAAACCCAATAGCACAACTTACTCACTGACCCTAACCACAAAGCTTAAACTTCTAACCCCAAAATTCAGGGTGTTATAGGTTTCTAAAAAATAATCCACGAAAATCGATAAGTTTACAAAGCTTAGAAAGGACATAGTATAGCACTTAATCTAAATAAAATTAAATACAGTTCATATAATATTTGATTCAGAGTTACCGGAGTATAAACAGGGGCACAAAAGTACAATCAAAGGTACCGAAGTACAAACAGGGGCATGTAAGTGCAATCAGGGGTACGAAGTACAAACATGGGCATCTAAGTGCAATCAAGGGTACTAAAGTACAAACTAGGGCACGTAAGTGCAATCAGGGGTACCGAAGTACAAACACAGGCACGTAAATGCAATCATTCAATAATTAACTATGAACATTTAATTAAAGAACTATATTATAAAAATGCAAATAGAAATTCATTTGCATATTGAAACACTTTGAACTTACCTACAATTTAGTTCTAGTCAACATGTAGGGACTTTTTTGCTATTTTCTCTTTTCCTCGGTTATTGTCTCTTTGATTCAAATTTTGATCTATATAACAACTAAACACAAAATATTAATCTCATACACATCTAACATTCTATTCAATACATATGGCTCTTATCCTTTCAATAATTACACTTTTCCCTAAACTTTTACAACTTTTACAATTTAGTCCTCTAACCCAAAAATCATCAAATTGACCATTTTATTAGGATCAAATTATAGCTAATTATTCCAAGCCCTTTAACAGTCCCTATTACACATCAAATTCATCATCAAACCTTGAAGTTTTAACATTTTAACAATTTAATCCTTAAATCAAAATCTAACAAAAATCACTTCACAAAACAATCGAAAATCACAATCAAAGCTTCAAATATATAATTATCATCTCACACATTCAAGGTTCAATAATGGCAACTTCTAAAAATTTTAACAGATTCAAAAATGAAGGTACGGGCTAGATGTACCTAGTTGCAACGATCTCAAAAACATAAAATTTACTAAAAACGGTTAACAAATACATACCATGCATTCAACATCAAGCTTGACAGAAGCAAAGGGTTTAACAATGGTGTTTCTTTTAATTTTCAATGGAGAGCAAGAAAATTTTAGAAGATGATGATTATTTTACTTAGTTTACCTAAGATTAATTATCAATTTACCTTTTCATCCTTTAAAGAAACATTCATTTAAGCTTATTTTGTAACACCCAAAACCTGACCTAGACGTTATGGCCGAATCTGCAGTGTCACACGGGATTATGTTTGAAAAGTGTAGTTTCATTGCAAAGTCCGTTTTATATTAAAACCCTATTGTGGTCCTTAAGAGTAGTTAACATATCTTGTTTGCTGTTAGAACATAGGTTGGTTTAGCAAAACATATGTCATATTAAATTGTTTTTACATTTGAAAAACATTGTTCATTGCGAAAGTTTTTAAAACTAGTTGTGTAACATGGTAGTTGAAGATCATTTATCCTTTGAAAACCCGAGTCCTACTGTTAACAGATATAAACCAATTTAAATAAATCCCTAAATAAAAATAAAACTTAAAGCGGCCTTGTTACATAAAATTTACCATAATAAAACCACTTTTACTAAAAAGTCAAATACAAAAATATAAACAGTGGTGTGGCCATCACCGAGACCCTCGCAGCACTGACCCGCCTAGGGATTACCTGCACAAATAAGCAGAAGAGTGAGTTTATGAAAACTCAGTGTGTAGTCCCTATTTATTAAACAGTGAATCATATAGTGTAAAACAGTCTTGGCCTAAGCCCTTATCAGTGGCAATATCAGTGTGGGCCTTAGCCTATTACGGTAACAGTTTAGTGTAGGCCTTAGCCCAATTCAGAACAGTATCAAAGATGCATACAGAGATCCTACCCATCCATCCTCTACACTCCACTCCGTCCAGCCCTACACTCCATGTGGGGATAAAATCGACCCACCCATCCCTACACTCCAGAAAATAGCAACGGTTGCGGCACTAACAGTATTTACAGCAGAGCTACCAGTAATAGGCTTATAGCCCTTCAGTACACTTCCTCCAATATCATATATCCCACCCAATGCAATGCAACATAATATAAATGTACATACAATAAAAATGGCATGCTCTAACAATCATACATCACATAGGGGTATATCCGTCATGTACCTCATAGGGATATAATAGTCATATCGTAGATTAGGGTCTAGGTACAGTTACCGACCCAATAGTAGGCCATAGTCATCTTAGGTGACCTGTGCAACCTTAGCAGTTAAACAACGAAAATAGGCCCAAGGTCGTAATACAGCCCAAGTGGGCCCACACGTTGTGTAGCCCAATAAGCCCAAATAATGGCCTTGGCCGTGCAAAATACATAGCCGGCCCAATAATCTCCACACATCTGTGCAGTTTGCCTATGCAGGGCCCACGAGCTCATGGGCCCACACTACCCATTTCGACCTAACGTGGCCCAAAACGGCCTAAACCCATGAGATCGTTCATGGTGGCCTCTACTGTCAAACGCACGTGTTTATGCATTCGGTTTACCATATAAGCGAACGCACGCTCGTGTAGCGTCTATGAACATGCCTTCTGGCTTTTGCCAATTAACAAACTTTGCAGTATGATTACACACCTGCTATGAATATGTAGTTGAAATGATTCCGAGACCCAACACCTATGATGACAATAATCCCATCATCAGTTCATTTTCATGATTAATCCAAAATCATAGTAGTGGAGATACTTAACCCCATTTATCAATACTTACCAATGGAACAGTCGCAGAACCCCCTCTTGAACTAGAACCAACGTAATCTCCCCAAAGCTCTATCTTTCACACAAACAGTTAACCGATTCATAAGAATCTAAACCCAACATAGACATATCTAGAACTTTAAACGCTTACCACGAATGAAAGGATCACTTGTCGGGAAAGAAAAATCAGCCTTATCCCTTGATTAAAGAGATCGAACCCCTTAGCAACATTTGGCAAAAACACAGTGTTAAAAGAGAACTATAGGTACGACAAAAAGAAAAAGAAATGAACCAAACGAAGTCAAATGAGTATCAATTACCACCATGACCAACAAATAATAAGCAAAAGCCAAAAGAAGTCTTGGCACACAGAGGAAAAAGAAGGAGCAGTATTCGACCAGCAAAGAATAAATCACACCTGAGAGAAGGAAAGAAGAAATGGGAAACTCGATCACCATAGGCTAAAACAGAAATGGTCAGAGAGATAGGGAAGAGATAGGTATTTGACCTAAAGGGGAACCGTTTGAGAAGAGTTGTGAGGGAGAAGACAAACTGTGGGAAAAAGGTTTGGAGAAAGCAGTAAAATACTTCCCAAAAGCACATCTCGGCTTCAGAAACAAAAGAAAAGACCCCAGTTGTAAAAACCCAAGATAAAGAAAAGAGAAAAGACCCTAAAAGAGTAGCCAAAACTGAAAATCTTAAGGGAAAACTACTCAGTCAAAAGTCCTTATGCACAACACCAAAATTCGGCACAACTTCACTCAACCTCAAACTCCACTTTTTCCTCCCCTTATCCCTCTCCTAAAATCTTTCCACCTTATTCTACTCAACCACCTATTCAAACTCCCACCAACTCTTCAATTTTGATCAACCTAGGATACCTCCCTCACACTTGTGGCAAAAACAAAATACTCCTTCTACCCTGCAACGCTCGAACCTCGAACCTCTAAGAAACACCCACACGCCATTTACCACTAGACTAGCAACCTCCTTGTGACAAATTTTACCCACAACAATTTAAAAGACTACTAACTACAGGCAAGAGTTATATTTAAAAAGACCAAAGTTTTAGCAATTGCCCAGGCTTGAACTCAATACCTCTCCAACACTCCTCAGGAAACTCGACCACTGAAACAAGTATACATTTATGCAACACAACATACAAAATAAACACCTCAATTTTTTAGGCGTTACAATTCTACCCCCCTAAAAGAAAATTTCAGCCTTGAAAGTTTACCTGGTCAAAACAGATGGGGGTATTATTGTCGCATCGTCTCCTCGAGTTCCCACGTGGCTTCCTTAGAATCGTGATTATGCCATAGCACCTTAACCAGTGGAGCCAGCTTTCTCCTCAGAACTTTCACATCGTGGTCTAAAATCTGAACCAGCTTCTCCTCAAAAATCAGATCAGGCCTAACCTCAATCTCCTCCATTGAGACGATGTGCAAAGGATCAGAGTGATATCACTTCAACATAGAGACATAGAACACATCATGAATTCAGTCCAATTTAGGAGGTAACTCAAGTTGATAGGAAACCAGTCCCATACGCTTTAATATATGGTAAGGCCCAATGAACCTAGGGCTTAGCTTGCCCTTTCGACCAAACCTCAGTACCTTCTTCTATGGCGAGACCTTAAGAAACACCAAGTCCCCCACCGAATACTCAATCTCCTTATGCTTTAGGTCCGCATATTACTTATGCCTGTCGGATGCTGCCTTCAGTCGATCCCTAATCATTCTAACTTTATGTTTAGTATCAGAAATCAATTCAAGACCCAGAACACGTCGCTCACCCAACTCAGTCCAACACGTAGAAGTACGACACACGACCATATAATGCCTCGTAAGGTGCCATCTGTATGCTAGAGTGGTAGCTATTGTTGTATGCAAACTCTGCCAACGGTAAGTAATCTTCCCAACTGCCACAGAAGTCAATTACACAACTCCTTAACATGTCCTCCAGTATCTAAATCACCCTCTCTGATTGTCTGTCTGTCTAAGGATGGAACGCAGTACTAAAGTCCAACCTTGTACCCAATGCTTCATGCAACGTTTTTCAGAATCGAGACGTGAACTGAGGATTTCTATAAGATATTATAGAAACTGGTACCCCATGCAGTCGCACTATCTCAGATACATATAGCTTAGCCAACTTTTGTAGCGAGTAATCAGTACGAACATGTATGAAATGGGCAGATTTAGTCGGTCGATAAACGATGACCCATACTGAATCCTTCTTAGTAAGCGTTAAAGGCAGCCCAATAACAAAGTCTATAGTCACTCTCTCCCACTTCCAAAGTAGAATCTTAACCCGCTGAAGCAACCCTGAAGGCAGCTGATGTTCCGCTTTAACCTACTGGCAAGTCAGGCATTTACCCACAAAATCGGTAACTTCATGCTTAAGACCTGGCCACCAATATAACTCTTGATGATCTCGGTACATCTTATTCCCACCAGGATGCATAGTATAAGGGCTACTATGTGCCTCTTGCAGTATAGACTACTTTAAATCAGTATCTTTTGGTACACAGACTCTCCCACGGAAACAAAGTACCCCTTTGCTATTCAATTCAAAATCTGAAGTTTCCCCACTCTCTATCTATCGAAATCAAGTACCTAACGACTAATCTTCCAACTCTTTACCCTTAATCTACTCAATCCACCTTGGTTTAACTTGGAGTTCTACCAACAAGATACCATCTTCAAACAAACTGAGATGAGAAAACATCACCCTCAAATCAGTCATAGCCTTAGGCTCAGTGCATCGGCTACCACATTAGCCTTACCAAGATGGTATTCAATCAAACAGTCACAATCCTTAAGCAGATCAATCCATCTATGCTACCTAAGGTTTAGCTCCTTCAGAGTGAGGAGATATTTGAGGCTCGTGTAATACGTGTAAATGATACACTTCTCGTCGTATAGGTAATGTCTCCAAATTTTCAGTGCGAACACCACTACAGCCAACTCCAAGTCATGCATCGGATAGTTCACCTCAAGCGTTTTAAGCTGACGAGATGCATAAGCCACTACCTTACCCCCTTGCATCAACACACTTCCTAAACCAACATGTGATACACTACTATAGACAGTGAATTCCTTTCCAGACTTTAGCTGTATTAAGACAGGGGCCTCAGTTAAAACTTTCTTGAGTTTCTCAAAAATTTCTTGCTGCTTATCAGTCAAGTTAAATGGTACTTCTTTACGTAAAAACTTAGTCAGAGGTGCAGCAATCAACGAAAACCCCTCAATAAACCATCTATAATACCCTGCCAAACCCAAAAAACTTTGAATATCAGATACCGACTTAGGCTGCTTTTAATCCAGAATGGCTTTAACTTTTTGAGGATCAACCCTAATTCCCTCAGCAGATACCACATGGCCCAGAAAAGTTACCTCATGTAGCCAGAATTCACATATGCTAAATTTAGCATATAATTGTTTCTCTCTCAAAATCTATAAAACAAGTCAGAGATGTGCATCATGTTCATCCCCAATCCTCGAATACACCAGAATGTCATCTATAAACACAACTACGAACCGATCCAGATAGGGTTGGAACACTTGGTTCATCAAATCCATAAAAGCCGCAGGTGCAATCGCTAGTCCAAATGACATTACTAGGGACTCCTAATGACCGTAACGAGTCCTAAACGCTGTCTTATAAACATCAGTCTCCTTGACCCTTAGTTGATGATACCCCGATCAATCTTAGAGAAAACTGAAGCTCTTCGAAACTGGTCAAATAGATCGTCAATCCTCGATAGGGGGTACTTATTCTTGATAGTCAATTTGTTCAGTTGCCGATAGTCGATGCACATACGCATAGTTCCATCCTTCTTCTTCACAAACAAAACTGGTACTTCCCACAGAGACATACTAAGGCGGATAAACCCTCAATCCAGTAACGCTTAAATCTGAGCCTTAAGCTCCACAAGCTCCTTCGGTGCCATTATATAAGGGGCGATAGACACTGAAGCTGTACCAAGTAAGAGTTCTATCCCGAAATCAACTTCACGGTTTGGAGGTAACCCCGATAGCTCATCGGGAAGACGTAGGCTAGATACGCCTTGCAACCCTTACGAACCAACTTCTCAGCTCTAAGTGCAGAAATCACATTTGAGAGATAGTTCTGACGTTCCCCAATTAAAACTAACTCATCACCCTCTGCAGTTTTTAGTACTACCCTCTTAGCAGCACAATCCAAATTCACCTGATGCTTAACTAGCCAATCCATACCCAGTATCAAGTCAAATTCTCCGAAAGGGAGTTCCATTAAATCTGTCAAAAAGATCCTTCCTTGAACCTCTAAAGGTACCTCCTTAAATAGTTTATTCACTCTCATAGACTGTTCTAATGGACTTAACACAGTAACCTCATTCGTAGTGTTTTCAAACATCACACCCAAAGTCTCAGACATAGTGCATGCTATATAAGAGCGCCTAGACCCAACATCAATCAATTCAGTATAAGGTACATGATGAATAAAGAATGTACCCGTAATAACATCTGGGGCACTCTATCCTCTCGGAGACATGCAAAGATAAACCAAAGGCTTCGGCTACTACCTCACCTCGATGCCCAAAGACACTCTGCATTCGGTGCTCTACGACCATGACCCATACCATTTCCACTTCTGGCCTGACCACGGCCTCTCAATAGCTGTTGAAAACCTCTCTGCGATTGAACAGTACCCATACTAGTAGCTTGCATCTGATCGGGCCTTCCTGGATAATCTTTGATACGGTGATCTATAGATCCACACCTCAAACATGCTCCTAACCTCTTCCAGCACTCGCCCTGATGGTGTTTTCCACAATTAACAACAAAGACCCCAAATCTGGCTGGCCCATCAAATCTGGTCTTCTTTTTAGGCCCCATAGCTGAACCTGAGGGCTCTCAAACCCTCTTGTTCCTTCCCTTATCCTTCTTACAATTCTGGCACTCAGCACGCTTCACATCTCAGTGATCTTCGCCTTTTCTACTAACACAGCAAAATGTCACTCCCTCTGTGGAGCTATCAGAACTCACAGATTATCTTTGAGGCCGTCCTTGAAATGAGCACAACGCTCATATTTAGTTGCCACCATCCCACGTGCATAGCGGCTAAGTCATAAAAACTCAGACTCATATTCAGCTACTGACTTATCCCCTTGGGTCAGATTCAAAAACTCCCTTGTTCAGGCATTCACATAACTAGCATCTACATATTTCCCTTAGAAAGCATTATTGAAAAACTCCCAAGTTAACTGGTCGGGCTGAGTACCCCCTTTCACTGTAAGCCACCACTGATAGGCTTCATCTTGCAACAACGACACTGCACCCTTCAGTTTCAGCTCTGGGGTGCAATCGAGATCATCTATGATTCTCTCCGTGGCTTCTATCCAATATTCAACCATATTAGGGGCAACTCTAGCGATACCCTTAAAGATCTCAGCCCCATTAGACCTGAGTCGTTCCGTTACTGACCCATAACCCATAGTACCAGTATTGGGCCCAACGGCCATTTCCAGAATTCACAACATAGCTTGGGACAGTGCGTCGTCCCCAGTTACTCGATCGTGTAACCCAGCCTCAGTCACAGGTGAAGTCGATGCCTCTCTTGCCTCAACGTTAGGCATATGGCCCGATGCCAAAGACCCAGCCCGAGCACCTCCACGGCCTCTGTCGCAGCCTCTGGTACCCCTTCTACGAGTACTTCTGGTGCTCATTATCGATTGCGCATTATCTATATTAATAGTTTTATGCATCGGTTTTATAGTTCTAGTGTTTATTAATGGATGTTTTATGAAAAACAGTATCAAGAATTCAGAGTTTTTGTTTTCGCAGTTCGCAGTCTTACTATAGTTTTAGGTAACAAAAGTCTTAGTACAATCTATTATCTATAGTAATCTTAGTATTTCAATTAAAAAATAGTTTTAGAGAACTTACAGGATCGGCGCCGAAGACTCGTAGACCACACATTCAGAAGTATCACTTCAAAAATTCTATTCTACTATTTAAAAATGTTCCTTTGAAAATTTACATCTTTAGAAAAACCCAAATCCACAGTCGAGTTTTATAACCTGGCTCTGATACCACTAAATATAATACTCCAAATCTGACCTAGACGTTATGGCTGAATTTGCGGTGTCACACGGGATTATGTTTGAGAAGCGTAGTTTCATTGTAAAGTTCGTTTTGTATTAAAACCCCATTGCGGTCTTTAAAAGTAGTTAACATATCTTGTTTGTTGTTAGAACATAGGTTGGTTTAGCAAAACATATGTCATATTAAATTGTTTTTACATTTGAAAACCATTATTCGTTGCGGAAGCTTTTAAAACTATTTGCGTAACGTGGTAATTGAAGATCATTTATCCTTTGAAAACCCGAGTCCTACTGTTAACAGATATAAACCAATTTAAATAAATCCCCATATAAAAATAAAACTTAAAGCAACCTTATTACATAAAATTTACCCAAATAAAACTATTTTTACTAAAAAGTCAAATACAAAAACATAAACAGTGGTGTGGCCATCTCCGAGTCCCTCGCAGCACCGACCCACCTAAGGATTACCTGCACAGATAAGCAGAAGAGTGAGTTTATGAAAACTCAATGTGTAGTCCCTATTTATTAAATAGTAAATCATATAGTGTAAAACAGTCTGGGCCTAAGCCCTTATCAGTGGCAATATAAGTGTGGGGCTAAGGTCCATTACGGTAATAGTGTCAGTGTGAGCCTTGGCCCAATTCAGTATAGTATCAAAGACAAATACAGAGATCCTACCCATCTATCCTCTACACTCTACTCCGTCCAGCCCTACACTCCATGTGGGGATAAAATTGACCCACCCATCCCTACACTCCAGAAAGTAGCACCGGTTGCGGTACAACAGTATTTGTAGCAAAACTGCCAGTAATAGGCTTATATCCCTTTAGTACACTTCATTCAATATCATGTATCCCACCCCATGCAATGCAACATAATATAAATATACATACAATAAAAATGGCATGCTCTAACAGTCATACATCACATAGGGGTATATTCGTCATTTACCTCATAGGGGTGTAACAGTCATATCGTAGCTTAGGGTCTAGGTATACTTACTGACCCAACAGTAGGTCCACAGTCGTCTCGGGTGACTCGTGCAACCTTAACAGTTAAACAGCGAAAATGGGCCCAAGCCCGTAATACGGCCCAAGTGGGCCCATACGTTCGTATAGCCCAATAAGCCCAAATAATGGCCTTATCTGTGTAAACCACACAGCCGACCCAATAATCTCCACACACCCATGTGATTTCCCGTGCAGGGCCCATGAGCCTGTGGGCCCACAGGGCCCATTTCGGCCTAACGTGGCCCAAAATGGCCTAAACCCATGAGATCGCTCATGGTGGCCTCTATTGTCAAATGCACACGTTTGTGCATTCGATTCACCATATGAGCGAACGCACGCTCGTGTAGCGTCTATGAAGATGACTTCTAGCTTTTTCTGATTAACAAACTTTGCAGTGTGATTATACACCTGTTATGAATCTGTAGTTGAAACGCTTCCGAGACCCAGCACCTATGATGACAACAATCCCATCATCAGTTCATTATCATAAATTAAACCTATTCAAACTATCATACATTAAACCTATCATATGAGGGTAATACAAAATGAACTAAACATAAGCTAACTTCCTACTCGCTCAAGGCAAGTGTTCTTTATCAGGGTGGTGGACTCCATCTGATCCTCTGAGCTACTCGACTCACTAAAGACATTCTTCCGATCAAACTCTCCACTTAACTGTAATCTAAATATCTCGTCATATCAGCGAGTCCCTTCTTGTTGTCCTTCTTTCACACACCCCGCATATAAGGTGTTCGGAGACCTTTGTGATAACTTTCCTGACTCCCTGCCCAAGGATCCTTAGCACACACTTTTCCTTGGTGGACTTCCTTGTTTGGACCAATCCTTGGTAAACTTCCCCATTTTCCATACCATAGTCCCGAAGGACATCATTGATGTTTTCGTGTTGTGCTGCATAATAGCAAACCTTGTCACTCTAGCAAACCCATTTTTGTTCAATCTGTAACAACCTAATTTTTAGTGGTGTTAGAAACAATGGCTTCGGGGCCACAAATTCGACAAGTGAGTTTGTAAATGTTGTTGTTTAATATTTACGAGTCAAATATAGTATTATAATAAATTTTGATTTGATAATTTTGTTATTTGAATGAATAGTTAAGTTCAAGTGCTTTGTCTATAACAACCCAATTTCAGTGAAATCGAAACAGTGGTCTCGGGACCACAAATTCGAGTCTTAAAATAAAATTTATGTTATTTTATTTGACGGTCCGTATTTTTATAGACATGTCATGTGAAAATTTTGATATGAAAATTTTACCGATTATGTGCTTAATTACTAGAAGGACCAAATCACATAAAATGCAAAAGTTGGATTCTAGTAGCTAAAAAGATCAAATAGCTACGAAATTCAAAACTTAAGGTCCTTATATGGTAATTAGACCATTAGTAAAAGTATGTAGATATTTTGGTATGACTCATCCTTAGAAAATTTAAAAAAGGGTAGGGACTAAATTGGAATTCAATTAAATTAATTAATTAAAAAGATGATAAAAGATTTATCATCTTATTTTTCTCATCTTCTTCCCCAAATAAAATGTGGAAACCCTAGGAGAGAGAGAAGAAACTTTCATGGCCAAATTGGGTAAGTATTCAAGCCCTGTTTTTAATAATTTTGATATTTTTGAAATTGGGATAGCTTAATCTCTCTATTTGAGGGATTAATTTGAAAAGTTATCAAGGTATGAAAAATGGGTCATGGATGTATATGTTGGAAATTATAAATTTATGGTAGAAAATGAAAGATTATTGATAGATAAATAACTTTTACAAAGTGATTTTACATGAAAACATAATTTAGGGACTAAAATGAAAAGTTGTAAAATTTGATGAAAAATTATAAAATTTTATGAATACATGTGCTGTAAAATTTGGAATGGGGCTTTGGTTAGGCTTGGAATAGGGAGTATTTTGCACAAGTTTCATTTTCAAGGCCTAAGGACGAAATTAGAATTTATGGAAAAGATAGGGGCAAAATGGTAATTTTGCCTAGGTTGTAAATTTAGTCCACTTGAATGTGAAATGTGATAAATTGATGTCAAATTTACTTGTATAGATCCAGATAGACCAAATTCAGAGCTAGAACGAGGAAAAGAGGAAAAGTCGGATTAGTAGATTTTTTGTACACGAACAACCGTCAAGGTAAGTTTGTGTAACTAAATTGTGTTTATTTACATGCTTGCATTGATTGTGTTTATGTAAATTGTATAAATGTCATAAATATGTGAAAATGATTGCATATCCGATCAAGCCCAATAAATAAAAATGTTTGAATTAAATGATAATGCCCGATAGATCTTAAAGGATAAACGATGAGAATATTACTTATATGCTTGAAATGAATGTGGAATGTGTTTATTTGAATTATATAAATATTGTGGATGTATGAAATAATTACATGCCTGATAATGCTTGAAAAAAGTTTTAATCCCGATTGAATAAAATAGAAATTCGATGGATATGTGATTTCCAAAAATGAATGAGGTCCTGCATTTGTTGCTGATGGGATTTAGCTCAGACGAGTAATCCTATTGACCTTATCATAGAAAAGGATTTAGCTCAGACAGGTAATCTTGATATGAGTCCTCACGAGCACATGTTATAGATTGGATTTAGCCTGGACGGGTAATCCAGATCAAGCTCCTTAGAGCATATTATATAAAAAGGATTTAACCTGGCCTGGTAATCCTGTTGTATATATGTGTGGCTCGAGAGTGTACTCTCTGATATAGTACCTTATGGGTACTGTTGAATATGAGTTGACGAATCCTGATTTGTACACCATGACTGTACTACCTATGTATCCATAGACATTTCAGATAAATTCAACGAGTAAAAGTTCTTGACATGAGAAGATATGAATAAGAAATGAGTTATTACTCATATCGGCCTGAAATACATGAAAATGACGATACGTGATAATTGATATATGGAAATGTGAAATAACGATATTGTACATGGAATTTATTTGATGAGTATGTACATACTTGATTATAGACTTATACACCTTGAGTGTACTAATCGTGACCTTGATATTTCGATTAATATGAGTAAAGTTCTGATATGAAATGATCTGAACTCGAGAAGAATTAGTATGAAATTATACTTGTAATAATGAGATAAATTATGCATGTTGAATGAATACATGTTGAGGAAAGCATATGTGCTTGGAATATTGATCGTTGTTGAGACCATATATGTTTTGATATTATTATGGATTATATGACTAACAAGGGCAATGGGGATGTGTGTATGGCTTGAGGTCAAATTGATTGAACATGCCTTATGTGGAAACACCGGTGCCTCCAAGGCGTAGCGAAAAATTAAAAAAATAAACTTCCGACGATCCAAACCAAGGATCCATGTGTAAGGAACGAATCGGGGTGATAAAAAGGTTTTGAAATTACCGAAACTTCAATCTGAGTAGACAGCGATGCCTAGGCAACAGGAATGCTGAACCACTATTGAACCAAGCCGCAACCTTTTCCAATGTCGACCTCTACGTAGTCCACCCGATTGACAATGAATGGTAGAAATCCCAGAAAACTATTTTCAGAGAGTATTTTGCTAAACGGCTGCTAGACCACTTTGCATATTTTCGGGCTAGTTTTTATATATACTTTTTAGGGCTTTTACCCTTGCTATATATATAACTCCCTCTTCATTGGTATATATTTATAACGAATTTTAATTCATTAAAATTAATCCGGACATAATAATTATCATTCAAATAAATATAATAATGTTTAACAGAAAAATTATAATTACATTAATTATAATAAAGATTTTGGTAAACTATATTTATTTAAACTTATAGACGAACTAAATTCATATATCAATAAAATTATGTTCTGATTATGTGTACAACATCCTTGTACATATAGTATGTTCAACAATTTGATTGCCCAATTAAATTAATTCTATAATTAATTTAATTCATGTGACAACCAAGCAATATACCAACTATGTTTTACCTCGTTCATTTCAACCATAGGGTGTGACCCTACAGGTTCTTTTAACGTTAGCAGTAATATTATTAGAACGATTCTAATGTTACAAACAATGAGAGGCATCTAGCAATGCATCAATGCTACCTAAGTTACAAGAAGTCATGATTCGACATAACCTTTTGTGATTAACCTTTCATGCATTAATCTTTAAGTCCTATATCTTTGGAATGGACACAAGTCATGGAATAGTCACACTTGCATAGTCCATCCCATGTTTCTTGATACCTTGAGTAGACTATGATACACAAATAAGTATGACATCTCATATCAACTTATTTGAGCTTGGCCATGCATTTCTAGCCTCACTCAATCAAGTGGCCTGAGATATTACTCCCTTTATGTAGGAGGGACTTATCCTATATTGATCAACTATATCCCTCAACATAGATTGTAGTATATCCAACATCAGTCTTTATAGAGCAACCAGTTACGGTGTTTGTTTGACTGTATCAAAATATACAACTCACGATGTTGGGATAAAGATGATCTCAAGTATGAGGATCATATACATATTAATCACTATGAGTAATGTTGTGACAATTACATAATAATCCAAGAAACATACTTATAGCGGGTCAGTCCAATATGTTGTTCTCTAACACACATATTCATGTATTGATTCTGGCACTCCATATCAATGACAACTCTTTATCATCAATCAACTACATGTTAGTCTTAATGCATTATTATTGTCATAGCCAAAAACAATACTTGACTAAGGAGCTTTTAAGAATAATCATATTATTCTCAGGATATTATTATAAAACAGTTTATTTATGCACACAGAAAAGAAACAGGAATAATAATGGCAACACCTTATATTAATAAACATGATAAACCAAGTATGTTATTACAACCATCTCGTGATTGATCTTTGGGCATACTCTTACACCTTACATAGTTACCTCAAAATAGAATGAATGGTAAGTTAAGTACCATGTTATACGAACTTACTAAGCATTATATGCTTACTTAGTTTTATTTCCTTGTTTTATAGTGAATCGAAAACTCGTTCGATTGGAAGCTCAGCGGAGATCACTCACAGTATCCATCGGCCCATGTCGGTACAATATGGTAAATCAATTAGGGTTGTAATGGCATGTATAGGATATATTGACCATACTGGCATGTAATGTAAATGTTGCTTGTAATCTAGCCATTGGAATGGCTAGTAATGGTTTGTTTAAATATACTTGTAATGTCAAACTATGGCAGCTACATATATGTTACGTAGTTGATTAGATCATGTTTAATACATGGATTGAACTAAGGTAAGATTGTAGACATGTATGCTTGAAATGATATGCCATGATGAATGATGGAATTTTCTTGATTTGAATGCTTGAAATGGTTGGTATTTGGATGTGTGATTCAAGTGCAGGTCATGGGCGTGATTTTGGGTGAGAAATGATGCTAAAAATGGCTTTATTTTGTCCACATGGGCAGACACACGGGTGTGTGTCTAGACCGTGTGTGACACACGACTGAGTACATGGGTGTGTAATAGGCCTGTGTCCCCTGCACCTAAGATTTGAGAAATAGAATGCTCAGAATTGAGCACACAGGCAGAGACATAGGCATCTATCTCAACCGTGTGTACTACACGGCCTAGAACACAGGAGTGTTTCTTAGCTGTGTGAAACCCGCACCTAATTTCAAATTGAATTAATTAACCATACGGTCTAACACACGGACGTGTGGCAAGGCTGTGTGCACAAGTCAGAGAGTTACACGGGGTCGAACACGGCCTCCAGCACAGGCGTGTCCTAGGGTTACACGAGCTTATCCCTTGGACCATACGGGTATGTGAGCCCTGCACCTTGGAAAATTTTTGAAATGTTGTGAAAAATTCTTAGAGTTTCCGATTAAGTCCTGACTTGACTCATATTGGACCTCGGGTCCATTTAAGGGATGTTATGAATGATTTTGGAATTTGAATAGTTACTTGCATGATTTATCTGGAAATGTTCTGAAAAATTTTGGTAACGCTCTGTAACCCTGTTCCAGCAACGGATACGGGTTAGGGGTGTTACATTGTCCCTAAAGTGGTTTTGAAAAAGGAGATTTGGGGACCTAATATCTATAAATACTTACATAGAGATTATTTAGGTGCATTGAAGTTTGGTTCATAAATTTTGATGTTTAGATAGTTAATTAAAGAAAAAAAGGACTAAATGGTAAAAATCGTAAAATTTAATCACTATTGACTAATATTGGTTAATTGAGTTAAAAAGTTTTTTTGCAAGGCTTGGAATGGAAATTAAGCCATTATAACTTATAATGGACAGTAGATGAGTGGTTTTAATTGTTTAAGTTAAAAGTTTTTAATTAAAATAATATTAAAAATAAATTAAACATAAAATAAGAAAATAAAACAATACCATCTTTTCCATTTCTTCTCTCTCACCAAATAAGCCACCATGGAAGAATAATTTGAAAGCTTCAAATACATTTCAGCATTCGGCCTTCTGCAAGGAACTGAATCTAAACTCGTTTTTAGTATTTTTTTATGTTTTTAAGATTGTTGTAACTTAATCAAGCTAACCTAGTTAATAATTTGTGAAACTATCAAATGTTTTAAGTTATGTCATGGATGAATTTGTGATTTTTTATAAAATTTTAATGATAAATCTATAAGCTTGAAAGTTAAATAGGACAATTTTGTAAAGTAAATTTTGTTAATTTTGTTCTAGGGACTAAGTTGTTAAAATGGTAAATTTACATGAAATTCTTGTGAAAAATGTAATAAATATGGGTTGTATAGGGACTATGAGAAATTCAGTCAGCATGATTTGAGTTTAAGTATGTTAAAATTGATGTTTTGGGTTTAGGGACTAAATTGAATAAAAGGTGAAATTTTAGGGTAAAAGTATAAAATTTTGATAAAGGGTAAATTACATGAACTTAAGTATTTGAATTGGATAATTGAATTAAATTATTATATATAGATCAAGAAATGAAGCAATCAATGGACAAATGCGGAAAAGGAAAAATTGTTGATTAGTCCTTGGAGTCATGTTTGCTGCAGAATCAGTTTAGGTAAGTTCATAGTGTAGATAAATATATTTACATATGTTATTAATTTATGTTTATTGAAATGGTATAAATTTGAAAATGGATGAATATTTGGTGTTTGAAGTTTGATTATAAATTGTTATAAATAGTATAAAATGAATGTGTATGTACTTGAAAGTTGGAAAAGGGTTTTGACGTATGAATTATATGATATTGGAATGGATGTAATAGAATTATAGCATGTTTTCAAATATTATGGAAGTGCGTCTATTTTGTTATTGTCATGAACTCAGTAAAATGCTCGTTGGAACGTAGTAAACGATTAGGATATAATTGACATGCCAATAGGGTTAGTACGCGTGCTTGTACTGGTTTGCACTTCGATGCCTCTGTTAGCATTTTGATTCTCTCTTGTGTGTTTTGGGGAACCGAAGTATCCAAGTCATGTTGCTATAGTTCATTGGGCTATGAAAATATGTCTAATGTTGAAATATTGATGTATATCATTTGAATATTGTATCAAGAATGATCTTGTAATATGTTTCATATTGATGCTTATGTGATTAAAGGTAGATATTTATATACATATATGAATTAGTTTGGATTGAATTATTATAGAATAGGAAGCATATGATGAACCATTTTCATTACTAATCTTATACGTGTCTCGTAAATGAACCTATAGTTTGTAATTTTTCATCTTTTTCTGAAAAATTCTCTGAGTTCCCGATTTAGTCTCGACTTGTTTCTAACGCGATTTTAGGGCCTCGAGGGCTCTTATAAGGGACAATATGAATGATTTTGATTGGTTTTTCATATGAATATTGTTAAGATATGTAATGTTCAAAATTTTATTTGTTTGTACTTAAAATCCAGTAATACTCTGTAACCTTGTTCTAGCGACGAATACATGTTAGGGGTGTTACATTTATCGGTATCAAAGCTACAGTTTAGTCGGTTCTTGGACTAAACGTAGTATATGTGAAGTCTAGAAATACATGTCATTATATAAATGTGATAGTGTGATGTATCCTGACAATGATAAGACTTGTTCCATTTTAGACAGAGGTGCTTTCCAACCGAGCTAATTCTAATAATGCTGAAAATGATAGTCCTGTATATAAGTAAAAAGTTGCTTATGATGAGTTGGGACTCATAAAGGTATGAATAAATGTTTTATAATGCATGTTAATGATGAATGCTATGTTATGTGTATATATATTTATCAGAATCAAATTTTGAGGCTTTATAATGTCCACCCTCTCACCCTCAAAATCTTATACAATAGAATGCACAAGGCTTATATTGATTAAGTTGGAAAAAATAATGCTAAGGAATTCAGTGATTGAACTAGAAATATTGTAACACCCCTTACCCGGGTCCGAGGCCAGGACTGGGCACAAGGCATTACCTGACTTAAACACATGCATACAATTATTTCGAGTCATAAAAACTCGATCAAATTTAAAAATTTTTAATCTTACTCTAGAAATTTTTAATATGGGTCTACAAGGCCCAAAGATCGATCTGGGATTAATCCAAACACATTTGAAATCTTAAAAAAAATGTCACTTGAAACAGGGGTACACGCTTGTGTGAAAGGGCGACACGCCCGTGTGGCCATTTTGACATGGCTGTGCTGAAGGCCCGTATGGTTCACACGGCCTAAGCACAAGGGGACACGTCCGTACCCCAACCCGTGTAAATTTAATTCCAAATTTGAACCTATATGGGTTTCCATACGGCCAAACACATGCCCATGTCTATAGCCCGTGTCTCTCACATGACCATAACACGCTCGTCTCGCAGATCATGTGTAAAAACCTTGACATTCTAGTTCTGACGTCAGCAACAATTTAGGGGCACATGGCCAAAGCACACGCCTGAGGCCAATGGCTGTGTTCTAGACACGGCTGAGACACATGATCGTGTCTCTGCCCGTGTGTTTACTACCATACAGATTGACATGCAAACTTAACATGCAAGGGGCACACGGCCGGAAAAAATGCCCATAGGGTTGACCGTGTGTCTACCCGTGTGGACAAAAATAAGGCTATCTACCAAGCCTTTTTGCCACCCTTACTTGCACTAACTTATACCACATCAATATTACCAATTCCATGCATCAACATAAGGCCAATTCAACCACAACATGATAATAAAAATCAACCATCATTACACTATGATAATCCAAGCATGCACTTATTCACTCATGCAATATGCCCATCCATGAAACATCATCAATTGCATATCATTAGCCATTATCATGGCCTTATACAAAATAAAGGGGTTTCGCCCCAGCCAACACATTTTGGCCAATTAACAATGACACAAAACTCAAAAGACAAGGTCCTATACATGGCAGAATCAAAATAAAAAAACTAGTTATACCAAGTGCTTCAAATGATAGTGTGAACAAGGCCTCTGACGTTCTTTGATCCACACACTACTTCGGCGGCACTACATGGAAATGGAAAGGAAAAAAGGTAAGCACAAAGCTTAGTAAGTCGCATGTAAATAATGAAATTACTACGAGTTACCATAAGGTATTATACTCCCAACAAATCTTAATTTGCACACTAAGGTGAGGATTCATAAATACCACCTGCTCATATTCATTTCTCATCAATCATACGACATTGATTTGATTTCACATTTCATAATTCATGTAAAATACATTAATGGTCATAAGCATAACTTACTCACTTTCATTCATTACTAATCATACAACGTAAATGGAGCTTGAATTCTATAATTCTTATTTAGGTACCTGTGCCACTCACAACATGATCACAAATTTTCTTATTTCGATATAAACCACAAATCTCCCGTTGAACCATTTGGAATACTATAGGATATTCAATAGCTCCAAACATGGGAATAGATGCCGACGCCATGTCCCAGACATGGTTTTACACTGGCTAGCACATCAGAGTCGATGCCATGTCCCAGACAGGTCTTACACTGGTTCTCATCTATTGGAGTCGATGCCATGTCCCAAACAGGTCTTACACTAACACACAACAAGCTGACGCCATGTCCCAGACAGGTCTTACACTAGCTTGTATATCTCGAGGCCGATGCATGTTCCAGACATGTCTTACATTAGCTGTAACACCCTACACCCGTACCCTACGCCGGGACAGAATATGAGGCATTACCTAACTTGAATTCATGCATACAAACATTTTCATATCACCAAACATGGTCAAATTAAAAACTTTTTCAATTTTTATTATAAACTCTTTAATAAGAGCCTACGGGGCTCAAAACATCCATTGAAACCCATTCGGAACCAATTCGGGTCCTAGAACGAACTCTAAAAATAACACTTAACACAGGGGCACACGCCAGTGTGACCATTTCAATATGGTCGTGCTATTGGCCCGTGTGGTCTACACGGCCTAGGCACCTATGGACATGCCCGTGTCCACCACCCGTGTGGAATTAATTCTAAATTTACAGCTACAGAGTTTTTCACACGGCTTGACACATGCCCCTGTCCTTGGCCCGTGTCCTTCACACGTCCATGACATGCCCGTGTCCTAGCCCGTGTACAGAAACTTGGACATTCTGTTTCTGATGTTAGCAATTCTTAAGGGCCACACGGCTAAGACACACGCCCGTGTACTAGGCCGTGTCCCTCACATAGCTGATACACATGGCCGTGTCTCTACCCGTGTGTTTACTATCATGCATACTGACTTGAAATTTTTACGTGCAGGGGACACACGGCTGAACAAGACGCCCATGAACAACAAAATATGGCTATTTACAAAGCCTCCTTGCCACCCTTACATATACTTATCTACACAAGATCAACCAAGATCAATACGAACATAACATGTATAACTAAAACAGCCACAACCATTAGAAATTTGCATCTTTGCATTAAATAATAGTTAGTGTTAGCCAACATTCATGGCCTATACAAAATGAGTATCCTATTTATCATATGAGCCAACACATTATGGCTAACTAACAAAACACTAAACACAGACTTGAGTCCCTATACATGCCAGAAAACAAAACAATTAAACTAGCTATACCAAGGTCTTGAGTGATAGTGTGATCGAAGCTTTTTAGACGTCACTGGATCCTCGATGCTAGGTTGGCGGCACTGTAAGTGTAAGAGTATGCCCAAAGATCAATCATGAGATGGTTGTAATAACATACTTGGTTTATCATGTTTATTAATATAAGGCGTTGCCATTATTATTCCAGTTTCTTTTCTGTGTGCATAAATAAACTATTTTATAATAATGTCCTGAGAATAATATGATTATTCTTAAGAGATCCTTATTCAAGTATTGTTGTTGGCTAGGACAATAATAATGATAAAGACTAACATGTAGTTGATTGATAATAAAGAGTTGTCATTGATATGGAGTGTCAGAATCAATGCATGAATATGTTTGTTAGAGAACAACATATTGGGTGACCATTATGAGTATGTTTCTTGGATTATTATGTAATTGTCACAAAGCATTACTCATAGTGATTAATATGTATATGATCCTCATACGAGATTATCTTTATCCCAACATCGTGAGTTGTATATTTTGATACTGATCAAACAAACATCGAATCGGGTTGTTCTATAAAGATCGATGTTGGATATACCACAACCTATGTTGAGGGATATAGTTGATCAATATAGGATAAGTCCCTCCTACATAATGGGAGTAATATCTCAGGCCACTTGATTGAGTGAGGCTAGAAATGCATGGCCATGCTCAAATAAGCTGATATGAGATGTCATACTTATTTATGTACCATAGTCTACTCAAGGTATCAAGAAACATGGGATGGACTATGCAAGTGTGACTATTCCATGACTTGTGTCCATTCCAAAGATATAGGACTTAAGGATTAATGCATGAAAGGTTAATCACAAAAGGTTATGTCGAATCATGACTTCTTGTAACTTAGGTAGCATTGATGCATTGCTAGATGCCACTCATTGTTTGTAACATTAGAATCGTTCTAATATTACTGCTAACGGTACAAGAACCTATAGGGTCACACCCTATGGTTGAAATGAACGAGGTAAAACATAGTGGTATATTGCTTGGTTGTCACATGAATTAAATTAATTATAGAATTAATTTAATTGGGAAATCAAATTGTTGAACATACTATATGTAAAAGGATGTTGTACACATAATCAAAACATAATTTTATTGATATATGAATTTAGTTCGTATATAAGTTTAAATAAATATAGTTTATCAAAATCTTTATTATAATTAATGTAATTATAATTTTTCGGTTAAACATTATTATATTTATTTGAATGATAATTATTATGTTCGGATTAATTTTAATGAATTAAAATTCGTTATAAATATATACCAATTAAGAGGGAGTTATATATAGCAGGGGTAAAAACCCTAAAAAGGATATATAAAAACTAGCCCGAAAATATGCAAAGTGGTTTAGCGGCCATTTAGCAAAATACTCTCTGAAAATAGTTTTCTGGGATTTCTACCGTTCATTGTCAATCGGGTGGACTACATAGAGGCCGACATTGGAAAAGGTTGCGGCTTGGTTCGATAGTGGTTCAGTATTCCTGCTGCCTAGGCATCGCTGTCACTCAGATTGAAGTTTTGGTAATTTCAGAATCTTTTTATCACCCCGATTCGTTCCTTACACATGGATCCTTGGTTTGGATCGCCGGAATTTTTTTTAATTTTTCACTGCGCCTTGGAGGCACCGATGTTCCAACATTGCTATCAGAGCCACTTGTGAATACGGACTCGGGCTTAAATACTTGGATGATGCAATTGTATGAGATGCATGTTTCAATTTTATTATGCTATTCCTGTTTAAATCGTTTAAATAAAATCTGATAATTGTTCCTTTCGATAAGTGATTAAATGTTAATCATGATGTTATGGCCTATTCGGTTTTATGTTTTTACTGTTAACTTTAAGAAATCTGTGATGAAGCAGGGGTGGCATTTACAATTTCAAAGAATGAGACATCGCGATGGAACAAGGGTTGTTCCGATATGAAACCTCAAGGATTAAAATCCTAAAAACACGATTCTGTTGATAAAAGTTATCAAACCGTGAGGTTTCATTTGACTGGGGTTCGCGGTTTGTACCGCGGAGCTCCGCCTCGCACCCCTGGTCCATACCGCGGGGGCTCCGCCCCTACCTTCAGATCCCCATCATCTTCTAGTATGTTTTGTAATAAATAAACTTAATAGGCCATAAAAGGTTGAAAGGATATTTTATAATTCACTTAGTAAAATGTTGTATAAAGTATGCTATTTTTTGAAATGCACGGTGTTTGAAATGCATAGTTATATCCCGATGACCCATTTGATAAAAGGTTGTAATTTTATAAATACGGCTTGCATGTCGTGCCTTACTACTATTCTTCTATATTTCTCTTCTCATCTTACTCCCTCGTATGTAAAATGAGTTTCTAAATTTTGTAATTTGTAAAAGTTGCTGTGGACTAGACGAGAAGGAAGATGGGCTGACCAGTGTGGATCGACATCTTGTGAAACGGCTTACACCTCTAGGTTCCCTTTTGGTTCTCCCATTGGCTTGGGTTGAACCACCATAGTTTATAGGCTATGACTATTGCATTTATTTATTGCTTTACTTATTCATGTATGAGATGATATGGATGTCTAAAGCATGCAAATTTGGTAATAATAAACCCCATTAATTGATGAGATCAATTAAAAGATTAAATGGACTAAAGTAGACCATAATTGGTGAGATGTAACACTATAATAAAATCCCTCTATTAAAATATTAAGTCAACATGGCCTTCCAATTTATGCCCTCGTTAAAGCCTCAATCAATACTATGTAGGTTTTGCCAAAGTGAAGTACTAGTATTTATCTTGGTTAAACACAAAGAATAAACAAGTGATATTCGCCGGTTAAAAATTGGTTAATGACTTAACTAGGTTACTCTAATAGGATTAGAAACCTAGAGGCAAGTAATTTGGATAAATCATAAGATGATTAGAACAAGAGTCGTTCACCAAATTGTAGGAGTTACATATGATGTAATTAGCAAGTGTTGCTTACCTAAATAACCATAATCTTGAGAGTAAAGCCAAGGCTGACTTAAGAGAAGGTGAAATATGGATCCTTAACCCACTAGAAATACTTTCAAGAAAGTCTTTCCGAAATTAATATATGAGGGTTATTAATTTTGAAATAAAATAGTGGGAACATCATTTAATAAATTCCTTTTAATGATTGATATAAACTTGGTAAATTTATTCACACGCATATTTTATTGTTGTAGATATATTATGGCTACAAACACTAATACACTCTCATTACGATCGGTCCTTGAGAAGGACAAATTGAATGGTTTGAATTTTCTTGACTGGTTCCGTAACTTGAGGATTGTCTTCAAACAAGAACGGAAATTATATGTCGTTGAAAAACACTTCCTGATGAACCACCGGCTAATGCCTCGAGGGCTGATAAAGATGCTTACAAGAAGCATCTCGATGAAATGGTAGACGTTGGATGTCTTATGCTTGCCACTATGATTCCTGAGCTTCAAAAGCAACATGAGGATATGGTTGCTTATGATATGATCGAGCACCTGAAAGAACTATATCAAGGGCAAGCAAGGCAAGAGAGGTTCGATATCTCTAAGGCCCTATTCCAATGTAAGTGTGGGTGAAGGAAGCCCGATGAGGACCTCATATTCTTAAGATGATTGGTTATATTGAAAGCCTATCTAAGCTTGGGTTTCCATTGAGCCAAAAGCGGCCAACGATGTTATTCTGCAATCGTTGCTTGGGATAGTTACTACTGACTTTGTCCTCAATTTCAATATGAATGAAATTGACAAGACTCTCGCCACGATTGCTCAAGTATGTTACGAATGCTGAAGGCAACATGAAAAGGTTAGACCCAAGCCCATACCGATGGTCCGTAACAACAACAAGGGCAAGGGAAAGGCTAAAGTCCCGACAAAGCCGAGAAGGCGCAGGTAAGCCCAATCTGGAAAGGAAAGGCTACCTTTGAAACATAAAGGTGGGGTGTCTAAGGAAGGAAAGCTGTTTTCATTGTGGTGTATTTGGACATTGGAAGCGAAACTACCTGTCTATCTTGAGGAAATCAAGAAGGCCAAAGCAAGCTTTTAACGCCCGCTTTGGTATTTATGTTATTGATATTAATTTATCAACTACTACTTCTTGGGTATTAGATATCTGGTTGTGGTTCTCATATTTGTACTTCTCATGGGGACTACAAAGGAGTAAGACTTTGGCTAGAGGAGATGTGGACTGCGAGTTGGAAATGGAGCAAGAGTTCTTTGCATTAATTGTGGGAACATATACTTTATCTTTGCCTAGTGGACTTGGTTTAATTTTAGAGGATTGTTACTTTGTGCCCAGTTTGACTAAAAACATTATTTCAATTTCTTGTTTAGACAAAATTGGTTTTGAGATAATAATTAAGAATAATTGTTGTTCCTTTTATCTCAATAATGTTTTCTATAGTTCGGCACAATTGATTAATGGCCTCTATATTTTAGATCAAATGAATCCCATTTACAACATAAATCCAAACTCCATAAAGATGGTCTCTTGGATTCATTTGTTTTTGAAAAATTTGAAGTATGTGAATCTTGCTTATTAGGAAAAATGACTAAATCTCCTTTTACTGGTAAAAGTGAACGAGCTAGTGATTTATTGGGCTTAATACATTCAGATGTATGTGGACCAATAAATACACAAGCAGAGGTGGATTTCACTATTTCATTACTTTCATCGATGATTTGGTAGATATGGGTATGTTTATCTCATGCGCCATAAATCTGAGGCCCTTGAAAAGTTCAAGGAATTCAAAAATGAAGTACAAAATCAACTAGGCAAAACTATTAAGACACTTCAATCTGATCGACGTGGAGAGTATTTGAGCCTAGAGTTTGAAGATCTTTTGAAGGAATGTGGGATTGTCTCACAACTAACTCCTCCTGGTACTCCTTAATGGAATGGAGTTTCTGAGAGAAGAAATCGAACTCTATTAGACATGGTTCGATCCATGATGAGTCATGCTGATCTACCGACTTCTTTTTAGGGACATACACTTAAAACAACTATTTTCACACTAAATCGTGTTCCATCTAAATTGGTTCAAAAGACGCCATATGAGATGTGGACTGGGAAACGTCTCAGTATGTTCTTTATGAAAATTTGGGGTTGCGAAGCTTATGTTAAACGCCAGACATCTACTAAGCTTGAACCTAAATCTGAAAGGTGTATCTTTGTGGGGTATCCGAAAGAAACCAAAGGATATTATTTCTTTAATCCCACTAAGAACAAAGTGTTTGTTGCTCGGACTGGTGTCTTCCTAGAGAGAGAATTTGTTTCTAGAAAAGGAAGTGGGAGAAAGATTGAACTTGAAGAAATTCGAGAATCACAAGATACCACTGAACTAGAGATAGAACAACAGTAAATTCCACAAGAAATTGAAGAACAAGTAACTACTGTAGAAACACAACCACCGCGTAGATCTTTAAGAGAACGCCATGCACCTGAGAGATATGGATTTCTTATTACAATGCATGCTGACATTCTTCTTATAGATCAATATGAGCCTAGGACTTATCAAGAAGCGGTGGTGAGCCCAGACTCTGAGAAATAGCTTGAGGCCATGAGATCTGAGATGGATTCCATGTAGGAAAACCAAGTTTGGACTTTGGCTGACCCACTCGAAGGGGTTAAACCTATAGGGTGCAAGTGGGTTTTCAAAAAAAAACCGACATGGATGGTAATGTACAAACATACAAGGGGCGATTAGTCGCTAAAGGTTTTCGCCAAATTCATGGTGTTGACTATGATGAAACCTTTTCTCCTGTAGCTATGTTTAAACCCATCAGGATCTTGCTCGCCATAGCTGCATTTCATGATTATGAAATTTGGCAGATGGATGTCAAAACAGCTTTCCTTAATGGGAAACTTGAAGAGGATGTGTATATGACACAACCTGAAGGTTTTGTCGATCCAAAGGATGCTGGAAAGATATGTAAGTTACAAAGATCCATTTATGGATTAAAGCAAGCTTCTCAAATTTGGAATCTTCATTTTAATGATGCAATCAAAGAGTTTGGTTTTATCAAAAATGAAGATGAGCCATGTGTTTACAAGAAAGTTAGTGGGAACACAATCACATTCTTGGTACTGTATGTGGATGACATACTTATCATGGGCAATGACATACCTACCTTACAGTCTATTAAGACTTGGTTAGGAAGTTGTTTTTCTATGAAGGACTTGGGCGAAGCCACTTACATCTTAGGAGTCAAGATATATAGAGATAGATCAAGACGACTACTAGGTCTAAGTCAAGGTACATATATAGATAAAGTATTGAAAAGGTTCAATATGGAAGAATCTAAGAGAGGATTCCTACCTATGAGACATGGTATTTCACTCTCGAAGGAAATGTGTCCTTCAAATCCACAAGAGAGAGAACGCATGAGTAAAATTCCATATGCTTCTACTATTGGATCTATCATGTATGCCATGTTATGTACCCGTCCAGATGTCTCATATGCCTTAAGTATGACGAGCAGGTACCAAGTAGATCCCGGTGAAGGTCACTGGACCACAGTCAAGAATATCCTTAAGTACTTAAGAAGAACTAAGGATACGTTCCTAATATATAGAGGTGAGGAAGAGTTCAGTGTAAAAGGTTACATTGATGCCAGTTTCCAAACCGACAAGGATGATTCTCGATCGCAATCAGGTTTTGTGTTTTGCCTTAATGGTGGTGCTGTGAGCTGGAAGAGTTCAAACAAAGTACAGTAGCTAATTCTACAACAGAGGCTGAGTATATTGCAGCTAGTGAGGCAGCAGAAGAAGCGGTTTGGATCAAGATGTTCATTAATGAACTAGGGGTTGTGCCTAGCGTATCAAATGCTATAGAACTCCGATGTGATAACAATGGAGCCATTGCACAAGCAAAAGAACCCAGATCTCACCAACGATCCAAACATATACTTAGGCGCTACCATCTTATTCGAGAGATTATCGATCGAGGAGATGTAGAGATATGCAGAGTACCTACATATGATAACATTGCTGATCCCCTGACCAAGCCTCTGACACAGCAGAAGCATGATTGTCACACTAAATCACTTGGTATTAGATATATAAGTGATTGGTCTTAGTGCTAGTGGGAGATTGTAAGAGTATGCCCAAAGATTAATCACGAGATGGTTGTAATAACATACTTGGTTTATCATGTTTATTAATATAAGGCGTTGCCATTATTATTCCTGTTTCTTTTCTGTGTGCATAAATAAACTATTTTATAATAATGTCCTGAGAATAATATGATTTTTCTTAAAAGATCCTTAGTCAAGTATTGTTGTTGGCTAGGACAATAATAATGCATTAAGGCTAACATGTAGTTGATTGATGATAAAGAGTTGTCATTGATATGGAGTGTCAGAATCAATGCATGAATATGTGTGTTAGAGAACAACATATTGGACTGACCCGCTATAAGTATGTTTCTTGGATTATTATATAATTGTCATAACATTACTCATAGTGATTAATATGTATATGATCCTCATACTTGAGATCATCTTTATCCCAACATCGTGAGTTGTATATTTTGATCTGATCAAACAAACACCAGAATGGTTGTTCTATAAAGGCGATGTTGGATATACCACAATCTATGTTGAGGATATAGTTGATCAATATAGGATAAGTCCCTCCTACATAATGGGAGTAATATCTCAGGCCACTTGATTGAGTGAGGCTAGAAATGCATGGCCATGCTCAAATAAGTTGATATGAGATGTCATACTTATTTGTGTATCATAGTCTACTTAAGGTATCAAGAAACATGGGATGGACTATGCAAGTGTGACTATTCCATGACTTGTGTCCATTCCAAAGATATAGGACTTAAGGATTAATGCATGAAAGGTTAATCACAAAAGGTTATGTCGAATCATGACTTCTTGTAACTTAGGTAGCATTGATGCATTGCTAGATGCCACTCATTGTTTGTAACATTAGAATCGTTCTAATATTACTGCTAACGTTACAAGAACCTATAGGGTCACACCCTATGGTTGAAATGAACGAGGTAAAACATAGTTGGTATATTGCTTGGTTGTCACATGAATTAAATTAATTATAGAATTAATTTAATTGGGCAATCAAATTGTTGAACATACTATATGTACAAGGATGTTGTATACATAATCAGAACATGATTTTATTGATATATGAATTTAGTTCGTATATAAGTTTAAATAAATATAGTTTACCGAAATCTTTATTATAATTAATGTAATTATAATTTTTCGGTTAAACATTATTATATTTATTTGAATGATAATTATTATGTTCGGATTAATTTTAATGAATTAAAATTCATTATAAATATATACCAATTAAGAGGGAGTTATATATAGCAAGGGTAAAAACCCTAAAAAGGATATATAAAAACTAGCCCGAAAATATGCAAAGTGGTCTAGCAGCCGTTTAGCACAATACTCTCTGAAAATTATTTTCTGGGATTTCTACCATTCATTGTCAATCGGTGGACTACGTAGAGGCCGACATCGAAAAAGGTTGCGGCTTGGTTCGATAGTGGTTCAGCATTCCTGTTGCCTAGGCGTTTGTATCTACTCAGATTGAAGTTTTGGTAATTTCGAAACCTTTTTATCACCCCGATTCGTTCCTTACACATGGATCCTTGGTTTGGATCGCCGGAATTTTTTTTTTTAATTTTTCACTGCGTCTTAGAGGCACCGATGTTCCAACAGTAAGGAAAGAAAGTAAAGGAGGGTAAGCGTAGAAGCTTAGTAAGTACATATATGCAACTAAAGTGTAATTGAAAGAAAATCATATTCGTCAAACGGTAACTTGTCATGCTTAAAAGATATAAATCACTTAACATCTTTATCTTACTCTTCTTTTCATTCATGTATACTTAATGCACCTCGTTCGTTACTCAGCTCCTAACCATGAGTTCAGTATACATACCTCACCAAAGTATTCACCAACTAAACCTTCAAGTTACCCGTTGAACTCTCGAAATACGTAGGGATATGCGGGAACTTTGCATCTAAATACCATATAAGTTGTCAAGGCTACCTCGTGCTATGAAACGCTCATATTTGAGCTACTCACATGTCTTTTATCAAGTCAGGACCTGGACCCCATAGCTATCATATAACGTTCGCTCATTGAGCCACTCATGGGTCTATACACAAAGTCAGTACCCGGACCCACGTCACATATAACATTTATCTCATGAACTCAGACTCAACTCATGAGTTTAGACCACATAATTTTTATGACATATCCCTTTTTGTATCCTATGCTATGTCGGAGGTTCAACGGGGTTTCATATCTAACCGAATGGCATTGCTCTTGCTCACGTTATAATTTACTCACATAACATGTCATTTATACATCCATGGTAACAAATAGAATTTGGATACATAGCAAAAATAAACCAATTACACATGTATATTATCCAAAATATTCCAAAGTAAGCTTCAATAACACATTATTCACATATGTACTTACCTCGATACAAAATGATGAAGACGAGCTTAATCCTTGTAAACTTTGTTCTTACCCCGAACAAGACCCGAATCACGCTTCTCTTGACCTAAAGTAATAAAATTCATTCATTTCATCAGCACATCAATTTAGGCACTCAAAAATTCAAAATTGGGAAAAATAACTATTTTGCCCCTAGACTTTCACAAAATGACCATTTTACCCCTATACTCAAAAATCAATTTTTATCGAATTTCTTCATATTATAAGCCCTAGTCGAACCTTTTTCACTCTTATAGCAATCCAAAATTTCCACTATTTCACACATTTATCACTTATTTTACAACTTGTGCAAAATAGTCCCTATTAGGGTTTTCATGAGAAATCCCTTCACAAAAGTTTTTTAATGTAACACCCCTTACCCGTACCCGGGATCGGGATAGGGTTCAAGGCATTACCAGATAAACATACAAAAATCCAACTAAAATATGAGCTATAAAATTTTATTTTTTTTCAACAACAGTATTACTTATTCTTACCTTACACCTTTACATTGGAATATGGTCACATCTAATGATCATAATTTATTCACCACATAAGCATGACATATCATATAGCAATGGATCAAGCATGCATAATCAATTAGGTTTACAACCCAATGATTGAATATAAACCGTATCACATGGCTATATACGATTTAACCATCATAAGCCAATACGTTTGGCCAAATCATACTAACAACTATCATAAAGACTAAGTCTCTATACATGCCACTCACTTGAAAACACTTGAAATTTATCAACGCTTCACATCAACGTTCTGATAGTGTGATGCTGCCTCCGACAATCTCCAACCCTGAGCCAACCTGCCAATACTAAAAGAAATGGAGAGGGGGGTAAGCTTTAGGCTTAGTAAGTCCATATGAAATTAATAAGCAATTTACCAATATGTTTCCTTAGGTAAAACAACTATAATTACACTTTTATTCATATTCTAGTCAAGCTATCTACTCGAGTCATAGTTGGTAATTTATTTATAACTCAAGCTACAAGATTCCAAATTAAGATCTGTTAATTTTACCAGAAACTAGACTCACATAGATTCTTACCACAAAATTTTTAGAATTTTTGGTTGGGCCAATTCATACAGTTTATTCATTGAAGCCTCCCCTGTTTTGCAGTTCAGTAGCTCTGACCACTCTTCACTAAAATTTATTTATCTTTTGATACCCAATTCAAATGAGGTTCTTGTTTCTTTCTTCTGAAAATAAATTCAATAAGGAATCCAACAACTCCTGCAACTAGAGCTTCAACTCCTTCAACTCCTTAGGTACCATAGGGTAAGGCGCAATTGACACCGGAGCTATACCAGCATAGAGCTCAATACCAAACTCAACTTCTCTATCCGGCAGAATACCAGGCAACTCCTCAGGAAAAAATCCAGAAAGTCACAAACTGCATGAATCTCGGACCCAATTGTAAAAGTCCAAAAACATAAAAATTTCAAGGAGAAAGCAAGAATTAAACTTACATGAAGCTAGAGTATGAAAACCAACTTGAACCCTCCTCCATGGCTATTTTTCAGCTGATGAATATGAAGAGAAATGAAGAGAATTCTAGATATTCCAATTTAGTCCCATTTTTATTTAGTTAATTTTGGCAATTTTCCAATTTTGCCCTTATTTCACCCATTTTCTGATCTTTCTCAGCTATTGCCACCCAAAATATCTCCTTTGGGCTTATTTGCACTTTAGGTCCTTCCTCATTTGACAATTGAGCTATTTAATCATTTTAGCAACTTTTACACCTTTTTCAATTTAGTTCTTTTTATTTAATTAGCTATTAGTACTTTAAAATTTCTTGATGAAACTTTAATACTAACTTATTAACACTCCATAAATATTTATAAAAATATTTATGGCTCTATTTAAAATTCCTGAGGTTTCGATACCTCGTTTTCGATTCTAATTATTTTAATATATATATTTGTACACTATTCACTATTTCAAAATTTTTCCTAACTTCACATTTAACTTATACTCACTAAATTAATAATATTTCCTCGATCTAACCTCGAATGTGAAATGTTTGGATCTATATAAATAGCTTTAATTATCAATTTCTCATATTTCATACTCATTTGGACTCAATTTATGTCCTAGGCAACATTACCATTTTGCCACTCACTTTTCCATAAATTCCAATTTCGTCCCTAGGCTCGGAAAATGAAACTTGTGCAATTTACTCCCTTTTACAAGCCTAACCAAAATTCCATTACAAACTTATAGCACATGTATTCATAAAAATTCATAATTTTCAATCAAATTTTAGAACTTTACATTTTAGTCCCTAAATCATGTTTTCATCAAAATCACTTCGTAAAAGTTGTTTATCTATCAACAACCTTTCATTTTCTACCATAAATTTCAAATTTTCAGCATACTCATCCATGAACCAAATTTCATACCTTGATAACTTTTCAAATTAATCCCCCAAATAGATAGATTAGACTATCCTGATTCTAAAAATATAAAAATTACTAAAAACGGGACTTGATTTCATACCTTTTTAATTACCACAAAACCTAACCTTCTCCAATTCATAAATAAAAAGATAATGCGTTTTAGCGCACTTAAATTCATCTCCTTCTGCATTGACAATAATACTCATACCAATTAAGTTATGACTCAATCGGCGTCTACTATCAAAATTCATACAAAAAGAAATGTATTATGCTACAATTACCATAAATTACCATTAAATCCATAATTAAATTTAAATTTAATTAATTCAACTACCCTAATAAGAATCATTTTCATAAAAAAAAATTGTTAGCATTTAATTAAAATATAATTTCAATCAAAGCCTTAAATTCAATTTTGTAAACTTTTTCCTTGTTGAGAATTTTTTTCACCAAATTCTTTATAGATCGGGTCATCCGTCCAAGTCTGCCTAAAAAATAGAAGGTTTAGATAAAATACGATACCTAAAAGATGGGCTTAGGTAAAATTTAATATCCATTTTCTATATGATGTGGGTTTTGACAAGATTTTTTGGTTCGAACTTGACCCGAATATTATGTTATAAAATAATATTATATTAATTATATATGTTAAATAAAAATTATTTATATTAAATCACCAATCCAATAACAATTAAACTCATTACTCAATACTTAAAAGAAACTTACCCAACTATTTTTGTACAATTTTTAATGATTTTTATAATTTAGAACAGGGGATCACGAAATCAGTCTGAACCAGTCTTACAAAAATATAAATATCTCAAAATACAGAATTCCTTTGTTTGCTCTATTTCTTTTATAGGTAAATAGATTCAACAAGCTTTAATTCCATATCTCATTCCACTTTTAGTTCAACTTCTACCATTTTTTGGTGATTTTTCAAAATCACTCCCCTACTACTGTTTTATACTGTTTATCCCAAATTTCATTTCTTCACTAAAATTTCTTATTATCAACTTTCAAGATAATACTTATCCATATTCATCTTATCAAAAATTCAATCACATATCTAACTCATAATTCAAAACTCATACATTCATATTCCAGTATTATCCCACATTTTTTTTACATTAAATTTCATTTAGCAACTTGTTTCTCCCGTAACAATATCCTGTGGTTTTAACACATAGCTCCACCTTCTGTAATTAATGCCCAACTTAGTGGCATATGCACATATCACCACACTATTGGGCTAACATGTAATTGTGGCATACGCACTTAGCGTCACTTTTCAAATTAACATGTATAACCGTGGCATCCACTTAGCACCACGTTACATGTATCAATATGTGTAATCGTGGTATATCCAGTTAGCACCACGTTAATGAATCAATATATGTAACCGTGGCATATGCACTTAGCACCACGTTACATGTATCAATATGTGTAATCGTGGTATATCCACTTAGCAACACGTTACACATTTAACCGTGGTATATCCACTTAACACCACGTTACATGTATCAAATTGTGTAATCGTGGTATATCCACTTGCCACCACGTTACACGTTTAACCGTGGTATATCCATTTAGCACTACGTTTTTTCATTCCAAAGGTTCAATCGAGATTTCCTCATTTAATCTCAATTTATCAACCAAAAATCACTGTTTGTGTCTATTAATTGAACAATACTAAAACTTATTTCACATGTCATAAAATAAAATATTATAACATAATAAAACAATACATTATTTACATATAAACTTACACCTCATATACTATTAAAGCAATAACATTAAAATACACATTGCATTATTAGAAATCATATGAACTTACCTTGTATACGAAAATGACCATTTTTACTATTTAAGTCCACTACTTGGTATTTTCTCGATTTTAGCCCAAATCTCGATTTCCTTGATTTAACATTACAAATATATCTCATTTAGTACTCACATTATTCAAATGGGTCCATAAATCATATTTTTCAAAATTTGCATTTTGACACCTAAACTTTTGCATATTTGCACTTTTGCCCCAAGGTTTAGAAATTAAAATTCTTCCTATTTTCTTATGTTTTATGACATTCTGATAATTTTTCCCTTCTATGGAAACATCAAATTCTCACTCTAACATGTACTTATGAACATTAAGTATTTTTATCGATTATGTCGTTTTACTCGTTTTCACGTAAAATCGCTTAGCAAAAGTTGTTTAACACAATTTCAAGCTTCATATTCTAACATTAAACATAAAAATACATGCATATCATTCATGGGTAAATTTTTAAACATAAATCCTAGCTCAAAATAATGGTAGAAATGAGCAGATCATGTTACTGGGATTTCAAAAATACATAGAACATTAAAAACGGAGCTTGGAATCACTTACTATTAAGCTTGGAAGCTTGGCCAAACCCTAACCATGGCTGCTCTTGGTACATTCTACCGTAGCAAGAAGAAAGGGACTCATTTGGGGTTTAAAATTTGTCTTTTAATTCATTTTACCCTTAAATAACCAAAATGCCCTTTTTACTATTCTTTCAAATTTTACCCAACCAATGCAATTTTTGTCCAACAGGTTATACAATGGTTTAATTATCATTTAAGGACCTCCCATTTAAAATTTCATGTCAATTAGACACCCCTAACATGTAAAACTCAACTTTTAAACTTTTTACAATTTAGTCTTTTTTACTAAATTGAGTACCCAAACGTCGAAATTTTTGAACTAAATTTTCACGAAATCATTCCGTGAAATCGTAGACCATAAAAATATAATAAAAATGAAAATTTCCTCATCGAATTTGTGGTCCCAAAATCACTGTTCCAACTAAGCCCAAAATCGGGATGTTACATTTCTCCCTCCTTTAGGGATTTTCGTCCTTGAAAATCTCACCAGAAAAGTGGTTTGGTTTTTTTCACTTGGATTCCTCAATCCTATAATCAATTTCAAAGAACTTTCACTCAGGCTAAACTTTTACTACTTATCTCTTTAAATTTTACATACAAAAATCATAAGTGGTATTCACTTTACAATACTTTTACTAAAACTTAATCTCTACCAGAAAGCTCATGTACTCAAAAGTCTGATCCATACCATCATGTTACATATACATTCGCACGCGAATCTTTTCGGATTCGAATGGTAAAACTAGTCAGTTCATCTCAACCTCATACTCTTTATAATTTCACACAGTCCAATTATTTGTCAATTCAACCCTCAGGTACTCTTTATTTCAAGCCTCTTCTGAATTTCCAAAGAAATCATGATATGAAACTCGAATCTCAATCCGATTAGTGGAGATTAAAATTTCGTGATATTCAAAATTCATAAAGACACAAAATTCTATGAATCTGGTGAGCAAACATTCGGGTATACTAGCATAATTTACACATCTCATAACGTTTAACAATGCTACATATCACTTTCCTCTTTCAAGGACAGGAATGATCCAGACAAGAAAATCCATATTAACGTTTTCTATTTCCATTCTAATTCCTAAACGACAAAAATAATTCTGATGATTCTTGTTATACATCTTTAAACTTTTAACATTTCAAGAATTTGTACTCAAAGATAAACAATGATCGTTTTAGCATTTTTAATACCGAGATTATCTCCACATTATCAATATTAGATCTTCTTATCGTATACGATTCTTCTAGGAAACATACACTTCTTAATTAGACTATTCGTCTTTTTACCCGTGAATAAATAAAATCTTATTCTCAAGCATGCACATCTCATTAAATTCTAAACATATATTCCATACAGATTGAACAATCAAGTTGACCTTATTCCTCCATAATTGATATTTCAAGAAATTCTCTCTTCTAAGCAACAGAATGATTCAACATGTATCATTCTAAATTCACTCATCATGGCAATCGAAGACCATAACAAATGCATTAGCATAAGTAATACTGATACCTCAACTGAATACATTAACTCTGATTAACTTACTTGAGAAAGGAAATCCACCGTACACATTGGGACTTGAAATTTCACTACATTATCAGGATCAATTCAGAGGTATAGTCATACTTGTTCGCTATATACATCAATCACAAGCCGGAAGTCATGCTCTAAATGCAAGCCATGATCAACAAGTTACAAGATAAAATATCCAGAAAACCCAAGATAGAGAAATCTGAAACGGAGAAGCCCAAAATAAGAAAATCCAAGATAAAGAAATCCATGATAAGGAGATCCCATTTACAGCACTGCATCAGAAGACCGAGAACTAGACTCATAAAAATATGAAAGACCCCAATGGTTTTTTCAAAGAAAAGAAATCCAGAATAACATCATTCTAAACCACTGACAACAAATATGACCAGAACTATATGCTTCTCATATATATATAAAATCAATCAGAGCAATGATCGGTAGAAATAGAATCATAGCACCATGCGGAATATAATAAAATACTAGAGAAAAATAGAACCATGCAGATTATAATCCAATCAGACTAACAACACATTCGTCTAACGTTAAGATCAGGGAACATTTTTCATAATATAAGAATTCATCAGGGATTAGATAGCCCCAATAATATTTCTGGTGTCAGATAATCTCATACCATATCTCAATAGAGACAATCACAAACTGTTCACTGTAATTACCATGCTTGGACATTTCATATTTTGAACATTATTCCATTAACTATTTCTGCCGTCTCAAATTCCATAATATTCCCTTTACTAACAAAACCAATTTATGAGGGAATTTCAATCGATACATTTCTCGACATCATACCAGGATAGATCGTTTTACCAAAATTAACCTTTTTCGCTAACTGAGATGTTGCAAAAATTAAACAATCTTTCAGTCAATCTGATATCTTTCTAGCTCATGTCTGTACTTATCAACCCATTCTCAATATCTAATCATGCTTATAACCATTCCATCATTGAACTCTTTGGTTTCTCACCTAGAAACTCATTCAACATAAATTTCAGGAATTTCCATTATAAAACATCACTTTGGTAAGGGGGAGGGGGCCGTCGGGCCTATGACTCAACTCTCATATACATATACATGTAACACAATTTTCATCATAGCAATCATATCTCAATCATGTCATTCATTTCGAGTAACTAACATTCTTATTGATTTTACACTCACTTTCTAGTTATCTCATTTAAACAAGTGTACTTATACATGTATTTTCATGTTTCCTAGATAATCTTGCTTATCTATTCATTAAATCAGACAAGCCAAGCACATAATATCATATAAGGGCCAAACAAACATGGATAAGTATATCACAGTCTAAACTTTCATCTTACACATCATCGTGTACATATCATTACAATCATATATATCAGTCCAAGCAATTTAATACATTTACTCAAATTATACAAGCTTACCAATTATAATCATCCCAACCAATATACATGAATATTCATCTTATCAATATTTTTGATAAGTTACTCAAACACATGCATTTGTTCAAATAAATCGATCATATACATCATGGAATTATCTATTAATGATAGATAAGCTCATTTCACCATGTACACATTTCATGAATCCTCATTCGTACCTTTCCAAGTTTCAGTTCGTCATGACGATATTTTACTCGAATATTTTAGCATCACATTCAACATGGTCGGTGTAGCTCGGTTGGAGAGTACCTTTGTCTAAACAAAGTGGCTCTCATACGTGTAGGGAGACATCACTGTAACACCCCTTACCCGTTACCGTCGCTGGAACAGAGTACAAGGTATTACTAAAACATAGCACATACCATTAAACAAGAACCGAAATAGAAATATGTCATCCAATTTGATAGTGTATCGTTATAACATATGTCTTGAACAATATTAGCCAACTTTAATGGCTTATACAAAGTAGTTGATCGAATACTGTAACCAATATTCTAAACCTAGGCAATTATGACACGTAACAAAATAATTAAGTCTACTATACATGCCATAATTCAAAATGTTTAGTTTAATACCCAAAAGTGTTGATAGTGCGATGGATCTCACATGATCCTTAACTCCCGAGCAAGTGAAGGACACTATAAAACAAAAGAGAGAAAACAAAGTAAGCTTATAGCTTAGTAAGTGAGTAAGTAAATCTTAATTAAAGAATCTAATATGTTTATACAACAACTCAAGTATATCTACTTTAATTTCACTATTCACTCCAATTTGATTAAGCTGTCTCTGCTGCGTCATGTTTGCTAAATAAATCATAACTCGAGTTACAAAACTCGAAATTCAAATCTGTAAAATTTCCCTGAATCTAGACTCATAAGTATTTTTACTAATTTTTTTCTAGAATTTTTGGTTCATCCAATTAGTACAGTTTATTGGTTAAAATTTCCCCTGTTACACAGCTCAACTGATCTGACCTCTGTTCATTACGAATTGAATTTCTCCCAGTACACAACTCAAATAACCATAAAATCTGTTTCATTTAAAACTAGACTCAATAAGGAATTTATTCATATAAACTATATTTCTTAATTTATTTTGTAAAATTTTTAATGATTTTTCAAATTTGGAACAGGGGACCACGTAGTCATTCTGAGCAAGTCACACACAATTGCAAATATCTCAAAATATAGAATTCTTTTGCTTTCTGTGTTTCTTTTATATGAAAATAGACTCATTAAGCTTTAATTCCACATCTCATTCAACCTCTAGTTAAATCCATTCTATTTTTGGTGATTTTTCAAAATCACATCACTGTTACTGTCCAAAACAGTTTTAATGCTACTTTCACTCTTTCACCCATTCTTTGCACTAACCTCATTTTAACTTGCATATTTATATACTACAAATCATTTTCATCACATTTCATACGTTACAAGTGTAGGTCCATGACTACAATCTCACTACTAAGCCATCCCATTGAACAATTCGGATCAACCCTCGATGTTTAATGGCTTCATTATCACTCCACCATCATACGCCGTTTAGTTCGGCTCTCTTGTACACATAGTGAACACTTAGTACCACTCATGTGACCTAGCCGATTTGTCTCTCGTAGCTCTCTTGTCTACATGGTGTCCTTCACTTGGAATCACGCATGCAACCTAGCTACATATATCCCATAGCTCTCTTGTCTACATGGTGTACACATAGTATCACCCATGCGACCTAGCTACATTCATCTCTTACGTAGCTCTCTTGTCTACATGGGATACATCCCGTATCACACATGTGACCTAGCTACTACATTGTATCTCGTAGCTTTCTTGTACACATGATGTGCACTCAGCATCATACATGTGACCTAGCTACGCTTCCTCTATTTTATTCGATCTCTCCGAACGTTCAACCGGGATCTCTCTCTATTGTTTATTTCCATTCTTCCAATGGTCTATTCATATTTTTTTAACATCCGCTAATATATTTACATAATAGGCTGAAATATAAGAATGTACATAAAATTAATGTAATATTTACATACAAACTTACCTCGGTGCAAAATGTGGAATTTTTGCGATTTAGTCCAAAGCTTTTTCTTTTCCCCGTTCAAGGTCAATTCCACGCCTTTCTTGATCTATAACAATACATTTAGCTCATTTAACACTCATACTATTTATTTCAATCCAAAAATCACATTATGGAAAAATTACATTTTTGCCCCCTAACTTTTACAAAATTACAATTTTGCCCCAAGGCTCGGAAATTTAATTTCAGCCCTTATTCCTATGTTTTATGACATGCTGAACATTTTTCTCTTCTACAACAACATCAAAATCTCACTCTAACATATAGTTATGAACAATAAGTATTTTTACCAATTATCTTAGTTTTACTCGTTTTCACTTAAAACCGAGTAGCACAAGTTGTTTAACATAATTTAAAACCTCATATTCTACCATCAAACATCAAAATACATGCCTATCATTCATGGGTAAATTTTTAAACATAAACCCTAACTTGAAATAATAGTAGAAATAGGTAAACCGAGCTACGAGGATTTCAAAAATGTAAAGAACATTAAAAACGGGGCTTGGAATCACTTACTATGGAGCTTGAAAGTTGAAGAAACCCTAGCTATGGAAGAGAGGAAAATTCGGCAGCAACTAGTGAAGAAGATGACCAATTTTGTGTTATTTTTCCCATTTTATTTCATTTAATATGCAAATGACCAAAATGCCCCTCCTTACTAAACTTTCAAAAATTCCTTCCATGTCCCAAAATTTGTCCATGAATTTAAAATTGGTCAAATTGCCATTTAAGACCTCCTAATTAATATTCCAAAGCAATTTCATACTAAAAACTTCTAGGATGCAAATTTTGCAACTTATTCAATTTAGTCCCTACTTTCAATTTAAGCGTTTTAAGCATAGAATTTTATCACGAAATTTTCACACAATCACGTAATCATATCATAAAACCCAAAATAATTATAAAACAATTATTTCTATCTCGGATTTGTGGTCATAATACCACTATTCCGATTAGGCCCTAATTCGGGTTGTCACAATTCTCCCCCCCTTTAGAGATTTTCGTCCCTGAAAATCTTACCGGTAAAAAGGTTTGGGTATTGTTTCTTCATAGCTTCCTCAGGTTCCCACGTAGCCTCTTCTATCCCATGTCTGTGCCACAATACTTTCACTAAGGCTATACTTTTATTTCTTAACTGTTTAACTTCTCGAGCCAAAATCTTTATTGGTTCTTCCTCATAGGTCATATCCGATCGAATCTCAATTTCTGTTGGGGAAATCACATGTGAAGGATCAGAACGATAACATCTCAACATTGATACATGAAACACGTTATGAATTCTTTCTAACTCTGTAGGTAAAGCCAACCGATATGCCCACTGGTCCAATTCTCTCAAGTAACCTCATACGGCCCAATAAAACGCGGACTCAACTTGCCTTTTCTGGCTAAATCTCGAATCTTTTTCCATGGTGACACCTTCAGAACACTTTATCACCCACTTGAAATTCAATCTCTTTTCTTTTCAAATCGCATATGACTTTTGTCTATCTCAAGCGACTTTCAAACAATCGAATTACTTTTACTTTCTCTTCGGTTTCTTTAACTAAATCAACTCAGTGAATCTGTTTCTCACTAAGCTCGGTCCAATATAAAGGAGTCCGACACTTACGACCATACAAAGCTTAAATGACGGTGCCATTTGTATACTTGATTGATAAATCATTATTGTAGGCAAACTCAATCAAAGATAGATATTTCTCCCAACTACCTCCAAATTCTAAAACACAACATCTAAGCATATCTTCGAGTACCTAGATTACTCTTTCCGATTGACCATCTGTTTGTGGATGAAACGCGGTACTAAAGTTCAATTTTGTACCCAAAGCTTCTTATAACTTTTTCCAAAATCTCGAGGTAAATCTCGGATCTCTATCTGATATTATAGACATAGGTACTTCGTGCAACCTCACAATTTCAGCAATATTTAATTCGGCTAACTTATCAAGTGAGTAATCAGTACGTACTGGTATAAAATGGGTTGACTTTGTTAATCTATCAACCACTACCCAAACAGCATCCTTCTTTTTAGGAGTCAAAGGCAAACCGGTCACAAAATCCATGGTAATCTTGTCCCATTTCCACTCAAGGCCCAATTTTCGGTTGAAGTAGTCCGAAGGCACTTGATGTTCAGCTTTTACTTGTTGACAAATCAAACACTTGGTTACAAATTCAGAAATGTCCCTTTTCATACCGCCACCAATACAACTTCTTTAAATCATTATACATTTTTGTGCTACAGGTGGTGAATCGACAAACGACCATTGTGCGCCTCATGTAATATTTTCTGAATCAATTTATCATTTTTCGGCACACATATCTTGTCTCGAAACATCAAACAATCGTCTAGTCCAACTCGGAAATCTGAGTCGTAACCTGACTCACATTGAGTTCTCTTGGCCCGCAACTCACTATCATTCTTTTGAGCATCACAAATCAGCTGAAGAAATAACGGTTTAGCTCTCATCTCTGCTAAGATTGACCCATCATCGACAACGCTAGCCCCGTATTCATGGCTCTCAAAGTAAAAAGAAATTTTTTCGCTCAAGGCGCCAAGAACTTACATTTGCTTTTCCGGATGATAATCAATCACCAGATCATAATCCTTTAATAATTCAAGCCATCTTCACTGTCGCAGATTCAAATCCTTTTGATTCATCAAATACTTCAAACTTTTGTGATCAGTAAAAATTCGGCATTTTTCACCGTACAAATAATGTCGCCAAATCTTCAAGGCAAAAACAATAGCGGCCAATTCCAAATCATGTGTAGGATAGTTCTTCTCATGCGGTTTTAACTGTCTCGAAGCATAAGCTACCACTTTACCCTCTTGCATCAACACACATCCAAGGCCTGTCAACGATGCATCACTACAAATTACGAACTCTTTTCCTGGTTCGGGCTGTACCAAAATTGGTGCTTCAGTCAATCATGCTTTCAACTTTTCAAAACTCTGCTGACATTTATCAGTCCATTCAAGCTTAACATTCTTTTGTAGTAACTTAGTCATAGGAGAGGCAATCATCGAAAATCCTTCAACAAAACGTCTATAATATCCGACTAAGCCTAAAAAGCTTCTAACCTCGGATACATTCTTTGGCGGTCTCCAATCAACGATCGCAGAAATCTTACTTGGATCCACCCGAATACCATCACCTGAAACTATATGTCCCAAAAATCCGACTTCACGAAGCCAGAACTCACTTTTACTAAACTTGGCAAACAGTTTCTTTTCTCTCAAGATCTGCAATATGGTTCTCAAGTGTTCGGCATGTTCAGACTCATCCCGAGAATAAATTAAAATGTCATCTATAAACACTACCACAAACTTATCCGGATATGGCCGAAAGATCCGATTCATTAAGTCCATAAATATAGCTGGAGCATTTGTTAAGCGAAAGGCATCACAAGAAACTCATAATGTCCATACCTTGTCCTAAAGGCGGTTTTGGCACATCCAGACTCTTTAACTCTCAATTGGTAGTAACCGGACCTTAAATCGATCTTTTGAAACACTTGTGGCCCCTTTTAGCGATTGAATAAATCATCAATCCTCGGCAATGGGTATTTGTTCTTTATAGTCACCTTATTAAGTCGACGGTAATCAATGCAAAGTCTCATTGAACCATCCTTCTTCTTTACGAATAATCTTTGGAGCACCCAGGAGAGAAACTCGGTCTCACAAATCCCTTATCTGTTAATTCCTGCATGGCCGAGCCTTCAATTCTTTTGATTCGATCGGAGCCATTCTATACGGAGCAATCGAGATCGGTGCGATGCCGGCAACAAATCAATGGCAAACTCTATCTCTCTGTTCGGAGGCAACCTAGGCAATTAAATGCGGAAATACATCCGAAACTCACAAACTATCGATGTGATCGATTCAAGCTTCAATTGAGGCAACTCGGTATTCATTACATAAGCCGGATAAGCTTCACACCCTTTTCTCATGTATTTACATGCGGACATGTGCGAAATCACCATAGGCAATTTATTTGATTCATCTGTCTCAACCCATGCAATTTCTCCATTTTCACATTTCAACTCTAGTATCTTTTGTTTGCAATCTACCTTAGCATCATACAATGTCAACGGTCCATTCCCAAGATAACGTCAAACTCACCAAATGGTAATGACATCAAATTGGCGGAAAAGCAGTGACCTTGAATCATTAATGGACAATTCTTGCAAACCTTATCAACTAGTACATATTGGCCTAAAGGGTTCAACACTTTAATCGTAAACTCAGTAAACTCAACCAGCAACTTTTTATTAGATACTAAATTCATGCAAATATAGGAATGAGTGGATGCGGGATCAATCAATGTAATAACAATAGTATCATAGAGAGAAAATGTACCGATAATGACATCGGAGATGATGCATCTTCTCGCACGTATAGCATAAGTTCTAGCGGGTGCTCTAGCTTCGATCTTGCCATCGAATCTTTCATCGCAGTTTTACTGCTAGTCCCACTTCCAGTATTTCTCGGTGGTCTACCCCTACTAGCGGTGGTATTCTGTCTAGCACTCGGAAATCTTTCTTCTTTAACTTTCTCCGGACAATCTCTAATAAAATGTTCGCGAGAACCGCACCTGAAACAAGCTCGCTCGGTTCCCCAACACTCACCATAATGTTGCCTGCCACATTGCTGACACTCGGGCTTTCTAGGTCGCATATTACCCACACTTGCCACCGAAGTAGCTTGAGCTTTAGATCTCGAATACGCTCTACCACGATCTCTGTGTGAATCCCCAATTGAAACTGTCATTCGAGGGTTTGCCTCTTTGGACCTCTTTGATTGAGATTGAAATGGCTTGCTTATCGGCCTTTTTCTGGCATCTCGAGCCTCAATAGCAGCTTTTCTTCTTTCTTTGTTCAATTCTTCAGCTTTAAGAGCTCGATCAACCAATACTACAAATTCTGTCAACTCCAAAATTCCTACCAGCACTTTAATGTCCTCATTTAGCCCATCTTCAAACCTTCTGCACATAATAACCTCGATGGACACACATTCCTGAGCATACTTGCTAAGTCTCACAAATTCGCGTTCATATGCTGCCACAGACATCTTGCCTTGCTTTAATTCAAGGAACTCCTTCCGTTTTTGATCAAGAAATCGCTGACTTATGTATTTCTTTCTAAATTCCTCCTGGAAGAAATCCCAAGTAACTCTTTCTTTTGGCACCACTTTGCTACTCTAGTCTTCCACCAATGGTAGGCCGAATCTCTCGAAGTGATACTGACACACTTTAAGCATTCCTCGGGTGTACATGAGAGCTCATCAAATACACGGGTAGAATTTTCAAGCGAATTCCGCTTTCTCGGGATCATCATCAATCTTTGCTCTAAACTCTTGGCCCCTTGTTTTGAATCTTGTCAAGCTGGAGGCTTGTTCATCCTTACCAAATCTATGCCTTGAGCAGCTTCTGAGGAATCGTCTCGAGGTATAGGAGGGGGTGGAGGAGGTTGAGCATTTGGATTTGCTTGAATAAATTCAGATATACCAATTGTTCATCCTTTGGAGAAAGGCATCCCGAGCCTCATCTCCTTGTCTCAATGTCTCGAGATCTACTTTTCCACAGCGCGGTCCCTTGTATGCAGAGCGGCGCAGACATCTGGCAAACATCATCATCACTTGGTTCCTTGAGGATCCATTACTATATTAAAACAAAACACGATTTAGAACAATCAGAGTCACCACACTATCACAATATTTTTATGGCATGTATAGCTAGACTTTTACACACACTTTATTAGTCCGAGAACCGACTAAACCATAGCTCGATACCACTAAATGTAACACCCCTTACCAATTACTAAATCATTTGGAGCAGTACAAGGTATTACTAAAACATAGCACATACCATTAAATAAGAACAGAAATAGAAATATGTCATCCAATTTGATAGTGTATCGTTATAACATATGTCTTGAACAATATTAGCCAACTTTAATGGCTTATACAAAGTAGTTGATCGAATATCAGAACCAATATTCTAAACCTAGGCAATTATGACACGTAACAAAATAATTAAGTCTACTATACATGCCATAATTCAAAATGTTTAGTTTAATACCCAAAGTGTTGATAGTGCGGACAGATCTTCGCGATCCTTAACTCCTGAGCAAGCTGAAGGACACTATAAAACAAAAGAGAGAAAACAAAGTAAGCTTATAGCTTAGTAAGTGAGTAAGTAAATCTTAATTAAAGAATCTAATATGTTTATACAACAACTCAAGTATATCTACTTTAATTTCACTATTCACTCCAATTTGATTAAGCTGTCTCTGCTGCGTCATGTTTGCTAAATAAATCATAACTCGAGTTACAAAACTCGAAATTCAAATCTGTAAAATTTCCCTGAATCTAGACTCATAAGTATTTTTACTAATTTTTTTCTAGAATTTTTGGTTCAGCCAATTAGTACAGTTTATTGGTTAAAGTTTCCCCTGTTACACAGCTCAACTGATCTGACCTCTGTTCATTACGAAGTGAATTTATCCTAGTACACAATTCAAATAACCATAAAATCTGTTTCATTTAAAATTAGACTCAATAAGGAATTTAGGCATATAAACTATATTTCTTAATTTGTTTTGTACAATTTTTAATGATTTTTCAAAGTTGGAACAGGGGACCACGTAGTCATTCTGAGCAAGTCACACACAATTGCAAATATCGCAAAATATAGAATTCTTTTGCCTGCTCTGTTTCTTTTATATGAAAATAGACTCATTAGACTTTAATTCCACGTCTCATTCAACCTCTAGTTAAATCCATTCTATTTTTGGTGATTTTTCAAAATCACGTCACTGTTACTGTCCAAAATAGTTTTAATGCTACTTTCACTCTTTCACCCATTCTTTGCACTAACCTCATTTTAACTTGCATATTTATATACTACAAATCATTTTCATCACATTTCATACGTTACAAGTGTAGGTCCATGACTACAATCTCACTACTAAGCCCTCCCGTTGAACAATTCGGATCAACCCTCGATGTTTAATGGCTTCAGCCCACAGCTCCACCATCATACTTCGTTTAGTTCGGCTCTCTTGTACACATAGTGAACACTTAGTACCACTCATGTGACCTAGCCGATTTGTCTCGTAGCTCTCTTTTATACATGGTGTCCTTCACTTGGAATCACGCATGCGACCTAGCTACATATATCCCGTAGCTCTCTTGTCTACATGGTGTACACATAGTATCACCCATGCGACCTAGCTACATTCATCTCTTACGTAGCTCTCTTGTCTACATGGGATACATCCCGTATCACACATGTGACCTAGCTACTACATTGTATCTCGTAGCTTTCTTGTACACATGATGTGCACTCAGCATCATACATGTGACCTAGCTACGCTTCCTCTATTTTATTCGATCTCTCCGAACGTTCAACCGGGATCTCTCTCTATTGTTTATTTCCATTCTTCCAATGGTCTATTCATATTTTTTTAACATCCCCTAATATATTTACATAATAGGCTGAAATATAAGAATGTACATAAAATTAATGTAATATTTACATACAAACTTACCTCGGTGCAAAATGTGGAATTTTTGCGATTTAGTCCAAAGCTTTTTCTTTTCCCCGTTCAAGGTCAATTCCACGCCTTTCTTGATCTATAACAATACATTTAGCTCATTTAACACTCATACTATTTATTTCAATCCAAAAATCACATTATGGAAAAATTACAATTTTGCCCCCTAACTTTTACAAAATTACAATTTTGCCCCAAGGCTCAGAAATTTAATTTCAGCCCTTATTCCTATGTTTTATGACATGCTGAACATTTTTCTCTTCTACAACAACATCAAATTCTCACTCTAACATATAGTTATGAACAATAAGTATTTTTACCAATTATGTCGTTTTACTCGTTTTCACTTAAAACCGAGTGGCACAAGTTGTTTAACATAATTTAAAACCTCATATTCTACCATCAAACATCAAAATACATGCCTATCATTCATGGGTAGATTTTTAAACATAAACCCTAACTTGAAATAATAGTAGAAATAGGTAAACCGAGCTACGAGGATTTCAAAAATGTAAAGAACATTAAAAACGGGGCTTGGAATCACTTACTATGGAGCTTGAAAGTTGAAGAAACCCCAGCTATGGAAGAGAGGAAAATTCGGCAGCAACTAGTGAAGAAGATGACCAATTTTGTGTTATTTTTCCCATTTTATTTCATTTAATATGCAAATGACCAAAATGCCCCTCCTTACTAAACTTTCAAAAATTCCTTCCATGTCCCAAAATTTGTCCATGAATTTAAAATTGGTCAAATTGCCATTTAAGACCTCCTAATTAATATTCCAAAGCAATTTCATACTAAAAACTTCTAGGATGCAAATTTTGCAACTTATTCAATTTAGTCCCTACTTTCAATTTAAGCGTTTTAAGCATAGAATTTTATCACGAAATTTTCACACAATCACGTAATCATATCATAAAACCCAAAATAATTATAAAACAATTATTTCTATCTCGGATTTGTGGTCACAATACCACTATTCCGATTAGGCCCTAATTCGGGTTGTCACAATCACACTATCATGGATCGATGGCATGTATAGCTGGACTTTTACAGATGCTAGGTTAGTCCGAGAACTGACTAAACTATAACTCTAATACCACTAAATGTAACACCCCTTACCCGTACCCGAGATTGGGATAGGGTACGAGGCATTACTAGACAAACATACAAACATCCAAGTAAAATACGAGCTATAAAATTTCATTTTTCTAACAACAGTATTATTTATTCTTACCTTACACCTTTACATTAGAATATGATCACATCTAATGATCATAATTTATTCACCACATAAGCTTGACATATCATATAGCAATGGATCAAGCATGCATAATCAATTAGGTTTACAACCCAATGATCGAATATAAACCATATCACATGGCTATATACGATTTAACCATCATAAGCCAATACGTTTGGCCAAATCATACTAACAACTATCATAAAGACTAAGTCTCTATACATGCCACTCACTTGAAAACACTTGAAATTTATCAACCCTTCACATCAACGTTCTGATAGTATGATGCTGCCTCTGACAATCTCCAACCCCGAGCCGACTTGCTAATACTAAAAGAAATGAAGAGGGGGGTAAGCTTTATTCTTAGTAAGTCCATATGAAATTAATAAGCAATTTACCAATATGTTTCCTTAGGTAAAACAACTATAACTATAATTACACTTTTATTTATATTCTGGTCAAGCTGTCTACTCGAGTCATAGTTGGTAATTTATTTATAACTCGAGCTACAGGATTCCAAATTAAGATCTGTTAATTTTCCCAGAAACTAGACTCACATATATTCTTACCATAAAATTTTCAGGATTTTTGGTTGGTCCAATTAATACAGTTTATTCATTGAAGTCTCCCCTATTTTGCAGTTTAGCAGCTCTGACCACTCTTCACTAAAATTCAATTATCTTTTGCTGCCAAATTCAAATGAGGTTCTTGTTTCTTTATTCTAAAAATAAATTCAATAAGGAATCCAAACATATAAATTATGTTCCTTAAATATTTTTGTACAGTTTTTCATGATTTGTACAATTTAGAATAGGGGATTTCGAAATCAGTCTGAACCAGTCTTACAAAAATATAAATATCTCAAAATACAGAATTCCTTTGTTTTTTCTATTTCCTTTATAGTAAATTAGATTCAATAATATTTAATTTCACATCTCATTCCACTTCTAGTTCAACTTCTACCATTTTTGATGATTTCTCAAAGTCACTCCCCTGCTGCTGTTTTATACTGTTTATCCCAAATCCTTCACTAAAATTTCTTATTATCAACTTTCAAGATAATACTTATCCATATTCATCTTATCAAAAATTCAATCACATATCTAACTCATAATTCAAAACTCATATATTCATATTCCGGCATTATCCCACATTTTTTTTACGTTAAACTTCATTTAGCAACTTGTTTCTCTCGGTGAACACTTTGGAAAGTAACAATATCCGGTGGTTTTAACACATAGCTCCGCCTTCTGTAATTAATGCCCAACTTAGTGGTATATGCACATAGCACCACACTATTGGGCTAACATGTAATTGTGGCATACGCACTTAGCGCCACTTTTCAAATTAACATGTATAACCGTGGCATATCCATTTAGCACCACGTTACATGTTTAACTGTGGTATATCCACTTAGCACCACGTTAATGAATCAATATATAAAACCGTGGCATATCGCACCACCTGACATGTATCAATATGTGTAATCGTGGTATATCCACTTAGCACCACGTTAATGAATCAATATATGTAACCGTGGCATATCCACGTAGCACCACGTTACATGTATCAATATGTGTAATCGTGGTATATCCACTTAGCACCACGTTACACGTATAATCGTGGTATATCCACTTAGCACCATGTTTTTTCATTCCAAAGGTTCAACTGAGATTTCCTCATTTAATCTCAATTCATCAACCACAAATCACCGTTTGTGTCCATTAATTGAACAATACTAAAACTTATTTCACATGCATAAAATAAAATTTTATAACATAATAAAACAATACATTATTTACATATAAACTTACATCTCATATACTATTAAAGCAATAACATTAAAATACACATTGCATTATTAAAAATCATATGAACTTACCTCGTATACGAAAATGGTCATTTTTACCATTTAAGTCCACTACTTGGTATTTTCTCGATTTTAGCCCGAATCTCGATTTTCTTAATCTAACATTACAAATATAGCTCATTTATTACTCACATTATTCAAATGGGTCCATAAATCATATTTTTACAAATTTACATTTTGACCCCTAAACTTTTGCATATTTACACTTTTGCCCCAAGGTTCAGAAACTAAACTTCTTCCTATTTTCTTATGTTTTATGACATGCTGATCATTTTTCCCTTTTATGGAAACATCAAATTCTCACTCTAACATGTACTTATGAACACTAGGTATTTTTACCGATTTTGTCATTTTACTCGTTTTCAGGTAAAATCGCTTAGAAAAAGTTGTTCAACACAATTTCAAGCTTCATATTCTACCATTAAACATCAAAATACATGTAGATCATTCATGGGTAAATTTTTAAACATAAATCCTAGCTCAAAATAATGGTAGAAATGAGCAGATCATGTTACCGGGATTTCAAAAATACATAGAACATTAAAAACGGAGCTCAGAATCACTTACTATTAAGCTTGGAAGCTTGGCCAAACCCTAACCATGGCTGCTCTTGGCACATTCTGCTGTAGCAAGAAGAAAGGGACACATTTGGGGTTTAAAATTTGTCTTTTAATTCATTTTACCCTTAAATGACCAAAATGCCCTTTTTACTATTCTTTCAAAATTTACCCAACCAATGCCATTTTTGTCCAGCAAGTTATAAAATGGTTTAATTATTATTTAAGGACCTCCCATTTAAAATTTCATGACAATTAGACACCCCTAACATGTAAAACTCAACTTTTGCACTTTTTACAATTTAGTCCTTTTTACTAAATTGAGTGCCCAAACATTGAAATTTTCGAACGAAATTTTCACGAAATCATTCCGTGAAATCGTAGACCATAAAAATATAATAAAAATGAAATTTTCCTCATCAGATTTGTGGTCCCGAAACTACTGTTCGGACTAAGCCCAAAATCAGGATGTTACATTTAATACACATCTAAGACCCATATTCTTTCATAAGATTTCAGTTAACAACACACAAGCGTTCATGGCAAAGCCCTAGACTCCTGTTCATTTTTCAAAATAGTCCCCTCATTTGAAAGCTCTTGCTTGAAGGAGTCCAAAAATGTAAAAATCATCAAGAAAAGTCATAAAAATCACTTAGTTGTGAAGGCTTAGAGTTGCTGAAATTTTAAAGCTTCAAAGACCCCTCTAATGGCTAAATTTTGGTGGAAGAAGAAAAAGTGAAAAAGATGAAACCTTTTGTTGTTTATTTTATTTAAAACTAGTCAAAATTGGTGACCAAAACACCATCTAATTTTGACTTTCCTATCAATTTGTCCCCTATGGCCGGCCAGCCTAAGCATTAGGGGTCTAATTGCTCTTTCAAGGCCCCCAATTTTGGTTCTTTAGTAATTGACACCCTTACCTAACAAAATAGGACTTTTGCACTTTATGTGATTTAGTCTTTTTTTTTCGCAATTAAGCAAGCAATCGCTAAAATTAATTCACCAAATTTTTCATGCACTCTTATAATAATGCCCCAACACATAAAATAATATTAAAAATAATTTCTTCGACCTCGGGTTAGTGGTTCCAAAACTATTGTTCTGACTAGCCCCAAAATCGGGTTGTTACACTAGCTGTCGTCTTAATGCCGATGCATGTCCCAGACATGTCTTACACTAGCACACATATCACCTAATGTCATGGCATGAATATCCAAATCTATTCCTAATGTTCAACCGGGAGTTTTTATTACATTAATTTCTCAACATGCATATTCATATTCGCAATCAAAACAATTTAGGCAATATCAATTCAATCTCACATCATAACAATCTAGTTGCACTATTAATATACAACTTACCTCGGATTACAAAATGTAGATGACTAGTTGATTTAGTCTACTTACTTGGCCTTCCCCCGGTCTAGGTCCGGATTTTGTATTTCTTGATCTAAAATGATAAAAATTTCATTAATTTAATCAGCATATTGATCTAGGTACTCAACAATTTATAATTGGGCAAAATGACTGATCGTGATTTTTTGTGATAAGTTTTATAAATTTATAATTAATCATTCTTGAAACTAACTATTATCACGACGTAGGCAAGTGTACCTATCGAACAGTAGTATAGCTTTAGCAAGACTGGATTGTCAAACCCAAAGGACTAAAAGTACTAGTAATGACTGTCTTTTTATTATCTAGCCTAAGAAATAAAGGGGTTTGTTTTAACTAACTAATTAATTAAGCTAAGAAGTTGCAGAAAATAGAATTGGGAAATTACTTTTGGGAAAAACGATTGATTTAGGACAATACCTAAGAAAAAATCCACCTAGACTTTTACTTGTTATTCTGGCTCCGAATCAGACGATTTATTCATTCAACTTGTTCCGTAGAAATCCCTAAGTTATGTTATTATCCCTATTCAAGACTAATAACGTCTAATCCTTAGGTTGAATAACCAAGACTTTTCTCTAATTAACACCCTAAGGTTGCATTAACTCGATCTATGGATTCCCTTATTAGGTTTCACCCTAATCTGACAAAATCTTGTCACCCTATCCCTAGGCACGCAATCAACTCCGCTTAATTATGACAAAGTCACTCTTAGCCAGGGACTATTCATCCTCCAACTAAGAGCATTAACTTGAAGTGATATCCTGAAATACCAAAACAAGAATTAAGAACACATAATTATGAACAAGTTAAATAATTATCATATGATTCATAAATTAATAACAAGATTCATCTTAGGTTTCATCCCCCTTAGGTATTTAGGGGTTTTAGTTCATAACTAAATAAGAAAACATCTTAGAATGATAAAGAATACAAAACATAAATAAATCCCAAAACTCCTAAAGGGAAATTGAGAAGAACTCTTTAGTCTTGATGATGAATCCGGCTTTTGAGATGGACCAATCGGCTTCCTTGGAGTAATTCCTTACTCCCTATTCTCTGTCTCACTTTTAGTCTTCCTCTAGGGTGTTTAAATAGGCTTTAGAATGCCTAAAAGCCCTAAAACTTACCCTTTTCCGAATGAAACTTAGCTAGGGTTCGGTAGGGACACACCCGTGTGGCACGGCCGTGTGCGATTACTTCAAGCCGTGGTCGAGGCTGAGATATCAACACGCTCGTGCTGAGGTTGATTTGGGCCGTGGTCGAGCCTGTTAGATTGGCACGGGCGTGTGTACTGCCCGTGTAAGAAAGTCCAGGCTATGTTGTTTTCCCTTGTAGGCCCATTTTCTCTGTTTTTGGCCCGTTTCTCATTCTTTTCATCCTCCTATGCTCACCTAAGTATAAAACATGAAATTAAAGGATTAGGAGCACCAAATTCACCAAATCTAAGGAGAAACCATTCATAAACGTGATAAGTGAGGGATAAAAATATGTATAAATTACGGTTTATCAAATACCCCTACACTTAAGCGTTTGCTTATCCTCAAGCAAAATCCTCTCTTCATAATTAAGAATTCTTTTTTCTCAACTTATATTTCCTATCAATAATATCTCAAACTAAATCCATATGTAATCATATATTAAGAATTCAACTAAAAGAACACTAAAGCTTCAAACATTCCAAGTTGAGTATTTAATCATGAAAAACTTAGGCATCTCCCCTCATCTAAGTAATTACCATCGATTTGAAATCTCACAGAGTTTAACATCCTCACTAAAGATTCACTTAAATAACTCAAAGTGTTTAAGGACAATGAAATCAACACTGATCAGTCAATATGAAAAGTTATTACCATAGTCTTGCATGAAAATCAAATCTCCACCACTATAAATCGAGATGATACATCAATCAAAAGGTCTTTAGAGGGTTGTAATGAGGCTTGGTTAGGAGCTGTGGTTACAAGCTAAAAGAAAAGGTTAGAATCGAGATTGATTTGAAAAATTGCATAACTACAAAAATAATTAATCATCATTTGTGTACAATAAAGCTTCTTCTCTGACTATGGAATTTGAATACTGAAGCTCAAAAAAGATCACTACTAATATGTATTCATGTTTTTTCTTTAAGAACAAGTCAAATAACATAAAATAACTATTAAGAACAAGACATAACTAAGCAATTTATTCAAATCAAATCTCGACAAAAAATAGGGATCAAATTAATTATGGAGATTTAAACAATAATGGGTTAAGGGTTAATATTAAGGGTAATATAAGGGATGGTTTGTTAGGCTCAAAGGGTTTTACTAAGTGTTAATTGTGGAGGTAGGCTTTTCATGGCATGAGTTGGTTAATCCTAAGTGCATCTATCATCTTGACATATCAAATCAAATGGTGTGGTCTTGACATGCATAATCAGGCAAGTTCTAGAATAATAATTCAATATTGACACTCTCAAAGAATTAATAAAAGTGAGCATGAAAGAATTAATAGATCCTCTTGAAGGCTCAAAATCTCACAAAAATTATGACTTTTTGATGTTTAAACCTGTGGAATTCAATTCAAGATAATACCTAAACTTAGGGAAACAACTAAAATTTTAAATTCTTAAAAATCAAATTATCATGCTTAATTTTCTAATGTCTTAAAGTTTAAATAATCAATGCATGAATGCCTATGCTTTAATTCAAGATATATCAATAAAAATCATAAGTCAATCAAAATTCATCCTAAACCTGATATGAGAAATTTACAAGAGAACAAGACAATATTTAGGTATTTTTTAGATAATGAAATGATTACCCCCTCACACTTAAGATGTACATTGCCCTCAATGTACAAAGATAGATATATTGAAAAATATAAAATTATAAGATAGGGAGAGAAGTGAAACTTCCTGAGTGTTGAATGGATGAACTCCCTAGTTTGGAGTTATGTAGAGTGGAGGTGGATTGACAATAGAGCTGGAAGTAAGGCATGATTCTGAGGAAGAAATAATCTGATAGTAATTATAAGGATAAGCCGCGTTTAAAAAAAAAAGGAATCAAAATAAAAGTAAAAAATAAGAGAAATAATCTAATTTTGTAAGTGGCACGGTCATCTCACACGCTCGTGTGGTTCGTGTCCAGCCCGTGTTTGTCGCAAATTGAGAGTTCCTCACACGGCCTTAAGAACGCCCGTGTGTCTTGGCCGTGTGGCTACATGATCATAACGCACGACCGTGTGCGATGTGGTTCGCTTCTCCCATGCCCGTGTTCGTATGCCCACGCCTGTGGTAATTTAACAGGTTCGACCACGGGTGCTAGACACGGGCGTGTCACTCACCCTTATCAATTTGGCAAGTTTACCCACGGCCTACTCACACGGCCGTGGGAATTTATTGCATTCCGTGTTTTGGGGAAAACTTCTACTCTAGTTTTACACGGTCGTATCATACAGTCGTGTCTATTCTCGTGTTATAGGCACGGCCTACGACACGCCCGTGTGGATGGCCGTGTGGATTTTGTGGACCTGTGTTCAAAGATTCAGTTAGTGGTCTAAATATTAAAAATTTTGAAATTTTAATGAAATTTAAGTAAATGAAAACTGTTAGTACTCAGGTTGCCTCCCGAGAAGCGCTTGTTTATAATCTCAACTCGACCTTCCCTTGTTGGTGTATTTAGGGAGGTTCGTGGAGTTGTAGCTCCTCTCCATCATCCTTAAAATTCTCGCCTTTATAAAGTTTGAGACGACGACCGTTTACCTTGAAAGTTCCTTGTGATGGGTGACTTACCTTTACTGTGCCATATAGAAAAGCAGATTGAACTACGAAAGGTCCTAACCATCGTGATTTAAGTTTCCCAGGAAACAATTTGAGTCTCAAATTATAGAGCAAGATAAAATCTCTGACTTTGAATTGCTTCCGCTGCTTCAAACGAGTGTCATGGCATCGTTTTGTTGCTTCCTTATATAGTCGTGAATTTTTGTATCCATTGGCTCGTCACTCATCTAACTCGTTCAACTTCATCAACCTATTTTGACCTGTAAGTTTAGGATCAAGGTTTAGAAATTTAATAGCCTAAAAAGCTTTGTGCTCTAGTTCGAATGGTAGATGACAACTTTTTCCATAAACGAGTCTGTAAGGTGATGTTCCTATGGGAGTCTTAAAAGTAGTTCTATAAGCCCATAAAGCATCATCTACTTTCATTGCCCAATCTTTCCTGTTTGATTCTACTATCTTTTCAATAATTTGTTTGATTTCTCAGTTTGCCACTTCGACTTGTCGACTAGTTTGAGGATGGTATGGGGTGGCTATTCTGTGATGAACTCCGTATTTTTTAAGGGTTTTCTCAAATGAGGTGTCTGTCACTGATAATTACTCTAGGTGTTCCGAATCTTAAGAAGAGTTTCTTAAGGAAACGTACTACTACTCTAGCATCATTAGTAGGTAAAGCTTGGGCTTCTACCCATTTGGACATATAATCAACTACTACTAAGATGTAGTTATTCCCAAACGAACTAGGGAATGGACCCATGAAGTCTATACCCCAAACGTCAAATATTTCACATGAAAGCATATAGTTTTAAGGCATCTTATCACGTTTGGAGAGGTTACCTGTTCGTTGGCATTTATCGCAAGAAGTCACATACCTATTAGTGTCTTTGAATAACGAGGGCCAATAAAAATCTGATTCAAGTATTTTATGCATGGTCTTAGTTCCATTATAGTGTCCTCCAGTTGGTCATGAGTGGCAATGTTCCAGTATCCTTAATGTTTCTGACCTTGTAATGCATCTTTGAATGACTTGATCTGCACATATGTGAAAAAGAAAAAGGTCACCCCAAAAGTAGTTTTTCGTAGCACTAAAGAATCGTTTCTTTTGCTGGTGTGTTAACACTTTTGGGATAATGTTAGCTGCTAGAAAATTTGCGATGTCTGCAAACCAAGGTACCTCAGAATCAGATATAGCGAAAAATTGTTCTTCAGGAAACAGATCATTTATTTCAACTTTATCTAGTTCTTTGGTATTTGAGTTTTCAAGCCTGGAAAGATGATCAGCCGTGAGATTTTCAGCTCCTTTCTTATCCTAGATTTCTAAGTCAAATTCCTGCAACAGTAAAAACCATCGAATCAGTCGAGGTTTTGCATCAGTTTTAGTTAGAAGGTATCGAAGGGCAGAATGGTCAGTGTAAATAACAACTTTAGACAATATGAGATATGATTGAAATTTATCAAATGCAAAAACCACAGCTAGAAATTCTTTTTCCGTGGTAGTGTAGTTTTCTTATACGGCTGTCAATGTCTTGCTAGCATAATAGATAGGTTGAAAGTGCTTGTCTCTTCGCTGTCCCAAAATCGCACCTACTGCAAAGTCACTCGCATCAAACATTAATTCAAAAGGTAAATTCTAGTCAGGTGCAATTATAATTGGAGCATTAATTACTTTATCTTTTAAGGTGTTAAATGCTTCTAAGCATTCCTGATCAAAATTAAAAGGCATATCTTTTTCTAGCAGTTTAGTCAAAGGCTCAACTATTTTAGAAAAATCCTTAATAAATCTTCTATAAAAACCAGCATGTCCTAAAAAGATTCTAATAGCCTTGACCGAACTAGGAGGGGGTAATTTTTCGATTGTTTCAATTTTAGATTTATCCACTTCAATACCTTTATTAGAAATTTTATGCCCCAATACGATACCTTCTTGCACCATGAAGTGACATTTCTCCCAGTTAAGCACAAGGTTCATTTCCTCACATCTTATTAAAACTCGTTTTAAATTGTTAAGGCAAAGATGGAAAGAGTTACTGAATACCGAGAAATCATCCATAAATACCTCCATGATGTCTTCCACGAGTTCGTCAAAGATGGCCATCATACAGCGCTGAAAAGTGGCAGGAGCATTACATAATCCAAAAGGCATTCTACGATAAGCGAACGTACCATATGGGCATGTGAATGTCATCTTTTCTTGATCTTCAGGAGCTATTGGGATTTGGAAGTAGCCAGAGAGTCCATCTAAAAAGCAGTAATACATGTGCCCAGATAATCTTTCCAACATTTAGTCAATGAATGGTAAGGGAAAGTGATCTTTTCTTGTGGCATCATTCTGCTTCCTATAGTCAATACAAACTCTCCAACCTGTGATTGTTCTTGTCATGATTAATTCATTCTTCTCGTTGGTCACAACCATCATGCCTCCTTTCTTAGGAACAACCTGCACAGGACTTACCCAAGAACTGTTAGAAATAGGATAAATAATTCTTGCATCTAGAAGTTTAATTACCTCAGCTTTAACAACTTCTTTCATATTGGGGTTCAGTCATCTTTGAGCCTACACGCATGGCTTATACTCATCTTCCATTAAAATTTTACGGGTGCAAAAAGAGGGGCTGATTCCTTTTATGTCAGAAATTTTCCAGGCTATGGCCTTTTTATGTTCTTTTAATACTTGGATTAGTTCCTCTTTTTTCTTGGGTTGCTGGTTAGAAGCAATAATCACTGGTAATTTAGAATTATTTCCAAGATATGCATATTTCAAGTGATTTGGCAATTGTTTAAGTTCCAGTTTGGGAGGTTCTTCAATAGAGGGTTTTTGCTTAAGTTTATCATTTATCTTAATACCCTCATATTCTGCTTGTCTTGAGGGATGTTCGTTGGATTCATCATCTGCCTCCTCTCCTTGAGCTAGATACATTTTCGCCGTGTCTTCTAGTATAATTTCCTAAAAAGAGTCTTGATTAGCATGATCAATAGAATCAATAAAATAGCATGAATCATCCTGTTCCCTAGAGAATCTCATAGCATCATAGATTTTAAAGATAATTTCTTCATCACGTGCTCTAAGTACCAATTTACCGTCACCCACATCAATTACAGCCCTAGCAGTGGCTAAAAATGGATGCCTTAAGATTAAAGGGACTTCCATATCTTCGTCCATGTCAAGCACAACGAAGTCTACAGGGATTACGAATTTATCTACTTTCACAAGTATGTCTTCTATAATACCCCTAGGATATTTAACAGATCTATCGGCTAGTTGAATACTCATCCTAGTGGGTTTAGGTTCCCCAAGACCGAGTTGTTTGAACATTTTATATGGCATTAAATTATTGCTAGCGCCTAAATCAGCTAGTGCTTTCTCATCATTCAAACTAACAATTAAGCAAGGAATAGTAAAACTTCTTGGATCTTTCAGTTTGGTTGGTAGTTTATTTTGGAGTATGGTTAAACACTCCTCGTTGAGTTCCACTGTAGATAAATCCTCAAACTTCCTTTTATTTGTTAGAAGCTTCTTCAAAAATTTTGCGTATGTAGGCATCTGCGAGATAACTTCAATAAAAGGTAAGTTGATATGTAATTGCTTAAAAAGTTCAAGAAACTTACCGAATTGTGCATCCATGCGGTCCTTTTTCAACTTTGCTGGGTATAGAACTGGTGGTGTATATTCTTTTGGCACTGGTTACTTAATATTTTCAGGTCTTTCCTCTTCCTTTTCGCTTATCACGGCTTCCTGTGTTAGCTTCTTTTCAGATTCAACTAACACTTTCCCACTCCTTAGTGTAATTGCTTTCACATGCTCTTTTGGATTTGGTTTGGTGTTACAAGGTAACCTTTCTAATGATCTTTCAGAAATTAGTTTAGACAGCTGGCCTATCTGAGTTTCGAGCACTTGGATCGACGCTTGTTGATTTTTAAGTACCATCTCGGTATTCTGGAAATGAGTTTCTAACACTGTAATAAATTTGGATAGCATCTCCTCAAGGTTCGGCTTTTTCTCTTGTTGGTAAGGTGGTTGTTGGAAGCCTGAAGGTGGTGGTGGTCTCTGATTTCCTTGACCTCCCCATGAAAAGTTTGGGTGATTCCTCCAACCTGCGTTATAGGTATTACTGTAAGGATTATTTTGAGATCGAAAATTATTACCCATATAATTTAATTGCTCGTTCTCCATGTTATGGCCATAGGGTTGATATTCTGGATTACTCGATCCACCTCCACTCGCTTCACATTGCATTACTAGATGAACCTGCGTAGAAACAAGTAAACCATTAATCTTTTTAGTTAGAAGTTCTACCTAATTTGACAGCATAGTAACCGAGTCGACGTTATAAACGCCTGTTGTTTTAGTTGGCTTAGTCCTCATGACTTGCCACTGATAGTTGTTCAGTGACATCTCCTTAATAAATTCGTAAGCCTCTTCAGGTGTTTTGTTGTTGATGGTTCCACTAGCAGCTACGTCAATCATCTGTCTTGTCGAGGGATTCACACCATTGTAGAACGTTTGAACTTGCAGCCATAGAGGTAACCCATGGTGAGGGTACCTTCGCAGTAGGTCCTTGTATCTCTCCCATGCATCGTAAAGAGTTTCTAAGTCCATCTGCACAAAAGAAGAGATATCATTATGTAACTTAGCCATTTTAGTCGACGAAAAATACTTTAACAAAAAATTTTCAGTCATTTGTTCCCAAGTAGTGATGGAACCTCGTGGTAACGAGTTCAACCACTGTTTAGCCTTATTCCTCAGTGAAAAAGGGAATAACTGAAGACGAATGGCTTCACCAAAGATGCCATTAATTTTAAAAGTGTCGCAGATTTCTAGAAAATTCGCCAAGTGAGTGTTGGGATTCTCATCCTGCAAACCATCAAACTGAACAAACTGCTGTATCATTTGAATCGTGTTAGGTTTTAGTTCAAAATTTTTTTGCAGTAATAGCAGACCTAACTATACTTGACTCAGTTCCTGTTAAATTAGGTTTAGCATAATCATACATAGTACGAGGAGCAGGATTCTAATTTGCTAATTAAGCGGGTATTGCTGGAGGTAGCTGATTGTCTTGATTTTCAGCCATCTCCTCAGTTGTAGTTGAGATATCGTCCTCTTGTTCTTCTTCTGTGTATCTTAGGCTTTGCCTGATTTCTCGTCAATTTTTACGAGCTATACGATCAATTTCTTCATCAAAAAGCAGTGGTCCTAACGGGTTTCTTCTAGTCATAAACTATAAGAACCTGCCAAAAGAAAGAAAAAAGAAAAATAGTAAATTAACATAAAAATAAAGAAAAAATTAAATTGCAAGAAAAATAAATGGCTAAAGTAATAAAAATTGAGTGTTCCTAATATTTTAGTCCCCGGAAACGGCGCTAAAAACTTGATCGTGATTTTTCGTGATAAGTTTTATAAATTTATAATTAATCGTTCTTGAAACTAACTATTATCATGACGTAGGCAAGTGTACCTATCGAACAGTAGTATAGCTTTAGCAAGACCGGATTGTCGAACCCAAAGGACTAAAAGAACTAGTAATGACTGTCTTTTTATCATCTAGCCTAAGAAATAAAAGGGGTTTTCTTTAACTAACTAATTAATTAAACTAAGAAGTTGCAGAAAATAGAATTAGGAAATTAGAAAAACGATTGATTTATGACAATACCTAAGGAAAAATCCACCTAGACTTTTACTTGTAATTCTGGCTCCAAACCGGACGATTTATTCATTCAACTTGTTCCGTAGAAATCCCTAAGTTATGTTGTTATCCCTATTCAAGACTAATACCATCTAATCCCTAGTTTGAATAACTGAGGCTTTTCTCTTATTAACACCCTAAGGTTGCATTAACTCGATCTATGGATTCCCTTATTAGGTTTCACCCTAATCTAGCAAAATCTTGTCGCCCTATCTCTAGGTGTGCAATCAACTCCGCTTAATTATGACAAAGTCACTCTTAGACAAGTACTATTCATCCTCCAACTAAGAGCACTTACTTGAAGTGATGTCCTGAAATACCAAAACAAGAATTAAGAACACATAATTAAGAACAAGTCAAATATTTATCATACGATTCAGAAATTAATAACAAGATTCGTCTTAGGTTTCATCCCCCTTAGGTATTTAGGGGTTTTAGTTCATAACTAAATAAGAAAACATATCAGAATGATAAAGAATACAAAACATAAAGAAATCCCAAAACTCCTGAAGGGAAATTGAGGAGAAATCTTCAGTCTTGATGATGAATCCGGCTTCTGAGATGGATCAATCGGCTTCCTTGGAGTAATTTCTTACTCATTATTCTCTGTCTCACTTTTAGTCTTCCTTAGGGTGTTTAAATAGGCTTTAGAATGCCTAAAAGCCTTAAAACTTGCCCTTTTCCGGATGGAACTTAGCTAGGGTTCGACAGGGACACGCCCGTGTGGCACGGCCATGTGCGATTACTTCAAGCCGTGGTCGAGGTTGAGATATCAACACGCCCGTCCTGAGGTTGATTTGGGCCGTGGTCGAGCCTGTTAGGTTGGCACGGGCGTGTGTATTGCCCGTGTGAGGAAGTCCAGGCCGTGTTGTTTTCCCTTGTCAGCCCATTTTCTCTGTTTTTGGCCCGTTTCTCATTCTTTTCGTCCTTCTATGCTCACCTAAGTATAATTCATGAAATTAAAGGATTAGGAGCATCTAATTCACCAAACCTAAGGATAAACCATTCATAAACGTGATAAGAGAGGGATAAAAATATGTTTAAATTACGGTTTATCAATGACCATTTTGCCCCTAGGCTTTCACAAAATGACCATTTTACACCTAGACCTGAAATTTGATTTTTATCGAATTTCCTTATTAACCAAGCCTAGCTGAATTCTTTTTATACTAGAAGCAACCCTCAATTCCAAATATTTCACACATTTATCACCTAATTTATAACTTATGAAAAATAGTGCTTAGTTAGGGTTTCCATGAAAACTATTTCACAAAAGTTGTTTATTTAACACCCATGATTCCTTTTCTTCCATAAAAACTCAGAAAACATCATAAATTCTTTCATGGCAAATCCCTAGACTATCAACCATTTTGCAAAATGGTCCCCTCATTAGTTATCTCATGCTACAAGGTTCCCAAAAGTACAAAAATTATCAAATATAACCATGAAAATCACTTACTTGCAAGAGGATAGCTTGGCTGAAATTTTAAAGCTTCAAAAACCTTATTTTTTCTAAGAATTTTTGGTGGCAATGCGAAAGACGAGAGGGTGATATCATCTTTCTTTTATTTTATTCTCTTTTTAGTCAAATAAGCCACCAAATTTCACCCAACCTCGAAAATTGACTCTCCTTGTCTTCTATGGCTGACCATGCATCTTTAAGGGGTCTAATTGCTCTTTAAAGACCTCCAATTATGGTTCTCTAACTATTTAGTCCTTTTTCGCAATTAAGCCCACAAACGCTAAAATTAATTCGTCAAATATTTCATGCACTCATATAATCATGCTATAACACCAAAGAATAATGAAAATAATTTCTCGGTCTCGGATCTGTGGTCTCAAAACCACTGTTTTGACTAAGCCCGAAATCAGGCTGTTATAATTCTCCCCTTTAGGGATTTTTGTCCTCGAAAATCTTACCGGTGAATAGATTCGGGTATTGGTCTCACATTGTTTCCTCGATTTCCCATATGGCTTCTTTGACTCCATGTCTATCCCATAATACATTAACATGTGCTCTTATTCCTCAATTATTTAATCTCTCGAGCCAAAATCTTAACCAGCTCTTCGTCATAAGTCATATTTGGCTGAATCTCAACCTCAGTTGGTGCGATCACATGCGAAGGATCCAATCTATATCGATGCAACATGGACACATGAAACACGTCGTGAACCTTTTCCAACTCTGAGGGCAAAAACAATCGGTAGGCAACAGGCCCTACTCTCTTAATAGTCTCATAAGGTCCTATGAAACGAGAATTTAGCTTGCCTTTTCTACTGAATCTGAGGACTTTCCTCCACGAGGATACTTTCAAAAACACCCTATCACCGACTTGAAACTCAATTTCCTTTCATTTCAAATCTGCTTAGGATTTCTTTCTATCCGAAGCAGCCTTCAAACAATCGTGAATCACCTTAACTTTCTCTTCGGTTTCTTTGACTAGATCCACCCCGTGAATCTGATTTTCTTTAAGTTCAGCCAAATACAAGGGCGTTTGGCATTTTCACCCATACAGAGCCTCATAAGGCACCATTTTCAGACTTGACTGATAACTATTGTTATAGGCTAATTCAACCAACGGTAAGTACTTCTCCCAACTGCCTTAAAACTCGAGAACACAACGCCGCAACATGTCTTCTAAGATCTAAATCACTCTTTCTAACTGACCCTCGGTTTGCAGATGAAATACATTGCTAAAATTCAGTTTTATTCCCAGTGCCTCTTGTAACTTCTTTCAAAACCACAAGGTAAATTTCAGATTTTTATCTGAAATAATCGAAAAGGGTACTCCATGAAGTCTCATGATCTCAGAAACATACAATTCAGCCAATTTCTTAAGGGAATAGTCAGTACGCACCGGTATAAAGTGAGTAGACTTGGCAAGCCTATCAACAACAACCCAAACGAAATCCTTTTTCCTTGGTGTCAAAGGTAACCCTGACACAAAATCCATGGTTACACAGTCTCATTTCCACTCGGGAACCATTACAGGTTGAAGCAAACCCGAGGGTACTTGGTGTTCAGCCTTCACTTGCTAACAAACTAAGCATTTAGAAACAAACTTTGAAACGTCTCTTTTCATCCCCGACCACCAATACATTTTCTTCAAGTCATTATGCATTTTTACACTACCCAGGTGGATAGACAAGTAACCACTATGTGCCTCTCGCAGAATCTTCTGAATAAGCTCACCATCCTTGGGTACACAAACCCTATCTTGGAACATCAAGCATTCGTCAGTACCAATTCAAAAATTTGATTCAACACTCGACTCACACTGAGTTCTCTTAGCTTGCAATTCACTATGATTATTCTGAGCATCATAAATCTCTTGTAGGAACATCTGTCTAGCTCTCAACTCTGCCAGAACCGAACCATCATCAGTCACTGACAACTAAGCATTCATAGCCCTCTAGGCAAACAATGGCTTTCTACTCAGAGCGTCAGCGACTACATTCGCCTTTCCCGGGTGGTAGTCTATTATCAACTCGTAATCTTTTATCAACTCTAACCATCTCTATTGTCATAGGTTCAACTCTTTTTGGGTCATCAAATACTTTAGACTTTTATGGTGGTGAACACTCGGCATTTCTCACCGTACAAATGGTGTCTCCAAATCTTTAATGCGAACACTATAGCTGCTAACTCCAAGTCGTGGGTCGAGTAGTTTTTATTGTGTGGTTTAAGTTGTCTCAAGGCATATGCTATCACTTTGCCTTCTTGACGCACCCCAATCCATTCAAGGAGGCGTCGCTATACACCACGTACTCTTTTCCCAGTTCCGGTTGCACTAAAACTAGGGCCTCAGTCAACAAGGTCTTTAATGTCTCAAAGCTCTATTGGCATTTATCCGTCCATTCAAACTTGATTTCTTTTTGTAGCAGTCTAGTCATCGGAGTAGCTATCATCGAGAACCCTTTAACAAATGGTCTTTAGTACCCGACCAAGCCCAGAAAGCTTCTAATCTCTGACACATTCCTCTACGGTTTCCACTTTACAATAGCCAAGATCTTACTTGGGTCAACTCTAATTCCATCACCTGACACGATGTGTCCTAAGAATCCGACCTCTCGAAGCCAAAACTCACTTTTACTAAACTTCGCATATAGCTGCTTATCCTTTAAGGTCTGCAAAATAGCTCTCAAATGCTCTGCGTGATCGCTAGCATCTCAAGAATAAATCAATATATCATTAATAAAGACCACAACGAACTTATCCAAATACGGTCGAAAAATGCGGTTCATCAAGTCCATAAACACAGCAAGGGCATTTGTTAAACCAAAGGGCATAACAAGGAATTCATAGTGCCCATACCTCGTCCTAAACGTGGTTTTCAGTACATTTTGCTCCTTTACTCTGAGCTGATAATAATCGGACCTTAACTCTATCTTGGAAAACACTGTGGCTCTTTTCAATTGGTCAAACAGATCGTCTATCCTTGGTAAAGGATACTTGTTCTTCATAGTCACCTTGTTGAGCTGTCTATAATCTATACATAACCTCAGCGTCTCGTCTTTCTTTTTCACAAAAAGTATCAGATCACCCCACGGAGAACAGCTTGGTCTCGTAAAACCCTTATCCATTAACTCTTGTAGATGAACTTTTAACTCTTTTAACTCTATCGGAGCCATCCTATATGAAGCAATTGAGATGGGTTCCGTACCAGGGTCTAATTCGATGTTAAACTCAGCTTCCCTCATTGGAGGCAATCTGGGTAATTCCTCTAGAAACATATCCGTGAACTCACATACCACCGGTGTTGACTCGATCTTCAATTTAGATGCTTGAGTATTCAATGCAAAGGGAGAGCTAAGCTTCACACCCTTTTTTCAAATATCTTACTGTCGAAATGGATGATATCACTATAGGTGAATTGTCTAATTCACCCGTTTCAACCTGAAGAATATCCCCGCTCCCATATTTCAACTCGATAAATTTTCGTCCACAGTCCACTACAACACCATGAGAAGTTCACCAATCCATCCCAAGGATTACATCAAATTCATTAAACGGAAATAACATCAAGTTAGCCGGAAAACAATGACCTCTAATGGTTAAAGGACAATTTCTACATACTGGGTCAACTAACTCATGTTTGCCTAACGAGTTGGACACTTTTACCACAAATTTAGTGGACTCGACTAGCATATTTAAATGGGGTATCATTTTATACAAATATAAGAATGTGTAGACCTTGGGTCAATCAAAGCAATGACAGATATATCATGGATAGAAAAGGTACCCGTAATCACATCGGGAGACTCTGCCTCATCCCGGGCACGTATAGCATAAGTCCTTGGCAAGTGCTCTGCCCTCAGACCTCACAGTGGAATCTTTAGGCGTACCTCGACTGCTAGCCCTACTTCTCGGGTTCTTCTGTGGTCTACCCCTCGAAGGAGTGTTACCCGATCTCACAGTTTGATCTCTACTTTTCTCGCCCATCTCGGGACAACTACGGATAAAATGGTCAAGCGACCCACATCTGAAATAGCCTCTTTCACTTTCGCAGCATTCACCAAAATGACGTCTACTGCGCTGAGGACACGCTGGTTGATCCGGGTGAATACTACTAACACTTACAATGGAAGTGGTTCGGGCTATTATTGCCACATACTGCTTATTCTTACTCTTGATCTCTTAGATAAGGTCTGATGTGACTTCTCTATCTGTCTTTTCTTTGAGTCACGAGACTCGATGTCAGCTCTTCTCTTCTCTTTGGCCAATTCTTTGGCCTTGCAAGATCTTTCAACAAGTACCACAAACTCCTTCAGTTCTAATATACCGACCAATAGTCGAATTTCTTCGTTCAGTCCATCTTCAAACCTCTTACACATGGTGGCTTCTGTAGATACGCATTTCTGTGCATATTTGTTAAGCCTCACAAACTCGCGCTCATATTCTGTCACCGTCAAGTGGCCTTGCTTCAATTCAAGGAACTCCTTCCTCTTTTGATCGATGAACCTTTGACTAATGTACTTCTTACAGAACTCTTCTTGAAAGAATTCCCAAGTTATCTGCTCTCTCGGTACAACCGACATGAGTATTCCACCATTGGTAGGTCGAATCTCGTAGGAGTGAAAGTACACACTTCATACACTCATTGGCATGCACGATAATTCGTCAAATACTCTAACGGTATTTTCCAACCAAAACTCTACCCTCTCTGGATCATCATCAATGTTTGCCCGAAAGTCCTTAGCCCCATGCTTCCTAATTCTATCCTATGGAGGCTTCTCTCTTCCAGCCATTTCTCTCCTTGAGGAGTTATAGGGATGGGTTGAAGAATTGGGGGAGGTGGGGGAGGTGGAGTATTCAGATTCGCACGAATAAACTCTGAGTACCAAGCGTCCACCATATGGAGGTAAGCTTCTCTAGCCCCTTTGCCCTGACTCATTGTCATGGGCCCACTATCTACCGGCGCGGTCCCTTCAGCAGGAGCTAGCGTATTACTTTCCACATCATCCACCGTAGCCACGCCAGGATCCATTTACTATATATAAAAACACAATTTGTTTCATCAGGAGTCATCACACTATTAATATACAACTACGGCATGTATAGTTAGACTCATACTCACGCTAGGTTAGGCCTAGAATCGACTAAACCATAGCTCTGATACCACTAAATGTAACACCCCTTACCCGAGTCTGAGGCCAGGACTGGGCACGAGGTATTACTTGACTTAAACACATGTATACAATCATTTCGAGTCATAAAAACTCGATCGAATTTAAAACTTTTTAATCTTACTCAAAAAAATTTTAATATGGGTCTACGAGGCCTAGGTCACACTTTGGGAATGATCTGAGATTAATCCAAACACCTATGAAAACTTAAAAAAAAATGTCACTTGAAACAAGGGTACACGCCCATGTGAAAGGGTGACACGCTCGTGTGGCTATTTTGACAGGGCCATGCTGAAGGCCTGCATGGTTCACACGGCCTAAGCACAAGGGGACAGGCCCGTGCCCCAAACCCGTGTGAATTTAATTCCAAATTTGAACCTACAAGGGTTTTCACACGGCCAGACACACGCTCGTGTCTATAGTCTATGTCTTTCACACGGCCATGACACACTCGTGTCTAAAAACCTTGACATTCTATTTCTGACATCAGCAACAATTTAGGGGCACAAGGCCAAAGCACATGCATGTAGCCAATGGTCGTGTTCTACACATAGCTGAGACACACGACTGTGTCTCTTCCCGTGTGTTTACTACCATGCATACTGACTTGCAAATTTAATGTGCAGGGGACACACGGCCAGACAACACGGCCGGACAACACGCTCATGGGGCTGACTGTGTGTCGCACATGGCCTAGACACACGCCCATGTGTCTACTCGTGTGGATAAAAATAAGGCTATCTACCAAGCCTTTTTGCCACCTTTACTTGCACTAACTTATACCACATCAATATTACCAATTTTGTGCATCAACATAAGGCCAATTCAATCACAACATGATAATTAAAATTAGCCATCATTACACTATGATAATCCAAGCATGCACTTATTCATTCATGCAATATGCCCATCCATGAAACATCATCAATTGCATATCATTGAAAAACATTAGCCATTATTATGGCCTTATACAAAATAAAGGGGTTTCGCCCCAGCCAACACATTTTGGCCAATTAACAATGACACAAAACTCAAAACAAAAGGTCCTATACATGCCATAATCAAAATAAAAGAACTAACTATACCAAGTGCTTCAAATGATAGTGTGAACAAGGCCTCTGATGTTCTTTGATCCACAGACTAGTTCGGCGGCACTATAAGGAAATGGAAAGGAAAAGAGGTAAGCACAAAGCTTAGTAAGTCGTATATAAATAATGAAATTACTACGAGTTACCATAAGGGATTATACTCCCAACAAATCTTAATTTGCACACTAAGGTGAGGATTCATAAATACCACCTACTCATATTCATTTCTCATCAATCATACAACGCTGATTTGAATTCACATTTCATAATTCATGTAAAATACATTAATGGTCATAAGCATAACTTACTCATTTTCATTCCTTACTAATCATACAACGTAAATGGAGCTCGAATTCCATAATTCTTATTTAGGTACCTGTACCACTCACAACATGATCATAATTTTTCTTATTTCGATATAAACCACAAGTCTCCCATTGAACCATTTTTAATACTATAGGATATTCAATAGCTTCAAACATGGGAATAAATGCCGATGCCATGTCCCAGATATGGTCTTACACTAGCTAGCACATCAAAGTCGATGCCATGTCCCAGACAGGTTTTACACTGACTTTCAAATATCGAGGCTGATGTCGTGTCCCAAATAGGTCTTACACTGGCCCTCATCTATCGGTGTTGATGCCATGTCCCGGACAGGTCTTACATTGACACACAATAAGCTGATGCTATGTCTCAGACAGGTCTTACACTAGCTTATATATCTCGAGGCCGATGTATGTCCGAAACATGTCTTACACTAGCTCTTGTCTTAATGCTGATGCATGTCCCAGACATGTCTTACACTTGCACACATATCACCCAATGTCATGGCATGAATATCCAAATCTATTCCTAATGTTCAACTGGGAGTCTTTATTACATTAATTTCTCAACATGCATACTCATATTTGTAATCAAAACAATTTAGGCAATATCAATTCAATCTCACATCATAACAACCTAGTTGCATTATTAACATACAACTTACCTCGGATGACAAAATGTAGACGACTAGTTCATTTAGTCTACTTGCTTGGCCTTCCTCCGGTCTAGGTTCGAATTTTGTATTTCTTGGTCTAAAATGATACAAATTTCACTAATTTAATCAACATATTGATCTAGCTACTTAATAATTTATAATTGGGCAAAATGACCATTTTGCCCCTAGGCTTTCACAAAAAGACCATTTTACCCCTAGACCCAAAATTTAATTTTTATCAAATTTCCTTATTAACAAAGCCTAGTCAAATTCTTTTTATACTAGAAGCAACCCTTAATTCCAAATATTTCACACATTTATCACCTAATTTATAACTTATGCAAAATGGTCCTTAGGGGTTTACATGAAAACTACTTTACGAAAGTTGTTTATTTAACACCCATGATTTCTTTTCTTCCATAAAAACTCAGTAAAAATCATAAATTATTTCATGTTAAAACCCTAGACTATCAACCATTTTGCAAAATGGTCCCTTCATTAGTTAGCTCATGCTACAAAGTTCCCAGAAGTATAAAAAATATCAAATATGACCACGAAAATCACTTACTTGCAAGAGGATAGCTTGGATGAAATTTTAAAGCTTCAAAAACCTTATTTTTACTAAGAATTTTTGATGGTAATGGGGAAGATGAGAGGGTGATATCATCTTTCTTTTATTTTATTCTCTTTTTAGTCAAATAAGCCACCAAATTTCACCTAACCTTGAAAATTAACTCTCCTTGTCTCCTATGGCCGGCCATGCCTCTTTAAGGGGTATAATTACTCTTTAAATACCTCCAATTATGGTTCTCTAGCTATTTGGTATATTTATCAGGTAAAATAAAACTTTTACCCTTTATGCGATTTAGTCATTTTTCGCAATTAAGCCCACAACGCTAAAATTAATTCGTTAAATGTTTCATGCACTCATATAATCATGCTATAACACCAAAGTAATAATGTAAAAAATTTCTCAGTCTCGGATCTGTGGTCCTAAAACCACTGTTCTAATTAAGCCTAAAATCGGGCTGTTACAAATATTGTGGTCAGAGCCAAGAATTGGTTAGCAGGTAAAGATGAGTTTCGAAGAGATATTAGATTTTTTCTGAAGATCCTTTGGGACACGCAAATTCGTTGTTATAGAAGAAGTTGTTGACGGATAATAGGCTTATTCAGGTATGATATCTAAAGTAGAGGTTAACACTGAAATTTCTTCTGAATTAATTTTCTTAGTGAAACAGGATAATATGATATCATCGATGACTTTAGTAGTTAGCAAAATAATGTTTGGATTGCAAAGATATTTTCATGCAACTATTATAGTTGAATATTTTACAGCGATCTCCTATGGGTATTCTATATGTTCTTTTATTCTTAGATATATATGTAACTGTTCATTTTCAGATATGATTCTTATCATATAGAAAGGCTGGCTAATCATAATGTTAGATGGAATTATTGTTAGTCTGGTTGATTCATGATCAGCATTGTTCTATCTTTCTATGGTTTTCTAATCCACTATGTTCGATAGAAGACTTGATGATAATACTCATATGATGCTATTTTCTACTTCTACTGGTTGATGCTCTAAATTTCATATATGTAATTTACATTCTCTCTCACAACTGTTTCCAGTGCGTACGAGTGATATTCTTCTTCTGGACTTTCTTCGGGATATCATTGATCTCTTTATCATTTAATGTGGTTTTTATTCTCAGAAATTCAGTATAGCTTCACATCTTGGATTTCATTATCTCTGTTTTCTTATCATTCTTATGGTCTAATCTTATCTATCAAACATGGTTCATCTGTAAAGGGTATTCATTAGCTAGAGGTAATTACATCTATTATAATTATAGTTTCTCATTCAATCATGGGAGCACGGTGATGTAGATCTTGGAGTATAGAGGTTGTATTACTATACTGGTTATTACAGGGACTACATTCAGTTTTCCTCTTTTAATTTAGAGTGCACTGCTGATGTTGAGGAATTGTGTAACATCCCGAAATAGGGCCTAAACGGAACAGTGGTTGCGAAACCACAAATCCGAGGTAGAAAAATTTATTTTATTATTATTTTGAGGTCTATGATATGTTTGCATGATTGTGTGAAAAGTTCGTGAAGAAATTCTATGCATAAAGTACTTAATTTGAAATTAGGGACTAAATTGAATAAATTGCAAAAGTTGTGTTCTAGAAGTATTTTGCATAAAATTGAATTAGAATATTAATTAAAAGGTCTTAAATAGCAATTTGACCAATTTTAAGTTCATGGACAAAATTAGGACATGGAAGGAATTTTTGAAAGTTTAGTAGTAAGGGCATTTTGGTCATTTAGGGGTAAAATGAATTAAAATACAAAATTAAAAGCCAATTTTGCTCATCTTCTTCATGGAGGCCGAAATTAGCATGGGGGAAGCCATGGCTAGGGTTTTCAAGCTTTCCAAGCTCAATAGTAAGTGATTCCAAGCCCCGTTTTTAATGTTCTTTACGTTTTTGGAATCCCGGTAGCTCGATTAAGCTTATGCTAGTAATAATTCAACCTAGGGTTCATATTTGGAAAAATACCCATAGGTGAAATGTGTTTATTTTGATGTTTTATGATAGAATATGAGGTTTTAAATTATGTTAGACAACTTGTACTACTCGGTTTTAAGCAAAAAGCGAGTAAAAGGACTTAATTGGTAAAAATACCTAATAGTCATAAGTGCTTGTTAGAGTATGAATTTGATGCTGCCATAGAAGGGAAAAATGACCAGCATGTCATGAAACATAAGAAAATAGGCTGAAGCTTAATTTACGAGCTTTGGGGCAAAAGTGTAAATATGCAAAAGTTTAGGGGCAAAATTGTAATTTTGCCAAAATATGATTTTGAGTCAATTTGAATAATGTGAGTCCTAATTAGACTATATTTTAAATGATAGAGCAAGGAAAACTGAAATTCGGGCTAAAATGGAGAAAATACCAAGTTGTGGATGAAATGGTAAAAGTAGCTATTTTTGCATACGAGGTAAGTTACAGTAAATAAATGCAATATTCTTTTATTTTACATTATTATTGTAAATTTCCAGCATTTATATACTTATTTTATGAGAATATTTGAAGTCGAATTAAAGAAGTGACAGAGAAAAAGCATTAGGAAGCCCCGTTTGAACCTTAGGAATGTTAGGATATTGGGGTTGTGGGACAGAGACAGATGGGAATGAGCCATGTAAGTCCATATCAGATATATGGCTTTGGAGACAGGAATGAGCCATGTAAGCCCATATTAGACATATATATGGCATTGGAGACAGGGAATAATTCATGTAAGTCCATGTCGAAGACATGGCATTGGCGAGATATTGATCGGCAGTGAACGACCCAAGTATCCTTAGTATTCCAAGTGGTTCAATGGGTCATTGTACACTTTAAATTACAGTGAATTATCAGCAAAAGGGAAGGTAGATTATATTTATGAATAGTGAAAGGTCGAGTAAGAAAGAAGGTAAGTAAGTAAAGAAGAAGGTAGAAAATGAGAAGTAAAGAAAGTTTATGAGGCTAGGTGACATTATGTATAATCATTCATTATCTTTGAATGTTGTAATTTATTTGCTTGTAAGCTTACTAAGCCTAGTGCTTACTCTCTTTATTTTCTTTTTCTTATAGTTTTTATCAAGCCACTCGATGATCGAAGGAAACGTCGGAGACCCGATCACACTATCGAAGAAATCACATTGGTATAGTTAGACGTTTAGTTTTGTGTATGGCATGTATAGGAACTTGGTTTCTTTTGATATGATATGATCAATGAATGATGTGTAAATACTTACTAGTGATTAACTAATAGAATGGCTGATGATATACATGTTTAATTGTATGTATGAATAAGTAGTAACTATCACATGAAAACTAAGAAAAATGTGAAAGTAACTTAAAAACAGATTCAAGTATCAGAAATAATGTGATTTTGAAAAATCACTAAAAATCGTAGAGACATGGTTTGATGGTGAAAAATATATGAAATTAAATCTTATTATGTCTATTTTCTTATGGAATAAGCAAAACAGGTAAAAGTATTATATTTTATGAGATATCTGAGTTTTAGTGAAATAGGGTCAGAGAAAATTCTAGATCCCCTGTTTCAAATTTGGAAATTCACCATAAATTGTAAAAAAATAATTAGGTGGTGTAATTTATATGGTTATAATCCTTATTGAATCTAGTTTTAATATAAACAAACAATATAGTTATATTAATTTTGTATAGGGAGAAAAGTGGTTCGTAGTAAGTAGAGGTCAGTGTAGTCAAATTCTGAAACAGGGGTAACTTTAACTAATAAACTGTACTAATTGGCTAAGTCAAAAATTCTAAAAAATAATTAGTAGATAGATATATGAGTCTAGTTTCAGGAAAAATTTACGGATCTTAATTTCAAGTTTTGAAACTTGAGAAATGAATTTTTAAGCAGCTATGACGTAGAAAAATAGTTTATTCCGAAAATTAAAATAAGTGGTTTAGAGTTGTTTAAAAGGTAAGATAAGTTTAGTAACACCTCAAGCTTGACTCGGTGACGGTTTTTGGCGTGGGGAGTTACATTTATTGGTATCGAGCAGGTTTAGTCGGTTCTCGGAGCAGTTAGTGTGAGTAAATGTCTAGCTATACATGCCATACACTGTATTTTGATAGTATGACGACTCGACGATTTTTAAATATTTTGTTTTATTGTAATGGATCCCCGAGCGAGCTGGTGATGATGATGTAGAAAGTAATGCGCGCTGCTCATGGAAAGGGTAGCGCCATCCGAGAATAGGCGATATGATTAATCGGGGAGGAGTGACTCGAGAAGCTCTCTTCCAAGCTTTGAATAATTGGTTTGCCGAGTTCGTTCGTCACGAATCCGGTAGTTAGACCTCCACCCCTCATGACTCTCGGGCTACCCATGTAGCTCAAGCTTTTGATCACAGGGTACAATGATAAGAGAAAAGTCACTAGTTGATAGAATCGGAAACAAGGGGCGAAGAAGAGTTCCGAGCAACAAAACATGATGATGCAGAAAGAGCAAAATTTTGGTTAGAAAATACTATCGAGTCTTTGATGAATTATCTTGTACACCCGAGGAATGTATGAAATGTGTAATATCACTTCTTAGAGACTCAAACCTACTACTAGTGGAAGACACTTGTATCAGTTGTACCAAAGGAGAGGATCACTTGGGATTTTTTTCAGGAGAATTTCGTAAAAGTACATCATCGATGGGGTTTATTGACCGTAAGAGAAAGGAATTCTGGAATTGAAACAAGGAGGAACTCTTTGTGTTCTCCAAGATAGATTTGAGATCCGGTACTATTAGTTGCGAGTTAAAGAGTCGATGTCACAAGAAGATATTTTCAGGACTAGGTATGGTCATTATGAGTTCCTTGTGATGCCATTTGGCTTGACTAATGCTCCTGCCATTTTCATGGACTTAATGAACCGAATTTTCAGGACCGCACGTGGATAAGTTTGTAGTTGTGCTCATTGATGATATCTTGATTTATTCTCATGATGAGCCCGAGCATGCAAAGCATTTGAGAAACGATTTTCTGATTCTAAGAGATAATCGGTTGTATGCCAAGTTTAGTAAAAGTGAGTTAGTTCACGAGAAGTTGGTTTTCTTGGACATATTGTTTCAGGTGAAGGTATTAAGGTTGATCCGAGCAAGATTTCAGCCATTATTGATTGGAAGCCTCCTAGAAATGTATCGGAAGTTAGAAGTTTTCTTGGTCTTGCTTGAGGATATTGTAGAGGATTTTCCATGATAGCTACCCCGTTGACAAGATTTCTGCGAAAGGATATCAAGTTTGAATGGATTGAGAAGTGTCAATGAGTTTTGACAAGTTAAAAGCATTATTGACTAAAGCTCTGTTTTAATACAACCGAGAACCAGGTAAGGAGTTTGTGATTTCTGGTGATGCGTCCATGAATGGACTTGGTTGTGTACTTATGCGGGAAGGGAAGGTAATTGCTTATGCCTCTAGATAGCTAAAGCCACATGAGAAGAACTATCCGATACATGATTTAGAGCTAGCTGCCATTATTTTTGCGTTGAAGATTTGGAGACATCATTTGTACAGTGAGAAGTGCCACATATTCACTGATCACAAAAGTTTGAAATTGAAGCAAATAAGATGGCTAGAGTTGATTAAAGATTATGAGCTAGTGATCGATTATCACCCAGGGTATGTGTACCGAAGAATGATGAGCTTATTCGAAAGATCTTACAGAAGCACATAGTAGTTTTTTTGTCTATTCATCCAGGTAGTACAAAGATGTATAATGATTTGAAGAAAATGTCTTTGGTGGGTAGGAATAAAAAGGGACATTTGAGAGTTTGTTTCTAGATGTTTTGATCTGTCACAGTAAAGGCCAAACATCAGTACCTTCGGAGTTTATTGCGACTGTGCTAGTCCCTAAGTGGAAATGGAATCAAGTTATTATAGATTTTGTGACAGGATTTGCGTTTACAGAAAGAAAGATGATGGTATGGGTTGTGATTGATAAGTTAACGAAGTCGGCTCATTTTATCCCGGTTCAGTATGGATTTTTCACTTGACAAGTTGGCGAGTTGTATATTTGAGAGATAGTCGGACTACATGGGGTAGACAAGGCTACATGGGAACTCGAAGAGGCTATGTGAAAACAGTACCCAAATCTCTTCACAGGTAAGATTTTGGGGACGAAAATCCCTAAAAGGGGAGAAATGTAACATCCGAAAATAGGGTCTAAAGCGGAGCAGTGGTTGCGAAACCACAAATTCGAGGTAGAAAAATTTATTTTATTATTATTTTGAGGTCTATGATATGTTTGCATGATTGTGTGAAAAGTTCGTGAAGAAATTCTATGCATAAAGTACTTAATTTGAAATTAGGGACTAAATTGAATAAATTGCAAAACTTGTGTTCTAGAAGTATTTTGCATAAAATTGAATTAGAATATTAATTAGGAGGTCTTAAATAGCAATTTGACCAATTTTAAGTTCATGGACAAAATTAGGACATGGAAGGAATTTTTGAAAGTTTAGTAGTAAGGGCATTTTGGTCATTTAGGGGTAAAATGAATTAAAATACAAAATTAAAAGCCAATTTTGCTCATCTTCTTCATGGAGGCCGAAATTAGCATGGGGAAGCCATGGCTAGGGTTTTCAAGCTTTCCAAGCTCAATAGTAAGTGATTCCAAGCCCGTTTTTAATGTTCTTTACTTTTTGGAATCCAGGTAGCTCGATTAAGCTTATGCTAGTAATAATTCAACCTAGGGTTCATATTTGGAAAAATACCCATAGGTGAAATGTGTTTATTTTGATGTTTTATGATAGAATATGAGGTTTTAAATTATGTTAGACAACTTGTACTACTCGGTTTTAAGCAAAACTAGTAAAAGGACTTAATTGGTAAAAATACCTAATAGTCATAAGTGCTTGTTAGAGTATGAATTTGATGCTGCCATAGAAGGAAAAATGACCAGCATGTCATGAAACATAAGAAAATAGGCTGAAGTTTAATTTCTGAGCTTTGGGGCAAAAGTGTAAATATGCAAAAGTTTAGGGGCAAAATTGTAATTTTTCCAAAATATGATTTTGAGTCAATTTGAATAATGTGAGTCCTAATTAGACTATATTTTAAATGATAGAGCAAGGAAAACTTAAATTCGAGCTAAAATGGAGAAAATACCAAGTTGTGGACGAAATGGTAAAAGTAGCTATTTTTGCATACGAGGTAAGTTATAGTAAATAAATGCAATATTCTTTTATTTTACATTATTATTGTAAATTTCCAGCATTTATATACTTATTTTATGAGAATATTTGAAGTCGAATTAAAGGCGAAGTGACAGAGAAAAAGCATTAGGAAGCCCCGTTTGAACCTTAGGAATGTTAGGATATTGGGGTTGACAGGGCAGGACAGGACAGGAATGAGCCATGTAAGTCCATATCAGATATATGGCTTTGGAGACAGGAATGAGCCATGTAAGCCCATATTAGACATATATATGGCATTGGAGACAGGAATAATTCATGTAAGTCCATGTCGAAGACATGGCATTGGCAGGATATTGATCGACAGAACGACCCGGTATCCTTAGTATTCCGAGTGGTTCAATGGGTCATTGTACACTTTAAATTACAGTGAATTATCAGCAAAAGGGAAGGTAGATTATATTTATGAATAGTGAAAGGTCAGGTAAGAAAGAAGGTAAGTAAGTAAAGAAGAAGGTAGAAAATGAGAAGTAAAGAAAGTTTATGAGGCTAGGTGACATTATGTATAATCATTCATTATCTTTGAATGTTGTAATTTATTTGCTTGTAAGCTTACTAAGCCTAGTGCTTACTCTCTTTATTTTCTTTTTCTTATAGTTTTTATCAAGCCACTCGGTGATCGAAGGAAACGTCGGAGACCCGATCACACTATCAAAGAAATCACATTGGTATAGTTAGACGTTTAGTTTTGTGTATGGCATGTATAGGAACTTGGTTTCTTTTGATATGATATGATCAATGAATGATGTGTAAATACTTGCTAGTGATTAACTAATAGAATGGCTGATGATATACATGTTTAATTGTATGTATGAATAAGTAGTAACTATCACATGAAAACTAAGAAAAATGTGAAAGTAACTTAAAAACAGATTCAAGTATCAGAAATAATGTGATTTGAAAAATCACTAAAAATCGTAGAGACATGGTTTGATGGTTAATAATATATGAAATTAAAGCTTATTATATCTATTTTCTTATGGAATAAGCAAAACAGGTAAAAGTATTATATTTTATGAGATATCTGAGTTTTAGTGAAACAGGGTCAGAGAAAATTCTAGATCCCCTATTTCAACTTTGGAAATTCACCATAAATTGTAAAAAAAATAATTAGGTGGTTTAATTTATATGGTTAGAATCCTTATTGAATCTAGTTTTAATAGAAACAAACAGTATAGTTATATTAATTTTGTATAGGGAGAAAAGTGGTTCGTAGTAAGTAGAGGTCAGTGCAGTCGAATTCTAAAACAGGGGTAACTTTAACTAATAAACTGTACTAATTGGCTAAGTCAAAAATTCTAGAAAAAAATTAGTAGATATATATATATGAGTCTAGTTTCAGAAAAAATTTACGGATCTTAATTTCGAGTTTTGAAACTCGAGAAATGAATTTTTAAGCAGCTATGACTCAGAAAAAACAGTTTATTCAGAAAATTAAAATAAGTGGTTTAGAGTTGTTTAAAAGGTAAGATAAGTTTAGTAACACCTCAAGCTTGACTCCGGTGACGGTTTCGGGCGTGGGGGCGTTACAAATTGTTCTATCTATACGGTTGAAATGTCGATCTTATTATAGCACTATGGTTGATGGTGGTGGTTTTGGTATGATTTATAGTTTCGATGTTAATAATTGAAATTTTTTCATTCTATATTCCATTTCTAGCTTTTATGAAAAGGATAGGTAACAACAAAAGTATAGATGTGGAAGATTGAGTTCAATCTCGCATGATAGTTTCTCATTTCTCAGGTAATCCTAAATTATATCAACAAGTCAATGACGAGATGTCATAATTCATTTGAGATAATGCAGTTTGTGGTAATTTTCAGTTGGTATTCTGAGGAAATTATGATATATGGTATATCTGGATTATCTTGACAACAAGAAGAATGAATATTCTAAAATGTTAATTATTTTATTGATAAATTAACTCAATTGTGTTGGTCAGAATGAGTAATTCATTTGAAAAGTAAATTGAGTTATATGCATTTGAGTTTATCTTCAAGTACGGGAATAAATTTTGCAGATTCACAGGTAAGTAGACGAACGCTCAGAATGAGGAATTCATATTCTAGAAGACATGATACAAAATTATATCTATCAGATCACTTATAATCGGGAAATGTGATTATGAGTTTAAGTCGTCTTAATAGTTGAAGTTGTTGCGCCTGTGATAAATCATGTTACTTGACCCTTTCTATGAAAGAGGAACAAATAACAGTTAAAAGTTACAGATGTAAACATGTTAGAAGCATTAGTCAAAGTTTGATAATCTTGGTTTCTCGGTTATGTTTTGACAGATGATTACTGGGAATTTCTCGATAATTGTGTTACTGATGATAAAGTTATGACGGGAGATCATCATAACTATTCAGTTAAGTTCTGTCATGGTATCAATTTTAATATGAGTTCTGATGCGAGTTCTGAATCGTGATGAGTTATAATTGACTTATTTTTGGATTACCGTTAAGAAGATGGCAGAAAGACTTGACTTGTTGGCTTGTATCAGGTCAGCAATTTCGAGGATGAAATTTCCTTAAAGAGGGAAGAGTTGTAACAACCCCTTTTTCAGTGGTGTCAAAAATAGTGGTTTTGAGGCCACCAAATTTGACGAGTAAGTTCGTAAATATTATTATTTAATATTTACGAGTCAAACATGGTTTTAAAAAGGGTTTTGATATAGTGATTTTGTTATATAAGCGGTTTATTAACATCAAGTCGTAAGACCCTTAAGTCAAGTGGTTGTAGAAAATTAGGTATCGGGACCTTATTTCTATAAACCAAGCTGTAACTATTTTTATAAATATTTAGGGAGTGTCATTAAGGTGATATTAAAGTTCCGTTGAAAAATTTTAATGTTTCGATGGTTAATTAATTAGAAAGGACTAAATCGTAAAAGATGCAAAATTTGATCACTACATGATTTGAGTGATTAAATAGATTATTGAATAAATAAAAAGGGACTTAAATGGTAATTAGACTATTCAAAGTGTTAGTGGACAATAATGGACATGAATTTGATGTTTTATTTAATTATTAACTAAGGTTAATATGATAATTTGATAATTATATTAAATTAAATAAAACAAAGTTTGCATCAACTTTTCTATTCCATTTCTTTCACCGAATTGTGGAGAATAAAGCCATTGTTAAATGCTTTGAAGCTCCGACTAAAATTCATTGTGTGCATGTAAATCCGATTTAACCCCGTTTCTTGTAATTTTTATGTTTTTTAGATCGTTGCAACTAGGCCCAAAAGCCCATATCTTCGATTTTGAAACTGTGAAAGGTTTGAATGTCGTCATTGATGAATCTTGTGATATTTGATGTTAAAGGATGAATTTGAAATATTAGTTGGTATTTAAAAGTATTTTGTTAAGTGATTTTTGATGAATTTGTCAATTAGGGACTAAATTGTTCAATTAATAAAAGTATAAGGATGATATGAAATTTTCATAGGCTTTATTTGGAGCTATGAACATTTGACTAAGATCCATTTTGGGTAAAAATGGTTAATTTGCATGTTTTGGGCTTAGGGACTAAATTGAATAAAAGTAAAACTTTAGGGGCAATTTTGTAAAAATGTCAAAAAGACCAAATTGCATAAAATGAATTGTTTTATTGTCTAAATTAATATATTGCATGAAATTATTAGTTTAGATCAAGATCGGGTGGAAAATCGAGAAAAATAAAAAATTACCAAAATACCCCTGAACTTTGGTATTTCTGCAATTTAGCCAGATAAGTTCGTATGAACTGTATTCTGTATAATTTTGATTAAATTGAATGTTAATATGTTATTATATTGTAATTAAATCAATATATATGTTAGTATGCAATTTACCGTGTTATGAAACGACGTAAATCCAACAACGTACGGTGATTACCGAGTCCCGTTTAAACCTTAGGAATTTGTAGGATACAAATGACATGTCATTAGAGTTACTGATTTGGTTAAGGTCCTGCATGTGTTGCAGACACACCACAGCTCTTATGAGCTTACCAATTCTCAGCTCGTATGAGCTTACCAATTCACTGCTCGTAGAGCATACCGATTTATAGCTTGTATGAGCATACATGTACAGGAATTGGCAAATTACAGTTTAGCACACTATATTTGAGTTATCCTGAGTATCCAACGATATTTTAAATAGTTCAACAAGCAATGTTCTGTTACGAGATGATATGAGTTCGAAACGAACTATTACAGGTATTTACATGAAATACATGGAAATGATTTTACATGATGTATTGATACATGATTTGGATGTTACATGTATATGGAAATTTAATTAATTGTTGAGTTCATCCATGATTATTGACTCATATATGAACTTACATGACTAACATGGTTGGTGTACATGTGCTTAGGCTTTGGCCAAGTTGTGGTTGGATTATACCACGTTAAACTTGTAACAGCCCGTTTTAGGGTCAAGTCAGAATAGTGGTTTTGGGACCACAAATCTAAAGTAGAAATGTTAATTTTATTATTTCTTTAAGGTCTACAGTATGATTGAATGATTGTGCAAAAATTTCGTTAAGAAATTTTATCGATAAAGTGTCCAATTTGACTGAGAGGACTAAATTATAATATGTGTAAAATGTATGTTCTAGAAGCTAAAGGTGTCTAATTACTATGAAATTTTAAATTGGAGGTCCTTAGATAGTAATTAGACCATTATACTTTAAGTTGGACAAAAATGGACATGGTAGGGTAAAATTTCAAAGTTTGGCATTAAGGGCATTTTGGTCATTTGGGTAATAAAGACAAAATTAAAAACATAAAAGATGTCATCTTCTCAATTTCATCCTCCTATGTCCAAAAATCACAAGAGAAGGCATAGCTAGGGTTTGCCAAGCTTTCAAGCTCAATTGTAAGTCCGTTCTAGTATCGTTTTTAATGATTTTTATGTTTTTGAAATCCATGTAACCTAATCTAGCTTTTCCAAAGACTATTTTGAAGTATTGTCAAAGTCTAAAATTTTATCCACATTAGAAGTGCATGTATTTTGATGTCTAATGGTAGAAAATTCATGTTAGTTGTAAAATAAACAACTTTTGCTAAGTGATTTTCGGTAAAAATGTCAAAAAGAACTTATTTGTAAAAGTTATAAAATGAGTAGTACAAGTGTGATTAAGTGGAAAATGTGGGCTGGTATGAGTATGAAAATGGTTCGGCTAGGTTTGGGTTTTGAAGAAATTGAATACATTTCATTTTACGAGCCTAGGGACTAAATTGTAAAAATGTGAAACATTAGGGGTAAAATGTAATTTTTACCATAAAATGTTTTTTGGGCCAAATTGAATAATGTAAGTATTAAATGAGTTAAATTTGTTATTATAGATCAAGAAAGATGAGGTTCGGACCTAGATCGGGGGAAAAATAAAGTGTTTAACGATTAGGTCCAATTCTACTATTTTTGTATCGAGGTAAGTTCGTATGTAAATAATGCAATGTTATATTTATGTTTTAAATGCTTTAATATTGCATGAATTGTGTGATTGACTCTTTGGATGTATTCGAAAAAGTTTTAACAAGTGAGAAATCATGGTTGAACCTTAGGAATAGAATAGGATACGAGTGACATGTCACTAGAAACCCCATGTGTATGTGCTTATGTGATCTGGGTGCTAGTCTTGTACGTCATACCAGTGGCTAGGTATTCCGGCATATGTTGCGGATACCTGATAGCTTGTGTGAGTAGCATTGTGTAGCTACGTCCTAACTGACAGCTTGTGTGAGCAGGCACGTAAATAGCTCGAGAGCCAGCCTATATATGTTATGAGATATGAGGTAGCTTTGGCTACGTATATGGCACTTATGTGCCAGATTTTTTGAGTATCCGATAATATTTCAAGTGTTCCATAGGAATACCAAAGATGTGAAGGATGTGGTTATGTTACGAGTTGGTACAGGTATGTACGTAAAACTCATAAGTAATAAACTTGATAAGTGATGAACTCGTGGTAAGGTTGTAATTGATGCAAGATATGACTATGAGATTTTAATAACATTTATGTTATCCCACATTATATAAATTCTATGATTGAGGTGTGGTTAAGATACTTATTATTTGCATATGAACTTATTAAGCTATATAGCTTACTCCCCTTTCTTTCCCTTTTCTTATAGTGTCACCAAGCTAGATCGGGTTCGGAGACCGTCGGAGATCCATTCACACTATCAACAATTATTTTGGTATTAATGAAATCAACATTTTAAGTTATGGCATGTATAGTGGACTTGGTCATTTTGTTATGTGTCATAATTGATTTGGCCAAATGTGTTGGCTTATATTGGTTAGAAGTTCATTTTGTATAAGGCCATTGGTACTAGGCTAATATCGGTTATAAGTATATTCATATAATGATGCCTTTCATGAATGATGTGTTGATGACTTGGTTGTGGATGTTTGGTTGTATGTATATGCTTTGATTGGTGCTATGTTATGTCGTATAGGTTTGTGCATTAAAGGGTGGCAAAATGGCTTGGTAAATAGTCTTATTTTTGTCCACACGGGTAGACTAATAGGTGTATGTCTAGGTCGTGTGCGACACACGGTCCGCCCGTGGGCGTGTGTTCCTGTCGTGTGTCCCCTGCACCTTAATTTTGAGAAACAAAATGCTCAGAATTGAGCACACGGGCAGAGACACGGTTGTGTGTCTCAACCATGTGAACGACACGGTCTCGAACTCAGGTGTGTACCCTGGTCGTATGAAGTTTGCATCTATTTTTTGAAAATTAATTTTCCACACGGCCTAGCACACGGGCATGTGACTTGGCCGTGTGATCTCAATTTGTTCATGAGTTACAAGTTAGAGAGTTACACAGGGTTGGGACACTAGCATGTGTAGCCACACAGCCTGCCCACACGGGTGTGCCCTAAACCACATGGGCGTGTAACCCCTATTTAGTGGAAAATTTTCTAAGTCTCGTAAAAGTTTTTAAAGTTCTCGGTTTAGTCCCGAACCACTTCCAACACACGTTTTAGGCCTCGTAGGTTCATATCAGGGACTTTATGATTTAATGCAAATGGTTTTAATTTGGACGCAAATTGATAACCTAAAATTGTATATTTGTTCGTGTGATAAGTCCGGTAATGCCTCGTACCTTGTTTCGGCATTGAATACGGGTAAGGGGTGTTACAAAACTTATAAGTTATGCATTGAAATGGTAAATGCCTAAAAGGAAATATGCTTGTGATCATGAAAAGGTGGTAAGGTTTAAATTATGTAATTCCTATTGAAATGGTTTACCATGTGGTTAGTTCCAAAAAGAATTATGTTTAAATGCACTAGCTTGTGGCAATGATAGAATGATATGCTTATGTCTCGTGTGTTATGCATATAAAACGAGTCTGGAAAGGCAATGAAATAGTAAGTTCATACCTAAATCGTAGATTGATGAAAAAGGAAATGATGAATTGAATTGATGTTATTTGAGCTAACAAGAGTAAGTGCAATGGAAAGTAATGAAATGCAAATGAAAGGTTTTAAAGTTATTTAAAATCCTACTATGCTAGGGATGATATATATAAGTGATGTTGTAGATTTATTCTCCTTGTGAGTTGTTGAATATAGCTTCATGAATCTTACGATATCAATATTGGATTATTCTTAATATGTATAAATTTCATATTTGAAATGAATTGATATGATTAAAGTTTATACGAGCTTACTAAGCATTCATTGCTTACGTAGTTGTTTTCCTTTACTTTTTAGATTATCGGAAGCTCGATCGAGTTGAAGCTAGTCGGAGATGCATCACACTATCCATCGGCTCACTCGGTACTTTCGGTTGGTTTAAGTTTGGTTATAATGGCATGTATAGGTTATTTTGGCTCATTTTGGCCTATATGTTTTGTTGTGATTATAGCCATTTGAGTTGGATTGTGTTTTGGTATATTTTGGTATGGATATATGTGGCCTTAATTTGGTTGAGGTGTTGCTTGATTTGTGGTTGAATGATGACAAGTAAAATAATAGTTATATGTGCATTTTGTATAAGTGTTTTGTGAGTTGATGAATTGGTTGTGAATTGGTACCTTGTTGTGTAAGACATATAAGTCTAATTATGTTAGAAATTGAAGGCAATGTTTAACATCAGTTGGTATGTTTTGGTAAAGTGATCTACATGATATGTAATGATGCAATTATGCATATAATTTAGTTGAACATTTGGTTATATTAAATACATGGTTAAACATGTTTATAATTTTCATTTGAGGTGCCTAAGGGCACTTTCATTTTAAGGCTTGATTTTGCTTGCTTTGGATGCCTTAATATGGCTTGTTTATATGCACAATGTTAAGTGTAAGTGGATGACAAATTGGGTGAGAAACATTGCTCGTAAAATGGTCTATTTTCGTTCACACGGACAGAGACACGAGTGTGTGTCTCAGCTGTGTGTGACACATGGCTAGGTGACATAGTCATGTGTCCCCTATATTTTTTAAAGTGTTGCAAGTTGGGCTGTTACACGGCCTGGCACACAAGCGTGTGAGGTTACTTCGAAGGGTACACGGCCCAGCACACGGGCGTATGACCTGGCCCTATGACCAAGTCAGTGAGTTGCACAGGCTGGGGCACAGACATGTGTCCTATTTCGAATTCCCACATGGCCTAAGACACGGGCATGTCTATTGGTCGTGTTAGTCACACGGCCGTGTAACCCCTGCAGTTTGTAAATTTTCATCTTTTTTTGAAAAATTCTGAGTTATCGATTTAGTCCTGACTTGTTTCTAATGTGACTTTAAGGTCTCGAGGGCTCATATAAGGGACAATTTGAGTGATTTTGATTGGTTTTTGATATGAATATTTTAAGATATGTAATGTTAAAAATTTTGTTTGTTTGTACTGTAAACTTTGGTAATACTCTGTAACCCTATTTCGGCGACGAATATGGGTTAAGGTGTTACAGGTTTTATATTGTAATTAAACCATTGATATGGTTAATGGATAAAAATGGGCATGGTTTAGTTAATTTTTAAAGGTTAAAAACTATGGTTAAAATGGTAATTATGTAACGCCCCTTACCCGAGACCGTCACCGGAATCAAGCACGAGGCGTTACTAAACTTACCTTACAACTTAATCAAGTTCAAACAATTTATTTTATTTTCTGCAATAAACTGTCCGTTTGCGTTAAAGTTGCTAAAAAAAATCATATCTCGAGTTACGAAACTCGAAATCAAAATCCGTAAATTTTCTTTGAAACTAGACTCATATATCTACTTACTAATTTTTTTCTAGAATTTTTTTGTCGGGCCAATTAGTACAGTTTATTAGTTAAAGTCTCCCCTGTTTCAGGGTTCGGCTAATCTGATCTCTGTGCACTACAAATCAAATTTCATTCTATACAGAAATCTAATGATTATACCGTTTATTTCTATTAAAAATATACTCAATAAGGAATCTATACATATATATTATGACTTCTAATTGTTTTTGTACAATTTATGGTGAATTTCTAAAGTCAGAACAGGGGATTTAGAAATCACTCTGACCCTGTTTCACTAAAACTAAAGTATCTCATAGAATACAACTCATTTACCTGTTTTGATTCCTCCATATGAAAATAGACTCAATAATATTTAATTCTATCTCTCATTAATTTTTAGTGATTTTTCAAATCCACGTAATTGCTGCTGATCAATACTGTTTTAAACCTAAATTCACCCTTTTTCATGATTTCCATGGAACAACTAGCATTTAGGCATACATAAAAACCAAACATGTCTTTGATTAGCCAATCCAATAGCTAACCATCATCAAGCATTTCCATACCATCCATAAGCCATATCATAATATTATACACTCAAAATGATTGCTATGCTATACATGCCATACTCAAAATGAAGCGTCTACTATACCAAAATAATCCTTGATGATAGTGTGTCCGGATCTCCGATGTGCTTTATGATCCCCGAGATAGGTTGTCAAAACTATAAAAGAGAAGGAAAATAAAGGGGTAAGCATTAAGCTTAGTAAGTTTGCAAGCAGATAAATAACAACTTTCATAAGAATTATTTTACTTATCTTTTTCCTTATCAAACATACATAAGCATTATATACTTACCTTTGTTCTTCTATCATTAGCTTATCTTACCTTTTTATGTATAACTCATCTTACCTTACCTTACCTTGATGTTCTCTTTAAATTTTCCCCCGTTGAACCACTTGGAATACTAAGAATACACGGGTACCTTACCGTTGCCACGACTTGTCATGGTCTTACGTGGTATCCTTGCCTTATGAACTCACCAATCCCATGCTTTGGCATGGTCTTACAAGGGACCTTTGCCTTATATTAACTTATTAATGCCATGTCTTGACATGGTATTCTTGCCTTAGAACCTTATCAATGGCCATGCCTTGGCACGGGCTTACATGGTATCCTTAAACCCTAATGTCATGACATTCGTATCCTACACATTCCTAAGGTTCAACCGAGACTATTTGAAATTACTTCTCCTTCAATTCATGTTGGAGTCTTCTTTGAATAATTTCATGAAATAAATATACACATGCTGGAAAATTAACAACAGTGTCATAAAATAATAGAAAATTGTATTTATTTACCGCAAACTTACCTCGAAACAAAATACAATGAACTATATCGATTTAGTCCTCTATCTTTTTCTTTTCCCGGTCTACCTCCGTATTTCATTCTTCTTGATCTATAATAATAAATTTAGCTTATTTAATACTCACATTTATCAAAACAGTCCTTGAATCAAACTTTGGCAAAATTACACTTTTGCCCCCAAAACTTTTACATATTTACACTTTTGCCCCAAGGCTCGAAAATTAAACTTCATCCTATTTTCTTATGTTTTATGACATGCTGATCATTTTTCCCTTCTATGGAAACATCAAATTCTCACTCTAACATGTACTTATGAACATTAGGTATTTTTACCGATTATGTCGTTTTACTCGTTTTCGCTTAAAATCGCTTAACAAAAGTTGTTTAACATAAATTCAAGCTTCATATTATATCATAAAACATCAAAATAAACACATTTAACCTATGAGTATTTTTCCAAATACAAACTCTAAGTTAAATTATTGCTAGAATAAGCTTAAGTAAGTTACCGGGACTCTAAAAACGTAAAGAACATTAAAAACAGGGCTTGGAATCACTTACTATGGAGCTTGGAAGCTTGAAACAAACCCTAGCTATGGAGAACCCCTTGATATTCATCCTAAGGAAGAAGATGAACATATTTTGCCATCTTTTTCCCTTTTTTAATCTTTTAATTATCATATGACTAAAATACCCTTCATTAAAATTTTTTTGTTATTTCTACCTATGTATATCTTTTTTTGTCCATGAAAATATAATGATTTAATTACCATTTAAGGACCTCTACTTCAATTGCACTTCAATTAAATCCTTTAACATTTAGAACTCATATTTATCAACTTTTGCAATTAGGCCCTAATATGCAATTCAGACATGCAATCACTGAAATTTCTGATCGGTACTCTAACACATGCATCTAATCAATCGGTAAATCATAAAATTTAATCAAACTAAACTTTTCTATTTCAAATTCGTGGTTTTGCAACCACTGTTCTATTTAGGCCCTATTTCGGGATGTTACAAATTAGTAAAATAATCATAAAACAAATACTAGAAAATTTTGTGCTCATCTTTATGAGCTTTATTCTCCAGTGAAATTAGGCTTGGAAAACCCCATTTTTGGAGCTTGAAAGTTTGGTTGAGCTTTTGGGATTGCATGGTATGAATTTTAACTCCATTTTTAATGATTTTTATGTTTTTGAAGTCATTGTAGCTTAATCTAGCTAGCCCAGGGACTAATTTAAAAAAATGTTAAAAGTATAGGGTGTTACCATCAATAAAATCATGTGAATTTGATGTTCGATGGAGTAAAATGAACATATGTTGTTAGATAAACAACTTTTGTAAAGTAAATTTTGTTGAAAATGTCAATTAGGGGTTAAATTGAAAAATGTGAAAATTTCATGGTGTAAATTGTAAAATAATGAATTTTATGAGTTGATAGGGACCTATATGAAATTTGGCTAGCATGGGTTAGGGATGGATTTGCATGAATTTCATTTATTGAGCTTAGGGGATAAATTGAAAACATATCAAATGTGTAGGGGCAAAAGTGTAATTTTGCTAACATATGAATTTGGATTGAATTGAATAGACTAGCTATTAAATTGGTTGAATCTATTTATTTAGACCAAGATAGATCTCAACAGGATTTAAATTGAGGGAAGGTGAAAGTTGTGGATTAGTCGATCGTACTCCTTCACGATAGTGTTGATGTAAGTTCATAGCAATTAAATTATACCATCTGGTTTCTTTATGTATTTTCATTTTATAATCAAGTAGTAAATTATTATATAGTTATACCCTTGATCGCACTTACGTGCCCTTGTTGTACTTCAGTACCCCTGACAGCACTTTTGTGACGTGGTTACGTTTCGGTAACATTTATTAAGTAAAATAGGGGTTCACTCATTTAATGTTAAGTTAAATAAATTTCTATGTACTTATACAAGTTTATGTGTCATTTTATAAATTACTTTTACTAAGTTTTATAAGCTATACGAGTTTATGTGTCGTTTTGTAGATTACTTTTGCTATCTTGGGACGGATCTAAACTTCGGCTCACACTATCCATCATCGTTAGTAGCTTTTAAACTCTTTTGGGAATGTGGCATGTATATGTGGCTTTAAGTATATATGTATAAGTGTCTAGTTCATTTTGGTATAAAAGTGAATCACTAAATTGTGTGTTTGGACACTTTGTTTTCTAGGTTGCACATATGTATCTTTTGACTTGATAAATTGGTATGAATGAAATCACTTATGGATGGTTTACTGTTGATGAATTTAAGTTGTTATGCTAGCAATTGTATTTTGTTAGGTTTTTGAATGAGGGAAGATGAAACGTTATTAATGAATTTGCATATTATTTATTTATGTGTCTTGTTTGGAAATGTAGTGATTTGGTACTTTATTATGAATGACATATATGAATGGTAATGCCAATAGTTGAATGGCTTGGTTAGCGCCATTTGGTATGTTTTGGTAAGTAAATTAAATGGTATGTATATATGTAAATATGCCTAAAAGTTAGTTGATTATTTTGGCCAAATTGAGTACATGGTTGTACATGTTTTAATGTAGTCATTGAGGTGCCTTTGGGCATATTGGTTGTATGTTATTATATCACATGTATAAAGCTAGAATATGCATGATTTTGGTGCCTTGTTATGGCTGGTAATTGTGTGCAAATGTGCTTGTAGGTTCATGTCTTGTTGGATGAGAAAAATAACTTAAAAATGGACTTTTTTTGTCCACACTGGAAAAGACACAGGCGCGTGTCTCAACCGTGTGTGACAAACGACCAAGCAACACGATCGTATGTCCCCTATAGATTTCAAAGGGTTGCAAGTTAGGCTATTACATGGCCTAGCACACGGCCTGGCACACGAGCGTGTGGCTTGGCTATGTGACCTAAGTTAGTGAGTTCCATGGGCTGGGACATAATCGTGTGTCCCTACTTCGAATGCCCACACAACCTGAGACACGGGCATGTGTCTTGGCCATGTGAGTCACATGGCCTGACCACACGACTGTGGGACCCTGCAATGTAGGAAATTTACACTATCTTTTGAAAAATTATCTAAGTTTCCAGTTTAGTCCCGACTTGTCTCTAATGTGTTTTTAGAGCCTCAAGGGCTCGTATAAGGGAAAACATGAATGATTTGGATTGGTTTTAATATGATTACTGATATGATTTGAAATGTTTGAAATTTTTGTTCGTTTGATTTGAAAACTTCGGTAATGCTCTGTAACCCTATTCTAGCTACGGATACGAGTTAGGGGTGTTACAGATTATGTATTAAATGTGTAAATGAAATGGTAAGATGAAATGTTTAGATGAAATGGTTATACAAAATGCTTGTATGGAAATATATATATGAAGCAGTTATATCATGTGTTTATACAAAATATTTATAAGAATAAAAATATGGGAAAAGGGACATTTGAAATGAGTACTTGGAATAAAGATGTTAAATGTTAGATAAATATGTGGTGGTTGGTTTATGTACCAAATGTATTTTTATGAACATGTTTGATAATATGATTAAGTTACATTTTTCATATATGAACTCAATAACTTTATGAGACTTGTGTTGTGTATGGGTAATTAAGGAGCTCATGACCATGATATTGAATTATCTTGTAAAATGTTTAAATTACATCATTTATAGTATGTTAAAGTTTAAGTTTATTATGAGCTTACTAAGCTTTATGCAAGCTTACCTCCTTTTGGTTTTTTTCTTCCTCGTAGATCGTCGGTTATAAGTTGTCGATTTGATTAGCTTTGGAGATCACACTATCCGACAACTTGATGGCAACTATTTGTTTACTTTGTTCCAATTATAAGTGGCATGTAAATAGGATTTTGCTATATATATGTCATAAGTATTATGGATATGTTCTATGTCAATTGAAGTATGAGATGTGTTTATTTATGTCAATCTTAATTATTATTTTCATTGATTGTGGTTTGTAATGGCAATGGTATGTTTATATAAATGTTTTTAACCATTTGTTATATGCCTTATGGAAGTGGTTCGATGTTTGGTTCATTGGATGTAAATAAAATATATGAATAGATATGTTTGTTGGTTTATAAAATAAGAACATGTGTATATTGAATGTGAATTTGGAATAGCCTTTAAATTTTGGTGCCAATATGGGCATATTGGTTAGGCACATAGGTTGTATGTTGTTGGCATGTTTAAATGTGTTTTGAATAGGTGAAAAGATTTGGAAATGGTTGATTTGGTCCTTAAGAAATGTTGCATGAAATTGCTTGTTTTGGAAGTTATTTTATGTGCACACGGCCTAGGACACGGGTGTCATGTGTAAAATGATATGTGATTCTGTGCAAGTATACATGTTAGTTCAAGTAACAAAATGATGAGTAAGTATTGTTCCCATGAAGATCTGGTTGAGGCACAAAAGTGGTCAAGTTATTATAATAGAATGTGATTAATGCTATGGCAAAGTCAATAATAAATATGCAAGGGCAATTAGTGGAGTAATAATGTAAGCAATACGTAGAATTAATGAATAACTGGAAATGATATGGCAAAAGTGAAAGCAGAAATGTAATGGCAATAACGAGAGTGATTATCTGAATAGAATGTAAATAAAGAAATAAACAACTAAATGTTGTGGCAAAGATACTACAAGAAAGAATAATGATAGAGTGATTTTGATGCGGAAAGTCAGGATTACCCAAAATCGACCTTGGCTGTCAATAATGCCTTGGCAAAATCGTATCTACATTACTGCACAGAAGAGTTCTAAAGTGGCCTACCTTTCGTGTAGACAAAACCTAAAGTTACCTTGCCCGTGTCTAGAGGCTTTTTAGATATCTTGCATGGGTTCCTGATGTATGATTGTAACTATATGTCTAGATTTGACTACAAGTGACGATCAAACACTTGCTCATTCAATTCAATTTTAATCCAACCAACCCAAACCTTTTGGAATTAGAATTAGTTTATAGCATGCGAATAGCCTTCTATGTCTAGAGATCGTTTCATTTTAATGAAGAAATAAGACCAATCAAATGAAACAGTAAAGTACATTAGATATATATGACATCCATAAAAACAGTTAATGTTTCATCAAAAGTAATCCCAACCCTATGAGATTTAGCTTATAGGTTGGGATATAAAATTCCAAACCAAAATATTATCCGACATTGCGTTCAACTACTTCAATTCAATCTTTCGAAAGATACTAATTGAAATAACGAAACAACTTCAAGAAGCAGCTTTCGCTTGCCCAATCCATACTTTGACAACACAGCGTCCTATGATGGCTAAGAAGAACTGTCCTCGACTTCCTGTCCTTTGCACAACCTACCTCTTATTCACGCCTAAAGATCTCTCTCTTTTTTTTTTCTTCGTCATTTGTGAGGTCTCCTTCATCTGTTTTTATAGATAGATTAGGCTAGGGTTGGTTAACAACTTGTGATTATCTTCTCCTCTTTTAGGGGGATTTATTTGGTACAAGTTTGAATTTGAAATTGAATTGCTGCGCAAAAATTATTGATTTGGTCTTCCCGGCATTGCCACAACATTCGTGCTTGCAAACTGTTTGCACTTTGCCCTAACAAAACTTTACTCCTTTATTTCCTAGTTCCAAAACTTGTTCCTTCCACATCAACAAAGAAAATAAAAAACCAACTCTACCAGAAGCGATTAAAAGAACCTAATTCCACCACAGTCCAAGTCCTAATGTCATATAAAAAATGCTAACTAAAATGCCCTAAAAATGCAACAAAATGTTACTTAAGTAAAAGCAATTAGTTAGGTCTAAAGGCATGAAATATAACTCTTTTCAAGAGTTATCACACCCCCAAACCTAAGTTATTTCTTGTCCTCAAGCAAAATACATCTAAATTCATGAATGCACTCATCTTGCCTTGGCAAAAGATACTTTCTTGTATTGCCTAGCTATTCAAAAAACAACTTATAACGCCATTCTCCACAATCTTCTCTATTCCTAAAACTAATTCAATTGTCAAAGGTTTGTTCAGCAAAGGCACTGCGAAAATTTCTCCCTGAAAACAAAGTTTCCTAAGTACCCATGCATTCTCTCTTTTTTCCAATAGCAAATATCTTTTTTATTTACTTAGTTCATTTGTTACCTAAATAGAAGTCACTTGCTTTAAGTCCATGCCAAAATAAAGTAAATTATTATTAGGGGATTTAGCATGTCACAAAATTCTCTGACTTAACAATCACGATAGAGCATACAATGAATTGGTGAGTACTCAATCATGTCACAATTTAAACCAAAAGACACTCATGAAGCTATGGCTTTTAACTAAAAAGATGGATATAGCATACAACTACCTTTGTAATAGCCCGATTTTAGCTAAATCGAAACAGTGGTTTTGGAACCACAAATCTGAGTCAAAAAAATAATTTAATATTATTTTTTCTGTTTACAGCATGTTAATTAATAAGTGTGAAATTTTCGTGATTTAATTTTATCATTTGAGTGCCCGATTTGATAAAAGAACTTAATCGCGTAAAATGCAAAAGTGACTTGATATTTGTTAAAGTGCTATATTGCTAGGATTTTTATTATGTGGAGTCCTTATGTGGTAAGTTGACCTTTAAATAATTAAGTGGACACATTTGGACAACCATTACATAGTTTATAATTAAATACTTAAGGTTAAAATAGTAAAAAGTAAATTAATATGTAATAAAATAGAATAAAACATGATAATGGATGATTCATTCATCCTTGTTGCCGACTCTTTAAAAGAAAAAGAAAGAAAAGAAGCAAGCTAGGCTCAGCCATTGCTATCTTTGATTAAGGTATGTTAGTTGATCAGTTTTTGATAATTTTTAGGTTTTTGAGATTGTTGCTTCGTGTTTTAGCTAGCCCATGCTTTAATTTTTGGAATTTATGATGAATTTGAGATTTTCCATTGTTGATAGCTTGATGATTTTTGTGTTTGATGATGAAAAATAAATATATGTTGTTAGATTGTCATGTTTAATTAAGTGATTTTTAGTAAAAATGCCTATTTAGGATTAAATTGAGAATTTTTTAAATTGATGGGTCAAAATGTGAAATAAATGAAATAAATAGGCTGCTAGGGACCTTAGTGAAATTCAGCCAAGCTTAGGTGTGGTGAAATTTTGAATATTTTGTGTTTTATGAAATAGGGTCTAAATTGTGAAAAATGTAAAATGTTAGGGGCTAAAGTGTAAATTACCCTTTTTGTGTTTTTGGATGAATTTGACTACATATGTGATTAAATAAGTTAATTTATATTAATTTAGATCAAGAAAAGAGGAAATCAGATTTAGATCGGGGAAAATCAAAAGTTGTCGAATAGTCATTCCGATCCGTTCGTCTCTGTACGAGGTAAGTTCATAAGTAAATAATTGTTGTTAAATTCATAAGAAAATGTATTTAATTGTTTCGAATTGAATTTTAGTAACTATATATCTATATGCCGAATTGATATAAGTATGGAGAAGTAACTACGAGCTTGAAACGATCGAATTACGACGTCCAAAAGCCCCGTATGAACCATAGGAATAGTTAGGATACATATGTCATGACATAGGATTCTGATATGTGATTTCGTGTAAGACCATGTCTGGGACATTGGCATCGATTTGAGATTTATGTGTAAGACCATGTTTGGGACATTGGAATTGTATATGATTTTGTGTAAGACCCTATCTGGGACAGTGGCATCGATATTTGATTACATGTAAGACCTCGTCTGGGACGTTGGCATTGTACGAACTTTTCAAGCTATCTGAGTATCCTTATTTATTCCGAATGGTTCAGCGGGCAATGTTGAGTTAAGATCGAATGTGAAATTGAGCTAAATGGTTTAGGTACGTGCAAAGTTAAATGTTCATGAAAATAAGGTAAGCATAGTACTTGAGATGATGATATGAACTATGCATGTTAAAGGTGTGCTCATTATGTACATAAGATTGTTCATATTCGGGCATGTTGAAATAATCATGCTAATGTTCAATTGATAATTTTTTTACTTTGACTTACTAAGCTATTTAAGCTTACTATGTGTGTGTTTGTTCGTTGTTTTATAGATTTTGGAAAGCTAGTTACGAGCTTAGGGATCGTCAAGGAAGTCTGTCACACTATTGATCGCTATTTCAATATTTTAAAAGCTTGAACTTTGAACATATGGCATGCATAGGCTACCATTTGTTTTGGTTGTTCTTGAAATTTGTAGATATTTAGCCATGTGAAAATGGCTTGATCTTAATGCTAATATACTAATGCTTAAGTAATTTTGGGGCATGGTATATATGTGTGGTATGCTTGGTATATGAATTCGGTATGAGAAAAATATATATATGGCTTATGATTAGTTCATTTTGGTAAGCTTGATATAAGGATGATGGATTTGTTTCGGATGTGGTTTGTTAATGATGCTATGATAGTGATAATCGGTCATGTATTAGCTAAATTTGTAAGTATGATTTATAGTATAACTTGTGTGATGGAATGGTTTTGATATTTGGCTTGATTAAATAGGTAAAATGCTAAGTATATTAAAGATGAAGTAATGGTTATTTCAGTTTATGTGATGTAAATATAGGTGATGGTTTTAATCTTTCTTTTTTCTGTGGTTCGGTAATGGTGAGTAAATCATGTAGTTAATTGTTTAGTTATATGTTAATATTGAAATTGGTGGTATTCGTTATGTGTGGACTATGCTATACTTTGGATATTTGACAATTTGAAATGGTTACTTCGAGTTAATTTGTAATGGTATGCTTGCATTGGTGAATTGGTTTAGAAATGGTGAATAATGTGTATAAGTATATTCGGCTAAAGTATTAGATTCATATTGTAACAGCCCGATTTAGACCCTAATCAAAATGGTAATTTCGGGACCACGAATCTGAGTCAGAAAAATATTTTAAAATTATTTTTCCTGATTATTTTGTGTGAATTTATATCTGTGAAATTTTCGTGATTTAATTTTATCGTTTGAGTGTCCGATTAAATAAAAGGACTTAATCGCATAAAATGAAAATTTAGTGGTTATTTCTAAAAGGGGCTGAATTGTTAGTGGCTTTCTAAATTGAAGCCTTAAATTTTTAATTATACCATTATTAATATAGATGGACGGTAATTGCTAAGGAAAGTAATGATTTTTATTAAATTATAAAGGTTAAATTAGTAATATGGTAAATAAACATATAATAATTAAAACAAGTTAACATATTCATATTTTATTTCATTTGTTCATCCACCGAAAATAAGAAACTAAAGAAAGAACAGAGAAAATCTAGGTTCGACCATCCTTCCAAGCTCGATTTAAGGTTTGTTCTTAGTCGGTTTTTAATAATTTTTACGTTTTTGAGATCGTTGCTTCGAGTACTACAAAACCCATGCTTAAATTTTTTATTTTGGTGAATATTTTGAGTTATGCCATTGTTGAGAGCTTGTGATTTTTTTTGTTTGATGATGAAAAATGAAAGATATAATTTAGATTAACATGTTTTGTGTTGGAGTTTTTGATGATTTTGAGTAATTAGGACTAAATTGCAAAAATAATAATTTGAGAGACTAAAATGTGAAATAAATGAAATATATGGACTTGTATAAGTATGGGTAAAATTTGAACCAACATGGGTATATTGACATTTTGTATATTTTGTGTTTTGTATAATAAGGACTAAATTGTAAAAAGTGTAAATGTCAGGGGTAAAATGGTAACTTGCCCATTTATGTGCTTTTGGACTAAATTGAATGAAAATATGTTTGAATGAGCTTAATTTGAATATGTTTAGATCATGAACCAAAGAAATCGAATTTGGATCGGGGGAAAGCAAAAGTTGTCGACTAGCTGCCCTGTTCCGGTCTGTATCGTCCGAGGTAAGTTAATAAGCAAATAGGTGTACTAAATTTAAATTAATTGCTAAGTATACATGATGGAATGAAATATATGAAATTATGTATGCTATGGCTAAACACGAATAAGTTTGGCTGTTATATTTCTGAATTCATTTCGATCGAGTTACGACGTCTAAAAGCCCGTATGAACCTTAGGAATAGTTAGGATACATATGTCATGACATAGGATTCCGATTTATGTGTGCGAGTAAGACCATGGCATCGATATGTGACTCCGATATATGTGTACAAGTAAGACATTCAGTCAAGGTGATATTTATAATGAATATATATATGTAATATGAACCTATATGTGCTTGGATTTAAACATATAATGATAAAATAATGTGGTTCAGTTTAATTAAGTTGATAACATCGTTGAATTGTTTATTTGCTTATGGCTTACTAAGCTACAAAAAGCTTACTCTGTGTATATGTGTGTTTTTTTTTATAGATTTTGAATCAAGTTCTAAGCTCGGGGATCGTCAGCAAATTCATCACACTATCTACTATTTTGGTACCTTATAAGCTAAACTCAAATTATGGCATGTATAGGCTGGCTTTGGAGTTAGTTATTCTGAAAATGTATGTATATTGGCCATGCGAAAATGGCTTAACTACCTTGCTTGATTTTGGTTTTGGTTTAGTTATGGTTTAAGTCAATTTCGGTCGTGATGTCGTGTGCTATGAATAATTATAAATTGTATTATGTAATAGTACATTAAGGTTGTTTTATGACTTTGTATGTGGCATGATTGAATCAGTCATAAGCATGTTTAGTTAGTTTGGAGGTGTTTCATACTAAGACAAAGAATATATATATGTGTGAAATTGTTTAATATGCTTTGACTTAATCTCGTATGTTCTCACAGTTCCCCTGCTCAAGGCCCATTTCTTCTAGGCCCAAAATTCGGGGCATTACAAATTGTCTGGCAAGTATTCACATGTTAAGTATGGCTTTAAATTTTGGGTAAATGCGCACTAGGTATATATGTATTAATAGCTTGTACGGCTAGTTTAAATTGCACCAATGATGCACATGTGATTGCTTATTAAATTATGTAGTATGATTTTTACTAATTTATTTATGAGCATGAGCAGAGGTTGATATTTGTGATTAAATGGCAGCTTGATGATTTAGTGAATTATACATGAAATGATATTAAATTATTATTAAGGTTCTAAAATGATTTAGGTTTAATGGTAAATTGTGTTTGAGCTCGGTGACATATGTTGTATCTCTTATACGTTGGTTGTTTATTAAACCGTAAACATGACTTGCTATAAAGTTTTATTCGAATTTGTTAAATGCCTTTAATTGCATATATACATATGATCGAATGGATGTAATAAATTATACTAATGCATGAAATATGAAATTCACATTGATTAATATGATAATGATGTACAAATGAATGCCAAGTTTTGGTATTGAAATTTGTTTCATAGGTAGTACAACATGTACATCTGCAGGTTTTTTTTTTATAAAAATTAGATTGACATTCCTTTAACGAAGTTGTTGGGTTGTTACATGTCCTACTTATAAACAAAAATATAATTTGTTATATTATTTTTTGAATTATGTTTTAAATATGTTATCATATAAATGATACGAATTTTTAAGGTTTGATATTTGTTAATTTCGTGAGCAATGATGTGTTTAAAATTTTGAATTGCTAAAATGAAATGCTTAAAAGTATGAACTGTGACATGATCGGTAATATCTCGTAACCTAAGACCGGCGATGGATACGGGTTAAGGGTGTTACAATTTTTATTGGTATCAAAGCTGCAGTTTAGTTGATTCTAGGACTAATGTAGCCGTGTGAGTCTAGCTATACATGCCATAATATATACTATGATAGTGTGATGACTTCTTACATTTGAAAATGTGTTTTCATATAGTAAATGGATCCCAATAGAGCTGTAGCTGATGATGTCGAGAGTGTAGCGCCTGCTCCCACGCAACGGACAGTGTTGGTTGATTCTCGACTGACTTCGAGTAACCAAGAGGGAGAGGCTAAAAAAGCCTTTTACCAAATAATGAATGACTGGTTTACTCAGTATATCCGGACTAACCCGACTGCACAACAACCTCCACCCCTGACTAATCCATCTTTGATACCTGCTATACCTCAAGTAAGTGACCCGTTGAGATTACAAGAGTCGCCTGTTGATAAAATTAAAAACATGAGGCTGAAGAGTTTAAAGCTACTGATGATGATGATGCTGAGCGGGCTGAGTTCTGGCTTGATAATACTATCCGTGTGTTTGATGAGCTATCCTGTCCCCCAAATGAATGTTTGAAATGTGCCATATCTTTGCTTTGAGACACAACATATCACTGGTGGAATACCCTAGTATCGGTGGTTCTGAGAGAGCGGGTGACCTGGGAATTTTTTTAGACTGAGTTCCGTAAGAAATATATCAGTCAGAGATTTATTGACCAGAAGCGCAAAGAATTTCTGGAGCTGAAACAAGGTCGGATGACAGTGACAGAGTATGAGCGGGAATTTGTGAGACTCAGTCAGTATGCCCGAGAGTGTGCTTCTACCGAAGCCATAATGTGTAAAAGATTTGAAGACGGGCTAAATGAATTAAATTGTTAGTTGGCATACTTGAGATAAAAGGGTTTGTGGTACTGGTTGAGCGAGCCTGTAAAGCTAATGAGCTCGGGAAAGAGAAGAGAAAAACTAATTTTGAAGTAGAGATTCATGTAAGATATCATTCAGTAAGTCATTTTAGTCGATATCAAAGAAGTTCTGAGATGATTCTAGCCGTTCAAAGGCTAATACAAGTTATACCAAACGTGATCAGAATAGACCACCTGTGAGTTTGAGAGCTACCTCCGTAGCTAGTGTAGGAAATGTTAGATCAAATCAACCCGAGTGTAAACGTTGCGGTAAACGACATCCCGATAGTTTCAGACTTACTAATGCACCTGCTGTTTTATGGATTTGATGAATCGGATCTTCAGACAATATCTGGATCAGTTTTTAGTTGTGTTCATAGATGACATTTTGATCTACTCCCATGATGAAATCGAACATGCCGAACATCTGAGACTGGTGCTATAGACTTTGTGAGATAAACAGTTGTATGCGTAGTTCAGTACATGTGAGTTCTGGTTAAGCAAAGTCAGTTTTCTGGGCCATGTTGTATCAGCATCGGGTATTTAGGTTGATCCGAGTAAAATTTTAGCTATACTTGATTGGAAACCCCCGAGGAATGTTTTCGAAGTTCGAAGTTTTTTGGGACTTGCTAGTTACCGTCGACGATTCGTGAAAGGCTTCTCAATGATTGCAACCCCGATGACAAAGCTATTGCAGAAAGATGTTAAGTTTGAGTGGTCAGAAAAGTGCCAGAGCAGTTTTGATTAGTTGAAAGCCCTTTGACCGAAGCTCCAGTTCTAGTTCTACCAGAATCGGGTAAAGAATTTCTTATCTATAGTGATGCATCTTTAAATGGTTTGGGCTGCGTTTTAATGCAAGAAGGCAAAGTTATAGCTTATGCCTCGAGACAATTGAAGCCATATGAAAAGAACTATCCGACACACGATTTAGAATTGGCAGCTATTGTGTTTGTAACACCCCTAACCCATATCCATCGCAGGAATAGGTTAAGAGGCATTACTTAATCCATAACACAATTCAGAATAATCGAATAACAAATATCATCTCAATGCAGAAATTCTCAATCATTCACATTTATCCAGAACATAAAAGTGAGTATACAATACTTAAACATACATTTGGGACCAAATTGACAACATGTAAAAGGTCCAGAACTTATAAAAATTTTCAACTTTTGAAAGGTCACACGCCCGTGTGAACAGGCACATGGCCTTAGACACGCCCGTGTGTCTTGGCCATGGTTGAGCCTGACTTGGCCACACAGCTAGCTACACGCCAGTGTGCTTTGGCCGTGCTCGGATCTGACTTACAATTGTAGGGTACCCCAAGGGACACAGGACCATGCAACATGGCCATGTGTCACACACGGCTGAGACACACGCTCGTGTCTCTACTCGTGTGGACAAAAATAGGCCATTTGAACAGCCTATTTGCCACCCTAATTTGGTCAACCTACAAGGAAAGAAAACAAGCATAATTACAACACCATTTCAGCCAATTTCAACACCAAATATATAAACCATTCATATCATATAATAATCACCCAAATCCTTACTCATACACCTTACCAAATTCATGCCAACATGAGATATGGTCAAGCTAAAACATTCCCTTCCATACATTATTCAATCTCAAGCTAAACTTGCCACAACTTAACAACTAAAACATACCACATTTCCAACTTATCATCACATACCATAAGTCATTAACAACTATGAGTTTAAATACCAAATAGCCAAGTCACATGACTAGGTACATACATAACAAAACATACTTCCACAACTACTAGCCTATACATGCCATACTTCAAAATATTGGTGACAATCCTTGGCGATCCCCGAGCTTGTAGTAGCTTCGATATCTATAAAACAATGCAAACACACAAAGTAAGCTTTCAAAAGCTTAGTAAGCTCGTACTAAAATCATCAACAGTATATAAAACATAAATCATCAATACTTAAGTATTTACAATTTCTCAATTCATCTATCAAATCTATACCAACACAATCCATAGGTTCTTACCAATTCAATGAGCTTTATAAACATAATATCATCTACCACATAGGTATCATACTTACCTGAACAATTTCATATTCATTCATTTTCAATCTCACCTCTTGTTCGAATACTTTAACACTTTCCAAAGATCGCCAATGCTTTAAACATCCGCACACTTAGTGCTTAAAGGTTAGCCGAAGCTAGAACGATTTCGCACACTTAGTGCCATCTCAATTAACCGAAACTAAGTCGATATCGCACATTTAGTGCCTCAAGTAGTCGAAGCTAGATTAAATCGAACACTTAGTGCCAAATACTTTTGATTCATCATCATCATCCAACTCAGTTACATATACATCTATGCATAATCAAAACAGCAATATGTACTTATAATATCATGTTCTACGTCCAAACTTACCTCGTACTCGAAGTTGTCAACTTGAACGTTTATTCTATAATCTTCGACTTCCCTCGATCTAAATCTGAATTCCTCTTTTCTTAATCTATATGTATTCAAAATTAACCCTTTTATTCATCAAATCATTCAAAACAATCCATAAACACATATTTAGGGCATTTTGCAAACTAGCCATCATATTTTCACATTTCAACACTTTAGTCCCTAATTCACAAAATCACAAAATACACAAAATTTGCTTATACACAAGCTTAACCGAATTTTCATAGCTCTCATACAAGTCCATACATTTCATTTATTTCACATTTTAGTCCCTCAAAATAACATTTTTACAATTTAACCCAAATTACTCAATTTCATCAAAAATCCAAAGACAACATATGTCAACCCAAAACATACCTTTCATAATCCATCAACTAACATTACTGTAACGCCCCAATTTTCGGGAATTCTAAAAATGTTGGTAAAATTTAAAATTTTCTGTGCTCTGTCTACTAGGTGTAGGTTTAACTATGTTAGTGGGCCTCTAGAAGGCCCAAGCTTAAGTTAAAACCCGGTAATTTTAGTTAATTTTAATTCCATAAGAAAAAAGGGTTCTGATAAGTTGGGCTTTTAAGTATTAATTGTGTAAAATAAAACACAAGAAAGTAGGTGGCAAAGTGGCATGTGACGCCACTGAGAAGGCTATAAAAGTGGCGTGTGGATGTTAGTGAGGACCCAGGTTCAAATCACAATGAAAGCATATTAAGGGAATTAATTTTTATGTACAGAAAAGGGAAGTAATGGAACTCAAGTAAAAGTCTGTCAGAAGGAGTTTGAGTTGTTCAAGAGATTGAGCAAAGAGGGGATAAGGGAGAGAATTTAAAAGCTGATTAGAGAGAGTAGAGTTGGCCGAATGGTGGACTCTTGAGGAGCAAGATTTGGCCGGCCAAGGGATTCATTAGAGGGCAACATTCGGCTAGGTTATTTGACAGTTATAAATTTGGCAGATGGGGTTAGTTGTGCCATTTTCTGACCATTCATCCTCTACTTTTTCCTTTCTCCTCTCTTTATCTACTTTATTTTTCTTCTTCTTTCCTCCATAGCCGAATCTTCCTAACATCCTGTTCATCTCCATCTTTTATCAGTTGTTTCTAAACCCTCATAACCGTTCGTCATAAAAGTCGAAATCCTAAAAGCCATATTTCTCTTTGTGCCGAATTCTTATAGCCAAAACCCTTTACTTCTCTTCATCATTCTTGACTGATTCATTAGTCCTCTAAACCCCAAGTGTCTATCGACAAAGCCATTACAAATCTTCATCTTTTCTTCACTGTTACAAAAAGCCGAAAACGCATAGCCATAGGGACATAGCTGAATTCCAAATATCACTGAAGGCCCGACTTTTATTATCATTTGAGGGCTTAGAACTGCATCAGGATCGAGTAGGAATTAAGGGGAATTGTTGACTAAAGGAATCGGTGGTAAGTCTTTCCAACACTAGTCTTTCTTTTGTAGTTTAGAAAAGTTGAAACCCCTAAAGGTTAGGGAGGCTGTCGATTTGGACTTGTAGCCCTAAGGGGTTGTGGTAACTATTTTAATTTGATAATGGTGTGATTTAGAGGCTGTTGATCAAGGGCTTGGACAAGTGGAACGATCGGATCTTGATCTAGTCACTACTTTCGACAAGGTAGGATCACTAGTGCCTAAGGAGTGGTTGGCCGAATATGGTAAGTGGCTAATATGTAGTTCGTTTCGGTAGTTAGATTAATGTGGTAGTGATATAATTGTAGGCAGTTCGTACGTGGATCTCGTCAATGAAACGTCATAAAATAGGTGTGTAACTGACACCCTCTCATAGACTAGATCGGCAAAAGCCGAAAAGCCGAAATACTGAAAAGTCAGTATTTTGAGAACTTGCGAGTGTGCGAGTGCTCGTAAGATTAATAGTTTGACATGTATGATTAATTAAAGTGTTAAGACTACAGAGTGCACTTTTCTGTGCATTTCGATGTTTTTGGGCTTAATGGGCCAAAATCGGGAAAATGGGCCAACGGGCCCAATACGGTAAGAACGCTCGGTAAGTGTTTCTGTTAGTACGTGAATGGTGGAAATATGCATGAAAACCATAAAATAGTTAAATTAATAGAATACCCATAAGTATGAAAAATTACCATCATACCCTTAGGTGCAAAATGACCATTATACCCCTAGAGTTAAAATTGACTGAAAAGCATGATGATCTGATTCTGTGTGATGTATACCATGAATAAATATCTGTGCATGGGGAATGGGTTATATTATAGAGGAAGCGTCCTGGTAGCTATGCCACAAGTTATCTGATCTGGTGGCTCTGCCACATATATCTGTTCTGGTGGCTCTGCCACGATTATCTGTTTCTGGTGACTCTGTCACATTATCTATTCTGGCAGCCATGCTGCATATTTCTGTAGCGTGTAGCGGTTGGGTGGGTCGAGTAGTCTCCCCACATGGTGAAAGGCTGGTATTAGGGTGCACATGGTAGGATATGGGTTGGGTTTTTGCATAAACATGTAAAATCTGTTATGATCTGTTATGGGCCTATGGGCTTTATTCTGAATTCTGTTCTGGGCTAAGGCCAACTTATTCTGTTTCTGTGGTTTGAGCTGATATAGGCTATGGTTGGGTTAATTTACATACTGAGGTTCCCCAAACTCACCCCTTTATTTTCATCCTCGCAGGTGATCCCCAACCATAGTGGGCTTGGAGCCGTGAGGGATTCGGAGTGGCCACATGTTTCTGCAAACTTGGTTTCTTTCTGGTGAACTGGACTTCATTTTGTTTTGTGCTTGAGGTTTTGGGTTTTTACTTGTAATAAGGCCGCTTTATTATTTTTATGGTTTGATTTATATTTTATTATGATGGATATGGTTTACTTTAACCATCGAATTGATTAGCTTTAGGGCGCGATTTCAAAAAATAATAATTGATTTCAAAATATCACGACTACAAGCAAGACTTTCACTATGAAAATGCTTTCCAAAGTTAGTCACTTTTTCTTAAACGGACTTAATCAAATTGTTTTCCTAAAAATATACACGACGTTAAAGTGTGGCAATGGCGGTGTGCATGTCTAGGATTGGATCCGAAGGGAGCTTGGTACTTAAGCAGTTCGACGGACTCACCTTCTCTTCTCCGGTTTCCTACCTGGTGCATAGCTTTCATTCACTTTAACCTATCTTGAAAGTATCTTTTAAAACACCAAGTAAGTTTTCTAAACTAAGCAATACACGAATGTTTTGAACGCTTTGATGTGGCGCGTCGGATCCGGTCGTAACGTCTAGGCCGAGTTTGGGGTGTTACAATTACAAAGATCATAATTTCATTAATGGCATAACTCAAAATCATCAAAAAAATCAAAAATTGAGACATTGGCTTTATAGTACACTAAGCAATGATCACAAAAACGTAAAAATTATCAAAAACTGATCGAAACATGTACCTTAATTAAGGATTTCCTTAGTCGAACCCTAAAAGCCAAGTTTTTCTTCTTCTTTTTCCAATATTCGGTTAAAGAACAAAGGAATAAAATGAATTTGATATGTTTTTCTTTTAATTATATTGACTTTAATAATAATTTCCTATTTTGCCCTTTTTTTAACCAATTATAAAACCTTTTAATAACTAGTTGTTTTAGTCCATTAACATTCTCAATGGACAAATAACAACATAAGGACCCTTGCTTTAGAAAGCCAACTCAAATAGGCACTTTACTCAAATAGGCACTTTAACATCTAGCATACAACTTTTACATTTTACGTAATTAGGTCCTTTTTCAAAATTAAACACACAAACGATTAAATTTTCAGACGAAACTTTCAAACATGTCAATCCACTTATAAATAGCACAAAAAATAATATTAAAATATTTTTCCAACTTAGACTTGTGGTCCCGAAACCACTATTCTGACTAGGGCCAAAACTGAACTGTTACATTGTTTGCATTGAAGATATGGCGCCACTATCTGTTCGGTGAAAAATGTCATGTTTATTCTGATCACAAAAGCCTAAAATACTTGATAACTCAGAAAGATCTAAATTTGAGACAACGTCGATGGTTAGAGTTACTAAAAGACTACGTGCTTATGATGGACTACCACCTAGGAAAGGCTAATGTTGTTGCTGATGCTCTAAGCCAAAAATCACTGTTTGCTTTGCGTGCAATGAATGTGCATATGGCTATGTCCGAGGATGGTTTGATAATAGCTGAATTAAAAGCAAGACTGTTATTTGTTCAACAAATTTGTGATGCCTAGAAGGTTGATAACGAGTTGATAGCAAAACAAGCTCAATGTGATTCAAATGCTGATTCAGAGTTTTTAGTTAATGCTGATGACTGTTTGAGATCCAGAAACCGAATATGTGTCTCGAGGAATTCAGAGTTGATTCAGATAATTTTGAATGAAGCTCACAGCAGTCGATTATCTATTCACCCAGGTAGTACGAAGATGGATAATGATCTGAAACACCTTTACTGGTGGCATGGTATGAAACGAGACATTTCTGACTTTGATTCAAAATGTTTAATCTATCAACAAGTAAAAGCCGAGCATCAGGTACCTTCTAGATTACTTCAGCCAATTATGATACCTGAGTGGAAATGGGATAGAGTTACTATGGATTTTGTATTTGGTTTACCGTTGACACCGAGCAAGAAAGATACAATATGGGTTATTATGGATAGATTAACTAAATCAGCTCATTTTGTTTTAATACGTACAGACTAGTCGCTTGATAAGCTGACTAAATTGTATATTTCTCAGATTGTGAGACTACATGGTGTGCCTATATCTATTTTTCCGGATAGAGGTTCGAGGTTTACATCGTGGTTTTGGAAGAAACTGCAAGAAGCTTTAGGTACAAAATTACATTTCAGTACTGCTTTCCATCCACAAATAGATGGTCAGTTTGAGCGAATTATTCAGATACTTGAGGATATGTTGAGATGTTACATTCTCGAGTTCAAAGGTACGTGGTAACGATACCTACCTCTGATTGAATTTGCGTATAATAACAGCTTCCAATTTAGTGTTAAAATGGCACCTTATGAGGCTTTGTACAGTCGTAAAAGTCGTACACCATTGTATTGGACTGAGCTTAGTGAAAATAAGATACACGGGGTTGACTTGATTAGAGAAACTGAACAGAAAGTGAAAGTGATCTGTGAAAGTCTAAAAGCAACATTAGACTGTCAGAAATCATATGCGGACTTGAAATGTAAAGATATAGAGTTTCAGATCAGAGATAAAGTCTTTTTGAAAGTCTCACCATGGAAGAAGATACTCAGATTTGATCGCAAAGGCAAATTGAGTCTGAGGTTTATTGGGCCGTATGAGGTAATAGAACGTATTGGGCCAGTTACTTACAGACTGTTATTACATCCACAATGTATTCCATGTTTCAATGCTTCATAGATATCGATTTGGTCCTTCACATGTGATTTGTCCATCTAAGATTGAGATTAAGCCCGATATGACGTATGAGGAAGAACCGATTCATATTCTACCTCGTGAGATTAAAGAGTTGTGAAATAAGAAGATTCTATTAGTTAAAGTACTGTGGAATAAACACGGAATAGAGGAAGCAACGTGGGAGCTAGAGGATGGAATGAGAGAATGTTATCCGAACCTATTCATCGGTAAGATTTTTGGGGACGAAAATCCTTAAGGGGGGAGAGTTGTAACAGCCTGATTTAGACCCTAATTAGAATGGTGGTTTCGAGACCATGAATTCGAGTCAAAAAATATTTTAAAATTATTTTCTGTGTTTATTTCATGTGAATTTATATTTGTGAAATTTTCGTGATTTAATTTTATCGTTTGAGTGTCCGATTAAATAAAAGGACTTAATCGCGTAAAATGAAAATTTAGTGGTTATTTCTAAAAGGGGCTGAATTGTTAGTGGCTTTCTAAATTGAAGCCTTAAAGTTGTAATTATGCCATTATTAATATAGATGGACGGTAATGACTAAGTAATGATTTTTATTAAATTATAAAGGTTAAATTAGTAATATGATTAATAAACATATAATAATTTAAACAAGTTAACATATTCATATTTTATTTCATTTTTTCATCCACCAAAAATAGGAAACTAAAGAAAGAAAAGAGAAAACCTAGGTTCGGCCATCCTTCAAAGCTCGATTTAAGGTTCGTTCTTAGTCAATTTTTGATCATTTTTACGTTTTTGAGATCGTTGCTTCTAGTACTACAAAACCCATGCTTAAAATTTTTTTTATTTTGGTGAATATTTTGAGTTATGCCATTGTTGAGAGCTTGTGATTTTTGTTGTTTGATGATGAAATATGAAAGATATATTTTAGATTAACATGTTTTGTGTTGGAGTTTTTGATGAATTTGAGTAATTAGGACTAAATTGCAAAAATAATAACTTAAGGGACTAAAATGTGAAATAAATGAAATATATGGAATTGTATGAGTATGGGTAAAATTTGGCTCAACATGGGTATATTGAAATTTTGTATATTTTGTGTTTTGTGCAATAGGGACTAAATTGTAAAAAGTGTAAATGTCAGGGGTAAAATGGTAATTTTCCCATTTATGTGATTTTGGACTAAATTTAATGAAAATATGTTTGAATGAGCTTATTTGAATATGTTTAGATCAAGAACCAAAGAAATCGGATTTGGATCGGGGGAAAACAAAAGTTGTCGACTAACTGCCCTGTTCCGTTCTATATCATCCGAGGTAAGTTAATAAGAAAATAGGTGTACTAAATTTAAATAAATTGCTAAGTATACATGCTGGAATGAAATATATGAAATTATGTATGTTATGGCTGAATGCGAATAAGTTTGGCTGTTATATTTTCGAATTCGTTTCGATCGAGTTACGACATCTGAAAGCCCCGTATGAACCTTAGGAATAGTTAGGATACATATGTCATGACATAGGATTCTTATTTATGTGTGCGAGTAAGACTATGGCATCGATATGTGACTCCGATATATGTGTACAAGTAAGACCCTGTCTGGGATAGTGGCATCGATCTGTGATTACATGTAAGACCACGTCTGGGACGTTGGCATTGTACGATATATATGTGATTATCCGAGTGTCCTATCCAATTCTGAATGGTTCATCGGGCAAAGATAAGTTGTGTTTGAATATGTAAACGAGCTAAATGACCAGGTATGAATTAGCTTGATGTTTACTTAAAATAAGGTAAGTGTGTAATTATATACTCATTACAAATTGTTTGTACTGCAAATGAGGATTATATGTGAACTAGGTATGTGTATTCAACCTTGTGAATATTATTGGAATGAGTATTAATTATATGCATGGGAATTTATGTATTCGGTCACATAGTAAATATATGTATATGAAATTATATGGTGAATTTTGGAGTTACAACTGAGAAGTGAAGGAAATTATAGTTTAATTATTGAAGGAACCCTGATGGCAAGTAGGTGGGCTTTTGAATAAATTTTTGGTAGAATTGGACAGAAAAGAGCTTGCTGGCCCAGTGGATAAGTGGCGTGTTGCTAGTGTTAGAGGCTTTGGGTTTGAATCCCTCCTTGCTCAAAAGAGGGATTTATTTTTGCTTAAGAGATGGACAAAGGTGGCGTTGGATATGAACTCTCTAAGGAGTGATAGGAGGAGAAAATTGAGGAGGGGATTAAGGAGTTACCAGGAGAAAAACTAGGACATGAGGAGTAAAGAAGTGGTGGAGCCGAAATGGTAATTTAGGCATAGGAAATTCGGCTATAGAGGCTATATATAGGTTCCGAATGTGTGGTTGCCAGGCTAATGCCGAATTCTCCTTCACCTTGTTGCTAGAAACCCTTTTTTCTCTTCAAGATCTAAAAGCCGAAAACCCTTGTTCTTCTTTCCTTCTCTTTGTGCTGATTTTCCATTCTTCCTTTACTCAATTCTCTTTGATTCACTTTTAGTCTAACTGACTTTTTCTTCTGTTTTCCCTTGGTGCCGAATAACCTCTTTTTGCCATACAAATCGCAAGGGTCGAACACCTCTTTGGCCGAATACCCTTGGAGCAGCCACTACTCTTTCTAGTCGGTCAGTCCTAGTGTAAGTGTTTTGGTTCTTCCAATAGGTTTTGCTAACTATCGAATACTCTATTCCTCACTTCTTCTAATCAGTTTTGGTAGGATTAGTATCGAATCCCGATCTTTTGGATCCCTACCGATTTGCTCCAAAGGTGTGAGATTTTGGTAAGTGTTCTTCACTTCGGTAAGGGTGGGTCGAATAGGCTTTAGTAGAAAAGGGTGACATATGTTGGATACAAGTCACCCATTATGTTTTTAACGATAAAAGTTAATGGAGATCTGGGAAGTACTCGTGATTAGTGATCAAGGAAAAGCTATTAAGGCTTGGCGTTTCAGGTAAGGTTAAGGTGAGACTTCGGCTTTTGGGTAAACTATTTGATAAGTATGTGAGATTAATTCTTGAGTGATATCGATTGTAGGTTCGCGGCTAAGGGGATCGCAGCATGCTTTATTATCAGGTGTGTACATACACTGCACACACAAGTAGATCGGTAAAAGCCGAAATGTCAAAAAGCTGAAATGCTGGAAAGCCAAAAGTTTGGCTACGGTAGTCTTGCAAGTGCGCGAACACTCGTAAGGGGAAATCGATAGGTTTTTTGAGGCCCCATGGGCGATTCCATGGACTTGGGCTATGGATTGGCCAACCGGGCCAGAATGGGCTAAATGGGCCCGATGGGCTATTGGGCCCATATTAGGCAAAAATTGATAGTTGATGCTATGTGATGGAAAATTGTATGTGAGCATGACTGTAAATGTGATTTGGGCCGGCCATAGGAATGCGATCTAGGCCTAATGGGCCACATAAATATGATTGGGCCTAATGGGCCATATGAAAGAGATTGGGCCTAGTAGGCCATATACAGGTATGTGGATTTATCTAGGCTTCGTAAGAGGTTTTAGGCCTAGTATATGATGACTGTATAAAACTTAATTCATTTATTGAGACCGTGGATAAGTCATAGGGTTAAAGTGTGGCAACGGGTATACGCATGTCTAGGACTGGATCTAGGGAGAGCTTGGTACTTAAGCGGTCTTAATGACTTACCTCCTCTTCTCTGGAATCCTAACTGGTGCATAGTATTCGTTCATCTTAGCTCACGGGATTTGTTAATGGGCCAAGGTAAGTAAAAAATCGTAATAAAAGAAAATTACTGAAATGCCCTTAAAGGGGAAAATGACTAAAATACCCCTATGTGTTGAGTGTAAGATTTATGATTGCTACATGCATATCTGCTGCATACATTGATATCCTATTTTAGGTTGCATATGGGTTGGGAATTATGGAACGAAGAAAGTATATGAGGATCGTATGGTTGCTTGACAACCATGGATCCACCGGTGACTTTTAAGCCCAATATGTTATTGGCAGCTTGCTGCAATGAAGGTAGTTCCGCAATCGGGCTACCATTGATGTGTATCAGTTGGGTGGGTCGATATTTATATCCCCACAAGATGTGTATCGGGGGACGGAGTTGAAATGTACCGGTTGGATTATTGGGGTGGGTTGCACTGCATTACATTGCATTACATGTATGTTCTATGGTGATTGATGAATGCTTGTATCTCGTCGAGGGCTGTACACACCGAGTTTTCAAAAACCCACCCCCTCTTTTATTTTTATCAGGTGATACTTAGTAGGAGGTTCGATGTCTGGAGGGACTCTGGGTGGCCAGCTAGCAGGACAACTTGGATTTGATTTAAAAGCATATAAGTTATTAGTTTATTAAGTAATTTAGTTTGGATTGTAATAAGGCCTCCCCTTTTTGTTATCATTTAGATTATTAATTTTATGCGTTGTAATTATGAGAAGTTGAACATGGATTTTCTAAACCATAGTTTTTATATACTACATTTTCGTAACTAAATTTTTAAATGATAATTTTCTTAAATCAAATGTTTTAAACAAAGCTTCCGCAACTGAAAAGAAATTTTACAAAATAACTGAGGTGTATCTTTTTAAGGAATGGTTTTTAATGAAAATAAGGTTTTCATTAAAACACTTCAATGTGACATGTCGAATTTGGCCATAACGTCCGGGCCGAGTTTAAGGTGTTACATTTAATAGTATCAGAGCCCAGTTGTATAACTAAAGCTGTAAAGTGGGCCTTATTACTTGGTTTCTACAATGTTCTGGAAAAAAATGGGAAGTCTTGCTAAGTGGCACACCAAGTCTCCGACGTCGAACCAATTAAGTTCTTTTGTTCTTAAACCTGTTTAAACTGTTATATAGTAGATAGTTAGAGGGCTACTTTAGATGTTTATACTAGGGTTTTTAGATTGAAACTGAAGCCCGTAGGATCTTGAAGCTATAGAGGATTTTCGAAAACAATCTTCTCTTTAAATACTTTCATAAAACATCAGTTTAATCATGAAAACTAACTAAAACTTCATAAAATTTTTAATCCAAAAAATACGTGAATCGATGATGAGTGCTAGAAGAGGTGCAAGAGGCCGTGGCCGAGGCCGCGGAAGTGTTAGGGCTAAATCATCGGCATCAGGCCATATGCCCAATGTTGGAGTAGAAGAGGCTCTAGCCTTACCTGCGCTTGGGAATGGATCGTATGATCGGGCCGCGGGGAAGATGCATTGTCACTGCAATGCTGAGAATTTTAGAATGGGTCGAGGGCCCAATAATGGCATGGGAAATTTGAGGTCCATTCCGGAGTGACTTCGTTCAATGGGGCTGAGATCTTTAAGGGTGTGTTTGGTGTGGCCCCTAACATGGCAAAATACTGGTTGGAAGCCACTGAAAGGATAATGGAGGACTTGGACTGTTCACCTGAACAAAAGCTTAAAGGGGCAGTGTCACTACTTAGGGAAGAAGCTTACTAGTGGTGGCTGACAGTGAAAGAGGGCACCCAACCTAAGCAGGTCACTTGGGAGTTCTTCAAAACTGCGTTTCAAGGGAAGTATGTAGGTGCGAGTTATGTGGATGCTAGAAGGAAGGAGTTTCTGAACTTGACCCAGGGAAAGAAATCTATGGCGGAGTATGAGGTAGAATTTCTACGTCTTAGTAGGTATGCAAAAGTTATGGTCGCAACGGACTATGAGCATTACGTTAGGTTTGAGGATGAACTTAGAGATAACCTCAGAGTATTAATAGCTCTACAAAGGGAGCGAGTTTTCTCGGAGTTGGTAGAGAAAGAAAAGATAGCGGAGGAGGTAAAGCGCACTGAGCACCTAAATCGAGAAAAAGAAAGGGGTAAGGATAAAATAGAGGCTGAGACTCCTGGTGTCGATTAGAGGCCTAGGGCTAGGGCCAGAGTTATTGGGCCAGTTAGAACAGGGCCCCCTGCTGTTAATCCAGGAGTGCCACCTTGTGTTGATTGTGGGAAAGGTGATGTAGGCGAGTGTTGGAAGATGACGAGAGCTTGTCTAGTTTGTGGATCCATGGAGCATAGGATCAAGAGTTGCCCTAAAATGTCAGGTCAGGTGCCAGTCATGGACCGAGGTGGTGTACAGACACTGAGGGGTGGTCAGCAACCACTGAGAGGTAGTGATCAGGCTAGGGGTGAAAATGGTTTGGGTCATGAAGCATCAGGTAGAGGTACTGGTCATGCTAAGGTGAGGCAGCCAGCTTTGGTCTATGCAGCATGTCGTTAAGAGGATGGAGACGCTCCAAAGGCAAATAATGGTACGTACTTACCCATAGTGTGCTATTTAACTAAGTTGGAATTAGAATGCACAGCGGAAGTGTGTGGTGGTAATCTGTGTCAATAGTTAAAAATTTTGAGGACGAAATTTCTTTTAGGGGGTAGAGTTGTAATGCCTTAAAAATCTCAAAATCTTAAATTTCTTTTTTTCGGTTCTGATAAAAAAATGTGTGCTTAGTATTCCCGGTTAGGTGTTAATTATGTGATAGTAGGTCTCGATTAGTTTTGGAGTTAGAACTGAGAAGTGAAGAAAATTATAGTTTAATTATTAAAGGAACCCTAATGGCAAGTAGGTGGGCTTTTGAATAAATGAAGGAAGAATTGGACAGAAGAGAGCTTGCTGGCCCAGTGGATAAGTGGCGTGTTTCTAGTGTTAGAGGTCTAGGGTTCGAATCCCCCCTTGCTCAAAAGAGGGATTTATTTTTGCTTAAGAGATAGACAGAGGTGGCATTGGATATGAACTCTCTAAGGAGTGATAGGAGGAGAAATTTGACGATGGGATTAAAGAGTTATCAGGGAGAAAAACTAGAAGATGAGGAGTGAATGTAACATCCCTCGCCCGCATCCGTCGCCGGAGGAGTACGGAATGTTACCAGATAAGCCTTAATTTCTTTTCTAAATATCATCCATAAAATTTAATAACAGATGCAAGCATTATCGATTCCATCTATAAACTCCTACATTACTTATGAAAAACACATGATAACTTAATAAGCCATTTGCGCATGGCTATACATATATACATCACCAAAAGATACTAAGTAAATTTATAAAGTCGATCCTATACATGCCATTATCAAAATTACATCAAGAGTGTACCAAAAAGCTTGGATAGTGTGGTTGACTTCGACTTTGAAACTCCCGAATCCGAAAGATGACGAGCAAAAATCTATAAAACAGAGAATCAAAGCAAAAGAATAAGCATTTCAATGCTTAGTAAGCTTTAAGTAATGAAATCATCTACAAGATTTGCATAATAATGTCAAGTCTATATGAATCAACCTTTTTGCCGAATCTAAACATAATAAAAATACTTCCTTAACGATTATAACATAAAGGATGAAATCAATACGCACATCCATTTTCAATTTATAGCCGAAAACCTTCATCTCAAATTATCATACACATCACATGAATATTTACATATATATATATACATATATATATTATACTAGTGATGTTGGATTTGTCTAATTCGGTACTCATACATCCTAATCAATTCACAAATGTTCAAATGATCTTAAACAATGGTCTAAGCATACTTATCGACTTTCGTAATGCTGAATTAAACAATTACTTATATTTCTCAACGAGAGTAGTTACTTACTTGATCATTTCACAGTAATTCGCACATATGTTTGGAATTTATTTGACATGTATTATATAATTTCATTTGCGCATACTTACAGTTCATCAACCCGATTATTAGGCCGGCATAGATATCCTTCTGGGCTAAACCCGAATCTTAGTAATGGCTCAGAAGCCCTTTCGAGACCAAGCTCGGTTTACGCTGCTGGCTTGAAGGCCCTTCGAAACTAAGTTCGGTTATATCACTGGCGTAAAGCCCTTCGGAGCTAAGTCCGGTTATGACACTGGCTTAAAGCCCTTCGGAACTAAGTCCGGTTATAACACTGGCTCAAAGCCCTTCGAGACCAAGCTCGGATTTGAACCTCGATCATCATTCACACATATATGCACATTTAAATATCACTTTGATACTCGAGTACAATTTCAGCCTTCTCACTAACTATATTGCGATCAATTCACTAATCATAAATAAATAACATGATTCCGTTTTATTATTCCGAAAGCTTTTTACTAGCATACTGCTACAAACGAATACTATACTTGTTTATTTGGTCATGTAACACAAGCAGAACCACTAAGTCATAAATTATTTATCGCACTCAAATTATATAATTTCCTTATCTAAACATAAGGTAAACTTCATTACTCAAAGACTTACCTCGGATATACTTGAACGGTTGCGAAGTGGCTACTCGGCTACTTTTTCTTTCCCCTTATCAGAAATTGTCCCCCTATGCTCTTGAGCTTAAGTTCAACAAATTTAAACTAGTCATTAATCGACTATTAAAGCATTACTTTAAGAATGTAATACATATAAATTCGGCTTTCACACATATAGATTATAGTAAGCTTTATATAATGATAATTAATTCATTAACAAATTTTCTTTAATGTTTACAATATAATTACCATTTCCCTATAAGCTAACTTCCTGAGCAACAGCCAGTAAAGTATTTATAATTGGAGTTATGAAACTCCAAATCGATTGCCGTAAATTTTTCTTGACAGAAGACTCATTTATCTATTATCCATAAAATTTTCATAATTTTTAGTTTAGCCCAACAATACCAGATTTTTCTTAAAGTTCACCTAGTTTCACTGCTTGACTAAACTGACCACTCTTCACTACGAATCAAAATTCTCATTGTACAGAATTCAAAATGTGTTCTCACTTATTTCATTTGAAACTAGACTCGTTAATAAATCTAAGCATATAAATTTTATCTTAAGGCCATTTTTGTACAATTTATACTGATTTTATAAAAACAGAACAGGAAATCTAGTAGTCATTTCGACTCAACCCCACAATAATTCAAATATCTCAGGATCGGTAACTCTTTTGTTTCTATAGTTTCTTTTTCAAGAAACTAGACTCTTCAAGCTTTAATTACCTAATTTATCCAGCTTCTAACTCAACTCCTACGAATTATGGTGATTTTCCAAAATCACCTTACTGCTGCTGTCCCCAAGCAGTTTAATACTAAATCACTCTATCAAACATTCCTAGTATACCTTTTATTCAAGTATGTATATTAACGACCGAATTTTTCAAATAATTATCTATAAAATCCACTTCAACCATCTCAATACAATACATGGTATTCAAACCATTACTAAATTTCAAAATTCGGTTAATACACATATATATATACATTAACAATCAATTACTAACATTTGCATTTCACCTTAATAACTAGCCTAGCAACCTTATTTTAACATACAATTTTTCTTAACACAATTAAAGCATCCTCTTCATTCCATCCATTAAAAACACATACATTACCCAAATATCCCAAAACCATATTCGCCATACACACAACTAACTAGCCGATTCCTTTCCCTAATGCACTTCCAACAATGAAATCAACTTCTTCAACTAGGCTACCTTAACATATCAAACATCCTTCAAAATTCATCAATTAAGCAATTTTATCTACTTGCCAATAGGTTATATATATATATACTCAAGAATTCACAAAATCTTAACTATGGGCTAACTAAACCATACTCTTAACAACTTAATTTCATCATCAATCAAAAGAAATAACACAAAGCATACCTTTAAATGGTAGTAGCTATGGCCGAATGCCTTGTTTCCTTTCAAGCTTTTCTTTCTCAATTTTCGGCAATGAAGGAGAAAAGATGAGCATTCTTTTACTTCTTTTCTTTTTTTACCTTATTTTACTAATTATTATTTTATTTCAACCATGTAATTTCTTATTTTAATAATTAATTAGACACATTTTACCCAAAATCAATCATCATGGCTGGCCACTAGGCATAAAAAGGTTCATTTGACATGCAAACCCATTTTTTTTTTATAAGCTTAAATAGATCCTTATGGATTTACCTATCACATTTTTAAAGTGTCCCACATAAGTCCTATTAACTAAATTCACATGCAATCGACTAAATCGGAATTTAAAACTTTCACACATATATATTCACATATAATAAATATAAAATATGACGGCTAATTATTTTTATGACTCGGTTTTGTGGTCCCGAAACCACTTTCCGACTAGGGTCAATTTAGGGTTGTTACAGTGAAGAAGTGGTGGAGCTGAAATGGAAATTTAGGAATAGGAAATTCAGCTATAGAGGCTATATATAGGTGCTGAATTGTGGTTGCCAGGCTAATGCCGAATTCTCCTTCACCTTGTTGCTAGAAACCCTTTTTTCTCTTCAAGATCTAAAAGCTGAAAACCCTTGTTCTTCTTTCCTTCTTTTTGTGCCGATTTTCCATTCTTCCTTTACTCAATTCTCTTTGATTCACTTTAGTCTAGCCGACTTCTTCTTCTGTTTTCCCTTAGTGCCGAATAACCTCTTTTTGCCATACAAATTGCAAGGCCGAACACCTCTTTGGCCGAATACCCTTGGAGCCGCCACTACTCTTTCTAGTCGGTCAGTCCTAGTGTAAGTATTTTGGTTCTTCCAATCGATTTTGCTAACTATCGAGTACTCTATTCCTCACTTCTTGTAATCGGTTTTGGTAAGATTAGTATCGAATCCTGGTCTTTTGGATCCCTGCCGATTTGCTCCTTAGGTGTGAGATTTTGGTAAGTGCTCTTCACTTCGGTAAGGGTGGGCCGAATAGGCTTTAGTAGAAAAGGGTGAAATATGTTGGATACAAGTCACCCATTATGTTTTTAAATATAAAGGTTAATGCAGATCTGGGAAGTACTCGTGATTAGTGATTAAGAAAAGCTATTAAGGCTTGGTGTTTCAGGTAAGATTAAGGTGAGACTTCAGCTTTTGGGTAAAGTATTCGATAAGTATGTGAGATTAATCCTTGAGTGATATCGATTGTAGGGTCGTGGCTAAGGGAATCGTAGCATGCTTTATTATCAGGTGTGTACATACACTGCACACACAAGTAGATCGGCAAAAGCCGAAATACCGAAATGCTGAAATGTCGGAAAGCCAAAAATTTGGCTACGGTAGTCTTGTGAGTGCGCGAACACTAGTGAGGGGGAAACTAATAGGTTTTTTGAGGCCCCATGGGCGATTCCATGGACTTGGGTTGTAGATTGGCCAACCGGGCCAAAATGGGCTAAATGGGCCAGATGCGCTATTGGGCCCATATTAGGCAAAAATTGATAGTTGATGCTATATGATGGAAAATTATATGTGACCATGACTGTAAATGTGATTTGGGCCTAATGGCTATAGGAATGTGATCTGGGCTTAATGGGCCACATAAATGTAATTCGGCCTGATGGGCCATATGAAAGCGATTGGGCCTAGTGGGCCATATACGGGTATGTGGGTTTGTCTGGTCTTCGTAAGAGGTTTTAGGCCTAGTATATGATGACTGCATAAAACTTAATTAATTTATTGAGATGTGGACAAGTCATAAGGTTAAGGTGTGGCAACGGGTATACGCATGTCTAGGATTGGATCTAGGGAGGGCTTGGTACTTAAGCGGTCTTAGTGACTCACCTCCTCTTCTCTGGAATCCTACCTAGTGCATAGTATTCATTCATCTTGGCTCACAGGATTTGTTAACGGGCCGAAGTAAGTAAAAACTCTTAATAAAGGAAAATTACCGAAATGCCCCTAAAGGCGAAAATGACTAAAATACCCCTATGTGTTGAGTGTAAGATTTATGATTGCTACTTGCATATCTGTTGCATACATTGATATCATGTTTTAGGATGCATATGGGTTGGGAATTATGGAATGGAGGAAGTATATGAGGATCGTATGGTTACTTAATAACCGTGGATCCACCGACGGCTTTTAAGCCCAATATGTGATTGGCAGCTTACTGTAATGAAGGTAGTTCCGCAACTGGGCTATCATTGATGTGTTTCGATTGGGTGGGTTGATATTTATATCCCCACAGGATGTGTATCAGGGGACGAAGCTGAAGCGTACCTATTGGATTATTGGGGTGGGTTGCACTGCATTGCATTGCATGTATGTTGTATGGTGATTGATGAATGCTTGTATCTCATCGAGGGTTGTACACACTAAGTTTTCAAAAACTCACCCCCTCTTTTATTTTCCTCAGGTGATGCTCAGTAGGAGGTTCGATGTCTGGAGGGACTCTAGTTGGCTAGCTAGCCGGACAACTTGGATTTGATTTAAAAGCATATAAGTTATTAGTTTATTAAGTAATTTAGTCTGGATTGCAATAAGGCCTCGCCTTTTTGTTATCATTTAGATTATTAATTTTATGCGTTGTAATTATGAGAAGTCGAACATGGATTTTCTAATCCATAGTTTTTATATACTACGTTTCCGCAACTAAATTTTTAAATGATAAGTTTCTTAAATCAAATGTTTTAAACAAAGCTTCCGCAACTGAAAAGAAATTTTACAAAGTAGCTGAGGTGTATCTTTTTAAGGAAGGGTTTTCAATGAAAACAAGGTTTTCGTTAAAACACTTCAATGTGACACGTCAGATTCGGCTATAACGTCTGGGCCAGGTTTGGGGTGTTACAATAAACATTTGGTCAAGGTGATATTTATAATGAATATATATATGTAATATGAACCGATATGTGCTTGGATTTAAACATATAATGATAAAATAATATGGTTCAGTTTAATTAAGTTGATAACATCGTTGAATTGTTTATTTGCTTAAGGCTTACTAAGCTACAAAAAGCTTACTCTGTGTATATGTGTGTTTTTGTTTTATAGATTTTGGATCAAGTTACAAGCTCAGGGATCATCAGCAAGTTCATCACATTATCTACTATTTTGGTACCTTATAAGCTAAACTCAAATTATGGCATGCATGGGCTAGCTTTAGAGTTAGTTATTCTGAAAATGTATGTATATTGGCCATGCGAAAATGGCTTAACTACCTTGCTTGATTTTGGTTTTGGTTTAGTTATGGTTTAAGTCTATTTTGGTCGTGATGCCGTGTGCTATGAATAATTATAAATTGTATTATGTGATAGTATATTAAAGTTGTTTTAAGACTTTGTATGTGGTATGATTGAATTGGTCATAAGCATGTTTAGTTAGTTTGGAGGTTTTTCATACTAAGATAAAGTATATATGTGAAATTGCTTAATATGCTTTGACTTAATCTCGTATGTTCTTAGATATAATGTTTAATGAGCTTGGATTCAAGTATTATAATTCAGTGATGAAGGGTAACAAGTATTGAATATGTTCCATGATTGTTTGGTCAATTGTGTAACACCCCAAACCCGGCCTAGACGTTATGGCCGAATCTGACATGTCACATCGAAGTGTTTTTCAAAAATTGATCCTTTCGGTAAAAATTTGTTACTGAATTTAAAACCTTTTTGTTAGAACTCGACTCATTCTAAAATCCGCTATTCATTGTAAGTTGTCATCACCTTTAAAAATATTGTTTATAGAGGAAGCATTTCATAAGTGTTGCGAAAATGTAGTGTTTTAAAAACAGTTATTGTTTTGGAAAACCGCGATCTACTTTTAATAGATAGAAAACATAATAAACTAAAAATCCCAACTTAAAAACAAGAAATTAAAACATGCCTTACTACAACCCAGATCAAAATATAAGTACTTAAAAATAGATAACTTTAAAGAAAATCAGAAACAATAGCAATTGTGTGGCCATCTCCGAGTCCCTCGCAGCACCGATCCAACTAATGCTGGGGATTACCTGCACAGTTAACGAACAGGGTGAGTTTATGAAAACTCAATCCCGCCCTAAATTAAGTAAATAAACAGAATTCATAATTAGTCTGGGCCAGAGCCCATTATAGTAACAGAATAATGTGTGTGGGCCTAAGCCTCATACAATTTCACTTGGGTCTTAGCCCTTATCAGAATCAATTGGGCCTTGCCCATTCTCAATGTCAGTAACAGTTGGGCCTAGCCCTTATCAGAAATAGTTCTACATGCATAATGTGTGACGCATGCTAACCCATCCCATCCAACCCTGTACTTGCCTCCGTCCAACCCTGCACTACTTGTGGGGAATAAATCACCCACGCCATCCCTACACTCCCAATGTTAGCACCAGTTGCGGCACTAACCAAAATCGCAGCAAAGATGCCTGTAAACAGAATGGCCAAGAGCCATAGACAGAATGGTTATAAACCATAATCAGGATGGCACAAGGCTATCGGTAACTGTAATAAGTTTGGCACATAGCCATCAGGGACAGTAATATAATCGGCACACAGCTACAGGTAAATATGATCGACATAGAGTCATCAATAAATATGATAGGCATATAGCCACAGGTAAATACGATTAGCAAAAAGCCATAATCAAGATGGCACAGAGCCATATTTAGGTTGGCACAAAGCCATAATCAAATTACGCGGCTTTAAGCCGTTCATCAGTCCACAGTCGTCTCGTACGACCCGTGCGACTTGAACAGATCAATACTAGATCCACAGTCATCTTGTGAAACCTATGCGACCCTATTAAAACTTCCTCCATATCAATGTCTCAACCCCATGCAATATGTCGTGTATGTCATGCTCAATCATCACATGGGTATGCAAAATGGCCATGCTCAGTAACAGTCATTTAAACGTATATTAAAAGCATATCAGTCATACGACTATAGTCAAGTCAGTTAAAACACAGTCATACGATCACAGTCAAATTAGTCAAATTCAGAGTCTAAGTCAGTCATCTACCCATAAGGGTAAAACAATCATTTTGCCCTATAGGGGTATTTCGATAATTTTACATTACAAGGGTATTTTGATAATTTTACACTACAAGGGTGTTTCGATAATTTTACATTACAAGGGTATTTCAATAATTGTACACTACAAGGGTATTTCGATAATTGCACACTGTCGATAATTATACACTACAAAGGTATTTCGGTAATTTTACACTACAAGGGTATTTCAGTAATTTTACAAATCGGGGGGTATTTTGGTAATTTTACAATCTGGGGTCTTAACGACCCAACAGAAGGTCCACTGCCACCTCGAGTAGCTTAAATAACCTAAACAGACATAACGATGCAAATGGGCCTAAGGCCTATTACTTGGCCCAAGTGGGCCCACAAGCTCATGTGGCCCATTTAGCCCAGAAACAACCCGAGTCATGTGCGCGACATGAAAAATCTATCTACTTCCCATCTAACAGCGAAATTTTCCCACGCGGGCCCACGGGCCTATTCGGCCCATTATGGCCTAAGCCCATGAATTCATTCATGGCGGCCTCTTTGCCGTACACCAATGTTTCATGGGCTCAGTTCACCACATGTGCAATTGCACGCTCGTGTGGCATCATACGCCATGTTTTTGGCTTTTCGGCATTTTGCCGATCTATAGTCATAGCAGAGTGAACATAATGCACATTTTCGGCTTTTCAGCTGATTATCAAACAAGGCATCTGATTACACACATGTGTTAGAGTTGTAGCCGAAAAACCTCCGGGATCCAGAACCTATGGTTAACCATAACTTCTCATTAGTCTCCAACCCTCGTTAAACTAATACCATGAAATTGAACCACCTTAACCAAGTCATATACTTACCAACCACTAAACGCAACCTTCACTTGATCTAACCCCACGTTCTCCTTCCAATGCTATACCTTCATAAAAATAGTTAACCCACTTATGAACATCTAATATTCCACACAAAATAACTACAACTAGAACCCTTACCGATAGAGTGATTACCACTTGTAGAGGAGAAGTGATCGACCCAACCTTTGCTTATTGAACACAAGCCCCAAGAACCAGCCAAGACCCTAACCTAAAAATCCCCCAAACGATAAAAGGGATAATCAGCCAAGAGCAGGAAGAAGGAAAGAACAGAAAATGAAAAGAACAGAAAGACGAAGCCTAAGCCTTAACAGAGTTTGGCCAAAGAAGAAACACAAGCAATCAGTCAAGACAAGTTCACAAAGAGCAAGAGAGCAAGAAGGAAAGAATCGGTTATAACAAGTCAAGACCGAAAGAAAAAGTGAAGAAAGCTGACAATGAGTATTCAGCCAATGAGTATAGATGCTAGGGAGAGAAGAAACAAAAGAGATCAGTAATCAAAAATGTTAAGAGACCAAACCGAAAAGACCCAAAATGACCCAAAAGCAAACACCAAAAACAGAGAGGTCGAAAATCACTCAGAAAGAAAGAAAAACTGCAAAAAACAATGACTACAATCTCCACTTTTGCCCAAAAGCCGAAAATGCCAAGGAAATTCGGAACAAACTTACCCACTCTCAAACTTCCCTTTCCTCTCCTAAAATCCCTCCATAATCCTCTCATTGATTTCCTCCACAAATGACTCTAACTTCCCATTCAAATTCAATTCAAATCCTTATGACCAATTCAACTACAGAGTTCCAGTCCAACTCCACCTCCTACCCAGCTCAAACAGCAAACTAAATACTCCATTGCGCATCCCAAGACTTGAACCTCAGGCCTCACAGTTACACAACATGCCACCTTGCCACTCCACCACAGGCTCCTTTGTGACACATTTTATCCTCAATTAACTATAATGTCTATAGGCCAAAGTCCAAGTTCCTTTACAAGAAAAACCAAAATAAATTGCAAGAGCCAGAACTTGAACCCAGGCTTCCTTGCAACCTTAACGAGGCCACAACCACTAGACCACATGCTTCCTTGTGTCATTTATTTACCACAATAATTTAAAAGGCCTTCAACCAAGCATCCAGGGTTTTATGAAATACTTTAATGTAGTAGCTAAAAACAGTGTAACGTTGTCAAACACATTAAATACTTCTAAACATAACAACCATATTAAATTAATTTTATGTGTAAAAACAAGGAATGCTTAAAAGATAATCAATCGTATTAAATTGAAGTATTGATATAAATTGACGGTTTAGAGGCTATTGAAGCAATTCAACTTTCGAAATTAATACCCTCAAAGTCATTGATAATTAGGCACATTCACCATCTCTTGAAGAATATAAGTAGTTGGGAACTTGAATACATCTTTAAAGAAGTAAATACTAAAGTAGATCGAATTGTTAAAATAGCCTTTAATAAGAAAAAAGGGTTGCATGTGTTTACATATAATTCCTTTAATATAGCTTAACTCGTTGTATCTTTTCTTTTTTTGTCACAAAAAAAAAATCAATCATATAAATAAATATTGAAAAATCATAACAATTAAAAATAAATGAAATCCACATTGACCATAATTTATTAATTTAACCCTAAAAAATACAATAACAGTTATATTATTATGTTAGACATTTAAATTTGACAACAAAATAATTTTTAAAAAAATAAATATGCCTATAAATTAACTCTAAAAATATAAATTTAATAAAATATTTAAAACTTTTTTATTAAATTAATACATAAAATCAAAGAAAATTTGCAATCATATCATGTTGAGAAAATATAATTAAAAAAATTCAGTAACTGCCCTCGAATGCTTAAAGTTAAAATTTCAAAATATATACCTTTATTTATGTTTAAACATAACCAAAGTATACTTGCTTTTACTAAAATATTTTGCTGTCATGGTATGGTAAAAATATTTAAAAAAATTGTAAAATTATTAATATAATATTAAAAACAAATATATGTAACTAAAAAATAAAGTTGTAAAAAAAAAAAAAAAAAACAGAAATATGTAACATACCTTAAAAGTATCAGTGATATTTGTTTGAATTCTAGTGACTTGTTTTGTTCTATGTTCAAGAATAGGAAGTGAATGAAAGGTTGTTCAAAAAGTGGCAATTAATATTGTAAAAAAAAAATTTACGTAAAATAACACAAAAAGAATATTATGATTTTTTTTTTCTGCCATATTTCTTAGCTAAAATAGCTTTAATTGTCGTTCCCTAAATCACATTTCTTACCAGTTTTGTAATATGTATATTATATTAAAATATGTATAAATAATAAAATTTATACTGACAAATAAGCTAATCAAATATCAAGTTCCACATGAGGATTTTCGGGCTTGGAGTGGAGAAGCAACAGGGGAATACACATTGCGCAGTGCTTACAGACGGTTATTACATAATCATGGGAATTCTACTGATGGGATTATCTATCACTACACAAATCTGTACAAAAGACACTGGAATCAAGACCTGCCCTCCAAAATTAAAATTACAGCCTGAGGGATTACAAACAATCTTCTACCCACTTATGCTAACTTGAATTACAGGAGACCGATTGGTTCAGCAAATTGCCCTCGATGTCACAATGGTGTTGAAACGGAGGATCATGTGTTTCAGGATTGCTTGCAGCAAAGGAAATATGGCATCAGTTAGGGATCGTGCGACAAACAGAGAGATCAAAGTCATCAAAAAAGATTGGATTCATCAGTTTTTTTAAAACAACTCATTGTACCTTTGTCGTGTGTTCTGTTGTGCGATGCGGGCTATATGGACTGCGCTAATAAGCTATTGCATGAAGGACAACATTCTACTGCATCAGAGACAATGAATTTGATTAAGCGCTATTTGGGGGAAGTTGATGGTGCGAAAGAAAAATTAGTAGTATGTAAAGTACCTCTAGTGTGTTGGAAGATGCCAAAAGAACATTTCGTAAAGATAAACTTCGATGCCAGATTTTGTAAACAAAATAACAAATCTTGTTCGAGGATTATTATTAGAGATGATTCTGGTACTGTTATTTGGTCAAAAACTATCATGCATGTCAACATACATTCACCTTTTGCAGCAGAGGCGATGGCCTGCTTCCAAGCGGCTGAGATGGGCTTACACCTGGGATTCTTGAGGGTGGAAATCGAAGGCGACTCCCTGGCTGTGATCCGGAAACTAAAAGAAGAGAGAGTTGAAAGGTCAGTGATATGGGCATATATCTGTAACATAAGAACAATATGTGAACGGTATCAAGACTGTGTCTTTCAATATGTGTCAAAACATGCAAACGGTGCTGCACATTTCTTGGCAACAGAGGGACTAAGACAAAATGAAGAAACTTATCTTGCTGGAGCGGTTCCCTCTTATGCGCAAAAGGCAGTAGAAGCAGATCGACAACAATCATGTTCCTAGTGACCAGGCTGTCGACGATTTAACAGTTTGGGAAATGGCAAGCATATCAGAATGAACTTGTCTGTAAACAGATCGGAGAGTAGATTTTTTGGGTCTTTTCAGATTTGGTATGTTTAGGCAAAACATTGAAGCGTATTCGCCGAATCTAAAGGGTCCCTTCCAGAAGCTCCGAGGAGATTAAGACGATTTTCTGGATGATTTCAACGCCTCAATGAAAGAACCTGAAGGGTTTCTCTGTATCAGATGCTTAGGGAAATGGAAAGCCTGCCTAGGTGTTGGGTTTTTCAGTTCTCTTTGGTTTATTTATTGCTTCATCGGGTGTTCTTATCTATTTTAGATTTGGACTGATTTTATTTTGTTGTTTTGTTTGGATTTTTCTGTGTGCTTTGGGCCTGTTCAGTTATTGGGCTCTGTTTTAATAATGAAATCCAACCATTCTTCATTCAAAAAAGATATTCTTTTAATTCAAACCAAAATGATGGAAATATTCATAGGGAAAGTTCAAAGTTGCATCCTTTCTTGCGAAACATCTAATCTTTCTATTCAAAATAATAATAATGAAACATATATCGGAAGCTTTCTATTTCTAAATTGCAATGTTTTTTTTTTATTTTTTCTGAAACACATAGTAATGTGTTGAGGCCAAAATATTGGTTAGGGGTAACTTTTTATAAAATTTATTGTAATCTTTTGATTATCTTTAATTGAAAATTTCTATTTTAATATATAAATATGTATTTATGGTAACTTGTTAGATTTTTTATGAGACCCGCAATAATAATGAAACATATATGTAATTGCAAGAAAAATTACTATACGTAATTGAGATATCATATCATTTGTATCTATTTTTAATAATTTAATGTTATTTTAGTAATTTCATTTTAAATTTTAACACATCATGTTGAATTTGATTTTTTTTTCAAGATAAAAATATTAAAATTTAAGATGAAAAAAATGAAATGACATTAAATTATTAGAAATCAATACAAATGATATAGTATTTCAATTTCAAACAATTTTTTCTTACAAATGAAATTTATTTTTTTGGAAATGTTTGACTTTTTTGCAGTTTAATAAAATAAAATTGAATTTGTGATGTAACTATAATTGCCATCATATTAATACGTCAGATGGCAACGTATGAACTATCCCACATAGGGTTTGTTTCCTTTTAATAACATTATATTACTATAGCATATACTAGCTTTTCATCATGTGCGGTGCACATGTCAAATGTATGTTTGAACAATAAGATTTCTTATATTTCTCTTTTAAGTTACTGTAGAATATGTTTCAACAATAAGATTTCTTATATTTCAATTTAAGTTATTGTAGAATGTATTAAAAATAGTAATATATTACAATTTTTAAAATAAAAATAAAATTCAATTTTTACATTAGAATTAGAAATTGCTGTTTGGATTAATTGCTTGTTGCTTTGTGTAAAGTATAATTTATAGGGGCTAAATAAAACATATATGTCGGTTTTTTTTTATTTAATTGGCCTTTTAGGTCGCTTTTTTTTTTTAAGATTAGGGAAATATATAAATTTTAGAGAGAGTGTGCAAAAGTGTATCCAGCTGGACGTACTTTCCACCAACGGTCATTTTTTTAGCGTTGGCAATGGTAGAATTTTTTAAGGGCCCTAACGGTAATTTTTTTTTTCCTATAAATACCAAGCCATTTTTCATTCTTTTCAAACAAATTCAACTCTCTCAATTCTTCCTAAACTCTCAACTCTCTCAATTCTCTCAATTTTCTCAAGTTTTATTCTAAAATTTTCCAATACGCTTGTTATTATATATGTAACTATTTTGTATATTATTCGTTTCAATTAAATTTTCACTAATGGTAACCTTTCTAATTCATATCAACGACAAACACATTCCCGCCGCTTAAGCGATTATGTAAGATGAAATTTTAAATTTCGTTATTTTCAATTAAGTTCGATTTAAAATATTTTAAATTAATTTCTTTTGTCGATATAAATATGAGGATGATTGTGTTTTGGAAGGGTTCATACATAACTTGTCAAAGAGCCTAGATATCGAAATTTGTGGTTACTTACAAGACGCGGGATTCTTGCGTGCATCTCGTATACTCGGGGGCTGCAAACTTGATCCTACTCTCATCAACGCGTTGGTGGAAAGATGGAGGCCCAAGACACACACTTTCCATCTTCCATGCGGCGAGTGTACAATCACACTCGAGGACGTAGCTTTACAATTCAGTTTATCGATTGATGGGTCAGTCATCACGAGGTTAGCGGTCATTCTCGGTAAAGAGGACATTTGTGAGACATTTTTGAGAAGGTGTCAAATAAGTTTTATAGTGGTCAGATAAATATGGAGTGGTTAGAAACCAATTTCAAATATCTTCTTAAGGACACGTCTGACGTCGTCAAAGAACAATACGCTTGAGCATTAATCCTAAGATTAATCAGGGGCATTGTAATGCCTGATAAATCTCGAAATTTGGTATATATAAGGTGGCTACCACACCTATTCGACTTCAAAAAAAGCAGACGACTGAGTTGGGGATCAACCGTGTTAGCCACGTTGTATTAGGAGTTGTGTCAGGCAACTGAACCGGATAAGATATCAATCGGTGGTTTCCTGCTCCTGCTGCATTATGGGCCTAGTGGCGGCTACCATTTTTACGTCACTGAGTGAACAACCCATATATGTTCCCATCGAAGACAAGGTAAAAATCATTTGTTAATAAATATGCAGTTTGTAAAGTAAATGTTGTTTATTTATTATATGTCTGAATTACCATATCGCTTGTATAGGTGGAACCATGGGCTGAATTACGTGGGACTACCCGAACAGCTCGAAAATATCTAGCTGCTGTTAGATCAACACTCGGAAGCCAAAGTTAGTTACTTATTTTTTTCAAACATATAATAATTACGCAATGATTTGTAAAATAAAATTTCATACATAACATAATTTACAATTGTGCACTATAGTTTTGAATGGGATATCTACGTCAAGTTGGATATCATAGAATGTACCCCGCAGAAATTTTTGGCCATTCAAAGTATGTGGGATGCAAATGTACGATTGATAATGCACGCAACGATGGAGATGCACGAATTAGATCGAGTGATGTGACAATTTGGGTGGAGGCAACAAATTTTGCCGTCACCATGAGACATGGAAACACTGCACAAGTTGGATCTCTGACGGAAGATTGATGAGAAGTGGGAAGATTACCACAAGGAGTACATCGACATTTGGGATCATAAGATGGAATTTATACCCATCCACAAACCCTTTTTCTCATCGAACATGGTGACCTGTTTGGAGTACATGTCCTGGTTCAAAGTCACCGGCAAGTCTATCTGCTATTGGTGGAGGCAAGGAGTAAGCAACTTCATTAGAAAAGGCAACGAAAAGTGGCCCAGTAGTGTAAGATCGAAAGAGGTGTGATAGATTTGTCACCGGCTTTGACTCAACAAGCGTTGTAATAACCTGCTCGATAGAGTCTCCATATTTGGTTACTATTTGATGTATAAATGGTAAATTAAAGATAGATTTATGTAAGTAAAGTAATTGTCGTGGCTAAGTATAGAATTCTGTACAATTCGCCATTTGGCGAACTTTTAGTTTTAGCGAGCTCTAAGTTTTGGCAAACTTTTCTATTAAGTATTTTCCTACCCCAGATGTTTTTGACGAACTTGTTAAGTTCGCATTTTTTTAGATTTGATTATTATTTTAGTGTATGATAATTTGGTTAGTCAAGTTGAGATCTAGTTAGAACTAAATTAGACTACTGTAAACGATAAAACTTAAAACTTGTTAAGTGCACTTAATCACGTGAATCAAGAGTGTTAGGGAAATTATCTGATTTTTTCTCTAATTCTTGTCTCTGTTGCTTAAGTATATAATGATAGCAATGGTCTTTCTGAAACACCTTTACATCTTCTTCTTTCTTGAATTCCTTTATAAATCTTTGAAAAATCTAAGTTTAGAATAACTTCATCGAAGTGAAGGTTCGTAGTATTTAGCTAACATCTACGTTAGTACCAACTCCCAGGTAATTACTGATGAACCCTTAGGTTATTATTGAAGTCATTACGTGTTTTTCGTACAACACGCTTAGATGTTAGAATAGTATGTGAGGAAGGAACTTTCCTGATTCTAGATTAAGTATTATCAATTCTTGTATGCATGCTAAGATTTGATAGATTGATAATCTGATGTGTAGAATTATCTTTCTTTTAGCTCAAGAATTTAACGAGGGTCCAAGCAATAAAGGTAAATGACATGCTTTGCAGATTTGTGCTAGAGTTTCTAGTGAGTTCCTTCTTACTTCCATGTGTTGTAACTTTCATTGTTATATAACTTGTGTAAGGTAAGTAACCTCCTTCAGTGATGTATGAATGTTATATGTGTGGATGATGGTCACCAAGTGTCGTTAGTTTGAGTTTAGTCTATCTGTATTATGAAGTAATCATAATCTTTCATGCTTAAGCCGATACTATATGTTTGTTGTAACACCCCTCACCCATATTCAACGCCAGAATAAGGTTACGGAGTATTACAGGGCTTATAACACATATAACCGTACTTTTCTCATGCATTCAATCAATTCATACAATTCTCATTCAATCTAAATTAATTTGTTCCTTATAATAGCCTATGGGGCTTTAAACATGCTTTGAGAACGGTTCAGGACTAAACCGATAGCTTATAAAACTTTCACAAAACTTTGAAATTTTTTCTCAAAACAGAGGACACACGCCCGTGTGAGTAGGCCGTATGTCTCACACGACCACTAGACACGGCCATGTCATCGGTCGTGTGAAAACAAGGGGTACATACTAACTTGGGTCACACGGCCAACCACATGCTCGTGTGTCTAGCCCGTGTGTCCTTCGAAGTGGCTACACATGCCCGTGTGTCCGTGTGCTAGGTCATGCCAAACCTGTAGGGTATACTGACTTATGCAACACGGCCAAGTTACAGGCCTGTGTGCTAGGCCGTGTGCCAATTAAGGGATATACTGACTTGTACCACACGGCCAGTCACACGCCCGTGTGTGAGACCGTGTGGAGTAAACTGACTTCATTTTAATTTCAACACCAGGGGACACACGACCGTGTAACATGACCGTGTGTCACACACGGCTGAGACACACGTCTGTGTCTCTACCCGTGTGGACAAAAATAGGCTATTTGCAAAGCCATTTTGCCACCCTATTTTTACATACCTGCACAAGCAAAAATTGCAACATTTTATAACTCATTAAGCAACAAATCCATAACATTTCATACACATTTTATATGAATTCAACATAGTATTCAAATAACTAATTAATATCATGTATTTTCCGTTCATATGCCTACTACATATCAAGACAACATTTGCATATTTCTATTTCGTCTACTACTTGCCAAAATATATCATATTTGAATACTTATACACAACCAAAACATTATACCAAGTTAAGCCAAATCACATGGCTTTAACTTATACCACAACATATACCAAAATCACTATCTCAAGTAACCATAACTATCATCTTTATAACTAGCCTATATGTGCCATATTTACAAATATCCATGACTTCATAGGTAACAATCGGCAATTGGATAGTGTGGTTGAGCTATCGAACCTCTATAAAACAGGAAAAGAAACAGAGTAAGCTTTATAGCTTAGTAAGCCCGTATAATTCAGAATTTAACTTACGATTTATACATAACCAAACAATTAAACAAAGTATATCAAATTCACTTGCCAAATGCCTATACACAAGCATTCATCAAAATGTTAGTCTCATAAGTACATATAATCAACCTTTATCTCAATATCATACATCAGCGTATTATATCATACCAATTTCATGTAACATGTATAACATATGTAATAATTCATTCTCATTCATATAATCAACAATTCATTTATATAACCAGGAATTCATCCGTATAATCATTAACAAAATTATGCCCGTTGAACCTATTAGAATATTGATAGAAACACAGATGATACACACTAAGTGTATTAATCGGTAATCCATCAAATCATCATCGTATTCGCTCTTTTGAGCTCTGATCGGTAAGCTCCTTCTGAGTTGATGAGCGAGAAGCTCTATCGAAATGAAAAGCGAAGCTCTTACGGTGATATATCGCGAAGCTCATACGAGCTGCGGTGGGTCTGCAACACATGCAGGATCTCGACCTAAACGGTAACCCTAGTGACATGTCACTCGTATCCGACGAAATTCCTACGGTTCAAACAGGGCTCGGTAACCATCAGACTATATCAATAAGGCATTTATATTTCCAGTAGATCAATTACTCAATTATATACATTTATTTTAAATAATTACAAGTATTTAAAAGTTCGATTCTAATTATACGAACTTACCTCGAGTTGCTCGGATGAAAATTATTGACTATTCGTCCACTTTTCTTTTTCCCCGATCTAATCCCAATCTCGACTTATCTTGATCTAAATATTATCAAAATTAACTTATTTAATCAACTATTTATTTAATTTAGTCCAAAACACACATTAAGGCTATTTAGACATTTGCCCCTAAACTTTCACATTTTTACAATTTAGTCCTTATCACATAAAATTGCAAACTCATGCAATTTGGTACAAACCCAGGCTTAGCCAAATTTACTACATGTTACTAGCAGCCCATATTTTTAACTTATTCACACTTTTAACCACCACATTGCACATTTTCTCAATTTAATCCCTTTTTGACATTTTTGTCAAAAATCACTTTACAAAAACTATTAATGTAACATTAAACCTTCCAAATCTATCATAAATCATCAAATTACTCAAGCATTCAACAAGGGCAACATGATAATTCTTTAACAGTTTCGAAATTTAAGGTACGGGCTAGCTAGAATCCTTAGCAACGATTTCAAAAAAGTAAAAATTATTAAAAATCGGACAAAATACATACCTAAATGCCAAGATTGTAGTTGCCGAATCTCTAACCCTATTTTCACAAGAAGAATTGATTTACTTATTTAACCTTTAAAGCATTTAATAATTACACCAAATGCCATGCCACTATCATCCACTATCATACTAACTAATGATCTATTTACCACTTAAGGACCTTAACTTTAAGATTCTATAGCTGTTAAACATCTTTAGCTAATAGAACGACACTTTTGCATTTTACGCGATTTAGTCATTTTTATCAAATTAAGCATTCACATAGTAAAATTTCTTTAGGAAACTTTCACATAATTAATCTATCATGCTTAAATCTTATTAAAATAATAAAATAAATATTTTGACTTCAAATTTGTGGTCCCAAAATCATTATTCCGATTTGAGTAAAAACGAGCTGTTACATTTGTGATATATGAGGTATAATATGCGGTAATGGAGAAGATGAGATATATTTGTGTAACCTTCGATTGGGAAGCTATATTGCAAACTGGACAGGTAGATCACAATAAAACATGCTACTCTGAATGAAAATGATATGAGGAGTTAACGGGGAGTATGTATATGGATGAGACTGTATGATATGCTTTTGGTTTTGAAATATGGGTACATGGCTGGTGTGAAGATGGGTTGTCTAAGTTATGCTAATTTCGCGTACAATATACGCCCATGTGTTAAGTGAATTGGCATACTAAATCTGTCTGTGTTCTGTTCACGCCATTGGGCGTACTATGAATATCGTGTGTAATTCACTCTAAAAGATTCAATTGTGTTATAAGTAATGATATGTATGGTTTCTCTTTGTAGCTCACTAAGTTCGTATGAACTTGCTCTGTTAACTTTTCCTTCTCAGGCTTGCTAACTAAAGGAAAACAGTTTGTTAGAAGGACTATGCTAGAGAGCTGCTGCTATTGTGAGATATTTGATTTGTTTTGTATCATGCATGATTCTTGGAGTGGCATATAAATATATTTTGGAAATGATTTGTATAAAGAACTACTATTTTGATAAGACTTTGTTTTTATGAGCTTTTTGTTAAAAAAATAATGCTTGGAATTGAATCACTCTATTTTGAATGTTATTTTGATATGCCAATGATATACATTGAAATCTTTATAAAGTAAAATCCAATCACATGTTTTATACTATTGAATTTGTAAAGTTTTATAAGATTTCACTTTCATTGAATAATTTGTGTAAGAATTAGTTTGAGTTTTTTTTTGTGACACATCATACTCGAATCCAATTATCAAGTTAGGTTTGGTGTGTTATAAGCACAATTGATGTCTACACTACATCCCGATCAGTTCACTCCACTTATTCATGTTTATTTCACTAACCCCATATTTTTTCATAAGTATCACTTTATGCACCACCACAACACCCTGCTTCTACCCCTCTCACAGGTACATATTTTGAGGCACCTTTGTCCCCAGTATTCTATGCAACCATGCCGATGTCGATACCGATGCAAACACCGAGCCAAATGCTAACATTAGTAAAGTTACTAATGGCAACACAGATACCAACATTAATGTCATCATCGATGCCCAAGTCTATGCCGACGTATCTAGTTTTTGCAATGTCATACAATTATTTGTCAATAGTGTGACAAACACCCATCGCATCATTATTTTATCGAGTGGGTCATCAGCGCAACCACCTTCTTGTGGAGTGGAGAATATACGATAGAAGTCTAGAATGACATCGCACTCAAGCACGAAAGAAGGTAATGCAGACGAAGACGAAGATGAAGCTGAGGGTTGAGATGAAGATGAGGTTAAAAAAGAAAATAGAAATGAAGGTAAGCACGAGGGTAGAGGTGAAGACGAAGAAGATGAGGACGATGGTCACGATTAAGTGGAGGAGCCAACACCACTAGTTGTGCGCAAAAATCCTATGTGCACTCGTCAGCCACTGCTCTATGGCACACATTCTACCCGATGACACTGATGATGTTTTTTTATTTACTTATTGTGATGTAAATATAAATGACATCAATAAAGAAACTATGATCTTTTTTTATATTTCTATTGCAACTAATATTTGTCTTTGTTAAATTCTGATGTAAATTATACGTAAATTTCCATATATTTAATATTTGATATGAAATATGTAACTTTGGATAGGTACCTTTATCGAACTAATGATTAATAAATGTACAATGACTACCTCGTAAAAATGGAAAAAAGTTTAATTCCCCGAGAAATTGTAATTGATACTTGAAGATGTGCAAGTAGCAATTTTTACACTACGTAAATGTTAGTAGATGGTGGCAAATACAGTTGAAATGTAAGTTAAAAAGAAAGAAAAAAATTACACGAAAAAAAGGAAGCATTGTAATCAATTTTCTGTCATCGAAAACAAGAATGCTAGTAATGTTGATGCCCCAATATACCTCTCAATACAAAACATGTTACCTTTTTATGCCTTGGGTTTCTATGGTATCCGTATAACATTTGTTGATTGTCCCTCTTCTAAATATCCATATTAGTGCATATCCGAATGGAATTCGGGTGACCTTTCGGATGCAACACAAGTTCATGTTTGGATCCAACTCGAACAGCATGTTGGACACTAATGACCATATACTCTCATTTGAGACGGGTGGGAATTCATGTCTCCATACATTGTGCATGCATTCCAGTCTATACACATCATTGATATTAGACATGTATTCAATTCGTACATTTGCACATGCGGCATCTACATGTGCGCATGGAAATTGAAGTGTTTGGAATCTCCCACAATCGTAAGTCCCTTCTGGTAGGTCGACAGGATATGATGCCTCTGAGTCTTGGTTAGGCCTAGAGTACTTCATGACCCAAAATTGTGTGTTTCGACGCAAGTGACACACTACATACATAGTGTTCACTCTCGATGTATTTCGTCTAATTTCTTTCATAACATCCTCGCACCAAACATAAGTTTTCGGGGATGCAATATCACTCCAAGACGTACACATTTCATATATCTTGCTAAGATGAGACCAGTACCTCTAAAATCTATCTTGTGGACATCGGGTTTTGGGGTTATTTTACTTTGTATAGTCACGAGTGCAAGTTTACGTAGAGGTCTCAATCATGGATAGGAGTATAATGAGAGAGCCAGTTGACGGTCATTACACAGCCACGAGCTTAAACTTTTCAGATACCCAGAAATGTTTCCTTATAAATACTATACAAAAGTTTGAAGGCATAATCATAAGGAAAACCTGTGGGGCTTCCCACTATATTTAACGTAATTTTTTTCTCCATTTCCACGCAGTCGGTACCTTTGTCATTCTTTCTTATCCTAAGGCCGACGTTGTCATGGATGCAGGAGAACTCTTAGGCAGACAACTGCTGTTGTGGTGCAATAAAGGTGATGCTTCTTTCGAGGTGACCATGGTTACCGTTATTAAACAACCCATTAATAACTACAACTGTTGTCATGCTGACTCGAGTTTGACATCTATTATGTCGAAACATCTACTCTCCGCTTGAAAGGCCTTTTGTGTCCATCTCGGTGTCAACTTTTGGATAAGAATGAAAGGTTAAAAATATCGACTACCTGAAAATAGAGAAAAAAAATTATGTTGATTACACCGGAAAGCCCTCAATTTTTCCTTATGATTATGACCTCATTATTATGTATGGTATTATAAGGCATCATTTGCGGGTATCCAAAAAGTTTGAACTTGTGATCGCATAGCGGCCGTTAACTGGCCTTCAATTATACTCGAACCCGTGATCGCAACATGGCCGCCGATTGAGACCTCACTTAGACTTTGACCCATGACTGTATCAAGCATTGTCACATCGAAACTTGACTTCCATTGGATTAGTTTGTAATAGCCCAATTTCGATGAAATCGAAACAGTGGTCTCGGGACCACAAATTTGAGCCAAAAAATAAAATTTATTTTTATTTTATTATATGGTCCGTGTTATGATAGACATGTCATTTGAAAATTTTGATAAGAAAATTTTATCGATTAAGTGTTTAATTACGGGAAGGACCAAAACGCATAAAATGCAAAAGTTAGATTTTAGTAGCTAGAAGGATTAAATAGCTATGAAATTCAAAACATAAGGTCATTATATGGTAATTATACCATTAATAAAAAGTATGTAGAAATTTTGGTGACTCATCTAGGTAAAGTTAGAAAAATGGCAAGGACTAAATTGGAAACTGAAAATATTTAATTAATTAAAAGATGATAAAAAAAAGAAATATCATTTTATTTTATCATCTTCTTCCCCAAAAATACATAAAAACCCTAGGAGAGAGAGAAGAAAATTTCATGGCCAAATTAGGTAAGTTTCTTTAGCCCTTTTTAGTAATTTTGATATTTTTGAAACCGAGATAGCTTAATCTATCTAGTTGGGGGATCAATTTGAGCAGTTATCAAAGTATGGAAAATGGGTCATGGATGTATATGCTGAAAATTAGAAATTTATGGTAGAAAATGAAAGATTGTTGATAGATAAACAACTTTTACAAAGTGATTTTTGATGAAAACATGATTTAGGGACTAAAATGTAAAGTTGTGAAATTTGATGAAAAATTCTGAATTTTTATGAATACATGTGCTGTAAATTTTGTAATGGGATTTTGGTTAGGCTTGGAATAGGGTATAAATTGCACAAGTTTCATTTTTCGAGCCTAGGGATGAAATCAAAATTTATGGAAAAGTTAGGGGCAAAATGGTAAATTTTCCTAGGATGAAAATTAAGTCCAATTGAATGTGAAATATGGTAAATTGATATTAAATTTACTCGTATAGATCCGGATAGACCAAATTTAGAGCTAAAAACGAGGAAAGAGAAAAATGTCGGATTAGTAGATTTTACGTACATGAACATTGTCGAGGTAAGTTCGTGTAACTAAATTATGTATAATTATATGCTTGTATTGAATTTGTATATGTGTGAATTATTTGAATGCTATAAATATAAACTTTGTTACATGATCAAGAATACTTAACAAAAGTTAAGTCTTGTGAACATATCCGAGAAATACCAGATAAATGATAATGCCTGACCTAAATGATAAAAATGTTATTCTTGTACTTGGTTTGAATATTGAATGTGATTAAAGGAATTAGTGTATACAATTGTGATAAATAGATGAAATAATCATATAAGTAACTATGTTCGAAAAATGTTAAATCTCATTTGAATAAATCAAAATTGATGGATATGTGATTTCCGAAATGAATGAGGTCCTGCATTTGTTGCTAATGGGATTTAGCTAAGACGAGTAATCCTATTGATCTCATTTATGAAAGGATTTAGCCTGGACGGGTAATCCTGATATAAGTCCTCTCAAGCATATGTCATAAAAAGAATTTACCCTGGACTGGTAATCCTATTTTTTTATATATATATATGTGGCTCGAGAGTGTACTCTATGAAATAGCACCTTATGGGTACCATTGGACACGAATTGACGGATTCTGATTCGTACACATTGAGTACTACCTGCGTATCCATCGATATTTCAGATAAATTCAACTGGTAAAAGTTCTTGACATGAGAATATATGAATAAGAAATGAGTTATTACACATATAGGCCTGAAATACATTAAAATGACGATACGTGATAATTGATATATGGAAATATGAAATGACGATATTGTACATGGAATTTATTTGATGAGTAAGTACATCCTTGATTATATACTTATACACCTTGAGTGTACTAATCGTGACCTTGATATTCCAATTAATATGAGTAAAGTTCTGATATGAAATGATCTAAACTCGAAATGAACTATTATGAAATTATACTTGAAATAATGAGATGAATTATGCATGTTGAATGAATACATGTTGTGGAAAACATATCTACTTGGAAACTTGATTGTTGTTGAGCCCTTATATAATTTGATGTTATTATGGAATATATGACTAACAAAGGCAATGAGAATGTGTGAAGGGCTTGAGGTCAAATTGATTGATTATACCTTACATAGTTACCTCAAAATAGAATGAATGGTAAGTTAAGTACCATATTATACGAACTTACTAAGCATTTTATACTTACTTAGTTTTATTTCCTTGTTTTAAAGTAAATCGAAAGCTCGTTGGATTGGAAGCTTGATGGAGATCACTCACACTATCCATTGGCCCATGTCGGTATATTATGGTAAATCAATTATGGTTGTAATGACATGTATAAGATATATTGGCCATATTTGCATGTAAATGTAAATGATGCTTGTAATCTAGCCATTGGAATGGCTAGTAATGGCATGTTTTGATGTACTTGTAATGTCATACTATGGTAGTTTCAAAATGTTAAGAAGTTGATCAAATTATGCCTATCATATGGACTAAACTAAGGCAAGGTTATGAACATGTATGCATGTAATGGGATGCCATGTTGAATGATAGAATTTGCTTAAATTGAATGCTTGGAATGGCTGGATTGTACTTGGTATGTTTTAGTACAGGAAAATGGTAAATTTGGGTGACAAATGAGGCTAGGAAATGGCTTATTTTGTCCACACAGCTGTGTGTCTAGACCGTGTGTGACACACGGCCGGGTACATGGGCGTGTAGTTAGGCCATGTGTCCCCTACACCCTAAATTTTGAAAAACAGAATGCTCAAAATTGAGCACAAGGACAGAGACATGAGCGTGTGTCTCAGCCGTGTGTGCCACACGGCCTAGCACACAGGCATGTGTTTTGGCCGTGTGAAACCTGAACCTAATTTCGAATTGAATTAATTGACCATACGGCCTACCACACGGGCGTGTGGCATGGCCGTGTGTACAAGTCAGAGAGTTACACGGGGTCAAACACGGCCTGTAGCACGGGTATGTCCCTTGGACCACATGGGCGTGTGAGCCCTGTAACTTGGAAAATTTTTGAAATGTCACGAAAAATTCTTAGAGTTCTCGATTAAGTCCTGACTCAATTCTAATGCTCGTATTGGGCCTCGAGGGTCCAATTAAGGGACGTTTTGAATGATCTCAATTAATAAAAAGTAATTTACATAAATTATTTGTAAACTATTTTGAAAGTTCTGGTAATGTAACGCCCCGTACCCGAGACCGTCGCTGGAGTCGAATACGAGGTGTTAACAGACTTAATTCATTACTTAAACAGCTCAAACAATTTAATTTTAAAATTTTCAGATAAGCTAAAAATCTGCGTCACAGTGGCTAAAAAATTCATATCTCGAGTTACGAAACTCAAAATTAAGATCCGTAAATTTTATATGAAACTAGACTCATATTTCTATCTAATAATTTGTTTTTAGAATTTTTGGTTGAGCCAAATAGTACAGTTTATTAGTTAAATTCTCCCCTATTTCAGGGTTCGACTACACTGACCTCTGTGTATTTCGAATCAGATATATCTCTATAAAAAATTTCAGTGACTATGAGGTTTGTTTCTATTAAAACTAGACTCAATAAGGAATCTGTACATATAAAGAAAAACTTATAATTATTTTTTTAAAATTTATTATGAATTTTTAAAGTCAGAACAGGGGATCCAGAAATCACTCTGGCCCTGTTTCACAAAAGTTTAAATATATCATAAAATATAATTTATATGCCTGTTTTATTCATTCAATATGAAAATAGACTCATCAAGCTTCGATTACATAACTTATTCATTATTTAATTCAATTTCTACTATTTTTAGTGATTTTTCAAATTCACGTCACTACTGCTGTCTGGATCTATTTTATGGTAAATTTTACCTATTTCATGGTTTCCATGGATTAGCTAGCAATTTGACATACATAACACCAAATATGATCATGATTAGCCATTCCAATGGCTAATCATTACCAAGAATTTTCATACCACTCAATAACCATATCATAAGACCATATATACAAATGATTATAGTGCTATACATGCCATACTCAAAATATACAAGCCATTATGCCAAGAAGGTATACGGATAGTGTGAGCGAGCCTCCGACTGTTCCCGATTTACGAGGTGACTTGTCAAAACTACAAGGAATGAAAAGGAGGAGTAAGCATAAATGCTTAGTAAGTTCACATGCAAATAGCAAGTAACATAACCATATAAGCAAACATAAAATATCATTTGCATAATCATCATCAAGACATTCATGTCATATTTTCATTTATCATCTTACCACATTGTTGATATATCAAGTTTTCAACCCGAGGGTTAAGTACATACCTGTTCAAAGTATCCATCTCACAACACTTACCAATATGTCCCTTTCATCTCTAGTATTCCTCCATTTGAGTAGAACTTTACCCGTTGAACACATCGGAATATAATTCGGATACATGGAAAGTTTGCACATAAGTGCCACATATGTAGCCAAGCTACCATGTAACCCGCCCATAAGTGAACTCGGACTCAACTCAACGAGCTCAGGCGTTCGCATCCATAAGTGAACTCAGACTCAACTCAACAAGTTCGGATGCCTAGTTACATCTCACGAACTCGGACTCAACTCAACGAGTTCGAACATTCGCATCCATAAGTGAACTCGGACTCAACTCAACAAGTTCGGATGCCTAGTTACATCTCACGAACTCGGACTCAACTCAACGAGTTCGAACATTCACATCCATAAGTGAACTCAGACTCAACTCAACGAGTTCGGATGCTCAACCATCCTAGTGACATGTCACTTGTATCCTAATCTATTCCTAAGGTTCAAACGGGATTTTCCTCGAACACATATCCTTGCCATCTTAGTAAAATAACCACGAAACCAATACTCGGTAGCACTTTATATTTAACAAATAATACAAATAATTTGCATTTTATTCGAAAATAACCACAAAGCATATATTTCATGATAAAAATTAGCATATCATATAATTAACATCAATAATTTAAAAATAACAATTATACTACATTATTTACACATGAACTTACCTCGTATGCGAAAATGGCTACTTTTACCATTTCATCCACAATTTGGTATTTTCTCCATTTTAGCCCGAATTTCAGTTTTCCTTGCTCTATCATTTAAAATATAGTCTAATTAGGACTCACATTATTCAAATTGGCCCAAAATCATATTTTGGCAAAATTACAATTTTGCCCCTAAACTTTTGCATATTTACACTTTTGCCCCAAAGCTCGTAAATTAAACTTCAGCCTATTTTATTATGTTTTATGACATTCTAATCATTTTTCCCTTCTATAGCAACATCAAATTCTCACTCTAACATGTACTTATGAACATTAGGTATTTTTACCGATTATGTCGTTTTACTCGTTTTTACATAAAATCACTTAGCAAAAGTTGTTTAACACAATTTCAAGCTTCATATTCTACCATAAAACATCAAAATAAACACATTTCACCTATGGGTATTTTTCCAAATATGAACCCTAGCTTAAATTATTGCTAGAATAAGCTTAATCGAGCTACCGGGATTCCAAAAACGTAAAGAACATTAAAAACGGGGCTTGGAATCACTTACTATTGAGCTTGGAAAGCTTGAAAACCCTAGCCATGGATTCTCCCATGCTAATTTCGGCCTCTATGAAGAACATGAGCAAAATTGGCTTTTAATTTTGTATTTTAATTCATTTTACCCCTAAATGACCAAAATGCCCTTACTACTAAACTTTCAAAAATTCCTTCCATGTCCTAATTTTGTCCATGAACTTAAAATTGGTCAAATTGCTATTTAAGACCTCTTAATTAATATTTCAATGCAATTTCATACTAAAAACTTCTAGAATGCACAATCATGCAATCATATCATAGACCTCAAAATAATCATAAAATAATTATTTCTATCTCAAATTTTGTGGTCACGAAACTACTATTCCGACTAAGCCCAAAACCAGGATACTACAGGTAATGCTCTGACATGACATATGAAATGTATGTGTTCTGAGGCATGTTATTACATCTTCAGACCCTCAAATCTACCTATAAACTTTTGCGGTTTCACCCTTAAAACCATAACCTTAATTCTTAAAAAATCCTAACCCTAACTGTAACAAAATTAAAAAAATCCTAATCCTAACCCTTAAAAAAAGTTGAGAAAAGAGAGTGTGAAAGCCACCTACACACTTTCGCACACTCTTTCAAGAAGTAACCTATTTCCTTAATTTTTCAAAAAAAATAAAAATAAAAGTCCAATTAAAAAAAAAGACCATTTATAGGTAATCAAATAAGAGTTAAAAAAAAGTAAACAAAAAACATGCATAGAAAAAAAAAAGTAAACAAAAAACATGCATAGAAAAAAAAAAGAAACTTAAAGTAATTGTTAATACATAAAAATGTAGTACAAATTTCTGTAATTTTAATTTAACCTTTTATATGTAATAAAGGGTTGGAAAAATAATTATTGATGCAAGGGTTTAAAGTGTCCTTTAAAATTTAAAACATTTAAAATTTTGATGAGAAAAGGTAATAAGTAATTAAAACCATATGATATATAATTAAGAATTTAAATTCAAACATAAATAAACATATATAATATATAACATAGATGAATTTAAACAAATAAAACATGAAGTATCTGATTGAATGAAATCAAGATGAAATTGAATAATAAGGATTCATTTGAAATGAACGTAAGACTAATTGGAATAAATGTCAAATTGTTAAGGGTCTAACTCGGAATTAAGCCATTACTTTAAAAAAATAATTCCATCTCACGTAATTGGTGAGAACTAGACCTAACCATGGGTCGGGCCACCTGGCCTAGCTCGAAAGTCTGCCCGAAATGTAAAAGGGTTTGGGCAAAAATATAGGCTCGAAAAATAGGTTTGGACAAAAAAATAAGGCCCATGTAAAAAATGGGCTAGGCCTCGGGTAAGGTATTTTTAGCCCGGGCCCGGCCCGAATTCACTAAAAGACAAAAAAAATATTTTTTTTTTGTTTGTTTTGTTTTTGAATGTTATTTTCTTGTTGTTTTCTCCCTATTTTTCTATCATTTTACTATTATGTTGCTACTATTTTATTGTTATTGTTTGGATATGGTATAAAACTTATTTTATGGTTAATTTTGTTCTTATTTTAAAGGCATTTGTTAATTTTGTTATTATTTTAGAGGCATTTGCTTGTTAAGTTGTATTTATCTTAGTGTTATTTAAGTCTACATATTTTTTAAATTTTATTTTAAATTTGTTAAGAAATATTTATTTTGATGTTTTTAGTATTTTTGATGTACTATATATATTTAAAAATTATATAAAAATAATATAAAAAATTAATACGGGCCAGGTCGAGCTCGGGTTTTAGCATTTTTACTCGGGTCGGGCTTGGGCAAAATTTTAGGCCCATTTTTCAGGCTGGGCCTAGTAAATGGGCCTGGATTTTTTAGTTGAGCCCAACCCGGCCTATGAACACCTCTAGTGAGAACGTGCCGCGCAATTTTCATTATTTTTAATGCAATTTATTCTTCTAACAACTCGATTTTGGGCTTAGTCGGAACAGTGGTTTTGGAACTACTATTCTGAGGCTGGAGAAATTATTTTTAATATTATTTTATGTGTCATAGCATGATTATATAAGTACATGAAAATTTTGGTGAATTAATTTTAGCGTTTTTGAGCTTAATTGAGAAAAAAAGACTAAATCGCATAAAGGGCAAAATTTTTTTTTTTGCAAGCTAAATGTGTTAAATAGCTAGAGAACCATAATTGGAGGTCTTTAAAGTGCAAATAGACCCTTAAATATAGGCTGGTCGGCCATAGAGACAAAGATAAGACAATTTTCAAAGTTAGGTGGAATTTGGTGGCTTATTTGACTAAAAATAAAATAAAATAAAATAAAGAGGGAATGATATCATCTTCTTCTCATCTCTTTCTCCACCGAAAATCCCAGCAAAGAGGGGGTTTTTTGAAGCTTTAAAATTTCAGCTAGGTTATCCTCTTGCAAGTAAGTAATTTTCATAACTTTTCTTGATGATTTTTATACTTTTGGGACCCTTGTAGCAGAGGCTAGCTAATGAGGGGACTGTTTTGCAAAATGGTTGAGAGTCTAGGGTTTTTCAATGTGAATACTCATGTTGTTTGTTGAATTTTTATGGAAAAAAATGAGTCATGGTTGTGTAATAAACAACTTTTGTGAAAAGAGTTTGCATGAAAAACCTAAAAAGGGGCTATTTTGTAAAGTTTGTAAAATAAGTTGTAAATGTGTGAAATAAATGAAATTGTGAGTTGCTATAATTATAATAAGAATTCGTCTAGGCTGGGTAAATGAGGAAATTCGATAAAAAATCAATTTACGAGCCTAAGGGCAAAATCGTAATTTTTGTAAAGACTAAGGGCAAAATAGTCATTTTGCCAAATTGTGAATTATAGAATGTTTTAATTATTGTAATAATTAATTAATAATTAAATGAGTGAATTTTATCATGTTAGATCAAGAAAATCGAGATTTGAGCTTAAATCGGAAAGTACAATATTATAAACTAAAATGAAATAATTAGCTGTGCTCGGATTCGAGGTAAGTTCGTATGATAATAATAATAATGCAATGTTATGTTTGAATTGTAACTCTTTACTATTATTGCATAAATTGTATGATTGAATACATTGGAAAAGTTGATGGAATGGTGTACATGATGTGGAAATATGATATGGAAGAATGTTACATGAAATGCAAGAAAACGATGATATATGACAAGTGATATATGAAATAGGTGATATATATATATATATATATATATATATATATATATATATATATGTATATATGTTTAAATGTTTTATTATTATCATGTATCATAATCTTACTTGATACCATGGAAGTATAAATAATGTGATATAAGAGTAACCTAGATTATGAATAAATGCGACAACATCAGGTTAGATACGAAATTTCGTTGAACCTCGGAAATAGTATAGGATACAAAAGGTAAGTCATGAGAAATTAGGTGGTCTGAACTCATGAGTGAGTCTGAGTTAATGAGACAAATGTTATATATAATATGGGTCTGGGTACTGACTTCGTGACCAAACCCGTGAGTACCTCGTTGAGCGAGCATTTCATGTCAACACTATATGGGTCCGGGTGCTGACTTTGTGTACAGACCCATGACTAGCTCAATGAGCGGGCATTACGTGATAGTGCTATGGGGTTCGGGTACTAACTGATGAATAGGCCCGTGAGTAGCTAAAAATGCGAGCATTACATAGTATGAGGTAGCTATGGCTACTTACATGGCACTTAGGTGCAAACTTCCCGTGTATCCAATAGTATTTTGAGTGTTCAATGAGTAATGCAATGGATAATGTGATGAAAGACCCAAGGAGGGCATGTTAAAGAAGGTATGGTTATGTGATATACTACGAGTGAGTACAGGTACGTACGCTAAACTCATGAACAATGCCTTGATGAAGAATGACTTATGGTGAGAAAGTTTATGTATATGTATATATATATGAACATATGATAAGTATGCAAAAAAGGCTTGAATGATGAATAATCTTTATGGTTATGTTATTATGTCTTTGGGTAATTGAACATGGAATCCACGAAATGGTGAGTTCATGACTAGTTGAAAATGAACTTATGATAGTTATCATCATATTGCACTAAAATAGTTTTGGACAGCAGCAGTAGTCTGACTTTGAAAATACACAAAAAATAGTGGAAAGTGAGTTAGAGATTGAATAAAATATGAAATTAAAAATTACCGAGTCTAGTTTCTTATGAAGGTAACGATGTAAGCAAAAGAATTTCATATTATGAGATAATTAAATTTGTGTGAGATAGAGTTAGAACAATTTTGAAATCCCCTGTCTTGACTTTGGAAAATCACTAAAAATTGTATAAGAATAATTACAAGTTAGAATTTATATTACTAAATCTTTACTGAGTCTATTTTCAACAGAAATAGACAGGAACACCATCTGAATCCCGTACTAAGAGATAAATAAATTTTAGTAAAGAAAGGTCGAAGCTATCAAACAGCAGAATAGGGTTAAATTTGAAGAATAAACTGTACTTATTGGCTAGACCAAAAACTCTGAAAATTTTATGGTAAGAAGATATGTGAGTATAGTTTTAGGGGAAATTAGTGGATCTTAGTTTAGAGTTCTGTAGCTCAAGTTATAAATATTTTAGCGACTATGATTTGAGTAGATAGCTTGACTGGAATATGAGCAAATAGTGGAATTGTGTGTAAATTCGATTGTGTTACAATGAGAACATGTAGTAAGAATTTGGTAAAAACATGTTAATAAATTGCTCATTATTTTTATATGGACTTACTAAGCTATAAAGCTTATCCCTCTCCTTTCCATTTCTTTTAGCGTTGCCAAGTTAGCTTGGGGTTGGAAATCGTCGGAGGCAGCATCACACTATCAAGCCATCACTTTCGGGGTATTGATGAATCTTAAATGTCTTCAAGTGAGTGGCATGTATAGGGACTTAGTTATTGATATGTGTTCTTATGATTTGGCCAAGATGTTGGCTTATATTAGTACATTGTATATAGCCATAAGATGTGGCTTATGATGGTCATGGCTTTTAAGCCTATTTATCCAAGCTATGTATTGATGCCTTGTGATGTGGTCATGTGATTATATTTGTTTGATATGAATGGTTAGTATTACGGTATGTACGCTTGATGAATGTCTTATGACCAAACATAGTGGTTATAATCAGAGAATAAAAGTGTGATATGGCAATAAGTCAATAGTGCTTGAACATGAAATTGGTGTGGAATGACTTAGGCAAGCATGGTATAATTGTATAAGTGATAATCAAAATGACACGTCCAATTGATTGTGAATTGGTGTGTTTAGACTTGGTATAAAATGAGTAAGCAAAACACATGTATGATGACATATGAATGTTACAATTGAGTCTTAATGGAGGATGTTTAATCATTTACTTGATGCTACATTATATGCGTCTATAATGTATTTAAGTATGTGAGGTATTAATGGTAACAAAAAGGCTTGGAAAATAGCCTAAGTGCTAGCCACACAGGTAGAGACACGGCCATGTGTCTCAGCCGTGTGGAGGACATGGCCTAGCACACGGGCGTATGGTCTGGCCGTATGGTTCAATTCGTTTTGCTGACATCATAAACAGAGAGTTACACGGCCTGAGGACACGGGCGTGTTGAAGACACACGGGCGTGTGACCCTGTTTCATGAAAATTTTTCTAAGTTTTCCTAAAACTTTCCAAAGTTCTCGGTTTAGTCCCAAACCACCTTTAATGCATATTTAGAGCCTCGGTAGCTCGTGTAAGGGATATTATGCATGGGATTGAATGTTTTTAATTTAAATAAAATTTTATGGCCCGATTTCAAGAAATTGTGTACGTTTAAGTCTGGTAACGCCTCGAACCCTGTCCCAGCAACAAATACGAGTATGGGGTGTTACAATTCTAATATTTTTATTCTAATTCCCTTTTTATATTATTTACTTTTAGATAATTCTTAACCATTTTACTTTTTATCGTAAACTATTTTTCAAAATTAAAGTATTAGTTTATTTTTAATTGTGAAAATTATAATATTTTAAAATCATAATATTCCTTTCAAAAAATATAGTATTGTCGTCCTTGTTTGCAAAAAGTTTATTAGGAAATTTTTATTTTAAGAACAATACTTTTAAAATTATAAATATAATGATTAAATTACTAATATGATTCTTATCCATGCTTTATAATGAGTTACATTGAGTTAATTATCTAATTTTTGGCTAAACTATAAAATAAAAATTTAAAAGTTATAATATGCTCAAAGATCTTGTACTCTTCGTATATTTAGAATTTAATTATCATACTAATATTTTTAAGAATTTAATTCATCTGCTTTTTGAATTTATAAATTTAGGTTCATCTGTTAATATCGTTAAAGTTTTTATATTAAATTTTCTAGTGTGACATTTAGAAATAAAAAAAAAACTCACTATATATTCATGTAATAAAAAATAAAGATATTATAATGAACCTGAATTTAATAGAGAATATTAACATTGTTAACAATTCTTAAAAATTCATATCAGCATTTTAATCGAAATAAAAAAATTCTAGATTAGACAAAAACATTATAAAAGTTGAACTACTAAATTATGTCAAAATTAAAGTATATAGATTAAATATCAAATCCGAACAAAATATAAAGATTAAAATTAAAATTTAACAATTTTTATATAATTCCAAAAATGTAAAAGGATTAGAACTAAAATTTAGCCATGACTTTCTTTTATATATGATAGTATAGATAATATGATTTAAATTCATAATTTAACTTTTAATAGAATTGTTATCATGGTTAATTATTTGGATTAATTTCTCACACAAAAGATTAAATAATTTTTTTATGATAATACAAAATTAAAATCATATAAATTTATAAATAAAATAAAATCCCGACCCTAAAACAACGGAGAGCAAATATTATAGCACAACAATTACTAACAATAATGACATGAGGTTTACTCCAACAGTTGAGAGTAGATCAAAATCCCAAGGAGAAGAACATGGGTCATGGGGTAAGGCCTAAGTGACATTAAAAGGAAAACTTAGAAAGAAAAGGTAAGGTGTCAGCCAGCTCACCCTATCTTTTCCAATTACTATGGTGGTTGCAATGATTCCTTCCCCCATTTCCCTTTATTTAGATACCCAACAGCATGTATTAATCAATTAAGAAAACAGCATATATTAATTTCCTCCCAATTTCATTTGCATTTCAAAATTTTCCAATTTTTAATTTAATTTTTATTATTATATTATTTTTTTACAAGTGTTTTTGAAATTTTTTTTTTCGTTCAACATGTTTTTAAAATATTTTGAAGGTTAATTAAATATTATAAAAATAATAATATAATTTTGCCCATTAATATTTTAAAAGACATTTTAAAAAAATCATTATATATAAACTAACAATATTTTCACCCATACATCCAAAAAAAATTGTATATTTAATATAATGCCTATTATGTCTTGACTTAAATAAAACAGTTATTAAAGTTTTCTTTTTCATACACTTATTTAACACGGATCCGAATTGTATTACCCTATTTCAATTCATAATATAATTAATAGTTAAATGATTATGATGTTTATATTATTATATAAGGTTAAATCATTTTTTCCGCTTAAATTTAACAATTATTTTCACATTGAGATTTAACTTTTTTTATCTAAGTTAGTTTCTAAATTTGACAATTAGTCTTGCATTAGGACCTGAAATATGAGAATAATAGTCAAATTTAAAGATTAAATAAAAAAATTTAAACTAAAAACAATTATAAAAATTAAAAATTAACTTCAACAATAAAAAAAATTCCTCAATGTAAGAGTTATTGCTCTAGTTAGTAATTTAACCCTTGTATTATACACTAATTAAGCAAGCATAACGATACAATAATAATCGATATTTTTATCTATTTTTACTAACTTGATGAATTACTTAAAAATAAAAAATGTATATTATATGAATTTAAGAGTCATTATATACTTTTTCCTAGCCGTAGTAAAAAATAAATTTAAACTATTTATTAATTTATTTTCCTCTCTCATTTATGATACTATTATAAATATCTCTTTCCTTCGGCTTCTATCACACTCTATTTCGGTCTTCACCTCCACTGCAGCAGGGAGCAGAGGGAAAAAGGATAAAAGCATCGTCGTGTTCTCGCTTCTTCAACTCTGTCTCTCCGTCTCTGAAACTCCTCCTTTCGTTCTTTTCTTATTCAGGTAAAGCTTTTTTCTTTCCTTTATATTTTACTTTGACCACACCGATCTGTGGATTTTGGTGTTTTGCGGATGGTGGAATTGAGATCTAGAATTCTAGAGGTTTCTATAGAGTTTTAGAGAGTTAGATTTAGCTTAGTCTGCTTCTCTTTGTATCTGGATCTTTGCTAGTTAGCTTGATATGCTTTATTTCATTTGAGATTTCTCTAAAGATCTTGTGAGATTTTCGTTTTGCCTTTATTTTGATATGGATCTTCTTCCAATTTGTTCTTAGTGAAGATTAATGCTGTCGTTGTGTAAATTTCATATTATTTTGATATGGATCTTGATCTTTAATTGATTCATTATGTTGTCCATCGAGCCATAGTGTAGCTCGATTAAATATTCCTGAAATTAATGTGTCTATGATTTGAACTGACTGCTGCCATTGGTTTTTCAACTGCGTAGTTTTCTATTTCTGAAGAAAGTAATGCTGACTTGAGTATTCTATTTTTCTTTTTTCATTCAGAGAAAATAGAACTTTATTTGTTGAAGACTTTAATTTGACTTGTTTAGATTTTTGATGCGGCATAGAATCCCGCTTGACAAATGATTTTGCTATTTGTAGTATTGTAAAAGATGGCCGATGCTGAGGATATTCAACCCCTCGTCTGTGACAATGGAACTGGAATGGTGAAGGTTAGATCATCAGTAAACCTGAGTTATATTCTCCATCATTGTGTATTTCATCATGAAGATTGTTGTGCTATTTTATTGCAGTTTAAATGATTTTGTTGATCATGCAGGCTGGTTTTGCTGGTGATGATGCTCCCAGGGCTGTTTTTCCCAGTATAGTTGGTCGACCCCGACACACTGGTGTCATGGTTGGGATGGGTCAGAAGGATGCCTATGTAGGAGATGAAGCACAATCCAAAAGAGGTATTCTTACTTTGAAATATCCCATTGAGCATGGGATCGTCAGCAATTGGGATGATATGGAAAAAATCTGGCATCATACATTCTACAATGAGCTCCGTGTTGCTCCTGAGGAGCACCCTGTTCTTCTCACGGAAGCCCCTCTCAACCCCAAGGCCAACAGAGAAAAGATGACTCAGATCATGTTTGAGACCTTCAATGTACCTGCCATGTATGTTGCCATCCAGGCAGTTCTTTCTTTGTATGCCAGTGGTCGTACAACAGGTTTGTTAAAATAGAAATGTCCTTGAATTTCTCACTTTATAGATCATTCATAATGAAGCCGAGACATTGGGACAGGTATTGTGCTGGATTCCGGTGATGGTGTTTCTCACACTGTGCCAATCTATGAAGGGTATGCCCTTCCTCATGCCATCCTCCGTCTAGACCTTGCTGGTCGTGATCTCACTGATTCTTTGATGAAGATTCTTACTGAGAGAGGTTATATGTTCACCACCACTGCTGAACGGGAAATTGTCCGTGACATGAAGGAGAAGCTTGCTTATGTTGCCCTGGACTATGAGCAGGAACTGGAGACTGCCAAGAGCAGCTCTTCTGTTGAGAAGAACTATGAGTTGCCTGATGGACAAGTAATTACTATTGGAGCTGAGAGATTCCGTTGTCCAGAAGTCCTCTTCCAGCCATCTCTCATTGGAATGGAAGCTGCTGGAATCCATGAAACTACCTACAACTCTATCATGAAGTGTGATGTGGATATCAGGAAGGATCTCTATGGTAACATTGTGCTCAGTGGTGGTTCAACTATGTTCCCTGGTATTGCAGACCGTATGAGCAAGGAGATCACTGCTCTTGCCCCAAGCAGCATGAAGATCAAGGTTGTTGCACCACCAGAGAGAAAGTACAGTGTCTGGATTGGAGGATCTATCTTGGCATCACTCAGCACCTTCCAGCAGGTGAAATATTTTTGCTCATATTTGGCTCATGCTTTGCTTTATTCTAAGTTGTTGCTTGTCCAAGACTGACATTCTTGCTTTACCTTTCGCATCAGATGTGGATTTCCAAGGGTGAGTATGATGAGTCGGGTCCATCCATTGTCCACAGGAAGTGCTTCTAAATTTACAAGTCATTTAATGGTGAGTTACATTTTCTGTTTAGTTGGCTTTTCGTGTCCTGTGTCAAGTGAACTCAAGGTCTGGTTGATGTGGGAAATGGATTATTGGAGGGTTGTACTTTGATCTTGATGTAATATTAGCCTTTTATTCTGCTGTGATTTGTGATGCCCGCTGGTGTCACTGTGATAGAGATGATGGGTCTTTAGAGCTGGTGGTCGGCAGACAATGGGTGCTTATTTCCATCCTTTCCATGCATCTTTCAACCATGTTGCTGAATAGAATGTAGCTGGAGAGATTGTGTTGCTTCTTTATTCTATTTTTCTTCAATTTCATATTCAAGGCTTCCCCTCCCCCCCCTTCAAACATTAATGTCAATAGCTGTTGTACGAGAAATTTTAAAATTCGATGGGAATTATATTTTAATACTTGGTTTTGAATTCTTAATGTGAATCATTTTTATCTGAATTCATCGTCGGGTCCATTGGAATATTTGTATTTAATGGTTGTGTACGTGGTTTCTGTCAATGCATGCCTTAGAATGATAATTATATCAGCTCAGGTGTCATGGGAGAGCATTCGAAGTGGATGCATAATGATTAGCTTCAAAGGCATGCTGAATTGTTGTACATGCGCTTCTGTGGTAAGAAAATGGGTTGTATTAAGTGGATAGGAGATAAAATTGGATTTGGTGGTGTCGGAAATCATTAGGAAAGAGAAGTATAAGGATTTGAAACTATGGATTTGTTGGGGAAGAAGGTATGGGTTTGTTTTGAATAGTTTGATGAAGATATCGGTTTCTTTTTCCACACTAGAAGGCCTGGGCTCGTTCCACATATACTGAAGACTTGGATTCCAAGTGTTGTATGAAATATCTTTTAACTGTGTAGTTTGCTATCACGAGTTAGGTAATTCCCACTCAATTGACGAAAGTATAAAAAGAAAAATTAATAAAATTTTAAAATTAAAAAAGTTAAATTATATATCGTTATTATATATCAAGAGGCTGATTGAATGGGCATTACTCATCAACCATGTTTCAATTCAAGAAATTGAAAAAAATTACCAAAAAACTCTTTCATCTTCAAAGTAAGAGGGTATCTATATTTTTTTTTGTATTTTGATAAATTTATAATAATAGATAAACATAATAGAAAAGATAAGATTTGATCTCAACTTTATCATTTTAATGAAGGTCACATTTAATTTTTTTATTAATTTTTTAATAAATTTATTCCATAAATGTTTTCATTAATATACTAGTAATAATTAATTGTTTTAAATTTTATAAAAAAATATATTTAAAATTTATCTATTTCTCTAGAGAATAAATATCTACTAATGTCTTTCTAAAACTCACAAACTACCCGCTCAAATAGGCTAAATAAGCTAAATAGATTTTTTTTTTTAAATTAGGCCTTTAGGCCGTTTTTGGAGAGAGAGTGAAAAAACGCGTCTCCCTGGGCGAGCTTTCCCTTTTAAGTTATATTTTCTGACTATTTAAATATAATTAATTACTTTAGTTAGATGGCTAAATGCTAGTAATTTTATCCTATAAGCCTCATGTTCAATTCCTCTCCTACTCACATTTTTATTTTTTATTTCATTTTGTTTTAAGTTTTTTATATTTTTCATTAATGTTTTTAACATATCAACTTATTTGATTAAATGGTTAAATAATAATGATTTCATTCTTCAGACTTAGGTTCTATTCTCCTCTTTTAAACACATTTGTAATTTTTATTTCAGGTTGTTTTAATCTCTATTTTATTTTTAATTAATGTTATTATTATCACTATTATTTTGGGGCTGACAAGTAGAGTTGGTAAGATTATGAAATGTTTTCATTTTATGGTATGATATCTGCAAGTGAAAAAAGATTAATGAAAATGACATATTTGGAGTGAAAATTCAATAGACCGAAATGAGCTGTATATAAAGGGAAAAAATAATAAAAGAAACAATAATAAAAGAAAATTAAAAAAATTAAATGAATGGAATCGATAATAACTTTGTGATGTGTTGATTGAGTATTGGGTTTTTAACTCTAATAATCAGATCAATATAAAGGGAAAAAATCTGATATACCTGTTTTGTTTTATAGCATAGAATCTCCATCTTATTGTTGCATTGTAATTGCATCCACGTATATAAATAATTTGTCGACTAATATATAAAAAAAAAATCTAGTTTTGGGTGAAAAGTGACCTAGTTTAAGCACATATGATAAAGAATGTTTTATTTTAAAAAAAAAACACTTAAAACAAACATTATATAAAAATTACAAATGTGTTTAAAAGAGAGGAATAGAATTTGAGTCTAAAACATGAAATCATTATTATTTAACTATTTAACCAAATGAGTTAATATGTTAAAAACATTAATGAAAAATATAAAAAGCTTTAAACAAAATGAAATAAAAAATATAAATGTGAGTAGGAAAGAATTCAACCTGAGATTTTGTAACACCCCTTACCCGTATCCGTCGCCAGAACAGGGTACGAGGTATTAACAAATTATAATACATACTATTAAACAAAACCGAGACAAAAATATGGCGTGCTATTTAATCATAAATCATTACAACATATGCCATTAACAATACAAGCCAATTTCAAAGACTTCGTACAAAAAGATTTGTTTGATACTATAATTAATATTTTAGACCTAGGCAATTATGACACGTAACAAAATAACTAAGTCTACTATACATGCCATAATTCAAAATGTTGAGTTCAAATACCAAAAGTATTGATAGTGCAGGCGGATCTTCAACGATCTCTAACTCCTGTGCTAGCTGGATGACACTATAAGACAAAAGAGAGAAAAGAAAGTAAGCCTATAGCTTAGTAAGTAAGTATATAAATAACAAATAATGAATCTAATATGTTTACAACATAACTCAATTATATCATATTCTTAAATTTTACTATTCACTCCAATTTGATCAAGCTGTCCCTCCTGCGTCATGATCACTAAATAAATCATAACTCGAGTTACGAAACTCGAAATTCAAATCCGTAAAATTTTCCTGAATCTAGACTCATAAAAATTCTTACTAATTTTTTTCTAGAATTTTTGGTCCAGCCAATTAGTACAGTTTATTAGTTAAATTTTCCCCTGTTACACAGCTCGACTGATCTGACCTCTGTTCACTACGAATTTAATTTCTCCCAGTATACAATTCAAATAACCATGAAACCTGTTTCATTTAAAACTAGACTCAATAAGGAATTTAGACATATAAACTATGTTTCTTAATTTGTTTTGTAAAATTTTTAATGATTTTTCAAAGTTGGAACAGGGGATCACATAGTCATTCTGAGCAAGTCACACACAATTATAAATATCTCAAAATATAGAATTCCTTTACTTGCTCCGTTTCTTTTATATGAAAATAGGCTCATTAAGCTTTAATTTCACATCTCATTCAGCCTCTAATTAAATTATTACTATTTTTGGTGATTTTTCAAAATCACGTTACTGCTACTGTCCCATAACAGTTTTAGTGCTAATTCACTCTTTCACACTTTCTTTGTATTAACCTCATTTTAACTTATATATATATATATATATATATCACAAATCATTTTCACCACATTTCATACATCACAAGTATAGGTCCATAATTACAATGTCACCATAAAGCCATCCCGTTGAACAATTAGGATCAATTCCAGATACTTGATGGTTTCAGCACACAGCTCCACCATCATATTTCATATAATTCGGCTCTCTTGTACATATGGTGAACACTTAGTACCACCCATGTGACCTAGCCAATTTATTACGTAGCTCTCTTGTCTACATGGGATACATCCCGTATCACACATGCGACCTAGCTACATTTATCTCTCCCGTAGCTCTCTTGTCTACATGGGATACATCCCGTATCACACATGTGACCTAGCTATCACATAGTATCTCGTAGCTTTCTTGTACACATGATGTGCACTCAGCACCATACATGTGACCTAGCTACGCTCCATGTATTTTATTCGATCTTTCCGAATGTTCAACCGGGATTTCTCTCTCTATTACTTATTTCCATTCTTCCAATAGTCGATTTATGCTTCAACATTAGCTAATATATATAATGTAGGCTGAAATATAAAAATGTAAATGAAATTAATGTATTATTTACATACAAACTTACCTCGGTGCAAAATATGGGAATTTTGCAATTTAGTCCAAAACTTTTTTCTTCCCCCGTTCGAGGTCGATTCCACGCCTTTCTTGATTATGAAGCTTGAAAGTTGAAGAAACCCTAGCTATGGAGGAGAGCAAATTTCGGCAGCAACTAATGAAGATGATGGCCAATTTTGTGTTATTTTTCCCATTTTATTTCATTTAATATGCAAATGACCAAAATGCCCTTACTACTAAACTTTCCAAAAATTCCCTCCATGTCCCACTTTTGTCCATAACTTAGGAATTGGTCAAGTTGCTATTTAAGACCTCCTAATTAATATCCCAAAGCAATTTCATACTAAAAACTTCTAAAACACGAGTTTTGCAATTTATTCGGTTTAGTCCCTAATCTCAACTTAAGCGCTCAATGCATAGAATTTCATCACGAAATTTTCACGAAATCATGAAATCATATCATAAACCTCAAAATAATCATAAAATAATTATTTTTATCTCGGATTTGTGGTCACGAAACCACCATTCCGATTAGGCCCTAATTTGGGTTGTCACAGATTTAGGAAAGAATTGAACCTTAGATTTAAAGGATAAAATTACTAGTATTTAATCATCTAATCAAAGTAATTAATTATATTAAAAAAAGTCAAAAAATATTACTTAAAGAGAAAGCGCACCCAATTAGACACGCTTTTTTACTCTATCTAAAAATGACCTATTTTCCTAATTAAATTTAAAAATGGCCTAAAGGACCCATTTACCCAAAAAGGCCCATTTCCAAACAAAATTACGGAAATGAGCCAATTAAAACATTATTTACGGAAAAGGGTCAAGTTTGGCAAAACGAGCCTACATGCCGTGTTTTAGGGGGGAAATCTAGCAAAGCGCGCCCCTGGGGGAGCGCTTTGCTGGCACCAACAACTTTTTATTTTTTTTGAATTTTTTTGACCATTGGGGGGCTCCAACGGTAAAAAAAAGAAATTATAAAACCCCCATTCTTGTATTTCACACTTAATTTCTTCAAAATTTAGCCAAAAATCTCTAAAATTTCTCCCTAAAGCTCTCAAATTTCTCATTAAATTTCTCAAAGCTCTTTACAATTAGTTATTTACTTTATTTTTTTAAATTAATATTATTTTTTTATAATTTCAAAAATATTTGATCGTGTTAGCAATGGTCGGGGAATTAATTCGTCTCGATCATAAATATATCTCCATCGAACAAATGAAAATGGTAACGGTTTATTTTAAATGTTGCATATTATTTAATAATTTTTTCATTTATGTAATTTTAATTAATTTTAATTTTTGAATATTATTTAATATTTTTTATTTATGTAATTTTAATTAATTTGTATTTTATATTTTTTTATAACAATCTGTAGATCGGGTGTTACAATGTTATATTCGTAATATGTCTGGTCAGCCATCACCGCTGATAAAAAATTACTTGAGGGAAGCGGATTTTTGGCACGCGACCACTATAGGCCGGAGGTGCAAGTTGGGCCCGAAACTCATCAGTGCATTAATAGAGAGGTGGAGACTCGAGACGCACACATTTCATCTTCCATGCAGAGAGTTTACTATCACTTTAGAGAATGTCCAGTTACAGTTAGGATTGCCGGTGAATGAGTTCACACTCACCGGGCCCGTTCAATCTGCTGATTGGGGAGCCATATGTTATGATCTTTTGGGTGCGATTTTGGATAATATTTACGGAGGTCAGATTGAGATGGGCTGGCTACAAGACACATTCCCGGAGCCGGGGAATGATTTGACTGAAGTTGAAAGAATATGATATGTTCGGGCATACATCCTTGAGATGATTGGAGGTTATCTGATGTCGAACTTGTCACGAAACCTTGTATATCTGAGGTGGCTGTTGAAACTTGTTGATTTTAGAGCAACTGGCGAACTTAGTTGGTGGTCTGCCGTGCTGACAACATTGTACCGGGAGATGTGTGGGGCGATGCGACCAAATAAAGCCAAAATCGGAGGTTGTCTATCACTACTACAATCATGGGCTCGGTTTCGCTTTCCATTTTTATGTCTTCGAGTGAACCACCCATATACATTTTCACTCATAACGAGGTAAAATTTTTATTTGATTTTACAATTATTCCATAGATTTAACATAAAATTGTATGCTAAAAATTTATTTAATTAGGTGGAACCATCCGACGAGTTATATTGGAATACCTACTACTCTTGAAGATATACAGCTTCTATTAGACCAACAGTTGGAAGCGCAAGTAAGTATTAAATAATATATATTCATAAAATAGCCGTTTCATATTTAGTACTTAGTATTTAGTATTTAGTATTATGTATATAACTAATAGTTTTATCTCGTTTATATAGTTTCAATGGACACCATAGGAGGATTCGGCAATACGGATAGTAATTCCGGAAGAATTCTTTCAAAATTTGAACATTTGGCATGTTAAGGTCCTATTTGTAAACTATTCTATTGTCAAGATGCACCAGACGGATAGAGTGTTGCGACAATTTTAATTTCGACAACCGATTCCTGAGAAACCTGAGGTGCTCGATGAGCAGCACAAAATCGACTTACGGCTAACGAATACGAATTGGCCATTATTCTAGTTGGAATATATCAAAATTTGGGAAAATCAGTACGATCATACACCTGATCGCGAACCGATCATCGTCCCAGAGTTAGCGTGCACCTCGAATTACATGCCATTGTTTAGGATCCATGACAAGCCATATTTGTTGTTGAAAGAGCAGAGGCGTCGGCAAATCCATGTGGAAAGGAAACAACAGGACCCTTTAAATCCAAGGAGAAGGGATGATGGGACAGGCCCATCAACAGCGCCCACACAATTACCGAGCCCATCAACAGTACCCATACAATCACCGGGCCCAATGCCTCAATCGACGACACCCATATCATAGCCATTTCAGATTATGCCATGTGCGTATCATAACCCTTATATGTTTCCTTTTCCCCGTCCTATGACAGGTTAGAATGCATGACCCGGTGTATCTCTTTTTTCAATGATTTCGATAACTCAACCGATGATATATAGGTCATCGTCACAGGAGGGATCGCACGAAGCACCGTCGGCGAGCTCATCTCATTACCATTCCCCATTGCCTTATGGGATTCAAACATCTCCGCCGTGGGTGATGCAAACACCTCTACATTCTTTATTCTACCAAGGTGGGTCATCTTTCCAACATCCACAACCGAAGCAACCACAACCCCCGCCGGAGTAACCAAGGAGGAATCCAGTGCGTAATCGTCGCCCACCCCCATGTGGCACTAATTCTGACCGGCATATACATTGATTTATTTTTTAATATATTTGTAGACACTGTTTCTATATTATTTCATTTAATAAAAAAGAAGTTATTTTCAATATTTTAATTGTAAATTAATTTTATATTTTTAATAAAATATAAGTTCTTTTGAATAAGGCAAAATAGAAATAATGCAACATCGTTTCATTACAGCAATTATCAACTATTTTTAATATAGAAACAATGGTTCGTTCTTTCCCAGATATCCATATTATTACGTATTCTACTCGAGCAAGGTCGACCTTTCGGACTGCGACACAATTCTCTATCCAGTAACAGCTTAAATGGAGCAAGCGATACTAACGGCTACTTACATTCATCTGGGACCGGTGAGACTACGTATCTCCACACATTGTACATGTTCTCTATTTTGTACACTTCGTCGACATATCTCATGGGATCCAAATAGAGATTCTGACAAGCTGCAATTGTATAAGCGCATGGATAACGAAGCGCGTCAAACGTCCCACAGTCGCAAGTCCTATTTATCAGGTGTACACAATATTGTCCGCCGGTACTACATTGGCTCAGTCTGTCAAAATCTTGTCACATAAAACCATAGGTTGTCGCGATTGTGACACTGTGTACATGGTATTGGCTCGCGCCTTCGCCTTGTTAATTTCTTGTAATACCTTCCCTCCCTGTATTTGGCCTTTATAACTCGCTGTTCGCTTTGGAAATAGTTCTGCCAAATGAAAATGTCTCTTGCACAACCGAGGTTATCAACAAATGACACGTTCCTTTTAGAACAAAATTTATGCATTCAGCTAAGTTTGTGGTTATATGACCATATCATAAGCCGCCATCGTATGCTTGTGTCCACTGTTCGAAAGGTATGTCATGGAGGTAGTTTGCGCCTTAATCGTTAACTGAACGCAAATTCCCCAACATCTCATGAAAACGGTCCTTATTGGTCTCGTATCCTGCCAATATAAGTTGATAGCGAAAATTATATACCAATATTCCATTTAGAATAAATTAAATATTACAACCAAAAGTATATTAATAGAGATTAAATACCCATGTTGGTCACTTGCTTTCGTTCAGTCGTAGACTGATATTGTCCGTAGTAGCTGGACGCAATGTGCCTTAAACAATACCGATAGTGTGTGTGATCCCATAGGCTTTCATGTCATTCAATTGTAGCTAGTATTTCAGTGCCCCGATGCAATATAACGCAGATATCAGGTTGGGGGCATACATACCTCCTCAACCTAGAAAGAAAGAAATCCCAATCTAGTGTTATTGCAAATGCAATTCGAAAGATTCTCCCACCGCCATCCTGTGCCACAACTAGCAATAGCCGATGGGTATATCTACCATTCATAAATGTATCGTCAATTTGTACCAATGGCTTGCAGTACACAAATGCATCCCGACATTGCTTAAAACTCTAGAACAGACGTTTGAACACTTAGCATCCACGGAGCAATTGGTCGTTGTAGTATGTAGGGACCGTTTCAAAGTCTGTTATGCAACCTGAGACGTACCTCTCCAGCACTGACACCACTACCAAACCTCATTATATGAAGCGTCCCACCCACTATGCATCTTTTCCAACGACTTTTGCTTAGCTATCCAAGCCTTGTGGTAAGAGGTTGTGTGCCTCAATTGACTACGAATATTGGCAATTATGTATGACACAGAAGTCCTGAAATCCGCCTTCAACATCGGCAGTATTAAGGTAGCTATCATGCCTGAATCCATCTTGGGATAATCTTGTGAAACACCTGTCAATGAAATACGTTAAATAATGCAACATTAAGTAATAACATTATTATTCAAAACCCTAAACATCCAGTGATACTGTATCGTCAATACAGGTATGTGGACCTTTGTATTTTTTTATCTCCCACAAGCCTGTCTTTTTCTTAAGAGAAGTCATGGTTTTCCATAAACATGTACCGTCTTGCATTGCACACTTGGCCTCGAACTTCTCAGGTTTGGATTTAACCACATTGTAGTTAACCCCGTGATTGATGCTATATTGTTTCAAAGCACCAAGAAAACTATCATTACTAGAAAACTCCTTACCAACTTTCAAATCACCCGAATCGAATGATGAACTTGTACGGTCACGGGTTCTGTGTGGTAGCTCTGGAAACTCCAACGTATCATCTGCCGATATGTCGACATTATGCATGTGGGCTGGAGGCGAGTACGCATTGAATCGCAAATCTTTTTCTTCTTCATCTGAACCCTTTTCAACGTTTTAAAGTTTAAATGGAACAAGCTTCGGTTCGAAAAATAAAGCAACTTCTGCACCATCAGGGCCGGGCTCTCGAGGTGGATCCACATTGGACTCATCATCCAAACCACCATGATCTGCAACGTACAAGGTCCCCTCACCGATAGACGTCATAGGGAGTACATCGTCCCTTCTTGTGGACGTTTTGTAACGTCCCTAATCAGATGTGGATTGCCAACCACTAGAAGTTAATATCATTCCCCAATATGTTTTTCCAGCATTGAACATCGACCCACCGATGTACATGTCCCATCCACTAACCGAGTGTCGTGCAGGAGTTGTGTTTTCCATACTACCACCAAACACGGGCGCTTCAGTATTCTGTCTCCCACTAACGGAGTGTCGGCTAGGGGTCGTGTATTCCTCTCAAATAGCAGTTGATGTTGAAGTCGCAAATGTTTAATTTGACGATGAAAATTGAACATATATCTCAAGATAGGATGATCCACTAGCGAAATGAGTCTGCACCATCGCCTCAAAGCTAAGAACATTATTGATATCAAATGCATCATATGTCATGGGATTAATCGAAGCACAAAATCGATACTTAATAGAAGAAACCCTACTTGGCGTTGCTCCAAAGATTTTGCGCCTAATTCTTTTACGAAATTCTGTAAAATCTATACTTTGGTTGAAAACCATTCGCGCTATGTTCTCCGATAAAAAAACACCGTTCTCGGTATCACAATCCTCACCATCATAGTAAATAGCAGCACTAATATGTTCACTCATCTTCAATTTCTATTCTGCTTAGCCTTTTTAATTTTTCTTGCTGTAACTTATGCAACCTGAGAATGATATTTGCCTCGTTTATAGCCTAAGGCCAAGCATGAACCATTGTAGAAAAAGAGCGTTCACGTGAGAGCTTTTTTCAGAAATTTTGCTGACAATGCATCCTGTTTGAAGTGTTTTTAACACTATTTGTTCAGAAATGTCTTCTCAAAATTATTTTTTCAAGAACTATTGTAGAAAAAAAATGTTCACGTGGGAGCTTTTTTTAGAAATTTCGTTGACAGTGCATCCTACTTGAAGCGTTTTTGACACTATTTGTTCAAAAACGTCTTCTCAAAATTATTTTTTCAGGAACTACTGTAGAAAAAGAACGTTCACATGGGAGCTTTTTTCTATAATTTTGCTGACAGTGCATCATTCTTGAAGCGTTTTTGACACTATTTGTTCAGAAACATCTTCTTAAAATTATTTTTTTAAGGTCAAAATAGTCAATTTTGTTAAAAAAAACACTGTTATTTTTTTAAAAAACTAAACCCTAATTTAATTAATTCTAACCTTAAACCTTAAACCTTAAACCCTAAACTCTAATTTAATTTATTTAAAACCCTAGAACCCTAATTTAATTAATTTATTTAAACACCATAAACCCTAATTTAAGTTATTTAAAACCCTAATTTTATTTATTTAAAACCTTAAAACCCTAATTTACTTAATTCATTTAAAAATCATAAACCCTAATTTAAATAATTTTTATAAAATAACACTAAATCCTGATTTATTTTAAATCTACTAAAACTTTAAACCTTAACCTGTTTTAAAAAACCCACTAAACCCTAACTTATTTTAGCAAAACCTTAACCTAAAAACCTTAAAAAACCCTAGAAACTAAACATGCAAATATCCCTAAATATAAAAATACGGAGCAAAATGCACCCTTGAGAGAGCGCTTTGCTGAATTTTCCCCCTAAAACGTGGCCACGTAGGGACGTTTTGCCAAAACTAGCCCTTTTCCGTAAATAATATTTTAATTGGCCCATTTCTGTAATTTTGTTTAGAAATGAACTTTTTTAGGTAAATCGATCAGCCTAAAGACCTAATTAAAAAAATAGACAGCCTAATTGGCATCTTCTCCCGCTCAAATTTAACTCTGAATTAAATTATCACTATTATTTAAATAAATTCTCATTATCCTTTTTTTTTCCTTAAAAAAATAACTATGATTTTCCATATAAACATTTCTAATATATAAATTTTATATGTAAAATATTTTTTGTTTACTTTCAATTATTATTTAAAAAAATAAATTTTATCTATGAAATGTTTTTTAGACCATATCCATGTAGATTGCGGGAAGCTGATGAAATTTAGACATGTAACACTCACGCACAAAAGGCTTACGAATATTTCACCAAAACAAAAAAGGCTTACGAATAGGTGGTATACGCGGTAAGGTGGGGTTGCACAGGCTGGCATAACCAATACTTTGTTTTAAATGAGTTGTTACTAATAAAAAGATTCCCGATTTTAGTAATTGTGTTACGAGTAGGCAGACCAATGTTAGTAAAATCAGTCAGATTATTTATTTCTGGTTCATTTGATTCAAATAAAATAAATTATTAAAAATTTATAAAAATAAAAAAATAATTATAAATTATAAAATACGATTCAACCATCGGTTCAATTGGTTTTTATATCCAGGCAACCAATTTTTTTTCTTATTTCAGAACTGGTCGATTCCCAGTATATACTAAAACTAGAAAAGGCAAGGGCTAAAAACATCATAAAGCTTACTGCCACATACATAAAACTTATATGAAACTGAAACTAAAACTAAAACTAAAATTTTATAGCAAAACATGTTCAGTTTATAGCTACTAGCAACGATGTTTTCAAAGTCAAAAGTGAGTCAGGCCTCTTTTAATAATTCGAGTTAAGCTTGGCCACAAAATATTCAGGCAAGACTAGACCTAAGTAGACACACCAAACTCAATTCAGCCCAACTCATAGACAAGTCTAATAAACACTAACTGTTACTAAACTACTGAGATTATGAAAGAAAGTAGCGAATTTCTATCAACTATTGAATGATTGTCATGCATTTATTGATTCATTTGGATCCACACTTATATATAGTGTGTCACATATTTTTAAATAAATTTTTAATAAGTTAAAAAAGTGATAAATTTTGACATTTTTAAAATAAAGCAAATACCGACCAAACAATAGCTCAGAAGAAGCCCATTCTAAGATGTTGCCATCCTTCGAACAATGGGATACTACAGATTCCTTCAAGCAGCTTGTTTTGTTGATTTCATAAGCTCTATGAATACTCTAAAAGCTGTAGCAAGAAACGACTAGTCTTAAGCAGGAGAAATCCTTTTTAAGAAACATACATATTTGTAATCTTTGTTTAAGTAAAAAGACAAAAATCAAGAGATGTAGGAAAGAAATTCTTACCACAATCTGAATCATGAGGCCCTGGGGATGCTTCGGGATGGTATTGAAGAGACATAACATTTAAAGCAGGATAAGCTAAACCAGCACAGCTTCCATCATTAAGATTAACATGAGTCACTTCTACTCCCTCCGGGAGTGATGCCGGATCAACTGCATAGTTGTGGTTCTGCCATATCATAAAACCTAAGGTGATGACAACCCGAAAGACACTACAATCTAAAACCTCGACAATAAATATATGAAAAGGATAGTAATAATCAGCAAATATATTAAAACTTCAATTTTAATACTTGCGTGCATCTTTGGACTAATTATTCAATGGAAACATTTGGCTAGATTGAACACACCTGAGCACTAATCTCAACACGACCATTGCGAAGGTTGCGAACAGGATGATTTCCTCCATGGTGACCAAACTTCATCTTAAAGGTTTTACCACCCAAAGCCTGTCCAAGTAACTGATGGCCCATGCAAATTCCAAAAACAGGAACTTTTCCCAGTATTTCCTTTACTGTTTCTACAGCATAAGGAACTGCAGATGGATCTCCAGGACCGTTGCTGAAAAGAACTCCATCTGGCTTCACTTTAAGGGTTTCAGCAGCTGGCCAAGTGGATGGGACAACAGTGATTTTACAGCCATAAGATGCTAAGCGCCGAAGTATATTATGCTTGATCCCAAAATCATAGGCAACGACCTTCAATTTGAAAGAACATAAAGAAGTGTATGAGCAGCCACAAGGCAAGGATCTAAATGCACTGACATAAACTTTCAACAACATTTCTCACTCTGTAAGTCTCCTGATCTCTTCCATTGGAGTTGAAGTCCCAATCTGATTTTGTTTTATCAACCCACTCATAAGGGGCATTGCAAGTAACACCACTTATTAAATCAATTCCTGCAAAATAAAAAGAAGAATAGGGATATATAGGGACACGGCTGACCTTATTATTTGAAAATGCTTATATCTTTCAGATAGAATAAAGCTATTCTTACCTACAATGTCCCAGGAACGTGACATTTCCAAAAGTTCCTCATCACTTCTAGATTGTTCAGTGCTCAAAACCCCAATAAGACTTCCATCTTGCCTCAATCTGCGGGTTATTGCGCGCGTGTCAACATCGTCTGGCACATTACAGGAAAGCATCAAGGTAAGGAGGTTAGAAACTATGCCCAAAGAACAAACTAATTTGTCATTAGCATGTCTTCTAAGGTTAAGCAATCCACAAACTAGTTATTCAGTTCAGTGCCGTATATACAACTTACAAATTCCCATAATATTTCTTTCTGCTAAATAATCACCAAGGGTCTCCACACATCTCCAATTCGAAGTACTGCAAAGCATTTAAAGAACAGTCGATAACTAAATGAGCGAACATTTTGCTCCAAATCCGTAAATTGCATACCAAAAATATTAAAAGGAGAAAAATTTACGTGATACTTAGACTTCTGATCACCAGACCGGCAAGAAAGCACTGCCTCGATTCTTCATCATCTGATAGGGTAGGCATCAACATCAGATCACATATGGTTTTCAACAAGTCAGAATTGCAATGACTAGAAAGTTAAAGTTCACAAACCAAAATTTACTCCGGTATTGCCAATATGTGGATTGGTCATCAGGACAAACTGACCAGCATAACTAGGATCTGTTAGAATTTCCTGATACCTGCAAAACAATTTATTTTGGCCATGAATTAGAAGTCACAGACAGATAATAAACTTCTATCCCCAAAGGCCATATATTTTTCTCTACAATGAGGCAATGAAACAAAGAGATAACAGATAAGAAAGCCTACAATATGCACTAATACTATCTTTTGACAACAAGTACAAATTAAAACTAACAATGAATTAGAATCTGTGGCTTCAATTATTCCATTATTGTGCAAACTCTACATAATCTTATCGAATAAGATTTCAATTTCAAAATGTTACCAGAACTTTAGATTTACCCAAACTCACCTTATTTCGACATTTCATCATTCAATACCCCCACATTACACATCAACATACAGTGAAAACTTCGTTAATTTAGTTTAAATACTAAGAGAAACTAAAATTCAAATTACTAATCATCTTACCCCGTTAAAGAAGTGTTGAAAACCACTTCACCAACTTGGGTTCCAGAGGCACCACAAGATTTAGCCTTCCAAATAGAACCATCTTCAAGAACCAGCCTAGCATCCGCAACCTTCCATGGCCTCTCCGCCAACCCTAAAAGCCACCCAGAACAAAAGATTTTCCGCATTATTTTAAAGACTAAAAAGATGAAAAATAAATGAATAAATACAAGGAAAAGTTTTTCTTAAAGAAAAAAAGTGTTCACCAGTGGCGGCATCGTCAGAGGTGAGAGGGAGAGAGCATCTAACAGTGAGAAACCTAAGCTTGGAGGAAGGTTTTCGTGGGTTTTGAGTAAAGCAAATGGATGGGTTGATTCTGAGAGAAAAATCCATGGCTTTAATGCTCATTTTTACAGTGAAAATGGTGTTCTTTTAGGGTTTTATTCGGTGTCTGGCTTTTGGGTTTTTGGCTACAACACACTTAAACAAACAGGGGCTGCTACGAAGACTGCAGGGTCCTCAGTGCTCACGGCTTGGCTTACAAAATATTTTATTTTTGTCGGTTTTTGGTGATAGCTAAAGCTTAAGTTTGGCAATAAAAAAAGCTGAAACTTGGCATTTTGGGAGATTAATGGTTCCCTTCAAGCCTTTAGCTAAATCCTATTTGTTTTGCTTGGTTTTTAATTGGTTGAAATATAAAATTTAATCACAACTCATGTAGTAACATTCAGTCTTTGTATTATTTTTATCTAAAAATTTTAATACTTTCATTTGGTGTCGAGATACGATCAAAGTATCGATTTGAAGAGTGGTTTTGAATTGATTAAATCAGGAACTGGTACGAATTAATTAAAAACCAGTTGAATCGAGGTTTTTTTTTTTAATTTTAAATTTTAATAACTTTTTTTAATCGAACCGATTGTACTAGTTGAAACGACGAACCAATGGTCTGACCCATTCGACCACCAATCCAATTAAAAAAACATTTTTCATCTAATTTTGTAATTATAAAAAAACCTTTTTAATTTTCAATTTTTACAATTTTACCTATATGATTTTTACTCAAATCCTTAGAAATATAAGAATTATAATTTTTAAAATATAAAAATTCAAAAATAATGTTCTTTAGTTCTTAAATGATAATAAAATCTCTCCAAAGTTTGAATTTTTCAATATGTTAAAAGGTTTTTAAAACTCTTTGTTTTCTTCTTTGATATTCATTTTTTCAAGTATAGCTCAAAACATAAATTTTGATCACAAATTTCCTTTTATCTTGATGATATTATTGTGAAATCAAGAGTTTTGTGAAAATCAAGTCATGCTTTAATCATGTGATCCTTCTTGAATCATTCTTGCCATTAATAGTAAAGTGATGTTAACACCAATGAAAACTAAAATATAAGCATGTTGTTTAGCTAATAAGACGAAACTCCAAATAAATGTAATCGTTCTTGCCATTAAATTTCATGTCATTTGCCACATGTCGGTCATATATTAGTTATTTCTATGCCCTAAAAAAATTAACAATGTTAGTGTTTGGTTTCTTTTAGAACATTTGAAAAGTTTAGTTACCAAATTAAGAAAAAGTGTTAAATTCAGATACTGAATGTTATATTAAGCCTTTAAAAAGTTATACAAATTACATGGAGATATACCAACAAATATTTGATATAGTAGTGAGTAAACCAAAATAATCTCATCTCCTTAACTTAAAAACAAAAGTATCTACATTAATGTTTTAGAACTATATCATTAGATTCACTTGCGAAATGTTTGGTTCGATTAAATGGAATCTAATAGTAATATAATAATTATGTGGTGGGAATGGAATAAATAAGTAACAATATTATGTTTGGATGGATGTAATACCCAATTCATTACTTACAACTCTATTCAATGGGCCACCACTGATGTAACACCCATTATCCATCCCAACGGACAGTATGAATAGGAGATGCTATTAGAAAATGTACAAAACAAAATCTTGAAACTCTTTGATAAATTTGATTCTTAAAGATTTTCTATAAAATCATAAAATATCATTTAAAATCATTGTAGAGCTTTAGAAACATTTTAAAACTACTTAAATCATAGTGGGGGTGATTGGGAGTGATAAGGGGTTAAGAATGAATCCCTGAAAGCTAGAACATGTTAAAATAGTGCAATGGTGCAAAATGTTGAAACAATGCGCGAGGTCGAAAGTCAGGCCATGTGATGTCATGATATCACTTACTAGTTGGGTGAAGTCGTGACGTGATAAAAGCAAGGTCACAATGTTACTTTTTGTGCAACCTAAAAAAAACTCCAAATTGTCCCAAAATCACCTCCAAATGTGGCATGCATAAAAGACTTACTTTAAGTTTACCCAAATACAAGTAAAAAACCATCCAAAAACATGTTCAACCATACTTTAAAGAATCATATAAAGGAAGTTTAATATCATTCAAAATATTGCCCAAGTAAAGAAATGGCACTATGAATGCATACTTAACTAGAATTTCAACAGAATATGGTTACACATAACCATTAGAGCCTCCAACATAATAACGCAATAATAAGTAGCTTAAAATGCTAAGTAGAAAATGAAACTAGCACATTGATACATGTTGACCCCCTAGATACATGGCACAAGTTACAAATGTACTAAGTTCATCTCTTGGTGATCTTGTTGTTAGTGTGATGATTTTGAGTCGAGTCTAGCTTTAAGGATGTGAAAGAAAGAATCTAATTAAAAAAAAAAAATAGTACGTAAGCATAAAATGCTTAGTAAATTCAATTGGAAGTCACTATACTTCCCTTACCTAAAAGGGGTATTCCTTTTAACGTGGCTTGTAACAGCCTGTTTTTAGTCAAATCAGAATAGTGGTTTCGGGACCACAAATTTGAGGTCAAAATATTTATTTTATTATTATTTTAAGGTCTACAACATGATTATATTATAGTGTGAAAATTTCATTAAGAAATTTTATAATTTGAGTGCTTAATTTGATAAAAAGGACTAAATCGCGTAGAGTGTAAAACTTGAGTTCTATTAGCTAAAGGTGTCTAATAGCTATAGAAATTTAAATTGGAGGTCCTTATATGGTAATTAGCCCATTAATATGTTAGTGGATGATAATGTCTTGGTAATTTTGAAATTTGCGATAATTTTAAAGGTTAATTTTGGTATTTAGTAAATAAAGGTTAAATAAATAAAACAAAAAATCATATTTTGATGTCCATCATCTTCCTTTAGCTGAATTTAACAAGAGAAGAAGCCATTGTTAGGGCTTTTCATTCGGCCAAGCTTCCATTGTTCATTTAAGTATGGTTTTTGTCCCGTTTTTAATGATTTCTATGTTTTTGATATCGTTGTAACTTAATCTAGCTAGCCCAAGGACTAATTTGCAAAACTGTTAAAGGTTTAGGGTTTTACCATTGATGAATGTATATGTATTTTAATGTTTGATGATAGAAAATGTATGGTTGTTGTTAGATAAACAACATTTGTAAAGTAATTTTTGGTAAAATTTCCAATTAGGGATTAAATTGTGAAATGTGTAAATTATATGGTGGAAATGTAAAATAAATGAAAAATATGGGCTACTTTGATAATAAGAGAAATTCGGCTAGCATGGGTAGGGACCTAATTGCATGAATTTGTGTTTTTATGAGCTAATGACTAAATTGTAAAAATGTTGAAATATTAGGGGTAAAAGTGTAAAGTTGCCATAATATGCTTTATGGGTTAAATTGAATAGAATGAAAATTTAATAAGCTAAATTTGATTACATATAGATCAAGAAAAGCAAAATTTGGATCTAGATCGGGGGAAAAACAAAGTTTTGGACTAATCGATCTATTTTATCGTTTTTGCAATCGAGGTAAGTTCGTATGTTAATAAGCATTATTGTAATTGTGTTTTAAATGCTTTATATTTGAATTTTTGATGAATATGATTGTACAAAAATGTTCGATGAAGATTCGACAATGAGAAATCTCGGTTGAACCTTAGGAATAGATTAGGATACGAATGACATGTCATTAGGGGTTATGTGATTTGATGCTGGTCCGTACATCCTACCGGTGGCTGAGTTATCCGGCATGTGTTGCAAATTTTCGTCAGCTTGTATGAGCAGCACCGTGTAGCTACATCATGACCGTTAGCTTGTGTGAGCAGACCCGTTGATAGCTCTAGAGTGAGCATTATATAATATATGAGATTGAGATAGCTTCTGTAACACCCCTAGCCTGTATCTGTCGCCGGATTAAGGTTATGAGGCATTATCGATCAAAACACAAATCCAATTATGTTTTTAATCTTCCAATCAAGTTAAAACCCTTTTTTTTAAAAATTAATAACATAGTCAACTTTCAAACTTACATTTCAAAACATATATTATTAGGTCATTAATGAAGTTATGCATAACCATCAAATATCACAAGCTTACTTATATAATATAACAAGTCATACTATACATATATAAAATTCCTTAAGCATGCAACTTAAATCAAAATCAATTTTAAACTTGCATGCTTTGAACTTATATATGAAATGATACATCCAATCGGCACCAACCATACATTATATAATAAGTAAAAAGAACTTAAGTCATAGTCTAACAAAAAACCAAAATTAAACATAGATTTTTAAGCCGTTTTCTCACGGCTTTTATGTACAATGTGATCAATTCACAAAATCTCCCAAAATATTATCCTATACATGCCATAATGTTAACTTAGGATTAACTAAGAAGAGGTACCAAAACGTTGTAGGCTAGTGTGATGACTTCGACGACGATCCCGAGCACACAAAACGGATTAAAGAGATCTAAATGGGAGACAAGTAAACACACCAAATGGGTATTCAACTCAGTAAGTCATAAGCAATATAATACGGACTGTAAACATAGGATTATGAGAAAAATAATGTAAGATCAACTACTATTTCCATACCGAACTATGCCATAGCTACTTAGATTATCGATCCAACCACAAGCCAAATCCTACTATCCAATCGCAAATCAAAGCAACCAAATGATTTAAATCCAATCTCAAGATATGAAACTATGATGAACTAGACGAATCCATGCATATACGTTTCATGTCTCAAATTCAATATTTCCGTTAATAGTTCTATCACTCCATTCATTTCCTGCACATATTATATTATCAACCGAACTCGCACACATAGTGCTAATTAAATTTGCACACTTAGTGCCATACTAAACCGCACACTTAGTGCCTAGAATTTCCCTCATGTATCGCCATCCAAATCAGTACACATAGTGCCATTCAATTTCACACACTTAGTGCCAAAGTTGACTCATTATAGTATGGCTATTTACTTAATTCAAATAGCATACATGGTCACATTAATAAATATGAATATCACTCCAAAAGAATACCTAACAAAAGAACTTCTTTCATGATTCACTAGTATTATTTATGTACAAAACTAATCAACTTACAATTGCTTAAGGACTTACCTTATGTCGAATGAAATGATTCCCGAATGACTATTCAATATTCTTTGCTTTGCCTTTACTTGATTCTCCTCCCTTGGATTCTTGAGGTAGAATAAATGAATTTAGTAGTTTAATTACTTAGCAAAAATACTCATATATATATGAATTTAATGATTCCATTTCTTCTTACAACAATCCTTGTTCAAAACATCAAAGTCTCAACTAATATTTATATTATGCCATAAAGCCGAATGCGTTATCCCTTCCAAATAACATTATACCAAATATAATTACACTCAAATATACATAAACGCATTTTTAACTATCAGAAATCACCATCATCAACATCAACTATCGCTCGATTAGGATCGGGATCCATCACTATACATAAACGCATTTTTAACTATCAGAAATCACCACACTATCAAATAAACATATAATGGCATGTATAGCTAGACCAATTTGCAATACGGTAGTCCTAGAATCGACTAAACCGTAGCTCGATACTTCAATAAAATGTAACACCCTAGCCCGCCTCCGTCGTAGGAGGAGTTAAGAATGTTACTAAGTAAGCCTTAATTTCGTTTTCTAAATATCAACCGTATAATTAAAACATTCGAGCATTATCGATCACATTCATGAACACTTTCATCATAAATATAAAAATTGCAAGTTGACTAGATAAGCCATTTATGCGTATGGCTATTCATATATATACAACACCAAAAGGTACTATGTCAAATTACAAAGTCGATCCTATACATGCCATTATCACAACTTAATCAAAAATGTACCAAAAAGCTTAGATAGTGTGGTTGACTTCGACTTTGGAACTTCCGAATCCGATGGAGGACGAGCAAAATCTATAAAACAGAGAAGCAAAACAAAAGAATAAGCATTTCAATGCTTAGTAAGTTTTAAGTAATGAAATCATCTAAGAAATTGGCATATTAATATCAAGTCTATTTAAATCAGCCTTGGGCCGAACCCAAACATAACGAAAGTGCTTCTTTATCGATCATATCATAAAGGGAAAAATCAATACGTTCATCTATTCCTTTAATTTATAACTGAATACGATCTTCCCAAATTTTCAGACAACTCTCATGCATATATATATATAGCCTACTAGTGATGTTGAAATCGCCTAAGTTAGTACTCATACCTTCTAATCCAATAATAAACATTCAAAGGATTTTAAACGCTAGTTTAAGCATAATTGCCGACTTTCGAAACACGAAATATAACGATCAATCATATCTTCAACGAAAGCATTTACTTACTTGATCACTTCACGTTAAATTGTACTTATGCTTGGAATTAACTTGACATGCATTATATAAATTCACTTGTGCATACTTACGGTTTATCCACCCAACTCATAGGCTGGCGAAGACGTCCTTATGAACTAAAACCCGAATCTTAGAACTGGCTCAGAAGCCCTTCGAGACTAAGCTCGGTTTGCGCTGCTGGCTTAAAGGCCCTTCGAACTAAGTTCGGCAATAACACTAGCGCAGAGCCCTTCGGAACTAAGTCCGGCTTTAACGATGGCTTAAAGCCCTTCGGAACCAAGTCCGGTTTTTAACACTGGCTTATAGCCCTTCGAGACTTAGCTCGGTTTCAAACCTTGATCAACAATCATACATCCACACATTTAAACAACACTTTGATATTTGAATACAATTTCAGCATTCTTTCTAACCATTTTACAATTAATTCACTAGTCATAACAAATGACATATTCTCGTTTCATTATTCCGGAAACTTTCTATTATCATGCGATTACAAACAAGTATTTTACCTATTTATTTGATCATACGATGCAAGCAAGACCATTACGTCATAATTTATTCATCGCAATCATAATTTGATAATTTCTATGTATAAATATACGTTATATTCCATTACTCAAAGACTTACCTTGTATTTTTTAGGCAAGTTCGGGTTGGCTATTCCGCGACTTTAGCTTTTCCTTATCCGAGGTTGCCCCTCTATGCTCTTGAGCTTTAATCAATAAATTTTAAACTAACCATTAATCAATTACTCAAGTATTACTTTCAGAATATAGCACACATATATATATATATTTGAATTTCACACATACAACTTATAGTAAGCTTATAAAAATCAATAAGCAATTCATTAGTAAATCACAACTTCCCTATAAGCTGAGTTACTGAGCAACAGTCATTAATTTACTTATAACTTGAGCTACGACACTCCAAATCAAAGACCGTAAATTTTCCTCGAAAATAGACTAATTTATCTTTTAGCCATAAAATTTTCATAATTTTTAGTCTAGCCAATCACTACCAGATTTTTCTTAAAGTTCACCCTGTTTTACTGCTTGACTAAACTGACCATTCTTCGATACTTAATCAGATTTCTCATTGTACAAAATTCAAAATGTGTTCTCACTTATTTCATTTGAAACTAGACTCATTAAGGAATCTAAGCATATAAATTTTATCTTAAGGCCATTTTTGTACAATTTATACTGATTTTATAAAAACAGAACAGGGGATCTAGAAGCCATTCTGACTCTGTCCCACATTACTTCGATTTACTCATGATCGATGGTTCTTTTACTCTTATTGTTTCCACTATAGAAAACTAGACTCACTAAGCTTTCATTACACAATTTATTTAGCACCTAATTCATCCCCTATAATTTATAGTGATTTTCTAAAATCACCTTACTGCTGCTGTCCAAAGTAGACTACCACAATTTACCCATTCACATATCCAAACATTCTTTGCATACATATTAATTTAGTGCTATACATTAAAATCTATATAACCGATTGTACATGTACCCATGGTATATATGTATTTTGTGACTACATCCTTGATATAAGTCTAATATAAACTTTGCCATTATATTCGGCCATCACAAAACATAGATACACACATGACATACACTTACTCATATACCAAAGATATACCTAACCTTAATGAAACAAAACACATTACTTAGTCACTTAAACTAATCACAACCCACATACAACATTGATCACTTAATAAACTAAAAATCATCTTTATCAATACACTTCTAATCATTATTATTTATCACCTTATATAATATTAGCAAGATGGATTGATTTCTCATTAATATACCATCTTAGCCGAACATGCCCAAGCATTGACATTATTCATATTCTATTTCTTACATTATTCAAAATCATACTATTGGAATTCATGTATGATACCGAACCTTTAGACATTCAAACTTTTACCCCTTTTCTTTTCAAATCATCTAAATGGTAATGCTCACCTTCTAATATTCGAACACAAAACATTTGTGCAAGTAATTAAGCAATTCCAATTTCGGCTATTACACCTATATATATACTACCCAATTAAATTCTTACTAGTTCATACTTCTCTCATCAACATTTATTCATCTAAACCAAAAAAATAACCATATCTCTTCATTATCAACTATGGCCGAATGCTTCATTCACCCCCCCCAAAAAAACCAAAATTTCCACATGGGCTAGTTAAGGAACTTAGTAACTAACTTAGAATAAGCTAACATTTCAAAATTTAACATGAATTACTAACCTTCTTTTGAGATTAAGTTGACCGAATGCTATCCCCCTTTCTTCTCTAACATTCGGCTCCTAAGAAGGTAGATGAAGACTAATATTTTTCTTTTTCTTTTCTTTTGCTTTCCTATTACTCATTCTTATTTTCCTTTATTTCTTTATTTCACAAATTAGGCCATTATCATATAATATTATTAAACAACGCATAATTTTTGCCTACTATCATTATCATGGTCACAGCCACTACCACTAAAGTGGGGTATTAGACATGCAAACCCATTAATTTTCTCTATCAATTATTTGGCCACTACAAAAATGACCCATCATATTTCAAAACATCTCATATAGGTCCTATTTAATAAATTTCACATGCAACGACAAAATTATAGCATGAAACTTTCACACATACATTTACACATATAATAAGCATAGAATGTAACGGTTAACTATTTTTTTGTGACTCGGTTTTATGGTCCCGAAACCACTTCCCGACTAGGGTCAAATTAGGGCTGTCACAAATCTCCCTCACTTAAGAAATTTTCGTCCCCGAAAATCTTACCGGTAAATAGGTTTGGGTAACGTTCTTTCATAGAGTTTTCGATTTCCCACGTAGCTTCTTCGATCCCGTGTTTGAGCCATAACACCTTTACTAACGGAACCCTTTTGTTTCGCAACTCTTTCACTTCATGAGCTAGGATACGAATCGGTTCTTCTTCATAACTCATATTGGATTGAATTTCAACTTCTGATGGATTAATTACGTGCGAAGGGTCAGATCTATAACGTCGAAGCATCGAGACATGAAAAACATTGTGAATCTTTTCAAGTTCAGGGGGTAAAATCAATCTGTAAGCGACTAGCCCAATTCGTTCGGATATCTCATACGACCCGATAAACCTTGGACTCAATTTGCCTTTACGGCCAAATCTGAGCACTTTCTTCCAAGGTGAAACCTTAAGAAACACTTTATCTCCGACCTGATATTCAATGTCTTTTCGTTTCAAACCGCGTCACGATTTACGACGATCTGCGTTGCTTTCGGACTTTCACCGATTACTTTTACTTTACGTTCAAAGATCTTTAATCAAATCGACTCAACAATTTTACTTTCACTAAGCTCGGTCCAAAACAACGGTGTACGACATTTACGACCATATAAAGCCTCGTAAGGTGCCATCTTAATGCTTGATTGGAAGCTATTGTTGTAAGCAAATTCAATCAAAGGCAAATATCGTTCCCACGAACCACTAAACTCAAGGATGCAACATCTCAACATATCCTCGAGTATTTGAATAATCCGGTCGATTGACCATCGATCCTGGGATGAAAAGCGGTGCTAAAATGCAACTTGGTACCCAATGCTTCATGTAATTTCTTCCAGAATCGCGATGTGAATCTGGATCTCTATCCGATACAATAGAAATAGGTACCCGTGTAACTTCACAACTGAGAAATATACAAATTTCGGCTAGTTTGTCAAGTGAATAATCCGTATGCACGGAAATAAAATGAGCCGATTTTGTCAATCTATCAACAATCACCCAGATCGCATCTTTCTTGCTTGACGACAACGGCAACCAGAGACAAAATCCATCGTTACTCGATCCCATTTCCATTCGGGTATCATGATCGGTCAAGTAATCCCGAAGGTACTTGATGTTCCGCTTTCACCTGTTGACATACCAAACACTTCGAAACAAAGTCGGAAATGTCTCATTTCATACGGACCACCAAACCGACATTTTAGATCATTGTACATTTTTGTGCTACCCGGATGGATCGACATTCGACTATGATGAGCTTCATTTAAAATCATCGAAATAAGTTCTGAATTTCTTGGAACACACAATCGGTTTCGAACCTTACGATCGTCTTCATCAATTTGAAATTCGATTCCATACCCATGGCACATTCATTTCGTTTAGCAACCAATTCATCATCGACTTTTTGAGCTTCACTAATTTGATGAATCCACAAAGTGGTCTAGCCTTTAATTTCGCTACTAACACACTATCGGATAGAACGGACAAGTGTACATTCATTGCTCAGTAAAGCAAACAAGTGATTTGCGACTTAAAGCATCCGCAACCACATTAGCCTTTTCGGGTGATAATCAATGACAAGCTCATAATCTTTCAACAACTCAAGCCAACGTCTTTGTCGCAAATTTAATTCTCTCCGAGTCATCAAATATTTGAGACTTTTGTGATCCAAAATACATGGCACTTCTCTCCAAACAAGTAGTGTCGCCATAATTTAAGAGCAAATACAATGGCAACTAATTCGAGATCATGAGTTGGATAGTTTTTCTCATGTGGCTTCAATTGCCTCGGACGCGTATGCTACGACTCGACCTTCTTGCATCAACACATAACCCAACCCAAGTAAGGATGCATCATTTGTAAATGACAAACTCTTTCCGGATTCTGTTCAGTATCAAGATCTCAGGAGCTTCGGTCAAATAAGTCTTCAGTTGATCAAAACTTTTCTGACACTTTTCTGACCAATCAAACTTAACATCTTTTTGAAGTAGCTTCGTCATTGGTGCAGCTATCATTGAGAAACCTTTTACAAATCGTCGGTAGTAACCAGCAAGTCCCAAAAAGCTCCGAACCTCAGTAATATTTCTCGGAGGCTTCCAATTAAGTATGGCTGAAATTTTGCTCGGATCAACTCGAATACCTGATGCGGATACCACATGCCCCAAAAAGCTAACCTCTCTTAACCAGAACTCACACTTACTGAACTTAGCATATAATTGCTTATCCCGTAAAATTCGCAACACTAATCTCAGGTGCTCGGCATGTTCGGTCTCATTTCTAGAATAGACCAAGATGTCATCAATAAACACAACTACGAACCGATCCAAATACTGTCTGAAGATTCGATTCATCAAATCCATAAACACCGCAGGGGCATTAGTGAGCCCGAACGGCATCACTAAAAACTCGTAATGGCCGTATCTCATTCTGAAAGCAGTTTTGGGTATATCCGAATCTCGAACTCGCAACTGATAATAACCCGATCTCAAATCTATCTTTGAAAACACCGCGGCTCCCTTCAATTGATCAAATAAATCATCAATACGCGGTAACGGATATTTATTCTTTATTGTCACTTTATTCAGTTGACGATAATCAATACACAATCTCATGGTTCCGTCCTTCTTTTTCACAAACAATACTGGTGCACCCCAAGGTGAGAAACTTGGTCGAGCGAAACCTTTATCCGTCAACTCTTGCAACTGAGCTTTCAATTCTTTTAATTTTGTTGGTGCCATACGATACGGAGTTATTGAGATCGGTGTAGTCCCAGGCACAAGTTCGATGCCAAACTCTACCTCCGAACAGTGGTAAACCCGTGAATTCTTCGGGAAAAACATCCGGTATTCACAACCATCGCACATGATTCAGCTTCTTTTCTAATTCTTTGTCATCAAGTACATACGCAAGGTATGTTTCACACCCCTTTCTTACACATTTTTGAGCCAGCATCGACGATATTACAGCTGGCAACCTATTCAAGTCGGTAGACTCAACTCGAATTATCTCGTTATTCACACACCTCAACTCGATGGTTTTTCTTTTGCAATTTACAATTGCGTCATGTACGGTTAACCAATCCATACCGAGGATAACATCAAATTTGTCAAACGGTAAAAGTATCAAATCGGCCGGAAAACAGGAACCTCGGATTACTAGGGGGCATTTCTTGCACACTTGGTCGACAAGTACGTAACGACCCAAAGGATTTGACACCCGGATTACAAACTCAGTAGACTCAACAGGTAAAGTCTTACTGGATGCTAAGGTTTCACATATATAAGAATGAGTAGAACCGGGGTCAATCAAGCAATCACATTAGTATCAAAGAGAGTAAAAGTACCGTAATAACATCGGTGAAGAAGCATCCTCGCGTGCGCACAGATAGCATAAGCTCTCGCGAGGAGCACGAGCCTCCGATTTGGTGGTGGTATCTTTAGGCCCTCTCTGACCGCCACTAGCATGCCCCGGATTTCTAGGGGGCCTACCTCTTGCTGTAGTATTAGTCGGTTTTTCACTCTGATTCACATTCTGACCAGACAATCTCGGGCAATCTTTGATAAAATGATCCATCGATCCACATTTGAAACAGAGCGGTCACGAACTCTCTGACTTTCCGAATGCCACTTGCCACAATACTGACAATCAGATCTATCCTGACGATCATTGCCAACACTGGCAACAGAAGTAGCTCGTGTACTCATAGGGGGTCGATTACGATCCCGTCCAGAAAAACCCGAAGTATTCTTAGATCTATTTGGATCATCTCTAAACTTCTTCGATGATCGATGAAATGGTTTTCCGAAGATCTTTTCAAACTCTCTTGCTCCCAAATCAGCTCTCCTTTTTTCCTTCATCGAGCTCTTGGCTTTGCAAGCTCGCTCAACAAGTACTACAAATTCTCCGATTTCTAGAATACCAACGAGCAGTTTTATGTCTTCGTTCGGTCCCTCCTAAACGCGTTTACACATTACATCTTTCAAGAAACGCATTCTCGAGCATACCGACTAAGCCTCACAAACTTTCGTTCATAATCAGAATCGACATGGAACCTTGTTTAAGCTCAAGAAATTCTTTCCGTTTTTGATCGATAAATCTCTCGATCGATATACTTCTTCCGAAACTCGGTTTGGAAAAACTCCCATGTTACCCGCTCTCTAGGTACAATCAAATTAACGTATTCCACCAATAATAAGCGAATCACGTAACAAAGAGATAGCACACTTCAAGCATTCATCGGGTGTGCAAGAAAGTTCATCAAGTACCGGATAGTGTTATCCAACCAAAACTCACTTGTTGGCATCATCGCCATCTGTTGCTTTAAATTCGTGAGCCCGTGCTTTGGATTACATCAGCTGGGGCTTATTTAACCTCATCTAATCGGTTACGGAGAGGTATCACTGGTGCGAGGGGTGTATTGGTCGGAAGTGGGGTTGGGAATAGCCGTGTTAGTTCGAATGTACCGATTGAACCAATCATTCATCACGCTATAGAAAGCTTGTCTAGCTTCCTCATTACGATTACTAGCCATAGGTTGAGAGTTCACCGGAAATTTGTCCCTTGCGCTGCGAGGCGGTGCCACGCTCTCAACATCATCAACTATCGCCGATTAGGATCGGGATCCATCACTATACATAAACGCATTTTTAACTATCAGAAATCACCACACTATCAAATAAACATATAATGGCATGTATAGCTAGACCAATTTGCAATACGGTAGTCCTAGAATCGACTAAACCGTAGCTCGATACCAATAAAATGTAACACACTGAGCCTCCCTCGTCGAGGAGGAGTTAAGAATGTTACTAAGTAAGCCTTAATTTCGTTTTCTAAATATCAACCGTATAATTAAAACATTCGAGCATTATCGATCACATTCATGAACACTTTCATCATAAATATATAAAAATTGCAAGTTGACTAGATAAGCCATTTGCGTATGGCTATTCATATATATACAACACCAAAAGGTACTATGTCAAATTACAAAGTCGATCCTATACATGCCATTATCACAACTTAATCAAAAATGTACCAAAAAGCTTAGATAGTGTGGTTGACTTCGACTTTGGAACTTCCGAATCCGATGGAGGACGAGCAAAATCTATAAAACAGAGAAGCAAAACAAAAGAATAAGCATTTCAATGCTTAGTAAGTTTTAAGTAATGAAATCATCTAAGAAATTGGCATATTAATATCAAGTCTATTTAAATCAGCCTTGGGCCGAACCCAAACATAACGAAAGTGCTTCTTTATCGATCATATCATAAAGGGAAAAATCAATACGTTCATCTATTCCTTTAATTTATAACTGAATACGATCTTCCCAAATTTTCAGACAACTCTCATGCATATATATATATAGCCTACTAGTGATGTTGAAATCGCCTAAGTTAGTACTCATACCTTCTAATCCAATAATAAACATTCAAAGGATTTTAAACGCTAGTTTAAGCATAATTGCCGACTTTCGAAACACGAAATATAACGATCAATCATATCTTCAACGAAAGCATTTACTTACTTGATCACTTCACGTTAAATTGTACTTATGCTTGGAATTAACTTGACATGCATTATATAAATTCACTTGTGCATACTTACGGTTTATCCACCCAACTCATAAATTTGGCGAAGACGCGTCCTTATGAACTAAAACCGAATCTTAGAACCGCTCGAAGCCCTTCGAGACTAAGCTCGGTTTGCGCTCTTTGGCTTAAAGGCCCTTCGAACTAAGTTCGGCAATAACACTGGCGCAGAGCCCTTCGGAACTAAGTCCGGCTTTAACGATGGCTTAAAGCCCTTCGGAACCAAGTCCGGTTTTTAACACTGGCTTATAGCCCTTCGAGACTTAGCTCGGTTTCAAACCTTGATCAACAATCATACATCCACACATTTAAACAACACTTTGATATTTGAATACAATTTCAGCATTCTTTCTAACCATTTTACAATTAATTCACTAGTCATAACAAATGACATATTCTCGTTTCATTATTCCGGAAACTTTCTATTATCATGCGATTACAAACAAGTATTTTACCTATTTATTTGATCATACGATGCAAGCAAGACCATTACGTCATAATTTATTCATCGCAATCATAATTTGATAATTTCTATGTATAAATATACGTTATATTCCATTACTCAAAGACTTACCTTGTATTTTTCTGGGCAAGTTCGGGTTGGCTATTCCGCGACTTTAGCTTTTCCCTTATCCGAGGTTGCCCCTCTATGCTCTTGAGCTTTAATCAATAAATTTTAAACTAACCATTAATCAATTACTCAAGTATTACTTTCAGAATATAGCACACATATATATATATATTTGAATTTCACACATACAACTTATAGTAAGCTTATAAAAATCAATAAGCAATTCATTAGTAAATCACAACTTCCCTATAAGCTGAGTTACTGAGCAACAGTCATTAATTTACTTATAACTTGAGCTACGACACTCCAAATCAAAGACCGTAAATTTTCCTCGAAAATAGACTAATTTATCTTTTAGCCATAAAATTTTCATAATTTTTAGTCTAGCCAATCACTACCAGATTTTTCTTAAAGTTCACCCTGTTTTACTGCTTGACTAAACTGACCATTCTTCGATACGAATCAGATTTCTCATTGTACAAAATTCAAAATGTGTTCTCACTTATTTCATTTGAAACTAGACTCATTAAGGAATCTAAGCATATAAATTTTATCTTAAGGCCATTTTTGTACAATTTATACTGATTTTATAAAAACAGAACAGGGGATCTAGAAGCCATTCTGACTCTGTCCCACATTACTTCGATTTACTCATGATCGATGGTTCTTTTACTCTTATTGTTTCCACTATAGAAAACTAGACTCACTAAGCTTTCATTACACAATTTATTTAGCACCTAATTCATCCCCTATAATTTATAGTGATTTTCTAAAATCACCTTACTGCTGCTGTCCAAAGTAGACTACCACAATTTACCCATTCACATATCCAAACATTCTTTGCATACATATTAATTTAGTGCTATACATTAAAATCTATATAACCGATTGTACATGTACCCATGGTATATATGTATTTTGTGACTACATCCTTGATATAAGTCTAATATAAACTTTGCCATTATATTCGGCCATCACAAAACATAGATACACACATGACATACACTTACTCATATACCAAAGATATACCTAACCTTAATGAAACAAAACACATTACTTAGTCACTTAAACTAATCACAACCCACATACAACATTGATCACTTAATAAACTAAAAATCATCTTTATCAATACACTTCTAATCATTATTATTTATCACCTTATATAATATTAGCAAGATGGATTGATTTCTCATTAATATACCATCTTAGCCGAACATGCCCAAGCATTGACATTATTCATATTCTATTTCTTACATTATTCAAAATCATACTATTGGAATTCATGTATGATACCGAACCTTTAGACATTCAAACTTTTACCCCTTTTCTTTTCAAATCATCTAAATGGTAATGCTCACCTTCTAATATTCGAACACAAAACATTTGTGCAAGTAATTAACAATTCCAATTTTCGGCTATTACACCTATATATATACTACCCAATTAAATTCTTACTAGTTCATACTTCTCTCATCAACATTTATTCATCTAAACCAAAAAATAACCATATCTCTTCATTATCAACTATGGCCGAATGCTTCATTCACCCCCCCCAAAAAAACCAAAATTTCCACATGGGCTAGTTAAGGAACTTAGTAACTAACTTAGAATAAGCTAACATTTCAAAATTTAACATGAATTACTAACCTTCTTTTGAGATTAAGTTGACCGAATGCTATCCCCCTTTCTTCTCTAACATTCGGCTCCTAAGAAGGTAGATGAAGACTAATATTTTTCTTTTTCTTTTCTTTTGCTTTCCTATTACTCATTCTTATTTTCCTTTATTTCTTTATTTCACAAATTAGGCCATTATCATATAATATTATTAAACAACACATAATTTTTGCCTACTATCATTATCATGGCTGGCCACTACCACTAAAGTGGGGTATTAGACATGCAAACCCATTAATTTTCTCTATCAATTATTTGGCCACTACAAAAATGACCCATCATATTTCAAAACATCTCATATAGGTCCTATTTAATAAATTTCACATGCAACGACAAAATTATAGCATGAAACTTTCACACATACATTTACACATATAATAAGCATAGAATGTAACGGTTAACTATTTTTTTGTGACTCGGTTTTATGGTCCTGAAACCACTTCCCGACTAGGGTCAAATTAGGGCTGTCACACTTTAATTGCCTCGATGCGTAAGCCACAACTCGACCTTCTTGCATCAATACACAACCCAGCCCAAGTAAGGATGCATCACTATAAATAACAAATTCTTTACCAGATTCTGGCTGCACTAGCACTGGAGCTTCAGTTAAACAGGTTTTCAATCGGTCGAAACTTTTCTGACATTTTTCTGACCATTCAAACTTAACATCTTTTTGAAGTAATTTCGTCATCGGTGAGGCTATCATCAAGAAACCTTTTACAAACAGTCTGTAGTAACCGGCAAGTCCCAAAAAGCTCCTAACTTTAGTAACATTCCTCAGAGGCTTCCAATCCATTATGGCCGAAATTTTGCTCGGATCAACTCGAATACCCAATGCGGATACCACATGTTCCAAAAAGCTAACTTCACACAACCAGAACTCACATTTACTGAACTTCGCGTATAACTGCTTGTCTCTTAAAATCTGTAATACCAATTTCAGGTGCTCGGCATGTTCAGATTCATCGCGCGAATAGATTAATATGTCATCTATAAACACCACTACAAACCGATCTAAATACTGTCTAAATATTCCATTCATCAAGTCCATAAATACCGCAGGGGCATTAGTGAGCCCAAACGGTATCACTAAAAACTCGTAGTGACCATATCTCGTTCTGAAAGCAGTTTTAGGTATATCTGAGTCTCGAACTCACAACTGATAATAACCCGATCTCAAATCTATCTTTGAGAACACTGAGGCTCCCTTCAGTTGATCAAACAAGTCATTAATACGCGGTAGCGGATATTTATTCTTTATTTTCACTTTATTCAATTGACGATAATCGATGCACATCCTCATGGTTCCGTCTTTCTTTTTCACGAATAATACTGGTGCACCCCAAGGTGAGAAACTCGGTCGAGCAAAAACTCTATCCGTCAACTCTTGCAACTGAGTTTTCAATTCCTTCAATTCCGTTGGTGCCATACGATACGGAGCTATCGAAATTGGTGTGGTACCAGGTGCAAGTTCGATGCCGAATTCTACTTCTCAAACGGGTGGTAATCCCGGTAACTCCTCAGGAAAAACATCTGAATACTCGCAAACCACTGGTACCGATTCAAGTTTCTTTTCTGACTCTTTGCGATCAAGTACGTACACAAGATATGCTTGACTCCCCTTTCTCATATATTTTTGAGAGATCAACGAGGATATTATTGTTGGCACTCTGTTCAAGTCAGTAGACTCAACTCGAACTATCTCATTATTTGCACACCTCAAATCAATGGTCTTTCTTTTGCAATTTACAACTGCATCATGTACAGTCAACCAATCCATACTGAGAATAACATCAAATTCATCAAACGGTAAAAGCATCAAATCGACCGAAAAACAGGAATCTCGAATTATCAGGGGGTATTTCTTACACACTTTGTCAACGAGTACATATCGACCCAAGGGATTCGACACTCGAATTACGAACTCAATAGACTCAACAGGTAGAGTCTTACTGGATGCTAAAGTCTCACATACATATGAATGAGTAAAACCAGGGTCAATCAATGCAATCACATTAGTATCAAAGAGAGTGAAAGTACCAGTGATGACATCAGGGGAAGATGCCTCCTCTCGTGCACGGATGGCATAAGCTCTGGCAGGAGCTCGAGTCTCAGATCGAACAGCCGTATCAGAAATCCCTCTCTGACTACCACCTCTACCTCCTGTATTTCTCAGTGATCTACCTTTAGTCGTTGCATCACTCGATCTCGTACCTTGCACCTTATTCTTTTCATCAGGTTCCGTACAATCTCGAATAAAATGATCTCGCAATCCGCATCTATAATAAGCTCTGTTAATAGACTTACCCCAACATTCACCTATATGTCGTCTTCCACATTGTAGACATTCAAGTTTTTCTTGTTGATTGTTACCAACACTAGCAACCGAAGTAGCTCGAGAATCCGTTGACGGTCGCTCCCTGATAGAAATTCCTGCAGTCGTCTTCGATTTATTAGTATCGTCTCTGAATTTCTTTCCAGCCGAGAAAGAAGCTTTACCTGCCGATCTTTTACGAAAGTCTCTGGCTTCAGATTTAGCTTTCTTTTTCTCCTTTCCAAGCTCTTCAGCCTTGCAAGCCCGTTCAACTAGTGTTACAAATTCTTTTATTTCTAGAATACCCACCAGTAACTTTAAATCTTCATTCAATCCTTCTTCGAATCTTTTACACATGGCGACTTCATTAGCTACACACTCCCGAGCATATCGACTTAGTCTCACAAACTCACGTTCGTATTCAGATACTGTCAAACGACCTTGCTTAAGCTCTAAAAATTTTTTTACGCTTTTGATCCATGAATCGTTGGCTAATAAACTTCTTACAAAACTCCGCCTGAAAGAAATCCCAAGTAACTCGTTCCTTCAGGATAATAGAAGTTAGGGTTCTCCAACAATAGTAGGCCGAGTCCTATAACAAGGATATGGCACACTTTAGACACTCATCAAGTGTACAAGACAGCTCTTCAAAAACACGGATGGTGTTTTCAAGCCAAAACTCGGCCCTTTCAGCATCATCAGTAGCTGTGGCTCGGAATTCCTCGGCCCCACGCTTCCTAATCAAATCCACAAGAGGTTTACTCGGCCTCAAAGGATCAGTATTTGCTGGTATTATAGGCACCTGAGGCAGATTATTTAAATTCGAAAATGGTTGAGTAGCCGGGTTAGTTCGGGCGTATTGTGCGACCCACTCATTCATCATGGTAAAGAAGGCTTGTTTTGCCCCATCATCTTGATTATTCGCAGATGATTGAGGTTCAACAGGTGGTGTCCCTTGTGCAGGAGCAGCCGCTACACTCTCAACATCATCCGCTAAGGCCCTCTCTGAATTTGGGTTCCATTTACTAATCAAAACAATAATTTCAACCGTCAGAAGTCATCACACTATCATATACTAACATTATGGCATGTATAGCTAGACTCATACTCGCTACGATAGTGGAAGAATCGACTAAACCGTGGCTCTGATACCAATAAAATGTAACACCCCTAGCCTGTATCCATCATCGGATTAAGGTTATGAGGCATTATCGATCAAAACACAATTCCAATTATGTTTTTAATCTTCCAATCAAGTTAAAACCCTTTTTTTAAAAAATTAATAACATAGTCAACTTTCAAACTTACATTTCAAAACATATATTATTAGGTCATTAATGAAGTTATGCATAACCATCAAATATCACAAGCTTACTTATATAATATAACAAGTCATAATATACATATATAAAATTCCTTAAGCATGCAACTTAAATCAAAATCAATTTTAAACTTGCATGCTTTGAACTTATATATGAAATGATACATCCAATCGGCACCAACCATACATTATATAATAAGTAAAAAGAACTTAAGTCATAGTCTAACAAAAAAACCAAAATTAAACATAGATTTTTAAGCCGTTTTCTCACGGCCTTTATGTACAATGTGATCAATTCACAAAATCTCCCAAAATATTATCCTATACATGCCATAATGTTAACTTAGGATTAACTAAAAAGAGGTACCAAAACGTTGTAGGCTGGTGTGATGACTTCGACGACGATCCCGAGCACACAAAACGGATTAAAGAGATCTAAATGGGAGAAAAGTAAACACACCAAATGAGTATTCAACTCAGTAAGTCATAAGCAATATAATACGGACTGTAAACATAGGATTATAAGAAAAATAATGTAAGATCAACTACTACTGCCATACCGAACTATGCCATAGCTACTTAGATTATCGATCCAACCACAAGCCAAATCCTACTATCCAATCGCAAATCAAAGCAACCAAATGATTTAAATCCAATCTCAAGATATGAAACTATGATGAACTAGACGAATCCATGCATATACGTTTCATGTCTCAAATTCAATATTTCCGTCAATAGTTCTATCACTCCATTCATTTCCTGCACATATTATATTATCAACCGAACTCGCACACATAGTGCTAATTAAATTCGCACACTTAGTGCCATACTAAACCGCACACTTAGTGCCTAGAATTTCCCTCATGTATCGCCATCCAAATCAGCACACATAGTGCCATTCAATTTCGCACACTTAGTGCCAAAGTTGACTCATTATAGTATGGCTATTTACTTAATTCAAATAGCATACATGGTCACATTAATAAATATGAATATCACTCCAAAAGAATACCTAACAAAAGAACTTCTTTCATGATTCACTAGTATTATTTATGTACAAAACTAATCAACTTACAATTGCTTAAGGACTTACCTTATGTCGAATGAAATGATTCCCGAATGACTATTCAATTTTCTTTGCTTTGCCTTTACTTGATTCTCCTCCCTTGGATTCTTGAGGTAGAATAAATGAATTTAGTAGTTTAATTACTTAGCAAAAATACTCATATATATATGAATTTAATGATTCCATTTCTTCTTACAACAATCCTTGTTCAAAACATCAAAGTCTCAACTAATATTTATATTATGCCATAAAGCCGAATGCGTTATCCCTTCCAAATAACATTATACCAAATATAATTACACTCAAATATACTTAAGTATGAGTCAAACTCAACTTTGAAAACCAACCTCCTCATTTGGTCGATTTTAGAGAATCAAAGAAAATTTTACAATGTGTATACTATATAACCGAATGTGCAAGATTAAAATCAATATCACCTATGTACTTAACTACAATGCCGAATATAAAATTTTCAATGCAACATCATTTTTATTTCATTCAAACACATAGTTCCTCCATATAACTATTTGACCGAATATTTATAATTAACAAAGACTCCACATAAATTTCTAATATCATACCAATGTTCATATATCTATTAGCTAGTTCATTCCTTATCTCTCTAATATTCCTTTCAAAAGCTTCAAACAAAATTCACTTAACATCTATCCTTCACAACCGAATGCATATTTTTTTTCACCAAATAGAAAATTCAGCCCATGGGTTATAATATAGATTTGCCTAATAACCAAATTTCATACAATTTATTGAAAACTAACATGAAATCTTACCTTGATTAATCCTTAGTTGACTGAATGCTTCAAACAATTTTTCTTTCTTTCTTTCTTTAGGTTTCGGTTTTTAGCAAAGAGAAGATGAACACTCTCCCACTTTCCTTTCTTATTTTATTCATCTTTTTCTTATAAATTTATTATATCATTTGCCAATTAAAATTGTATTTAATTTAACTTAGTGGAACAACATCATTTCATGGCCGGCCACTACATGCATTAAGGGTAAATTGACATGCAAACCCAAGCTTTCTCACCTCATTATTTTTAGATCCTTACAAATTACCTACCATCTTTTCTAAATTTTTCAACTAAATCCTTTCAAGAAGAATTTACATTCCTAAGACTAAATTAAAACTTTTAATTTTTCATACATACACTATCACACATAAATATATGCAATTTAAAATTAAATAAATTTTTGTGACTCGGTTTTGTGGTCCCAAAACCACATTCCAACTAGGGTCTAATTAGGGTTGTCACAGCTTCGGCTATGTATTGGCACTTAGGGTGCAAGGTTCCCATGTATTTGATATTATTCCAAATGGTTCCATGGGTATATTGAAGATATGAAATGGTTAGAAATAGATATGTATCAGTACAGTTATGTATGAAAACTATATGAGCATTGAATCTGTTAAAGTTTTGATTTCATGATTATTTATGTGATTGAATATATGTTAACCTTATGATTTAATGATTTTGTTGTATATTATGATCATACTACTTGTTTGGTGATTGAATGGTAAGCTTTACTTATTAACTATATGAGCTTACTAAGCTTTATAGCTTACTCTGTTTACTTTTTAGTGTTTTATAGTGATTATTGAAGCTAGCTCAGATTGGGAGTCGTTGGAGATCTCATCAAACTGTCAAGCTCACTTTGGTACTTTGGTACTTTTGAACTTATGTATTTGGTTATATGGCATTATAGGAATTATGGTCATTTTGGCATATAGTTTGGTAATGGATTTGGCCATTTGAGTTGGCTTGTAAATGATGAATGGTCAGTTATGTGTATAGCCATGTGACTTGGCTTATTTTGGTTGATTTGGTTGTGTATATATATGTGTAAATGGCCTTTTGATATGTTGTGTATAATTGCTATGTGAAGCTTGTTGTGCATTGGCATTATAGATACCAAATGGTTAAAATTTGAGATAGATATGCTTGTGGTTTTAGGCCAATTAGTGCATAATTGAAAGTGACCATTTAGATGATTTGAAAATGTGAAATTGGTATGAATTGAATGACTTATTTGGATATTTGTGTGTTTTGGCTTGGTTGAGATTGATTTGACTGCCTATTTATATCATGATATATACCATTTGGTTTATGTAGGTGATTGAAAGATTTAGTGAGAAAGATGGCTTGGTAAATAGCCTATTTTTGTCTATACGGGTAAAGACACGAGCGTGTGTCTCAGTCGTGTGTGACACATGGTTAAGTGACACGGCCGTGTGTTCCTTGGTGTTTAATTAGAAATCAAACCAGTATGCTCCACATGGCCCAGCACACGGGCGTGTGACTTGGCCATGTGGTATAAGTCAGTATACCCTACAGGTTTGGCACGGCACGGCCTGGCACACAGGCGTGTGAGGCTATTTTGAAGGGCACACGGGTGTGTGTGTTAGCCGTATGACCCAAGTTAGAGAGTTACACGGGGTTGGACACGGGCTGGGACACGGCCATGTGATCCCATTTCGAATGTCCACACTGTTTATGACACGGGTGTGTCTTTGGCCGTGTGAGACACATGGCAAGGACACATGGGCGTGCGTCCCCTATATTTTGTAAAATTTTCTAAGTGTTCCAAAAATTTCCTGAGATATCAGTTTAGTCCCGAACCACTCCTAATACATGATTTGGGCCTCGTGGGCTTGTATTAGGGACAATGTTGTTGATTGTCAATGGTTTGTATTTGAAATGGAAAAATGTATAAGAAATGTATGTTTATTTGTGTAATAAGTCCGGTAATGCTCTGTAACCCTATTTTGGCAATGAATACGGGTAAGGGGTGTTACATCGCAGAATAAGTTTTGCTTACATATTAAGAAAACAAGGAAATGTACTAATAAAGGAGTTCAAAATGAATATAACGCATACAACAAGCGTCATATATGTTAGATCTAGTGCCCTAAGTGTACTATATTCATTTTGTATAGTAATAACTCTTGAAAAGAGTTATATTTCATCCCCTTAGACTTAGTTAATTGCTTGTACTTAAGTGTTGTTAGTTGCATTTTAGGATATTGCATTGGCGCTTTTAAAGCATCGCGTTGAAGAGTTTGGATTACACTTAATTGTGATTACATGTTGCTTTTAACCACTTGTGGGAGGGATTTGTTTGGCGATTGTTTGGCAGGTGTAGAGTGTAGAGCAAAGGTTGATGGTTTGTGTAATAGTTTGGTTTAGACCCTAGTCGGAATAGTGGTTTTAGGACCACAAATTCGAGTTTAAAAAATATTTTAATATTATTTTCTGTGCCTATTATATGTGAATTGATATATATGAAAATTTCGTATGAAAATTTGATCATTTTGTGCTCAATTTGATAAAAAGATTTAATCGGCGTAAAATGTAAAAGTTGCCTGCTGATTGTTAAAGTGCCTATTTGATTTGTCTTATTAAAAGAGAGGTCCTTATGATGTAATTTGACCATTAGAAGTGTGAGTGGACATTTATGACCTTATATTATGTGTTTTAAAATGTTATTCATTAAGGTTATTTAAGTAATTTGTTTAATATATGATAATTAAAAAAAAACCAAATGGTTCATCATTTCTTACATTTTCTCAACCAAAAATTAGACAAGAAGAAAGCCAAAGATTAGGTTTTCATTCGACCATAGTTGAAGCTTGATTAAAGGTTCATTTTGATCCGTTTTTGATAATTTCTATGTTTTTGTAATCGTTGTTTAGTGTACTATCAAGCCCATGTCTCAATTTCTAATTTTGTTGATGATTTTGAGTTATGCCATTATTGATTTTGTGATCTTTGAAATGTTAGTTGATGGAAAATAAAAGATATGTTTTGGGTTAACATATTTTGTATTTGAAATTTTGATGAATTTGAGTAATTTGGACTAAAGTGTAAAATTTGTAAATTGAGGGACTAAAATGTGAAATAAATGAAATATGTGGGCTTGTATGAGCTATATGAAAATTTGGCTAGACATGTGTATAAAGAAATTATGTGTATTTTGTGATTTTATGAAATAAAGACTAAAATGTCAAAATGTAAAAATGTGAGGGCTAGTTTGTAAAATGCCCTAAATATGTGTATATGGATTTATTTGAATGATTTGGTGAATAAAATGGTTAAATTTGAATATGTTTAGATCAAGAACCAAAGAAAACGGAATTAGATCGAGGGAAAGCGAAAGTCATTGAATAGTTGCTCGTTTTCGTTCATTTCCGTACGAGGTAAGTCGATATACAAATAAATGTATTTGAATTGATTTATTCATGTATATATGACATTGTATTATGATGAATGATATTATGAGAGTTGGATATGAGATATCCGAGAAACTATCGACAAAGTGTCGACGTCCGAAAAGCCCCATACAAACCTTAGGAATAGTTAGGATACATATGTCATGACATAGGATCCGATATGTGTTATCGTGTAAGACCACGTCTGGGACGTTGGCATCGACTTATGATTTACATGTAAGACCACTTCTGGGACGTTGGCATCGTATTTGATTTCGTGTAAGACCCTATCTAGGACAGTGGCATCGATGCTTGATTACATGTAAGACCACGTCTAGGACGTTGGCGTTGTATTTGCTTTCTGAGCTATCTGCGTATCCTTATGATTCCGAATGGTTCAACGAGCATTCCGAGAAATGAATGATTATATGAGATATGTATCCGATTCAGGTACGTTTGAATTGTATACTATGTTTGAGAATGAAAGGTAAGTATATATGCAAATGAGGATATATAATCTAAGTATGTGAATATATGCTATATGTGAAAATGATTTGAGAATATGTGATATGTATATGAACAAGAGGTTTGTTTTGATTATTGGCTAAGGTATATGTAATTTGATAATGTTTATATGTTTTAAATGGTAAGTTTATTTGTATATGGCTTACTAAGCTTTTGAAAGCTTACTCTAAGTGTTTTTCAACTATTTTTATAGATATCAAAGCTATTGGAAGCTCGGGAATCATCGAGGATCATCACCATATTATCAAACTATATTTTGTTACCTTTTGAAAATGTATATATTGAAGTATGGCATGTATAGGCTAGAAGTGCTTTGATTATGTTTTGTGATTTTGGTATATGAAATGTGATGCAATATGATCTATTTGATGTGTTCATAAATGGCTAAGAGAAATGGTAAGTTTGGTAAGGTTTTGACATGATATTTGATCATATGATTAGAGATTATGAAACCATATATTTTGGTATGTTTTTAATTTATGGAATGACATGAATTAGTAGGTGATATGAACATGAAATTGGTTGAAAATGTTATGGCATGATGGGTATATGTTTTGGTTTTGAAATTGGCTGAAATTATAGTGCTAATGTGCTTGGTTTGATGCTTGTAGGTTTGGCCCAAATTGGATGGCAAATTGGCTTTTCAAATGGCCTATTTTTGTCTACACGGGCAGAGACACGGGCGTGTGTCTTAGCTATGTGCGACACACGGTCATGTTGCACGGTTGTGTGTCCCTTGGGGTACTCTACAATTGTAAGTCAGGCTTGAACACGGCCAAGGCACACGGGCGTGTGGCTAGCCGTGTGGCCCAAGTCAGTTTTGACCACGACCAAGGCACACGGGTGTGTCTTGTGGCCGTGTGGGGCACACAGCCTGTTTACACGGGCGTGTGACCTGTACAAATTAAAAAAAAAGTTTAAGTTTCAAAAATTTTTGTTTGAGCTCGGTTTAGTCCCGACCCCTTTTTAATGCATGATTAAGGTCTCGATGACTGATACAAGGGACATTATGGTAATGTTTGACCTTTGATGCTATGATGTTTGTGAAATGAATGTTAAATGTACCGCTTTGCCCGATAATGCCTTTAACCCTAGTCCAGCGATGTATACGGGTTAGAGGTGTTACATTTTATTGGTATCAGAGCTATGGTTTAGTCAGTTCTAGGACTACCATAGCGTATGTGAGTCTAGCTATACATGCCATATTTATGATCTGCTACAGTGTGATGAATCCTGATAATGAAAATGTGTTTTTATATAGCAAATAGATCCCAAACGAGTCGTAGCTAACGATGTAAAAAGCAATGTGCCTACTCTCACGCAAGGGACAGCGCTATCCGACTCTAGACTGGCTACGAGTAGCCATGATGGAGAGGCTAGACAAGCCTTTTATCAGATGATGAATGATTGGTTCACCCAATACATTAGAACTAATCCGGCTGTTCAAGAAACCTCAACCCCAACTAATCCCTTTCAAGTTCCTACTATGTCACAAGCTAATCCAAATTAGTTGATTAAGCCTCCGGTTGATAAGATTAGAAAATATAAAGCTGAAAAATTTTGTGCTACTATGAATGATGATACTGAAAGAGCCAAGTTCTGGTTAGAGAATATGATACGAGTGTTCGATGAATTGTCTTTGAATCTGGATGAATGCATAAAGTGTGCTGTCTCACTTTTGAGAGATACGACCTATCACTGGTGGAAAACATTGATATTCGTGGTTCTGAGGGAACGAGTCACTTGGGATTTCTTTCAAGCTGAATTTTGAAAGAAATACATTAGTCAGAGATTTATCGATTTGAAACGTAAAGGGTTTCTTGAGCTTAAACAATGCCGTATATGTGTTATAGAATACGAGCGATAATTTGTGAGATTGAGTCAGTATGCTCTAGAATGTGCTTCGACTGAAGCAATTATGTGCAAGAGATTCGAAGATGGCTTGAATGAAGACATCAAATTGTTAGTCGGGATTTTAGAGATTAAAGAGTTTGTTGTGCTTGTTGAGCGAGCATGTAAAGTTGAAGAACTAGGGAAAAAGAAAAGAAAAACTGATTCAGAAGCTAGAGAAGTGCAAAAAAGATCAATAAGCAAGTCATTTCATTCGGCAACAAAGAAATTTCGAGATGATAATAGCCATTCAAAGGCTAATGTGGGACATTTGAGTAGAGATCGTGCTAGATCGCATTCAAGCTATAAAGCTCCAGCTACTTCTGTTGCTAGTGTAGGAAATACTAAATCCGATCGGCCCGAGTGTAAACACTGTGGTAAAAGACATCCTGGTAATTGTACACTGTATGATCGAACCTGTTTCAAATTTGGATCATTAGACCATTTTATCTGTGATTGCCTCGAACCTGTCGGGCAAGAGATTGTGCAAAATTGAGGCCAAATGGCAATGCATCTTGTGGTAGACCTCATATAAATACGGGAAATGTGAGTGGCAGTCAGAGAGGAACAAAAGACACTGTTGTTATATCCGAGGCTCGTGCACCAGCCAGAGCCTATGCCATTCGAGTTCATGAGGAAGCTTCATCTCCTAATGTGATTACGGGTACTTTCACAGTTTATGATATTTCTATGATTGCTTTAATAGATCCTGGATCAACACATTCATATATATGCATGAATTTAGGGAACAATAAGACTTTTCCTGTAGAGTCTACTGGATTTGTAATTAAAGTTTTGAACCCCCTAGGCAGATGTGTTTTGGTTGATAGAGTCTGCAAGAATTGTCTGTTAATGTTTTGAGACATTTGTTTTTCGGCTGATCTAATGTTATTACCTTTTGATGAGTTTGATATAATTTTGGTATGGATTGGCTAATTTTGCACAATGCTATTGTGAATTGCAAACGGAAAACTATTAATTTGAGATGCAAGAATGATGAAATAGTTCAAATTGAATCTACTGATTTGAATGGGTTGCCTACAGTGATATCTTCGATGAAAGCTCTGAGTATTGTGAGAAAAGGTGGTGAAGTTTATTTTGCCTATGTGATTGATTCGAAAGTGTCAGAAAAGAGAGTTAAATCAGTACCTGTTGTTTGTGAATTCCCTGATGTGTTTCCTGAAAAACTTTCGAGATTACCTCCAATTCAAGAGGTTGAATTTGGCATTGAGTTATTACCGGGAACTAATCCGATTTTGATAGCTCTGTATTGAATGGACCTGATCGAACTAAAAGAATTAAAGCCTTAGTTGCAAGAGTTGATCGATAGAGGGTTTGCTAGACCGAGTTTCTCACCTTGGGGTGCTCCTGTTCTATTTGTGAAAAAGAAAGACGGTACGATGAGAATGTGCATAGATTATCGTCAGTTGAACAAAGTGACTATCAAGAATAAGTATCCTCTACCTCGAATTGATGATTTGTTTGATTAGTTAAAAGGACCTACTGTGTTTTCGAAGATAGATCTGAGATCGGGTTATTATCAGTTGAGAGTAAAAGACTCAAACATTCCGAAAACTGCTTTCTGAATGAGGTATGGACATTATGAATTCTTAGTTATGCCTTTTGGATTAACGAATGCACCTGCTATCTTTATGGATTTGATGAACAAAATTTCTAGACTGTATTTAGATCAATTTTTTGTCGTATTCATTGATGACATATTGGTTTATTCGTGTGATGAATTCGAGTATGCTGAACATTTAAGAATAGTGCTACAGACTTTGTGAGATAAGCAGTTGTATGCGAAGTTTAGTAAATGTGAATTCTGGTTGCGCGAAGTTGGTTTTCTGGCCATATTATGTCAGCATCTGGTATCCGAGTTGATCCGAGTAAAATTTAAACTATTTTGGATTGGAAGCCTCCGAGGAATGTCTCCGAAAATTTTTGCAGTTTTCTGGGACTTGCCAGTTATTATAGACGGTTCGTAAAAGGCTTTTCTATGATTGCAACTCCATTAACAAAACTGTTTCAGAAAGATGTGAAGTTTGAATAGTCCAAAAAGTGTCAGAAAAGCTTTGATTAATTGAAAGTTCTATTGACTGAAGCTCCAGTGTTAGTATTACCCGAATCGGGTAAAGAATTTGTGATCTATAGTGATGCTTCGTTGAATGGTCTGAGATGTGTTTTGATGTAGGGAGGCAAAGTTATTGCTTATGCTTCGAGACAGTTAAAGCCACACAAAAAAGAATTACCCGACGCACGATCTAGAATTAGCTGCGATTGTGTTTGCTTTGAAAATTTAGTTTCACTATCTGTTCGGTGAAAAATGTCACTTTTATTCTGATCATAAGAGTTTGAAATATCTGATGACTTAGAAAGATCTGAATCTACGACAAATAAGGTGGTTAGAACTCCTAAAAGACTATGAACTTGTGATCGATTATCATCTAGGAAAAGCCAATGTTGTTGCTGATGCTTTGAGTCAGAAATCATTGTTTGCATTACATACTTTGAATACTCATTTAGCCTTGTCTAATGATGGTTCAGTTTTAGCAGAATTGAAAGTGAGACCTTTATTCTTACAGCAGATTATTGATATTCAGAAGTTTGATAATGAAATTTTAGCAAAACGAGCTTAGTGTGATTTGAATTCTGATTCTGAATATCGAATTGATAAAGATGATTGTTTGAGATTTCGAGATCGAATTTGTGTTCCTAGAAATCCAGAGTTAATCCAGATGATTTTGAATAAAGCTCATAACACTTGTTTATCTGTTCATCTGGGTAGTACAAAAATGTATAATGATTTGAAGCAACATTACTGGTGGTCTGGAATGAAAAAGATATCTCTGACTTTGTTTCTAAATGTCTAATATATCAGCAAGTTAAAGCTGAACATCAGGTGCCATCTGGTTTATTACAGCCGATTATCATTCCAGAATGGAAATGGGATAGAGTGACAATGGACTTTGTTTCGGGTTTGCCCCTATGTCTGATAAAGAAAGATGAAATCTGGGTAGTTGTTGACCGATTGACAAAATCAACTCATTTTATTCCGGTACGATCTGATTACTCGCTTGATAAGTTAGCTGAATTGTACATTTCCAAAATTGTGAGATTACATGGTGTGCCATTATCTATTGTGTCAGACAGAGATCTGAGATTCACACCACGATTCTGGAAGAAGTTGCAAGATGTTCTGGGTACGAAATTGCATTTCAGTACTGCTTTTCACCCACAAACAGAAGGTCAATCCGAGTGGATTATTCAAGTTCTCGAGGATATGTTGAGATGTTGCATTCTTGAGTTTGAAGGTACGTGGGAACGGTATTTACCTTTGATTGAATTCGCCTACAATAATAGTTTTCAATTGAGCATCAAAATGGCATCCTATGAAGCCTTATATGGTCACAAATGTCGTACACCATTGTATTAGACTAAGCTCAGTGAGAATAAGATTCACGGGGTCGATTTGACAAAAGAGACTGAATAAAAAGTTAAAGTGATCCGAGATAGTCTGAAAGCAGCTTCCGATCGTCAGAAGTCATATGCGAATTTGAAACCAAAAGATATTGAATTTGAGATCGGTGACAAAGTGTTTTTGAAAGTATCCTCGTGGAAGAAAGTACTCCAATTTGGCCGTAAAGGCAAATTGAGTCCGAGGTTCATTAGGCCGTATAAAATTATCGAGTGTATCGGGTTAGTTGCTTACAGATTGTTATTGCCACCAGAGTTAGAAAATATTCATAATGTGTTTCACGTATCGATGCTTCGACGATACAGATCCTATTCTTCACATGTGATTCCTCCGTCTGAGATTGAGATTCAGTCTGATATGACTTATGAAGAAGAACCGATCCGTATATTAGCTCGCGAGGTTAAAGAACTGCGAAATAAGGAAATTCCATTAGTAAAAGTGATGTGGCATCGACACGGTATTGAAGAGGCTATGTGGGAGTCTGAAGATGCTATGAGACAACAGTATCCAAATCTGTTCAACGGTAAGATTTTTGGGGATGAAAATCCCTAAGGGGGGAGAGTTGTAACGGTCCGATTTAGACCCTAGTCAGAATAGTAGTTACGGGACCACAAATTCGAGTTTGAAAAATATTTTAATATTATTTTCTGTGCCTATTATATGTGAATTGATAACTGTGAAAATTCCGTATGAAAATTTGATAGTTTATGTGCTCAATTTGATAAAAGGATTTAATCGCGCAAAATGTAAAAGTTGTCTGCTGATTGTTCAAGTGCCTATTTGATTTATCTTATTAAAAGAGAGGTCCTTATAATGCAATTTGACCATTAAAAGTACGAGTGGACATTTATGACCTTATAATATGTGTTTTAAAATGTTATTCATTAAGGTTATTTAAGTAATTTATTTAATATATTATAATTAAAATAAAACAAACCAAATGGTTCATCATTTCTTACATTTTCTCAATCGAAAATTAGAAAAGAAGAAAGCCAAAGATTAGGTTTTCATTCGGCCATAGTTGAAGCTTGATTAAAGGTTCGTTTGTGATCCGTTGCTTAGTGTACTATCTAGCCCATATCTCAATTTCTAATTTTGTTGATGATTTTGAGTTATGCCATTGTTGATTTTGTGAGCTTTGAAATGTTAGTTGATGAAAAATAAAAGATATCTTTTGGGTTAACATATTTTGTATTTGAAATTTTGATGAATTTGAGTAATTTGGACTAAATAGTAAAATTTGTAAATTGAGGGACTAAAATGTGAAATAAATGAAATATGTGGGCTTGTATGAGCTATATGAAAATTCGGCTAGACATGTGTATAAAGAAATTATGTGTATTTTGTGATTTTGTGAAACAATGACTAAAATGTCAAAATGTGAAAATGTGAAGGCTAGTTTGTAAAATGCCCTAAATATGTGTATATGGATTGATTTGAATGATTTGGTGAATAAAATGGTTAAATTTGAATATGTTTAGATCAAGAACCACAGAAAACGGAATTAGATCGAGGGAAAACGAAAGTCGTTGAATAGTTGCTGGTTTTCGTTCATTTCCGTACGAGGTAAGTCGATATACAAATAAATGTATTTGAATTGATTTATTCATGTATATATGAAGTTGTATTATGATGAATGATATTATGAGAGTTGAATATGAGATATCCGAGAAACTATCGACAAAGTGTTGACGTCCGAAAAGCCCTGCACGAACCTTAGGAATAGTTAGGATACATATGTCATGACATAGGATCCGATATGTGTTATTGTGTAAGATCACGTCTGGGACGTTGGCATTGACTTATGATTTACGTGTAAGACCACTTCTGGGACGTTGGCATCGTATTTGATTTCATGTAAGACCCTGTCTAGGATAGTGGCATCGATGTTCGATTACATGTAAGACCACGTCTAGGACGTTGGCATTGTATTTGCTTTCCGAACTATCCGCGTATCCTTATGATTCCAAATGGTTCAAGGGCATTCAGAGAAATGAATGATTATATGAGATGTGTATCCGATTAAGGTACGTTTGAATTGTATACTATGTTTGAGAATGACAGGTAAGTATATATGCAAATGAGGATATATAATCTAAGTATGTGAATATATGCTATACGTGAAAATGATTTGAGAATATGAGATATGTATATGAACAAGAGGTTTGTTTTGATTATTGGCTAAGGTATATGTAATTTGATAATGTTTATATGTTTTGAATGATAAGTTTATTTGTATATGGCTTACTAAGCTTTTGAAAGCTTACTCTGGGTGTTTTTCAACTATTTTTATAGATATCGAAGCTACTGGGAGCTCGGGAAACATCGAGGATCATCACCACACTATCAAACTATATTTTGGTACCTTTTGAAAATGTATATATTAAAGTATGGCATGTATAGGCTAGAAGTGCTTTGATTATGTTTTGTGATGTATATATTTAGCCATGTGATATGGCTTGGTATGGTTGTGATTATGGTTTGATTTTGGTATATGAAATGTGATGCAATATGATCTATTTGATGTGTTCATAAATGGCTAAGAGAAATGGTAAGTTTGGTAAATTTTTGGCATGAGATTTGATCTTATGTTAGAGATTATGAAACCATATGTTTTGGTATGTTTTTGATTTATGGAATGACATGAATTAGTAGGTGATATGAACATGAAATTGGTTGATAATGTTATGGCATGATTGGTATATGTTTTGGTTTTGAAATTGGCTAAAATTATAGTGCTAATGTGCTTGGTTTGATGCTTGTAGGTGTGACCCAAATTGGGTGGCAAATTGACATTTCAAATGGCCTATTTGTGTCCACACGGGCAGAGACACGGGCGTGTGTCTCAGTCGTGTGCAACACACGGTCATGTTGCACGACTGTGTGTCCCCTGGGGTACCCTACAATTGTAAGTCAGGCCTGAGCACGGCTAAGGCACACGGGCGTGTGGCTAGCCGTGTGACCTAAGTCAGTTTCGACCACGGCCAAGGCACACGGGTGTGTCTTGTGGCTGTGTGGGCAAGTCAATATGTATGCCCTGTTTTGGCACGGCCTAGACACACGGGCGTGTCTAATGCCGTGTGAGGTACACGACCTGTTCACACTGGCGTGTGACCTGTACAAATTTAAAAAAAATGTTTAGGTTTAAAAAAAATTTTATATGAGCTCGGTTTAGTCCTAACCCCTTTTTAATGCATGATTAAGGTCTCGATGACCGATACAAGGGACATTATGATAATGTTTGACCTTTGATGCTATGATTTTTGTGAAATGAATGTTAAATGTGCCGATTTATTCGGTAATGTCTTTAACCTTAGTCTGACGACGGATATGACTTAGGGGGTTATAGTTTGTCATGGCAGAGTATGGACAGTTTGCCAACACAAATGCCGTGGCAATGCTGGGAAGATGCCTAGTTAGCACTCAACGCGTCCCGCTCTTGGCTGCACATGTACGTTTACCAAATATATCTATCTGGCAAATAGATGAAGAATCATGGATTAATGGACCTACCCTAAAAGGTGAAACTTATAAAAGCCAAGCAGGGAATCGTAATTAGGCGGTAGCCTTTAGACGAAACAAAGCAACCTTGAACAGCCAAAAATAGATTCGGATAGCAGCCTTGGATGAAACAAAAAATATTTAGTAGGGGCTAAGAACAAGGGCGGTAGAAGAAGGAGAAAACGACTGGAATAATCTTTAGCAACTACAAGACATTGCGTTGCCTGTGTTGAGAGTTGGATAGGCAAAAGCTGTCATATCAAATTTACTCATTTGTTTTTTATCGTGCTTTTTTTAAAAGCTTATTTATTATTGATGATTTTGGTTATTGTATTAAACTCAAACTTGATTTGCCCAACCATGAGCTAAATCTCTTAGGCTCAGGATTACTTTGATGAAACCTTTATTTCTATTAATGTTTAAAGTTTGAGTTTGGTTTATTTTACTATTTTATCCAATGGTATTTCATGTTATATGCAGGCTGTACATTAACGAATGTGCGACAAGTTTACAAGGAAAACTTAATTCTGATAGGGTTAGGTTAACTGGATAGGAGTTGGACAATATGAGTGAATAATTAATCTCTTATTCGTAGCAACCTCTAGACATAGAGCCTTGCCTCATACGAAAGAAGGTAAGAAATATTAGTGGTAGCCGAACTCAAAGCCTATAGACATATAGTGTCCTAAGGGAGATAACCCAATGTCTTACTCTTGAGAGAAGCAGACTATTGTAGAAACCCTATCGAGTAGTAGAATATTCACGACTTTCTTGTGACATTAATAGGTAATGAAGTTAGATTCATTAGTAATCTTAGCTGTCCTAATAAACATTGTAGTTCCTTAACCCTTTTTCGTAGTGATTTTTCCATGGCATTCTTGATTCGTTTACTTGTATCGTTGTGCACATTTTATACATAATCATTTTCTCATTTTGCCACTGCATTTTTATTCTTATTTTGCTTTAGCATTAATCGAACTTAACTATAATAACTCGACCAACTTATACCTATATAATCCCTATGGAGACGATATCACTCATTACTCTATTACTTGTTTGACGTATACACTTGTACGACTTGTATATCAATTGTCCAATTAACAAGTTTTTAACACCGTTGCCAGGGATTGGCAATTGGTGAAATTTGGTTTTGTTATTTGTATTTTGTGTCATTAGTTTTGTCTAACTTAGTTATTACTTAATTTCTACAGGTTTCCCATCAGTGCATGAGTGGAGGCATTCTTGTTAACGAAGAATATCCTTTTGACTTAGAGATTGAGAGAACTTTGCGAAGAAGGAGAAGAGAATTACGTAATATGGCTAGGGAAGGGAACGATCCTATTCTGAATGATCAATTAAAGCCTAGTAGTCAGGATGTTAATCGTCCTATTTATCATTTGATAAATGACCAAGGCAGGTCAATTTAAAAGCATGTAGTTCCCATTTTGGATAACTTGAATCCAGGGATAGTCAGACCACATATACAAGCTCAGCATTTTGAGTTGAAACCGATAATGTTTTAGCTGCTACAAACAGTTGGGAAGTTTAGTGGGTTGCCTACTAAAGATTCGATACTACATTTGAGACTTTTTCTAGAAGTTTGTAATTTGTTTCAACAATAGGGTGTTCCTGAAGATGCACTATGGCTCAAACTATTCCCATATTCCTTGAGAGATTATGCAAGAGCGTGGCTTAATGCTTTGCAGCCAGGAACAGTAACATCATGGAATGACCTTTGCCAAAGTTTTTTGCTACGGTATAATCCGCCAAATATGAATGCTAAGCTCAGAAATGACATAACATTTTTTTGTCAATTAAGGGATGAAACACTGTACGAAGCCTGGGAAATATTTAAGGAATTGCTTAGGAAATGTCCTATGCATGGTTTCCAGCACTAGACTCAGATGGAGATGTTTTATAATGGGCTGAAGGCACATAAAAGAATGGCAGTTGATGCATCTGCCAATGGTACTTTGTTGGATAAATCCTACAATGAAGCATATAAGATTTTGGAAAAGATTGCCAACAATGATTATCAGTATCCTATTAGACGAGTTGGGACTAGCAGGTGAGCTGCTGGCACCATTGAGCTTGATACAATCACTTCATTGACAGCCTAGGTATCTTCTTTAGCTAATATGATCAAGACAATGCGGAGGCCAACTGCAGTCTAGGAGCTGAAATCAGCCGAGTCATCTTGTGTTTATTGTGGTGAAGATCACGTGTTTGATAAATGTCCATGAAACCCAACATCTATTTACTACATGTGTAACTTCAACCAAAATAATAATCCCTATTCTAACACTTAGAATCCCAGGTCGAAACAACACCCAAACTTTGCTTGGCATAATCAAGGTACTTGGAATTCAAACACTACTGTTAGGCAGAAAGCTGAGAGTGCATTGACTAGTTATAATCAACCTATGCCGCGGAAAAATATCCAATAAGGCCAAGCATAAACCTCATCATCTATTGAATCTTCATTAAAAGAATATATGGCCAAGAATGATGCCATGATTTAGATTCAAGCCGCATTCTTACCAGCCATTAAGAATCAAGTGGGGCAGATAACAAATGCTTTAAGTTCGAGACCACAAGGAACTCTGCCAAGTGATACTGAAAATACAAGATCATAAGTGTCACATCCCAAAAATTGGGTTAGTAGAAATTGGGTTAATGAACTGAGAGAGTGGTGGCCCAAATTTTATTTATTTATTTTAGATGATCTTTTGATATTAATAAATATCAAGTATAGTGGTTGAGTAATGGTGGAGCTGTCCATAAGGACTTGTGTTTGAATCCCATCCCTCACACTATTTTCTATGTGGTGCAACTTTGCCTCAAACCTTAGCAAATGTCACACGATGTTTTTAAATAAATATGGTAAGAATTAAAACAAGAAAGTGAAATGGTCAAATGGTTAAGTGCACCTTACCTATCCTACAGGTCCTAAGTTCAAGTCCCCTTATTCTCATCTTTTTATTTAAATTTTTTAACACAATTTCCATGTGCATAATGTGCTTTTTGTCCACCCCATTGTTACAATGTTTAGGAGGATTCCTTTCCTACTTTATGAGTCAAACTTACCATATGTTGGGGTGACATGATCCTCTTTTCACTCCATGTCTCCCTCCCTTGCCAAAACTTCATATCTTACCTTTTGTTGCGGTTCAATGAACCTGGTCACAATTGACCAAGCATACCTTACCTCCTCCCCGTCCATACCACTCATTTGCTCCCATATTCTCATTTTTTTTTCATTTCTTCCTTTTTCATTTTATCTCTTTTTTAACAAATAACCACCACCTTCAACCACCATCTAAAATTCCTCTACCTCGAGCTATAGCTTCACCACCTCCACACTAGCATCCAAGGTTCTCTTCTCCTCTTCTTTTCTTTCGATCACCGCCCTTCACCCTACCGTCGCCACCGTGAATCACTGCGGGAAAACCTTCCTTTACCATTCCTTTTCTTTTCTCTTTTCTCTTAATATTGTGACTGAACCCTTGCACCCTTTTTATGTTTTTTTCTCACCTCACTGAACCACCGTTGAACCACCGGCGGACCACTGTTGTCGACGCTATTTTTCTGTCAGGTTTTGGTTTTCCCCTTTTTCTTTCTCTTTCAATCTCTCCCATCTCTTCTAAGGATTCAATCATCCTATTTTAATTATTTGTGTTCAAGACTCATCGATTATATATTTTTATAGATCGTTAAGCCTCTCCGCTCTTTTGTCAAGACTTATCAACGATCTCGTAGTATTGTTGAGTAGTGTAAGTGCATGAGGGGTGTTAGGAACATTCTTTCCAATCTATTGTTTTTCCTCATAGCTAAATGGTGTTGAAAGATTAATATTTAAGTAATAAGACACATCCGATAGATCTATAACTAAAATATGTGTTTGATGCAATAGATTCATCTACCGGGTTTATATCTAAGCGAAACCTCTTCTAATAGGATTGTGGCAATTAGATCTTCGATATAAGGTGTTGGGATCTAAATATTTGATTTGAGTATAATATGTTACTTTTATTTTTAATAAAATGCTATTAAATAAATATTTGAGAGTACACTAAGTACTCAAAGCGGAGTTGAAAAACTCATCATAGGAAAATTCCAAGTAAGTGTTCCTAAAATTATTAGTTCATGAAAACTATGATTTGTGATGTGTTCATGTACGTGATGATGGTATGTGTGTAAATCTTATCTTTATGTTATGTGATACAGGGCGTCATTGATATGTGACAATCTAAATATGTGTTATATATATGAGTGTGATGAGATCCATGAATAGAAAGTGAATATTATGTGATATATGAAAATGAAAGCATGTTTACATGCAAATGTGTAAAATTGAGACATATGCATTATGTGCGACTATGAGCATGACTACATGAGAAATACAAAAAGTGATTATATGTGTTAAATTTGAAAATGGCCATATCACATGCATGGGTGGGTTTTGTGAAAGGTGGAAGTGATGTGGTAGTTTATCTGCGATTATGTAGCCGTTATTAGCAATTATTTGGTGGCTTGTCCACAAATGGTGTGTTATTGGATCAACTAGTTCTGGGCAACTCAATATTGGTGTGTAGAGGAGATGGGTAGGAAATTTATAAAATGTGCATATTTTTAAAATATGCATTGGCATATTCATGCATAAGTATCAATGTTAGAACTTGTGATTATTATGATGATTGATATGTGGAGATTGATATTTTGATATGTATGCAATTATATTTATGATGATCTCACACTGGGCTTGTAAGTTCACCCATCTTATGTGTATGTTTTAGATAATCCTCGTAATTAGGACTCGGATGCGGATTTTCGGTGATGCTCTCGGAAGTGAACTTTTTAATAAATTATGGACTTTATATCATTTAATGGACTTTTATGGACTTTGATTTGGGTTTGTTTTAATAACTTTATGGGACTTTATTTTGGGGATTTTTCATTTTGATTTGCATAAATTGCTTGCATGATAGTAAGTTCTAAAAACTGTATAAATTAGTATTTGATAAGATTTCGCTTGAAACTCGGTTTCTAAAATATAATATGTCAATAACACATTTTTCCACTGCATTTCTGAAAAATGAGTTTTTAATAAAATTAAACTTAGTCTTCAAAATTATTAATGTTTACAAATGAGTTTTCTAAAGACATTTGATTTATGAGGTTAATATGTTTTTATTTTTGAAATATTGACGAATAACCAAGTTCTCCCATTTTGAATAGAAAGACAATTGATTTAGAAGTATGATTGAAAATTTGAAATAGTTTTGAATAAATTATTGAATGTTTGCAATTGAGATATTACTTATTTCGATTCTTGAAATTTGCATGATTTTTATGAAATTAAAATAAATGCTTTATTTCATTATGTTGAATTGATAAGCTAATAGTTTTAAAATATTTTTTTTTTTCAAAATTCCAAAAGTTTATTTCGACCATTTTCGTGGACAAATGGTTTTTGAAATGAGATTGAAAATAAAGTTGAACATTCGGTTTTACTAGTTTTGAACAAACTGCGCAAATGGTTTTAAAAAAGTATGTTTGAAATAAAGAAAGATTTTCTGGGTCATTCTGGTGGCCAATGTAGCTGTCCAAATTCGGCCATAACAACTAGGCTGGGATTGGGATGTTACAACAAAGGAAATAGCATTGCAAGGCAATCACTTTCAGAAGTAGGACATAGCTAGATGAAGGTGTTAAAGATGCAACTGCAGAAACGAAAAACTCATATCTCAACCATGGAAAAATCTCAGAACTACCCGAAAAGCACATTGCAAATGAAAAGGCTAAACAGAGCACTATTGAAGCAGAATCAAATAATTTTGCTGACAGAAATGCCATAGCAAAACAATCCCATCAACCTAAAGGTCAACCACCTCCACTTTTTTCTCAGCGCTTCTACAATCGTAAACAAGTTCACCTGTTCAAAAGATTTTTGGATGTCTTTAAAAACTTCACATCAATATACCATTAGAAGAAGCTTTGGAGCAAATGCCCAATTATGTGAAATTCATGAAAGATATATTCATGAAAGCTTTGGAGAATTCAAAATGATTGCTCTAACTGAAGGGTGCATGGCTATGTTAACGAATAAATTGCCTCCAAAGTTGAAGAACCCAGAGAGTTTTACTATCCCATGCTCAATTGGAAATCATTATTATAACACCCAAAAAGTCTAAATGTTTAATTGTGGAATTCAGAAATAATTAAGTCTCTATATTTGTGGCTATGTGCTTTATTTACATGTTTAAGGTCAGGGGTTCAAGTCGCGTGTTTAGAAATTTTTTCTACTCTTTTCTAAATTAACCTCTATCCTTGAATTGTTGACTTAATTTTTATTCTGTGTAATTTGCATCAAGAATGAGCCTACTGGTTCGATGGTTAAGCTTCTATATCTACCTGGTCCTATGTTTGAGTCTCAGTGCAAATGGTAAGGAATATATTTTATTTTTACTAAATGTTAGAATTTTGATCGGTAGTTAAATTAGAATTAAAACGTTCTAATTTTTCCTTTCCCTTTTCAGTTTGTTTCTTTTTCTTTTTCTTCTTTTCGTTCTTTTCCTTTTTGCTTCCCTCGTAATTTTCACTTTATTGTCACTTAGTTTCGTACTTCTTATCCACTACTGTTGTCAGGTAAGTTCATCTCCGGTATTTCGTGAGTTTGGTTGTTTAATTTCTAAACCTCACACGGCCTGACACACTGGTGTGTGGAACTACAAGGTGTAACACCCCTAACCCGTATCTTTCATTGAATTAGGGTTACAGAGCATTATCGTACAATTAAAAATATTTAAACTTAATGTCATTCTTGTAACACCCCTAGCCCGTATCCATCATCAAAATAGGGTTACAAAGTATTACCATAAAAACATAACTTATAATAATTCATTTCTAAACATTTCATAAGTCATATCATAGTTCATTCAAACACATGTAAATCATCCCTTATTTGAGCCTTCAAGGCCTTAGAAACACTTTAAAAATAACTCGGGACTAAATTGAGAACATTTGAAACATTAAGGAAAAAGATAGAAAATGTAACACCCCTTACCCGTGTCTGACATGGAACAGGTTACGAGGCATTACAAACTTAAACATAAGCAGAAATGCAGAACCGAGTCATAAAAATTTGCCCAAATTAAAACTATTCATTTACATGCATTTCGTCCCTTATATGGGCCCACGAGGCCCAAAACATACTTTAGAAGTGGTTTAGGACTAAACCAAGAACTTTCAAAACTTTTACTACACTTAGAGAATTTTTCACACTATAGAGGACCACACCGTGTGTATTTCACAAGCCCGTGTAACTCTCTGACTATGACATCATCAACAAAATAAGGTCACACGGCCAGTGCACACGCCCGTGTCCTTGGACCGTGTGGTGAATTAAATTCCAAAATTAGATGCAGACTTCACACGGCCTGGGCACACGCCAGTGTGCTGAGGCCATGTATCTCACACGACTGAGACACACTGTAACACCCCATACCCGAGACCGTTGCCGGTGTAACACCCCTTACTCGTTACCGTCGCCGGAACAGGGTACAAGGTATTACTAGAACATAGCACATACCATTAAACAAAAAACCGAAATAGAAATATGTCATCCAATTTGATAGTGTATCGTTATAACATATGTCTTGAACAATATTAGCCAACTTTAATGGCTTATACAAAGTAGTTGATCGAATACTGTAACCAATATTTTAAACCTAGGCAATTATGACACTAACAAAATAATTAAGTCTACTATACATGCCATAATTCAAAATGTTTAGTTCAATACCCTAAAGTATTGATAGTGCGGACAGATCTTCGCGATCCTTAACTCCTGAGCAAGCTGAAGGACACTATAAAACAAAAGAGAGAAAACAAAGTAAGCTTATAGCTTAGTAAGCAAGTAAGTAAATATTAATGAAAGAATCTAATATGTTTATACAACAACTCAAGTATATCTACTTTAATTTCACTATTCTCTCCAATTTGATTAAGCTGTCTCTGCTGCATCATGTTTGCTAAATAAATCATAACTCGAGTTAAAAAACTTGAAATTCAAATCCGTAAAATTTCCCCGAATCTAGACTCATAAATATTTTTACTAATTTTTTTCTATAATTTTTGGTTCAGCCAATTAGTACAGTTTATTGGTTAAATTTTCCCCTGTTACACAGCTCAACTGATCTGACCTCTGTTCACTACGAATTGAATTTATCTCACTACACAATTCAAATAACCATAAAATCTCTTTCATTTAAAACTAGACTCAATGAGGAATTTAGGCATATAAACTATATTTCTTAATTTGTTTTGTACAATTTTTAATGATTTTTCAAAGTTGGAACAGGGGACCACATAGTCATTCTGAGCAAGTCACACACAATTGCAAATATCTCAAAATATAGAATTCTTTTGCTTGCTCTGTTTCTTTTATATGAAAATAGACTCATTAAGCTTTAATTAAAAATCTCATTCAACCTCTAATTAAATCTATTCTATTTTTGGTGATTTTTCAAAATCATGTCATTGTTACTGTCCAAAACAGATTTAATGCTACTTTCACTCTTTCACCCATTCTTTGCACTAACCTCATTTTAACTTACATATATATATACTACAAATCATTTTCATCACATTACAAGTGTAGGTCCGTGACTACAATCTCACTACTAAGCCATCCCGTTGAACAATTCGGATCAACCCTTGATATTTAATGGCTTCAGCCCACAGCTCCACCATCATTCTTCATTTAGTTCGGCTCTCTTGTACACATAGTGAACACTTAGTACCACTCATGTGACCTAGCCGATTTGTCTCGTAGCTCTCTTGTCTACATGGTGTCCTTCACTTGGAATCACGCATGCGACCTAGCTACATATATCCCGTAGCTCTCTTGTCTACATGGTGTACACATAGTATCACCCATGCGACCTAGCTACATTCATCTCTTACGTAGCTCTCTTGTCTACATGGGATACATCCCGTATCACACATGTGACCTAGCTACTACATTGTATCTCGTAGCTTTCTTGTACACATGATGTGCACTCAGCATCATACATGTGACCTAGCTACGCTTCCTCTATTTTATTCGATTTCTCCGAATGTTCAACCGGGATCTCTCTCTATTGTTTATTTCCATTCTTCCAATGGTCTATTTATATTTTTAACATCCGCTAATATATTTACATAATAGGCTGAAATATAAGAATGTACATAAAATTAATGTAATATTTACATACAAACTTACCTCGGTGCAAAATGTGAAATTTTTGAAATTTAGTGCAAAGCTTTTTTTTTCCCCCCTTCAAGGTCAATTCCACGCCTTTCTTGATCTATAACAATACATTTAGCTCATTTAACACTCATACTATTTATTTCAATCCAAAAATCACATTATGGAAAGATTACATTTTTGCCCCCTAACTTTTACAAAATTACAATTTTGCCCCAAGGCTCGAAAATTTAATTTCAGCCCTTATTCCTATGTTTTATGACATGCTGAACATTTTTCTCTTCTACAACAACATCAAATTCTCACTCTAACATATAGTTATGAACAATAAGTATTTTTACCAATTATGCCGTTTTACTCGTTTTCACTTAAAACCGAGTACACAAGTTGTTTAACATAATTTAAAACCTCATATTCTACCATCAAGCATCAAAATACATGCCTATCATTCATGGGTAAATTTTTAAACATAAACCCTAACTCGAAATAATAGTAGAAATAGGTAAACCGAGCTACGAGGATTTCAAAAATATAAAGAACATTAAAAACGGGGCTTGGAATTACTTACTATGGAGCTTGAAAGTTGAAGAAACCCTAGCTATGGAAGAGAGGAAAATTCGGCAGCAACTAGTGAAGAAGATGACCAATTTTGTGTTATTTTTCCCATTTTATTTCATTTAATATACAAATGACCAAAATGCCCCTCCTTACTAAACTTTCAAAAATTCCTTCCATGTCCCAAATTTTGTCCATGAACTTAAAATTGGTCAAATTGCCATTTAAGACCTCCTAATTAATATTCTAAAGCAATTTCATACTAAAAACTTCTAGGATGCAAATTTTGCAACTTATTCAATTTAGTCCCTACTTTCAATTTAAGCATTTTAAGCATAGAATTTTATCACGAAATTTTCACACAATCACGTAATCATATCATAAAACCCAAAATAATTATAAAACAATTATTTCTATCTCGGATTTGTGGTCACAATACCACTATTCCGATTAGGCCCTAATTCGGGTTGTCACAATTCTCCCCCCTTTAGAGATTTTCGTCCCCGAAAATCTTACCGGTAAAAAGGTTTGGGTACTGTTTCTTCATAGCTTCCTCAGGTTCCCACGTAGCCTCTTCTATCCCATGTCTGTGCCACAATACTTTCACTGTTTAACTTCTCGAGCCAAAATCTTTATTGGTTCCTCCTCATAGGTCATATCCGATCGAATCTCAATTTCTGTTGGGGAAACCACATGTGAAGGATCAGAACGATAACGTCTCAACATTGATACATGAAACACGTTATGAATTCTTTCTAACTCTGCCGGTAAAGCCAACCGATATGCCACTGGTCCAATTCTCTCAGTAATCTCATACGGCCCAATAAAACGCGGACTCAACTTGGCCTTTTGGCTAAATCTCAGAATCTTTTTCCATGGTGACACCTTCAAGAACACTTTATCACCCACTTGAAATTCAATCTCTTTTCTTTTCAAATCTACATATGACTTTTGTCGATCTGAAGCAGCTTTCAAACAATCCCAAATTACTTTTACTTTCTCTTCGGTTTCTTTAACTAAATCAACTCCGTAAATCTGTTTCTCACTAAGCTCAGTCCAATATAAAGGAGTCCGACACTTACGACCATACAAGGCTTCAGATGCGGTGCCATTTGTATACTTGATTGATAATCATTATTGTAGGCAAACTCAATCAAAGATAGATATTTCTCCCAACTACCTCCAAATTCTAAAACACAACATCTAAGCATATCTTCGAGCACCTGGATTACTCTTTCCGATTGACCATCTGTTTGTGGATGAAATGCGGTACTAAAGTTCAATTTTGTACCCAAAGCTTCTTGTAACTTTTTCCAAAATCTCGAGGTAAATCTCGAATCTCTATCGATATTATAGACATAGGTACTCGTGCAACCTCACAATTCAAAGCAATATATAATTCGGCTAACTTATCAAGTGAGTAATCGAGACGTCTTGGTATAAAGTGGGTGACTTTATTAATCTATCAACCACTACCCAAGCAGAATCCTTCTTTTTAGGAGTCAAAGGCAAACCGGTCACAAAATCCATGGTAATCTTGTCCCATTTCCACTCGGGCACCATTATTGGTTGAAGTAGCCACGAAGGCACTTGATGTTCGACTTTTTACTTGTTGACAAATCAAACACTTGGTTACAAATTCAGAAATGTCCCTTTTCATACACAGCCACCAATACAACTTCTTTAAATCATTATACATTTTTGTGCTACGGGGTGAAGCGATAAAGCGACCATTGTGCACCTCATGTAATATTTTCTCGAATCAATTTATCATTTTTGGCACACATATCCTGCTCTCGAAACATCAAGCGATCGTCTGGTCCAACTCGAAAATCGAGTCGTAACGACTCACATTGAGTTCTCTTGGCCGAAACTCACTATCATTCTTTTGAGCATCACAAATCAATGAAGAAATAACGGTTTAGCTCTCATCTCTGCTAAGATTGACCCATCATCGAGACAACGCTAGCCCCCGTATTCATGGCTCTCAAAGTAAAAAGAAATTTTTCGCTCAAGGCGTCGGCAACTACATTTGCTTTTCCGGATGATAATCAATCACCGGATCATAATCCTTTAATAATTCAAGCCATCTTATTTGTCGTGATTCAAATCCTTTTGATTCATCAAATACTTCAAACTTTTGTGATCGGTAAAAATTCGGCATTTTCACCAGTACAAATAATGTCGCCAAATCTTCAAGGCAAAAACAATAGCGGCCAATTCCAAATCATGTGTAGGATAGTTCTTCTCATGCGGTTTTAACTTGTCTCGAAGCATAAGCTACCACTTTACCCTATTGCATCAACACACATCCAAGGCACATCAATGATGCATCACTATAAATTACGAACTCTTTTCTGGTTCTGGTGTACCAAAATTGGTGCTTGATCAATCGTGCTTTCAACTTTTCAAAACTCTCACGACATTTATCGGTCCATTCAAACTTAACATTCTTTTGCAGCAACTTAGTCATAGGAGAGGCAATCATCGAAAATCCTTCAACAAAAGCGTCTATAATATCCGGCTAAGCCTAAAAAGCTTCTAACCTCGGATACATTCTTTGGCGGTCTCCAATCAACGATCGCAGAAATCTTACTTGGATCCACTCGAATACCATCACCTGAAACTATATGTCCCAAAAATCCGACTTCACGAAGCCAGAACTCACTTTTACTAAACTTGGCAAGCGGTTTCTTTTCTCTCAAGATCTGCAATAGGGTTCTCAAGTGTTGGCATGTTCGGACTCATCCGAGAATAAATTAAAATGTCATTTATAAACACTACCACAAACTTATCCGGATATGTTTGAAAGATCCGATTCATTAAGTCCATAAATATATTTGGAGCATTTGTTAAGCGAAAGGCATCACAAGAAACTCATAATGTCCATACCTTGTCCTAAAGGCGGTTTTGGCACATCGACTCTTTAACTCTCAACTAGTAGTAACCGGACCTTAAATCGATCTTTGAAAACACTGTGGCCCCTTTTAAGCGATCGAATAAATCATCAATCCTCGGCAATGGGTATTTGTTCTTTATAGTCACCTTATTAAGTCGTGCGGTAATCAATGCAAAGTCTCATTGAACCATCCTTCTTCTTCACGAATATCTTTGGAGCACCCGGGGAGAGAAACTCGGTCTCACAAATCCCTTATCTGTTAATTCTGCATGGCGAGCCTTCAATTCTTTTAATTCGATCGGAGCCATTCTATACGGAGCAATCGAGATTGGTGCAATACCCGACAACAAATCAATGGCAAACTCTATCTCTCTGTTGGAGGTAACCTGCAATTCGTCGGAAATACATCCGAAACTCACAAACTATCTGTCATCGATTCAAGCTTCAATTGAGGCAACTCGGTATTCATTACATAAGCTAGATAAGCTTCACACCCTTTTCTCATGTATTTGCAATGGACATATGCGAAATCACCATAGGCAATTTATTTGATTCATCTGTTTCAACCCGAATTTCTCTATTTTCACATTTCAACTCTAGTATCTTTTGTTTGCAATCTACCTTAGCATCATACAATGTCAACCGGTCCATTCCCAAGATAACGTCAAACTCACCAAATGGTACTTGATATCAAATTGGCGGAAAAAAATGACCTTGAATCATTAATGGACAATTCTTGCAAACCTTATCAACTAGTACATATTGGCCTAAAGGGTTCGACACTTTAATCGTAAACTCGATAAGCTCAACGGTAACTTTTTATTAGATACTAAATTTATGCAAATATAGGAATGAGTGGATCAGGGATCAATCAATGCAATAACAATAGTATCATAGAGAGAAAATGTACCGATAATGACATCGGGAGATGATGCATCTTCTCGGGCACATATAGCATAAGTTCTAGCAGGTGCTCTAGCTTCTGATCTTGCCACTGAATCTTTCATCGCAGTTTTACTGCTAGTCCCACCTCTAGTATTTCTCGGTGGTCTACCCCTCTCCTAGCGGTGGTATTACATCTAGCACTGAAATCTTTCTTCTTTAACTTTCTCTGAACAATCTCTAATAAAATGCTCATGAGAACCGCAGACTGAAACAAGCTCGCTTTCGGTTCCAAAGACTCACCATAATGTTGCTCGCCACATTTGCGACATTCGGGCTTTCTAGGTCGCATATTACCCACACTTGCCACCGAAGTAGCTTGAGCTTTAGACCTCGAATATGCTCTACCACGATCTCTGTGTGAATCCCCAATTGAAACTGTCATTCGAGGGTTTGCCTCTTTGGACCTCTTTGATTGAGATTGAAATGGCTTGCTTATCGGCCTTTTTCTAGCATCTCGAGCCTTAATAGCAGCTTTTCTTCTTTCTTTGTTCAATTCTTCAGCTTTAAGAGCTCGATCAACCAACACTACAAATTCTGTCAACTCCAAAATTCCTACCAGCACTTTAATGTCCTCATTCAGCCCATCTTCAAACCTTCTGCACATAATGGCCTCGGTGGACACACATTCCTGAGCATACTTGCTAAGTCTCACAAATTCGCGTTCATATTCTGCCACAGACATCTTGCCTTGCTTTAATTCAAGGAACTCCTTCCGTTTTTGATCAAGAAATCGCTGACTTATGTATTTCTTTCTAAATTCCTCCTGGAAGAAATCCCAAGTAACTCTTTCTTTTGGCACCACTGCTACTCTAGTCTTCCACCAATGGTAGGCCGAATCTCTCAAAAGTGATACAGCACACTTTAAGCATTCCTCGGGTGTACATGAGAGCTCATCAAATACACGGGTAGAATTTTCAAGCCAGAATTCCGCTTTCTCAGGATCATCATCAATCTTTGCTCTAAACTCTTCGGCCCCTTGTTTTCGAATCTTGTCAACTGGAGGCTTGTTCATCCTTACCAAATCTATGCCTTGAGCGACTACAGAATCGTCGAGGTATAGGGGGGTAGAGGAGGTTGAGCATTTGGATTTGCTTGAATAAATTCAAGTATACCAATTGTTCATCCTTTGGAGAAAGGCATCCGAGCCTCATCTCCTTGTCTCAATGTCTCGAGATCTACTTTCCATGTGCACGGTCCCTTGTGCGAGAGAGCAGCGCATTACTAGCGACATCATCACCGCAGTTCCTTCAGGATCCATTACTATATTAAAACAAAACACGAGTTTAGAACAATCGAGAGTCACCACACTATCACAATATTTTTATGGCATGTATAGCTAGACTTTTACACACACTTTATTAGTCCGAGAACCGACTAAACCATAGCTCGATACCACTAAATGTAACACCCTTATCCGTTACTGTCGTAGGAGCAGGTACAAGGTATTACTAGAACATAGCACATACCATTTAAACAAAAACCGAAATAGAAATATGTCATCCAATTTGATAGTGTATCGTTATAACATATGTCTTGAACAATATTAGCCAACTTTAATGGCTTATACAAAGTAGTTGATCGAATCATCAGAACCAATATTTTAAACCTAGGCAATTATGACACGTAACAAAATAATTAAGTCTACTATACATGCCATAATTCAAAATGTTTAGTTCAATACCCTAAAGTATTGATAGTGCGGACAGATCTTCGCGATCCTTAACTCCTGAGCAAGCTGAAGGACACTATAAAACAAAAGAGAGAAAACAAAGTAAGCTTATAGCTTAGTAAGTAAGTAAGTAAGTAAATATTAATGAAAGAATCTAATATCTTTATACAACAACTCAAGTATATCTACTTTAATTTCACTATTCTCTCCAATTTGATTAAGTTGTCTCTGCTGCATCATGTTCGCTAAATAAATCATAACTCGAGTTACAAAACTCGAAATTCAAATCCATAAAATTTCGCTGAATCTAGACTCATAAATATTTTTACTAATTGTTTTCTAGAATTTTTGGTTTAGCCAATTAGTACAGTTTATTGGTTAAATTTTCCCCTGTTACACAGCTCAACTGATCTGACCCCTGTTCACTACGAATTGAATTTATCTCACTACACAATTCAAATAACCATAAAATCTGTTTCATTTAAAACTAGACTCAATAAGGAATTTAGGCATATAAACTATATTTCTTAATTTGTTTTGTACAATTTTTAATGATTTTTCAGAGTTGGAATAGGGGACCACGTAGTCATTCTGAGCAAGTCACACACAATTGCAAATATCTCAAAATATAGAATTCTTTTGCTTGCTCTGTTTCTTTTATATGAAAATAGACTCATTAAGATTTAATTACACATCTCATTCAACCTCTAATTAAATCCATTCTATTTTTGGTGATTTTTCAAAATCACGTCATTGTTACTGTCCAAAACAGATTTAATGCTACTTTCACTCTTTCACCCATTCTTTGCACTAACCTCATTTTAACTTACATATATATATACTACAAATCATTTTCATCACATTTCATACGTTACAAGTGTAGGTTCGTGACTAGAATCTCACTACTAAGCCATCCCGTTGAACAATTCGGATCAACCTCGATATTTAATGGCTTCATTTGTGACTCCACCATCATTCTTCATTTAGTTCGGCTCTCTTGTACACATAGTGAACACTTAGTACCACTCATGTGACCTAGCCGATTTGTCTCAGTAGCTCTCTTGTCTACATGGTGTCCTTCACTTGGAATCACGCATGCGACCTAGCTACATATATCCCGTAGCTCTCTTGTCTACATGGTGTACACATAGTATCACCCATGCGACCTAGCTACATTCATCTCTTACGTAGCTCTCTTGTCTACATGGGATACATCCCGTATCACACATGTGACCTAGCTACTACATTGTATCTCGTAGCTTTCTTGTACACATGATGTGCACTCAGCATCATACATGTGACCTAGCTACGCTTCCTCTATTTTATTCGATCTCTCCGAATGTTCAGCGGGATCTCTCTCTATTGTTTATTTCCATTCTTCCAATGGTCTATTTATATTTTTAACATCCGCTAATATATTTACATAATAGGCTGAAATATAAGAATGTACATAAAATTAATGTAATATTTACATACAAACTTACCTCGGTGCAAAATGTTGAATTTTTGCAATTTAGTCCAAAGCTTTTTCTTTCCCCCCTTCAAGGTCAATTCCACGCCTTTCTTGATCTATAACAATACATTTAGCTCATTTAACACTCATACTATTTATTTCAATCCAAAAATCACATTATGGAAAAATTACATTTTTGCCCCCCTAACTTTTACAAAATTACAATTTTGCCCCAAGGCTCGGAAATTTAATTTCAGCCCTTATTCCTATGTTTTATGACATGCTGAACATTTTTCTCTTCTACAACAACATCAAATTCTCACTCTAACATATAGTTATGAACAATAAGTATTTTTACCAATTATGCCGTTTTACTCGTTTTCACTTAAAACCGAGTACACAAGTTGTTTAACGTAATTTAAAACCTCATATTCTACCATCAAACATCAAAATACATGCCTATCATTCATGGGTAAATTTTTAAATATAAACCCTAACTCGAAATAATAGTAGAAATAGGTGTAAAGAGCTACGAGGATTTCAAAAATGTAAAGAACATTAAAAGCGGGGCTTGGAATTACTTACTATGGAGCTTGAAAGTTGAAGAGACCCTAGCTATGGAAGAGAGGAAAATTCGGCAGCAACTAGTGAAGAAGATGACCAATTTTGTGTTATTTTTCCCATTTTATTTCATTTAATATTCAAATGACCAAAATGCCCTCCTTACTAAACTTTCAAAATTCCTTCCATGTCCCAAATTTTGTCCATGAACTTAAAATTGGTCAAATTGCCATTTAAGACCTCCTAATTAATATTCCAAAGTAATTTCATACTAAAACTTCTAGGATGCAAATTTTGCAACTTATTCAATTTAGTCCCTACTTTCAATTTAAGCATTTTAAGCATAGAATTTTATCACCAAATTTTCACACAATCACGTAATCATATCATAAAACCCAAAATAATTATAAAACAATTATTTCTATCTCGGATTTGTGGTCACAATATCACTATTCCGATTAGGCCCTAATTCGGGTTGTCATAGCCGGAGTCGAACACAAGGTGTTAACGGACTTAATTCATTTACTTACACCGTTCATTTTACAATTTCTAGACAAGCTGGCCAACTGCATCACAGTCACTTTAAAAATCATATCTCGAGTTCTAAAACTCGAAAACCAATTCCGTAAATTTTTCCTGAAATTAGACTCAAATATCAATCTACAAATTTTTTTCTAGAATTTTTGATCGGGCCAATCAGTACAGTTTATTAGCTAAAGTCTCCCCTGTTTCAGGGTTCGACTACTCTGACCTTCATGCATTACAACTTGGATATCTCCCTGTACAGAGCTTCAATACTTATACCGTTTGCTTTTAATGAAACTAGACTCAAAAAGAAATCTATACATACAAAGCATGACTTCTAATTGTTTCTGGTTAATTTATGGTAAATTTTAAAATTCAGAACAGGGGATCCAGAAAATGCTCTGGCCCTGTTTCACGAAAACTTAAACATCTCATAAAATACAGCTCATATGGTCATTTAGTTACTTTCATATGAAAATAGACTCATCAAAATTCGATTACATAATTTATTCACTATTTAATTTCATTCCTACTATTTTTAGTGATTTTTCAAACTTATAACACTGCTGCTGTCAGCATCTATTTTAAGGTAAATTTTACCTATTTCATAATTTTCCATGATTCATTCAAACTAATTGACTTTCATTAATATCAAGTATAATCACGATTAGCCACGACGTGCACGTAGTAGCACCAATAGGACCATGATTGGCCATTCCAATGGCTAGTCCTTATCAAACATTTTCACACCACTTAATAACCATATCATAAGACCATAATGTTATACTTCAAAATATACGAGCCATTTTCGCATGGCTATACGAATATACATTACCAAAGAGTACTCAATTCACAACAAGGGTCAGCCCTATACATGCCATTTTCAAAATTGAACTAAGAGAGTACCAAAAGTGGCTTAGATAGTGTGGATGACTTCGACTTTGACCCTCCCGAATCAGATGGTGTGAACGAAATCTATAAAGCAGAGAATCAAAGTAACAGAGTAAGCATTTTAATGCTTAGTAAGTTCAAGTAATGAAATTATTTACGATTACAGTATAACGTTCATATGACTAAATGAATAGTTGCATATACGCATATTCCCAAAATCATACTTACTTCACACATCAACCAGTATATTCATACACAGGGGATCAAACCTAACTAAAGGCCGGGAGTTGTTAATCAATAGAGCGAATGCTATCTAAAAAGGAATTAACTTTTCCGATGCATATACGAAACATACCTTATCGTTTGGATTTTTATGAGCGTACTAATTGAAATTATTACAGCAAGATCGCTCATTTCTAAATCCACGTACCTTCGGAATTTAGCCAGATATAGCAACTCGCACAAATGCCTTCTGGTCTTAGCCCGAATATAGTCAATAGCACAAAAGCCTTCGGGTCTTAGCCCGGATATAGTCACTAGCACAAATGCCTTCGGGACTTAGCCCAGATATAGTCACTAGCAAAAATGCCTTCGGGACTTAGCCCGGATATAGTCACTAGCACAAATGCCTTCGGGTCTTAGCCCGGATATCATCCGAATAATCATGCACATATGTCATTAAATCATGACACATCCATATTTCATTTTCATTACTGAAGCTCAAACATAAGACACTTATCAAACCTTACCAATTTTGGCTCAATAGCCACATACAAAGAGCATGATTTTGATTGGTTTTATAACATGATCACTATACACATTTGGCTACCAGTCATAGGTATAAATTAATCACCTCAATAAATAATTCAAATAGAATCATTATATCACCGTTTATTTGTTATGCTTATATATCATGACTTAATCGAATCATAAACTAAGTTTCATTGCTCGAAGACTTACCTCGGATGTTGTCGAACGATTTCAACGGCTATTCGATCACTTTTTCCTTTCCCCTATCCAACTTTGATCCTCTAAGCGCTTGAGCTAAATCAAACAATTTATTTCCCAATCAAACACAATCATACCGCATTCATATACATTTTAGAACCAATTCATTTGAATCAATTTACCACTTAAGTCTATCACCATCTCACTTTCAAATTTGTGTTCTTGGTAAGTCACATTAAACTACTACGAATATAACTTTAATACATATTTATTTTCAAATGTCTCAATGACACAAGGTGTATACATAAGGCACTAACATACATATAAGTATATATATTTTAGTCGATTACTTAAGTTATGCACAACCACGTATTTATATAATCTCTCATATTCATTATTATGAATATTGCCGAATACTTAACACAAATATGCTAAGAATTTACCCAATATCATCTTGATTAATTTCTACTTATACATCAAAATTTCCAATACAAAGTATTTAGCACCTATGCACTTAAACCAGATTTGCAAACACCCATAGACCATGCCCGAATGCCATTTAAACACAAGTCAACAAAACCTCATGATTTCAAATCAAACTCTTAGCAAGAATGCACAATGCCGAACCCTTAGATGATTAACATCTAATTTAGACAATTTAGAACACCTAAACGGCACTTGTTCAAAACAACTCCTCCTTTATCAAATACATATTCGGTGAGAACATGGTAACTTATACTACATCAATTTTAAGCATATAAATTACTCAAACACAATCAAATTCACATTCGGTCTTGGTACATAATAAGGTAACCGGTTCTTTTCCCTTAGCACCCAATGCTCACATATGATTATTTGTATAGTTCAAACACTCATCTACCATTGTTCATCTAAATTTAACATAAAAAACCACCATCACCCTTATTAATTACCATAGCCGAAAGCCCTAATCATTCCCACAATCAACAATTCAACATGGGTTACTAAAATAACTTGGTATCTCATTCAAGATTAACCAAAATTTCAAGAATTAACATAACTTCTTACCTTAAGGTTAGCTTAAGATGACCGAATGCCTTTCTCCCCTCTTCCTCTTTACATTCGGCCAAGAAGAAAAAAATTTAAGCTTTGTTTTCATCACCCTTCATTTCCTTATTTCAATTATTTTATTTATTTATTTATTTATGTTATAAAATATAAAGCTACTAACTAATAATTAATACATATTATATGTATATAACCCATCATGGCCGGCCACTACTTATCATAAGTGGAAATTTGACATGCAAACCCATTATTTTTATAACATGAACTAATAGATCCTTATAGATTAACCTACCACATTTCAAAAGTGTCACACATAAGTCCTATTAACTAAATTCACATGCAATCGACTAAATCGAAGCTTAAAACTTTCACACATTCATATTCACATATTTTAGACAATAAATATCATATTCAAATACTTCGGTGACTCGATTTAGCGGTCCCGAAACCACTTTTTAACTAGGGTCAATTTAGGGCTGTCACACACACGGCCGTGTCTATGCCCGTGTGTTTACTACTGGGCATTTTGTTTTACATTAATTAGGGTGCAGGGGACACACGACCAGATCACACGCCCATGGGGCAAGCCATATGTCACACACGGTCTAGACACATGCTTGTGTAAGCAACTTTAAGGCTATTTTCCAAGCCAATAGCCACTCTTATTTATTCAAACACATATATAGCTCCAATGATAACTTAACACTCATAAACATAGCTTATGCATGGCAACATCTCCTCACATTATACTTGTTTAAGACTCCCTATTATGACAATAAAATCTTACCATCACATATATGAATAAGCAAAATTTCTTAGACTTGCATGCATGCATATCCATACCATCTTATACACACATATTATACATCAACATTCTATCATCCATAACCATAGGCCATATCATAATGAAAATGGCACATACATACATAGATGAATAGGTTTACAACACAATAAGTATTATGAGCCAAATCTCATGGCTATACACTAAATAAATCAACTATCATTATAAGCCAACACATTTGGCTAGACCAATATGACATACAACAAAAAGACTAGGTTCCTATACATGCCATATTTAAAATGTTGAGACTAACTATACCCTCAATAATCCAATCGATAGTGTGAGCATGCCTCCGATGTACTTTGATCCCCGAGCTAACTTGATGATACTATAAGAAAATGGAAAAAAAGGAGGGGGTAAGCATAAAGCTTAGTAAGCTTGCATGTAATTAATAAGCAATAAGAATATGTATTTTCATACACATGCATAACATAACTTGCCTCATCTTATTCTCAATAATCATTGTAGTCATACCCTACCTCATACAAGTTACATAATATTCAATAGAACTCAAGATCATAATTTCTTTATTCTCTTTTTACCGAAGTTTTATCATTTCGTAATCTCAATAACTACCAGCTTGGCGTACATACCTGTACTCTTTCAACATGATCATACCTTGTCATTTCTTTGACAAATCCTTGGACTACCAGTTGAACCACTTGGATACTAGGGGCACTCGGAATTACCATACACAATAAGATGCCAAAGCCATGTCCCAGACATGGCCTTACATAGGATCTCATATCGATACCATATCCCTGATATGGTCTCATACGAATTCTTATTTTAACACCATGTCCCCGATGTGGTCTTACACGAAATCTCATATCAATGCCATATCTCAGATATGGTCTTACACGATAACTTCTACTGATGCTGATGCCATATGTAACAGTCCGGTTTAGACCCTGGTCAGAATAGTGGTTTTGAGACCACAAATCCGAGTCTAAAAAAATATTTTAATATTATTTTCTATGTCTGTGATATGTGAATTTGCATCTGGGAAATTTTTGTGATTTAATTTGTCTGTTTTCGTACTGAATATTGAAAAATGATTTAATCGCATAAAAGGTGAAATTAGCATGCTACATGTTTAATGTATGTATTTGAAATGGCTTTGGACTCGTAGGTCCTTATGTGGTTATTTGACCATGTAATGTATTAAATGGCTTTGTTGGACATTAGTAAATGGTTTATTAATGTTTAAATGCAAGGGTATTTTAGTAAAAAGGTTTAATAAATGTTGTTTAATAAAATGAAAACATGAAATTGGCCATTATTATCATTCATATAGCCGATTATATTAAGAAAATAGAAAGAAGAAGACCATCTTAGGGTTCGGTCATTGATTTGGTTGATTAAGGTATGTACTTTGGTCCGTTTTTGATAATTTCTATGTTTCTGTGATCGTTGCTTCGTGTTCTTCAAAACCCATGTCTGAATTTCTGTTTCTGTTGAAGATTATGAAATGTTCCATTAATGATTATATGAGCTTTGTAATGTTTTTATATGGATTATGAAAGATATATGTGAGATTATCATGCTTTGTTCTTGAATTTTTGATGGAATGGAGCTATTTGGGCTAACTTGTGAAAATGAGGTTTTGAAGGACTAAATTGTGAATTAAATATGTTATTTGGGCTTGTATGGAAGCTACGTATATTCAGCCAAGCTATAGTCTTGGTGAATTTTTCATATTTGTGATTTTGTAAAAAATGGACTAAATTGTCAAAGTGTGAAAATGTAAGGGCTAAAATACAAAGTGCCCTAAATATGTGTTCATGAATTATTTTGAATGAAATGAATGATTGAATGATTGAATGGTTGAATTTGAATTGTATTAGATCAAGAACAAAGAAAATCAGACTTAGATCGAGGGAAGTCCAAAATAGTTGAATAGTCGACTCGTTTCCATCCGAAATTCGTACGAGGTAAGTCAAATTAGAATTACATGTTAAATTGACGAAATTCTGCGCATACAAACTGTAATCTGTATTGGACGGCCTTGAGAGCCTGATGAATAAATTTGAGTAAACTCCGATAATATGCCAGTATCTGAAAAGCTCTGTACGTTTCTAAAAGAACGTTGACATTGATCTGAGATATCGTGTAAGACCGAGTCTGGGACACATGCCTCAATTTGAAATTTACGTGTAAGACCATGTCTGGGACATCGGCATCGTATCTGATTTCATGTAAGACCCTGTCTGGGACAAAGGCATCGATACTAAATTACATGTAAGACCATGTCTGAGATGTCGGCATTATACCTGTCTATGAATATCTGTAGCATTTTTGAACCGTCTGATGATAGAGTATGAGATATGGGAATGAATATATTAAATATATAATCTATACAGGTACGTTTGTTTCGTACTAAATTTCTGAATATGGAAGACTCTGTTTCTGTGAAATAATGAATGTGAAGTATGTATAAAATTATGAAAATGAAAATGACATGTATACAAGCAAATGAGCATGGTTAAGCTCATGAATTACTCTGTGAAATGGCTATGAATTCTTACTATTGACTTTTACTTTATATGCTTTAATAGTTAGACCAATTGTATTTGGCTTACTAAGCTCTTTGTAGCTTATTCTGTGTGATTTCTGTCTGTTTTACAGTTATCGTAGCTACTGAAGGCTCGGGGATAGTCGAGGATTGTCACCATACTATCGAACTCATTTTGGTACTTTTGAAAGTGTAAATATTTTTAAGAATGTCATGTATAGGCTAGAATATCTATGTATTTAAGCTTTGATATGTATATATGTTATGCCTTGAGAGTTGGCTAGCAAATGAGATGTTGTGCTTAGTTTTGGTAAATGGTTTGTGATGCCGAATTGTGTATGCTTGTAATGGTTATATGGCCTTGTATGTGGTGGTCATTTTGAAATATGCAAAGTTGAGGAAATGGTAAAATTAAGCATGAATTAGAAGGTGCCATAAGTGAGCTATGAAATGAGCATTTTGACATGTTGTTGTAATATGATTTGTAATGTGTTTTGGTATGTTTTTGAATAGGTTATTGAATGATGATGATTTAGATAAAATGAAGCATGTTTTAAGCATTGTATTGGCTCAAAATTTTGGCATGAATGTTGTTTAATATTGCTTATAGAAATGTCCCAAATAGGGGTGATAAGGTGGCTTAAACCAAGCCTGCATTGTGCCATACGGTCAGGGACCATGGGCGTGCCTTGTGGCCATGTATGCAAAGTAATAACCTCTTAAAGTCACACAGTTAAGACACATGGGCGTGTCATATGGCCATGGGCTTAAGTCAGTAGCTAGCTAAGTTTCACATGGCCATAGCACACGGGCGTGTTTGTTGGCCGTGCGTAAAAGTCAATATATATACTCTGTTTTGGCACGGCTGGATCACATGGGTGTGTCTGGTGCTCGTGTGTGCCACACTGCTTGGTCACACGGGCGTGTGACCTCAACAGAATTAAAAATTTTTTTTACTAAGTTCTGAAAATTCTGAATGTGTTCGGTTTAGTCTCGACCTTTTCTAAAAGTATGTCTTAGGTCTTGGATACCTCCATAAGGGATGAATTGTTAATTTGCTTATGCATTAATATTATGTGATATCTATGATTCTGTGTTAATCTGTACTGTTCTGTCTGTTTGGGAATGCCCCTTACCTATTCTGGCGAAGGTTACGGGATAGGGGTGTTACATTTTATTAGGATCAAAGCTATGGTTTAGTCAGTTCTAGGACTACCATAGCATATGCGAGTCTAGCTATACATGCCATATATCTGAAACTGCGATGGTGTGATGAATCCTGACATTGAAATGTGCTTTTATATAGCAAATGGATCTCGATAGAGCTGTAGCTGACGATGTAGAAAGTAATGGACCTGCTCCCGCGCAAGGGATGGTGCAAGCTGATTTTCGATTAGCTACGAGTAGCAGTGATGGTGAGGCTAAACAAGCCTTCTATTAGATGATGAATGATTGGTTCACTCAGTATATTAGAACCAATCCGGCTGTACAACAACCTCTACCCCCAGTTAATCCTTTTTAAATTCCTGTTATGCCCTCAGTGAATCCAGCTCAGTTAAGTAGACCACCAGTTGATAAGATTATAAAGTATGGGGCTGAAGAGTTTCGAGCTACAACCAATGATGATGTTGAAAGAGCCGAATTCTGGTTATGAAATGTCTTTGAATTCTGAGGAATGTGTAAATTGTGCCATTTCACTTTTGAGAGATATGGCATACCATTGGTGGAAAACTTTAATATTTGTGGTTCTGAGTGAGCAGGTTACTTGGTGTTTCTTCCAAGCTGAATTTCAGAAGAAATACATTAGTCAGAGATTCATCGTTTAGAAACGTAAAGAGTTTCTCGAGGTTAAACAAGGCCGTATGTCTGTTACTGAATATGATTGTGAATTTGTAAGATTGAGCCAGTATGCTCGGGAATGTGTATCAAATAAAGCAATAATGTGCAAAAGGTTTGAAGATGGACTAAATGAAGATATCTGTCTAGTAGTTGGGATTTTGGAGATTAAAGAAATGGTAGTGCTCGTTGAGCGAGCTTGTAAAGCTGAAGAATTAAGTAAAGAGAAAAGAAAAGCTGATTCTAAAGCTAGAGATGTTAGAAAGAGATGTTCAACTAGATCATTTCAATCTGTGTCAGAGAAATTCTAAGATGATCGTAGCCATTCAAAGGCTGATGTAAGACATTCAAACCTAGATCGAGCTAGATCGCATTCGAATTTCAGAGCTCCTGCTACTTCTGTTGCAAGTGTTGGGAATGTCTGATCTGAGAAACCTAAATGTAAACACTGTAGTAAAAGACATCCGGGAAATTGTAGATTGAATGGCCGAGCCTGTTTCCGATGTGGATCTCTGGACCATTTTGTAAGAGATTGTTCTAAACCTGCTGAGCAAGAGAATGTATAGAATCCGAGACTGAGAAACACCTCAGCTAAAGGTAGACCTTCCAAAAAAATGGGAAATGCAAGTGGTGGTCAAAGAGCTACTAGGGATACTGCTGTTAGATCTGAGGCCAGAGCATCTGCCTGAGCCTATGCTATTCGAGCTCGTGAGAAAGCTTCGTCTCCAGACGTGATTACCGGTATTTTTACTCCTTATGATACTTCAGTGATTGCATTGATAGACCCTGGATCAACACATTCTTATATCTGGATGAATTTAATGCATAGTAAGACTTTGCCTGTGGAGTCTATTGAATTCATAATTAGAGTATCGAACCCCTTAGGAAAAAGTGTCTTGGTTGATAAAATCTACAAGAATTGCCCGTTATTGATTCGAGATATCTGTTTTCCTGCTGATCTGATGCTTTTGCCTTTCGACAAATTTGATATAATTTTGGGAATGGACTGGTTAACTTTGCACGATGCTATTGTGAATTGCAAATGAAAAGTCATTGATTTAAGATGTAAGAATGATAAGATAATTCGAATTGAGTCTAGTGATCTGAATGGACTACCAGCTGTGATATCTGCAATGAAAGCACGAAAATATGTGAAAAAAGGCTGTGAAGCCTACTTAGCTTATGTGTTAGACTCGAAAGTGAATGATAAGAAAGTTGAACCTGTGCCTGTTGTCTGAGAATTCTCTATGTGTTTCCTGAATAACTACCTGGTTTGCCTCCGATTCGAGAAGTCGAGTTTGGCATTGAATTAGTACCTAGTACTACTTCGATTTCGATAGCTCTATATAGAATGGTTCCGACCGAGTTAAAAGAATTAAATAGTGGCAAGAATTGACTGATCGAGGATTTGCTAGACCGAGCTTTTCACCATAGGGTGCTCTTGCCCTGTTTGTGAAAAAGAAAGATGACACAATGAGAATGTGTATTGATTACCGTCAGTTTAACAAAGTGAATATAAAAAAAAATATCCTCTACCTAGAATTGATGACTTATTTGATCAGTTGAAAGGTGCTACTGTGTTTTCAAAGATAGATCTGAGATCGGGTAACTATCAGTTGCGAGTAAAGGACTCTGACATTTCGAAAACTGTTTTTAGAACGAGGTACGGGCATTATGAATTTTTAGTTATGCCTTTTGGATTAGCGAATGCACCTGCTATCTTTATGGACTTGATGAATAGAATTTTTAGACCGTATTTAGATCAATTTGTTGTGGTATTCATTGATGACATATTGATTTATTCACGTGATGAATCTGAACATGTCGAGCATTTGAGAATAGTGCTACAGACACTGCAAAATAAACAGTTGTATGCAAAGTTCAGTAAATGTGAATTTTGGTTGCGAGAAGTTGGTTTCCTGGGTCATATTGTATCAGCCTCAGGTATCCGAGTTGATCCAAGCAAAATTTCAGCTATTATGGATTGGAAACCTCCGAGGAATGTATCTGAAGTCCATAGTTTTCTGGGACTTGCTAGTTACTACAGAAGATTCGTAAAAGGTTTCTCGATGATTGCGACTCCATTGACAAAATTGCTCCAGAAAGATGTGAAGTTTGAGTGGTCTAAAAACTGTCAGAACAACTTTGATCAGTTGAAAGCTTTATTGACTGAAGCTCTGATTTTGGTACAACCTGAATCGGGTAAAGAATTTGTGATTTATAGTGATGCTTCGTTGATTGGTTTGGGATGTGTTCTAATGCAAGAAGGAAAAGTTATAGCTTATGCCTTGAGACAACTAAAGTCACATGAAAAGAACTATCCGATCAGGACCTCGAGTTAGCTGCTATTGTATTTGCCTTGAAGATCTGGCGTCACTATCTGTTTGGTGAGAAATGTCACGTGTTTTCTAATCATAAAAGTATGAAGTATTTAATGACGCAAAAAGATTTGAATCTACGACAGAGAAGATGGTTAAAACTATTAAAAGATTACGAGCTAGTTATTGATTATCATCCGGGCAAAGCAAATATGGTAGCAGATGCTCTGAGTCAGAAATCATTGTCTGCATTGCATGCGATGAACACTCATTTAACACTTTATGATGATATCTAAGTTTGTGCCGAACTGAAAGCAAAACCCTTGTTTATACAACAGATCTACGAGGCTAAGAAATCTGACAATGAATTAATAGCAAAAATGAGCTCAGTGTGATTCTGAATTCCTAGTTGATGTTGATGATTGTTTGAGATTCAGAAATAGACTTTGTGTTCTGAGAAATCCGGAGTTAATTCAGATGATTTTGAGTGAAGCTCACAGTAGTAGATTTTTTGTACATCCGGGAAGTACGAAAATGTATAACGATTTGAAACAACTATACTGGTGGCCCGGAATGAAAAGAGATATCTCTGATTTTGTTTCTAAATGTTTGATCTGTCAGCAAGTTAAAGCTGAACATCAAGTGCCATCTGGGTTACTATAACCGATTATGATTTTGGAGTGGAAATGGGATCGAGTGACCATGGATTTTGTTTCGGGTTTGCCCTTGACTCCGAGAAAGAAAGGCACAATTTGGGTTGTAGTTGATCGTTTGACGAAATCAGCTCATTTTATTCTGATTCGATTTGATTACCCACTCAATAAATTAGCTGAGTTATATATTTCTGATATCGTGGGACTGCATGGTGTACCATTGTCAATAGTGTCAGAAAAAGACCCGAGGTTTACATCACAATTCTGGAAGAAATTGCAAGATGCTCTAGGTACTAAGTTGCATTTTAGCACTGCTTTTCATCCGCAAACAGATGGTCAATCTGAACGGACTATTCAGATACTCGAGGATATGTTAAGATGTTGCATTCTTGAGTTTGAAGATACGTGGGAACAATATCTACCTTTGATTGAATTCGCTTATAATAATAGCTTTCAATCGAGCCTTAAAATGACACCGTACGAAGCCTTATACGGTAGAAAGTGTAGAACTCCGTTATACTGGTCTAAGCTCAATGAGAATAAGATTTACGGTATTGATCTAATAAAAGAAACAGAACAGAAAGTGAAAGTAATCCGAGATAGTTTGAAAGCAGCTTCTGATCGTCGGAAATCTTATGCAGACTTGAAAAGAAAAGACATTGAGTTTGAGATCAGCGACAAAGTATTTTTGAAAGTATCTCCGTGGAAGAAAGTGCTTCGGTTTGGTAGAAAAGGCAAATTGAGTCCGAGGTTCAGGTCGTATGAGATTATTGAACGTATTGGGCCAGTAGCATATAGACTGTTGTTGCCACTAGAGTTAAAAAAGATTCACAATGTGTTTCATGTATTGATGCTTCGATGGTACAGGTCTGATCCTTTACATGTAATTTCTCCATCTAAGATTGAAATCCAGTCTGATATGAATTATGAAGAAAAGCCGATCCATATCTTAGCTGTGAGGTTAAAGAGTTGCGAAATAAGAAAATTCCATCAGTTAAAGTGATGTGGCATCGACACGGTGTTGAAGAGGCCACGTGAGAGTCTGAAGATACTATAAGACAACAATATCCGAATCTGTTTAATGGTAAGATTTTCGGGGACGAAAATCCCTAAGGGGGAGAATTGTAACAGCCTGATTTAGACCCTGGTCAGAATAGTGATTTCGAGACCACAAATCCGAGTCTAAAAAATATTTTAATATTATTTTCTGTGTCTGTGATATGTGAATTTACATCTGGGAAATTTTTGTGATTTAATTTGTCTGTTTTCGTACTGAATATTGAAAAATGATTTAATCGCATAAAAGGTGAAATTAGCATGCTACATGTTTAATGTATGTATTTGAAATGGCTTTGGACTAATAGGTCCTTATGTGGTTATTTGACCATGTAATGTATTAACTGACTTTGTTGGACATTAGTAAATGGTTTATTAATGTTTAAATGCAAGGGTATTTTAGTAAAAGGTTTAATAAATGTTGTTTAATAAAATGAAAACATGAAATTGGCCATTATTATCATTCATATAGCCGATTATATCAAGAAAATAGAAAGAAGAAGACCATCCTAGGGTTCGGTCATTGATTTGGTTGATAAAGGTATGTACTTTGGTCCGTTTTTGATAATTTCTACGTTTCTGTGATTGTTGCTTCGTGTTCTTCAAAACCCATGTCTGAATTTCTGTTTCTGTTGAAGATTATGAAATGTGCCATTAATGATTATATGAGCTTTGTAATGTTTTTATATGGATTATGAAAGATATATGTGAGATTATCATGCTTTGTTCTTGAATTTTTGATGGAATAGAGCTATTTGGGCTAATTTGTGAAAATGAGGTTTTGAAGGACTAAATTGTGAATTAAATATGTTATTGGGCTTGTATGGAAGCTATGTATATTCGGCCAAGCTATAGTCTTGGTGAATTTTTCATATTTGTGATTTTGTGAAAAATGGACTAAATTGTCAAAGTGTGAAAATGTAAGGGCTAAAATGCAAAGTGCCCTAAATATGTGTTCATGGATTATTTTGAATGAAATGAATGATTGAATGATTGAATGATTGAATGGTTGAATTTGAATTGTATTAGATCAAGAACAAAGAAAATCAGACTTAGATCGAGGGAAGTCCAAAATAGTTGAATAGTCAACTCGTTTCCGTCCGAAATCCGTACGAGGTAAGTCAAATTACAATTACATGTTAAATTGACTAAATTCTGTGCATACAAACTGTAATCTGTATTGGACGGCCTTGAGAGCCTGATGAATAAATTTCGAGTAAACTCCGATAATATGCTAGTATCTGAAAAGCTCTGTACGTTTCTAAAAGAACGTTGACATTGATCTGAGATATCGTGTAAGACCGTGTCTGGGACATAGGCCTCAATTTGAAATTTACGTGTAAGACCACGTCTGGGACATCGGCATCATATCTGATTTCATGTAAGACCCTGTATGGGACAGAGGCATCGATACTGAATTACATGTAAGACCATGTCCGAGATGTCGTCATTGTACCTGTCTATGAATATCTGTAGCGTTTCTGAACCGTCTGATGATAGAGTACGAGATATGGGAATGAATATATGAAATGTATAATCTATACAGGTACGTTTGTATCCTACTAAATTTCTGAATATGAAAGACTCTGTTTCTGTGAAATAATGAATACGAAGTATGTATAAAATTATGAAAATGAACATGACATATATACAAGCAAATGACCACGGTTAAGCTCATGAATTACTCTGTGAAATGGCTATGAATTCTTACTATTGACTTTTACTTTATATGCTTTAATAGTTAGACCAATTGTATTTGGCTTACTAAGCTCTTTGTAGCTTACTCTGTGTGATTTCTGTCTGTTTTACAGTTATCGTAGCTACTGAAGGCTCAGGGATAGTCGAGGATTGTCACCATACTATCGAACTCATTTTGGTACTTTTGAAAGTGTAAATATTTTTAAGTATGGCATGTATAGGCTAGAATGTCTATGTATTTAAGCTTTGATATGTATATATGTTATGCCATGAGAGTTGGCTAGCAAATGAGATGTTGTGCTTAGTTTTGGTAAATGGTTTGTGATGCCAAATTGTGTATGCTTGTAATGGTTATATGGCCTTGTATGTGGTGGTCATTTTGAAATATGCCAAGTTGAGGAAATAGTAAATTTAAGCATGAATTAGAAGGTGCCATAAGTGAGCTATGAAATGAGTATTTTGGCATGTTGTTGTAATATGATTTGTAATGTGTTTTGGTATGGTTTTGAATAGGTTATTGAATGATGATGATTTAGATATAATGAAGCATGTTTTAAGCATTGTATTGGCTGAAAATTTTGGCATGAATGTTGTTTAATATTGCTTCCCAAATAGAGGTGATAAGTTGGCTTAAACCAAGCCTTTTGCATTTTACGCAATTTGGCCTAATTACTCATTAAGGACCTCAACTTTTAAGTTCTATGGCTATTTAACACCTTTAGCTAAAGGAACATAACTTTTTCATTTTACGCAATTTGGTCCTTTTTCACAAATTAAACATTCAAACGATAAAGTTTATTAACAATATTTTTACTGTAACACCCCAAACCTGGCCTGGACGTTACGGCTGAATCTGACGATGTCACATTGAAGTGTTTTTTGTAAAGTGAGATATTTTTGAATAACCCGTTCTATATTTAACCTCTTTGTAATCTTAACGATGATTTTAGGATGTCTCATTCATTTTCAAAATGTAAACCGTTTGGCAAAAAGTTAATCATAGTAAGATGTCATTAAAATTTTAAAACGTTATTTCTTGCGGGAGCTCTTAAAACAAGTTGCGCATTCGTGGTATTTTTGAAAAGCATTTATCTTTTTGAAAACTCGCGTCTTACCCTACTGCTAGCAGTTATGAATCAAATCAAATAAAAACCCAAATTAAAGTAAAAATCCATAAAGGCTTTATTACAATAAAAATACTCAAAATAAAATTACTTATAACTCAATAATCAAATGTGGAAGCATGTGCGGTTGTGTGGCCACCTTTGAGTCCCTCGCAGCACCGACCCGCCTAAGACTGAGGATTACCTGTATAGTTAAACAGATAGGTGAGTTATAGAAACCCAGTGTGTAATCCCATATCAAATAAACAAACAGTGAGCATATACAGTCTGGGCCTAAGCCCAATTTAGTAATGGTTCAGTCTCAGTTAGGGCCTTAGCCCATCACAATATCAATATCAGTTTGGGTCAGAGCCCATCTCAGTAACAGTACCGTATAGATATGCAATCAAAAGATCCTACCCAGCTAGCCTCTACACTCCATCTCCGTCCAACCCTGCACTCCATGTGGGGATATAATCAACCCACCCATCCCTACACTCTAAGTAGTACTAAGTTACGGCACTAAACGATGATTTGTGCAGAGAGTGCCAAGACTGAGACACTTCCTCCAATCATAATAATACCCATCCCCATACAACATATCATGCATCATGTCATGTCATGTCATAATATCATACATATATTCATTATATTTAAAATGGCATGCTCAAATATAATCATACATCTCATTGGGCATAATAGTCATTTAATCAATTAGGGGTCCAGGTACACTTACCGACCCAACAGTAGGTCCACAGTCGTCTTGGTGATGCGTGCAACCTTTATAGTCCTACAGTGAAAATAGGCCCACGACCTATATTGCGGGCCCATGTGGGCCCACACGCTCGCGTGACCCACACAGCCAAAAAATGGCCTTGGCCATGTGGATTACACAACCTGGCCCAATATTCTCCAGACGTCCATGTGGTCTACCCGTGTGGGGCCCAAATGCCCATGGGGCTCACACGGCCCAGTTCGGCCTGACCCATGATTTCACCCATGGTTGGCCTTGACGATCATGCGCCCATGTTTATTCACACGGACTACCACACGAGCGAGCGCATGCCCATGTAGCGTTGTCATTCACTATCCCCGGCTTTTGTAGATTCCCAAAGTTGGGTTTATGGTTATGCACCTCATTTGCAAAAGTGCGCATACCACTCTAGAGCAGTCCAACCTATAGTCAAACATAACACACCATTAGTCCCTTCACGATAGGGTTAAAACGACCACTCTTATATATCTTATCCAAAAGGTAGATTATCACTTGCCTTAATAGAACGAATGTGGCTCAGCCCACTTAAATCGCTGAAAAAGGTCGATTACACGCTCTCTGGTGACTAACTGCATTACAACTGAATTCTATTAGCCAATAATGCTCAAAAAAATAGCTTGAATCAAACGCATACCAACTTACTGAAATCGCAAAACCAAAGGTGGAAGAAGGAAGCTATTAACCTACACCTAGGAACGCAAGCCCAACACCCAAGAAACCGAGAGGAACACAACAAATAAGAGATTCGACAATGAAGGAGAGGGAGACATTGATGGAGATAAGGCAAGGTTCGGCTACAAGACAAGAAGATATTCGGCCCTAATGAAGCAAGATAATGAGAGGGGAAACTTGCCAAAAGCCAAAAGAATAGAGAGAGAGGGAAGAATCGACCAAAGGATGAAAAAGGATTTAATGGACAGAGGACAATGGTTTGGCCACTAGAAAGGAGGAAAAAACCGATTGCTAGTGGAGGAGAATAATAAAAGAGATCGGTTAATAGGGGAGATAGCTGAAAGGAAGAACAAAGTCGAAAACATAGAAGTAGTTAATACCTGTATGAACCCTAACAATATTTGGCCAAATCTTGGAGAGGTAGAGGAGAAAAAAAATCGGTAGACAAGAGGATTATAGGGAAAAACAAAGTCGACAACACAAAATAAAACCAAATGATCCCTGAAGTCTATAACACCCCAAACCCAGCCCGGACGTTATGGCCTGATCCAACGTCTCACATTGAAGTGTTTTATCAAAAACCTTGTTTTCATTGGAAACCCTTTTTTAAATAAAAACTATTCCTTCTTGTACTATTATAATTACTTTGTAAAATCTGTTTTCAGTTGCGAAAGTTTTATTTACAATAGATGATCTACGAAAACTTGTCATTTAAAAATTGAGTTACGAAAATGTAGTATTTAAAAACAGTTATGGTTTAGGAAAACCATATTCTACTTCCAATAGAGGAAAATATTAACCCTAATTTAAAATAATAACCAGAGGAAAGGTCTTATTACAATCTGGATTGAAATAACTTAAAATACTAGAAATTATATGCTAAAGAAAACAAGTCCAAGTCGTCTTGCTAGCTGGCCACCTCGGAGTCCCTCATATCGTCGAACCATCTATTGAGGATCACCTGAGAAAAATAAAAGAAGGGGTGAGTTTTCGAAAACTCAGTGTGTACAACCCTCGGCAAATAGAAAAGCACGCAATAGCAAGCCTTTTCGGGCCTAAGCCCAATTCAATATCAGAATAGATGTAAAGTAATCAAATATGCACAGATCCCACCCATCCAACCGCTACACACCATCTCCATCCCCCGATACACACCATGTGGGGATATAAATATCGACCCACCCATCCGACGTCTGATCCAATGGTAGCGGATTATGGTACTACCTAACATTGCAGCAAAGTTGCTAATCATATATCAGGCTTAAAAAGCCATCGGTGGATCCACGGTCATCAAGCAACCATGCGATCCTCATATACTTCCTTCGTTCCATAATTCCCAACCCATATGCAACCTAAACAAAATATCATATGAATGCAGCAGGTATACATGTAACATCCATAAACCTTACATTCAACACATAGGGGTGTTTTAGTCATTTTCGCCCTTAGGGGCTTTTCGGTAATTTCTCTTTATTATGGGTTATTACTTACCTTGGCCCATTAACAAGTCCCCGTTGGCTAAAGCGAACAGATACTATGCACCAGGTACGAATCTAGAGAAGAGGAGGTGGGTCAATAAGACCGCTTAAGTACCAAGCTCTCCCTAGATCCAATCCTAGACATGCATATACCCATTACCACACCTTAACCTTATAGCTTGTCCACGGTCACAATTAATTAATTATTTAAGTTTTATGTCTGTTTAAGCAGTTATCAGATACTAGGCCCAAAACCCCTTACAAAGCCCAAACAAGTCTACATACGTGCATATGGCTCACTAGGCCCAACTCATTCGTATGGCCCATCAGGCCCAAATCACATTCGTATGGCCCATTAGGCCCAAATCACATTCATATGGCTCGTCAGGCCCAATCACATTCGTAGTCATGCAATCATATGATTTTTCATCACTTAGTAACAAATTTCCAATTTTACCTATTATGGGCCCTACAACCCATCGGGCCCATTTAGCCCATTCTAGCCCGGTTGGCCAATACACGACCCAAGTCCATGGAATCGCACATGGGGCCTCTGATAACCTATCGGTTTCCCCTTACGAGTGTTAGTGCACTCGCAAGTCTATTGTAGCCAACCCTCTGGCTTTTCGACATTTTGACATTTCGGCATTTCGGGATTTGCCAATCTGCTCTGTGTGTGCAGTGTATGTACACACCTGATACTAAAACGTGCTGCGATCTCCTCAGCCACGAACCTACAAATGATGTCACTCAATGATTAATCACACACTTATCAAATACGATCACCAAAAGCCAAAAATCTCACCTTTGCCTTACCTTGAACGACAAGCCTTAACAACCCTTCCTTGATCACCAACCACGAGTATTCTTTAAATCCAAAACCCCAAAATGCCTAGGGAGCAATTCAACACAGATCTGAGATCTGAGATTCGATATTAATCCTACAAGAATCGACCGAAGTAGAGGCAGTAGCAGCGGCACAGAGGGTCTTCAGCCAAAGAGGTATTCGACTTTTGAGATTTGCATGGTAAAAGGGGTTATTCAGCATAAATAAGAAGAAGAGAAGAAGGAATCGACTAAAACCAAAGGTGAATCAACAGAGAATTTGAGAAGAGAAACAATGGAAACTCGACAAGCAAGGAACAAGGAATTCAGCTTTTGAGCACTTAAAGAGAAAAGTGTTTAGGCAACACAAAAAATGAGGAATTCGGCTAAAGAAAGAGAAGTAATTTCGGCAATACCCTAGAATACCCAAAATTGGCACCTATAAATACTATAGCTGAATTTACCTATCCCCAAATTCCCTATTCGGCTTCACTTCTCTACACCCCTCATCTCCTAACTTTTCTCCCTGATAACTCCTTAATCCCTTCCTTAAATTTCCCCTCTGATCACTCCCTTCAGAGTTCACATCCAAAGCCACTACTGGCCATTTATTGAGAAAAAATAAATCCTTCTTTTGGGCAAGGAGGGATTCGAATCCCAAACCTCCTTGCCATGCATGTGACGCCACCTCTAAGCCCCATATGTGACACTACTTGCCACTCCAACACAAGGCTCCTTATGTCTAATTCCTCCTTCATTTATTTAAAACCCAATTTACTTGCCATCAATGTTCTTTTAATTATTAAACTATAATTTCCTTCACCCCAAAGTTTGAACTCAAAACTTAACCAGGCCTATTATCACATAAATAACACTTGACTAGGAATATTAAGCACACCTTTTATCAAAACTGAAAAAAAGAAAGTTCGTGTGATGCCTCAATTTTTGGGATTTCTGTGATTTTTGACGAATTTTAGAATTTCTATGTTTTGACTGTATAATGTAGGTCTGAGTATGTTAGTGGGCCTTTAGAAGGCCCAAGAGAAAAATTAACCTGAAGCAGTTTCAGAATTTCAATTTTAGAGGGAAAAGGGGTTCTGGTGTAATGGGCTTTTAAGATTAAATTGGTAGAATAAGGCCACAAGAAGACCTGTGGTAAAGTGGCAGGGTGACGCCACTGAGGTGCTAAAAAGGTGGCGTGTGGAAGTCAAGGGGGAGCTAAGGGTCGAGTCACAAAGTAAGCAAATTAAGGTATTATTTTTGTGAACAGGAAGGGTATGAGATGGAACTCAAGTGGAACTCTGCCAGGAAGAGTTTGAGCTGTTCAGGAGTTTAGGTAAGGAGGAGATAAGGGAGAAAATTTAGGAGCTGAGTCGAATGTTGGACTCTTGAGGAGCAATAGTTGGCCGGCAAAGGGTCTCTATAAGTGCAAATTCAGCTAGGTCACTTAGTGTTTGCAATTTCAGCATTTGGACTAGTGGCTGCTGAATTCTTTTTGCATTTTCGGGACTGGGTTGATCATTCTATTGTTTTGCCGAAATAGGGTGGGGTACCTTAGGTTTTCTCTTTATCCCTTTCATTTTTGCTAGTAGCCGAAACTTGGAAACCTCATAACTCTCTGTGCGTCTTTCATAACCGAATACTACTTCCCCTTCTCACCTTTCTTTTCTTTCATTTTTATTTTCCCCTTAGCCGAACCTAAATCCTCCATTGGAACTGGTTAGCCGAAACTCTATTGAAGCTGAACCTCTCATTCTTTCTTTCAAAACTGAAATTTTTCTACACCGAGGGACTTCAGAAGCCAAATCCTTGATTATATTTTTTTTCCCTTCTTGTATGGTGCTTGGATCTATAGTAGATCGGGAGTATTGTCATAACGATATAGGTAAGTGCTCGAATCTTTCTTTAGTTACTCATGATGTAAGGTAAAAGCTGAAACCCCTTAAGGGTGGCTAACGTTTGGACTAAGGGCATTTTGGCCTCGTTCTTCTGCATGTGTGTGCCTTGTGTGGACAAGGGGGCGTACAGCGAAAGGCTTGAAGGCTAACTGGGTTGGACATCTAGATCTAGTCCATATTTCGGCAGAAAGGTAAGAACTCTAGGGTCTAAGGCAATATTGGCCGAATATGGTAAGGGGATTAGTACGTAGTTTGTTTTGATATGTAGACTGATGTTTCAGTAACTCGATTGTAGGCAACTTGTGTGTGGATCTCGCCAATGTATCGGTACAGATTAGGTGTGTAAATGACACCCACTTTAGACTAGATCGGCAAAAGTCGAAAAGCCAAAATGCCGAAGAGTCGGTATTTTGGTGGACTTGCGAGCGTGCGAGCGCACGTGAGATGATTTGTTCGATTATCCTAGTAATCTCAAGCGGTAAGATTGTAACACCCCTAGCCCGAGTCCGATCGCCGATTTAGGCTATAAGGTATTACTGAGCTAAACACTTAATTTCATTCACATAATCTATCAACTAAAACAGAAGTCGAGCTGAAAACATAGTGATCTTAGAGTTATATATATACATACCATTTTCCCATGGCCAAAATATTTACAATTACAAAACATAACTATCGCCGGTCTAACCTATACATGCCATATCAAGTCCAAAATATAACTATACCAAAAAGGTCAATAGTATGATGATCCGCTGACGATCCTCGAGTCAGTGGCCAAAATCAGCAATCTATAAAACAGAGAAATAAGAAACAGAGTAAGCTTTCGAGGCTTAGTAAGTTTTAAGCATTTCATACTATAAAAGCTTGTCTTTTAAAATGATCATTGAGTATAAAAAAACTCGTATTCTAATGGTAATTCACTTGGCCGAATATACACAAGTACACTAGTTATAAATCCTATTGGCCGAATATGTATTTATGTATACACAAGAAAATTTCTAGCACATGTTTCATTATCTACATGGCTTATACAATTACTTTTAGTTACATATTTTCCTATAATGGCTTACAGTGACCGAATATGCCATTGTCTTATCCTCAAATACCGAATTCATCCTCACACATACATATATATATATACATGGTTCTTTGATACTGATAAATCATTTTAAAATCAATTCACATATGAGCACATAATACGTATGTTAACATGTAAAGTATATATATCACTTACTCGACGATGGTTACCACGGACATTCAATATCGTAGTCTTACTTAACTTACTGGCCTCGGTCCTGTCAAGTCTTAGAACTCAAAACATATTTATAACACAAGTCCATGGGTCTTTAACCCGGGTACCATTCCAGCATGTAGCCTGCGGACTTCAAGTCCGGATATATTTCCAGCACATAGCCTGCGGACTCAAGTCCGGATATATTTCCAGCACATAGCCTGCGGACCTCATGTCCGAATATATTCCTAGCATATAGCTTGCGGACCTCATGTCTGAATATATTCCCAGCATATAGCCTGTAAACCTCATGTCCGGATATATTCCCAGCATATAGCCTGCGGACCTTATGTCCGGATATATTTCAAATACCATGCATACTTAGTCATATTTTAACACATCTCATTCAACCTATCACTTTAGTAGTCATTTACTACATTCGGATATAAACTCAATATGCACATCATCATTCACATTTCGGCTTAAGAGTTATACTTAATAGCAAACATTCATTTCACCATTCAAGCTTAATCCCAAAGTGTCCATTATACTATAAATCATATACATGCACTATTTATTATACAACTATAATCAAGAACAAACCAAAGATCGCAATTCACTTAATATATTCTTATAAAAGCATCATCAATTTCATACTAAAAGAAACTACTCAAAACTTACCTCGGGTATAATTGAACAGTTACGGATAGGCTACTCGATTGCTTTCTCCTTCCCCTTATTTGATTTAGTTCCTCTTTGCTCTTGAGCTTTAAAATTAAACAATTGAATTTCGATAATTACTTACTCAACTTTAATTCTTTAATAGTCACATTTAATAATCATATAACTTCCATACATGTTAAGTTTTATAAAATGTACCATGACTCGATATCATGCCTATTATTTACACGAATTTATCTATATATAATATATATATGTATAACCGAATGTCTCTATGTCACAAGTTACTTACCTAAGGCATATATTTTTATATACTTATGTGTGACTAACACAATTTAATTAATTACTCATTTTATGCACAACCACGTATACACACATATATATAATCATAACATGCCTTAATATCTTATATACCATATTCGGCCCTAACTACTCAAACTTAGCTTTCGTATACAAATTCCATTTCATGATCAAATGTAGCAAAATGCACATAAGTTTCACCTATGCTAAACAATGACTGAATATACATTTCGAAGAAATAACTTACTTAATACATAACTCACATTACCAAGTACATATAACCCTTATGACCGAATGTATATCACCACAATTCCTATGACTTAGCCATTTACCCTTTTAATCGAATATCCATAAAACATCTAGTTCACATACACAAACACAATCTCTTAAGGCTTATTATATTTTCAAGTACACATCAAATTTATATAGCCGAATATACATATATATTTAGCTCATCAAACCAATACTTAATCATATTTTCCCCTAACATAAATGTATTCGGCAATGACCACAACAATTTAACCAACTTTAAAAACAAGCCACAACATTTTAAATTCATCTTATTCCTCCCCCTTTTGGCCGAATGTACATATCAAATGAAAACTCAACTAAACAACAACATTTTTCTTTCCAAATTGCATATACACACATACAGCAAATTTCAATTCATACTTTTCAACCATGAATTCTACTTATTCAACCATCATTTAAGCTACTTAACATATAACTAACATCTTCCCAAAAACTTATCAAAATAATACCAATTTAGCAATTGCTGAATGGACACTTGTTCATTGATTCATGAATTCAAACCATGGGTTAACTATGCTATGTATTTATCCATATAATTTCATAATCAATTACAAATAAAAATTGCATTACATACCTTTAAATGGAGATAACCATGGCCGAATGCCTTGGCTTCTTCTTCACTATTTTTCTTTCCCAAATTCGGCAATCAAGAAAGAAAGATGAACATCTATTTTTTTTAATCATCTTTTACTGTTTTACTAATTAATTTATTTCAAAAATAAAGCCATTACTTATTATAATACTTAAATAAAACATATATTATACATCAACCATCATTTATGGCCGGCCATTAAACAAAATTGGTCCATTTGACATGCAAATCCCTCATGGCAACATTTCATGAATTATTTGGCACTTTAAAATTTACCTATCATACTTTCAAGTTTTATCACATGAGTCCTATCTTACAAATTCCACATACAAATGACAAAATCAAAGTATGAAACTTTCACACATGCATTTACACATATAATAAACATAGAATTTAACAGTTAATTATTTTTTTGACTCAGTTTAGTGGTCCCGAAACCACTTTTCGACTAGGGTCAAATTAGGGCTGTCACAACTCTCCCCCACATAAGGAATTTTCGTCCCCGAAAATCTTACCAGTGAACAAGTTAGGATATCGATCCTTCATTGTGTCTTCAAGTTCCCAAGTAGCTTCTTTAACCCCGTGCTTAATCCATAGTACCTTCACTAATGGGATTTTCTTATTTCGTAGTTCTTTTACTTCACGTGCCAAAATTCGAACTGGTTCTTCTTTGTAACTCAAATCAGATTGAATCTCAACCTCCGATGGATTAATTATATGTGATGGATCGGATTTATAACGTCGAAGCATCGAAACATGAAAAATGTTGTGAATCTTTTCAAGCTCAGGGGGTAAAATCAATCGGTATGCGACGGGCCCAACTCCTTCGGATATTTCATACGGCCCGATGAACCTTGGACTCAATTTGCCCTCACGGCCAAATCTGAGCACTTTTTTTCCAAGATGAGACTTTAAGAAACACTTTGTCTCCAACTTGATATTCAATGTCTTTTCGTTTTAAATCCGCATACGACTTCTGACGATTCGAAGCTGCTTTCAGAATTTCTCGGATCACTTTTACTTTCTGTTCAGCATCTTTGATCAAATCAACCCCGAAGATTTTACTTTCACTAAGCTCGGTCCAAAACAACAGTGTACGGCATTTACGACCGTACAAAGCCTCATGAGGTGCCATCTTAATGCTTGATTGAAAACTATTGTTGTAAGCGAATTCAATCAAAGGCAAATACCGTTCCCATGAACCACTAAACTCAAGGATGCAACATCTCAACATATCCTCGAGTATCTGAATTATCCTCTCGGATTGACCATCAGTCTGGGGATAAAAAGTGGTGCTAAAATGCAACTTGGTACCCAAAGCTTCTTGCAATTTCTTCCAAAATCGCGATGTGAATCTCGGATCTCTATCCGACACAATAGAAATAAGTACCCCATGTAACCTTACAATCTGAGAAACATACAATTCAGCTAGCTTGTCAAGTGAATAATTCGTACGTACGGGAATAAAATAAGCCAACTTTGTTAGTCTATCAACAACAACCTAGATCACATCTTTCTTGCTTGACGACAATGGAAACCTAGATACAAAATCCATCTTGACTCGATCCCATTTCCATTCAGGTATCATGATTGGCTGAAGTAACCCTGAAGGCACTTGATGTTCTGCTTTCACTTGTTGACATATCAAACACTTCGAAACAAAGTCAGAAATGTCTCGTTTCATACCATGCCACCAAAATTGACGTTTCAGATCATTGTACATTTTCGTACTACCCGGGTGGATTGACATTCGGATACTATAAGCCTCACTCAAAATCATCGAAATAAGTTCTAAATTTCTTGGAACACACAATCGACCTCTGAACCTTAAACAATCGTTGTCGTCTATTTGAAACTCTAATTCCACATTAGAAGCACATTCAGCTCGTTTAGCAACCAATTCAGCGTCGACTTTCTGGGATTCACGTTTTTGATGAATCAATAATGGTTTAGCCTTTAATTCTGCTACTAACACATTATCAGATGAAACAGACAGGTGTACATTCATTGCTCGCAAAGTAAACAATGATTTACGACTTAAAGCATCAGCAACCACATTAGCCTTTCCCATGTGATAGTCAATGACAAGCTCGTAATCTTTCAACAATTCAAGCCAATGTTTTTGTCGTAGATTCAAATCCTTTTGAGGTATCAAATATTTGAGGCTTTTGTGATCCGAATATACATGACACCTTTCTCCAAACAAGTAGTGTCACCGTATTTTCAAAGTGAATACGATGGCAGCTAATTCGAGATCATGGGGCGGATAGTTTCTCTCATGCGGCTTCAATTGCCTCAATGCGTAAGCTACAATTCGACCTTCTTGCATCAACACACAACCTAGCCCAAGTAAGGATGCATCACTGTAAATGACAAAATTTTTACCGGATTCGGGTTGCACTAGCACTGGAGCTTTAGTCAAATAAGTTTTCAATTGGTCGAAACTTTTCTGACATTTTTCTGACCATTCAAACTTAACATCTTTCTGAAGTAGTTTCGTCATTGGTATGGCTATCATCGAGAAACCCTTTATAAATTGTCTGTAGTAACCAGAAAGTCCCAAAAAGCTCCAAACTTCAGTAACATTTCTCGAAGGCTTCCACTCAAGTATGGCCAAAATTTTGCTCGGATCAACTCGAATACCCGATGCGGATACCACATGGCCCAAAAAGCTAACTTCTCTCAACCAGAACTCACATTTACTGAACTTAGCATATAACTGCTTATCCCGTAAAATTTGCAGTACTAATCTCAGATGCTCGGCATGTTCGGTTTCATCTCGCGAATAGACCAAAATGTCGTCGATAAACACAACTATAAACCAGTCCAAATACGGTCTGAAGAACTGATTCATCAAGTCCATAAATACTGCAGGGGCATTAGTGAGCCCAAACGGCATTACTAAGAACTCATAGTGACCATATCTCGTTCTAAAAGCAGTTTTAGGTATATCTGAGTCTCGAACTCGCAACTGATAATAACCCGATCTCAAATATACCTTTGAAAACACTGAGGCTCCCTTCAGCTGATTAAACAAATCATCAATACGCGGTAAGAAATATTTATTCTTTATTGTCACTTTATTCAACTGACGATAGTCGATGCACAATCTCATGGTTCCGTCCTTCTTTTTCACAAACAATACTGGTGCACCCCAAGGTGAGAAACTCGGTCGAGCGAACCCTCTATCCGTCAACTCTTGCAACTGAGTTCTCAATTCTTTCAATTCTGTTGGTGCTATACGGTACGGAGCTATCGAAATTGGTGTCGTCCCAGGTACAAGTTCGATGCCGAATTCTACCTCTCGAGCGGGTAGTCTCGGTAACTCTTAAGAAAAAACATCTGAATACTCACAAACCACTGGCACTGATTCAATTTTCTTTTCTAATTCTTTGTCACCAAGTACGTACGCAAGATATGCTTCACACCCCTTTCTCACATATTTTTGAGCCAACATCGAGGATATTATTGCTGGCAATTCGTTCAAATCAGTAGACTCAACTTGGATTATCTCATTATTTGCACATCTCAAATCAATGGACTTACTTTTACAATTCACAACTGCATCATGTACGGTCAACCAATCCATACCGAGAATAACATCAAATTCATCAAACGGTAAAAGTATCAAGTCAGCCGGAAAATAGGAACCTCGGATTATTAGGGGGCATTTCTTACACACCTTGTCAACAAGCACATATCGACCCAAGGGATTCGTTATTCGAATAAAGAACTCAGTAGCCTCAATAGGTAAAGTCTTACTGGATGCTAAAGTCTCACATACATATGAATGAGTAGAACCAGGGTCAATCAAAGCAATCACATCAGTATCAAAGAGAGTGAAAGTACCGGTAATAACGTCAAGCGAAGAAGCATCCTCGCGTGCACGTATAGCATAAGCTCTAGCAGGAGCACGAACCTCAGATCTGGTTGTAGCATCTTTAGACCCTCTCTGACTACCGCTAGCATTCCCCGTATTCCTAGGTGGTCTACCTCGTACTGTAGTAGTACTCGGTTTCCCACTCTGGTTCACATTTTGTTCGGATAATCTCGGGTAATCTTTGATAAAATGGTCAGCTGATCAACATTTATAACAGGAGCGGTCATGAAATCTACAGCTCCCCGAATGCCATTTTCCATAGTACTTGCATTGATCCTATCCCGTCGATCATTTCCAACACTGGTAACTGAAGTGGCTCGCGTACTCACAGGGGGTCGATTGTGGTCTCGTTTGGAAAAAACCGAAGTGTTCTTTGATCGGCCCGAATCATCTCAAAATTTCTTCAATGATTGCGGAAAAGACTTTCCTGAAGATCTTTTACGAAATTCTCCAACTTTGACATCGGCTTTTCTTTTCTCTTTACTCAGTTCTTCGGCTTTGCAAGCTCGTTCGACAAGTACTACGAACTCTCGTATTTCAAGAATGCCAACAAACATTTTTATATCTTCATTCAGTCCATCTTCAAAAATGTTTACACATAATAGCCTCAGACGATACACATTCCCGAGCATATCTAATAAGTCTGACAAACTTTCGTTCATAATCAGTAACTGACATGGAACCCTGTTTAAGTTTAAGAAATTCTTTTCGTTTCTGATCGATGAACCTCTGACTGATATACTTTTTTCATAACTCAGTCTGGAAGAATTCCCATGTCACCCGTTCTTTGGGCACAACAGAAATCAATGTATTCCACCAATAATAGGCAGAATCAGGTAGCAGAGATATGGCACATTTCAGGCATTCATCAGGTGTGCAAGACAGTTCATCAAACACTCGGATATTGTTGTCCAACCAAAATTCAGCTTGCTCAGCATCATCACTATCTGTAGCCTTAAATTCAGTAGCCCCGTGCTTTCGGATTCTGTCAACCGGGGGCTTATTCAACCTCGTGTGATCAATCACTGGAGGTATCATAGGTGCAGGAGGTGTATTTGTTGAAAGTGGGGATTGTGGAGCAACTGTATTTGTCCGAATGTATTGGTTGAACCAATCATTCATCACATTATAAAAGGCTTGTCTAGCCTCATCATTTTGATTGCTTGCGTTAGGTTGAGAGTCTATCGGCGCGGTCCCGTGCGCGGGAGCAGGCGCTATACTCTTAACATCATCAGCTACTGCTTGATTGGGATCAGGATCCATTACTATACGAAAACACATTTTTAACTGTCAGAATTCATCATACTATCGTATTAATGCTATATGGCATGTATAGCTAGACTTAAACACTCTACAATAGTCCTAGAATCGACTAAATAGTAGCTCTGATACCAATAAAATGTAACACCCCTAGACCGAGTCCGATCACCGGTTTAGGCTATGAGGTATTACTGAGCTAAACATTTAATTTCATTCACATAATCTATCAACTAAAACAGAAATTGAGCTAAAAACATACTGATCTTTGAGTTATATATATACATACCATTTTCACATGGCCGAAATATTTACAATTACAAAACATAACTATCGCCGGTCTAACCTATACATGCCATATCAAGTCCAAAATATAACTATACCAAAAAGGTCGATAGTATGACGATCCGCTGACGATCCCCGAGTCGGTGGCCAAAATCAACAATCTGTAAAACAGAGAAATAAGAAACAGAGTAAGCTTTCGAGGCTTAGTAAGTTTTAAGCATTTCATACTATAAAAGCTTGTCTTTTAAAACGATCATTGAGTATAACAAAACTCGTATTCTAATGGTAATTCACATGGCCGAATATACACAAGTACACTAGTTATAAATCCTATTGGCCGAATATGTATTTATGTATACACAAGAAAATTTCTAGCACATGTTTCATTATCTACATGGCTTATACAATTACTTTTAGTCACATATTTTCCTATAATGGCTTACAATGACTGAATATGCCATTGTCTTATCCTCAAATACCGAATTCATCCTCACACAAACATATATATACATGGTTCTTTGATGCTAATAAATCATTTTGAAATCAATTCACATATGAGCACATAATACGTACGTTAACATGTAAAGTATATATATCACTTACTCGACGATGGTTACCACGGACATTCAATATCGTAGTCTTACTTAACTTACTGGCCTCGGTCCTATCAAGTCTTAGAACTCGAAACATATTTATAACACAAGTCCACGGGTCTTTAACCCGGGTACCATTCCAACACGTAGCCTGCGGACTTCAAGTCTGGATATATTTCTAGCACATAGCCTGCGAACCTCAAGTCCGGATATATTTCCAGCACATAGCCTGCGGACCTCATGTCCAGATATATTCCCAGCATATAGCTTGCGGACCTCATGTCCGGATATATTCCCAGCATATAGCCTGCGGACCTCATTTCCGGATATATTCCCAGATATAGCCTGCGGACCTCATGTCCGGATATATTTCAAATACCATGCATACTTAGTCATATTTTAACACATCTCATTCAACCTATCACTTTAGTAGTCATTTACTACATTCAGATATAAACTCAATATGCACATCATCATTCACATTTCGGCTAAGAGTTATACTTAATACCACACATTCATTTCACCATTCAAGCTTAATCCCAAAGTGTCCATTATACTATAAATCATATACATGCACTATTTATTATACAACTATAATCAAGAACAAACCAAAGATCGCAATTCACTTAATATATTCTTATAAAAGCATCATCAATTTCATACTAAAAGAAACTACTCAAAACTTACCTCGGGTATAATTGAACAGTTACGGATAGGCTACTCGATTGCTTTCTCCTTCCCCTTTTCTGATTTAGTTCCTCTTTTCTCTTGAGCTTTAAAATTAAACAATTGAATTTGTTTAATTACTTACTCAACTTTAACTCTTTAATAGTCACAATTAATAATCATATAACTTCCATACATGTTAAGTTTTATAAAATGTACCATGACTCGATATCATGCCTATTATTTACACAAATTATCTATATAACATATATATATGTATAACCGAATGTCTCTATGTCACAAGGTACTTACCTAAGGCATATATTTTTATATACCTATATGTGACTAACACAATTTAATCAATTACTCATTTTATGTACAACCACGTATACACACATATATATAATCATAACATGTCTTAATATCTTATATACCACATTCGGCCCTAACCACTCAAACTTAGCTTTCGTATACAAATTCCATTTCATGATCAAATGTAGCAAAATGCACATAAGTTTCACCTATGCTAGACAATGACTGAATATACATTTCGAAGAAATAACTTACTTAATACATAACTCACATTACCAAGTACATATAACCCTTATGACCGAATGTATATCACCACAATTCCTATGACTTAGCCATTTACCCTTTTAGCCGAATATCCATAAAACATCTAGTTCACATACACAAACACAATCTCTTAAGGCTTATTATATTTTCAAGTACACATCAAATTTATATAGCCGAATATACATATATATTTAGCTCATCAAACCGATACTTAATCATATTTGCCCCTAACACAAATGTATTCGAAAATCCACAACCATTTAACTAACTTTAAAACAAGCCACAACATTTTAAATTCATCTTATTCCTCCCCCTTTTGACCGAATGTACATATCAAATGAAAAATCAACTAAACAACAAATTTTTCTTTCCAAATTGCATATACACACATACGGAAAATTTCAATTCATACTTTTCAACCATGAATTCTACTTATTCAACCATCATATAAGCTACTTAACATATAACTAACATCTTCCCAAAAACTTATCAAAATAATACCAATTTAGCAATTGCTAAATGGACACTTGTTCATTGATTCATGAATTTAAACCATGGGTTAACTATGCTATGTATTTATCCATATAATTTCATAATCAATTACAAATAAAAATTGCATTATATACCTTTAAATGGAGATAACCATGGCCAAATGCCTTGGCTTCTTCTTCACTATTTTTCTTTCCCAAATTCGGCAATCAAGAAAGAAAAATGAACAACTATTTTTTTTATCATCTTTTATTGTTTTACTAATTAATTTCAAAAATAAAGCCATTAGTTATTATAATATTAAATAAAACATATATTATACATCAACCATCATTTATGGCCGGCCACTAAACAAAATTGGTCCATTTGACATGCAAATCCCTCATGTCAACATTTCATGCATTATTTGGCACTTTAAAATTTACCTATCACACTTTCAAGTTTTATCACATGAGTCCTATCTTACAAATTCCACATACAAATGACAAAATCAAAGCATGAAACTTTCACACATGCATTTACACATATAATAAACATAGAATTTAACAGTTAATTATTTTTATGACTCGGTTTAGTGGTCCCGAAACCACTTTCCGACTAGGGTCAAATTAGGGCTGACACAAAGATTGCAGAGTGCGTAATTTTGTGCACTTCGGTATATTTGGGCTTAATGGGCCGAAATCGGGTTACTGGGCCAAAAGGCCCAATTCGGTAACAACGCTTGGTAAGTGTTTCTGTTACTACGTTAATGGCTGTAATATGCATGGAAACCCTAAAATAGTTAATTTATTAGATTACCCCTGTAACACCCCTAGCCCGAGTCTGATCGCCGGTTTAGGCTATGAGGTATTACCGAGCCAAACATTTAATTTTTCATTCACATAATCAATCAACAAAGACAGAAATTAAGCTGAATACATACTGATCTTTAAGTTATATATATGCCATTTTCATATGGCCAAAAATATTTACAATACAAAACATAACTGTCACCGGCCTAACCTATACATGCCATACCAAGGCCAAAATATAATTGTACCAAAAAGATCGATAGTATGATGAACTGCTGATGATCCCCGAGTCGGTGGCCAAAATCAACAATCTATAAAACAAAGAAATAAGGAACAGAGTAAGCTTTCAAGGCTTAGTAAGTTTTAAGTATTTCAAACAATTAAAATGCGTCATTTAAAATCGAACATTAAGTATCACAAGAACCCAAATTCAAATTGTAGATCACTTGGTCGAAAACTCACAAGTACAATAGTTATAAAACCTATTGGCCGAATATATATATATATATACATGAATACACGAGAAATTTTTTTCAGTACATATTTCACTATACTATATGGCTCATAAAATTTCTTTAAGCCACATGCTTTTACAATGACATACATTGACCGAATAAGTCATTCTCTTATTCTTAAATACGGTATTCATTCACACACATATACACATATATATATATATATCAGTCTTCGATACTAATAATTCACTTTGAAGTCAATTCACATATAAGTACATAATACGTACCTTAGCAGGTAAAATATATATAATACTTACTCACACGGATATTCAATGTCGTAATCTTACTTAACTTACTGGCATCGGTTCTGTCAAGTCTTAGGACTCGAAACACATGTCTAGCACAAGCCTGCGGGTCTTTAACCCTGATATCATTCCAGCACGAAGCCTGCGGGTCTTTAAGCCCAGATACAATTCTAGCATATAGCCTATGGGTCTTTAAGCCCGGATACAATTCCAGCATAAAGCCTGCGGGTCTTTAAGCCCGGATATCCACATCAAATATCATGTCTTTTTAATCGTATTCTAACACATTTTATAGAACATTTCACATTATTAGTAGCCATTGGCTACATTCGGACATGAACTTCATATGAACACCATTATTTCATTTTGGTTTAAAATCATGCATAAATATCACACGTACCTTTCATCAATCAAGCTTAACCCGAATTGACCATTCAACTATAGGTCATACACTTATATTATTTACCACTCAACTTAATTCAAATAGAACCAAAAAGATCAAAATTCATATAGTATATACATGTCAAGGCATCATCAATTTTATACCAAAGACGATTACTCAAAACTTACCTTGTATCTTTTTGAACAAATTTCGGGTTGGCTATTCCGTGACTTTAGCTTTTCCCTTATCCAAGGTTGCCCCTCTATGCTCTTGAGCTTTAATTCAATAAATTTTAAACTAGTCATTATTCGACTATTCAAGTATTACTTTCAGAATATAATATATATATATTCGACTTTCACACATACATATTATAGTAAGCTTATAAGAAATCAATAAGCAATTCATTAGCAAACTTTTATCAATGTTTACAATATAATCACAATTTCACTATAAGCTGACTTCCTGAGCAACAATCATTAAATTATTTATAACTGGAGCTACGAAACTCCAAATCAATTGCCGTAAATTTTCCTTGAAAATAGGCTCATTTATCTTTTATCCATAAAATTTTCATAATTTTTTAGTTTAGCCAATCAATACCAGATTTTTCCTAAAGTTTCCCTTGTTTCACTGTTTGACAAATATGACCATTCTACACTATGAAATAAATTTCTCATTGTACAGAATTCAAAATATGTTCTCGTTTATTTCATTTGAAATTAGACTCATTAAGGAGTCTAAGCGTATAAATTTTATCATATTACCATTTTTAATGATTTTATAAAAACAGAACAGGGGATCTAGAAGTCATTTTGACTCTGTCCCACATTACTTCAAATATCTCATGATCGGTAATTCTTTTACTTTTACAGTTTTTTTTATAAGAAACTAGACTCATGAAGCTTTAATTACATAATTTATTCAGCTTCTAACTCAACTCCTAAAATTTATGGTGATTTTCCAAAAATCACCTTACTGCTGTTGTCCCAAGTAGATTATTACCAATTCACTCTTTCACACATTCTTGGCATACATATTATTTAAGCATGTATCTCACCAATCAATTTCATCATATATATCTATAAATTCACTTAAGCATAATATCAATACAACACATTGTGCTCAAATCATTATTCAAGTTCAATTTCGGCTAACACACATATAAACACTAGCAACTAAATATTAACATTTGCATTTCACCATAATAGCCAATTGCCATTAAGAAATTTAAGCCACAATTATTCAATTTTACCAAGCTTCAACCTAACTTAACCTATAATAGTTCATAACACATTTAAAGCACATACCTTACTAAATTTTATCATAGTCCACAATCGGCCATAGTACACCCAACCTATTAGCCGATTTCCTACTTAGCATCTAATGCCTATATATGCTTAATTTGTTTAGCTCAGCTTCACATATCTAACATTATTCATCAAACGAACATGAAACAACAACCATATCCTTCATTTCAATCAAGAACAAATGCTCACAATACAACCAAATAAACAAAATCTACTTCATAGGTTAAGGTAGATTCAAGAAAAGATCTCATAAACATCAAAATAGAAGCAACTATCATGAATTTACCTTGGATGTTTCTTCCCCAAGTGACCGAACATTCATGAGCTCCCCTTCCCCAATTTGTTTTCTTACATTCGGCTATGAAGAACAAAGATGGACAAACTTTGTTCTTTTCACCATTTTGTTATTTTCCTAATTCTTTTATTTTCAATATTATGCCATCACCTATTAAAATGCTTAAATAAAGTATAAATTATCTATCAACCATCACTATGGCCGGCCACTAAACTCAATTTGGTCTATTTGACATGCAAGTCCCCCATGTTACAATTCATGCATTATTTGGCACTTTAAAATTTACTTATGACATTTTCAAGTATTATCACATGGGTCCTATCTTATAAATTTCACATACAAATGACAAAATCAAAGCATGAAACTTTCACACAAGCATGTACACACACAATAAGCATGGAATATAACGGTTAATTATTATTATGACTTGGTTTTGTGGTCCCGAAACCACTTCCCGACTAGGGTCAAAATAGGGCTGTCACAACCCCTAAGTAGGAAATTACCTTTATACCCCTAGGTGCAAAATGACCATTATACCCCTAGGGTTAATTTTGATTGAAACGCATGATATTTTGATTCTGTATCTTGTATACCATGACATGTGTATCTGTTGCATGGGATATGGGTTATATTGATGGAGGAAGCATTCTGGTGGCTATGCCACAAATATCTATTTCTGGTGGCTATGCCACACATATCTGTTCTGGTGGCTCTGCCACAAATATCTGTATTTGGTGACTCTGTCACTATATCTGTTCTGGCAGCCATGCTGCAAATTCTGTGGTATGTAGCGGATGGGTGGGTCGAGTTGTCTCCTCACATGGTGTATGTAATGCCCCGTACTCGAGACCATCGCCGGAGTCGAACACGAGGTGTTAACAGACTTAATTCATTACTTTAAACAGCTCAAACAATTTATTTTTAAAATTTTCAGTCAAGCTAGCAATCTGCGTCATAGTCGCTTAAAAATTCATATCTCGAGTTCCGAAACTCGAAATCCAATTCCATAAATTTTCCCTGAACTAGACTCATATATCTATTTACTAATTTTTTTATAGAATTTTTGGTCAAGCAAATTAGTACAGTTTATTAGTTAAAATCTCCCCTGTTTCAGGGTTCGACTACTCTGACCTCTTTCTATTACGAATCAGATATCTCCCTGTACAGAGTTTCAATGACTATGCCGTTTATTTATAATAAAACTAGACTCAATAAGGAATCTGTACATATAAATCATGGCTTCTAATTATCTTTGAAAAATTTATGCTGAATTTCCAAAGTCAGAACAGGGGATCCAGAAATTGCTCTAGCCCTGTTTCACAAAAATTTAAACATCTCATAAAATATAACTTATATACCTGTTTTGTTCCATCCATATGAAAATAGACTCATCAAGCTTCAATTCAATAACTTATTCATTATTTAATTCCATTTCTACTATTTTTAGTGATTTTTCAAATTCACATCACTACTGCTGTCTGAATCTATTTTATGGTAAAATTTACCCATTTCATGGTTCCCATGGATTAGCTAGCAATTTATCATACATAACACCAAATATGATCATGATTAGCCATTCCAATGGCTAATCATTACCAAGCATTTCCATACCACTCAATAACCATATCATAAGACCATATATACAAAATGATTATAATGCTATACATGCCATACTCAAAATATACAAGCCATTATGCCAAGATGGTATACGGATAGTGTGAGCGTGCCTCCGACCGTTTCCGATTTTCGAGCTGGCTTGTCAACACTACAAGGAGTGAAAAGGAGGGAGTAAGCACAAATGCTTAGTAAGTTCACATGCAAATAGCAAGTAACACAACTATATAAGCAAACATAAACATCATTTGCATGATCATCACCAAGACATTCATATCACATTTTCATTTATCATCTTACCATATTGTTGTTATATCGAGTTTTCAAACCGAAGGTTAAGTACATACCTGTTTAAAGTATCCATTTCACAACACTTACCAATACGTCCCTTTCATCTCGAGTATTCCTCCATTTGAGTAGAATTTTACCCGTTAAACACATCAGAATATAATTCGGATACATGGAAAGTTTGCACATAAGTGCCACATATGTAGCCAAGCTACCATGTAACCCGCCCATAAGTGAACTCGGACTCAACTCAACGAGCTCGGGCGTTCGCATCCATAAGTGAACTCAGACTCAACTCAACGAGCTCGGATGCCTGTTACATCTCTCGAACTCGGACTCAACTCAACGAGTTCGGACATTCTCATCCATAAGTGAACTCGACTCAACTCAACGAGTTCGGATGCCCAAATATCCTAGTGACATGTCACTTGTATCCTAATCCATTCCTAAGGTTCAATGGGACCATTTTCCCAATCATGTGTCTCAACCATCTCCTACGGTTGTCGATACCGATACTCGATAGTATTTCACATTTTCCAAGTATATCACATAATTTGACATATTATCAAACAATTATCACGAGTATAATATTTCATAATAATTATCATATCATTTAAATAACATAAAAATATTTAAAATAATAACTATGCTACCAACATTTACATATGAACTTACCTCGTATGTGAAAATGGCTACTTTTACCATTTCGTCCACAACTCGGTATTTTCCCCATTTTAGCCCAAATTTTAGTTTTCCTTGCTCTATCATTTAAAATATAGTCTAATTAGGGCTCACATTATTCAAATTAACCCAAAATCATATTTTGGAGAAATTACAGTTTTGCCCCTAAACTTTCGCATATTTACACTTTTGCCCCAAAGCTCGTAAATTAAACTTCAGCATATTTTCTTATGTTTTATGACATTCTGAACATTTTTCCCTTCTATGACAACATCAAATTCTCACTCTAACACATAGTTATGAACAATAACAATTTTTACCGATTAAGCCGTTTTACTCATTTTTGCTTAAAATCGCTTAGCAAAAGTTGTTTAACATAATTTCAGCCTTTATATTCTTCCATAAAACATCAAAATAAACACATTTCACATATGGGTATTTTTCCAAATATGAACCCTAGCTTAAATTATTGCTAGAATAAGCTTAATCAAGTTATCGGGATTCCCAAAACGTAAAGAACTTGAAAAACGGGGCTAGAACGGACTTACAATCGAGCTTGGAAGCTTGAAAAACCCTAGCCATGGTTTCTCCTTGCTATATTCGGCCATGGGGTTGAAGATGAGCAAAATTGGCTTTTAATTTTGTATTTTAATTCATTTTACCCCTAAATGACCAAAATGCCCTTACTACTAAACTTTCCAAAAATTCCATCCATGTCCAATTTTTGTCCATAGACTTAGAAATTGGTAAAATTTCTATTTTAGACCTCCTAATTAATATTTCAAAACAATTTCACACTAGAAACTTCTAGAATGCAAGTTTTGCAAATTATTCGATTTAGTCCCTAATTTCAATTTAAGCACTTTATGCATAAAATTTCTTCACGAAATTTTCACACAATCATGCAATCATATCATAGACCTCAAAATAATCAAAAAATAATAATTTCTATCTTGGATTTTGTGGTCACGAAACCACTATTTCGACTAGGCCCAAAATCAGGATATTACAACTCTCCCCCCCTTTTAGGGATTTTTGTCCCCAAAAATCTTGCCGGAAAAGGGTCTTCACTTTTAATCTTATATTCGGTGCTGAAGAACTTTCACTTAGGCTGTACCTCCAATACATCTCTTTAATTTCTCATATGGTCTAAAAGCTTACAGTCTTAACTCTCAATTGTTCTTAAATTTTCAACCCTTCTCAGTTTCCCATGATATCATGACATAAAACCAGGATCTTAACTTGATTAATGGAGACCGGAATTCCAAGAAATCCAACAATCAAAGAGACCTGAAATTCCATGAATCTGATGAGTAGGAATTCATTCAATACCGATATGATTTATAGATTTCTCCAAACATTTAAGAATAAGATACATCACATTTTCCTCTTTCTGCCATAGAAATAATTCTGATATGGCCTCAAGAATAATCCTTCTCATTTCCATCCCAATATCAACATTGACAAGGATAATTTTGATAGATCCTAATGCTCAGCTTTAACCTCTTTAACAACTCAGATTTTATGTAACATCGAATGCTCTAAACTATCACATTACCTCTTTGTCTTGAAACACATCACAATTCATACAACGATTACATTCTTTGAAAGTCAAGAAGTCTTTGCTCAATGTAGACTAGTCTAGTTCGGACCTTGGTTACCAATATTCTCATCTATCCGAACTTTGTCAACATGTAATAAACTTTTCAGCTTTCATAAGATGAAAACCTTATCATTCGTAGTGACTTTAACTAATATCCAACTCTTTTTAATAAATATACACTTCTCATTCAGACTATTTACTCTTTTATCAAGTACAAAAATGAAATTCTATTATCGGACTTGAGAAAATAATCCTCGACATAATTGTCACATGAAATCTTTCAAATAAATAATTCACCATACCGATGAAACTCACGCTTTTATCACCTATGCCTTTATCGATGTCAAATCCTTACGAAATTAGAAAAAAGTCCCAATACTAAAATCACCACATTACCAAGATCAAATTAGAAGTCTAGTCATATTTGACATGATTATCACGAGTGAAGAACGCACTTGAACATGAGTCGTAATTGACAAATTATGGAGCAAAGATAACAAGAAAACCGAATAAAGAAAACCAAGATAGAGAAACCGGAATAAAGAAATCCGAATAAAAGATCCAGGATAAAGAAACCCAAGATACGATACTATGTTGGGAGAATCGAAAACCAAACTCATAGAGAAAATATAGAATACCCGATAATTCTTCAAAGAAAGAAAGTCCAAAAGAAAACATCATTTAATCCCACTTTGAAATCAAATATAACAAGATCAATATATCTTCCCATACATATATATCGGATGAAGCATCAAGTAGAAGAAAGCAGAATTATAATATCATATGTATTCTCTCATCAATTCTTATCGAATGAAATGAAATAGAATACCCGATGAAATAGAGCAATATAAATTATAAACCAGTCGGACTACCAATGCTTTCATCCAACACTGTAATTAGAAGACATTCCCATATAACACAAGAATTTCTTCAGAAGATCAATAGCCATAGAAATATTTCTGAGAACGGGTAAACACATAGAACATCTTAAAAGAGACTGCTAAATCTGTCCAGTCATAACTGTCACACTCAGATAGTTCACATTTCAAATATCATTTCCCCAACTAGTTCTGCCGTCACAAATTTCATATTAAACCATTCACTAAAGAAGGCCAGTTCTGAATAAATTTTGATTTACACTTTTCTCGATCTTGCACCTGAGTAATTCGATTTACCAAAGAGAATTCCTTCTCTAATTGAGACAGTGCGTAACTCCAATAATCTTTACGTCAATCCGATACTTTACTGGCTCTAACTTTACTTATCAGCTCATTTTCAATCTCTAATCATACTTATAATTATTCTATCACTGAACTCTTTGGGTTCTCAACCAGAAACTTATACAATACAAATCTCATGAAATTCCATTATAAGTACCACTTCGGTAAGGGGGAGGGGTTGTAGGACCTCTGACTCGACTTTCTTATACATACACATATGACACAACTTCCATCATCATAGCAACATCATCAAAATCATGTCATTCGTTCAGGCAATGCAACATTCATGTTGGCTTACACAAATTTTCCTACTGTCCCATTTAGACAATATACTTATGCATACATTCTATGTTTTCTAGATAGCTTTACTTATCCATTCATTTAATTAAATTAATTCATGCTCATGACATCATATAGGGCCAAACAAATACAGATATTTGCATCACAATCACAACTTTCATTTCGTGCATCATGTACATATCATTACAATCATATAATTCAGTCCAACAATTTAACATAGATAAGTTTATTTCATTATAATCCTTTATCTCATAAAAATTATATATCATTAGCATTCATCAACATTCGACGTCCAAATCAAGACAAGGACATTTTCATTCATATCATAATATTATGACTTTTATTCATACCTCTACTACTTTCTATTTATTCCGTTCATCTTATCAAGTAAGCCATATACACTACATCATATGAGCATTAAGCACTTATGGATATTTATCACATATGTATCATAAAATTTTATTCATACTTTTCTGAACCGAGACTTATCATAATCATAATTTTACTCAAATACCTTCACATAACATTGAACATGGTCGGTGCAGATCGTTTGGAGAGTACCCTGTCTAAATAAGACGGTGCTCATATGCGTCGGAAGACATCACACTATCACAGATCAGTGGCATGTATAGCTAAATTTTTACGCATGCTAAGTTAGTTCGAGAACTGACTAAACCTACTCTGATACCACCAAATGTAGCGCCACATGCGAGACCGTCGCGAGTCGAACACGAGGTGTTAATGGACTTAATTCATTACTTTAAACAGCTCAAACAATTTATTTTTAAAATTTTCAGTCAAGCCAGCAATCTGAATCACAGTCACTTAAAAATTCATATATCGAGTTCCGAAACTCGAAATCCAATTTCGTAAATTTTCCCTGAAACTAGACTCATATATATATTTACTATTTTTTTTTATAGAATTTTTTGTCAAGCAAATTAGTACATTTTATTAGTTAAAATCTCCCCTGTTTCAGGGTTTGACTACTCTGACCTATGTGTATTACGAATCAGATATCTCCCTGTACAGAGTTTCAATGACTATGCCGTTTATTTCTAATAAAAATAGACTCAATAAGAAATCTTTACATATAAATCATGACTTCTAATTATCTTTGAAAAATTTATGGTGAATTTCCAAAGTCAGAATAGGGGATCCAGAAATTGCTCTGGCCCTGTTTCACAAAAATTTAAACATCTCATAAAATATAACTCATATACCTATTTTGTTCCATCCATATGAAAATAGACTCATCAAGCTTCAATTTCATAACTTATTCATTATTTAATTCCATTTCTACTATTTTTAGTGATTTTTCAAATTCATGTCACTACTGCTGTCTGAATCTATTTTATGGTAAATTTTACCCATTTCGTGGTTCCTATGGATTAGCTAGCAATTTAGCATACATAACACCAAATATGATCATGATTAGCCATTCCAATGGCTAATCATTACCAAGCATTTCCATACCACTCAATAACCATATCATAAGACCATATATACAAAATGATTATAATGCTATACATGCCATACTCAAAATATACAAGCCATTATGCCAAGATGGTATACGGATAGTGTGAGCGTGCCTCCGACCGTTTCCGATTTTCGAGCTGGCTTGTCAACACTACAAGGAATGAAAAGGAGGGAGTAAGCACAAATGCTTAGTAAGTTCACATGCAAATAGCAAGTAACATAACTATATAAGCAAACATAAACATCATTTGCAGGATCATCACCGAGACATTCATATCACATTTTCATTTATCATCTTACCATATTGTTGTTATATCGAGTTTTCAACCCGAGGGTTAAGTACATACCTGTTCAAAGTATCCATTTCACAACACTTACCAATACGTCCCTTTCATCTCGAGTATTCCTCCATTTGAGTAGAATTTTACCCGTTGAACACATCGGAATATAATTCGGATACATGGAAAGTTTGCACATAAGTGCCACATATGTAGCCAAGCTACCATGTAACCCGCCCATAAGTGAACTCGGACTCAACTCAACGAGCTCGGGGGTTCGCATCCATAAGTGAATTCGGACTCAACTCAACGAGCTCGGATGCCTAGTTACATCTCTCGAACTCGGACTCAACTCAACGAGTTCAGACATTCGCATCCATAAGTGAACTCGGACTCAACTCAACGAGTTCGGATGCCCAAATATCCTAGTGACATGTCACTTGTATCCTAATCCATTCCTAAGGTTTAACGGGACCATTTTCCCAATCATGTGTCTCAACCATCTCCTACGGATTCTTTGCGTCACGATACTCGGTAGTATTTCACATTTTCCAAGTATATCACATAATTTGACATATTATCAAACAATTATCACGAGTATAATATTTCATAATAATTATCATATCATTTAAATAACATAAAAAAATTTAAAATAATAATTATGTTACCAACTTTTACATATGAACTTACCTCGTATGTGAAAATGGCTACTTTTACCATTTCGTCCACAACTTGGTATTTTCCCCATTTTAGCCCGAATTTTAGTTTTCCTTGCTCTATCATTTAAAATATAGTCTAATTAGGGCTCACATTATTCAAATTAACCCAAAATCATATTTGGGCAAAATTACAGTTTTGCCTCTAAACTTTTGCATATTTACACTTTTTCCCCAAAGCTCGTAAATTAAAATTCAGCATATTTTCTTATGTTTTATGACATGCTGAACATTTTTCCCTTCTATGACAACATCAATTTCTCACTCCAACACATAGTTATGAATAATAACAATTTTTACCGATTAAGCCGTTTTACTCATTTTTGCTTAAAATCGCTTAGCAAAAGTTGTTTAACATAATTTCAGCCTTCATATTCTACCATAAAACATCAAAAGAAACACATTTCACCTATGGGTATTTTTCCAGATATGAACCCTAGCTTAAATTATTGCTAGAATAAGCTTAATCAAGTTCAGGGATTCTAAAAGCGTAAAGAACTTGAAAAAGCGGGGCTAGAAACGGACTTACAATCGAGCTTGGAAGCTTGAAAAACCCTAGCCATGGTTTCTCCTTTCTATATTCGGCCATGGGGTTGAAGATGAGCAAAATTGGCTTTTAATTTTGTATTTTAATTCATTTTACCCCTAAATGACCAAAATGCCCTTACTACTAAACTTTCAAAAAATTCCATCCATGTCCAATTTTTGTCCATAGACTTAGAAATTGGTAAAATTGCTATTTTAGACCTCCTAATTAATATTTCAAAACAATTTCATACTAGAAACTTCTAGAATGCAAGTTTTGCAAATTATTCGATTTAGTCCCTAATTTCAATTTAAGCACTTTATGCATAAAATTTCTTCACGAAATTTTCACACAATCATGCAATCATATCATAGACCTAAAAATAATCATAAAATAATTATTTCTATCTTGGATTTTGTTGTCACAAAACCACTATTTCGACTAGGCCCAAAATCAGGATATTACAGTGTAAGGTTGGTACAGGGGTGTATACGGATGTATATGGGTTGGGTTTCTGCATACATGAAATATCTATTTTGTCTCTGTTATGGGCCTATGGGCTTCATTCTGAATTCTGTATAGGGCTAAGGCCCAACTTAATCTATTTTTGTGGTTTGTGCTGATTTGGACTATGGTTGGGTTATTTTACACACTGAGTTTTCCAATTTCACCCCTTATTTCCACCCATGCAGGTAATCCCTAACCATAGTGGACTTGGAGCTGTGAGGGATTCGGAGTGGCCACATGTTCTGCAAATTTAGTGTTTTCTTCTTGTGATTTGATCAGCTTTTATTTACTTTAGTGGTTTGGGTTTTAAGTTGTAATAAGGCCGCTTTAATTATTTTTAATGGTTATTAGTATGTTTTGTTAGCTTAGATATGATATTGTTTTAACCGTTTGAAATTGAATAGCTTTAGGGTACATTTCAAAAAGGTGACTTGATTTCAAAATATCGTGATAACAAAGCAAAGCTTCCGCAACGAAAATGTTTTCAAAATTAATAACCTTTTCAAATGGTTTTGAACGAATTGGTTTTCCATGAACAATCACTCAGTTAAATTGTGGCAATGGTTGTGTGCATGTCTAGGATTGGATCCGCGGAGAGCTAGGTACTTAAGTAGTCTAATTGACTCACCTCCTCTTTTCTAGCATCCTACCTGGTGCACAGCTTTCATTCACTTTAATCTATAACAAAGTTATCCTTTAAACACTAAGAAAGATTTTAGATAAAACATGCCTATTTCTAGTAACGCTTCGATGTGACACGCCAGATTCGGTCGTAACGTCTGGACTGGGTTTGGGGTGTTACAGTTTGGGATTTTTGGGGCGTTACAAAGTCCCAAGCAAAATCAGCCTCCTAGCAGAGAAAAATGAAAACAAATGCCGAAGAATCAGCAACAAATACCAACCATAGCCAAATTTCTCAAAGCAAGAGTTCAAATTCGGCATTACTTTCCCACTCATTCAAAATCCCACAAATTCCTCCTCCAAACACTCAAACCAACCACTCTTCCCTCAACTACTTAATTAGAATTCCATTCAAACACTTCAGTGTTTCGGTCTAACCCTAACACTCCCACAGCACCAGCAGCAAAATAAAACACCTCAATGCACCTACCAGCACTCGAACCTCAGACCCCATAGAACCATAACACACCACTTATCCCCTAGACCAGTAGGCCCCCTTTCTGACATAATATACCCACATTTATTTAAAAGCCTACTAACTAAAGATAGGGTTTATTCATATTAAAAATAAAACTTTTACACCAGCCAAGGCTTCAACCCAAGACTTCTCAGTCACTTCCCTGGACACTTAACCACTGAACTAGACACACACTTGTGTCCCATCTTACAAATAATAAACATAAGGATTTTTGGGGCGTTACATTTACACAATCCTATTACCATGCTGTAGACCTCAAAATACTACTAAAATAAATTTTATGACCTAGATTTGTGGTCCCGAAACCACTGTCCCGACTAGGCCCAAAATCAGGATGTTATAGAAAATTTTATACTGCAGGGGTCACAAGGCCGTGTAACATTTGAAATAGTAACACACGATTGTGTCCCAGCCTGTGTCCGTACCCATGTAGCTCTCTGACTTGGGTCACTGTAAGCTAAAAAATATATAGGATTTTTCCTATATAATTCGTCACCTTTTTACTTATATTTGTTGTTAAAACCAAGTAATTGTTTAATAAATTAATGAAATATACGAAAATATGAAATTGGGACATACAAATTATTAAAATGTGATTCTATGCTTTATTATATAGTTTTCATGCAAAAATTGGCTTCTTTTATATTAATTTGAGCATATTATATTTTCAAGCTATAAAGTGGGCCATGCATGATTAAATTAAATAATAAAATATAAAGTTATATTTAATAATTTATTTTAATATATTTCATTAATAAATTGGGTTTTAATTAATTAAGTAAATTGATTAATTAAAGTGGTTAAATTATTTTCTGTGGTCTTCTAAATTATCTACTATTTTTGGACAAGTCTGAGAGCTTTATTTTGATTACAAGATCATCCAAATGGAGGACCAAGTCAACCCAAAATTCGGCTGCATGAGGATGTCCATAAATCAAGTTTTGGTTTAATTGCACAAAGCCCTTGAATAGTTGAAGAAATCAAAGATTTACCCGAAGATTTGCAATTGACCGAGTCCTGATCCTGATGATGTGTGGCACTTAAATCAAGCAAAAATCAGCCACATTTCCACAAATAATGGTCGGCCACCCTTGGAGGAATTCTCAAAAGATGGACACTTCTATTTTTAGCAAACTAGCTCCCTTGCCTCACCTATAAATAAGACCCCATTTCTCATTTTTCTAATCATCCCTCACTCATTCATCGTTCTCTCCTCTCTTAATTCTCTTTGCTTTCTTTCCCCTCATGCCTATCATCATCTTTGCATAAAGATTTTGAGCAAATTAGCCTTTTAAAGAACCCTAGCCATCTCAAAGAGCCATCAACAAAGGACCGAAACGAAGGAATGAATGAGCCCTCATCAGTCAGAGTCTTGGGTGACAGCCACTCTGAATTGGGTTTAATCTTTCTTACTTTAATTTAATTCAAGAATGTTTGTTATGTGTTCTTTGTTCTTGTTTGCAACAATGATAGCTTAATTTTATTTAAGCTAGGAAGATTGCTTTGATTTAATAATAATTATTTCATTCATGCTTATAATGTTTATGCCTCAATCAATCATGTTTTCAATTAAAATCAAGTCTATATTTCGTTTATACGTGATTGAAATGCACTTGAATTAGCTGAGCGATCCTAACCAGACGATGGTTAATGGACGCATAATTGAAATGTGCATGCTCAATTTAGATCCTAACCCGATTAAATTGCAGGTTGCATAACAACACTAACCAAGCTCTGTTATCTGCATAGTTTTTAGATTTGTGTGATTAAACTATTTCAAACCTAACACGTCCCTATTACCTCGCACGAGTACTAAGAAACCCTTAGTAAATAAGGATCATAAAAATGCGTATTTACTAAGTAAAGGATTCCGAAAGGACCTAATGTGGTTTCCAAACTCATGAAAGATCGAGTTGCCATGGAATGCTTTTCCGAATATTGATAAGCATGTTGATAATAACTTGAGTTTAATTAAAGTAATTATCCTAGCTTATTTATGTTATAATTGTTGCTTATTGTGTAAATTTTGAAAATCTATCTCATTCATATAGTTTGCATACTTAGGATAAATTGCATTAGGGATCATTGCATTTAGTTTCATATACTTAACTTTTCATCACTTCACAATTATATTGTTTTTATTTATCGAATTGCTAATATACTTTTACAAATTAAGTGACTTAGCACAAATACAATCCCTGTGGAGACAATAACTCGATACTTACTTATTATTTGATAACGACTGTGTACACTTGCACAAACCCAAGCGTTATAGTTACACGGCCAAGCTACACGCCCGTGTGCCAGGTTGTGTAACTTTTGAAAAGCAACCTTTAAAACCTACAAGGGACACACGGTCGTATTGCATGGCCATATGCCACACACGACTGAGACACACACCCATGTCTTAGGCCATGTGGACAAGAAATTGGCCAAAATCAAGCCATTTCCTTCACCCACCTCAAACATGCACCTAAATATCACTTGCACATATGACCAAGGCATCAAAACATGTTCAACCATGCATAAAATGACCAATTTCAAATGACCAAATTCCATTCAACCAATATGCCATATAGGCACCTCAAACACATACATTAACCATACCTAAACATGTGCATATTTAACCATTCATCAACTAACTTATTTCCATACCAAATCATATCACAGTTTACACATTTCAACCATACCATACTAGATTCATGCCATGTCAAAGTAACATTACCATTTGGACCAATTCTCACATGCATCAAAACCATATAAATGACACAAATCTAGCCATATCCAAATGGTACCGACAACCAATATATATGCATACCATATTTCAATCTTGCACATCTATTCAAAACCTTTCTAAAGTATATCATAACTTGACCATGTTGAGGTCAATTCATCACCTATCACTTTAGCCATTCAAACATGCATTATCACATTGTCAAAACAACACACATCAGCAAGACATCAAAAGTACCAAAGGTTACATCAACCAAAATGACATATAATTCCAAACTCATCAACTAACATAAACCACAAGTCCACCTATATATGCCATTATAACCTTGATTAAAACATCAAAATATACTGACATAATATCTGGATAGTGTGATAGATCTCAGACAAGCTTCCAAATCGATTGAGCTTCCGATAATATGTAAGATAAAGGAAAATAACTACGTAAGCAATGTTTTCTTAGTAAGCTCCTATAAACTTTAAGCATAATATTCCATTTCAATAATAAACTTTATAGAATCAACATAAACCTATACCAATGCCATAAGATTCATAAATCCATATAATCATCAAGTCACAAATGAGTAAGTTCATTAATGTTGCATGTATTTATCATTCATAACATAATAGGATTTTATGGGACTTATTATATAATCATCAACCTTTTTATAAGATTATATAACTTTCAATTTACTTACTTTTCATTCCTTTCCCAATGCTTATCATAAGCCTAAACAACATTATAATTTCTCGACTTAGTGTTTTTATCTATGATATAGGTAGATTCATCCATAGCATAAGTAGTTTGCTCACATATAAATACATCAATTAACTTATTGATTCTTTTAATCATCATATTATATACTAATTATGAATTTACAATTTCACTTCCTTTTCTTACCCGTTCCATTTGCATATTACAAAGCATAAACATTAAAATCAACCATGAACACAAGCTTGGCACAAGCCTAAACATCATCATCAATGCACAAGTTAGTGCATATATACATAAATCACTTGAATTAAACATATGATCATCCATTTCTAGGTGAACATATTTCATTTGAATCATTTAACATTTCCATGAACATATGCATAATGCAAGTGAAAGCTTACCTTTTCAATCCTTTTCATAAATACATGATAGAGTTCATTCGAACATTTACCATTCCTTTCTTTTTTCCTGCTCGTTGAACCATTTATAATATCATCGAATACGCAGGAAAGCTCACACGAAGTGTGCTAAACATATAACTGTAACATTTACTTTCCTTTACATCATTGCTCACACGAGCTGTGGGTCAAAATGTAAGCTACACACTGCTGCTTACACGAGCTGTGGAGTATCCGCAACAAATGCAGGACCTTAGCCATTAGTAGGACATTCAAGACCAGCACCCAAACATGAAAGCCCTAAACACATGTCAGTTGTATCCTACGAATTCCTAAGGTTCATATGGGCTCGATAATTATCGTATGTTGTTGGATTTCCATCATTTCATGACATGATCAATCGCATAATAACATATATATATATATTGATTCATTTACATTAGAACAAAACATTAAACATTTAATTTAACCAATATTTAAGTGATTATAGTTCATACAAACTTACCTGACTATATTGCAGAAATGTCGAAGTACAAGGGTTATTTGGTAATTTTTCATTCTCTTTGATTTTCCACTCGATCTTGATATAAATTAATAATTCCATTCAATCTATTAACTTAAATAGTAAAACCATTTATTTTATGTAATTCAGTCATTTTTGACATTTTTACAAAATTGCCCCTAATATTTTATTCAATTTAGTCCCTAAGCCTAAAACATGCAAATTAACCATTTTATTGCAAACCCATGCCAACCAAATATTAATAGCATCCATTTTAGCCCATTTTTGCAACAATTTCACATCAAGTCCTTGAACTATTTCTATTTCAATAATTTAGTCCCCAATCGGCAAATTCATCAAAAATCACTTAATAGAATAATTATAAATACCAACCAACACTTCAAATTCACCATTTAACATCTAAAACCACAAATATTCAACAATGAAAAATTTAAAATCTTTAACAATTTCAAAAACGAAGGTACGGGCTAGTTGGACCTAGTTGCAACGATCTCAAAAACATAAAAAATAAAAGAAACGAGCAAAGTTTGCTTACCTAATCACCAAGCCAAAGTTGGTCGAATATGTTTTCTCTTTTAGGCTTTCGGTGATGGATTTCAAATGAAGAAGATAATAATTGAATTTATCATGTTTTTTGTAACACCCCAAACCCGACCTAGACGTTATGGCCGAATCAGATGTGCCACATCGAAGCGTTTAAAACATTTTTATTCTTTCAATCTATAAAACTTACTTAGTGTTTAAAAGATAACTTCATTACGGGTTAAAGTGAATGGAAGCTGTGCACCAGGTAGGATGCCAGAAAAGAGGAGGTGAGTCCATTAGACTGCTTAAGTACCAAGCTCCCTTCGGATCCAATCCTAGACATGCACACAACCTTTGCCACACCTTAACTTAGTGAATGCTCTTAAAAACCCATTTGTTTAAATCCATTTAAAAAGGTTATTAATTTTGGAAACGTTTTCATTGCGGAAGCTTTGCTTTGTTATCGTGATCTTTCGAAATCAAGTAACTATTTTTAAAAACGCGCCCACAAGCTATTCAAATTCAACGTTTAAAATCATATCATATCTACCCTAACTAAACATATTAAAACCATTAAAATAATTAAAGCGGCCTCATTACAATTTAAAACACAAAACATTTAAGTAAACGAAAAGCTGTCCAAATCACCAGAAGAAAACTGAAATTTGTAGAACGTGGGGCCACTCCGAATCCCTCGCAGCACCAAGCCCACTATGGTTGGGGATTACCTACATGGATGAAAATAAGGGGTGAGTTTGGAAACTCAGTGTGTAAAATAACCCAACCATAGTCTAAGTCAGCTCAAACCACAGAGACAGATTAAGTTGGGCCTTAGCCCAAAACAGATTACAGAATGAAGCCCATAGGCCCATAACAGAAACAGAACATATATCTCATATATATGTAGAACCCAACCCATATCCAACCATATGCACCCCCGTACCAATCTTACACTATGTGGGGAGACTACTCGACCCACCCAACCGTTACACACCACAGAATTTACAGCATGGCTGCCAGAAATAGATAATGTGACAGAGTCACCAGATACAGATAATCGTGGCAGAGCCACTAGAACAGATAATTGTGGTAGAGCCACCAGATCAGATAGTTGTGGCATAGCCACCAGGACGCTTCCTCCATAAATATAATCCATGTCCCCATGCAACAGATATACAAGTCATGGCATACATCATACAGAATCAGATCATTATGCATTTCAATCAAAAATTAACACTAGGAGTATAATAGTCATTTTGCACCTAGGGGTATAATGGTAATTTCCATACTTAGGGGTATTCTAGTAATTTAACTATTTAAGGGTTTTCATGCATATTTCAGCCATTTACATACTAACAGAAACACTTACCGAATGTTCTTACCGAATTGGGCCTGTTGGCCCATTATCTCGATTTTGGCCCATTAAGCCCAAATATATCGAAGTGCACGTAATCGCGTACTCTACAGTCTTATCACTTTAGATTACCAAATATATTAATCAATCTATCTCACGAGGATTCACACACTCGCAAGTTTTCAAAATACCAACTTTTCGGTATTTCGGCTTTTCAGCTTTTGCCGATTTTGTCTATGAGAGGGTGTCATTTACACACCTGATTTGTAGTGGTTCGATGGTGAGCTCCACACACGAGCTGCCTACAATTGGATTACTAACACATCAATTTTAATATCGAAAACAAACTACGTACTCATCCCCCCACCATATTCGGCCAACAAAGCCTTAGACCCTAGAGTTCTTACCTTTTTGTCGAAATATGGATTAGATCTAGAGATCCAACTGAATCAGTCTTCAAGCCCTTCACTGTACGCCCCCTTGTCAACGCTAACGCTTACACAATCAAAAAGAAAGAGGCACAAAAGCCCTTAGTCCAAACGCTAGCCACCCTTAAGGGTTTCGGCTTTTCTAAATCCCGAAATAAAGAATAGATCTGCGTGCTTACCACCGATTCTTTCAGCTAACACGATTCCATTTCAGTTCCTATTCAGTTCTGATGCAGATCTAACCCTCAAACACTAGTAGAAATCGAATCTTAGAAATCTCAAGATTTGACTATATGCCCCTAAGACTATGATGTTTTCGACTTTTTAAAATTGTGAAGAAAAAGATGATTAGATATGGGGGTTTTGCAATGATTTTGTCGACAAAAGTTGGGGTTTAGAGGATAAGAGAATCGGCCAAAAAGATGAAGAAGATAGGAGGGTTTAGCTAGAAGAAATCGACACAAAATAGGTTTTCGGGATTTTGGCTTTTATGTAATTCGACTATAAAGGCTTAGAAATGAATGGAATGGAAGTGGAGATGAGTAGAATGGTAGGAAGATTCGGCTAGGGAAGAAAAGAAGAAGAAAAGGAAATAGAAGAAGAGAGGTGAAAAGAAGAATAGAAGAAGAGAAAAGAATTTGTCAAAAACGGCACCCCCTACCCAAATGCCGAAATTTCCTATACTAGAAACCCTTGGCCGGCCAACTCTTGCTCCTCAAGAGTCCACTATTCGGCCAATACCACCTCCTTGATCAGCTCCTAAACTTTCTCCCTTATCCCCTCCTTACTCACTCTCCTGAACAGCTCAAACTCTTCCTAGGAGAGTTCTACTTAAGTTCCATTACATCCCCTTTCTGTTCACAAAAATAATACTATAATTTGCTTACCTTGTGACTTGAACCTTGGCTCCCCCTACATATCCACACGCTACTTTCTAAGCACCTTAGTGGTGTCACCCTTGCCACTTTACCACAGGTCTTCCTGTGTCCTATTTTACCCGTGAAACCTTAAAAGCCTAATATACCAGAATCCCTTTTCCCCTTTGGAATTAAAAATTAGCTAGAACTTTCGGGTTTTTACTTAGACTTTGGCCTTCTAAAGGCCCACTAACATACTCAGACCCACACTATACAATTGCAACACAGAAATTCTAAAGTTCACTAAAAAACACAAAAATCCCGAAAATCCCAGAAATTGGGGCATTACAAATCTACCCTCCTTAAAGAAATTTCGTCCTTGAAATTTACCTGATCCGAACAGATGAGGATATTGCTGACGCATCGCCTCTTCTGGCTCCCAAGTAGCTTCCTCTCTGCCATGATTACGCCAAAGCACCTTTACTAATGGAACAGATTTCCTTCTTAGAACTTTAACATCTTGGTCCAATATCTGTACAGGCTCTTCCACAAAAGTCAAATCAGTCTGCACCTCAATCTCTGCAACTGGCACGACATGAGTAGGGTCAGAACGATAACGCCTTAACATGGAGATGTGAAAAACATCGTTAATCCTATCTAACTTCGGAGGTAATTCCAATTGGTAAGCCACTGGACCTACTCGCTTTAAAACCCGATAAGGCCCAATGAACCGTGGACTCAACTTGCCCTTCTTACCAAACCTTAATATCTTCTTCCAAGGAGAAACCTTCAAGAAGACCATATCACCCGCTGAGTACTCAATCTCCCTACGCTTTAAATCTACATATGACTTTTGCCTATCAGCAGCTTCTTTTAATCGATCTCTGATTATTCTGACCTTATCCTCAGTATCAGCAACCAGCTCAGGTCCAAGAACCTGTCGCTCTCCCAGTTCGGTCCAACAACTAGGGGTACGACATCTTTGTCCATACAGCGCTTCATACAGTGCCATTTGAATACTCGCCTGATAACTGTTGTTGTACGCAAACTCTGTCAACGACAGGTAATCCTCCCAACTACCTCGGAAGTCAATAACGCATCCCCTCAACATGGCCTCCAAAATCTGAATAACCCTTTCTGACTGACCATTAGTCTGGGGATGGAAAGTCGTACTAAAGTTCAATTGCGTTCCCAACGCCTCATGCAACTTTTGCCAAAACTGATATGTGAACCTAGGATCTCTATCAGAAATAATTGAAACTAGGACACCATGAAGTCGAACTATTTCTGCCACATACAACTTGGCTAACTTTTGAAGTGAATAATCAGTGCGGACAGGTATGAAATGAGCAGACTTGGTCAACCTATCCATAACTACCCAAACCGAGTCCTTCTTCATTGGTGTCAAGGGTAGCCCACTCACAAAGTCCATGGTTACCCTCTCTAACTTCCAAAGTGGTATCTTCACTGGTTGCAAAAGTCCAAAAGGTAGTTGATGCTTAGCTTTCACTTGTTGGCATGTCAAACATTTCCCTACAAATTCTGTTACTTCTCGTTTAAGCCCAGGCCACCAATACAATTCTCGTAAGTCGTGATACAACTTGTTCCCTCCAGGATGCATAGCACAAAGACCTCCATGAGCTTCCTTCAATATTGATTGCCTTAAGTCAGAGTCCTTCGGAACGTAAATTCTCCCTCAGAAACACAAAACTCCTTCACTGTTCAACCCAAACTCAGAAGTTTCCCCTTTCTTAACTTGCTGGAACCGAGCAACCAAAGACTCATCCCTCAACTGCTTTTCCTTAATCTGATCCAACCATGTTGGCTTTACTTGTAACTCAGCCAATAGACTACCATCATCATACAGACTCAGACGAGCAAACATTTCTCTCAGATCAGATACAGCTTTACGACTTAGAGCATCGGCTACAACATTAGCCTTGCCTGGGTGGTACTCAATCGAACAGTCATAATCCTTAAGCAACTCTATCCATCTTCTTTGCCTAAGGTTCAGCTCCTTCTGAGTCAGCAAATATTTGAGACTCTTGTGATCCGTGTATAGAACACACCTTTCTCCGTACAAGTAGTGTCTCCAAATCTTAAGTGCAAAGTTTACTGCTGCCAGTTCCAAATCGTGAGTAGGATAGTTCCCTTCGTGAGGCTTAAGCTGTCGTGATGTATTAGCAACCACCTTACCCTCTTGCATCAACACACAGCCCAAACCCACATGTGATGCGTCACTGTATACCGTAAAATCTTTCCTAGAATCTGGTTGAATTAATACAGGTGCTTCAGTCAAAACTTTCTTCAACTTTTCAAAAGCTTCTTGCTGCTTCTCAGTCTAAACAAATGGTACTCCCTTCCTTATGAGTTTTGTCAAAGGTGCTACCATCACAGAAAAACCTTCCACAAACCTTCTGTAGTATCCAGCCAACCCTAGGAAACTCTGAATTTCTGACACCGACCTAGATGGCTTCCATTCCAAAATTGCTTTAATCTTTCGAAGGTCCACCTTGATCCCCTCAGCAGAGACAACATGTCCTAAGAAGGTTACCTCCCTCAACCAGAATTCACACTTGCTAAATTTCGCATAAAGTTCCTTTTTCCTTAACACTTGTAGCACAATGCGGAGATGCACATCATGTTTCGCTTCAGTTTCAGAATATATCAGAATATCGTCAATAAAGACGACTACGAATCGATCCAAGAATGGTTGGAATACACGATTCATCAGATCCATGAATGCTGTAGGAGCGTTCGTCAGTCCAAATGGCATAACGAAGAACTCGTAATGACCATACCGAGTCCTGAATGCCGTCTTATGAATATCTACCTCTTTGACCCTTAACTGATGATATCTAGATCGAAGATCGATCTTGGAAAATACAGAAGCTCCCCTAAGTTGGTCAAACAGATAATCAAATCTTGGCAGAGGATACTTATTCTTGATCGTCAATTTGTTCAATTGCTGATAATCGATACACATCTGCATCGTCCCATCCTTCTTTTTCACGAACAGCATAGGTGCTCCCCACGGAGACACACTCGGCCTAATAAAGCCTTTATCCAACAACTCTTAAATTTGAGCTTTCAGCTCCACTAACTCCTTTGGTGCCATCCTATACGATGCGATGGACACTGGTGCCATTCCAGGCAGCAAGTCGATTCCAAACTCAACTTCTCGGTTCGGAGGCAATCCTGGAAGCTCCTCTGGAAAGACATCTTGGAACTCTTTAACGGTTTTGACCTTACCCACCGTCAGTCCCTCAGCTTCCGACTGACTTACAAATGCCAAATAGGTCTCACAACCCTTACGAATCCATTTTTCGGCTCTCAATGCCAACACCACATTGGACAAATAGTCCCTTCGCTCACCTATCACCATAACCTCTTTACCCTCCGTGCTCCTTAACACCATTCGCTTAGCAGCACAATCCAGAGTTGCCTTATGCTTAACAAGCCAGTCCATTCCCAGAATAAGATCGAATTTTCTAAACGGTAACTCCATCAAGTCTTCAGAGAAAATCCTACCTTGAGTTTCTAAGTGCACATCCCTATACAGTTTGTCTACCCTAACCGAGTGACCCAAAGGACTTAGTACAAATACCCCACTCACAATCTTCTCAGAGCGCACACCCAACAACCCAGATATGGCACACACAACATACGAATGAGTAGATCCAATATCTACCAAAGCAGTATACGGCATGCTAGAAACCAAAAATGTACCCGTTATGACATCGGGGGCATCGCCCTCCTCTCGGTGATGAGCTGCATACACCAACACTGGCTCTCGAGTCTCAGTATTTCTGGCACCCCTACCAAGTGCCCTTCGACCTCGACCATTTCCATTTCTGCCCCTTTCTTGTCCACGTCCTCTCGGTGGTTGTGGTCCACTTCCCACTGGCTGGGCAACCCTCTGTTCCGCAACTTGAACTTGATCTGTTTTCTGAGGGCAGTCTCTAACTCTATGCTCCATAGATCCGCATCAGAAATAAGCACTAGAACATTTCCTACACTCTTTTAAATGTACCTTACCACAATCCCCACAGATTGGTGGTCTAACAACGTTCATCGGAACTGCTCGGACTGGCTCCTCCACTCTTGCTCTCTTGACATTCTTATTTGCACCACCCAAAGGTCCTGAATCCTTTCGAAAACGGTTTCGATCCTTCTCACGATTCTGCCTCTCAACATGCTTCACTTCCTCAGCTATCTTAGCTTTCTCCACCAAAACTGCAAAGTCACACTCCCTCTGTGGAGCAATCAACACCTTAAGTTCATCTCTAAGATCATCCTCGAAGCGCACACTACGCTCATACTCCGTAGCGACTATCCCCACGGCATACCGGCTCAGCCTCAGAAACTTAGCCTCATACTCCACAACTGTCTTACTTCCTTGAACCAAATTCAAGAATTCCTTCCTGCGGGTATCCACATAACTCGCCCCAACATATTTCCCTTTGAAGGCCGTCTTAAACAGCTCCCAAGTTACCCTATCAGCTGGGGTCCCATCTCTCACAGTGAGCCACCACTGATAAGCCTCGTCTCGCAGCAACGATACGGCTCCCTTCAGCTTCTGCTCCATGGAACAGTCTAAATCATCCATAATCCGTTCTGTGGCCTCTAACCAATATTCCGCCACATTCGGGGCTACACCAGAAGCACCCCTAACGATCTCCGCTCATTTAGCCCCGAGTCACTCAGAAATAGATCCCCGAATTCTAGTTCTCGTACTTGCCTCGGCAACCCTTGCCAAACCACGAAGCATTGCTCGAGACAGAGCGTCATCCTCGGCACCACGATCATGAGACTCCACTTCTATTGCCAGTGGTATCGGTGCATCTGCCGCCGGCACATACCCTGAAGACGAAGATCCTGCTCGAGCACTACCTCGGCCACGTCCACGGCCTCTTCCACGTGCGGCTCTCGTACTCATTTCGTATTATCTGATTACGAATTTTATGCATCAATTAATTATTTCAGTGTTTATTACAGATGTTTTATGAAGCAGACGGTGAATTGTAGTTTGTTTTTCATGAGAATCAAAGTCTAGCTACGATCTCGAGCTATCAAAATTTCCCTCTGATTTGATACCATCCTAACTAGAGTATCCTAAAGGATTTCAGTACAGACAGATAATTCAGATAATATTCAGATAAGTTTAGCATAATACTTACAGACTTGGGCCGGAGATTCGGATGCCACCTTTTTAAGGATCTAAATTTGAAAACTGAGTTTTGCAATCTTTGTAAAAATCTCATTTTCGAAAATCTTTGTCTTTATAAACCCATTCCACAGTTGAGTTGTTACAACCGGGCTCTGATACCACTAAATGTAACACCCCAAACCCGGACTAGACGTTATGGCCTAATCCGATATGCCACATCGAAGCGTTTAAAACATTTTTATTCTTTCAATCTAAAAAACTTACTTAGTGTTTAAAAGATAACTTCATTACGGGTTAAAGTGAATGGAAGCTGTGCACCAGGTAGGATGCCAGAAAAGAGGAGGTGAGTCCATTAGACTGCTTAAGTACCAAGCTCCCTTCGGATCCAATCCTAGACATGCACACAACCATTGTCACACCTTAACTTAGTGGATGCTCTTAAAAACCCATTTGTTTAAATCCATTTAAAAAGGTTATTAATTTTGAAAATGTTTTCGTTGCGGAAGCTTTGCTTTCTTATCGTGATCTTTCGAAATCAAGTAACTATTTTTAAAAACGCGCCCACAAGCTATTCAAATTCAACGTTTAAAATCATATCAGATCTACCTTAACTAAACATATTAAAACCATTAAAATAATTAAAGCGGCCTTATTACAATTTAAAACCCAAAACATTTAAGTAAACGGAAAGCTGTCCAAATCACCAGAAGAAAACCAAAATTTGCAGAACGTGTGGCCACCCCGAATCCCTCGTTGGGGATTACCTGCATGGATGAAAATAAGGGGTGAGTTTGGAAACTCAATGTGTAAAATAACCCAACCATAGTTTAAGTCAGCTCTAACTACAAAGACAGATTAAGTTGGGCCTTAGCCCAAAACAGATTACAGAATAAAGCCCATAGGCCCATAACAGAAACCTAACAGATATCTCATATATATGCAGAACCCAACCCATATCCAACTATATGCACCCCCGTACCAACCTTACACCATGTGGGGAGACTACTCGACCCACCCAACTGCTACACGCCACAGAATTTGCAGCATGGCTGCTAGAAACAGATAATGTTCGCTAAAAATCACCCTTTGGAATTAAAAATTAGCTAGAACTTTCGAGTTTTTACTTAGACTTGGGCCTCCGAAAGGCCCACTAACATACTCAGACCCAAACTATACAATTGCAACACAGAAATTCTAAAGTTCGCTAAAAATCACAGAAATCCTGAAAATTGGGGCGCTACATTTTTATTATAATACACCTATTTAATAATTAACTCTTTTACCCTTATTATAATAATAAAACTTTAACAATTTATAAGGCCACTAATGTCCACCAATTCTCATAATGGTTTAATTACCGTTTAAGTCCCTTTTCCTTTATTCAATGAGCCATTTAATTATTCAAATCAAATAGTGATCAAATTTTACATCCTTTACAATTTAGTAACTATCGAAACATTAAAATTTCTTAACGAAACTTTAATACAACCTTAATAACACTTCAAAAATACTTATAAAAATATTTTTGACTCTGTTTATAGAAACGAGGTCTCGAAACCTCATTTTCTAAAACCACTTTACTTTAGGGTCTTACCACTAGAACTTAATTAATCATTCATATAACACAAATTATCATCTCAAAAACCTTGTTAAAACCATATTTGACTCATAAATATTAAATAGTAATATTTACGAACTTACTCGTCAAATTTGTGGCCTCGAAACCACAGTTTTTGATGCCACTGAAAAATGAGTTGTTACACATTCAATAATTTAATCATATTATAAATCAGTCATATACAAACATACTATCCCTAAATCGATCCCTTGTGGCCCTAAAAATATCTTAAAAGCAAGTTGGGACTGTAACCCCCTTAACCCGTATCTGTCACCGAAATAGGGTTATGAAACATTACTGTAAAAATGTAACTTAATTCATTCATTTCCAACACTTCATAATCACTGTAAAATCCAATCTAACACATGCATAACGTCCCAAATTGAGCCCTCGATGCCTTAGAAACACTTTAGAAATGATTCGGGACTAAATCGAAAATATTTAAAAGTTCATGGAAAAAAATAGAAAAATTTACCTTGTAGGGGTCACATGGCCGTGTGACTCACACGGCTGAGACTGTGGGCACTCAAACTAGGGACACACTCCTATGTCCCAGCCTGTGTTCGTACCCATGTAACTCTTTGACTTGAGTTACAATGTCAAGCCACACACCCGTGTGCCAGGTTGTGTAACTTTCAAAATGCAAACATTAAAACCTACAGGGGACACATGGTTGTGTGTCACACATGACTAAGACACACACTCGTGTAGACAAGAAATAGGCCATTTTCAAACCATTTCTCTCGCCCAAAAGATGTTCATACATACAAGTCATTTACACCTATTTCAAGCATTTAAAAATGTACTTAAAACATGCATAATAAAGCTAGATCAATATGGTATTTATCCATACAACCAACATGCCTAAAAGGCACCTCAAAATCAAGCACTCAACTTAACAACACATATGTATAATTGATCACCTTGTTACCATTTTAAAACATATCATACTTAACTTATACCATGTCATTAGAACTTCTCATTTGAACCATTGTTTTCATGTATCCCAAATACACATTTATCTAACTTATATATATATTTGACCATATTTCATCCATATATAACTAGCTTTATTCTATACCATGTTATACCATAATTGACCACAAATCAAATTCACATTCAAACATATCAAATGGGTCATAATTCAACCAATTATACTTGACTAAATTTCTTATCAAATCATGCCCCTAAATTTCATATAAAATCATGCCCTAAATGATCATTTTGCAAACATGGCAATACTTAGCAATTTGGCCATAAAAACCATGCATCAATTTGATCATATAAACACCAACCATTAAACATCAAAGTGCCAAAAGCACACTAACCATCAAGGCATCGAAATAATATAAGTTTCACAAATTCAAAGCAATATTACATGCCAATATCATCAACTAAAGATTAGACATTGTCCACCTATACATGCCATTATAACTATGACCAAAGCATTAAGATCTATCGATAAAATCGATGAATAGTGTGATGGATCTCCGACTAGCTTCCACCCCGATCGAGCTTCTGATAATCTATAAAGTAAAGAAAAAATAACTACGTAAGCAATAAATGCTTAGTAAGCTCATATAAGATTTAAACATAGCATTCAATTTCAATAATAAACTTTATAGAATAAACATAAACCTGTGCCAATGCATAAGATTCATGAATTTATATGATCATCAACTCACAAATGAGTAAGTTCATTAATGTCACCTATGTAACAGCCCAGTTTAGATCCTAGTCAAAATAGTGGTTTTGGAACCACAAATCCAAAGTTGTAACATTATTTTAATATTATTTTTGGTGTTTACAGTATGTGAATTAATATGTGTGAAAGTTTTGTATGAAAATTTTATCGTTTGTGTGCTCAATTTGCTAAAAGGACTTAATTGCGTAAAATGCAAAAGTGACTTGCTAATTGTTAAAGTGCTATATTGCTATGGATTTTATTATGTGGGGCCCTTATGTTGTAATTTAGCCATTGAACATTAGCATGGATGGTAATGGACTTAAATTATATGATTTTTATGTTTATTTATAAAGGTTAAAAAGGTAAAATGGCTTTTATAATATATTAACTAAAGTAAAACATTAAAGAAACACATGCATATTCTTTTTTATTTGTCGAAACTTGAAGAACAAAGAAGCCATTTTTGTTGTTTTAGGTTCGACACTTTGAAGCTTTAAATTAGGTATGTTCTTTGCTTAGTTTTTGATAATTTTTACGTTTTTGAGATCGTTGCTTTGAATACTAGCTAGCCCATGCTTGAATTTTTGAATTGGTTGTGGATTTTGTGATTTGCCATTGATGAGCACTTGTTGTTTTTGTTTTTTTATGATGAAAAATAAATATATGTTGTTAGATTGTTATGTTTAATTAAGTGATTTTTTTTTGGTAAAAATGTATATTAAGGATTAAATTGTGAATTTTGTAAATTTAGGGGCTTAAATGAGAAATAAATGGGCTGCTAAGGACCTATGGAGCATTCGGCCTAATATGGGTTTATTAAAATTTTGGGTATTTTGTGTTGTTTTGAATTAGGGACTAAATTGAGAAAATGTGAAATGTCAGGGGCTGAAATGCAAAATGCCAAAATTATGTATTTTAGATGTAATTGAATGAATATTTTATTAAACAAGCCAAATTTTTATTGAATTAGATCAAGAATAGAGGAAATCAAATTTGGATCGGGGAAAGTCGAAAGTTGTTGAATAGTCATTCTGGTCCGTTTGTGTCTGTACGAGGTAAGTTCATAAGTAAATAAATGTTGTTAAATTCGATTGTATATGTATTATATGTTTCGAATTGAATTATAATAAAAATATGTGTATATGCCGAAATGAATTAAGCATTGGAGAACTAGATACAGGTTTGAATCGATCGAATTACGATGTCCGAAAGCCCCGTACGAACCATAGGAATAGTATAGGATACATATGTCATGACATAGGATTCTAATATGTGAGTTCGTGTAAGACCACGTCTGGGACGTTGGTAATGATTTGAGATTTATGTGTAAGACCCTGTCTGGGACAGTGGCATCAATATTTGATTACATGTAAGACCACGTCTAGGATGTTGGCATTGTATGAGCTTTCTGAGTTATCTGAGTATCCTTATTGATTTCGAGTATCGATAAATGAATGATTATGTAAAAATGTATCTAATTCAGGTACGTGTGATTTGTTTATGTAATTCAAAAATGAAAAGTGAGTATGTTTCAAATGACTATATGTGAAATACATGACAATGAATGATGAAAGTATGCAAATGAATTATGAGTAAGTGAAATAGATGTAATGTATGAGATTGAGATGTGCTTTTGTGCAAGTAAGTATGAACAAATGAGCTAGGTGAATCAAGTATGTATGAGATTTATATGTTCATTGAGAAATGAGGTAAGTGAGGTTACTTAATGTAATCATATGAATTTATGAGTATGATGAAGGTATATGTGGTTAAGATTAGTTAAATTCAGCCTAGTTAAATTGAATTATATATGTCATTGAGTTGATTTATTTGCTTATGGCTTACTAAGCTTTTAAAGCTTACTCTACGTATTTTTCCTATGTTTATAGAGTTTCGAAGACTTGCTCGGGTTGGAAGTCTTAGGAGACGTCATCACACTATCCATTTTTTGCTTCGGTAAATAAATGCTTTGAGATTATGGTTATGTGGCATATATAGGCTAGTTTTGATATGTTTGGTTTTGAGATTTGTATATATGTATATAGCCATACGAAAATGGCTTGATCATGATACTAATGTTGGTATATATATTTGGTCATGTTATAAGCTTAATTTGGAGGTATGTTTCATGTTAAACATGTTTGTGATGTTGGTTATATGATTTTAAAATGAGAAATGTTAATGATGATGTATAATCGGTCATGAAAGTAGCTCATTTTGGAAGTATGATTTACGGTATATTTTGTGTGGTGGTTGATTATATAATTCAGCTTAAGTGAGATAAATATAGTTGATGGATGTATTTCGGTTGTGGCTTATTATTTATTTATTTTGGATGTATAATTTGTCTTCTATAAAGGTTTCAAAGTGGTAAATGATGTGTTTTTGATACAATACGTATGCTCGCATGAGTTAAGTTATGTATGTGTGATAGCTTGCATATTGAATGTTAAAATACAGCTTGTGATGGTAAAATATTAACATGTTTTGTAATTTATTTAATGGTCATTTAGGTACGATTATAAATGGTACAATTAGCTTTGATTTGAAATTGTGAAATTGGTTGGATTATCGGAGGATAAATTTTATGACCGAATATATGGTTTAAAAATCGATTGTGCATATGTATTTTGGAAATGGTAAAGGGTGTGTATTTATAATTTGGCTAACAATAGTAAAAATATACTTATTTATGCCTGTGATTTGTTTTGTTCGTGATTTTGGTAATTAATGGTTAAGTTGTTAAGTTAAATGCTTGAGTTTAAAATGTGCCATATATGTGATTTATGAATTTGGTAAATAATAAATAGGTATTTTGGATATTTCATTAGTCAAGTGATATTGTAATTATGGTATGATTTGATTCGGCTCTTATGTATAAAATTGGTAGTTATTATTTTGGTAAAATGTGCATAAATTGGTAAAACCAAATTTTATACTTGACCATTATGTGATGTTGTTAATGCCCCATATATATAATAATGTTTAATAAATCATGTGGTTTGGCTTGACTTAGTAAAATGTGAAGAAGTGCATAATTATAATTAGTGTTTTTGGAAAGTAGTTAATGAAATAGATTTATATGAATGGATGTCTTAATATATGATCGATATATGAAATGAATTATACTTGGTTATAAGTTAAGCATTCGATTGCCATGATTCATTGGTTATAATATTTAAATATTAATTTGGGAAGAGTATGAATTATAGAATCGAAGCATGTTAGATTAGTTTAAAATCATACTAGATGAATAGTATTGAAATGATTATATTATTTGGTACTTGAATTGAAATGAATGTCTGTTCTGAGTTGTATTTTGATCGATAATGCCTCGTAACCCTAATCCAGCGACGGACATGGGTTAGGGGTGTTACAACCTATATTTATCATTCATCACATGATAAGATTTTATGGAACTTAATAGATAATCATCAACCTTTCTATAAGATTGACACTTTTCAATTTACTTTCTTTCCATTCCATTCCTAATCCTTATCCTAAGCCTAAACAACATTATCAATTCTCGACTTAGTGTATTTATCCACAATATAGGTATATTCATCCATAGTATACGTAAATTTCTCACATATTGAACATCATTCAAACTCATCATTTCCTTTTCATCAAATTTCATTTCAACTATGAGTTTACCTTTTCATTACCTTTCCTCGCCCGTTTTATATGCATAACACACAAGTTATAAGCATAACATCAACCATGACTACAAGCTAGTGCATTTAAACATAGCCCCTTTTAGAATCAACTATATAATCAACCATCGCATAAGAAATTACATACTTAGATTTATTCCACCTTTTCATGGGCATAAGCACATTACCAATTGAGCACTTACTGCTTCAATGTATTTCATCAAGATTAAACATGATATAATTCAATCATAAACTTGGCACAAGCCTAAGCACTAACAACAACACATGTTAGCATAATTGAATATAATTCATGTGAACTTAACATAGATAACCATTATACTTGAGCATGATCCAATTGGATTTATCATCCTTCATAACATATCATGTTTTCCATGTATCACCATTTCAATAACTTTCATATTGAACACTTACCATTTCATTTGCATAACACAAAGACATAAACATAACATTTACAATAGTCACAAGCTAGTGATTCAACACATAACTTAGCAATATCATCACATGTTAAGATATAGTACGTAAACATAGCATCACTTAAATTATACCTTTCATAATCATGAATATTCATACTTTGATCACTGGTGCATCATACCTTTCCATATTTGTCATAGTGAAGTCAATTGAAACCCTTACCGGAGCTCACACAAGTGTGCTAAACTATGGTCGTAACCATCCCTTTTCATTTTTGATGGTCATCACAATCCCTTTTCATATTCGATGGTCGGAACCATCCTTTTTCATTAATTGATGGTCGGAACCATTCCTTTTCATAGTTGATGGTCCTCAACATCCCTTTTCATTGTCGATAAATGAAACTATCCCTTTTCATATTCAATGGTCGTCACCATCCCTTTTCATAGTTGATGGTTGTCACTACCCCTTTTCATAGTCGATAGTCGAAACTATCCCTTTTCTTTAATCGATGCTCGTCGATACTTCATTGGATTTTTCTATTAAGGCATGATATGATAACATAACATGATAGCATTTAAAACAACAATGTAAAACACTATTTAAATGTATGAAACTTACCTGGCTAAATTGCAGAAATGACAAAGTACAGGGGCATTTTGGTAATTTTCCATTCTCCTCGATTTTCCACTCGATCTTGATCTAAATTAATAATTTTATTCAATCTATTAATTTATACAATAAAATAATGCATTTTATGCAATTTAGTCATTTTGACATTTTTACAAAATTGCCCCTAAAATTTTACTTTTATTTAATTTAGTCCTTGAGCCTAAAACATGCAAATTAACTATTTTTATTCAAATTTTGAAATATTAAAATATTTTTAGCTTCCAATACAGCCTATATTTGAAATAATTTCACATCAAATCCTTGTACTTTTACTATTTCAACAATTTAGTCCTTGATCGAAAAATTCATCAAAATTACTTAACAAAATACCTTTAAATCTCAACCAACATTTCATATTCGTCCTTTAATAACTAAAGTCATATAGATTAATTAATGGAAACATTTAAAATATTTAACAGTTTCAAAATCGAAGGAACGGGCTAGATGGACCTAGTTCTAATGATCTCAAAAATATTAAAATTAATAAAAATGGGGCCAAAATCACATACCATGTAAGAATTTCACCATGGCCGAAAGTTTCATCTCAAAAATGGCTTCTTCCTCCATTAAGATCCGGTGAAGAAAGGTTGTAAAAGATGATAATGGATTTTGGTTTTATTTTATTTAATTTAATAATTAAATTACCATTTTAACCTTGGTTAATAATTATATAAAACACCAAATCCATGCCCATAACTGTCCACTAAATTATTAAATGGTTTGATTACCATTTAAGTCCTTTTTCCTTTATTCAATAAACCATTTAATCAATTAAATCAAATGTGATCAAATTTTACAGTTTTTACGATTTAGTCCTTTTCAATTAATTAACTATCAAAATGTTAAGATTTTTCAACGAAAATTTAATACCACCTTAATGACACTCTGTAAATATTTGTAGAAATATTTATAGCTTGATTTATAGAAACAAGGTCCCGATACCTCATTTTCTAAAACCACTTGACGTTAGGGTCTTACCACTTAAACTTAATAAATTGCTTAAATAACATAAATTATCAAATCAAAAACCAGTTAAAACCATTTTTTGACTCGTAAATTTTAAATAATAATATTTACGAACATACTCGTCAGATTTGGTGGCCCCAAAACCACTATTTTTGACACCACTGAAAAATAGGCTGTTATAGGGTCTAATTTGAAACAATTTGGAAAGTTCAAGAAAAACATGCAAAATTTGCAAAACAGGGGTCACACGGCCGTGTGGCCAGGCCATAAGCCTCACATGGCTGAGACACACGCCCGTGTCTCAGGCCGAGTAACTTTTGAACTAGGATCTCATTGTATTTATATATTTACCGCTTCTTTTTTCCTTTTCTTGTTTGTTGAACCATCTAGAATTTCATCAGATACTCGGGAAAGCTCACATGAAGTGTGCCTTCACATATAACCGTAACCTTTCCTTTACATCATTGCTCACACAAGTTGTGAAACGGGCCTACTCACACGAGTCGTGGATCGGAATATAAGCTACATGATGCTGCTCTCCGCAACAAATGCATGACCTCAGCCATTGGTAGGACATTGAAGACCAACACCCGAAACATGAATTCCCTAATGACATGTCATTTGTATCCTAAGAATTCCTAAGGTTCAACTGGGACTCAATATCCGTCAACTCGTCATAGCATAGATACATTTGTATATATGTAAGTTCATTTATATCAAATCAACATAATGAATATTCAATTGAACTAGCATATTAACGGTTACAATTTATATGAGCTTTCCTTGATAACTATAGTCGTAGAAGTGGAATGGAAGACTAATCCAAAGCTTTCGCCTTTCTTCGATTTAGGTCCGGTTGAGGTTTATCTTGATCTAAATAGATAATTATATTCAATTAAGTACTTCAATTAACCTCAAACATTCAATTCAATCCATAACTCACATTTATGCAAAATTACCAATTTGCACCTAACATTTTAACTTTTCATAATTTAGTCCCTAATCTCATAAATTGAAACCTAACCATTTTAATCCTCTATTCAAGCTAGCCAAATTTCTTAGTGATTTATACTAACCCATTTGAACCATTATTTCACAAATTTAACATGAAATTTTGCTATTTTCACAAATAGATCCTTAAATGCAATTTCATCAAACATCACTTTACGAAACTTGTTTATTTTTCAACAAAGCTTCATAATCTATCATTTAACATCAAAACTTACTAAAAAAAATCCATGGAATAACCCACAACCCTTAACATATTTACAAATAACCCCCAGGCTTGCTAGATTAAGCTATAGCTATCTCAAAAACATAAAAATCATTAAAAAGGGGCTCGAAATCACTTACATGCACCAAAAGAGGCTCTGTCGAACCTAGCCCTATCTTTCAATGGTGAATTTTGGTTGTGTAGTGTGAAAATGAAGAAGATGAATGCATTTTTTCAGAACACCCTTACCCGCACTCTGGGAGACAGGGATAGGTACGAGGCATACTGGGACAAACATACAAACATCCAACTAAAATACGGGCTATAAAATTTCATTTTTTTAACAACAGTATTACTTATTCTTACCTTACACCTTTACATTAGTATATGGTCACATCTAATGATCATAATTTATTCACCACATAAGCATGACATATCATATAGCAATGGATCAAGCATGCATAATCAATTAGGTTTACAACCTAATGGTCGAATATAAACCATATCACATGGCTATATACGATTTAACCATCATAAGCCAATACGTTTGGCCAAATCATACTAAAAACTATCATAAAGACTAAGTCTCTATACATGCCACTCACTTGAAAACACTTGAAATTTATCGACGCTTCACATCAACGTTCTGATAGTGTGATGCTGCCTCCGACAATCTCCAACCCCGAGCCGACCTACCAATACTAAAAGAAATGGAGAGGGGGGTAAGCTTTACACTTAGTAAGTCCATATGAAATTAATAAGCAATTTACCAATATGTTTCCTTAGGTAAAACAACTATAATTACACTTTTATTCATATTCTGGTCAAGCTGTCTACTCAAGTCATAGTCGGTAGTTTATTTATATCTAGAGCCATAGGATTCCAAATTAAGATCCGTTAATTTTTCCAGCAACTAGACTCACATATATTCTTACCATAAAATGTTCAGAATTTTTTGTTGGGCCAATTAATAAAGTTTATTCATTGAAGTCTCCCATGTTTCACGGTTCAGCAGCTCTGACCACTCTTCACTAAAATTTAATTTTATTTTGCTACCAAATTCAAATGAGGTTCTTGTTTCTTTTTTTCTAAAAATAAATTCAATAAGGAATCCAACCATATAAATAATGTTCCTTAACTATTTTTGTACAAGTTTTAATGATTTTTACAATTCAAAATAGGGGATCACAAAATCAGTCTGAACTAGCTTACAAAAATATAAATATCTCAAAATACAGAATTCCTTTGTTTGCTCTGTTTCTTTTATAGGAAAATAGATTCAATAAGATTTAATTCCGTATCTCATTCCACTTCTAGTTAAACTTCTACCATTTTTGGTGATTTTTTAAAGTCACTTATTTGCTGCTGTTTTAGACTGTTTATCCCAAATTTCATTCCTTCACTAAAATTTCTTATTATCAACTTTCAAGATAATACTTATCCATATTCATCTTATAAAAAATTCAATCACATATTTAACTCATAATTCAAAATTCATATATTCGTATTCCGGTATTATCCCACATTTTTTACGTTAAATTTCATTTAGCAAACTTGTTTCTCCCGGTGAACACTTCGAACAATATCAGGTGGTTTTAGCACATAGCTCCACCTTCTGTAATTAATGCCTAACTTAGTGGTATATGCACATAGCACCACACTATTGGGCTAACATGTAATTGTGGCATACGCACTTAGCGCCACTTTTCAAATTAACATGTATAACTGTGGCATATCCACTTAGCACTACGTTACATGTTTAATCGTGGTATATCCACTTAGCACCACGTTAATGAATCAATATATGTAACCGTGGCATATCCACTTAGCACCACATTACTTGTATCAATATGTGTAATCGTGGTATATCCACTTAGCACCATGTTACATGTATCAATATGTGTAATTGTGGTATATCCACTTAGCACCACGTTACACGTATAACCATGGTGTATCCACTTAGCACCATGATTTTCCATTCTGAAGATTCAACCGATATTTCCTCATTTAATCTCAATTCATCAACCACAAATCACCGTTTGTGTCCATTAATTGAACAATACTAAAACTTATTTCACATGTCACAACATAAAATATTATAACCTAATAAAACAATACATTATTTACATATAAACTTACATCTCATATACTATTAAAGCAATAACATTAAAATACACATTGAATTATTAAAAATTATATGAACTTGCCTCGTATACGAAAATGGCCATTTTTACCATTTAAGTCCATTACTTGGTATTTTCTCGATTTTAGCCCGAATCTTGATTTCCTTGATTATTAAGCTTGGAAGCTTGGCCAAACCCTAACCATGGCTGATCTTGGTACATTCTGCTGTAGCAAGAAGAAAGGGACACATTTGAGGTTTAAAATTTGTCTTTTAATTCATTTTACCCCTAAATGACCAAAATGCGCTTTTTACTATTCTTTCAAAATTTACCCAACCAATGCCATTTTTGTCCAACAAGTTATACAATGGTTTAATTATCATTTAAGGACCTCCCATTTATAATTTCATGACAATTAGACACCCCTAACATGTAAAACTCAAGTTTTACACTTTTTACAATTTAGTCCTTTTTTACTAAATTGAGTGCCCAAACGTCGAAATTTTCGAACAAAATTTTCACCAAATCATTCCGTGAAATTGTAGACCATAAAAATATAATAAAAACAAAATTTTCCTCATCGAATTTGTGGTCCTGAAACCACTGTTCCGACTAAGTCCAAAATCGGGATGTTACATTTTCTTAAGTTATTTTATTTTTATTTACTCATTTACCTTTTTGCCTTTTAAAAATTATCAAAATTTCTCTAAAACCTAATCCATAATAATCCACTAACTCTGTAAATGGTCTATTTACCGTTCAAGTCCTTTGATTTTAGGTTTCAAAGTCATTTGACCCTTTTAACAAATAGAACTCAACTTTCTCATATTTTACAATTTAGTCTTTACTAATTAATAGAGCAAACATGAAAATTTCTTAAGAAAATTTTAATACGACCTTACTATAATTACATAGACATTAAAATAATAATTTACTCTTTAGAATTGTGGTCTCAAAACCACTATTCCGATGGCACTAAAAACGGGCTGTTAGAAATTTCCCCTAAAAGAATTTTCGTCTCTGAAAATCTTACCAGAAAATAGGTTCGGGTATTGCACTTTCATAGCTTCTTTCGGTTCCCAGGTATTTTCTTCGATTTCGTGATGTTGCCAGAGAACTTTAACTAAAGCTATTCTCTTATTTCTTAACTCTTTAACTTCTCGAGTTAGAATTTTGATCGGCTCTTCACTGTACGACATATCTGGCCTTATTTCATCATCTACAGGTGAAATCACATGTGAATGGTCTGAATGATACCGTCGTAACATCAATACAATGTTATGAATCTTTTCTAACTCTGACGGGAATGCTAACTGATAAGCCACTAGCCCAATCCTCTTAGTGATCTCATACGGCCTGATGAATTGCAGACTAAACTTTCCTTTTAATCCAAATCGAAGAACTTTCCTCCAACGCAGTACTTTTAGAAATACCTTATCACCAACTTGAAACTCTATATCTTTTCTTTTCAAATCAGCGTAAGTTTTTTTAACGATCATAAGACACTTTCAAATTTTCACGTATCACTTTGACCTTTTCTTCGGTTTCTCGAATGAAATCAACACCGAATAAATTTTTTTCATTCAGCTCAGTCCAATATAACAGAGCTCGACATTTCTGACCGAACAAAGCTTTGTACGATGCCATTTTAATGCTTGCCTGATAACTATTATTTTATGCAAATTCAACCAACGGTAGAAATTTCTCCTAGTTACCTTCGAACTCCAAAACACAACATCGAAGCATATCCTCGAGAATCTAAATTACTCACTCAGGCTGACCATCAGTCTGTGGATGAAACACTGTCTTGAAATGCAATCGAGTACCCAATGCTTCATGTAGTTTACTCCAAAATCTAGAAGTAAACTGTGGATCCCTGTCAGAGATAATAGAAACCGGTACACCGTGCAGTCTAACAATCTCAATAACATACAATTCTGCCAACTTCTCAAGTGAAAAATCCATACGGACCAGAATGAAATGTGCAGATTTCGTCAAATGATCTACAATGACCTATACAACATCTTTCTTTCTCAGAGATAGAGGCAATCCCGATACAAAATCCATTCTAACATATTCCCATTTCCACTCTGGAATCATCACAGGTTGTAATAAACCATAAGGTACTTGATGTTCGGCTTTAACTTGCTGACAAATCAAACATTTTGTTACAAACTCTAAAATCTCCCGTTTCATACCTGGCCACCAGTACATCTATTTAAAATCACCATACATTTTATTGCTACTAGGACTTACTGGTAATCTACAGTTGTGAGATTATTGTAAAATCTTCTAAATGAGATCAGAATTCTTTGGAACACATATGTGATTTTTGAAGTGCAAAATGTCATCTGAACCAACATGAAAATTTGAATCAGGTGTCAGCTCAATCTGTTTCTATTTAGGGATCAATTCAGCATAATATTTCTGAGTGTCACAAGTCTATTGCAAAAACGTTGGTCTAGCTTTTAATTTAGCTAGTATAGAACCATAATCAATTAACGTCAACAGTGTATTCAAAGCTCTCAAAGCAAACAAAGATTTTCTACTTAAAGCATCAACAACAACATTAGCTTTTCTTGAGTGATAGTTGATGATCAAATCATAATGTTTCAGCAATTTAAGCCATCTTCGTTGTCTCAAGTTTAGATCTTTCTGTGACAGCAAATACTTCAAGCTCTTATGATCCTTGAAGATATCACATTTTTCTCTGTACAAGTGGTGTCGCCAAATTTTTAAAGCAAATAAAATAACTGCAAGCTCTAAATCATGAGTCGGGTAATTCTTCTCGTGTGATTTCAACTATCGGGACGCATAAGCTACCACTTTGCCCTATTACATTAAAACACAACCTAAACCATTCAATGAGGCATCACTATAAATTATGAATTCCTTACTAGACTCTGGCTGAACCAATACAGGAGCTTCGGTCGACAACGCTTTCAGCTGATCAAAGCTTCGTTGACACTTTTCAGACCATTCAAACTTGACATCTTTCTAAAGTAGTTTTGTCAACGACATATCAATCATCAAAAATCCTTTAATGAATCTCCAATAATATCTGGCTGAACCCAAAAAACTTCTAACTTTTGAAACATTTCTTGCAGGCTTCTAGTCCACTATAACTGAAATTTTACTCAGGTCAACCCTGATACCATCTGCCGAAACTACGTGCCCTAGAAATCAAACTTCTCGAAGCCAAAACTCACATTTGCTAAACTTAGCAAACAATTATTTTTCACATAAAGTCTGCAAAAAAAATTCAAATATTGGACATACTCTGTTTCATCTCGAGAATAAATCAGTATATCATCAATGAATACAACCACAAATTTGTCTAGATACGACCTGAATATTTTGTTCATTAAGTCAATAAACACAGCAGGTGCATTGGTCAAACCAAATGGCATAACAAGAAATTCATAATGTTTGTACCTGGCTCTGAAAGCATCTTTGGCACATCTGAGTCTTTAACCCGTAATTGATAATATCCAGAACGGAAGTCGATCTTTGAAAATATCATCGCACCTTTCAATTGATCAAACAAATCATCAATACATGTCAAATGATATATGTTCTTGATCGAGACTTTATTTAGTTGTCTGTAGTCAATACACAACTGCATTGACCATTCTTTTTTCTCAACAAACAAAATAGGAGCATCCCAAGGAGAGAAACTGGGCTGAGCAAAGTCCCTATCTATCAATTCTTGTAACTGTTCTTTCAACTCTTTTAATTCTGTAGGTGCCATTCTATACGGAGCTATCGATATCGGAGATGTACTAACTCAATAGTAAACTCAACCTCTCTGTTTGGTGGTAACCCTGGTAATTTGTCTCAGAATACATCGGTGAACTCACATACAATCAGAACTGATTCTAATTTCAACTCTGAAACCCTAGTATCAAATATGTAAGCTAGATACGCCTCATAGCCCTTTCTAACATATTTCTCTGTTGTCATAGCTGAGATAACATTAGATATACTATCCAATCTATCTGATTCAATTCAGATCCTTTCACTATTCTAACATTTTAACATAATATGCTTTCGTCTAACAACAGCATCATGCAGAGTTAACTAGTCCATACCTAGAATCACATCAAACTTATCAAATGGTAACAACATCAAATCAGCCAGAAAGTTGCAATCCCGAATCATCAAAGGATAGTTTTTACAAACTTTATTGACTAACACATACTGACCTAAAGGGTTTATTACTTTAACCAAAAATTCAGTAGACTCAATATGTATTTTCTTATCTGACACTAAAGTTGTGCATACATATGAGTACGTTGACCCCGGGTCAATCAAATCATTAACATTAGAATCAAAAATAGAAAATGTACCGATGATCACATCAGGTGCTGAAGCTTCCTCTCGAGCACGAATCGCATAAACCCTAGTTGGTGCTCGTGCCTCAGATCTAATAGTAGAATATTTCGTTCCACCTTGACTGTTGCCTGTATTACCACTATTTTTGGGTGGTTTCCCTTTCGCAACCGTATTACTCAAACGAGTATTCTAAGCATTCTCTTTATCTGATCTTTCAGGGCAATCTCTAAGAAAATGCTCATAAGAATTGCATTTAAAACATGACCCATCTTTTAATCTGCATTCCCCAAAATGCAGTCTATTACATTGTTGACATTTGGGTTTGTTGTTTCTAACACTACCTACACTCACTACAGATGTAGCTTGTGGTTTCGAGCTCGAATGGTGCTTTCCTTTATCTCTCCAAAAGTAGCCTCTTGAAGCTGATGAATGACTGTGAAATTCTTTTAATTTCTTTGGTGGAGATGAGAATGATTTTCCCATAGGTCATTTTCTCGTATCACGAGCCTCAGAATCTGCTTTTCTTTTAGCCTTACTGAGTTTCACGGCCTTGTGTGCTCTATCAACTAGAACTACGAATTCTTTCAATTCTAGAATTCCAACTAACAACCTGATGTCTTCATTTAATCTGTCTTCAAATAGTGTACACATAACAGCCTCTAATGGTATGCATTCTCAAGCATATTTACTGAGTCATACAAATTCTCTCTCGTACTCGACCACTGTCATACAACCCTGTTCAATTCAAGAAATTCTTTGTGTTTCTTTTCGAGAAACCGCTGGCTAACATATTTCTTTCTAAACTCTATCTGGAAGAATTCCCAATCCACACAGTCTTTAGGAACTACCATAATCAAGGTGTTCCACCACTGATTCGCTGAGTCTTTCAACAGAGAAACAACACATTTTAAGTATTCTGCAGGTGTACAGGATAATTCATCGAACAATTTCACTGTGTTTTCCAACCAGAACTCAGCTCTTTTTGGATCATCTTCGACTGAACCGTGGAAATTTTCAACCCCATACTTTTAAAGTTTATCAACTGGATGCTTGCTTTTACGTATTTGTTCCAAACCCTGAGGAACTATGGGTACAGGTTGGGGTACAGGTGAGGGTGGAGGTTGTTGAGCTAATGGGTTCATTCTCGCAAACTCTGTAAACCATTAAGTCATCATTTAGAAGAAGGCTTCTTTAGCCTCACCTCTTTGGCCCTCAGTCATGGTTATTCTGCCACTAGAAGTTGCTTCGTGAAAGGAGGCTTGCGACTTACTCCTAACCTCATCGGGATCGGCTCAGTTGGACGACATCTTATCTTTATTAACATACAATTCAATTTGAGTCAGGAGTTATCATAGTATCAAATATTATACAATGACATGTATTTCTAGACTCCATACATGCTATATTCAATTAGAGAACCGACTAAAATGTAGCTCTGATACTACTAAATGTAACACCTCTAACACGTATTCATCGTCAAATTAGGGTTACAGAGCATTACCATACAATCGAAAACATTTAAACTTAATATCATTCAATAATTTAATCATATTATAAATCATTCATATATATACATACTATCCCTAAATTGAGCCCTCGAAGCCATAAAATATCTTAGAAGCAAGTTGGCACTAATTTGAAACAATTTGGAAAGTTTAAGAAAAACATGCAAAATTTGCAAAATAGGGGTCACACGACTGAGACACATGCTCGCGTCTCAGGTCATGTAACTTTTGAACTAAGGACACACGGTCATATCCCAGCCCGTGTCCTCACCCGTGTAACTCTCTGAGTAGGGTCACACTACCATGTGTCAGGCTTTGTGCTAGGCCGTGTAACTCACTGACTTGCACCCTAAAGAAATCATCAGATGACACACGACCCTGTCACCATGCCGTGTGTCTTACACAACTGAGCCACACGCCTGTGTCCCAGGCTGCGTGGACCCAAAATTTACCTGAAACCAAGCCACTTCAAATTTATTACATGCATAACCATTCAACCTATATAATCACACTTTAAAAAAGACCTAAACATCCTCTAAACTCACATCAATATGCCATTTCAAGATCTGAAATCGACTAACCAACATGGCATTCAAAGGCACCACGTTTATAACAACACAACATTTACCAAAACATATAAACATTACCTAATCTCATACATAAAAACTTCATTCTATTATGTGTCTAAAACACATCATAATTGACCATTTCCAAAACAACATCTTATACCCAAAATGCCATACACAACAATTCTCAAAAGTGACTAAAAGTACTTACCTAAACAAGCATTAGAAGTCCATTAAGCATACATGGACATCAATGCGCAAACATACCAAGTTAACATTTACATATTCATCAAAACACCATATAAACCACCCTATACATGCCATTATAAACCTTGGCCAAAATGCTCAAAATCTACCAAATTGACTTCTGGATAGTGTGATAGATCTCCAATGGGCTTCCAAACTGATCGAGCTTCCGATAATCTATAAAACAAAGGAAAAACAACTACATAAGCAATAAATGCTTAGTAAGCTTGTATAAACCAAACTTAACTTACCATTTCATTTGGACAATATAAAGCATAAGCATAAAATCAACGATAACCTTAAGCTTGGCATAAGCCTATACAACATCAATTTCACAAGTTAGTACACTTGTTCATATATATATGAAATCATCCATAGGATATGTGGTTCATCACGTATAAACATAATATTTTACACCTTCAATGTTCTATAATATCATGATTCATTGTATTTACATACTTACCATTTCCTTTTCCTTTTCTTGCCCGTTGAACCATTTAGAATTTTATCGGATACTCAGGAAAGCTCACATGAAGTGTGCCTTTATATATAATTGTAACATTTCCTTTACATCATTGCTCACACGAGCCGTGGAAGGGGCCTGCTCACACAAGCCATGGATCAAAATGTAAGCTACAAGATGCTGCTCATACGAGGTATAGAGAATTTACAACAAATTCAGGACCTTAGCCATCAGTAGAACATTCAAGACCAGCACCCGAAACATTCGTTTCTCAGAATGCCCGTTGAACTATTCAGAATGATAAGGATACGCGGATAGCTCAGAAAGCAAATACAATGCCAACGTCCCAAACGTGGTCTTACATGTAATCAAATATCGATACCACTGTCCCAGACAGGGTCTTACATGAAATCAATCACGATGCCAATGTCCCAGACGTGGTCTTACACGACTACACATATCGGATCCTATGTCATGACATATGTATCCTAACTATTCCTAAGGTTCGTACGGGGCTTTTCGAACGTCAAAACTTTATTGATACTTTCTCAAATATCTCATATTCAACTCTCATAATATCATTCATAATACAATGTCATATATACATGAATAAATCAATTCAAATACATTTATTTGTATATCGACTTACCTCGTACGGATTCAGATGAACAGAATCGACTATTCAACGGCTTTTGACTTTCCCCGATCTAATTCTGTTTTCTTTGGTTCTTGATGTAAACATATTCAAATTTAACCATTTTTTTCACCAAATCATACAATTCAATCCAAAAAGACATATTTAGGGCATTTTACAAATTAGCCCTCATATTTTCACATTTTGACATTTTAGTCCTTAATCACAAAAATCACAAAATACACCAAATTTCTTTAGATATATGTTTGGCTGAATTCTCTTAGTATTCATATAAGTCCATATATTTGATTTATTTCACATTTTAGTCCCTCAAAATATCATTTTCACAATTTAACCTAAATTACTGAATTTCATCAAAACTTCATATACAAAATATGTTAACCCAAAATAGATCTTTCATTTACCAACAACTAACTTCACAAAGCTTATAATTTCATCAATGGATCAACTCAAAATCATTAACAAAATCAGAAATTGAGACATGGGCTTGATAGTACACTAAGCAATGATCACAAAAACGTAAAAATTATCAAAAACGGATCAAAACACATACCTTAATCATCAAAATCAATAGCCGAACCCTAAAGCTCTTGTTCTTTCTTTTTCTTTTCTTATTTTCAGTAAAACAAGTGAAAATAAAGCTTTAATTCTTATAAATATTATAATAGCCATTTTACCAATTTAGCCTTACTATAATAACCATTTAAACTTATAATGGATGTCCAACAATGTCCATTTAATAAACCAATGGTCTAATAACATAATAAGGACCTTACTTTTAATAAGACATAACACTTAAGCACCTTTAACAAATAGTTAGCCACTTTTACATTTTACGTAATTAGGTCATTTTATCAAATTAAACACACAAACGATTAAATTTTCGTACGAGATTTTCACACAGACCAATTCACATATAATGAGCATGGAAATAATATAAAAATATTTTTTTGACTCGGATCTGTGGTCCCAGAACCACTATTCTGACTAGGGTCTAAATTGGACTGTTACAATTCTCCCCCCTAAGGGATTTTCTTCCCTTAAAATCTTACCGTTGAACAGATTCAAATATTGTCTCATAGCATCTTCGGGCTCCCACATGGCCTCTTCAATAGCGCGTCGATGCCACAACACTTTTACTAACGGAATTTTCTTATTTCACAATTCCTTAACCTCGCAAGCTAATATATAGATCGGTTCTTCTTCGTAAGTCATATCAGACTGAATCTCAATCTCAGACGGAGGAATCATATGTGAAGGATTGGATCTATATCATTGAAGCATCGATACATGAAACACATTATGAATCTTTTCTAATTCTGGTGGCAACAACAATCTATAAGCAACCGGTCTGACATGTTCAATAATCTTATACGCCCTGATGAACCTTGGACTCAACTTGCCTATTTTACTGAATCAGAGTACTTTCTTCCACGGGGACACTTTCAGAAATACTTTGTCACCAAACTCAAATTCAATATCTTTTCGTTTCAAATCCGCGTATGACTTCTGACGATCAGAAGCTGCTTTCAGACTATCTCGGATCACTTTTACTTTCTATTCAGTCTCTTTTATCAAATTGACCCCGTGTATCTTATTTTCCCTGAGCTTAGTCCAATACAAAGGTGTATGGCATTTGCGACCATATAAGGCTTCATATGGTGCCATTTTAATTCCCGATTGAAAACTATTATTGTAAGCGAATTCAATCAAAGGTAAATACTATTCCCACGAACCTTTAAACTCAAGAATGCAACATCTCAACATATCCTCGAGTATCTGAATGATCTGCTCGGATTGACCATCCGTTTACGGGTGAAAAGCTGTACTGAAGTGTAATTTTGTACCCAGAGCGTCTTGTAATTTCTTTCAAAATCGTGATGTAAATCTCGGATCTCTATCAGACATAATAGATAATGGCACACCATGCAATTTCACTATATCAGAAATGTATTATTCAACTAACTTATCAAGTGAGTAATTAGATCGTACCAAAATAAAATGGGTTGATTTTGTCAATCGACCAACCACAACCTCGATAGCATCTCTCTTTCTCAGAGATAGGGGCAAACCCGAAATAAAGTCCATAGTCACTCTGTCCCATTTCCATTTTGGAATCATAATCGGATGTAACAAACTAGATGGCACCTGACATTCAGCTTTAACTTGTTGACATATCAAACATTTCGAAACAAAGTCAGAGATATCTCTTTTCATTCCAGACCACCAGTAATGCTGTTTCAGATCATTATACATTTTCGTACTACCCTGATGAACAGATAAACAACTGTTGTGAGCTTCATTCAAAATCATCTAAATTAACTCTGGATTTCTTGGAACACAAATTTTATCTTGAAATCTCAGACAATCATCATTATCAATTTGATATTCAGAATTAGAATTCAAATCACACTGATCTCGTATTACTAAAATCTCATTATCAACCTTTTGAGCATCAATAATCTGCTGTAAGAACAAAGGTCTTACTTTCAATTTGACTAAAATTGAACCATCAACGGTCATACACAGCTGAACACTCATAGCACGCAATGCAAACAATGATTTTTGACTTAAAGCATCAGTAACAACATTTGCTTTTCCTCGATGACAATCAATAACAAGCTCGTAATCTTTTAGCAGTTCTAGCCATCTTCTCTGTCGTCGGTTCAAATCTTTCTGAGTCATCAAATATATCAAACTCTTATGATTAGAATATGTAACGCCCTAAATTTTGGGCCTAGAAGTATTATGTCTTAAGCATGGGAACAATTAGGAGGCTGCACATAAATGTTTAGTCGTGCAAGAAAGTGACACAAATGTGTATTTGCTTCAGTGGTTAAGTGTTCTGGGAGTGTCTGAGAAGTCTTGGGTTCAAGCCTTGGCTTGTGCAAAAATTTTGTTTTAATGGATAACCCTTGTCTCTTGTAACATCTCGAAATAAGGCCTAAATGGAATAGTGGTTGCGAAACCACAAATCTGAGATAGAAAAGTTTATTTCAATTAATTTTTATGATTTATTGAGTGATTAGATGCATGTGTTAGAGTATTGATAAGAAATTTTATAGATTGCATGTTTAATTCGCCTATTAGGGCTTATTTGTAGAAGTTGCTGTAATAGCCCGATTTAGGGCCTAAACGGAACGATGGTTTTAGAACCACGAATTTGAAGTCAAAAAATTTATTCCGATTAAGTGTTAAGGTTTATTTATTGATTAAAATATTGTTTAAAAATATCGTTAAGAAATTTTACTGATAAAGTGCTTAATTGGATTTTTAGGACTAAATTGCAAAAGTTGCAAAATATATGTTCTAATTCATAAGTGCTTGATTGAAATGGGAGTTTAAAGAGGACATCCTTAAATGGTAATTAGACCATTATATTTTGTTTGGACAAAAATGGGCATGAATAGGACAAAATTTTGAAGAAAGACCTTAAGGGCATTTTAGTCATTTGGTAATTAAAAGAAATAAAAAGGGAAAATAAAGCCAAAATTGACTCATCTTTTTCATGGAGGCCAAAATTAGCATGGGGGAAGCCATGGCTAGGGTTTTCAAGCTCAATAGTAAGTCCGTTTTGGCCCCGTTTTTCTAAGTTCTTTACGTTTTTGGAATCTCGGTAACTTGATTAAGCTTATTCTAGCAATAATTTAAGCTAGGGTTCATATTTGGAAAAATACCCATAGGTGAAATGTGTTTATTTTGATGTTTTATGGTAGAATATGAAGGCTAAAATTATGTTAAACAACTTTTGTTAAGCGGTTTTAAGCAAAAATGAGTAAAACGGCTTAATCGGTAAAAGTTGTTATTGTTTATAACTATGTATTAGAGTGATAATTTGATGTTTCCATAGAAGGGAAAAATGATCAGCATGTCATAAATTATAAGAATAAGGGATGAAGTTTAATTCCTGACCTAGGGGCAAAAGTGTAAATATGCAAAATTTTAAGGGCAAAATTGTAATTTTTTCAAAGTTTGATTGAAGGACTGTTTTGAATAGTACATTAATTAAATAAGTAAAATATGATGTTTTAGATCCCGAAAAATGAGATTTGAACCTAGAATGGGAGAAAAATCGAAAATCGGGAAAGTTGGTAAAGTGGCCGTTTTAGTATCGAGGTAAGTTCATATGTATAATAAGCATTAATTTATGCATGTTTCAATGTAATATTGATTTATTTACTATGATTGCCAAGGTGTTGAAAATAAGTATAATTATGGTGATTTAAATGTTCAATATTAATTCGACATGGAAATGAGAAAGTATGTAAGTTTGTATGTAAATATTACATTATCTTTATTTACGTTTTTATATTTCAGCATATTTTATGTATTGTAGCTGATTTTTGAATTATAATTGACTATTGGAAGAATGGAATAAAGTATTAGATAGTGAGATACTTCCCGTTTGAACCTTCGGAATCGAAAGATACGGATGGTATGTAGCTAGGTCACATGTGTAATACGTGATGTATACCATGTGTACAAGAGAGCTACGGGATATATGTAGCTAGGTCGCATGCGTGATTCCAGGTGAAGGACACCAAGTAGACAAGAGAGCTACGAGATAAACTGGCTAGGTCACATGAGTGGTACTAAGTGTTCACCATGTGTACAAGAGAGCCAAAATTATGTGTACAATCGAGCTAGGTCACATGAGTGGTGCTAAGTGAAGACCACTATGTGTACAAGAGAGCTTCGATTTTAAAGGTGGGCTGTGTGCGATACCATCACGTATCTGTTATTATTCCGAAGCGTTCAACTGGAAAATTGATTAAATGAAATTGTGTATGAATTTGTGATGATAAGTGTAAGTATATACGTGTGTAACTTACGAGAAATATGCTCGATATGTGATTGGAAATTAGAGAGATTGTTATGGGTAAGTGACGAATACAATTGAAGTGTGAAAGATCAAAATTGACAATAGAACTGTTCGGGGATAGTTGCAGTGACGGGAATATAAAAATTTACCAAAAATATTAGAAATTGAATCAGAGACTTAATGAAATATCAAATTAGAGCTTAATGAATCTATTTTCATATAATGGAAACAGAGAAAGCAAAGGACTTCTATATTATGAGATATTTTTCAGAATGACTATGTGATCCCCTTCTCTAACTTGGAAAAGTCATTAAAAATTGTACAAAACTAATTAGGGGATATAATTTATATTCTTGAAATCCTTAATGAGTCTAGTTTCAAATGATATAAACAAGAACATAATTTGAATTCTGTACGAGGAGAAAATTGATTCGTAGTGAAGAATAGACAGGGCAGTTGAGCAGTGAAATAGGGGTAAATTAAATGAATTAACTGTACTGATTGGTTTGACCAAAAATTATGAAAATTTTATGGTAATAATATACGTGAATCTAGTTTCAAGGAAAATTAACGATTCATAATTTGGAGTTCTGTAGCTCCAGAAATAAATAATTTAGCTGCTGGTACTCTGCTAGACAGCTTATTTTGAACCTGTTTATGATTGTAATAGTGAAAGTATGCATGTTTGTATTGTAATATTCCGGGAACATATTGTGACTTTGTTTAAAATATGATAATGTATTGTTATTAATATTTACATATTTACTTACTAAGCTATAATGCTTACACCCTTCCTTTCTTTTTTTTCCTATAGTGTCACAGATGTTAGCTCGAGTTGGAGGTCACCGGAGGTTAAATCACACTATCAAACTATTGATCGATATATAAAGGTTTTTTAAGTCTTTGACATGTATGGGGACTCATTTAATTGTTACTAAGTTGATAGGAGTTGGCCTAAAATACTGACCTATGTTAATTGAAGGTCTTTATTGTATAAAGTCATTTAATGAAGATAGTCTTGATTATGTTATTAATTAAATGATGAAATTTATGAATGTGCGTGTTTGCCTATTTGTGCGGTTGAATTAAAGCATGATATGAGCCTTGTAAGCTCTTTTTAAGGGACATCTTGAATGTGTTTGAAAAAGTTTTAAATTAGAGTGAAATTATGAATCGGTTTTTATATGATGATTAGTGATTAAGTCCGGTAATGCTTCGTACCCTGTTTCGGCGTCGAACACTGGTAAGGGGTGTTACATCTCTAGTCAATAGGCTTTTAAATAAATATGGATAATATATGACAGAATAGGCCTGCTGGTCTAGGGGGTAAGTGGCCTGTTACCTATGCCAGAAGACCGAGGTTCGAATCCTGGTGGGGGTAGTAGAGTGTTTTATTTTGCTGTTATGCCATGTCAGTGGTTGAATGCTAGTGGAACTCTGATGCTAGTGGGCAGTTGGAGTGTTTGAGGGGATTGGGGGGTTGTGACTGAATTTTAAGAGATTATTGAGGAATTTTGATTGTTAGGGGGGATTTGGGGAGTGTTTTGGGAGGAAATTTTGGATAAAAGAGGTTGTGTGGAGTTTAAATTAGTTGGTGGAGTGATGTAAGGAGATTTTCAAGGAATGGATCAAGGGAAGGGGAGTACTGTGCCGAAATTGAACTCTTTCTCAAAAGAATTCGTCTTGGTTTTTGTCCACTTAACATTCGGTCAACTGTTCTTTTTTTGGTTGAAATTGCTTCTACTACTTCCCCTCTCTTTTTCTCTCTTTTGCAAATTGAGTTTTGTTTTCGGTGATCTCTGCTCTCAAGTCTGTCAGTTCCCTATTTTTCTTCTTCTTTTTGTCAAATTTTGGGAGGTGTGTTTCGGCTAGAGTCTTGCTCTTGTCGATTTTGTTTACTTTTTCTCAACAATCATTTCTTTCTTCTTGATTATCGACTACCGTGTTCTTATTGCTACCGAAAGCCCTTTTTTCCCTTCTCCTTTGTTCAGAAATCCATCCCTCTTCCTTTGCCAAATTGATACTGCTTTATCCTCTTATATGTTTTGAGCCTCCGCCGTGTGCAGGGGTTAATCGTATTTATTTCATTGTAAATTGATGGTGAGGGGCTGTGCTAGTGCTGACTTTGTTTTCTCTCTAATCTCACCATTTTCATTTCACTCCTTGGCCATCACGTTTGTGCTCCCATCTATTAGGTCTCTTGATCTTTTTGGTAAGTACGATAGATGAGATCTTGATTTCCTTCCTTCTTCTGCTCTTAAGTGGTGACTAATAGAGATTGTTATGGCAGTTGAGGAAAGTCTAGAAAACTCTTAATAAATTGCCAAGAATTAAATTCACGGGAATCACAGTGATTCGATTGGAGGTAACTCTAAAATGTTTAATGGTTGGATTATTGGTTTCGGGTTTCTTTTAAATTGTAAAGTAGGACTGATCATGGGGTTTGAATGGTCTGATTTAGGTTTGTGAGGGCTTGAGCGACTGTACGTGATGAATCGAAACCAGGTGTGTGGGTGTGTAAAACACAACTTCGACTATCGTAAATTAGCAAAAGCCGAAATAAGTGACTGTGGATGCTACACGGGCATGCACTCGCTCGTGTGGTAGCCCGTATGTCTAAACCATGTGCATATAATCGTTGAGGTAGGCCATGAGCGATTTCATAGGCCGAGGCCGTTTTGGGCCATTTTGGGCCGAAATGGGCTGTGTGGGCCCCACGGGTATGTGGGCCCTACACTGGTAAACCGCACAGACTTGTGGAGAATGTTAGGCCAGGCTGTGTAATCCATATGGCCAATTCCATTTCTGGGCTATGTGGGCCACATGGGTGTGTGGGCCTTAGGCCCATTTTCACTGATTGACTGTTAAGGTTGCATAGGCCGCTCAAGACGACTGTGGACCTACTGTTGGGTCAGTAAGTTTACCTAGACACCTATATATAATAAAATAAAAAATTATGTCCTTATATGATAAGATGACTGTGTTGCCTCTATGTGATGTGTATATATATATATTTGTGCATGTATGACTGTATTTTTAACATGCTATTTAAACTGTAATGGATACATGTATGATTCCATGGTATGACATGACATGATTGTATGATGCATTGCATGGGGATGGGTTTATACTTGTAGCAGTCTGGTTTTGACCCTAGTCAAAATAGTGGTTTCGGGACCACAAATTCGAGTTGGAAAAATATTTTAATATTATTTTCTGTGCTATTTATAAGTGGATTGACATGTGTGAAAGTTTCGTGTGAAAATTTAATCGTTTGTGTGTTTAATTTTGAAAAAAGACCTAATCGCGTAAAATGTAAAAGCTGCGTGCTAGATGTTAAACTGCCTATTTGAGTTGGCTTTCTAAAGCAAGGGTCCTTATGTTGTTATTTGTCCATTGAGAATGTTAATGAACTAAAACAGCCATTAATTAAAAGGTTTTTTAATTGGTTAAAAAAAAGGCAAAATAGGAAATTATTATTAAAGTCATTATAGTTAAAAGAAAAAGATATCAAATTCATTTTATTCCTTTGTTCATTAATCGAATATTGGAAAAAGAAGAAGAAAAACTTGGTTTTAGGGTTCGGCTAAGGAAATCCTTGATTAAGGTATGTGTTTTGATCGGTTTTTGATAATTTCTACGTTTTTGAGATCGTTGCTTAGTGTATTATAAAGCCCATGTCTTAATTTTTGATTTTGTTGATGATTTTGAGTTATGCCATTGATGAAATTATGAGCTTTGTGATGTTAGTTGATGAACTATGAAAGGTATGTTTTGGGTTGACATATGTTATGTTTGGATTTTTGATGAAATTGAGTAATTTGGGTTAAATTGTAAAAATGTTACTTTGAGGGACTAAAATGTGAAATAAATGAAATGTATAGACTTGTATGAGAGCTATGAAAATTCGGTTAAGCTTGTGTACAAGCAAATTTTGTGTATTTTGTGATTTTGTGAATTAGGGACTAAAGTGTCGAAATGTAAAAATTTGAAGGCTAGTTTGCAAAATGCCCTAAATATGTGTTTATGGATTGTTTTGAATGATTTGATGAATAAAAGGGTTAATTTTGAATACATATAGATCAAGAAAAGAGGAATTCAGATTTAGATCGAGGGAAGTCGAAGATTATAGAATAAACGTTCGAGTTGACAACTTCGAGTACGAGGTAAGTTCGTACGTAGAACATGATATTATAAGTACATGTTACTGTTTTGATTATGCATAGATGTATATGTAACTGAGCTGGATGAATATGATGATGAATCGAAAGTATTTGGCACTAAGTGTGCGATTTAAAGTAGCTTTGACTACTTAAGGCACTAAGTGTGCGATACCGACTTAGTTTCAGTTAATTGAGATGGCACTAAGTGTGCGTAATCGTTCTAGCTTTGGCTAGCCTTTAAGCACTAAGTGTGCAGATGTTTAAAGCATTGGAGATCTTTGGAAAGTGTTAAAGTATTTGAATAAGAGGTGAGATTGAAAATGAATGAATATGAAAATGTTCAGGTAAGTATGATACCTTGTGGTAGATGATATTATGTTTATAAAGCTCACTGAATTGGTAAGAACCTATGGATTGTGTTGGTATAGATTTGATAGATGAATTGAGAAATTGTAAATACTTAAGTATTGATGATTTGTGTTTTATATACTGATGATGATTTTAGTACGAGCTTACTAAGATTTTGAAAGCTTACTTTGTGTGTTTGCATTGTTTTATAGATATCGAAGCTACTACAAGCTCAGGAATCGTCAAGGATTGTCACGACACTATCAAACCTCATTTTGGTACTTTCAAAAATGTATATTTTAAAGTATGGCATGTATAGGCTAGTAGTTGTGGAAGTATGTTTTGTGATGTATGTACCTAGTCATGTGACTTGGCTATTTGGTATTTAAACTCATAGTCGTTAATGACTTATGGTATGTGATGATAAGTTGCAAATGTGGTATGTTTTAGTCGTTAAGTTGTGACAAGGTTAGCTTGAGATTGAATAATGTATGGAAGGAAATGTTTTAGCATGATCTTATCTCATGTTGGCATGAATTTGGTAAGGTGTATGAGTAAGGATTTGGGTGATTATTATATGATATGAATGGTTTATATTTTGGTGTTGAAATTGTCTAAAATGGTGGTGCAATTATGCTTGTTTTCTTTGCTTGTAGGTTGACTAAAATAGGGTGGCAAATTGGCTGTTCAAATGGCCTATTTTTGTCCACACGGGCGTGTGTCTCAGCCGTATGCGACACACGGCCATGTTGCACAGTCGTGTGTCCTCTGGGGTACCCTACAATTATAAGTCAGACCCGAACACGGCCAAAGCACACGGACGTGTGGCTAGCCGTGTGCCAAGTCAGGCTCAACCATGGCAAAGACATACGGGCGTGTCTTGTAGCCGTGTGGGCAAGTCGATAGCTATGCCCTATTTTACCACGGCTTAGACACACGGGCGTGTCTAAAGTCATGTGAGGCACATGGCTTATTCACACAGGCATGTGACCTTTCAAAAGTTGAAAATTTTTATAAGTTCTGGAACTTTTACATGTTGTCAATTTTGTCCCAAATGTATGTTTAAGTATTGTATACTCACTTTTATGTTTTGGATAAATGTGGATGATTGAGAATTTCTGCATTGAGATAATATTTGTTATTCGATTATTCTAAATTGTGTTATGGATTAAGTAATGCCTCTTAACCTATTCCAACGATGGATACGGGTTAGGGGTGTTACATTTTATTGGTATCAAAGCTATTGTTTAGTCGGTTCTTGAACTACCATAGCATTTATGAGTCTAGCTATACATGCCATATTTATGAACTGCGATAGTGTGATGAATCCTGACATTGAAATGTGCTTTTATATAGCAAATGGATCCCGGAAGAGCTGTAGTAGACAATGTTGAAAGCAATGCACTTGCTCCCTCGCAGGGGACGGTGCAAGTTGATTCTTGACCGGGTACAAGTAGCCGTGATGGTGAGGCTAAACAAGCCTTCTATCAGATGATGAATGATTAGTTCACCCAATATATTAGAACCAATCCGGCTGTACAATAACCTCCACCCCTAGTTAATCCTCCTCAAACTCCTATTATGCCACCAGTGAATCCAATACAGTTGAGTAGACCACCAGTTGATAAGATTAGAAAATATAGGGCTGAAGAGTTCTGAGCTACAATAGGTGATGATGCTGAAAAAGCTGAATTCTGGTTAGAGAACACAATAAGAGTGTTTGATGAATTGTCTTTGAATCCCGAGGAATGTATAAAATGTATTATTTCCCTTCTGAGAGATACGACGTATCATTGGTAGAAAACTTTGACGTCTATTGTTTTTAATGAATGGGTTACGTGGGATATCTTCCAAGCTGAATTTCAGAAGAAATATATCAGTCTGAGATTCATTGATCAGAAATGCAAAGAGTTTCTCGAGCTTAAACAAGGCCGTATGTCTGTCATAGAATACGAGCGTGAATTTGTAAGGTTGAGTCAGTATGCTCGTGAATGTATATCTTCAGAAGCAATAATGTGCAAGAGATTTGAAGACGGTTTGAATGAAGATATTCGTCTGTTAGTAGGGATTCTGGAAATCAAAGAATTTTTAGTGCTTGTTGAACGAGCACGTAAAGCTGAAGATCTTGGGAAAGAGAAAAGAAAAGCTGATTTTGAAGCTAGAGAGGTACGAAAGAGATCATCGGGCAAATCATTTCAATCTGGATCAAAGAAATTTAGAGGTGATAGCAGTCGTTCAAAGATTAGCGTGGGATATTCGAACAGAGATCGTGCTAGATCGCAATCGAATTTCAAATCTTCAGCTACATCTGTTGCTAGTGTTGATAATGCAAAAAATGAAAAGCCTGAGTGTGATCAATGTGGAAGACGACACTTTAGTGAATGTTGGGGAAAAAGTAATAACTGAGCTTGTTATAGTTGTGGTTCAAGAAATCATTTTATAAAAGAGTGCCCAGATTTAGCTGAAAAAGATAATATTCAGAATCCGAGACAGAGTGGTAACGCTTCTTGTGGTAGACCTCCCAGAAATTTGGGAAATGTAAGTGGTAGTCAAAGAGGAACGAAAGACATAGATGTTAGATCTGAGGCTCGTACACCTGCCAGAGCTTATGCTATTCGAGCTTGCGAGGAAGCTTTATCACCGGACGTGATTATGGGTACATTTACTCTTTATGATACTTTTGTGATTGCTTTGATAGATCCTGGATCAACGCATTCGTATATATGTGTGAACTTAGTGAACAGTAAGACTTTGCCTGTAGAGTCTACTGAATTTGTAATTAGAGTTTTGAACCCTCTAGGCAAATGTGTTCTAGTTGATAGAGTCTGCAAGAATTGTCCGTTAATATTTCGAGACAATTATTTTTTGGCTGATCTGATGTTATTACCTTTTGATGAGTTTGATATAATTATAGGTATGGATTGGTTAACTTTTCATGATGCTGTGGTGAACTACAACTGGAAAACTATTGATTCGAGATGCAAGAATGATGAAATAGTTAGAATTGAATCTAGTGATTTGAATTGATTGCCTACTATGATATCTTTGATGAAAACTTTGAGTATTGTGAGAAAGGGTTGTGAAGCTTATTTTTCATATGTGATTGATTCGAGAGTGTCAGAAAAGAAAGTTGAATTAATGCCTGTTGTATGTGAATTCCCTGATGTGTTTCCTGAAGAACTTCCGGGATTACCTTCGGTTAGAGAAGTGGAATTTGACATTGAATTGGTACCTGGTACTACTCCAATTTCAATAGCTCCATATAGAATGGCTTTGACCGAGCTAAAAGAATTAAACTCTCAGTTGCAAGAGTTGACCGATAGAGGGTTTGTTAGATCGAGTTTCTCACCTTGGGGTGTTCCGGTTCTATTCGTGAAAAAAAAGACAGTACGATGAGAATGTGTGTAAATTATCATCAGCTGAATAAAGTGACTATCAAGAATATATATCCTCTGCCCCGAATTGATGATTTGTTTAATTAGTTGAAAGGAGCTGCTGTGTTTTTGAAAATAGATTTGAGATCAGGCTATTATCAGTTGCGAGTGAAAGATTCAGATATTCCGGAGACTGCTTTCAGAACAAGGTACGACCACTACAAATTCTTAGTTATGCCTTTGGAATTGACTAATGCACCTGCTATCTTTATGGATTTGACGAATAGAATTTTCAGACCGTATTTAGATCAATTTGTTGTTGTATTATCGATGATATACTTATTTATTCACGTGATGAATCTGGACATGTCGAGCATCTAAGAATAGTGTTACAGACTCTACGAGATAAACAGTTGCATGCGAAGTTCAATAAATGTGAGTTCTGGTTGCGAGAAGTTGGTTTCTTGGGTTATATTGTATCAGCATCTAGTATCTAAGTCGATTCGAGCAAAATTTCAGCTATTTTGGATTGGAAACCTCCGAGGAATATTTTGAAGTCTGCAGTTTTCTGGGACTTGGTGGTTATTATAGAAGATTCATGAAATGTTTCTCTATGATTGCGAATCCGTTAACAAAATTGTTATAGAAAGATGTAAAATTTGAGTGATCTGAAAAGTGTTAGAACAGCTTTGATCAGTTGAAAGCTTTGTTGACTGAAGCTCTGGTATTAGTACAACCCGAATCTGGTAAAGAATATATGATTTACAGCGATGCTTCATTGATCGGTCTGGGATGTGTTTTAATGCAAGAAGGAAAAGTCATTGCTTATGCTTCAAGACAGTTAAAACCGTACGAAAAGAACTATCCAACGCACAATCTTGAATTGGCTGCGATTGTGTTTGCTCTAAAGATTTGGCACCATTATTTATTCTGTGAGAAATGTCACATGTATTCGAATCATAAGAGTTTGAAGTATTTGATGACTCAGAAAGACCTAAATCTTCGATAGAGAAGATGATTAGAACTGTTAAAAGACTACGAACTTGTGATTGATTATCACCCGGGAAAAGCAAATGTTGTTGCTGATGCTTTGAGTCAAAAATCGTTATTTGCTTTGTGTGCGATGAATGCTCATTTGGTTTTGTCAGATGATGGTTCAGTTTTAGCTGAATTAAAAGCAAGACCTTTGTTCTTACAACAAATTATAGAAGCTCAGAAGATTGATAATGAGATTTTAGCTAAACGAGCTCAATGTGATCTAAAGACTAGTTTAGAATTCAGAGTTGGTAAAAATGATTGCTTGAGATTTCGAGATTGAATTTGTGTTCCGAGAAATCCAGAGTTAATTCAAATGATTTTGAGTGAAGCTCATAGTAGTCGATTATCTGTGCATCCGGGTGGTACGAAAATGTATAATGATCTGAAACAGTATTATTGGTGGTCTAGAATGAAAAGAGATATATCTGAATTTGTTTTTAAATGTTTGATCCGTCAGCAAGTTAAAGCTGAACATCAGGTGCCATCTAGTTTCTTACAACCAGTTATGATTCTAAAGTGGAAATAGGATCGAGTGACCATGGATTTTGTTTTGGGTTTGCCCCTGTCTCCGAGAAAGAAAGACGCAATTTGGGTTGTAGTTGATCGTTTGATGAAATTAGCTCATTTTATTCCGGTTCGATTTGATTACTCACTTGATAAATTAGCTGAGTTATATATTTTTGATATCGTGAGATTGCATGGTGTGCCATTGTCGATAGTGTCAGATAGAGACCCGAGATTTACATCGCGATTCTAGAAGAAGTTGTAAGATGCTCTGGGTACTAAATTGCACTTTAGTACTACATTTCATCCACAAACGGGCGGTCAATCCGAGAGGATTATTCAGATACTCGAGGATATGTTGAGATGTTGCATTCTTGAGTTCAAAGGTACGTGGGAGCAATATCTACCTTTGATTGAATTTGCTTATAATAACAGTTTTTAGTTAATGGCACTGTACAAAGCTTTGTATGGTCGTAAATGTCGTACACCTTTGTATTGGACGGAGCTCAGTGAAAACAAGATTCATGGGGTTGATTTTATAAAAGAGACTAAATAGAAAGTAAAAGTGATCCGAGATAGTTTGAAAGAGGCTTCTAATAGTCAGAAATCATATACGGATTTTAAAAGAAAGACATTGAGTTTGAGATCAGCGATAAAGTGTTTTTGAAAGTGTCTCCGTGGAATAAAGTGCTTCAGTTTGGTAGAAAAGGCAAATTGAGTTCAAGGTTCATCGGGCCGTATGAGATTATCGAGCGTATTAGGCCGGTAGCATATAGATTGTTGTTGCCACCAGAGTTAGAAAAGATTCACAATGTGTTTCACGTATTGATGCTTCGACGATACAGATCTGATCCTTCGTACGTTATTCCTCCATCTGAGATAGAGATTCAGCTTGATATGACTTACGAAGAAAAGTCAATCCGTATCTTAACTCAAGAAGTTAAACAGCTGTGAAATAAGTAAATTCTGTTAGTTAAAGTGATATGGCATCAACATGGCATTGAAGAGGCCACATGGGAGCCTGAAGATACTATGAGACAGCAATATCCAAATTTTGTTAACGGTAAGATTTTCGGGGACGAAAATCCCTAAGGTGGGAGAATTGTAATAGTCCGGTTTTGACCCTAGTCAGAATAGTGGTTTTGGAACCACAAATCTAAGTTGGAAAAATATTTTAATATTATTTTCCGTGCTATTTATAAGTGGATTGACATGTGTGAAAGTTTCGTGTGAAAATTTAATCGTTTGTGTGTTTAATTTTGAAAAACGACCTAATCGCGTAAAATGTAAAAGCTGTGTGCTAGATGTTAAAGTGCCTATTTGAGTTGGCTTTCTAAAGAAAGGGTCCTTATGTTATTATTTATCCATTGAGAATGTTAATGGACTAAAACAACCATTCATTAAAAGGTTTTATGATTGGTTAAAAAAAGGGCAAAATAGGAAATTATTATTAAAGCCATTATAATTAAAAGAAAAAGATATCAAATTCATTTTATTCCTTTGTTCATTAACCGAATATTGGAAAAAGAAAAAGAAAAACTTGGTTTTTAGGGTTTGGCTAAGGAAATCCTTGATTAAGGTATGTGTTTTGATCTATTTTTTATAATTTCTACGTTTTTGTGACCGTTGCTTAGTGTACTATAAAGCCCATATCTCAATTTTGGATTTTTTTGATGATTTTGAGTTATGCTATAGATGAAATTATGAGGTTTGTGATGTTAGTTGATGAATTATGAAAGGTATGTTTTGGGTTGACATATGTTGTCTTTGGATTTTTGATGAAATTGAATAATTTGGGTTAAATTGTAAAAATGTTATTTTGAGGGACTAAAATGTGAAATAAATGAAATGTATGGACTTGTATGAGAGCTATGAAAATTTGGTCAAGCTTGTGTACAAGCAAATTTTGTGGATTTTGAGATTTGGTGAATTAAGGACTAAAGTGTCAAAATGTGAAAATGTGAGGGCTAGTTTGTAAAATGCCCTAAATATGTGTTTATGGATTGTTTTGAATGATTTGATGAATAAAAAGGTTAATTTTGAATACATATAGATCAAGAAAAGAGGAATTCAGATTTAGATCGAGGGAAGTTAAAGATTATAGAATAAACGTTCGAGTCAACAACTTTGAGTACGAGGTAAGTTCGTACGTAGAACATGATATTATAAGTACATGTTGCTATTTTGATTATGCACAGATGTATATGTAACTGAGCTGGATGAATATGATGATGAGTCGAAAGTATTTAGCACTAAGTGCGCGATTTAAACTTGCTTCGACTACTTGAGGCACTAAGTGTGCATACCGACTTAGTTTCGGTGAATTGAGATGGCACTAAGTGTGTGGAATCATTCTAGCTTTGGCTAACCTTTAAGCACTAAGTGTGCGGATGTTTAAAGCATTGGCGATCTTTAGATAGTGTTAAAGTATTCGAACAAGAGGTGAGAGAAAATGAACGAATATGAAAATGTTCAGGTAAGTATGATACCTATGTGGTAGATGATATTATGTTTATAAAGCTCATTGAATTGGTAAGAACCTATGGATTGTGTTGGTATAGATTTGATAGATGAATTGAGAAATTGTAAATATTTAAGTATTGATGATTTATGTTTTATATACTATTGATGATTTTAGTACGAGCTTACTAAGATTTTGAAAGCTTACTTTGTGTGTTTGCATTGTTTTATAGATATCAAAGCTACTACAAGCTCGAGGATCGTCAAGGATTGTCACCATACTATCGAACCTCATTTTGGTACTTTCGAAAATGTATATTTTGAAGTATGGCATGTATAGGCTAGTAGTTGTGGAAGTATGTTTTCTGATGTATGTACCTAGTCATGTAACTTGGCTATTTGGTATTTAAACTCGTAGTTGTGAATGACTTATGGTATGTGATGATAAGTTGCAAATGTGGTATGTTTTAGTTGTTAAGTTGTGGCAAGTTTAGCTTGAGATTGAATAATGTATGGAAGGAAATGTTTTAGCATGATCTTATCTCATGTTGGCATGAATTTGGTAAGGTGTATGAGTAAGGATTTGGGTGATTATTATATGATATGAATGGTTTATATTTTGGTGTTGAAATTGTCTGAAATGGTGGTGCAATTATGCTTGTTTTCTTTGCTTGTAGGTTGACCAAATTAGGGTGGCAAATTGGCTGTTCAAATGGCCTATTTTTGTCCATACGGGCAGAGACACGAATATGTGTCTTAGCCATGTGCGACACACGGCCATGTTGGACGGTCGTGTGTCTCCTGGGGTACCCTACAATTGTAAGTCAGACCCGAGCACAGCCAAAGCACAGAGGCATGTGGCTAGCCATGTGGCCAAGTCAGGCTCGACCACGGCCAAGACACACGGGTGTGTCTTGTAGCCGTGTGGGCAAGTCAGTAGCTATGCCTTGTTTTGCCACGGCTTAAACACACAGGCGTGTCTAAGGCCGTGTGGGGTACACGGCTTATTCACACGGGCGTGCGAACTTTGAAAAGTTGAAAATTTTTATAAGTTCTAGAACTTTTACATGTTGTCAATTTGGTCCCGAATGTATGTTTTAGTATTGTATACTCACTTTTATGTTCTGGATAAATGTGAATGATTAAGAATTTCTGCATTGAGATGATATTTGTTATTTGATTATTCTGAATTGTGTTATGGATTAAGTAATGCCTTTCAACCTATTCTGGCGGTGGATACGGGTTAAGGGTGTTACAATACTGATCAGAGGAAGCGTACTGAAAGGCTTTGAGCCTAAATTCTTGCGGCCAGTTTGCATATTCTTTATTATCAGATAGTGTCGCGATCGGGTGCTAACTCTAGAGTGTAAGGATGGGTGAGTTGATTATATTCCCCCATGGAGTGTAGGGTTGGACGGAGTTGGAGTGTAGAGGCTGGAGGGGTAGGTCTTATATACTGTTTAAACTGTTACTGCACTGCTTATTGTTACTGTAATGGGCCAAGGCCTAAACATATGATTATTTTTGTATTGAGATGGGCTAAAGCCCAAACTGATATTGTCACTGTTACTAAAAAAGGCTTAGGCCCAAACTGTGCTAGTTTTCTGACTATTTGCTTATATGGGATTACACACTGAGTTTTCGTAAACTCACCCTTCTATTTTAACTATACAGGTAATCCCCGGTCTTAGGCGGATCGGTGCTGGGGAGACTCAAAGGTGGCCACACAACCTCACGTACTTCCGTATTTGATCTTTAAATTATAAGTAATTTTATTTTGGGTAATTTTTATTGTAATAAGGCCTCTTTGGGTTTTATTTTTAATTTGGGTTTTTAATTTGCTTTGGTTATATCTTCTAGTATTAGGAACTCGAGTTTTAAAAAAAAACAACGTTTTTACAAAGTAGACGCAAGAACGCAATTGTTTTAGAAAGCTTCCGCTATAAAATGATATCTTGACATTCAAAAAGTCTTTAAAGTAAATACCTGTTGATTGGGACGCAAGTAAAATGAACGACACATTTTAAAATCATCATTAAGATTACACAACGAAGATAAATATGAAAAGGGTTTTTCAACGATATCACACATTGCGAAAAACACTTCAATGTGACATTGTCAGATTCGGCCATAACATCCAGTCTGGGTTTGGGTTGTTATATTTAGTGGTATCGAGCCAAGTTACAGAACTCGGCTGTAGATTTGAGTTTCTTTTAAAACTTGGAAATTCTAAATAGAACTATTTCAAATGGTTTGAAGTATTTTGAAATGTTTTACTGGTTGTGTGGTACATTGAGTCTCCGGTGTCGATTCTATAAGTCTTCTGAAATTGTTGTTTGTTTAAACTGAAATACTGAGACTACTGTAGATAGTAGATTGTACTGAAATACTCTATTTTAGGGTAAGTTAAAAGCTATAGAAAGACTGCAACCTGCAAAAAAAACTCTAAATTACTGATACTGTTTTCCATAAAACATCTGTTAATAAACACTGAAACTGTAAACTGATGCATAAAACTGATAATACAGATAAAACGTAATTCGATAATGAGCACCAAAGGTAAAAATTTAGCCAAAGGTACAAGAGGCTGCGATGGAGGCCGTGAAGGTACTCGAGCTGGGACTTCATCGTCTGGCCACATGCCTAATGTTGAAGCTAGGGAAGCGCCGGCTTCACCTGTGACTGAGTTTCATGATCATATGGCTGGGGACGATGCACTGTCATAGTCTATCTATAAACTATACTGAAAACACTCAAGTTAAATGTGGTAGTGTTTTGAAATTAGAGTGAGCAGCAGGAGCGTAGTGGTGTAGTCTGTGTATGCGACTACTCTGATAGTTGGAAATTTCGGGGATGAAATTTCTTTCAGGAAGGGTAAATTGCAACGCCCAGAATTTTGGGCCTAGAAGTATTATGTCTTAAGCATGGGAATAGTTAGAAGGCTGCACATAAATGTTTAGTCGTGCAAGAAAGTGACACAAATATGTATTTGCTTCAGTGGTTAAGTGTTTTGGGAGTGTATGAGAAGTCTTGGGTTCAAACCTTGGCTTGTGCAAAAATTTTGTTTTAATGGATAACCCTTGTCTCTAGTCAGTAGGATTTTAAATAAATGTGGATAATTTATGACAGAAAGGGCCTACTGGTCAATGGGGTAAGTGGCGTGTTACCTATGCCAGAGGACTGAGGTTCGAATCCTAGTGGGGGCAGTAGAGTGTTTTATTTTGCTGCTGTGCCGTGTAAGTGGTTGAATGTCAGTGGAACTCTGATGCTAGTGGGCGGTTAGAGTGTTTGAAGGGATTAGGGGTTGTGGCTAAATTTTAGGAGATTATTGAGGAATTTCGGTTGTTAGGGGGGATTTGGGGAGGAAAATTTGGATAGAAAAGGTTGTGAGGAGTTCAAATTAGTTGGTGGAGTGATGTAAGGAGATTTTCAAGGAATGGATCAAGGTAAGGGGAGTAGTGTACCGAAATTGAACTCTTTCTCAAAAGAATTCAGCTTGGCTTTTGTCCACTCAACATTCGGTCAACTATTCTTTTTTTGGTCAAAATTGCTTCTACTGCTTCCTCTCTCTTTTTCTTTCTTTTGCAAATTGAGTTTTGTTTTCGGTGATCTCTGCTCTCAAGTCTGTCGGTACCCCTATTTTCTTCTTTTTTCTGTTAAATTTTGGGAGGTGTTTCGGCTAGAGTCTTACTCTGGTTGATTTTGTTTGCTTTTGCTCAACAGTCATTTCTTTCTTCTTCTTTGCTGACTACCGTGGTCTTGTTGCTACTGAAAGCCCTTTTTCCCTTCTCTTCTGTTCGAAAATCCATCCCTTTTCCTCTACCGAATTGATACTGCTTCTTCTTCCTCTTATACATTTTGAGCCTCCACTGTGTGCAGGGGTTAATCGCATTTCCTTCATTGTAAATTGAGGGTGAGGGGCTGTGATAGTGCTGACTTTTCTCTCTCTAATCTCACTATTTTCGTTGCACTCCTTCGCCACCACGTTTGTGCTCCCATCTGTTGGGTCTCTTGTTATTTTTGGTAAGTATTATAGACGAGATCTTGATTTCCTTCCTTCTTCTACTTTAAAGTGGTGAATAATAGAGATTGTTATGGCAGTTGAGGAAAGTCTAGGAAACTCTTAATAAATCGCCAAGAATTAAATTCGTGGGAATCACAGTGATTTGATTAGAGGTAACTCTAAAATGTTCAATGGCTGGATTATTGGTTTTGTGTTTCTTTTAAATTGTAAGGTAGGACTGATCATGGGGTTTGAATGGTCTAATTTAGGTTCGTAAGGGCTCGATCGACTATGCGTGAAGAATCGAAACCAGGTGAGTGGGTGTGTACAACACAACTTCGACTATCGTAAATTGGCAAAAGCCAAAATAAGTGACCGTGGATGCTACACGGGCGTGCACTCGCTTGTGTGGTAGCCTGTATGTCTAAACCATAGGCGTATAATCGTTGAGGCCGGCCATGAGTGATTTCATGGGCCGAGGTCGTTTTGGGCCGAAATGGGTTGTGTTGGACCCACGGGCATGTGGGCCCCACACGGGTAAACCGCACAGACGTGTGAAGAATGTTGGGCCAGACTGTGTAATCCACACGACCAAGGCCATTTCTGGGCTATGTGGGCCACACTGGCATATGGGCCCACATGGGCCCGTAGTATGGGCCTTGGCCCATTTTCGCTAATTGACTGTTAAGGTTTCACAGGTCGCTCGAGACGACTGTGGACCTATTGTTAGGTCAATAAGTTTACCTAGACCCCTATATATGATAAAATGACAATTTTTCCCTTATATGATAAGATAACTGTTTTGCTCCTATGTGATTTATATATATATATATATATATATATATATATATTTGTGCATGTATGACCGTATTTTTAGCATGCTATCTAAACTGTAATGGATACATGTATGATTCCATGATATGACATGAAATGATTGTATGATGCATTGCATGGGGATGGGTTTATACTGATCGGAGGAAGTGTACTGAAAGGCTTTGAGCCTAAATTACTGGCAACCCAGCTGCATATTACTGTATAGTGCCGCAACCGGTGCTAACTCTGGAATGTAGGGATGGGTGGGTTGATTATATCGGCACATGGAGTGTAGAGGTTGGATGGGTAGGACTTATATACTGTTTAAACTGTTACTGCACTGCTTATTGTTACTGTAATGGGCCAAGGACCAAACACATGACTGTTTCTGTATTGAGATGGGCTAAAGCCCAAACTGATATTGTTACTATTACTAAAAAGGGCTTAGGCCCTGACTGTGCTTGTTTTCTGACTGTTTGCTTATATGGGATTACACACTGAGTTTTCGTAAACTCACCTTTCTATTTTAACTATATAGGTAATCCCCAGTCTTAAGCGAATCGGTGCTGGGAAGGACTCAAAGGTGGCCACACAACTGCACGTACTTCTGTATTTGATCTTTAAATTATAAGTAATTTTATTTTTGGTACTTTTTATTGTATTAAGGCCTCTTTGGGTTTTATTTTTAATTTGGGTTTTTAATTTGCGTTGGTTATATCTGCTAGTACTAGGAACTCGAAGCATAAGCAATGACGTTGCCTTCCTTCATCAAAACACATACCAGACCATTTAACGAAGCATCACTATAAATCACAAATTCTTTACCCGATTCGGGTTGTACTAACACTGGAGCTTCGGTCAATAGAACTTTCAATTGATCAAAGCTTTTCTGGTACTTTTCTGACCAATCAAATTTCACATCTTTCTGAAGTAGTTTCGTCAATGGAGTCGAAATCATCGAAAAGCCTTTTACAAAGCATCTATAATAACCAACAAGTCCTAGAAAACTGCAGACTTCAGAAACATTTATCAGAGGCTTCTAATCCAAAATAGCTGAAATTTTACTCAGATCAACTCGGATACCTGATGCTGATACAATATGGCCCAGAAAACTGATTTCTCGTAACCAGAATTCACATTTGCTAAACTTCACATATAATTGCTTATCTCGTAGAGTCTGTAACACTATTCTCAGATGCTAAACATGCTCAGATTCATCATGCGAATAAATCAATATGTCATTAATGAATACAATGACAAATCGATCTAAATACGATCTGAAAATTCTGTTCATCAAATCCATAAAGATAGCAAGTGCATTCGTTAATCCGAAAGGCATAACTAAGAATTCATAGTGGTCGTACCTCGTTCTAAAAGTAGTTTTCAGAATGTCTAAATCTTTTACTCTCAACTAATAATAAGCCGATCTGAGATCTATCTTCGAAAATACGGTTTCTCCTTTCAACTGATCAAACAAATCGTCAATTTGTGGCAGAGGATATTTGTTCTTGATAGTCACTCTGTTCAACTGACGATAATCAATGCACATTCTCATCGTACCATCTTTCTTTTTCAGAAACAGACCAGGGGCACCCCAAGGTGAGAAACTCGGTCTAGCAAACCCTTTATCTTTCAACTCTTGCAAATGAGACTTTAATTCCTTTAGTTCGGTCGAAGCCATTCTATACGGAGCTATCGAAATTAGAGTAGTTCCCGGTACTAACTCAATGCCAAATTCAACTTCTCGAATCGGACATAATCCCGAAAGTTCTTCAGGAAACACATCAGGGAATTCACAAACAACAGGCACTGATTTAGCTCTCTTTTCTGACACTTTCGAACCAATCACATAGGCAAAGTAAGCTTCACCACCTTTTCTGACAATACTCAGAGCTTTCATCGAAGATATCACAGTAGGCAATCTATTCAAATCATTAGATTCAATTCGAATTATTTCATCATTCTTGTATCTCAAATCAACAGTTTTCCATTTGCAATTCACAATAGCATCGTGCAAAATTAGCCAATCCTTACCCAAAATTATATCAAACTCATCAAAGGGCAATAACATCAGATCAGCTAGAAAACAAATGTCTCGAAATATTAATGGACAGTTCTTGCAAACTTTATCAATCAAAACAGATTTGCCTAAGGGGTTCGAAACTTGAATTACAAATTCAGTAGACTCTACAGGAAAAGTCTTATAAGAATGCATTGATCCAGGATCTATCAAAGCAATCACAGAAGTATCATAAAGTGTATAATCACATCTGGAGATGAAACTTCCTCACGAGCTCGAATGGCATAGGCTCTGGTAGGTGCACGAGCCTCGGATCTAACAGCAGTGTCTTTTGTTCCCCTCTGACTACCACTCATATTTCTCGTATTTCTAGGAGGCCTACCACGAGCTTGTGTCTAGCCCATGTGCCTTTCAAAGTGGCCACACACCTCTGTGTGCCAGGCCATGCCAAAACTGTAGGGTATACTGACTTATGCAACACGGCCAAGTCATACGCTCGTGTACTAGGTCATGTGCCAATTAGGGGAGCATATTGACTTCATTTTAATAACAACACCAGGGAACACACGACCGTGTGACATGACCGTGTGTCACACACGGCTGAGACACATGCCCGTGTCTCTGCTCGGGTGGACAAAAATAGGCCTTTTGCAAGGCTAATTTGCCACCCTTATTCAAGCACACCTAAACCATCAAAATGGTACCATTTTGTCATTCAATTAGGTGACCAAAATCATCATCCAAATTCACAATTCATATACAATATCCATTTCAACCAATTTCAATACTCAATTCAATGTTATTTACCTAATCAAATACTTATCAATTTAACTTCTAAAGTCATACCTCATCAAAGCATTTCTCAAGCATTTAAACCCCCCAATTCAATTAACCGTGTTAATACCATACAAGTTAAAATAAACCATTTCTATTAGCCAAACACACATCAACATTAACATCATTTACAAGCCAACTCTCATGGCTATAAACACAACCAAAATACCACGCCTAGCCTATACATGCCATATACCATATATACACAACTCAAAAGTACCAAATAAATGTCTGATAGTGTGATGATGTTCCCGATGACTTCCAGATTCGAGCTAGCCTTGATTCACTATAAAACATAGAAAAATAACATGAAGTAAGCTTCATATGTAATATCCCGAATAAAGGCCTAATCGGAATAGTGGTTTCGTGGCCACAAATCTAAGATAGAAATAATTATTTTATGATTATTTTGAGGTATATGACATGATTTCACGATTGTGTGAAAATTTCGTGAAGAAATTTTATGCATAAAGTGCTTAAATTGAAATTAGGGACTAAATCGAATAATTTGCAAAACTTGCATTCTAGAAGTTTTTAGTATGAAATTGCCTTGAAATATTAATGAGGAGGTCTTAAATAGCAATTTTACCAATTTCTAAGTCTATGGACAAAAATTGGACATGGATGGAATTTTTGGAAAGTTTAGTAGTAAGGGCATTTTAGTCATTTGGTAATTAAAAGAAATAAAAAGGAAAAATAAAGCCAAAATTGACTCATCTTTTCATGGAGGCCGAAATTAGCATGGGGGAAGCCATGGCTAGGGTTTTCAAGCTTTCCAAGCTCAATAGTAAGTCCGTTCTAACCCCGTTTTTCAAGTTCTTTACGTTTTTGGAATCCCGGTAACTTGATTAAGCTTATGCTAGCAATAATTCAACCTAGGGTTCGTATTTGGAAAAATACCCATAGGTGAAATTTGTGTATTTTGGTGTTTTATGATAGAATATGAGGTTTTAAATTATGTTAAACAACTTGTGCTACCCGGTTTTAAGTGAAAACGAGTAAAAGGGCTTAATCGGTAAAAATACCTAATAGTCATAAGTACATGTTAGAGTGAGAATTTTATGTTGCCATAGAAGGGAAAAATGATCAGCATGTCATAAAACATAAGAAAATAGGATGAAGTTTAATTTCTGAACCTTGGGGCAAAAGTGCAAATATGTAAAAGTGTAGGGGTCAAAATGAAAATTTGTAAAAATATGATTTTTGGAGCCGTATGAATAATGTGGCTAATTATTAGGCTAAATGTGATATTATAGATGAAGGAAATCGAGATTCGGGCTTAAATCGAGAAAATACAAGGTTATGGACTAAAATAGTAAATTATAGTTTCGGATCGAGTAAGTAAGTTGGTGTGATAATAATCTCGCAATAATGTTGTAAATTATATTTGAAAGTTAAATTTAGTGAATTAATTGAATTATGTTAAATTAAATGTTATGGTGCTAAGTTTATGAATTGATTTAAAAATACGTCTATGGTGCATGAAGTGCATTGAATTATCATACATAAATGTGATTTCTATGATTATGAATATTATGAGCAATCTTAAGTTCATATGATTTTTAATAATGCAATGTGTAATTTAATGTTATTGCCTTGATATTAAATGAGATGTAAGTAATATATCAATTTTACTTGTATTATGATATTTTATAATAATATTGTAAATATGTTTGTTGATAATTACTTGATTGGTGAAATTGTTGTAAAAGAGAGAAATCCCGGTTGAGCCTTCGGAAAGATTGGATGATACAGATGGTATGTAGCTAGGTCACATGTATGGTGCTGAGTGCACATCATGTGTACAAGAGAGCTACGAGACATTATGATATAGCTAGGTTGCATGGGTGATACTATGTGTACACCATGTAGACAAGAGAGCTACGGGATATATGTAGCTAGGTCGCATGCGTGGTTCTAGGTGAAGGACAATATGTAGACAAGAGAGCTACGAGATAAACTGGCTAGGTCACATGGGTGATATTAAGTGTTCACCATGTGTACAAGAGAGCCAAACTTTATAATGGGTGGAGCTATGTTCTGAAACCACCAAGTATCAAGGATTGATCCGAAGTGTTCAACGGGACACTTACTATGTACTGCTTTGTGAGTTTTGTGATGAATAAGTGCAGGAATTTGCTTATGTGAATGATGTGTTCATTAAGCGACCGGGATGTGGTAAGGTTATAAACAAGTAAGTTATACATGAGGATGATTTTATGGTGACCTTGTAATCATGGGCCTATACTTGTGATGGATGAAATGTGGTGAAAATGATTTGTGATATGTATGTTAAAATGAGGTTAATACAAAGAAAGTGTGAAAGACTGAATTAGCAATAAAATTGTTTCGGATAGCAGCAGTGACGTGACTTTGAAAATTCACTAAGAATTGTGGAAGTTAAATAAAAATGCAAATGACATATGAAAATAAATCTTAATGAGTCTATTTTCACATGAAAGAAACAGGGGAAGCAAAAGAATTCTATATTGTGTGATATTTGAATTCTTGTGAAACAGGGTCTGAATGAATTCGAGATCCCCTCTTCTGATTTTATAAATTTACCATAAATTGTAAAAAAATTATTAAGAGTCTTATTTTACATGAATGGATTCCTTATTGAGTCTATTTTTAAGGGAAACAAACAGTATGGTCGTTGGAATTCTGTACAGGGAGAAATTTTTTTCGTAGTGCACAGAGATCAGAGTAGTTGTACTCTGAAACAGGGGAAACTTTAACTAACAAACTGTACTAATTGGCTAAACAAAAAATTCTGGAAATTTTATGGGAGAAAGATATATGAATCTAGTTTCAAGGAAAATTAACGAAACTAAATTTGACGTTTTGTAGCTTCAAATATGAATGATTTAGTAACTGTAACTCGATAACACAGCTTAACCTGAATATGTGTAATTGTACAATTATAGTGTTTTATCCTGAAAAGCAGGGTAGTAATTGCTTATTATTTTCATATAAACTTACTAAGCGTAAAGCTTACCCATCCTCTCCATTTCTTTAGTATTAGCAGGTCGGCTCGGGGTTAAAGATCGTCGGAGGCAAAATCACACTATCAAACTATCATTTTTGGGAGAATTAATTCAAATATTAGAAATATCAAGTGAGTGGCATGTATAGGAAGTTGGCTTGTGATATGTATTTTTATTATGATTTTGACCATACGTATCAGTCTGCATTGAGTTATCGTATATGATTATGAGATGTGGTCCTTATCCATTATGGTTTATAAGTTTAATTAATCGTGTTATGTCCTATCTTTTGATGTAATGATATAGTTAACTTTGTTTGTTATGCATATGTTCGAAAAGTTTTGAATTAAATGAAATTTTATGGCCCGGTTTTCGTCTATGTGTATTGTTAAGTCTGGTAATGCCTCGTACTCTGTTCCGGCCTTAGATACAGGTAAGGGGTGTTACATTTAGTGGTATCAGAGCTATGGTTTAGTCGGTTCTCGGACTAATCTAGCATGTGTAAAAGTCCAACTATACATGCCACTGATCCGTGATTGTGTGATGTCTCCCGACGCGTATGAACACCGTCTTGTTTAGACAGAGGTGCTCTTCAACCGAGCTGCACTGACCATGTTCAATGTGATGCAAAGGTGTTTGAATAAAATTACGATTATGATGAGTCTCGATTTAGATAAGTATGAATAAAAATTTATGATATATATATATAAATGATAACACGTGAGATGAAAGGTTATGTTGTAATAAATATCCATACATGCTTGATGCTCATATGATGTAGTGTATTTGATTTACTTGATAAGATGAATGGGATAAATAGAAATTCGTAGAGGTATGAGTAAAAGTTCCTAATATTATGATATGAATAAAAATGTCATTGCCTTGATTGAACATTGAATGTTGATGAATGTCAATGATATTTTTTATGAGATAAATGATTCTAATGAAATGAATTTATCTATGTTAAATTGTTTGGACTGAATTATGTGATTGTAATGATATGTATATAATGATGCACGAAATGAAGGTTGCGATTGTGATGCAAATATCTATGTTTATTTAACCCTTATATGATGTCATGAGCATGATTTGTTCGAGTAGATGAATGGATAAGTCAAGCTATCCAAAAAACATAGGATGCATGCATAATTATACTTGACTAAATGAGATAACTGGAAAGTGGGCATTAAACCAATATGAATGTTAGTTACTTGAAATGAATGACATGATTGAGATATGATTGCTATGATGAAAACTGTGTTACATGTATATGTATATGAGAGTTGAGTCAGAGGCCCTACGACCCCTTCCCCCTTATCAAAGTGGTGTTTTATAATGGAATTTCATGAGATTTGTACTGAATAAGTTTCCGGTTGAGAAACCAAAGAGTTCAGTGCTAGAATAATTATAAATATGATTAGAGATTGAAGAATGAGTTGATAAGTCAAAGCTAGAAAAGTATCAGATTGGCATAAGGATTATTAGAGTTATGCACTGTTCCAGTTAAAGAAGAAATTTATTTTGATAAATCGAATTACTAGGTACAAGGTCGAGAAAAGTGCAAATCAAAATTTATTCAGAACTAGTCTTCTTTAGTGAAAAGTAATATGAAATTTGTGATGACAGAAATAGTTGGGGAAATGATATCTGAAATGTGTAATATCTGAGTGTGTGTGATTCTTACTGGATGATTTTATGATTTCTTCTAAGATGTTCTATGTGTTTATCCGTTCCCAGAAATATTTCTATGGTTATTGATCTTTTGAAGAAATTCTTGTTATATGGGGATGTTTTCTAATCCTGATGTTAGACGAAAGCATTGGTAGCCTGACTGGTTTCTAATTTGTATTGTTCTATTCCTTCGGGCATTCTATTATATTTTGCCTGATAAAAAAAGATAAGAGAATATGTATGATACTATGATTTTGTTTCTTCTACTTGATGCTCCATTTGATATGTATATATGGGAAGATACATTGTTCTTGTTGCATTTGATTCCAGTGAGATTAAATGATGTTTTCTACTGGATTTCTTTTCTCTAAGGAATTATCGGGATCTTCTATATTTTCCTATGAATTTGGTTTTTGATTTTCCAGCATAGTATCGTATCTTGGATTTCTTTATTTGGTTTTCTTGTTATCTTTATTTTGTAATTTTTCAATTATGACTCATGTTTGGAGTGCATTCTTCAGCTCGTGATAATCATGTCAAGTATGAATATACTTCTGATTTGATTTGGGTAATGTGGTGATTTCAGTATTGGGATTTTTCTAATTTTCGTGTAAGGTTTCACAACAGTAAAGGCATAAGTGATAAAAGTGCGGGTTTCAATCGGTATGGTGGATTACTTCTCTCAAGTAAGTCAATTATAGTTAATGTCTTCAATTGAGATATTTTGGTTACTTGAGCTAATGCGATTGAGACAGTTTTGATTAAAGTAAGGAATGAATAGTAAAGGATGGCATGATGAATTGTTTTGTAACTAGAAGAAAGGATTATTTTCGAGGCTATATCAGAATTATTTCCGTAGCAGAAAGAGGAAAATGTGATAGTGAGTAGTAAACTAAAATAGTACAAAGAAGGATCGACTTAGATGTTGAATTTGATTGGATCCGATTCATGGTATTATTATTCCGAGGCTTATACAGAAAGAATTGTATGAAGCTCACAGTGTAAATTTGTCTATTCATTCAGAGAGTAATGACGTGTACTGTAATTTGATTCAGATGTTATTGGATTGTGATTTATTGATGATGAAAATATGTATGATTATTTCGGAAGAGTGCAGGTCCCTTTGATTGTTGGATTTCATGGAATTCTAGTCTCCATTAACAAAATTGAGATCTGGTTTTATGTCAAGATGACAAGGGAAACGGAGAAGGGTTGAAAATTTAAGAACAATTGAGAGATGAGTCCGTAAGCTTTCAGAATATATGAGAAAATTAAAGAGATATATTGGAGGCACCGCCTGGGTGAAAGTTCTTTAGCACCGAAAGTCAAATTTAGGAATCTAAGTGAAGACCACTTTTCTGGTAAGATTTTCGGGGACGAAAATCCCTAAAAGGGGGAAGAGTTGTAATATCCCGAATAAGGGCCTAATCGGAATAGTGGTTTCGTGGCCACAAATCTAAGATAGAAATAATTATTTTATGATTATTTTGAGGTATATGACATGATTGCACGATTGTGTGAAAATTTCGTGAAGAAATTTTATGCATAAAGTGCTTAAATTGAAATTAGGGACTAAATCGAATAATTTGCAAAACTTGCATTCTAGAAGTTTTTAGTATGAAATTGCCTTGAAATATTAATAAGGAGGTCTTAAATAGCAATTTTACCAATTTATAAGTCTATGGACAAAAATTGGACATGGATGGAATTTTTGGAAAGTTTAGTAGTAAGGGCATTTTAGTCATTTGGTAATTAAAAGAAATAAAAAGGAAAAATAAAGCCAAAATTGACTCATCTTTTTCATGGAGGCCGAAATTAGCATGGGGGAAGCCATGGCTAGGGTTTTCAAGCTTTCCAAGCTCAATAGTAAGTCCGTTCTAACCCCGTTTTTCAAGTTCTTTACGTTTTTGGAATCCAGTAACTTGATTAAGCTTTATGCTAGCAATAATTCAACCTAGGGTTCAGTATTTGGAAAAATACCCATAGGTGAAATTTGTGTATTTTGGTGTTTTATGATAGAATATGAGGTTTTAAATTATGTTAAACAACTTGTGCTACCCGGTTTTAAGTGAATACGAGTAAAAGGGCTTAATCGGTAAAAATACCTAATAGTCATAAGTACATGTTAGAGTGAGAATTTTATGTTGCCATAGAAGGGAAAAATGATCAGCATGTCATAAAACATAAGAAAATAGGATGAAGTTTAATTTCCGAACCTTGGGGCAAAAGTGCAAATATGCAAAAGTGTAGGGGTCAAAATGAAAATTTGTAAAATATGATTTTTGGAGCCGTATGAATAATGTGGCTAATTATTAGGCTAAATGTGATATTATAGATGAAGGAAATCGAGATTGAGCTTAAATCGGGAAAATACAAGGTTATGGACTAAAATAGTAAATTTAGTTTTCGGATCGAGGTAAGTTGGTATGATAATAATATCGCAATAATGTTGTAAATTATATTTGAAAGTTAAATTTAGTGAATTAATTGAATTATGTTAAATTAAATGTTATGGTGCTAAGTTTATGAATTAATTTAAAAATATGTCTATGGTGCATGAAGAGCATTGAATTATCATACATAAATGTGATTTCTATGATTATGAATATTATGAGCAATCGTAAGTTCATATGATTTTTAATAATGCAATGTGTAATTTAATGTTATTGCCTTGATATTAAATGAGATGTAAGTAATATATCACTTTTACTTGTATTATGATATTTTATAATAATATTGTAAATATGTTTGTTGATAATTACTTGATTGGTGAAATTGTTGGAAAAGAGAGAAATCCCGGTTGAACCTTCGGAAAGATTGGATGATACGGATGGTATGTAGCTAGGTCACATGTATGGTGCTGAGTGCACATCATGTGTACAAGAGAGCTACGAGACATTATGATGTAGCTAGGTTGCATGGGTGATACTATGTGTACACCATGTAGGCAAGAGAGCTACGGGATATATGTAGCTAGGTCGCATGCGTGGTTCCAGGTGAAGGACACTATGTAGACAAGAGAGCTACGAGATAAACTGGCTAGGTCACATGGGTGATATTAAGTGTTCACCATGTGTACAAGAGAGCCAAACTTTATGATGGGTGGAGCTATGTTCTGAAACCACCAAGTATCAAGGATTGATCCGAAGTGGTCAACGGGACACTTACTATGTACTGCTTTGTGAGTTTTGTGATGAATAAGTGCAGGAATTTGCTTATGTGAATGATGTGTTCATTAATTAAGCTTAGGGATGTGGTAAGGTTATAAACAAGTAAGTTATACATGAGGATGATTTTATGGTGACCTTGTAATCATGGGCCTATACTTGTGATGGATGAAATGTGGTGAAAATGATTTGTGATATGTATGTTAAAATGAGGTTAATACAAAGAAAGTGTGAAAGACTGAATTAGCAATAAAATTGTTTTGAAAGCAAAGAAGTGGCGTGACTTTGAAAATTCACTAAGAATTGCGGAAGTTGAATAAAAATGCAAATGACATATGAAAATAAATCTTAATGAGTCTATTTTCACATGAAAGAAACAGGGGAAGCAAAAGAATTCTATATTGTGTGATATTTGAATTCTTGTGAAACAGGGTCTGAATGAATTCGAGATCCCCTCTTCTGATTTTATAAATTCACCATAAATTGTAAAAAAATTATTAAGAGTCGTACTGTACATGAATAGATTCCTTATTGAGTCTATTTTTAAGGGAAACAAACGGTATGGTCGTTGGAATTCTGTACAGGGAGAAATTTTTTTCGTAGTGCACAGAGATCAGAGTAGTTGTACTCTGAAATAGGGGAAACTTTAACTAACAAACTGTACTAATTGGCTAACAAAAAATTCTGGAAATTTTATGGGAGAAAGATATATGAATCTAGTTTCAAGGAAAATTAACGAAACTAAATTTGAAGTTTTGTAGCTTCAAATATGAATGATTTAGTAACTGTAACTCGATAACACAGCTTAACCTGAATATGTGTAATTGTACAATTATTGTGTTTTATCTTGAAAAGCATGGTAGTAATTGCTTATTATTTTCATATAAACTTACTAAGCGTAAAGCTTACCCATCCTCTCCATTTCTTTAGTATTAGCAGGTCGGCTCGGGGTTAGAGATCGTCGGAGGCAAAATCACACTATCAAACTATCATTTTTGGGAGAATTAATTCAAATATTAGAAATATCAAGTGAGTGGCATGTATAGGAAGTTGGCTTGTGATATGTATTTTTATTATGATTTTGACCATACATATCAGTCTGCATTGAGTTATCGTATATGATTATGAGATGTGGTCCTTATCCATTATGGTTTATAAGTTTAATTAATCGTGCTATATCCTATCTTTTGATGTAATGATATAGTTAACTTTGTTTGTTATGCATATGTTCGAAAAGTTTTGAATTAAATGAAATTTTATGGCCCGGTTTTCGTCTATGTGTATTGTTAAGTCTGGTAATGCCTCGTACTCTGTTCTGGCCTTAGATACAGGTAAGGGGTGTTACATCATAGCTTAGTAAGCTCGTATGTAAATAACTTAATTCATCAAATAAATGTAAATCAACCAATTTCACATTAACTACAAACCTTTCTCATGTCTTAAACATGATTAAATACCATCTCATTGAACTTTCTCTATTTAATACTCGAATAGGTTCTATACATACCTATATTGCCTTTTACTAACCTCTTTCTTAACCACATCATTCGTTTACATGTTAAACCATTCAGAATAGAAATCGGATACTCAATAGTCTCACACGATAAGTACCTATACCTTGGCCCGTAGCCAAATCAAGGTAACTTATCCGAAAAACAATTATCACGGCCCGAAGCCAAATCATCCGATATGCACCACCCGAAGCCAAATCGGTATAACTCGCACCCGAAGTGCTAATATCATGGCCCGAATCCAACTCAACTTATCATCTAATAACAAGACACTAGTATCCAAATCTATTCCTAAAGTTCAACCGAGACTTCACACTTTCTGTTGCTATCATCGAATGCATTCGTAGAGTCGTTTTCATAATTCGAACATAATTCATAATCTCATCATCACATTTTATGCAATATCAAAGTTTTAACATACTTTTATAATGAAATTACCACATACGAACTTACCTCGAGTATGAAAACAGCAAAATGAGTCAATTACTCGATAATCTTGCCTTTCCCCTTATCTAATTTTGGATTCCTCTTTTCTTGATCTAACTATATTAAAAATTAACTTCTTTAATCAACCACTCATTGAATTTTGTCCAAAACATACATTTAGGACTATTTGCACTTTAGCCCTTAAACTTTTACACTTTAACAATTTAGTCCCTATTTTACAAATACACAAAATTCACATATTTTCATTAAACCCAAGCTTAGCCTAATTACATATAAGTCCCTAGCAGCCCAAAACTTTCATTTATTTCACATTTTAATAACTCAATTTGCACATTTCACAATTTAATCCCTATTATGCATTTTCATCAAAAAATCACTTTACAAAACATAAAAATCTATCATCAAAAATTCATATTTCTTATTCAAACATCAAAGAACACATAAACCCATCAATGGAAACTCTCAAAATCTTTAACAGTTTCAAAATTAAAGGTATGGACTAGCTAGATTGAGCTACAACGATTACAAAAACATAGAAATCACCCAAAACAGAGTTAAAACGGACTTACAATCAAGGAGTGTGGTAGCCGAACCCTAGAAACCTCCCATGGATGTTTTTCTTTCTTAGTTTCGGTTATAGAAGATGAAAATGGAGTAAAAATTTGGCTTATTATTACTTAATTCATGTTTATTTTATAAATTACACATTTAACCTTTATAATTAAACATATAAATCATTTAATATATGCCCAAAAGTGTCCACTCAACATTATAATGGTCAAATTACAACATAAGGACTTCTAATTTAATAAACCATAGCTATTATATACTTTTATCTATTAGAACATGCATTATACACTTTACGCGATTTAGTCTCTTTTATCAAATTAGCTATTCAAACGATCAAATTTCTTCACAAAACTTTCACACATACATACTATCATGTTGTAAACACCAAAAATAAGATTAAAATAATTTTCCAACATCACATTTGTGGTTCTAAAAACCCTGTTCTGTTTTAGCTAAAACTAGGCTGTTACATTTTTAGTCAAACATTATTATAATTATGGTAATTATAATTATTATGATTAGATTCATATAAAAAAAATAAATTATTCCCGAATTAGGAAAAATAAGGGTTTTTTATATCCCCGAAAAACAAAGTGTGTGAGGTCTAGCAGCCGTCAAGAGATTTTTCTTTTTCTGAAAAAGTTTTAGAGAGTGCTTACCATTCGTTGTCACATCGGGTGGATTACATAGAGGCTGAAAGTTTTTGTAGTAGCTTGGAATCGACATACAATAGTGTAATCTATTTCTTCAATTTTTTAGACAATTAAAAGTAATTGTTTATACCCTTTTCACCCCAATTCGTTCCTTGCACATGGATCCTTAGATGTGATAGCTAGATTTATTTTTTTCGCTGCACCATGGGGTGTACCGGTGATCCTACAGTAACTATATTACAACTTGACCCGTATACTTGCAGATACCACCTCATTTATATATCTTTTGCTGTAGTTTTCACACTCTGGATGTTAGTACATCCGGAGGCAATCAAGTTGTTGGTGCCGTTGTCGAGGAGGCAACTTCACTAGTTTGATTTTAGTTTTGCACAAAATTAGGAAAACTCTAGGTTATAGATACGATTCATTTAGCAATACATAGCTACTAAGAAAATTATGCAAGTTTTAAGGATATTGTTTGATGTGGACAAGCTATGGTCTAGCATTACTTGTCTTATTATTCATAATTCACATTTTAAATTGAACCCTATTTTACTAACATAGATTTCTAATAATTTCAGATTCACCAGTCAAAAACTGAGGATCCTATAGCATTCTTGCTGAGATTTAATCATATATGTTGTACTGTTACTTGCGCAGGTGTTCCACCATATACTATCAAGTTCTTATTAGTTCCATTTGCATTGGATGAGAAGGTAAAAATGTGGTTAGATGCACTTACCCCAGACACCATTAATACTTTGACTGAGTTTGTGTAGCTATTTCTTTGCCGAGTATTACCTATGACCAAGGTACTGAGTATTTACACACAATTATTTTTTTCAAGCAAAGTACCATTAAAACATTAGGGTAGGCATGGGAGAGGTTTAAGACAATCTTCAAATCCATATTAGACGGGGGTATACACTTTGCAGTTCATATTCAACATTTTTACTATGGGTTGGATAGTCAAATAGACGAAAATTTGATATTATGACTGGGGGAAGCATTTGGACAAAAACGCAGAAGGAATTAATGGAAATATTGGAGAAATATAGCGCTGATGAATCCACTTGGAAGGAATGTCGTGAAGAAAAAACCAGACAATTGGAACAAGTTGCAAACAAAGAACAACGCTAATATGATTAAAATAATTGAAAGGCCTACTATAGTTCAGGCGATGAAATCAGCCGAGCTATCGTGTGTTTACTGTGGTGAAGATCATGTGTTCAATGAATGCCCATCAAACCCAGCATTCGTATACTACATGGGTAATTTTAAATGGAATAATAACCACTATTCCAACACCTACACTTCAGGGTGCATCCTAATTTTAGTTGGATTAATCAAGGTGCAGGGAATTTTAATAATAATGTAAAATAAAATGCCAACAGTGCACCGCTTGGTTGTGATCATCCTATACTGAGGCAAAATGCTCAACAAGGCCATGTATCATCTTCTAATTTTATTGAATCTTTGTTAAAGGAGTATATGGCCAAAAATGGTGTGATTCAGAGTCAGATTGTGTCTCTCCGAGCTCTTGAAAATCAAGTGGGAAAAATAGTGAATGCTCTAAATTCGAGAACCCAAGGGAAGGAGCAGTGCCAAGCCATCACTGTTAGAAGTGGGACTCAGTTGGAAGAAGTTGTTCAAGATGCCATGACAGAGGAAGGCAAATCCAGCCACAATTAGGAAAAGATCTCAGAACCTACTGAACACCAGACAACACTTGAAAAGGGTACATAGAGAAATGTTTTGACAGAACCAGATCATATTGCGAACAAAAATGCCATAGCAAATCAATATCAACAACCTGAAGGACAACTACATTTACCTTTTTCTCAGTGATTCCATAATTCTAAACAGGATGTTTAGTTTAAAAGATTTTTAGAGGTCTTGAAGAAACTCCATATCGCTAATATAAGCTTTGGAGAAAATGCCTAATTACGTGAAATTTATAAAGGATATGCTATCGGAGAAGTGCAAATTGGGAGAATTTGAAATTGTTCCTCTCACTGAAGGGTGCACAGTAATTTTAATGAATAAATTACCTCTAAAGTTGAAGGATCCAACGAGTTTCACTATCCCAAGTTTAATTTGAAATCATTATGTTGGTAAGGCGCTATGTGATTTAGGAGCAAGTATAAATCTAATGCATCTATCTATTTTCAGGAAGTTGGGAATTGGGAAATTAAGACTTACAACAGTCACGCTGCAACTAGTTGATAGATCTTATGCACATCCGGAAGGTATGATTGAAGGCGTGTTCGTAAGAGTAGATAAGTTTATTTTTCTAGTCAATTTCATTATTTTAGAATGTGAAGCTGACAAAGATATACCGATTATTCTTGAAAGACCTTCTCTTGCTATAAGTATGACTTCAATTGATGTGTAGAAAGGTGAACTGACCATGAGGATGACTAATCAGCAAGTCATGTTCAATGTATTTAATGCACTGAAATGTGCTGATGAGAATGAAGAATGTCGTGCCATTGACTTGATAGAAACAGCGGTGGAGGAAGAGTTCATAAGATTTTGCCACAACAATTCTAATAGTGATGAAGATTTATTTGAGCGGAGACTCTTGTGCACTTTCCTGGAGCAAAATAGACCTTTCAATTTTGATGAACAATGCTTGGTAGCTCATGTATATCCACATGGAGTTGTTGATGTCAAAGACATGAAAATAGGGGACACGTTTAAATTTAATGGACAACACTTGCAGCACTACTGGGGTGCTCATGTAGAGCAAGACAAACAACCCATTGGCCTTCGAGATGTTTAACTTCAACATCTTGAAAATTATTTTAATTTTTATTTCGTCTTGTCAAATTAATTTTTTTTAGTTATTTCATTGCATTTGTTTAAATAAACTGCGGAAGGGGACGGGGTTGGTGACGCAAAGCCTGTTGAGATGAATCTTGCCAATGAAGAGAATACACCCAAAGCTCCGAAAGAAGAACTAGAGAAAAAAAAGTCTGTCAGCATTAATACTGATCGTGAGGATGAAGAGGAAGCAGAGGTACAATGTTGTTGCTCGTAAATCAACACGTCGGACAGAATGAAGTATCTACAATTTAGCCTAAGCAAGGAAAATTTTATTTTTCTTTCATACGTATTGCATTGCATATATTTTTCCATTACACTTTTTGTATATAGATAGTTTACATATATCTATTCATGCATTGAGGACAATTCATTCCTTAGTTTTGCGGGTGTATTATGTAACAGCCCGATTTTAGCTAAAATAGAATAGTGGTTTTGAAACCACAAATTTGATGTTGGGAAATTTATTTTAATATATATTTTGGTATTTATAGCATGTTATTTTATATGTGTGAAAATTTCGTGAGCTAATTTTATCGTTTGCATAGTCAATTTGAGAAAAAGGACTTAATCGCGTAAAATACAAAAGTTGCATACTATTTGTTTAAAGTGCTTAATTATTATGATTTAATAAATCAAAGGTCCTTATAATGATATTAGACCATTGGTAGTGTTAATGGACATTAATGGACATGAAATAGATGTTATAAATGTTTATTCATTAAGGTTAAAAATGTAATTCATTAAATAAAGGTTAATAAAATAAAAACAAAATCAAAGTGGTCTGTTATCATCTTCCTAAAACAGATTATTAGGGCTAAGCAACACCATTGTTGTGTTCTTCATTCGACCAAGCTTGTAAAACTAACTAAGGTATGGTTTTAGCTCGATTTTTGATGATTTCTATGTTTTTGTAATCGTTCCAACTCAATCTAGCTAGCCCGTACCTTTAATTTTGAAATTGTAAAAAAATGTTGAGAGTTGCCATTGTTGAATACTTGAGTAACTTGATGGTTGATGATGGATTTTGAATAGTTATTGATAGTTAAACTAGCTTTGTAAAGTGATTTTTGATGAAAATGTCAAAAAAGGATTAATTTGTGAAATGTGAAAATTAAGTGGTTAAAATGTGAAATAAATGAAAGTTAAGGGCTTCTAGGGGCACTATGGTAATTCGACTAAGCTTGGGTTTATTGAAATTTTGTGAATTTTGTGCATTTGTGAAATAAGAACTAAATTGATTAAATGTGAAATTTTAGGGTTAAAGTGTAAATAGGCCTAAATCTATGTTTTGACTACATTGAATGAGTGGTTGATTAAAGAAGATAATTTTGAGTATATTTAGATCAAGAAAAGAGGAATCCAGAATAAGATTGGGGGAAAGGCAAGATTATCGAGTAATTGATTCAGTTCGCTGTTTCATACTCGAGGTAAGTTCGTATGTGATAATTTCATTATAAAAGTATGTTAAAAGCTTTGATATAGCATAAATTGTGATAATGAGATTTTGGATAATGTTCAAATTGTGAAAATGACTCCACGAATGCATTCAATGATAGAAACAGAAGGTGTGAAATCCTGGTTGAACTTTAGGAATAGATTTGGATACTAGTGTCTTGCTATTAGATGATAAGTTGAGTTAGCTTCGGCCCATGATATTAGCACTTCGAGTGCGAGTTATTCCGAGTTGGCTTCAGGCCATGCATACCGAATGATTTGTCTTCCAGTCGTGATAATTATTTTTCGGATAAGTTACCTTGATTTGGCTACGGGCCATGGTATAGGTACTTATTGTATGAGACTATTGAGTATCTAATTTCTATTTTAAATGGTTCAACGGCTAAATGAATGATGTGGTTAAGAAAGAGGTTAGTACGAGGTGATACAGGTATGTATAGAACCTATTTGAATATGAAATAGAGAAAGTTCCATGAAATGGTATTTAATCATGTTTAAGACATGAGAAAGGTTTGTAGTTAATGTGAAATTGGTTGATTTACATTTATTGATGAATTAAGTTATTTACATACGAGCTTACTAAGCTCTGAAGCTTACTTCGTGTTATTTTTCTATGTTTTACAGTGAATCAAGGCTAGCTTGGATCCGAAAGTCGTCGGGAACATCATCGCACTATCAGACATCTATTTGGTACTTTTGAGTTGTGTATATATGGTATATGGCATGTATAGGCTAAGCGTGGTATTTTGGTTGTGTTTATAGCCATGAGATTTAGCTTGTAAATGATGTTAATGTTAATGTGTGTTTGGCTAATAGAAATGGTTTATTTTGACATGTATGGTATTAACATGGTTAATTGAATTGTGGAGTTTAAATGCTTGAGAAATGATTTGATAAGGTATGATTTTATAAGTTGAATTGATATGTTTTTTATTAGGTAAATGGCATTGAATTGAGTATTGAAATTGGTTGAAATGGATATTGTATGAATTGTGCGTTTGGTTGATGATTTTGGCTACCTAATTGAATGATGAAATGGTACCATTTTGATTGTTTAGGTGTGCTTGAGTTAGGGTGGCAAATTGGCCTTGCAAATGGCTTATTTTTATCCACACGGGCGTGTGTCTCAACTATGTGTGACACACGGTCATGTTACACGACCATGTGTCCCCTGGTGTTGTAATTAAAATGAAGTTAGTATGCTCCACACGTTCTCACACATGGGCATGTGACTGTCCGTGTGGTACAAGTCAGTATACTCCCTATTTGGCACACGGCCCAGCACACAGGCGTGTGACTTAGCCGTGTTTCATAAGTCAGTATACCTTACAATTTTGGCACGGCCTGGCACACGGGTGTGTGTGGCCACTTTGAAGGGCACAAGGGCTAAACACACCGGCGTGTGGTTGACCATGTGACTAAGTTAGTATGTATGCCCTGTTTCTACACGGACTGAGACACGAGCATGTCTGGAGCCGTGTGAGGCACACGGCCTGATCACACAGGCGTGTGACCCCTGTATGGTTGAAATTTTATAAAGTTTCCAAAATTCTCCTATGATATTGGTTTAGTCCCAAACCACTTCTAAAGCATTTTTAAGGCCTGGTAGGCTCTTATAAGGGACAATGTGATTGTGTTGAATGATTTATGAGAATAAGTGCTTTACGGTTGATAAATGTATACCTTACGTTGTGAATTGATCGGTAATACCTCGGAACCTTACTCTGGCGACGGATACGAGTTAGGGGTGTTACATTTTATTGGTATCAGAGCTACGGTTTAGTCGATTCTAGAACTAACATAGCGTTTGTAAAAGTCTAGCTATACATGCCATATATACTCTGCAATAGTGTGATAATTCCTAACAGCTTAAATTATGTTTTCATATAGTAATAGATCCCGAACGAGCTGTAGCTGATCATGTAGAGAGTAATGCGCCCGCTCCAGCTCAAGAGGTAGTGCCATCATATTCTAGGCCTATAACGAGTAGCCACGAGAGAGAGGCTAAACAAGCCTTTTTCCAAATGATGAACGAGTGGTTCACGGAGTTTGTTCAAATGAATCCGGCTGCTCAACAACCTCCACCCCCACCTATTCCTCAACAAATCCATGTTGTTCCTCAAGTTGTAAACCCGATACGATTGAACAAGCCACCAATAGATAAGATTCATAAACATGGGGCTAAAGAGTTTCGAGCTACTGTTGATGTTGATGATAAAAGAGTTGAGTTCTGGCTCAAAAATACGATTCAGGTATTCGATAAATTGTCTTGTACTCCTGATGAATGTATTAAATGTGTTGTACCTTTGCTGAGAGACACCGCTTATCAATGGTGGAACACATTGATACCTGTGGTTCTGAAAGAATGGGTTACCTGGAAATTCTTTCAGATAGAGTTTCGAAAGAAATATATAAGTCAACGATTCCTTGATCAAAAGCATAAAGAGTTTCTAGATTTAAAACGAGGTAGAATGACTGTTGCAAATTATGAAAGAGAATTCGTGCGATTAAGCAAGTATGCTCGAGAGTATGTGTCTACTGAAGAAAGAATGTACAAGCGGTTTGTTGATGGGCTGAATGAAGATATAAAACTTCTAGTCAGAATTCTAGAGTTGAAAGAATTTATCGTTCTAGTTGAAAGGGCCTGTAAAGCCGAAGGTCTTAGCAAAGAAAAGAAAAAATCAGATTCAAAGGCTAGAGACTCGAGAAAAAGATAGATGAGTAAGTCGTATCAATCTTTATTAAAGAAATTCAAAGATTCGTATGCTCGCCCAAATGCTTCAAACTAATATTCGAGTAGAGATCATAGAAAACAATACTCTGGTTCTAAAGCTCAAGCTACATCAGTGTCGAGTGTTAGCAATGTGCGAGACAACAAACTCGAATGTTAGCAGTGCGGGAGATGACATTTCAGAGAATGCTGGAATAAAAATAATAAAGCTTGTTACAAATGTGGTTCGTTAAGGCACTTCATCCGAGATTGTCCTGAGCTGGATGAGGAAAGTAAAGTTCAAAATGTAAGACCAAGTAAAATGACAAATAGAGGTAGACCACCTAGAGTTGCCGAAAATGTAAGTGGTAGTAGATGGGCGATAAAGGATTCAGCAGTAAGATCGGAGGCTAGAGCACCTGCCAGAGCCTACGCTATTTGCGCTCTTGAAGAAGCGTCATCTCCAGTTGTTATCACCAGTACTTTCACTCTCTATGATACTAATGTGATTGCATTGATAGATCCAGGATCAAATAATTCTTATATATGTATAAATTTAGTATCTAGTAAGACTTTGCCTATAGAATCTACTGAATTTGTGATTAGAATATCGAACCCCTTAAGCAAATGTGTTTTGGTTGACAAAGTCTGCAAGAATTGTCCGTTAATGCATTAGGATTTCTATTTTCCGGCTAATTGATGTTGTTATCATTCAATGAATTTGATGTGATTTTGAGTATGGATTGGCTAACAATGCATGAGGCTATAGTGAATTGTAGACGAAAGATAATTGAACTGAAATGCCAGAATAATGAGACTATTAGAATTGAATCTATTGATTTGAGTAGTTTGCCAGTCGTGATCTCGTCTATGTTAGCTCAAAAGTTTGTAAGAAAGGGGTGTGAAGCTTATCTTGCTTATGTACTTGATATGAAAGTGACAGAATCAAAGATTGAATTAGCACCAGTTGTGTGCGAGTATCCAGATGTATTTCCTGAATAGTTACCGGGTTTACCACCTATCTGAGAGGTTAAGTTTGGTATTGAATTAGTATCGGGAACAACGTCGATATCGATAGCTCCGTACAGAATGGCTCCAGTAGAGTTAAAAGAATTAAAAGCTCAGTTGCAAGAGTTGACAGATAGAGGTTTTGCTGGACCAAGTTTCTCTCCCTGTGGTGCACCGATGTTATTTATGAAAAAGAAAGATGGTATGATGAGAATGTGTATAGACAATTGACAGCTTAACAAAGTGACGATCAAGAACAAATACCCTTTGCCACGAATAGATGATTTGTTGGATCAATTAAAAGGGGCAACAGTGTTTTCAAAAATTAACTTGAGATCGGGTTATTACCAGTTACGAGTTAAAGACTCAGATATGCTAAAGACTGCATTTAAAACAAGGTATGGACACTACGAATTTCTTGTTATGCCTTTCAGACTAACAAATGCACCTGCTATTTTTATGGACTTGATGAACCAAATTTTCAGTCCGAACTAGACCGATTCATAGTTGTGTTTATTGATGACATTTTAATTTACTCTCGAAATGAATCTAAGCATGCTGACCATTTGAGAATTGTGCTACAAACTTTAAGAGATAAACAGTTGTTTGCAAAGTTCAGCAAATGTGAGTTTTGGCTACAAGAGGTTGGTTTTCTGGGACATATAGTTTTAGCTATCCGAGTTGACCTGAGCAAAATTTCTATCATTATAGATTGGATGCCTCCGAGAAATGTATCTGAAGTCTGTAGTTTATAGGGACTAGCCGACTATTATAGATGATTTGTGAAAGGCTTCTCGATGATTGCAACTCCGATGACACAATTGCTTCAAAAAGATGTTAAATTTGAGTGGTTAGAAAAGTCTCCACAGAGTTTCGAGTAGTTGAAAGCATTATTAACAGAGGCATTAGTGTTAGTTCTGTAATACCCCTTACCCGTACCCATGCCGGGGGACAAGTACGAGGCGTTACCAGACAGACATATAGGCGGAACCAGAAAATACAGGTTATAAAATTTCTTTTCAACCTTAAGTCGATTTATTTGCGTGGGCCTACCAGGCCTTTATTTAATACCAAGAATAAATCGAAACAAAATCGGATCTTCGGCATGAATTTCTTGAACAATATCCCACACACCCGTGTAGGGGTTTACACACGCCCGTGGGTTCACCCCGTGTCCATAATTTGAGCATCCTGTTAAATTAACACGGCCAAGACACATGCCTGTGTCTCTAGCCCGTGCTTGATGCTAACTTAAAATTTTAGGTGCAGGAGATGCACGGCCGTACCACACGCCCATGTGAGTGGCCCGTGTGTCACACACGGCCTAGAAACACGCCCGTGTGTCTCACCATGTGGACCATATTAGGCTATTTCTTAAGCCCTAGGTCACCCCTTTACCACACTTATACTTATTGGATGTCAATTAACAAGTAATATTCACTTAGTACTTATGAATTGTCTCCAAAAAACCTTATTGCATGGAAACCTAATATCATTGGTTTACGCATGCCATAATGTTCCTTAATAGTCTGAGGGATATCAACATTGGATTTTGGCTCGTTAATTACTCATTTCCAATTATGATCCTCCCAATTCCGATGAATTGGTCACATTACACAAATATGTCTATATTATGACATATACATAAACATTTAACAATTCATTTAACATGACGGTGGGATAACATACTACAACAGACTATATCTCAAAGCCATTACAAAATGTATAAACAAGGCATCCAAGCCTTTACATTGGTTAGCCAAATGGCTTTTAACAAAATAACTCAAAAGCACCTATACATGTCGAATTAACAAAATAAAAGTATTCATATACCAAAGCGGACCTAGTTGATAGTGTGCTGTAATCTCCAACCGTCCTCCAAGCCTTATGAGTCCACAAGCTCTGAAAAGTAGGAGAAAAGAGAGGAGTAAGCATTTACATGCTTAGTAAGCTCGATTAACCAGAAAGTAAACTTACCAGATAATTTAGCATTCAACCATATTTGATTAGTAAACTCAATTAGCATGAAATGCTTTTCCTAATCATGCACTCAATCAATGTGTTAGATACATACATATATATATATATATCAATAACACCATGGAATTTAACTTAGATGAGCTCATCACTTTACAATTCATCTTATACAGGTGTATCATATTAGTCTCGTTGAGTTTATAGACAATCTCGATGAAAATACCCATTATCCGTCAATTCGTGTGAATGATCATATCAGATATGCACTCCCGTGAACCTCACATTCTTATGGTGGAATTACCAGTCCAAGCTAAATCCTCCACTCAGAAAACTCATAAGGTGATGCCGGGATTACCAGTCCAGGCTAAATCTCATTCATGGCAAACATCCTTAATGAGCTAGGATCTGAATTACCAGTCCAGGCTAAATTCAAACCCTATTTGGATTACACGTCTGGGCTAAATCCACAGTGCACACTTATTCTTTAGGAGGCTCAATCATTCGGAATGAACACCCATCTGGGTTAGATCCTTTTCAGAGATGAGATCAATGGATTACCCGTCCGGGCTAAATCCTTTCTGTAACACATGCAGGATCTCATTTTTCATGTAAATTAGGATTCCTCCATCAGATTTCCCATTCAACCTCAACCGAGATGTTTTTCATCATTTCATTATACAATTGTATTTTATACAATTACATATTTTGAATAAATGCAATTCATCATCATACATTTATTAACGTATACAATTTAGCATAACATATGTTTACTTAGGGTTATCCGAACTTACCTGGTATTCGTTTGTTTAATGCTTCAGTCACTCCGAAACCTTCCATTTCCCTCGATCGACCTCTGGAATTTGTTCCCTGGGGCCTATAACAATAAGAATAGATTATTAACCATTCATTTAATCCATTTCAAGTCTAAATTCCACCCCTAGTCAAAAATGACCATTTTGCCCCTAGCCTTTCACGTTTTTACGATTTAGTCCCTAGGCTTGTATAATGAAACTCATGCAATTTCTACCTTAGTCAAACATTTTTCTCTCCTATGATAACTCTCATTTTCCATTAGTTTCACATTTCTACCACACATTTTATAACTTTCACAAAATAATCCCTATAAGGGGTTTTCATGAAAATCACCTAGAAAAAGATGTTTAACATACAACATCCTTTCATACTCCTCCATAAACCCTCAAAATACAAGCATGTCATGCATGGGTAAGTTTTTAAACGTAAACCCTAGCATGAAATATGGGTAGAAATGGAAAGAACAAGTTACCGGGATCTCAAAAATACGAAGAAAATTAAAAATGGGGCTTGAGAGCACTTACTATTGAGCTTGGAAATTGAAGAAACCCTAACTATGGAAAGCTCAAAATTTCGGCAGCTATGGGGAAGAAGATGGCTGATTTTTGCTTCTTTTTCCCTTTTTTAATTCATTAAAATGGTAAATGACCAAAATGCCCTTAGACCCTTTCTTTAAAATTCATCCATGCAAGCCCATTTTTTTGTCCAAATTTCTAGAACTTGGTCAAATTACTATTTAAGGACCTCTAATTCAAAATCCAAAGCAATTTCATACAAATTACTTTTAAAATCCATGTTTTGAAACTTACTCAATTTGGTCCTTAATTCCCAATTGAACATCTTATACTTAAAATTTCTTCATGAAACTCTAATGTAAACATATTCTCATATTCTAAACCCCATAATAATCATAAAATAAATATTTTAACATCGAATTTGTGGTCTCGAAACCACTATTCTGACTAGGCCCTATTTTGGGATGTTACATTTCTCCCCCCTTAGAGACTTTCGTCCCCGAAAGTCTTACCAGCAAACAAGTTCGGGTATTGACTTCTCACGGTTTCTTCCGGCTCCCATGTAGCTTTTTCCACACCATGTCGATACCATAGAACTTTTACTAGAGCCACATTTTTGTTTTTCAATTGTTTAACTTCGCGGGACAATATTTTAACCGGTTCCTCACCATAGGTCATGTCCGATCTAATCTCAATCTCTGTCGGTGAAATCACATGAGAGGGGTCTGATCGGTACCTCCTTAACATAGATACATGAAATACATCATGAATCTTTTCCAGCTTAGGAGGCAATGCTAAACGATAGGCTAGCGGTCCAACTCTTTCAGTGATTTGATACGGTCCGATAAATAGCGAACTCAGTTTGCTTTTATGACCAAACCTTAATACCTTTTTCCATGGAGACACTTTCAAGAACACTTTATCTCTAACTTCGAACTCGATTTCTTTTCTTTTCAAATCAGCATAAGACTTTTGCCTATCCGACGCCGTTTTTAAACAATCGCGTATCACTTTAACCTTCTCTTCGGTCTCTTTGATCACATCAACCCCATGAATCCGATTTTCCCTGAGTTCTGTCTAATATAACGGGGTTCTGCACTTTCTTCCATACAAGGCTTCATAAGGTGTCATTTTCAAACTCGTTTGAAAACTGTTGTTATAGGCAAATTCTACCAATGGCAAATATTTTTCCCAGCTACCCTGAAATTCGAGGATGCAACAACGCAACATATCCTCGAGAACCTAAATCATTCTCTCAGACTGACCATTTGTTTGAGGATGAAAAGTCGTACTAAAACTCAACTTCGTACCCAAGGCTTCTTGTAACTTCTTCCAGAATCTCGAAGTAAACCTTGGGTCTCTATCTGAAATAATCAACAGCGGTACTCCATGTAGTCTTACTATCTCAGAAATGTACAAGTCAGCCAATCTATCAAGGGAGAAATATGTTCTTACCGGAATAAAATGAGCTGACTTCGTCAATTTATCCACTACAACCCATATGCCATCTTTCTTTTTCAAAGTCAAAGGCAGTCCCGTTACAAAATCCATGGTGATTCTGTCCCATTTCCATTCGGGAACCATTATAGGTTGTAACAAACCTGAAGGTACTTGATGTTCAGCTTTAACTTGCTGACATACTAAGCATTTCGATACAAATTCAGAAATATCCCTTTTCATGCCGTTTCACCAGTACATCTTTTTCAAATCGTTGTACATCTTAGTACTTCCCAGGTGAATTGATAAATGGCTATTATGTGCTTCTTGTAAAATTCTCCAAATAAGCTCTCTACTCTTGGGTACACAAACCCTATCTCTGAACATTAAGCATCCATCAGAACCAATTTGAAAATTGGACTCAATACCCGACTCACATTGAGTTCTTTTTGCTTGCAAATCACTGTCATTAAACTGAGCATTATAGATTTCCTGAAGGAATGTCGGCCTCGCTTCAATCTCTGCCAAGACCGAACCATCATCGAGCAATGCCAGACGGGCATCCATGGCTTTTAGTGCAAACAAGTACTTTCTACTCAACGCATCGGCGACTATATTCGCCTTTCCCGGGTGATAGTCAATAACCAAATCGTAGTCCTTAATTAGTTTTAACCATCTCCGCTGTCATAGATTTAATTCTTTTTGAGTCATCAAGTATTTCAAACTCTTATGGTCTGTGAAAATACGACAAGTCTCGCCATATAAGTAATGCCTCCAAATCTTCAAAGCAAAAATGATGGCGGCAAGCTCTAGGTCGTGTGTTGGATAATTCTTCTCGTGTGGCTTTAACTGTCGTGAAGCATAAGCTATCACCTTGCCATCTTGCATAAGCACACAACCTAATCCATTCAAGGATGCATCACTGTAGACCACAAACTCCTTTCCCAGTTCAGGCAATATTAAAACAAGAGCTTCAGTCAGCAATGTCGTCAACTTCATAAAACTCTGCTGACATTTCTATGTCCATTCGAACTTAACATCTTTCTGAAGCAATCTCGTTATTGGAGTTGCTATCACGGAGAATCCTTTCACAAACCTTCGATAGTAGCTGGCTAAGCCCAAAAAACTTCTAACCTCGATTACATTTCTAGGTAGATTCCATTCTATAATAGCAGAGATCTTACTTGGATTAACTCGTATGCCTTCACCCGAAACAATGTGACCCAAAAATCCAACTTCGTGGAGCCAAAACTCACTCTTGCTAAACTTAGCATATAGTTGTTTTTCTCACAGAGTTTGCAATACAATTCTCAAGTGCTTTGCATGCTCTGCCTCATCTTTAGAGTAAACTAAAATGTTGTCAATGAACACAACGACGAAATATGGCCGAAAGATCCTGTTCATAAGATCCATGAATACGGCTGGTGCATTAGTCAGTCCAAATGGCATGACAAGAAACTCATAATGTCCGTACCTCATCCTGAAAGCTGTCTTAGGTACATCCGACTCCTTGACCCGCAGCTGATAATAACCAGACCTCAAGTCTATCTTGGAGAAGACGGTGGCTCCTCTCAACTGGTTAAATAAATCATCAATTCTTGGTAAAGGATACTTATTTTTGACAGTTACCTTGTATCGATAATCAATACATAATCTCATCGAACCATCTTTCTTCTTTACAAAAAGTACGGGGGCACCCCAAGGTGAAAAACTCAGCCGTGCAAAGCCTTTATCCGTCAATTCTTGTAACTGTGCTTTTAACTCTTTCAACTCTGTTGGCTCCATTCTATACGGAGCAATAGAAATGGGAGGCTTCCTTGGCATCAATTCAATGCCAAATTCTATCTCCCTCTCAGGAGGCAATCCGGGTAGTTCTTCTGGGAATATGTCTGGATATTCACACACTATCGGCTCAGACTCAATCTTCAACTCTGTTTCCTTTGTGTTCAATACAAACGCAAGGTAGGTTTCATATATCTCTGGGAAACCATTGCCGTGATTACCACTGGCGGCGTACTCAATTCTCTTGAATCAACCCGTAAAATCTCACCATTCGAGCACTTCAATTCAATATACTTATTGCCACAGTTTACTATTACATCATGCAAGGCTAACCAATCCATACCAAGTATTACATCAAATTCATCAAATGGTAACAACATAAGGTTCGGAAAATAATGACCCTGAATCATCAAAGGACAATTCTTACAGATTCTATTAGCCATCACAGATCTACCTAGTGGGTTCGACACTCTAATACTAAATTTCGTAGGTTCAACCAGTTATTTCATCCTAGATATCAATCTCATGCAAATGTATGAATGTGTCGACCCTGGGTCAATTAAAGCAATAACACGTGTATTGAAAAGGGAAAAAGTACCAGTGATGACATCAGGAGCAGAGGCTTCTTCTCGAGTGCGTATCGCATACGTTCTTGCCAGATCTCGAGCCTCAGACTTTGCTGTATTCTTAACCGCAGCTTGACTACCACTGACATTCCCCGAATGTCTCGGAGGTTTACCCCGTGGAGCAGGAGTACTTGATTTCAGGGTTGATCCCGCTTCCCATTTATTTATTTCCGGGAAGTCTCTAAGGAAATGGTCAAAAGAACCGCATCGGAAACAAGCGCCAGTCTTCAATCGGCACTCTCCGAAGTGGAATTTGTTACAGCTCTTACACTTTGGCCTTTGATCATCTACACTCCCCACACTAGTTGCCTTTGGGGAGGAGGACTTTTGATTCTGTCGTTTAGAACCTCTCGCTCTACCTGAATATCCCAACGATGAAGTGAAGTGTTCTTGCTGACTCCTTGCTTTCTTCGTGGAAAACGAAAGCATTTTACCACCAGACCTCTTGCTCACAACTCGAGCTTCTCTTTTTGCTTTCTTTCTTTCATTACTAAGTTCCTCAGCCTTCTTGGCTCGATCAGCCAATGCAACAAATTCCTGTATTTTAAGAATTCCAATCAATAGCATGATATCCTCACTTAAGCCTTCATCGAAATGTTTACACATTTTCGACTCACTTTGTACCCATTTAGATGCGTACTGACTTAATCATATGAACTCTCTCTCGTATTCTACTACAGACTTGTTCCCTTGTTTGAGTTCCAGGAATTCCTTTCGCTTCTAGTCTAAAAACCTTTGGCTAATGTATTTATTCTTAAACTCTGCCTGGAAGAAATCTTAAGTGATAGCCTCTTTTGGCACTACCGAGGACACTGTCTTCCACCAATGGTATGCAGTATCCTTCAGGAGAGATACAGCACACTTTAAACATTCCTCGGGTGTGCATGATAATTAATCTAGTACCCGCGTAGTATTTTCGAGCCAGAACTCGGCTCTTTCGGCGTCATCATCTACTTTAGCTCAGAATTCCTCGGCTCCATACTTTTTAAGTTTATCTACAGGGGCCTTAACAGCTCTTACTGGTACCACGCCTCGTGGCACAACGGCATCAGGTTGGTTAGGGGGCGGGGGAGGTCGCGGTATGTTGGGGTGATTTCTCAAATAATCCCAAAACCACTCATCCATCATATCAAAGAAGGCAGCCCGGTCCTCTTCTCGGCCTTCAGGCATAAACCTCTTACTACTACCAGAAGTAGTCTGGCGTACGGAAGCTGGAGCATGACTCTCTGCTCCCTGGGACTCATCTTGTGCTTGATTGGAAGACATTTACTATATTTTAAAACAATATAGAAAATTAGAAGATATCACACTATCAACATTCGAATATTGGCATGTATAGCAAACTTTAACATCCTCTACGGTAGTCCTAGAACCGACTAAACCATAGCTCTGATATCACTAAATGTAACACCCCTTACCCGTACCCATGTCCGGGGACAAGTACGAGGCATTACCAGACAGACATATAAGCGAAACCAGAAAATACGGGTTATAAAATTTCTTTTCAACCTTAAGTTGATTTATTTACGTGGGCCTACGAGGCCTTTATTTAATACCAAGAATAAATCGGAACAAAATCAGATCTTCAGCATGAATTCCTTGAACAATATCCCACACACCCATGTAGGGGTTTACACACGCCCGTGGGTAGGGGAACACGCCCATGCCCCCAAGCCGTGGGGCTATACTAACTTATGGACACGGCCATGGAACACGCCCGTGGGTTCACCCCGTGTCCATAATTTGAGCATCCTATTAAATTAACACGGCCAAGACACACGTCCGTGTCTCTAGCCCGTGCTTGATGCCAACTTAAAATTTTAGGTGCAGGGGATGCACGGCCATACCACACGCCCGTGTGTCACACACGACCTAGACACATGCCCGTGTGTCTCACCATGTTGATCATATTAGGCTATTTCTCAAGCCCTAGGTCACCCCTTTACCACACTTATACTTATTGGATGTCAATTAATAAGCAATATTCACTTAATACTTATGAATTGTCCCCATAAAACCTTATTCCATGGAAGCCTCATATCATTGGTTTACGCATGCCATAATGTTCCTTAGTAGTCTGAGGGATGATAGCAATATTTGCCTCAACATTGGATTTTGGCTCGTTATTTACTTATTTCCAATTATGATCCTCCCAATTCCGATGAATCAGTCACATTACACAAATATGTCTATATTATGACATATACATAAACATTTAACAATTCATTTAGCATGATGGTGGGATAATATACCATAAAAGACCATATATCAAAGCCATTACAAAATGTATAAACAAGGCATCCAAGCCTTTACATTAGTTAGCCAAATGGCTTTTAACAAAATAACTCAAAAGCACCTATACATGCCAAATTAACAAAATAAAAGTATTCATATACCAAAGCGGACCTAGTTGATAGTGTGTTGTACTCTCCAACCATCCTCCAAGCCTTATGAGTCCACAAGCTCTGAAAAGTTAGAGAAAAGAGAGGAGTAAGCATTTACATGCTTAGTAAGCTCGATTAATCAGAAAGTAAACTTACCAGATAATTTAGCATTCAACCATATTTGATTAGTAAACTCAATTAGCATGAAATGCTTTTCCTAATCATGCACTCAATCAGTGTGTTAGATATATATATATATATATCAATAACACCATGGAATTTAACTTAGATGAGCTCATCACTTTACAATTCATCTTATACAGGTGTATCATATTATTCTCGTTGAGTTTATACGCAATCTCGATGAAAATACCCATTATCTGTCAATTGTGTGAATGATCATATCAGATATGCACTCCCATGAACCTCACATTCTTATGGTGGAATTACCAGTCTAGACTAAATCCTCCATTCAGAAAACTCATAAGGTGATGCCGGGATTACCAGGCCAGGCTAAATCCCATTCGTGGCAAACATCCTTAATCAGCTAGGATCTGAATTACCAGTCCAGGCTAAATTCAGACCCTATTTGGATTACCCGTCTGGGCTAAATCCATAATGCACACTTATTCTTCGGGAGGCTTAATCATTCGGAAGGAACACTTATCAGGGCTAGATCCTTTTCAGAGATGAGATCAATGGATTACCCATCTGGGCTAAATCCTTTCTCCAACACATGCAGGATCTCATTTTTCATGTAAATTAGGGTTCCTCCATCAGATTTCCTATTCAACCTCAACCGAGACGTTTTTCATCATTTCATTATACAATTTTATTTTATACAATTACATATTTTGAATAAATGCAATTCATCATAATAAATTTATTAACGTATACAATTTAGCATAATATATGTTTACTTAGGGTTATCCGAACTTACCTGGTATTCGTTTGTTTAATGTTTCGGTCACTCCGAAACCTTCCGTTTCCCTCGATCGACCTCTGGAATTTGTTCCTCGGGGTCTATAACAATAAGAATAGATTATTAACCATTCATTTAATCCATTTCAAGTCTAAATTCCACCCCCGGTCAAAAATGATCATTTTGCCCCTAGCCTTCCACATTTTTATGATTTAGTCCCTAGGCTCGTATAATGAAACTCATGCAATTTCTACCTTAGTCAAACATTTTTCTCTCCTATGATAACTCTCATTTTCCATTAGTTTCACATTTCTACGACACATTTTATAACTTTCACAAAATAATCCCTATAAGGGTTTTTCATGAAAATCACCTAGAAAAAGATGTTTAACATACAACATCCTTTCATATTCCTCTATAAACCCTCAAAATACAAGCATGTCATGCATGGGTAATTTTTTAAACATAAACCCAAGCATGAAATATGGGTAGAAATGGAAAGAAAAAGTTATCGGGATCTCAAAAATACGAAGAACATTAAAAACGGGGCTTGAGAGCACTTACTATTGAGCTTGAAAATTGAAGAAACCATAACTATGGAGAGCTCAAAATTTCGGCAGCTATGGGGAAGAAGATGGCTGATTTTTTCTTCTTTTTTCCCTTTTTTAATTCATTAAAATAGTAAATGACCAAAATGGCCTTAGACCCTTTCTTTAAAATTCATCCATGCAGGCCCATTTTGTTGTCCAAATGTCTAGAACTTCGTACAATTACTATTTAAGGACCTCTAATTCATAATCCAAAGCAATTTCATAAAAATTACTTTTAAAATCCATGTTTTGAAATTTCTTCATGAAACTCTAATGTAAACATATTCTCATATTCTAAACCCCATAACAATCATAAAATAAATATTTTAACGTCGGATTTGTGGTCCAAAACCACTATTCTGACTAGGCCCTATTTTTGGATGTTACAAGTTCAGCTTGAGTCGAGTAAAGAATTTGTAGAGTTCAGCATGAGTCGGGTAAAGACTTCGTAGTTTTTAGTGATGCATCGTTAAATGGCCTAGGTTGTGTTTTGATGCAGGAAGGAAAACTTGTAGCTTATGTCTCGAGACAATTGAAGCCACACAAAAAGAATTATCCGACGCACGATCTAGAGTTAGCTGCGATAGTGTTCGCATTGAAAATTTGGCATCATTACTTGTTTGGTGAGGAATGTCATATTTATATCGACCACAAAAGCTTGAAATATCTGATGAATTAGAAAGATTTGAATTTACGACAGCGGAGATGGTTAGAATTACTAAAAAACTATGAATTGGCGATTGACTATCATCTAGGGAAAGCGAACGTAGTTGCTGATGCTTTGAGTCAAAAGTCCTTATTTGCTTTATGTGCTTTGAACATACAATTAGCTTTGTCTGATAATGATTCGATAGTAGCTAAGTTGAAAGCGAGATCATTATTTCTAGAGCTTATTTGTGAGGCTAAAAAATTTGAAAATGAATTACAAGCAAAACGAGCTCAGTGTGAGTCGACTTCTGATTCAGAGTTTCAAATAGGGCCTGATGACTATTTGATGTTTCGTGATAGAATATGTGTACTAATAAATTCTAAGCTCATTCGGAAGATTCTAAATGAAGAATCAGTATATGTTTATCAGTACATCCGGGGAGCATAAAAATGTATAACGATTTGAAAAAGCTTTATTGGTGGCACGACATGGAATGAGATATCTCAGAATTTGTTTTAAAATGTTTAATTTGTCAGCAAGTCAAAGCTGTGCATCAAGGGCCATCAGGCTTATTACAGCCTATTATAATTCTTGAGTGGAAGTAGGATAGAGTAACAATGGAATTTGTATCAGGTTTGCCTTTATCTCCGAGAAAGAAAGATGCGATCTAGGTTGTTGTTGATAGATTGACAAAATCAGCTCATTTTATTCTGGTAAGTACAGATTTCTCACTTGATGAATTGGCTAAGTTGTATATCTCAAAAATTGTTCGATTGCATGAAGTACCACTATCTATTGTTTCGGATAGAGATCCGAGATTCATTTGCAATTTGGGAAGAAATTGCAAAAAGCTTTAGGTACAAAGCTACATTTTAGCATCGCGTTTCACCCACAAACGGATGGTCAATTTGAATGAGTTATTCAGATGCTTGAAGATATGTTACGTTGTTGCATTCTTGAGTTTGAAGGTAGCTGGGAGAAATATCTACCACTGATTGAATTTGATTACAATAATAACTTCTAATTGAGTATAAAGATGGCACCGTACAAAGCTTTATACGGTCGTAAATGTAAAACACTGTTGTACTGGACTGAGCTCAGGAAAAATAAGATTCAAGGGGTTGATATCATCAGAGAGACTAAATAAAAAGTGAAAGCAATTCGCGATAGTTTGAAAGCAGCTTCTGATCGATAAAAATCGTACGCAGATTTGAAACGGAAAGATATTGAGTTTCAGATAGGGGATAAAGTGTTCTTGAAAGTGCCGTCGTGGAAAAGATATTACAGTTTGGTTGGAAAGGAAAATTGAGTCTGCGATTCATCGGACCATACAAGATTATCGAGCGATTTCGGCTAGTAGCATATCGGTTGGCATTACCGTCTGAGTTAGAAAAGATACATAATGTGTTTCACGTATCGATGCTAAGAAGATATTGATCAAACCCTTTGCACATTTTTTCTCCAACTGAAGTTAAGATACAGTCAGATTTATCATAGAGTGAAGAATCGATTCGAATTTTAGCTCGTGAGATCAAAGAACTGAGAACTAAGAGAACCGCATTAGTGAAAGTATTATGGCATCGACACAGGGTTGAAGAAGCTACATGGGAACCCGAGGATGTTATGAGAAAACAATACTTGAACCTATTCACTAGTAAGATTTTCGAGGATGAAAATCCCTAAAGAGGGAGAGTTGTAACAGCCCGGTTATAGCTAAAATGGAATAGTGGTTTTGAAACCACAAATTTGATGTTGGAAAATTTATTTTAATATATATTTCGGTATTTACAGCATGTTATTTTATATGTGTAAAAAATTCACGAGCTAATTTTATCGTTTGCATAGTCAATTTGAGAAAAAGGACTTAGTCGCTTAAACTACAAAAGTTGCAAACTATTTGTTTAAAGTGCTTAATTGTTATGATTTAATAAATCAAAGGTCCTTATGATGATATTAGACCATTGGTAGTGTTAATGGACATTAATAGACATGAAATGGATGTTATAAATGTTTATTCATTAAGGTTAAAAATGTAATTCATTAAATAAAGGTTAATAAAATAAAAACAAAATCCAAGTGGTCTTGTTATCATCTTCCGAAAACCGATTATTAAGGCTAAGAAACACCATTGTTGTGTTCTTCATTCGGCCAAGCTTGCAAAACTAACTAAGGTATGATTTTAGCTCGGTTTTTTGATGATTTCTATGTTTTTGTAATCGTTCCAACTCAATCTAGCTAGCCCATACCTTTAATTTTGAAATTGTAAAAAAAATGTTGAGATTTACCATTGTTGAATACTTGAGTAACTTGATGGTTGATGATAGATTTTGAATAGTTGTTGATAGTTAAACTAGTTTTGTAAAGTGATTTTTGATGAAAATGTCAAAAGGGATTAATTTGTTAAATGTGCAAAGTAAGTGGTTAAAATGTTAAATAAATGAAAGTTAGGGGCTGCTAGGGGCACTATGGTAATTTGACTAAGCTTGGATTTATTGAAATTGTGTGAATTTTGTGTGTTTGTGAAATAGGTACTAAATTGATTAAATGTGAAAGTTTAGGGGCTAAAGTGCAAATAGGCCTAAATGTATGTTTTGGACTAAATTGAATTAGTGGTTGATTAAAGAAGTTAATTTTGAATATATTTAGATCAAGGAAAGAGGAATCTAGAATTAGATCGGGGGAAAGACAAGATTATCGAGTACTTGATTCATTTCACCGTTTCGTACTCGAGGTAAGTTCGTATGTGGTAATTTCATTATAAAAGTATGTTAAAAGCTTTGATATAGCATAAATTGTGATAATAAGATTTTGGATAATGTTCAAATTGTGAAAACGACTCTACGAATGCATTCAATGATAGAAACGGAAGGTGTGAAATCCCGGTTGAACTTTAGGAATAGATTTGGATACTAGTATCTTGTTATTAGATGATAAGTTGAGTTGGCTTCAAGCCATGATATTAGCACTTCGGGTGTGAGTTATATCGATTTGGCTTCAGGCCATGCATATCGGATGATTTGGCTTCGGGCCGTGATAATTGTTTTTTGGATAAGTTAGCTTGATTTGGGTACAGACCATGGTATAGGTACTTATCATATGAGACTATTGAGTATCCAATTTCTATTCTGAATGGTTCAATGGGTAAACGAATGATGTGGTTAAGAAAGAGGTTAGTACGAGGCGATACAGGTATGTATAGAACCTATTCGAGTATTAATAGAGAAAGTTCAATGAGATGGTATTTAATCATGTTTAAGACATGAGAAAGGTTTGTAGTTAATATGAAATTGGTTGATTTACATTTATTTGATGAATTAAGTTACTTACATACGAGCTTACTAAGCTATGAAGCTTACTTCGTGTTATTTTTCTTTGTTTTATAGTGAATCAAGGCTGCTCTGATCTGAAAGTCATCGGGAACATCATCGCACTATCAAACATCTTTTTGGTACTTTTGAGTTGTGTATATATGGTATATGGCATGTATAGGCTAGGCGTGGTATTTTGGTTATGTTTATAGCCATGAAAGTTGGCTTGTAAATGATGTTAATGTTGGTGTGTGTTTGGCTAATAGAAATGGTTTATTTTGACATGTATGGTATTAACATGGTTAACTGAATTGTGGAGTTTAAATGCTTGAGAAATGCTTTGATGAGGTATGATTTTAGAATTTGAATTGATAAGTTTTTGATTAGGTAAATGGCATTGAATTGAGTATTGAAATTGGTTGAAATGGATATTGTATGAATTGTGTGTTTGGTTGATGATTTTGGCTGCCTAATTGAATGATGAAATGGTACCCTTTTGATTGTTTAGGTGTGCTTGAGTTGGGGTGGCAAATTGCCTTGCAATTGGCCTATTTTTGTCCAAACGGGCAGAGACACGGGCATGTGTCTCAGCTGTGTGTGACACACGGTCATGTTACACGCCATGTGTCCCCTGGTGTTGTAATTAAAATGAAGTTAGTATGATCCACACGTTCTCACACGTGGGCATGTGACTGGCCGTGTGGTACAAGTCAGTATACTCCCTAATTGGCACACAGCCTAGCACACGGGCGTGTGACTTAGCTGTGTTGGATAAGCTAGTATACCCTACAGTTTTGGCATAGCCTGGCACACGGGTGTGTGTGGCCACTTCGAATGGCACACAGGCTAGACACCCGAGCGTGTGGTTGGCCATGTTGCATAAGTAAATATACCCTAAGTTTTGGCACGGCCTAGCACACGGGCGTGTGTGGCCACTTTTAAGGGCACACGGGCTAGACACACGGGTGTGTGATTGGCCGTGTAACCCAAGTCAATATGTATGCCCTGTTTCTACACGGCCTGAGACATGAGCTTGTCTAGAGTCATGTGAGGCACACGGCCTGATCACACGGGCATGTGACCCCTATATGGTTGAAATTTTATTAAGTTTCCAAAATTCTCGAATGATATTGGTTTAGTCCCAAACCACTTTTAAAGCATGTTTATGGCCTCGTAGGCCCTTATAAGGGACAATGTGATTATGTTGAATGATTTATGAGAATGAATGATTTACGGTTGATAAATGTATGTCTTACGTTGTGAATTGATCGGTAATACCTTGTAACCCTTCTTCGGCGACGGATACGGGTTAAGGGTGTTACATATTGTGCATTTAGGTTGCATTAAGTGTCTAGTATTTATGTTCATTCTAGTATAGTTAAGTTGTTTGCCAATGCCACATGATTATTAAGTACTATTTTATCTACAAGAAGTTTAATCTTTACTCGTGATGTTCGATGATGAGATGATATTCTTTAGTATATCTAGAACATGTGACAGTGGATAAGGCAAGTTTAGCTTAAGTTAGATTGCATGAATTTAATTTTTTTATTATAGCAAGTGTTTTCTAATGAACATGCTAAGTAGCCAAGGAGGTAGTTTTTTGCTCCATCCATCTTTTTAGTAAAAAATCTTAGCTTCAAAAGTGATCTATATTTAAATTGTGACATGATTGAGTACCAGGTAATTCAGTGCATGCTTCATTGTGATTATCAAGTCAAAGAATTTTGTGATATGTTAAACCCCCTAATGTTATAAAAGAAAAAAGAAGAAGAAAAAGAGAATTAATAATAATAAGGAAAAAAAAAAAGAGAAAAAAAAAGTACAAATAAATATCTTGAAAAGGCTGTGAGCAAGGGTTACAAAGTAACTTGAGTTTAGGTAACAAATGAACTAAGTGCATTAGGAGATATTTGCTATGTTCAGAAAGCATACATGAGTACTTAGGAAATTTTGTTTTTTAGGAACAAATTTTCTGCACTACCTTTGTTGAAACGAACCTTTGACATTCAACCAAGTTTTTAGAGAAAGAAGAGTGCTAAAAACTAATGTATATGTTATTGTTTTAATAGATTAACTGAAAGCTTGATGAAGCAAACCAAAAATGCCAAGAGGGGGGTGAATTGGTCTTTAAAAATTTTGGTGAAAGCAAAGGCAATAAAGAAATAAAGAACACAAAGAATTTAGAGTGGTTCAGCCCTAATTGCCTACTCTACCACCTTAGTTTTCCACCACTAAGGATTTTTCCCAAATTCATTAATTTGTTCAACCTTTGAGGATAAGGTTTAACCTTACAACTCCTTAAGATTTCTACTCCAAATTTAAGTTTCAAAACCTCTCAAAGAGATACAAATGAGCAAACAAAGAAACAATCCTTACAAGATAAATTTGTTTGCAAATTGAAGCACAAATACAATGAAATACACTTGAGCAAAAATAAAGGAGATAAGGCTCACAAGTGTATGTAAGAAGAATATGAAAATTTAAGCTATATAATTGTTTAATTGATAATATTTGCTTGAAGTACTTTTCTTAAACATTGTAGGACTTTAAAAGATGGTATTTATACCCCCTAATAGATTTCCAGCCATTGAGGATGTTGGAGAAGTAAATATGGCTGTTGGGGATGAAAAACCAAAGCATTTATTTCACCTGCAACTTCGCGTATCGATACCTTTAAAAAGGGTATCGATATTTTTTTTCATAAATGTTAATTCAGTGACCATTGGAATGAAATCGATACTTCAAAAATATTTTATCGATATTTCTTGAAAGAGGTATCAATACTGGATTGATACCTTGTAGGGTTTTTGAGAAATAGAATACAAGTTTGATATTATTTTTAAGTAAGGTATCGATAATTTTTGAAAAATATCGATACCAAAATCATGGTATTGATAACTTTTAGGTTTTTGACAGAATGCCTTTTTGGTCTCGATTTTACTAAGGGTGTCGATTATTTTCAAAAAATATCAATATCAGGCAAAATTGTATTGGTACTTTTTGGTCTGGAGCAATTCTAACTTGTTTGAAAATCATGTTGATGTTTTAAAATGATTTTAACTTAATTGGGATCATTTTGACTTGGTTAAAAATAATTTCACTTGATTTTAAAATTGTTTCAAAATTTTCTATGAGTTTATTGTAAGTATTAACAATTTTATTTCTTAGAATTCAAATTTAAAATTATTTTGTCAAATTCAACTTATATTCAAAAGCACTTTTAATTTGCTATATCAAAATCTTTTATCAAATAAAGCTTAATTTAACATTAACAATATAAGATAGTTATATGCAAGCGCAAAAATTTGTTCATTCATGCATTCATATGTATTTTGCTTGAGGACAAAAAATAACTCAAGTTTGGGGGGGTAATAACTCTTGAAAAGAGTGATATTTCATGCCTTTAGACCTAGCCAATATTGCTTGTACTTACGTACATTTAGTAGCATTTTAAGACATTTCACTAGTATTTTTATCATTTCATGAGGAGCTTGGATTGTGTTTAAATATCAGGTACCTTTAATTGCTTATGGTAGGGTTGTGTTTAGTGGTTTAGCGTGTGCAGGTTGAGGAATGTGAAATAAAGGAGTGAAGGTTTTTCATTGCAAAAGGTTGGATAGTTTGCCAACACGAATGCTGTGGAAATTCTAGGAAAACCAAGTCAACACTCAACGCGTACTAGTTTCAGCCCAACTGTACTTGTACAAGAAAAATATGCCTAAAAAAAGAGGAGAAGATACTCTTGGGTTGTTGGAAAAATAATTTAAAAAGAGGAGAAGATAATCTTGGTTTATTGGTTTTTATCCTAGAAAAAAAGATTTAAAAAAAGAGAAGATAATCTTAGGTTGTTGAAAGAAGAATTTAAAAAAAGGAGAAGATAAACATGGGTTGTTGGATTTATGATAGGAAAAAAGCTATAAAAATCCAAAAGAGGAAACCCTAAACGATGAACAAGAGTGGAGAACCTTAGGTAAAAATAAAGGGTAGTGACTGAGTAGAACGGAAAGAGAAAGACGAAAGTAGTCCCTCTCAGCCATTGTAGGACACTGTGCTACTAGAATGTGAACTAGACACGCGAAAGTTGTCTTCCGTATTTCTTACTTTGTTCTTCTGTGAATTGAATGATGAAAATAGCGTCGGATGTTATTTTGGTTTTGAATTTTATGTGCCAACCCATGAGCTAAATCTCATTGGGTTGGGATTACATAATGAAACTTTTATTCTCTTTAATGGTTGAAGCATAGATCCGAATCAATTTAGTGTTTCATTCAATTGTTTTATTTTTAATTGTATGTGTGCAATCCCTAGACATAGATGAATGTCTAGCATGCCTATAAACTAAATCTAATTCTGAAAAGGTTGGATTAGTTGGATTGATATTGAATGATATGAGCAAGTACTCGACCAATACTTGCAGTAGACTCTAGACATAGAGCAGCGTTCATACAGAAGGAAAACAATATAGGGTACCATATTAAGGCCTATAGACATGGGCATGGTAACTTAAGGTTTTTGCTTTAGAAAGAAGTAGACCATTTTAGAAACTCTTCTAAGCAGTAAACTGAGTATGATCTTGCTAAGGCATTATTAACAATAAGGGTAGATTCTTAGTAATCCCGGTCTTCCAAATCAACATCATATATCCTTTAATTCTTTGTCAATGTATCATTACCATATCATTCTTATTTATTTATTTGTTCATTTATATAATATTCCCGTAGTAATTCCCATAATTTCCATTACATTTCTACTCTTCTTTTGTCATAGCATTTCCAAGTATTCATTAATTCCACATATTGCATACATCACTATTCCTTTAATTGTCACTACATACTTATCATTGTTTTTTACCATAGCATTACTAACGCTTTATTATAATAACTTGACCACTTTTGTGCCTCAATCCGATCCTCGTGGGAACGATACTCACTCATCATTTTGTTACTTAATCTGATGTGTATACTTGCACAATTCACATATCATATTCACATGCGACACTTATTCAACAAGGATTCTCCTATCTTTCATTATAAATATATGACATTGGTAGAGTTATTAACATAGAAGTTTCATATATTGTTATTCTTCAAAAATGTTGTAGAAATTTATTTTCTGAGAATTGTAATTTCTACTAGTCTCTATTGAGAGAAATTACTTTCCTATTGAAAGTAATTAAATCGTTTCTTGTAATGTTTTTGGTTTTTGGAAAAAATCTGATTCGAAAACAGTTTTCTTTCACAACAGAAAAATAAAACTTTGAAAATTGAGTCGGTTTATGATATTTATAACAATAAGAGTTTCCCAAAAAGTACTTGGTCTTAGTAAGAGACAGATCCTTGATGTTCTCGAATTTCAACCAAACAGGCTTTTCTGCTATTCTCATACCACGAATTGTTTCGAATGTGGGCTCGAACAATTACCAATCAAACACAGAATCATAATTAATTTTCTTACTTTTAGCATATCTCTCTTATAGAAATCGATAGAATTGTTGTTCCTAGAAAACAAAATTTATACTTAGAAAATAAATTCTCACTATTTTCGGACAAAATAACAATATCTCAAAGTTGTGATATATTTAGCCCTACAAGTGTCATCTATTTGTCGGGAGAGATAGAATAATCTTTGTTGAATTAGTAGAATACAACTAAAGCTTATTTGATGGAAAAGCTAGTTCCCTAATTCTACTAGGAGAGAAGAGGTAATATTGGGCTTCTCATGTATTGGACTTAATTATATATGCTTCTTGAAATTTTGACCTAACACTTTATAATTTAATCCAATTCAGTACATGTTTTTTATTTCCCAAACTAAATTTTATTTATTAAATTAATTTAAATAAACTGATTTTTCAATTAAATAATTTTCTCAATTCAATTCTAATTCCCTTAAAATCATAACAACTTTACCGGAAAAGAATCTATGAGAAATATATTTAATTTTCATATTCAATGGATTCAAAATGACTAATTAATTTAATTTTAATTTTTAAATTCAATTATTTAATTAAATAATAATTTGAAAAACTTAAATTAATTCTAAGGTCATTTCCATACTTAGTAAGAAATCACATTTATTTCCATTCATTTCCTAATGTGACCCCTTTCTCTAACTCTATCATTTTTATCCATTTCTATTCATTTGATTCTACATGTAATTCATTTCTGGTTTCAACAAGCTAGCAGAGGGACCAATTAGACATAAATGATTAAGGCTCAAACGATTTATAATTAAGTTCCAACTTTTTGTCTATTAATTATAAACTTATTTAGTCACAAAGCCATTCCACTATAGTATCGTGACTGAGCTCTTCCCAGTTACACACCATTACGAAAGTTACTTGATCATTGCTCGTCGAATGACCTTGTCATAAGTGTGTTACCCTCATAGGATATCCTTAATCTCTTTGTGATAATTCATTCTCTGAATATGATTTTATTTTATCTCATTGTAATCATTACATCTTCCTTCAGAAAATGTCAATTATTATCAAATAATAATTAAGTCATTAATCACCAAGACAAACGACTCGTGGCTAAGTTTACTTTTCATCTATCATGTAATACCAATGAGAGGATATCATTTACCCATTTCTTGGGCTATGAATTCCATTATTGTTAATGATGCTACATATTACAGAAGTTGTACACCCAATGCACCAACTTTTGGTTCCTTATCTATTTGAACTCAGACTTTGACTTACATCAAAGTATACAAGTCACGCATACATAGTTCATCATCTACTCAGGATTGAGGTATTCCATACTATTAACGTCACAAGTGAATAAATCTATAAACGGATTTAGGATCTATTCTACTTGGGTTCTGTCTGATGTATTGTTAGTCTGGTCAGTCACATTTATGTCTCTACCTCTTGGAAGTCATTCGCTCCGATACTCAAGATAAAGCATCTACCCATTTGGACTTGATAGACAACATGTTAGCCTTTCAATTGGTTTGTTCATTTCTAATTAGACTATGAATATATTTACGTTCATCTACAAATATATGTTGTCTTTCCATATTACGATCTAACCACGTAATACCGCCTGGTGTTAGTTAAACATTAGATAACTAATGAGCTAATATTTGCTTCAATTTTGCTTTGCATGCAAAAACCATTGAGGACAACATACAAAGGGTATTAATGTAATTCATGAATAATTTTATTAAAGTAGTTTGTTCAATCAGGCTCGGTTTTCAAAATTTTTAAGTTTCCGCTATGACTAAAAATCATTTTCTAAACCGTATTTTTCCAACACTCACACCATTGGTATCATCAAAGAGTATGAAGACCATGTATTTGGATTTTTAACTTTTTAGTAGCATGTACTAGGTTTTGCTTAATGTATGTAGGTCAATTGCATATTCTCAATTTTTAACTTTTATTCTTTTGAACTTAAATTAGTTAGCCATAAGCCAAAATGTTCTATCTTTTGTAAAATGGCATGCATGTTCATTATTGGTAATGGTTGAAGCAATTTGAATGGCTTTATATATGTCTTATAGTGTTTGAGTTAGTGCTTGGAATGTTTGATATGAATGGCTTATGTTAGGCTAGGTTTGAAGTAAGGTTTTGTTAAGAAATAGCGATGCATAATTAGTGTGTGACATATTTTAAAGTTGTTCAGGGGTTGTTTTCGGCTTTAAAATGTGATTTTTGGGCTCCCAAAGTTTAGTTTTGGTTTTGGTTTTGCTTGGGCTTGAACTGGGGTGTTTCAAGGCTATTCTTAACCCCTAAGGCAGAGGTATTGGTTCCAACCACAGAGGTAACACACCCCAACTTGTAGAATGGCGAAATGCACAGTACTAGGGATAGGTATCGGTACCTTTGGCCCTAGGTACCGCACCCCCTGTGCTATTTTAGACCACTACACTATTTTGGGCTCTCCAAGGCCCAAAAATGATCCTGGACACCTTCGAACACCCCTAAATCGATTCAAAATGGTTTTAACTAGATTTCAAAACTTAAAATTTGATTTTATCTATTATATAAAAAATTTCTTAAATAAATTCAAGATTTTGACATGAAAGTGGTCCAATGGCATCTGTCATCCACACTGATCGCCAAGGCGAATGAGAGGTGCTACATTAATTAAATAAATTTTATGAAATTATATTTTTACTTTCTTTTAGTGTACTAATTTTAACTATTCAAACAAATATAAATGTATCATTTACTTTAGTTAATCTTCATTTTCATATATTTTTTCTTTTAAATTTTTTTTGTTGTTTATAATTATTTACTCAAACAGGCAAGAGAAATGTATAAAAAATACTTATTAGGATCATGATGTTCAATTTAAACAAAATCTAATATTTATGACATCTCCTCTTAAAAAAAAAGAAAGTCAAAAGATAAATAATAAATTTAAATACATTTCCGTATTAATTTAATCTAACATCTAAGAAGGTTTTACATATGATGTAATAAGATTTTAATAAAATCCGCATATGCCATAAACATTTGCTCATTTATTTTGAGAAAACTCTAAGTTGAAACCTAAGAACCATGTCTCAATCTCTCGTAAGATTTCTGGATACCTGCCAACATAAATTCACAGAAAATGGAAGAGAAAATATTAAATGTATGAAGCCTAACAATGAATTCATTTAAGTTCATGTAGTTTTATTGAGTTCCCCATACCTGATGTTGAGATGGAGAGTATTCGGCGACGCTTGAAAATCTTAACGGAGAGTTTGGCATTTGTTTCCCAGGTGAAGAACAGAGAGTTGGCCCGCAGAGTGGTGACTGAATATAGGGTGAAATTGATGTACGAAATGGTGGAGAATGGGGCAATGAAGAAAGTGGACTTCCATGAGAGGAAGAAATGGGGCTTCTCCAGTGAATTTGAGAGGCTGTTGCTGGTCTGGGTGATCTTAATGGTGATCTTCCTGATGGTTGCATGTTGATTGTAATTCTGCAACGGGGATAAAGTAAAACTGAATTCTATTTGATGCAGTGGTACTCGATTTGAAAGAAAGAAGCTTACTTGTTATGAACATCAACATACGCATCAGTTTCATCAAAAATTTCCTCCTGCAAAGCCAAAAGGTGTTGGTTCTAGAATATATTTATATACCTGCATTTGTAATGGATACGAGAGAATTAAAAAAACCTGCAGTAGTTCTTCCATGACATCCTCCAGGGTAATGATACCAAGAACCTCCTCGTCTAAACATGAAAATGATTCCAAATCTTCATTAGAGAGGGTTGCTTGTTCCCATTTCTTCATTCGTTGACGGATTTTACTGCCTAGCTCCATGTTTTTGGCTGGACTTCGGATATCAATGATGGTAGAATTTGCAGAGGGTGGGCTTGACGGTATACTAAGTTCCTGATTTCCATCATATTGATGATGCTGATCAATACCTGAAAAACCAAACTATGGTCATCATAACTCTATTCCTTTTATTGGAGTTGTGTATTGGAATTCCATTTGCATAAAACTTTACATTCTATATCATTTAATTTGTTTTGAAAAGTAGCATTTGATGATTATAACTTGAGTGTTGACAACTGATATCGATATTATAATTATTTAAATTTGATTAGAAATATTATTTTAATCTCAAATTTATATATTTATATTTAATTAATTTAAATCCATTTTCACAAACATATACTATTTTGTATTGAAAATTTATTAAAAAATCTAAAGTAATACACCAGGCTGCTATAGGAAGATACCAGGCGTTATTAGCTTTGAAAAACAAATATTTAATAATCATATATATTTATTAAATTTTTAAACAAGAAAAATTAAACATATTTTTTAATATTTATTTAATTTTTCATGGTATAAATTATGTAACATATAATTAAAAATAAATACATTTGGTACATTGGATAAATAGCAGTCGGGTAAAAAATCATCATTGTCTTTAATTGATCTTTAAAAGATAAAAATAATTAAATACATGGCAAATTTTAATTTCGCACTTCTTCATGTATAGAGTATCAAAAAGTAATATATTATATATATGGTAATTATTTAGTATAGAAGTTACAGAAAGTTTTTATTCTATAAGCAAAATTAAGATTTTATTATATGACTTATTTATTTAAAGGATTGATGGCAATAGTTCAACTTTCCACTAGCATAAATCTTTTTTATTCTACAATTAGCCTTAAAAGATACTTTCTATGACATTTGTTTTCATCTTCAATTCTATTTGTAGTGTTTAAAAATTTTAGTGATAGTGTACCAAACATTTTTTCATATAAAAACAACGCATTATAAAATTAAAAAAAATAAAATTAGATTAACCCAAGCTCAAAGACTTTAGATATTGGAGACTAAACCTGAAAAACCTGTCTTGGTAGTAACTCTCGAGTGTAACTTGTTTATTATTATCGCAAGTGTGTGAAGTTTGAGAAATGAGGTAAAAGAAGCAGTTTCTTCTTATGTACGAACTATGAGATAATACCTTTCACCTTTGCCTTTATCCTTTTAAAATTGGAGTGACTTTTGGATTTTGCAGTTTCTGCAGTATCATCTGTGTCACTCTTGCACTTAACCACAACAGCCATGTGACTGTGGCCTTCCTGGAATAAATTCAATATATCGTAGAGAGGTAAACGATCATGAACCCTGTCATAGATTTAACACCAATACCATTAGTTCATGTAATGATTTAATTGAAGATATTTCCCACGCTCACTTCGAAGATTAAATTATTTTGGAGGCTTTGTACTAAGAGTAAAGTTACATTCTGTACTTTTTATTCAAAAAATAGATAAATTAATTAATGTAAAAAAATAGACAAAATAGTTCATGTAGTTTACATCAAAAAGTAAATTGATTTTTTTTTTAAAAATTTATTTATTTATGTTATAAAAATTTCATTTTTTTTGTTAAAAAATAGTTAATGTACATTAGCATGCATGAGGTGCCTGCCATATATTACTATTTGGTTATTTTGTCAATCATTCAGTTTTTAACAATACAAATGGATAAAATTATTAACAAAAAGGACAAATTCACTCTTTAAGCTAACATACAGAGACTAATTTATCTATTTTCTGAATAGAGAAAACAAAATGCAATCTGATTACTAATACAGAAACTTCTATAATACTTTTACTATCTCCGACCAATACTAAGGTAACTTTGAAATCAAAACCAACTAACCTGGGAATGCTTCTAATTGTAAGATTCCTAATCGGGGTTTCATCTTCAGGACGGCACATGATCAAATTTTTCACCAGTATAAGGCCAATGATGTTTGTTGGGCTCCCTGAAAAGATAGGTACACGACTATGCCCTTTGCTTATGATTAGCCCCATTGTTTTCCTACACCGTTGAAATTAGTTGATCGGTGGGGAAAAATAAATGAGATAAACAAAGGCAGAGAGAGAGAAGAAGATCATACTCGTTGAGTTTAGAATTTATGTCAAGCGAAAAAATGTCACATAGGGGTGTCATCGCATCTTTAGCTGTTTTTTGTGTCATATCCAGGGCTCCCGAGATAATGGTTGTTTCATGATGGGTTAATTCTCCACCTTTCCCTGCCTGAAATTAATCAAAGAAACATGAAAATGTTAACAATTTTGTTCCGCTTTTGGTAGTCTAAGGCTTCGTTTGGATGGGCGATTGAGTGCAGTGCGTTTAGTTTACTTTTTGTCTCACGCTACAGTATTGCTACAGTATCTAATCTCACCGCCATCGCTGTTTTTACACTAACCACAGCTAAACGCACCGCGCATCCAAACTCACCCTAAATCAGTGTTTCTCTATTGAGGGGTTGTCAGAAGTTTGGTCCCCACAATGGATTGCTCGAGTCTGTTTAATTAAGCTCATTTATCTGTAAAAAAACGAACTTAAGATTTATACTCAACTTTAAATTTGATCATTTCCACTCAAAGTTGAATCCAAAATAAGGGATTTCAATGCTTAATACAAATAAAATATATATGTTATAAATGAATATATATATATTAGACTAACTAGTTGACTTTCAAACAAGTATTCAATACCATAATTTAAATTTGACATAATGATTTATTTGACCCTCTAACTATGTAAAAAAAATCATTTTAGTCTTCAATTTAATTTTTCATCTCTTTTAGTTCTTAAATTTACACTTTTTGTCTCTTTTAGTTCTTAAATTTACGCTGTTTGTCAAACCACTCAAAATCAATGAAAATATTAATATTTGTTAACTTTGCTGACATGGAAGTCCACTTGTATGCGACGTTAGCAATTAATTATTTTTTAAAAAATAAAAATATTTAAAAATATATTTTTAATATTTTTATACTTTTTAATAATTTATAATTTTTATATATTTTAAAATTTTTAAAAAATAATTAATTGTTGATGTGGTAACATGTGACAATTCATGTATATGTCATGTCAGCAAAATTAACAAACGTTTACTTTTCTATCTATTTTGAAGTGATTTAATGAATAACAGAAGTTTAAAAACTAAAATAAATATTTTTTATAAAATTGAATATCAAATAATTCATTTTCCTTCAAATTTTACCATCCATATCTTTTCTCTTTCTAAGTTGTGGTTTGATTTTTTTTAGGAGAGATTAAAATATTTGGTTAATCTTTGATAGGCGTAGGAGTAAATTAACCAATCTACTATAACAGTTAATCTTTTCGCATCTAATTTTTCGCATCTAATTTTGAAGCTAAAAAGTAAAATCTGAATAGATAATAAATTCGAATGTTAAAAAAAAAAATGTAACGTATGGCCTTTTGGAGTGACATGAAAAAAAAAAAAGCAAAATTTTTATTTTTCAAGCTACTTTGAAACATGACAGTGAATTTTTATTTCTATTTAACATTCGTTTACGTTTTAGCTTTAAAGTTAAATATATAGGGGCGAAATTACTCAATACAATTTGCTTCTAAGCCTGTAACATAGGGACCGGTTATAGAATTTAAGCTAGATAAAATTTGTGATGAAATGAGTAGGGGAACTGTTAATATATGGAAACTGACCTCATTTCCAAGCATGTCTACCAGTGTTTTCAGCTCAGCTCGCCGAAGAAGTGCAGAATGTCTTTTCCCTAACAGCAAATCCAGGAGCTGCTACAAATAAACAGGGAACCCAACATTCATCATTTTCAATTAAACCTCATCAATTTCAGCTTCCAAAAGGGTTAGAAAATTACCTTACTAATCGGATAAGCAACAGGGAAGAGGACTATGACAATGAACCGAACTAAAACTGAGAGTTTGGCTCCGACACTCAGCCCATACCGAGAACATACTGCTTGAGGAATGATCTAACCAAACCATTAATATACTTGTTATTTTAAAGCTGTACACATACCACTGTCTCATATGCAAAACATGGAGATTTATATATATATACCTCACCAAACGCCAGTATAAGAGTAACTGATATTAATATTGAGCACCACTCTGATAGAAGAGAATCGAGGAAGATCGGAAGAGCCTTATATTCATTTACATACAATTTCAGAAATCAGTTTTCAGAGACTGAAAAGAGAGAGAGAGAGAGAGAGAGTTTTAAGTGTAAAAGAAAGATTTATATAAAATACCTCCATCGCTAGGGCATTGCCTATAAGGAGAGTGCATAAGAGTAGGTGCTGATTCTTAACGATTGGTAGAATTTTCTCTGCATTCTTCCTATCTTGTGGTTCACCAGCCTTGATGACAACCTCAAGATCAACAAGACTGAGGGACATGAGTCCTAGTGTAAGGCCAGACATTAAGCCAGCAAATAGTACAAGAACCACGCATACAACTAGATACACCCAGAACATCGACTCGCAGCAAGGCACATCGTTGGCTGCCATCCTATCGATTCGATATCTATATCAATCAGAGTGGGATGATGGGAAGAAGAAGAAGAAGAAGAAGAAGACTGATAATTGTAACAACAATGTAGAGAGTACAAACTACAAATATATATAGCTCAAGCTCCGGTTGTTGATACAGTGAGGAAAAGGCAGAATTGAAACCAACTGCAGCGTCATGCAGCACCCAAAAGTTTCACCGCCAACTGCCACATTGAACGCGTACTCCACCAAGAATAAAAAGCAGTTATATATGTATATATAATTAGAATTATTACAGTCCTAAAAATGATCAATAATACTATACTATTATTTAACCTACTATTATGCCATACATCTCCAAGTCCATATATAAATGTTCTTTCGGACTATAATAATCCTAGGATCATCCTTGACCACATGTAGTTGAATTTATAATACAATTCAATTCATCATTAACTCACATTAACTCTGCCAATAAAATTATTCAAACAGCCTTTTTTAAGAAAGTAATTAATTATATTAATTGTATATTTTTTCTTTTGTATTATATGCGTGTGGAATCATATATTTAGAACATAAATTTGTATTAAAAATAACATAAAATAATAATAAAAAGTAGGATTTAATACTAATTAATAATAATAGCGCATGAAATTTGTACAATATTAAAATAAAAAATTAAATTAAACTGTAATTAAAACAAAATTTAAACACATGACTATAATTATTTATCATGGTGTTGTCATAAATCTTAAGTTGTTGTCGAGTTAATTAGTTACACCATCTCAATCAACAATATTGTTAATTATATAAAATTGATAAAGGTAACCAAATGTCCATAATAAAAAAAAATGTAAAAAAAAAATTTAAAATAAAACTTCGGTTGATTGATAAATTTAAGGTTTTTGCTAACTCAATTGGCATGGATTGGAATCGCATCATATGCATATTTTTATTAGTCTTTAAATAAAAAGACTAAAATACCCTCAAATAATATAATTTATTTTAAATGTAGAGGGACATTAAAATAATTTTCCTAACTAAATTGAGACTCAATTTATGGGTGACACCATCTCAATAAAAGACTTTATAAATAATATATATTAATTGTATTTTTATGTATTTTGTATTTTGTATAAAATCTTTAAATAAAACATCAAAATAAAGATGAAACCAAGATTAATGAATATTTAAATGAATCTTTATCTCTCCACTTAGGAATTAATTGATGAGTAAATTTTTAGTAAATATTATTTTCATACAATTTCTTTCTAACTGTATTTGACATAGTCTAATATATATTTCATTATCAAATTATGGTGTCACTAAACATGCTCTTATGCCATTTCAGCCATAAATTGTGGGTTATGACGCATGGGAACTTTATCTGCTTGTAGTTCTTGTATTAAACGACATGTAAGTGCAGGGGAGCAGGTGGATAAACAAGTGAAAAGACGAAGAACACAAAACTTGTGTTAAATAGGTAATGAAGTGGCACATCTAACACTCTTGTAATCGTAATGAAAACAAACGAGCAGTTGAAACTTAGGATTAAGAATTTAATAAGTTATGTAAAATGGCTTTTTAAATTCAAGAAACGAATAAGTTTATGTTTGGAATGTACAAGGGCGCCTTCGTGTTGCCCTTTCCATTTAAGGAGGGGGCGAAGGGTCGCTTGTAATGCATTCTATCATTCCTAAAAACTTGTTCCTCGTCTTTCCTGTTTTGGAGAAAGAAGCAAACAATGTTTCCAAGGAAACTATACTACTACAACCATAAAAAGAAGGTTCTAATAGTGTTTTTAGTTGACACCTGTGCAAGTGTCTCCTAGGCTAGCATTTTTTTATTTTGGAAGTGTTACATGTCTAACTCGAATAAGAGTATGAAAAAAGGCCAACGTGCGCAATTGAATTTTGGAACAACAAATTTTGGAAGCCAGTTGCGCACATCTGACCCTTTATTATACCTCCATTTGGGTTAAACATGGGGCACTCGCACTAGGTGAATGCCTGAAGATGAGTCTCCACCTACCATCCCTCAAGATGTCCTCAATTTCTCAACTTCTCAGACGAATAACTCTCCATGGAACCACCCACTATTAGAGGAATATCCCTTTCCATCAAGCTTCCCACTTACTATGATCAAACATCCATTTTTCAATGTGAACATTCCTCTAAGTGTGAACACTCTCTTTTGAGATATTGGGGACCTGAACATTTCAACATTGTATTACCTTAAAAGGAATAACAGATGAGTCCCATCATGCATATCTCTTACGTACTCCATGATGATAACCACCTTGTCGCATCACTAGGGGTGAGTATTCGATCGAGTCGAGTAAAAAAATTTCGAGTTAGTCGAGTTGACGAATTCTATTTTATCAACCGAACTCAATTTAAATTTTTTTTGAATTGGATCGAATCAAGTCAAAAAAGTTCGAGTCAAGTCGAGTCGAGTTAACGAATCCTATTATTTATACTCAATGTTGCATTTACATGAACCGATTATTTAACTAGTAAACGAAGTACAAAATTATTTAACTACATAAACACTATAATGGTTTTGCCTTTTAACTTAATGAGTAAACATTTATCAAAACAACGTAGTTTTGCCTTTTAACTTAATGATTTTGACTTTTAACTTTAAAAAAGGTAAACATTTATCAAAACGGAGTAGTTTTGCCTTTTCTTATTTGAATTTTCGAATAACTCAAATTGTGTAATTCATATTCAAGTTAAACCGAAAAACTTAATTTTTTATTCGAGTTGATCCAAATAACTTGATTAACTCAAATAACTCGAATTATTTAATTTGAAATTTGAAAAAGTTATCGAGTTTTTCGAATCAAATTGGATTTTGCTCACTCCTACACGTCACTATTACTAGACAAGTGATATCTCTTATAAATACCCTGCAAGACGATGAAAAAAAAGATCTTCTCCCTTTAGCAACATTGAGCACTTACTCTTTGCTCGCAGCCTTCCCAACTTTCACAACCACCTTTTTCCTCCTCTTGTCTATCTCTGACTCTCAGTCTGTTTAGGTGAGCTAGCTTCCTTTGCACCACCACTTTCTCCTCCCTAAATATTCCCATGTTGAGACTTGTATCAACAATAACAAATTCAATTGTTTCATAAAAATAGAAATTTTCAAAATTTTGAATAAACATACATAAAAAATTCAAGAAAATGTAAAAAAATAAAAAATGGAAAATATATATTTAAATTTTTATAAATTCGTAAAAAAAAAAACAGTATGAAATGAAAAAGTGATTAGTTTTTCAATTAATATATATATTTTAATTTTATAAAATTTTAAATAATTCTTCAAAATTTTTATAATTTTTTGAGATTTTTTTATATTTTTTCCTTGAATTAAAAAAAAAAAACTGGTTTGGCACACTAAAAAATTTTAAATAAGTAATTTGTATTTAATAAATTTTAATTTAGAATTAATTTTATTAGTAACTAATTAAAAATGAAATTTTAATATTTAAATTTATTCTTTTCTTATTTTAAAAAATATAATTTAATAAATTTTAAATAAAAATGTATTCATAAATAATATTTTTTAGTTATTAATTAATATAAAATGTTTTATACACTCCTACGTAAGTGGGAGACTATTATTATTCTAGGTTTGTATTATGGTTTTGCAACGCTGAAGACAATTGTTATATCAACTTTTTTTTTTTTGTCAAATTAGATGGTGTGTTACTACATCCAGTTAAAAAGAAAGAATTAGGGTCATTTATGATGGAAGAAAAAAGTGCTATCTATAACTCCGTTACAATAAGAGCATGCATGACCACCTCCCAAATGGCGTGTTTTATTATAGGTGCTATAGACATGCTTAAGTGCAAAGTCTTTTTTAGGACATTGATAGACCCTACCAAAAACTTCGTATCAATCACTACCAATAGAATCTATCCGTAGTTTTGAGCAACGAATTGAGACTATATTGGATAATTCAATGTGGCAATCATGAAGAATAGGGATACAATTGATGAATAAGTAGCCCAAACTTTCATTGCAGGGGTAAACCATGACCATTTAAAGTATGCACTCATTAATGAAAACCACAATACCTCCATCATTTATATTAAAAAGCTAGTTTGTACATTAAAACCGAAGAAATGTTCCACTCTTCCACCGAAACACTCTAGCCACACCATGAATCCATACATGACCAATTTGACCACCCTTAACGAGGACACCCTACAATGGAGTTCACGCTCAGGGGAACCAAAACTTAGAGGCTCTCTAAGGGAAACATCCTACATAATCTTCTTCATAATCCAATAATGATGGCTCTCACAACCAACATCAATTCATCTCAAATAATAAATAAAAAGATAGGGCACCATACAATACGTTTGATAGCTACACACAACGCAACACTTATAGGGCTTACATATCGAGTCAGGTTGACCAGGGAATACATAAGCAACTAACTTCCATGAGATCCAACCAATCTAGAAGACAATCTTTAGATCATTTTCAGTTCCATACTGATGAGGGTCATAAAAACAAGGTTTGTGTCTACCTAAATGATGGTGTTATAGTAGTAACCATACAAGGGAAATTGTTGGTATTTTAGCAAAAAAATATGAAACACAGAAGATGTGAAAGAAAGATATATTGGAAGCACACAATAATCTGTTGTATTATTTAGATTACATAGCAAAAAAAAAAAAAATAGAAACCTGTTAAACTTACTCCTAAAATCATGCCACAAACACTTAACTTATTCCTAAAATCATGGAAAAAAAATTAAAATTTCCTAAAGACTTGGTCTACAGACCTATTATTAAGCAAGTCTAAAGCACATTCTCAACACTCCTCCTTACCTTTGTAATTGCAAAAACCTAATTTATTTTTTTAAAACTTTAAATCTAACTTTTGGAAGAGCCTTGGTTAACATATCTACTATTTGATCTTCAGTCTTGCAAAAAAACAGACTTGATTTCACCAATCTTCTGTTCTTCCAAATGATATTCATTAATCCTACTATACTAGGCCCTAGAAGTTTATTTAAGACCATATGAAGCCTTGTTTAACATGCAAACTTTCTCCTCCTGCCCCTTGACTTGGAATATCTCAAGCTGCTTTTCTCTCATTACTTCAATCCTTTTGTCATCCTTCTTAACTTCTTTAAACTCAGTAGACTCAAATACAAAAAACATTGCACCTTTCATAAATTTCAGATAAAGATCTTGTGTCAATAACTAGAACATCATCTATGTTGTCATCAAAGTACTAAGGAGTCTCTAGCAATTGCTTCGTTGTTGGTTTCTCCTCCATTAGATTTAGAGCAAAGGTTTTTTACTTTCATTTTTACTTTGAAAACATCTCTACCTTTTTAGTCTTTGATCAGACACCATTTATCTTCAAACATGACCTTGTAACATTTTTCAATCAATTCCCCAACACTAAGAACATTTTGGTCAATGTTAGGCACATATAGAACATTAGTTATGTATTTTCAAACATGCTATGTAATAGCCTGATTTTGGGCCTAGTCGGAACATGGTTTCGGAACCACTATTCTGAGGCCGGAGAAAATTATTTTGATGTTATTTTATGTGTTTTAATGTTATTTTATAAGTGCATGTTAATTTTGGTATATTAATTTTAGCGATTTCTAGTCCAATTTCGAAAAAAGACTAAATCGCGTAAAAAGTAAAAGTTGTGTTTTGATGCCTAAAGGTGTTAAATTGCTTTGTATCTTAAATTGGGGGTCTTTAATGTGAAATTAGACTAGTGAAAGTGTGATGGCTGGCCAAGGGAGACAATGGTCAAAAAGCCAAAATTTGTGGCTTTTAGGTGACTAAATTGACTAAAAATAGAATAAAATAAAGAAAAGAAAGATCTCATATTTTCTTCATCTTCTCTCCACCGTAAATGGAACCAAAGAAAGGGTTTAGAAGCTGTAAATTTTCAACAAAGAAACTTCCATGCTAGTAAGTGATTTTTAATGTCTTTCTTGATGATTTTTACATTTTTGGAACCCCTAAAGCATGAGCTTTCAAATGAGTGGTCTAGTTTGCAAAATGATAAAGAGTCTAGGGTTTTGCCATGAATTTATATGTGTTGCTTTTTGAGTTTTTATGGAATAATATGAGTTGTAGTTGTCTAATAAACAACTTTTGTGAAGGAAATTTGCATGAAAATACCTTAAAAAGGTTATTATGCAAAGTTGTAAAATGGGTTGTTAATGTGTGTAATAATGATTTTTGTGAGTTTCCATAGTTATGAAAATGGTTTATCTAGGCTTAAGGAGTAATAAAATTGAATAAAAATCTTGTTTTGAGCCTAGGGGCAATTTGGTAATTTTGGCAAAATAGAGGGGCAAAATTGTAAATTTTGCCAAAGTGTGTCAACGGACTAATTTTATTAGTATATTGTTTTATTTAGCTAAATGTGATGTTTTAGATGTTGAAAAATGTGATTTGGGCCTAGAATGGGGAAAATCGATTTATAGACAATTACGTCTTTTTCACCTTTGTGGTATCGAGGTAAGTTCGTATGTAAATGATACCATGCTATACATGTATTTAAACGTTATCATTACATGAATTGTACAAATATTAATGTGTATGTGATTAATAGAAATATGATAAGACAAAGCCTTGATAGGCGAGGAAAAATCCCGTTTGAACCTTAGGAATAAAATAGGATACGAGTGACATGTCACTAGGAATTATGAGTCTAGATGACTAGCTCGAGAGTGAGCATTTAAATGTCATGAGATATGAGGTAGCTTTAGCTACAGTGAGGCATTTATGTGCAAAAGTTTTTCCAAGTATCCGATTAGTATTCCAAGTGTTCAACGAGTAATCCGAGGAAAGAGTTGATGATGGTCCCAATGGGGTAGGTCATTGGTGAGTATGCACTTGAGTTATGTTTCGAGTTGTGCAGGTATGTACACTAAGCTTATAAGAATGCCTTGATATGTGATGATCTATGATGCATAAATATGTGTTCTTACCATGATGGATGAAATGATGTTATATTAATTTTGTCAACAATGATCATGAATGAGTAACTTAGCCTTGACAGATTTGCGTTACTGTAGTGGTGTAACTTTGAAAATACACTAAAAATAGTGAAAATGAGTTAGAAGTTGAATAAAATATGGAAATAAATATTATTGAGTCTAGTTTCTTATAAAATAAACCATGTAAGCAAAAGAATTTCCTATAATGTGATATTTGAAGTTGCATGAGACAGTCAGAATGACTTCGAAATCCCCTATTCTTATTTGATAAAATCATTATAAATTGTAAAAAAATATTTATGAGTTATAATTTATATTTTTATAATCCTTAATGAGTCTAGTTTCAAGAGAAATAGACGAGAACATTATTCGTGTCTTGTGCTATGAGATAATTGAACTTTAGTACAGAAGGGTCAGAACTGTCAAACAGTGAATCAGGGGTAACTTCGAGGAATAAACTGTACTATTTAGCTAAACCAAAAATTCTGGAAATTTCATGGTAGAAATATACATGAGTCTAGTTTCAAGAAAAATTAACAGAACTTAATTTGGAGTTTTATAGCTCCAAATATAAATATTTTATTGACTATTGTACAAGAAGACAGCTTATCATGAACTTGAGAATATGTTGGGAACATTGATAAAACATGTTAATGAGTTGCTTATTATTTTCATATGAACTTACTAAGCGTAAAGCTTACCCCCTCCTTCCTTTCCCATGTTCTCTAGTGTTGCCAGGTTAGCTCGGGTTGGAGTTCGTCGGAGATATTATCACACTGTCAAGCTATCGTTATTGGTGTAAGTGAGCTCAAGTAATTTGAGTCTATGGCGTGTATAGGAGTTTAAATATTTGAGTATGTGATATTGCTTTAGCAAAATATATTGGCTTATTTTGATTATGGGGTTGGTAAACCTATTTATTCATGAAAAGTCTTTAATGGCTTGGTATGAATGGTATGTGGATGTGATCATGAATGCTTAGTGATGAAAATGAGGTTTGATGACATGTTGATAGCTATAGTATTAATGTGGTAAAGATGAAGGTAAAACCTATGATATTGGTTGCATGTGAAATTGCCATGGTCATGACATGTTAGGAATGTTTAAGTGCCTAATTTTGCCATGTTTTATGCTATTGTATAAGTATGCGTGCATGTGTTGTGAGGGTGACAAAATGGCTTGGAAAATAGCCTTGTATTTGTCCACACGGGTAGACACACAGGCGTGTGTCTAGGCCATGTGTGACACATGATCCGCCCCCATGGGCATGTTGTCCAGCTGTGTGTCCCTTGCATCTAAATATTTCAAGTCAGTATGCATGGTAGTAAGTACACGGCCATGTGTCTCAGTCGTGTGAAGGACACGGTCATAGGACACGGGCATGTGCCTTGGCCGTGTGGCTTCAATTTGTTCATGACCAAATTGGAAAAATGTCCAGGTTTTTTGACACGGTTCTGGACACGGGCGTTTCCCTAGCACACGGGCGTGTGGAGCCTTAAAGCATGAAATTTTCCAAGTTTTTCTTAAGTTCTCGGTTTAGTCCCGAACCGTATCTAATGCATGTTTTGGGCCTCGTAAGCCCATATAAGGGACAGTATGCCTGTGAAATGAAAAGTTTTAAATTGATTAAAATTTTACGGCCCAGTTTTTGTGTGATTGGTTGAGTTTAAGTCAGGTAACACCTCGAACTCTGTCCCGGTGTCGGATACGGGTGAGAGGTGTTACATGCTAAACTTTCAATAGCCACTATTCTTTTTCCTTTATCTAGAATAAACTCACCATTTTCAACTTTTATTTTGGAAATGATAGTTTTATCAAGTTCTTTGAAAAGTGATAGGTCATTAGTCATGTGATTTATATAGCCACTATCGATCAACAAGGAATCATTGGAGAAACATGTCACCACGAAAAGGAACTCATCTTCTTTTTTCTCAATAGATGTTTTTGCCTCTTCATTTTGTTGAGACTTACAGACCCACTCTATGTGCCCAATACTGCCACATTTTTTGCATTTGATATCAGGCCTCCACCAACACTTTTTTGGCAAGTGATTTGTCTTCTTACAATGTAGACATGATAGATATGTCTCGTTGTTGTTATTATTGCTGGTCTCATTATTAATTTTCTTGTTTTTTCCTCTCGAATCTTCAAACTTTGCCCAAAAAGTACCCTCTACTGATGCTTCTTGTCTCATCATTCTTCTTTGTTCTGGAGCCTGTAATGTATTCACTAATTCTGCTAAGGATATACTTGACAAATCCTTAGATTTTTCTAATGAATAAATTTTAGACTCATATTTTTCAGGAAAAGTGACAAGAATTTTTTGTACTATTCGATTATTGAAAAACTCCTTACCCAACAATCTTACCTTGTTTACTATGTCCTCCACTTTTTAGAATAGTCTTTAATGGTTTCTGGCTCCTTCATTTTCTGCATTTCAAACTCTCTAATCAAATTGAGCACCTGCATATTTTTTTTTCTTTCATTATCGTGGTATTCTTTCTTGAGGTAGTCCCAAATTTCTTTTGCTGACGCAAAATTCATGATTGTTGTAAATATTTTACTTGAAACAACAGAGAAAAGACATGTTTTAGCTTGATTTCATTGTCTTCTTCTCTTTATGAGTCTTTAGTTGATTCATTGTTGGATTTGCTAGCAATGATGGAACATCATAATCTTCTTCTAAGGCTTCTGAAAGATCCATCACATCAATATAGACTATTATTCTAACAGCCCACAGCTTGATAGTATAGACTATTATTCTAACAGCCCACAGCTTGATAGTTATCACCGTCAAAAATTGGTGGAACAATGCAAGAAAATGACATTGTGTCAGCTTCCATGTCTAAAGTTTATATGTTTCTCTCAATTCATAGATCCCTTAAGATAAGAGCTTTGATACCAATTATTGGTATTTTAGTTAAAAAATATGAAACACAGAAGATGTGAAAGAAAGATATATTAGAAGCACACAATAATCTGTTTATTGTTCAGATTATATAGCAAAAAAAAAAACAGAAACCTATTAAACTCACTCCAAAAATCATACCACAAACACTTAACTTACTCCTAAAATCATGCCACAAACACTTAACTTACTCCTAAAATCATGCCACAAACACTTAACTTACTCCTAAAATCATGTAACAAAAAATTAAAAATCCCTAAAGACTTAGTCTACAAACCTATTATTAAGCAAGTCTAAGGCACATTCTCAACAACGATTAAAGTAATATGTTGCCTAAGTTCCTCACCAATTAGGAAATAAAGGTATTGGATCCTTCCACCAAACCAAACAAGATAAGGAACAAGGGAAATATTTTATTAGAGAAGTCATCAGTATGATTATGTGTAATGGTGAAGAATAAGTGCTTTGAGATCCAAGAGAATTGCACTCTTGATAAGAGTTACGTATATCATTACTTCTTTAAAATGACTTCGCAGTATAAAATCATGTCATGTTGAGTTCAATGATAATGATGAGGAAATAGTCATAAATGAAAAATGAAATAACATTTTGGTAGTTATGACAACCACTCTGGGATATCAGGTTAAAAGAATTCTAGTAAATAGTAGTAATGCATTGGAAGTCTTACATTAAGATGCTTTCAAAAAATGCAATTAAAAGAGACAACCTTAAAAAAAGCAAAATGTATATTTTTTTGTTAAACCAATTCAAGTGAAGGGCTTGATTACTTTTCTATTTTTAATCGAAGATAGTGATTGCACAATTTAGAAATGGTAGAATTTTTTTGTAATGGACCATCCTTTAGCATACAACATTATTTTTGGCCATCCAATCATGCATATGGCTAAAATGGTTGTGGCCACATTTTGAATAAGAATAAAGTTCGCCACCTTGGTTAGGGTCAGACACACAAGCTCATATAAACTAGCGACCAATCAATGCCACATTATGTCCTTCTAGTTAACTCAGTAAAAAGTCAAAAGTTGGGGGACCTAAAAAGGTGTGTTCCAATACTTATGATGCTAGTCTGGTGAATAAGCTCAAGTCAATTTAATTGATAAAACCATGATGAATTTGGAAATTTTGGATATTAGAGTTGAAGCAAGGTTAAATAAGGTTAGTGCTAGTAGAACAAATTGAAGCCTTATGCTTATGAGGAAGATAAGACAATTGAAATCTCTATTTTAGCTTTGATGTTTACATATATTTATTCCCAAATGCCAAGTACCAATACTTAGGAATAATGTGTCAATATTTTGAGTTCAATTTCTTATGATTCACTATTTTAAGTTCAATATTTGTAGGTATTGGTACCCCTGATGTAGGTATTGATACTTAATTGTAATTGTAATAGCTCATTTTTCAATGGTGTAGAAAATAGTAGTTTCGGGACCACAATTTTGACTAGAGTCCATAGATATATTTAATTAATATTTATGATTTAAATATATTATAATAATGAATAGTGTTTTAATAGATTTTATTAATTGGTAAGTTAGTTAAGGAACAAGTGGTGCATACTGAAAGTCAAGTGATTTTGGAAAATGAGGTATCAGGACCTCGTTCCTGTAAATCGAGCTGGTGAATATTTTTATTAAATATATACGGATCAGTTATATGGGTGAATTGAAGTTTGGTCTAAAAATTTTAGTGATTCAATAGTTAATTAAGGAAAAAGGACTAAATCGTAAAAGACATAAAACTTGATCATTATTTAATTTTATTAATTGAAAGGCTTAATTGATAAAAGTGGGGGATTTAAGGGGCAAATATACCCTTTCTAAAGCAAGTGGACGGTTAATGCATGATTTTACTAGTTTTATATGTTAACTTTATATTAAATTAAAATTAAAATAATAAAAAGGTTAAAATAATAACAGTAAAATAAATGAAACATGAAAAAAAAACATTGAAATTATCATTCTTTATCTTCCTCTAGCCGAAAAAGCCATTGGAGAAGCTTGGAGCATTCAACCTTTATCTTTTTCTTGCATGTAAGTTTAATTAAGGTCCATTTTTTATATTTTTTATGTTCTTGAGATCGTTGCAGTTAGGTCCAGTTAACTCGTATCTCCACTTTCAAAATTGTCAAAGGTTTTAAAAGTTTTCATTGATTTTAATTCAAGTTTTTGAATGTGTGGTAGATTTTGGAGCTTAGAAATGAAATAGGATTAATTTGTTAAGTGAATTTTGTTAGTTTTGCATTTAAGGACTAATATGTAAAAATGTTAAATTTAGCATGAAAATATTGTAATTTTCAAGTGATTGAAGGCTGGTTATGGATGAAATTAGAATCAGATATGTGTATTGGAGCTGAAATGTGAAATTTTAATAGTTTCAGCTTTAGGGACTAAATTGAACAAAGTGTAAATGTTTAGGGACAATTTGTAAAATGGAATTTATAAGTCATATGCATAAAAATGAATATGATAATGCATTTTAATTTAATAAATTGAATTTAATTATTATATAGATCAAAGATTGAACCATACAGAGTAAAACTGAGAAAAAGGGAAAATTGCAGAATAGTCTCTACAAACAAATTGTTTGTTGGTTGTATTAGGTAAGTTCATATGATAAGTTTTTCGTTAAATTTTTTTGTATTTAAAATTATAATTTTAAATATATTTAATTGAAATTCTGGTCTTTTAGACTTCAGTACAAAAAGGTGAGATAAAAGATTAAATTAAACAGAATTGAAGATAGTATAATTCGATAAACTAAGAAATTGACCTTGAATTGGATTGAAATAAGTTATTGTATGTGATAAAGTCATGATTTGATAAAAATAAGTTGAATTGATTCGGTTTAAATTGGTTGTATGTGAAAATAACTTAATTGAATAGATTCAAAAATATCAAACATTATTTGAAATGTGGAATTAAGCTAATGTGGTGATGAGGTGTGATATATGTATGGAATTCTTGATTTGGTTGGTTGATAATAAATTGAGTAATGAATACCCTATTAACTATTCTGGTAGAGTCGGATATAGTTGACATGTCATAGGATAGAAAGAGTTCAGGGGTACCTCGACTACGAGTCGATGAGGTACTGGGTGCCAAATTGCTTCAGTTATACCGATGAGACACTGGGTATCAAACTATTTGGTAAGCGTTGGACGTGACTATTTGTTTCAGATTTATCCGATGAGGCGCTTGGTGCTAAACTAGTGTGTCAGTTGGATTTGTGTATCTGTCCGAGTTCGAGTTGTGTTAATAGGGAGATAATAAGATAAAAAAAAAAGAGAAAATAATGGTAATAAATAAACATTTGAAATCCATGAAATCATAAAATTTAATGTGAGATGTGGTATTCGATATTGAGATGGCAAATGTGTAAAAAATGGAAGGAAAAATGTGAAATGAAATGTCTATTTGTGAAATGTGATGATATGATCATTGAATGATATATATATTGAGAATCAGTTATATAAGCCCAGGGGGAAAATATGAAAACATGATAAATTGATGAATGTGATTTAGAATTTGTATTATGGAATAAAGTAGTGATTGATATTTAATTGGCATTCAATACCTATTTGGTATAAAGATGAATTATTATGTTTTGGATTGAGAATTCAAATTATTATTGGCATTCAATATCTATTTAGTATAAAGATGAATTATTATGTTTTGGATTGAAAATTCAAATTATTAAATGGAAATCAATGATTGGCATTAATTTGAAATGGGATGAATTGTAGATAAATAGATTTTATGATAAGTTAAGGTTAGGGGTGAGCGTTTGATCGAATCGAATGAAAAAATTTTGAGTTAATCGAGTTGACGAATCATATTTTATCATCCTAATTTGATTTGAAATTTTCTCGAATCGAGTCGAGTGAGATGGAATTGGAATCGAATCGAATCGAATATATTTGTTCGAGTTAAATTTTAAAAAATAATTTTGGGTCCTTGTAACCACTGTCATCCATCATAATAAAATTTGTCCACCCTAATCAAAATTTTTATTAACTTTCATCACCTCATAATTTATTTATTAATCTTTTATATACGGGTTAGCTTCTTTGCTTGCTTAGTTGTTTCAATTAACTTCAGATTCTTGTCACTATGTATTTTGGAATTAAAAAATATATTAAATGTAAAAATATGTAATGACACAAAATTCACGGGCATCGAAGCCTTCGTCTTAGTAAACCAAGTTCGTAGATAATTATTAGAAATACTTATAAGTCTAGTGGTGTGTCTAATTAGTTTTTTATTAAATGAATTTAGCTTAATTAAGAGTAATTAGCAAAAAGGACTATAGTGAATAAAGGGTAGAAGTCTAATTATAGATTGAAAGAAAATTCAAGGGACTAAATAAGCAATTAAACCATAAATGTGACATGTACCTAGGTTATATACATGGGTCATATGATTTTGGTTATAAAGTATGGATGGTTTGCAATGTTTTGAATTTAGTCTAAGTGAAATGGTAAAGAGTATACTATAAAATTTAAATGGAAAATGAATGAAGTTATTAGTAAACTTTGAATTATTTTATGAATGTTTAATTATTAAATTATTGTGTTAATGAATTGGTTATGATTTAGGTGTATTTAAATATTGTTTTGGTTGTGTCATTGGTTTTAGATTGGTTGTGGTTTGAAATTGCAGGAAAGGTTAGATGTTTATAAAGGGGTTATATTGAGTTCACACAAAAAAAAATTTACAAAAAATTTCTGGAGCATCCAATCAAGTCCCGATTCACTTCAAATTCGTAATTTGGGCCTCAAAGGTCCATGAAAGGGACTTAATGAATATATTATATTATAAATGTTAATAAAATTGTATAATATTTGTAAGTTGTCCATAATGTTTGGTAATGCTCTATAACCCCGATCTGGTGACGATTTAGGGTTAGGAGGTGTTACAAAATGTGATTTTTTAATAAAAAGTTATTTTAAAGATAAATTGTGAAATTAATACCAATATAAAATTTTAACATGAATATTTAATGGCATAATTAATAATTCAATTTTAATATAAATATTCAATATGACTAAACAATTTAATAATATAAATAATATAAAATGTGAAATTTAATTTAATAATATAAATAGTAGATATAAATAAAATTATTACTATTTATGTTTAGTGATTTTTTTGGATAATTTTGATTTTTTTTAGAATAAAGGGTGAAAAGTAAAAGTTTAGGGGGAAAATAAAAAGTTTTGGGGAATAAAAGTTTGAGGGAAAGTAAATGGGGGAGTAAAATTTTGGAGGGAAAATATTAAAAAAAAAATTGGGGTGGGGATTGGTTTGGGGTAGATAGGAGGTGGGATGGGAAGTAAAAATTTTAGGGGGAAAGTGGGAGGGAGTAAAACTTTTGGGGGAAAATAAAAGGTTTTGAGGGTTTTTGGGAGTAAAATTTTGAGAAAAAGTAAATGGGAGAGTAAAATTTTGGTGGGAATGGATTTTGGGTAGATTGGGGGGTTGGGATGAAAGGGGAGTAAAAGTTTTGGGGGGAAAATGGGAAGGAGTAAAAGTTTTGAGGGAAAAGTAAAAAGGTTTGGGAGTTTGGGGTAAAAATGTAAAATATTATGGTTTGATATTCGAATTATTTGAATTATTCGAGTTATTCGAATTCGAAAACTCAACTCGATTCGAACTTGAAATTCGAAAAAAAATTCGAGTTGACTCGAATAACTCAACTAGTTTAACTCAAAATTCAAATTTTTTTTATTTTTTAAAGTCGAATCGAGTTTTGCTCACCCCTAATTAAGATAGTAAATTGATTTCAATGATTATTTGTTTTTTGAATGGTAATGAAATGTTGAACTCACGTTTTTGATTTGTGATTTCCAATGATAGACAAAATTTATCAAGCTAAGTAGCATGTAGTGTATAATTATAACCTGAGGTAATTTATTTGGTTTTAATATCTGTGTACTTACTAAGCAATTGTTTTGCTTACTCCTTGGTTTCCTTTCTCCTTGTAGTGACAACTTGTGGAACGTGTCAGACGGATCATCAAGAAAGTTACATTATCCTGGTATAGATTTAGTAGTCTTTTTATCATATAAAACTTGGTTTTTGTGGCATGTATATAGGAAAATTGCTTCTTCTTCTTTTTTTCAATCTTGAATTTGTGTTTTAAATGGTTATATGATATGTACATATGCTATTTTGGGTTGATGGTTTAAAGTATTATGTTGAAGTTGTAATTTATTATAGTGGTTGTCATGCATAAGGATGAATTTAATGATTACTATGGTATGTATATAGGGTAAATCATTATAGTATGTGTGGTGATGGTATGCTTGATTTTGGATCATAAATTGGTTGGGAAATGAAAATTTTTGGGTGAAATGTATAATTAATGTGTTAGTTGATGGTTGTAGTATATGTATCCATTAAATTAAATTCTTTCAATGATATGGTAAGTTTTGATTATGTACAAAGGTAAATTGTACTATGATGATGCATTGTTCTATGTATAATTGAGTTTAAGTTTTGAATTTGGTTGTGATGGTTCCAAATGGCATATTGGTTAGTATTAGGATAATGGTACCTAATTGCATACTTAGTTATTAATTATAATAGGTAAGATAGTTAATAGATCATGGCCGAATTATGGCATGTTTGTAATGGATTGAATGAGTTTTATGTATTGAATGATTTTTATGCAGGCCATATGTGTACCTATTTGTATCCATGAATTAGAATATAGGTTTGGGCATGAAATAAAATTTCAAACTTGTGATTTTGACCATCTGGATAAAACTATCAATACCAAGGACCAATGTATCGATACTTGACCAAATGAATAGTGTTTTCAAATTACAGAATACCAAAACGGTATCAAAATTGATTTTGGTATCGATACCTATCTTAAAAATACCGACACTTAGTTCAAAGTTTTAAAAATTTTACAATTTGGTCTGTTTTCATGCTCGAATCTAATCTATCGTGTTTTAAAGCTCAACTTAGTCCCTTTTTTTAATAATTAATATGTGTATTTATATTTTGTTCAAAAAAATGTGTATTTATATGATCGTTCAATGTTTTAAATTGCATGTGGTTGTTTCAGATTTAATCGTAGCATCTCGTAGCTTGGGCCTGGCAATCGGACCGGGTATGGGTTGTTACAGTAATGAGGCCTAAGTTTGACATTCTAAGGTCTCTTTACTTGAAGTAAATCATTAACACTATATTTACGTGGGATGTACACTAACCTTCATATATGGTCCTTAACACTGTTTTAACTATCGAATAGATGTAGTAACTCAATTATAAAAACATAACAAACTTTAATGTCACATCTCTCACCAAACCGTACACATGACTACTTACCTATTTATGGTTTTAAGCAACTAAGACATGCTCATAATGGTTAAAACAGCATAACTAAGTTATTCCTAATATGGAAAAGACTATCACATTGTATTGTGATAATTGTGTGGTAATAGCTAATATTAAAGAAACCAAAAATCATAAATGGATAAAAAATTTGATAGAAAAATCACATTATACGGGAGGTAATGGCAGGTAGAATAGTGGATGTAGTTAAAGTTACATCTGAGGACAACCTTACTAATACATTTAGCAAGACTCAGGTAGCTAGGAGTTTTAGGAAACATATAGAGGTATAAGCATGCAAAATATGACTCATCTACTTCACTTGGGCAAGTAGGAGATTGTTAGGATCTAGTGCCCTTAGTGTAGTTATTTCCTCATTAATGCTTGTAACTTTTTGAACAGATTGATAAATAAAATTCCATTGTTTAAATTGTTATCTATCATATACTTTTCCTCAAAGGTTTTTGCATGAAAAGCAAAATGCATAAGAAAATATTGGCTCACTAATTACCTAACATTTAACTAATATCATGTTCCATCATGTTGTCGGATCATGATACGAGAAGACAACTTCGAGTAGCGTGTAATCTAAGTGGTCTATAGTTAGAAGAATCAAAACTGAGCAAATTGATTCAAGGTACTATTATGTTTCTATTACGTCTAATTAGAGGGATACCTTATCTTGGATATCGAAGCGAGTGACTTCCAGAAAGATAGATACATAGGTGTCATTGTCTAGACTGACAATACCTTAGATAGAATGATGCGTGCTCGTATTCATGAATCAATTACAAGATGCTGAATTTCCCAATCGTCTAACTTTCGTATCATCTCGATTTGGAATTCAAAGTGGAATTGTGAATATTAGAAACTAGGCTGATTAAAATAACGAAAAGGGTTTTGATTGATTAACTTGCACGAATCTGACACATAGAAAAGAATCAACAATATAAATGATATTGACCCTATTTCTATATAATGAAATAACAAACAAGTCTTTGAAGCAGTAAATTGTGACCCGCTATTTAGCAAAATAGGAACCAAAGTATGTTAGAATGCCACATTTCAAGACAAAGAAAGAAAGGAAGTGATAAGTTCAGAAGAAAAGGGTTTGACGCCACAATAAGTACCTTGATAAGTCCAAGTGTAACACCCCTGACCCGTATCGGTCGCCGGACTAGGGTTAAAGGCATTACCAGTCGAATCAAAACATTTTACATTCATATCACAAACATTATCGCATTATATTTCAAACATAAATATTAAGTCCCTTGCATAGATCATTGAGACCTTAAACATGCATTAGAAAAGGGTTGGGACTAAACCGATCTATACAAAAAAAATTCAAAGTTTAAACATTTTCAAAGATATATAGGTCACACGCCTGTGTGAACAGGCCGTGTGCCTCACACGGCATCAGACGCTCCCGTGTGTCTAAGTCGTGTCAAAACAAAGCATACATACTGACTTGCACACACGGCCACAAGACATGCCCGTGTGCCTTGGCCGTGATCGATACTGACTTACAAACGTAGGGTACCCTAGGGGACACATGACCGTGCAACATGATCGTGTGCCACACATGGCTGAGACACACGCCCATGTCTCTACCCGTGTGGACAAAAATAGGCCATTTGAAAAGCCAATTTGCCACCCAATTGGGTCAAACCTATAAGCTTCAAAACAAGCACATTTGCATAACAATTTAAGCCAAATTCAATACTAAAATGTACATCATTCATGCCATAATATTAACAACTAATTTCAAGCCCATATCACATACCAATTCAAGTCATTCCATAAGTCAAAAACATACCAAAACCTTGCCAAACTTACCACTATCAAATACAAAACATGATCGAATCATTTTAACCAAAAATGACATAACAAACATAATTCATACTTATGCATATACCATGGCCTATTCAAACAAACCACATATATAATCACCAATACCGAATTACCAAAACCAAGCACATCAAACATTTTAATCAAGAACATATACAAAACCAAACTTAAGCATAATAATCAAGCCATTTTCGCATGGCTTTATATACATACACTTCCAAAATAAACAAATTCCAAGGCTAGCCTATACATGCCATACTTTCAAGTTCAACTTATAAAAGTACTGAAAAAGTCAATAGTGTGATAGACTTTGCTGATGATCCCCGAGCTCGTATCTAGACTTCAAAATCTATAAAATAGAGGCAAACATAAACACACATAGAGTAAGCTTTATAGCTTAGTAAGTTATAAGCAAATAATCAACTCATTTAAACCAAACCAACTATACTATCATAATCACATTAAATCTCAAACTTACGATTTCATGTATATCATATACTTTCACATATAAATTTATTCATGACCATTTGTACATATATATATTAACAAAGTATCATTCAGTTTCAAAGCCAAAATATTATTATAACCAAGTACATTTACATACTTATACACATACTCATGAATCAAATATAACATTACATGCATAAACATAACATATGGCCGAATATACCTCACAAATGCACATATGTTCACATTAGTAACTTATATAATTTGCATCTAATATCTAATGGTCAACTTACCTTATTTTCAAATGGGAAATCAACCAACTCATACCTGATCATTTTAGCTCGTTTTACACATTTGATCACAACTTATCGTTGCCCGATGAACCATTCAAAATTGGATAGGACACTCAAATAATCACATATATTGTACAATTCCAACATCCTAGATGTGGTCTTACATGTAATCACATATCGATGCCACTGTCCCAGACAGGGTCTTACTCGCACACATATATCGGAGTCACATATCGATGCCAACGTAAAAAATGTGGTCTTACTCGCACACATATATCGATGCATTGGTCTTACTCGCCCATCACATATCAGAATCCTATGTCATGACATATGTATCTTAGATATTTCTAAGGTTCACATAGGGCTTTCGGACATCGTACCTCAGTCGAAACGAATTTGTAAACATAGCTCCCAAGCATATTTACTTTCGGCTAACACATATATATTTCCACTTAGTTCATTTTAGCATATAAAATTAATATTTATTTAAAATTAACAATATCTATTTGCTTATAAACTTACCTCGGATGATGAAAATCGGAACAGGACGGCTAATCAACAACTTTAGTTTTCCCCCGATCTAAATCTGATTTCTTTGATTCTTGATCTAAACATATTCAAATTAAATCATTCAAACATATTTTCACTCAATTTAGTATAAAAACACGTAAATGAGCAAATTACCATTTTACCCCTGACATTTTACACTTTTTACAATTTAGTCCAAATCTCACAAAACACAAAATATGAAAAATTTCAATATATCATGCTTAGGCCGAATCTTCCTTATATTCATACAAGTCCATACATTTTATTTATTTCATATTTTAGTCCCTCAATTTACTATTTTTGTAATTTAGTCCTAATTACTCAAAATCACCAAAAATTCCAATACAAAACATGTTAATCTAAAACATATCTTTCATATTTCATCAACTATCATCACAAAGCTTAAATATTCATCAATGGCATAACTCAAAATATTCATCAAAATAAAAAATTCAAGCATGGGCTTTGTAGGTAACATAGCAACGATATCAAAAACGTAAAAATTATCAAAAACTGAACTAAAACTCACCTTGAATCAAGCTTGGACAATGGCCGAATACCTAAGCTTTGTTTTCTTTTTCTTTTCTTTAGTTTCGATCATGAAAGAAATAATGAAAAAATGGTTTTTAATTATGTTTTAATATAACATATAATAACATTTTAATCATTTTACTTATTTAACCTTATAATAAAATTTTAAACCTTTTTAATTCATGGTTATAACCATCCACTACATAATCTTATGGTCAAATTGCATTTTAAATGCCTCCATTTAAAAAGACAACAACAATTCGGCCCTTGTAACGCCCCTCGCCCATATCCGATACCGGAACAGGGTTCGAGGTATTACCTGACTAAAATTCAATCAACTATATAAAACTGGGTTATGAAATCTTAAACAATTTAAAAACTCTTCTTTGCACATGCAAGCTATCCCAAACATGGCTTACGAGACCCAAAATATACATCCGGGGTGGTTCGGAGCCCAACTAAGAATTCATGAAAAACTTTGAAAATCTCATGCACCAAGATTCCACACACTCGTGTGGGTATAAAGCACGCGACCGTATGCTAGGGACATGCCCATGTTCCAAACCCATGCCTGAAAACCTGGGTATTCTGCCAAAACCACACGGCCCAAGCACACACCCGTGCCCTATAACCGTGTCCTTCACACGGCTGAGACACATGGCCTTGTCTCTTGCCCGTGTACTACTAGTATGCATACTGACTTTATGGCACGGCATGGACACACGCCCGTGTGGCCTGCCCTGTGCTAAAATGACTTTAAAATTTTAAGTGTAGGGGATGCACGGCCATAACACACGCCCATGGGTGTGAACCGTGTGTCACACACGGACTAGACACACATCCGTATGTCTTACACGTGTGGACAAACTAGGCTATTTCCCGAGCCCTTTTGTCACCCATTTTGCACAACCTACACAAGATCATTTCAATATACAAATCTCTTCACAATGGACACTAATTTATCCATAGAAAGAACATCATACGCATTCATAAAAATGAATAATAACCATTATTCTGGGCTTGATACAAAATAAAGGGCTTTTGACTTAAGCCAAAATACATAAACAATTCTCATGATGAAACATCCTAGTCTAGCCCTATACATGCCACCTTCAAAATATAAATCAAACTATACCGAATGTTGCGGACAATAGTGTGATCGATATCTCTGACTTTAAGGAATCCTTAAGCTAGCTTGGAGACACTGAAAGAAGAGGGAAAGGAAAGAGGGTAAGCATAAAGCTTAGTAAGTTGCATATAAATAAATATACAACAATAATCTCACCATTAGTCATCATACTTATAGCTCAAAAGTAAACATAATCTGACTTACTCATTGTCATCTACTAGAGTCACAATTTCTAATTAGGCTTGTTACTCATGCTTACCATATAGGTACCTGTAACACTCACAATATGATCATTCTTTCTTTATCAAAATTGATCTATAACTCTCACCATTGAAACATTTGGAATACTACTGGATATTCTATGAACCTTCAACATGGGATATATTGCCGATGCAATGTTCCAGACATGGTCTTACACTGGCTCTTATATATACGTGCTAATGTATGTCCCAGACATGTCTTACACTAGCACAACTGTTAGCCGACGCGTCGTCCCGCATACGCCTTACATCGCTATCTCTCTGTTGAGGCCGATGCATGTCCCGGACATGTCTTACATCGCAGCGATCTGTCGTGCCGATGCCATCCCGCACATGGTCTTACACTGGCTATTATAGTGTGGCTGATGCATGTCCCAGACATGTCTTACACTAGCCCTCGTCTAGAAGTCGATGCCATGTCCCAGACATGGTCTTACATTGGCTCTCAGAATGTGGTTGAAGCATGTCCCAGACATGTCTTACACTGGCACACAAATCACCTAATGCCATGGCACGAATATCCAGTTCGTATCCTAATGTTTCAACGGAATACTTCTATTATCTCAAATATTACTATGCACTCTCAAATTATAACTTAACAACTCATACAACATCAATTCAATGGCTATATGGACACAATTATTAACAGTGTAGTTGTATTATTTACATACAACTTACCTTAGTTTACAAAAAGTACTTGACTATTCAGTTTAGTCGGTTTGTTTAGCCTTCCCCCGATCTAGGTTTGGATTTGGTAAATATTGATCTACAATGAAAATATGCACTCATTTAGTCACAAATTATAATTAGGCAATCATAAATTTACATATTTGGTAAAATGACCATTTTGCCCCTAGACTTTGACAAAATAACCATTTTACCCCTATGCCTGAAAATCGATTTTCATCAAATTTCTTTGTATATTAAGCCTAACTGAACTATTTTTACTCTTATATAAACTTTAAAATATCACTATTTCACATACTTATTAACTATTTTACAACTTATGCAAAATAGTCCCTTTAGGTGTTTTCATGCTAACACATTTCACAAAAGTTGTTTATAACACAACTAGGACTCATATTCTTCCATAAAAACTTAATAAACATCATAAATACATCCATGGAAAAATCATAAACTCTTCACCATTTGCAAGATATCACCCTCAATTGAAAACTCATGCTTCAAAGGTCTCAAAATGCAAAAACCATCAACAAAGGGTGTGGGAATCACTTACTTGTAAGGCTTAATGTTGCTGCAAGTTTTTGAAGCTCAAAACCCCAAAAATGGCTGATATTTTGAGTGGTAAAGAAGAAGATGAGAAGGTGATATCATCCTTTTCTTATTTATATCTACTTTAGTCAAAATTTGGTCACCTAATCCCACCAAAAGTTGAAATTTTGACCACACATGACTCCCATGGCCGGCCACCCTATTTCTAGGGGTCTAATTGCCCTTTTAAAACCCCAAAATTATATTCTCTAGCTATTTAACACATTTGGGTACTAAAATGCAACTTTTACTTTTTATGCGATTTAGTCATTTTTCGCAATCGAGCTAGAAAACATTAAAATTGACTCACCAAATTTTTCGTGCACTACTAGAATCATATTATAACCACATAGAAATAATAAAATAATTTTTTTAACTTCAAATTTGTGGTCCCGAGACCACTGTTCTAACTAGGCCCTAAATCAGGCTGTTACAGCCCTTACACATTAAACTATCAAGTTTTCATTTTACACGATTAAGCCTTTTTATTTAATCTGACACTCAAATGACAAAATTAAATCACAAAAATTTCACACATATAAATTCACACATGATAAACAAATAAAATAATTTTTTAAATATTTTTCTGACTCGAATTCGTGGTCCCCAAACCTCCATTCTGAATAGGTCTAAATCGAGCTGTTACACCAAGTAATTTTGATCAAGAACAATGAGATACAATTCTCGCATAAACTCAAAATTATTCATTCATTATAGTCTAACCAAAATAATGTTCTCTTACAAACTATTTACAGGCAATATTATGACTATTCGATGCTTATGAAGGACCTTTCAACTTCAGCATTTAACTATGTTAATACAAGCTTTTAAATTCATTTTAATTCATGTTGGAAAGCCAATAGGTCATATCTTTTCACTTGATTTTGGTATAGTTAAAAAGGCATGTCTCTTCACTTTATTAATGACTTAATGATACATTAATGTGTTGTTTGTGTCCCTTCATCTCCCTTAAACTGAATGTCAAAAGATTTGTGCATTCATCTCTTTAATTGGCTCCTTAACTAGCTTTGAGTGCTTAAAAACCGAACAGATTTTAATAGCCACTCTTGGACCATTTGAACAACCACCATAATGAGCTTTGAAGGCTTGAAAAAATCCAAGCTTGAAGAGTCAATTAGCCATGTGAATAATCACCTACAAGATAGATAATTAAGTATTAAGGACACTCATAAAAATTAGCACACTATAAACACTCATACACAAATTTATTAATGAACATGGAACTCAAACCATACTTTCTTAACATCTTATTTATGATGATAATTACCATACTATGCATTAAAAGTAACAGCCAAATTAAACAAACTTCACACATTTACTAGCTCATGCTTAAACTAAATGAACAAACAAGATGCTTAAATGTAAGGCTTATGTAAGATGCAAACTAAATGAACAAATGAGTTACTTAATGCAAGACTTAATTTAAAAAACAAACTTTATTAACATGTAAGATTCTTTAATGCATGACTTAATAAAAGTCGCAATTTAAAGATGCAGATAAATAATGCAAAATATTAATTAAAGACGCAAACTTAATAATCAAGACATAATTAAAAGTTGTAGAATTAATTAAACTAAACTAACAGCCACATGCAAAATATTGCATGGACTTGGAACATTATTTTGGATCCAATAAGGTTTGGACATCTCATATTCGACCCAAACTTGTTGAAGCAGGCCCATCATTACCTTTTTAAGCTTCTTGGATCTAGCACGCGTTATAGGCCCGATAGAAATTTCAATTGGATCTTCTCTTAAAATGGGTATCTTGGAGTTTGGTCCACTTGATGAGCTCGAGTGCACTTCAATCATTCTCGTGCATGTATCATCCCCTCCCATCTTTAAAATGATTTGCCCTCAAATTAGTCCATTTTCTCGTGAAAAGCCTTTTAAGATCACGAACCCCTTTGTTCATGAACTTGACAAAGTCGCTTCTAAAAACTTGAGAATTACACGTGGTTCGAAAAGAAAGAAGATTATTTGCATACTCTCCCTCTTTAGAAGGGTACCATTTCAAATTATCACCTACATAGGCATGAAACAAACTAGTGACATTATGAATTATAAACACAAAATAGCTTTCCAAAATCCTATTAAAATATGGAACACCTAAACCAATGTCGAGATCAAAAATATAAGTTGGTCTTACTTTTCAAAATGAATCAAAAGTTTCATCAATGGCAACAAAGCAAGATCACAAAGCATTCAAAAGTTATAATCATGGAAAACAAAGTTCCATGGCTCGAATCCCCTGAACAATAATATAGAATCACAATCTCCCGGATTGAAGGTTTGATTTTGCATTTGCGACTCATCACAGTTCAAATACTTTGTTTTTAGATTTAAAGATAAAACATCAAACAAGTAAAAATTGTTCACACATTTATTCAAACAAAAATTACGATGCTTGATTTCTCTCAATAACAATTCAGAATAACAAGCTTCGGGTTTAGACACATGATTTTGATCACTATTTCTAAAATGCAGTAAAAGTTTTTTTTTACTAATAATTCATACATGCTAAACAAAAAGGATTTAAGCATACACACATTCAAACAACCAAACCTCTCAAATTTCATCCGAATAGGCATGAACTTACATAAAGATTTCGCACAAAGATTTAAAGAATTCACATAACCATCACAATCAAACAAATTAAGCTTTTTATGTGAAATTTCTTTATCACATGACCTGTAACATGCCAAAAATCGAGGGTTAGTAGAATTGGGTTTGTGAATCAAGAGAGAATGGTGATGCCTTAATTTTTGAGATTATCTATGCATCTTTAGGAAATAAATGAGGTATTGGTTTGTTGGTTAAGTATTAGTGAAATGTTCCTTGAAATCTAAGTTCAAATCCCTTCTCTCTCACCATTTTTATTATTTTGCAAATTTTTCCTTAAACCCTAGTTTGTGACATGTCTTATTTTTTTATAAATAAATATTTCAAAATCAAGAATGAGTTATTTGTTTGATGGTTATTTATCATGGGTCCATAATTAATCCTATGTATGGATCTTTAGGATTGGTGTATTCTTTTCTATCCTATATACCACGATTTCGGATCATGGATCAAGCCAAGCATATAACTTCTTCTACCCATCCTGTATGTTGTCCTTTTGGCTCTGTGTTGGAATAGAAACTTATTGTATTGTATTAGTGGATGAGATTTTACGAAAAAGGTTCTTGATAGGAGAAAAAGTTCTTTTTTTTTCAGTTTTTTCAGTGCGAATTTTACACAACATGGGGAAATCACTATTTCTAATTGAAATTTGATATTTCTAATTCAAAAGAAAAAAAAGGCTCTATCATATATAATGAACTGCTACTCCAGGTTCTCACAAAAAAAAAGAGAATCGTTTCTTTCAATATTCACTCGTTGTTCATTAATAACCCTAGTGATTGTATCTAGTATGCATATTCTGATAGGAAATAAAATATTCAATTGATTTTTCATCGAATGACTATTCATCTACTGTACTTTCATTAATAACCCTAGTTATCATAATTCTAGTTATATGAATAATGGATCGAAAAATGATGAGCCCAACTATCATTTTAACTTGTATGATAATGATACTAACTATGGTTGGAATAATCACATTAATAGTTGTATTGACTCTTATCTTCGTTCTCAAATCTGTATTGATAGTTCCATTTTAAGTCGTAGTGACAATTCCAATGATAATTATATTTATAATTACATTTGAGGCGAAGGTGGAAATAGTAGTGAAGGCAAGAATTTCGATATAATAACTCGTGAAAATGGTAATGATTTAACTCTAAAAGAAAGTTCTAATGATCTTGATCTATACAAGGATTTGTGGGTTCAATGCGAATGCGAAAATTGTTATGGAGTAAATTATAAGAAATCGCTTAATTCAAAAATGAATATGTGTGAATAATGTGGATATCATTTGAAAATGAGGAGTTCAGATAGAATCAAACTTTTAATTGATCCAGGCACTTAGGGTCCTATGGATGAAGACATGATCTCTCTGGATCCCATTGAATTTCAGTCTGAAGAAGAGCTTTATAAATATCGTATTGATTTTTATCAAAGAAAGACAGGATTAACTGAGGCTATTCAAACAGGCATGGGTCAACTAAATGGTATTCCTATAGTAATCGGGGTTATGGATTTTTAGTTTATGGGGGGGAGTATGGGATCCGTAGTAGGCGAGAAAATCACCCGTTTGATCGAATATGCTACCAATAATTTTTTACCTCTTATTCTAGTGTGTGCTTCCGGAGGAGCACGCATGCAAGAAGGAAGTTTGAGCTTGATGAAAATGGCTAAAATATCTTCCGCTTTATATGATTATCAATCAAATAAAAAGTTATTTTATGTATCAATTCTTACATCTCCTACTACCAGTGGAGTGACCGCGAGTTTTGGTATGTTGGGGGATATCATTATTGCTGAACCCAATGCCTATATTGCAATTGCGGATAAAAAAGTAATTGATCAAACATTGAATAAAACAATACCGGAAGGTTCATAGGTGGCTGAATATTTATTCCATAAGGGTTTATTCGATCCAATCGTACCGCGTAATCCTTTAAAAGGTGTTCTGAGTGAGTTAGTTCAGCTCCACGGTTTTTTTCCTTTGAATCAAAATTCAATCAAGTAGAGTCTTAAGTGAAATTTTTTTATTTGTAGTGAAAAAGGAGTTAGTTAGTTTATCAGAATCAAAGTCAAAGCCCATTACGCGGGCTTTGTCTTTGTGGCAAAAAAAGGAATTGTCGAAAAAAAATTATGTGGATAATTATTATTATCATTATCCGATATTACTAATGAGGAAACCTCTAGAAACAAGATAAAAAGCGAATTTTTCCTTTTGTGAAATGAAATTCAAATTTGGAGAGACAAATAAAACGAATTTGATCTTCCTCTATTGCGTATGTATATATAATTTAAATAGAGAAAAAATAGAATAGAAATAGAGAGTTTTGCATCTTTCTATATCTCTCAAAAATTCTAATTTTTAATAATAATCCCTGTTCTTGGGTCGGATTCTAACGAATCGAATCTTTCGAAAATTTGTAATAAACTCTTTCTTTTTTAAAATTAAATTCAAAAATTCAAATTAGAAGACAAGAACAATAGAATAATAAGAAAAGTAAGAATAAAGTAAGATAACAAAGAAAGTGGATTATCTTATCATATAGACCTATTTTATTTGATTTAGAAAGATGGGCAAGTCCTTTTATTTAATTCTACATTCCTTGCACTTATTAGATATCTATTAGATATATAGACTCACTTAGATAATATCTATTAGATATCGCTTAGATATATAGACTCGCAAGTCCTTTTATTTCGATATAATTAGTATAATATACGAATTATAATATAATCGTTATAAGATATATTTCTAACTAAACAATATAACAATAACAGGTACAAATATTAAATTGCGGTACCCATTTTATGACAACTTTCAGCAGTTTTCCCTCTATTTTTGTGCCTTTAGTAGGCCTAGTATTTCCGGTAATTGCAATGGTTTCTTTATCTTTGTATGTTCAAAAAACTAAGATTTTTTAGATTCGATGGGGCCAAGACCAAATCTTATCTATTTTTTTTCAAGACTTAGATGTCATGGATACCTATTTAGTAGAATATTGTATAACATCCAGCTTAACGAAACCAAACATAAATGAAAAAGCCCCTCTTATGCATACGTAAACATGGTATAGGGTTAAATGAATTATAGCAAGTGGATCGGTACCGAACGGGTGTATGAAATTAAAGTCTATATATCTAGTAGATCCGTATAGGCGATCATATAAAGGGGATGATTTTAGATTGAAGCAATTTGATGAATTCCTTCTAAAAGTTCATATCAAAATAGTACCAGTTGATGAGAGTTACTTCGGAAACAAAAAAAGTAAAGTCAAATTTTTTTGGTTATTCTCTCAATTTGAATAAAATGCAACTGGATCTAGTATGTATGAGTTGGCAATCAGAATCTATATGGATAGAATTTATAATGGGACTCAAAAAACAAGCAATTTTAGCTGGGCCTTTATCCTTCTTTTTGGTTCATTAGGGTTTTTATTAGTTGGAACTTCTAGTTGATATATTTATTTCCGTCTCAGCAAATAGTTTTTTTTCCACAAGGAATCGTGATGTATTTCTATGGGATCGCAGGCCTCTTTAATAGTTCCTATTTTTGGTACACGATTTTTTGGAATGTAGGCAGTGGTTATGATCGATTCGATAGAAAGGTGGGAATAGTATGTATTTTTCGTTGAGGTTTTCCTGGAAAAAATCATCGCATCTTTCTACGATTCCTTATGAAAGATATTCAATCCATCAGAATAGAAGTTAAAGAGGGTATTTATGCTCGTCGTGTCCTTTGTATGGAAATCAGAAACCAGGAGACCGTTCCCTTGACTCGTACTGATGACAATTTGACTCTGCGCGAAATTGAACAAAAAGCTGCTGAATTGGCCTATTTTTTACACGTACCAATTGAAGTCTTTTGAAATGAATTGCAGAATAAAAGCTTTCTCGCCGGGAGGAAAAAGCTCAATCTAAGAATCCTCTTTTTTCTATAGCAGAACTAAACTGAAGTTTCTTCAGAATGCCCATTCAAACCAAAGCGAACGTATACGGAAGAGTCATAACATAAAAAAACACTTTTTTTTGTCCACAAAAATGGTTTTTTATGCATCTGTAAATGGAAAACCACTTAACTTAATTCAGTAACAAAATAAGCAAGAAATCGAAATATTGGATTCATCTCATATATCAAAGTATTTCGAAATAAAGACTTTCGCTTTTTATTTTCAATATTTGGAGTTGATACGTTAGATACAGATAGATCATATCTTGTAAATTTTCTCCACTTTTCTTTTCTCAATCGGCCCTTCCCCTTTTATCCTTTCTTTTGTGCTCCTTAAGAACTAAAGAACTAAACAAGTGGATTTCTTTCTTATAACATAATGATAAACGTAATGATAACTTTTCTATCTTTTTTTGTCACTCATTTTTTATCAGCATAATATTTTTCCTAATTTTTTGTTTCCAATTAGTGCTGGACTCTAGACTATATATAGTTTAGATAACCTGCAAAAATTTTAGACATATTTGATTGCGATCTTGATATAGACAGGGCGCTCCTTCGTCTCAAAATCTGAATAGAACAATCTTTATTATTTGAAGTGATTCTTTCGGGCTGTTATCCTATTAATTCTAACAACTGATTGCAAAGTTGATCATTCGGACCTTTCAATTCATAGATGTGGATCTCAAACCTATGAATGGGGATATTCCTGAAACTCACAAAGAAAAAAGGAAGTGAGTTAGACAAAAAGAGAAGCAACTTGGACAAAAAGAGAAGTAACTTGGACAAAAAGAAACGAAGTGACTTAGACAAATCTTTTTTGTCGATAACCTCAGACCAATCAATCAAATATTGATTAATACGTAATCGATCGAACACTACTTGAAAATGGCTCTTCTGCTCAGAAACGAAATGTTCCAATTGCTCCTAAAAATTCTTGCTCCTATTGGACTATTTGTATCTATATGCATTAGGATCCCGATTCATGGATCTCTCGATCCGAGAAATCAAAATAAGAGGATCAAACCATTTCTTCTGACTCTTTTTCAAATTCGATAAATGTTGGTTGATCGTATATTTCATTATAGTTCTATGATTTAGAGTATGATTTCCTATTTGATCCCTTTGAATTCCATATTCGAAGATGTGATCGGATTGATTCCTTTTAATGAATCAATTCAATACATTTCTTATGTACCCATAGGTGCTATATTGGATTTGAATAAGATTTCGGATCAATCTATCTTGATTGAATGCCTCCATTATGTTGTTGCTAGCAAATACCACTATTTTTTTGTTTTGGATCTTCTAAATCATTCCCGCAGGAGATCCAGACCCATTTTTTTCTAATCCTTCGGTAAAAAGATTCATTTTCTTCATAAAAAATAGGAGGTAGAGCTGATAAAGATTTTTTTTTCGATTCATCCCTGGATTTGAAGACCTCATTCAAGAATTGTTTTTGATCCAATCCGTAGGAATCAATAGAAAAGGCAAATCCCTTATAATACACCAGATCCGACTCGGTTATTGATAGAGTGAATAGATCTGCCATTTCTTGAAATCTCTCTTCTGATTCAAAATCGTGGTGTAAAGTGTATCCTCCTGCTCAAGTTATGGAATAGATGAAATAAATCAAAAATGGATTTTTGTTCAAGAATGAAATCTTCATCGAATCGCCTTGATTCATCCTTGGATCCATATCACATCTCGGATCCGATGAAATAGGATGAATTGAGACGGTATTTTGTAAATATGTAATTATCTTGAATATACTAACTATTTCTTTATTTTTCGATCGCCGAAGGGACAAAAGAAACATCTTGTTCTTTCTTCAAAAATTTCGATCTCTAGTGGAACTCTCAAAGAGGTTCGAACCTGCATGAAGTTTCGACCATCTATCGAGAGAAAAAGAACGAATGGATCTTGTAGGATTCCTAAGAAATTCTTCAATTTCTTCGGAAAGCAAATGATTATTCATCCGCTTCTCACGTTCCGTGAATAGCCGGGACACTGAGGAATATCCAAAAAGGCACTTAGGGAATCGGTCTGATTCTATCTTCGTTCATTTCGTTTGAAGAAAGGAAGGATCCCAAAGAATCGATCTTTCTTTTAGTTGTTGAATCTCTCTTTGATTGATCAAAGTGTGATATTCCAAATCCTCATTACTAATGGAATCGAAATAATTTTTGGATTGCTCAGAAGATCCTTTCAATTGGCGAGAATCTGTTACTTGAACGAAAGTAGATCTTGTGGAATCATATTGAATATTTGACGATACATTCCGTACGTTGCTAAAAAATCGATCCCTGTTTACCAACCATACATTATCTAACCAAATCCAATTCTCTCTCGATATGTTCCTCACAAAATCTGATTCATGTGGATTCTTCCCCCAACTAACGAAGAGATCTTGGCAGAATTGCCATATATGAAATTGAGCACAATTTTGTAAAGAAATAGCCCATTTGCCTCTCGAGAAGAGATGGGAAACATGCTCAATATCATTTGATTGAATAGTTGACCCAGCTCCTTGTTGTTTGAAGAAACCCTCCACTTCAATTGGTATTTTTTCACGAAAAGCAAACATGAGATAACAAATCCATCTCTTTCATTAAGATTTGAATAGTCATTCCGAGTTCAAGTTGATTATGTTTCGCCTCTTACTCAGAGAAAGACGATCAAACAATTCCCAATCATGGTCCTTGCGGATCGAATCATCCATATAATATACCCTCCACTTAGTTTCACCCAAGCTTCATCCTAATCATGGATAGATCACCTAGGTTCGAGTCCATAAGCAGTGACAATTGCCCTATGAACACTCGTTTTCACTACGGCTCCGGTGGGTTCCCTTAACCAAGCCACTGCCTATGAGTCGGCGGCTCATTCTTCAACAGGTACGCGGTCAAAGCCCTGGGCTCCTCCCACTACTTGAGAGCTTCATGTTCTATTTCACTCCCCGACGGGGGTTCTTTTCACCCTTGCCTCACGGTACTACTTCACTATCGGTCACCTAAGAGTATTTAGCCTTGCAAGGTGGTCCTTGCTGATTCACACGGGATTCCACGTGCCCCATGCTACTCGGGTTAGAGCGTAAGCTAGTGATTCTTTCAGCTACTGGACTATTGCCATCTAGGGTTCGGCACTTCACCGCTTCGTCTAGCAGCACGACGCTTTTATTACTTTCCCACAACCCTATTTTCACGGTTTAGGCTACTCCCATTTTGCTCACCACTACTACGGGAATTGCTTTTGTTTTCTTTTCCTCTGGCTACTAAGATGTTTCAATCCGCCAGGTTGTCTCTTGTCTGCCCATGGATTCAGCAGTAGTTTGAAAGGTTGACCTATTTGGGAATATCTGGA